>JAMJFZ010000199.1:74607500-75832500 GCA_026225945.1 Cricetomys ansorgei | reverse complement strand
TAGTTGCGCGGAACTGGGGTGCAGAGACAGAGAGTCTGACAAAAGGCAAAACGTTTTCAGTTACGCAAGGTGAACAAGCTCTGGATTTCTAGTGTAGACAGGCATGTCTTATTCTGTTTTCCATTGCCATAACAGAATACCTGAGGGTAAGTAACTTAAAAAGGAAGGGTTATTTCACACAGTTCGTCCATGTTACATCATACAGCATGATACAACAGCTCTGGCTAACTAGGTGCATGCAGAAGAGACAGCACAGAAGGTGTGGCCCGTCCCTGTGACAGCCTGCTGTGGAGGGATGGTAACTAACTCAGTCTGAGCAGACCTTTACTAACCCCTCTTAAGGACCCAGCCACTTCCTAAGGATCCTGCTGTCTGCCAGCACCGCCACACTAGGGGCCGCATCTGAGCATGAGTACACCTTGAGCTGGTAGGGAGGGTGGTGCCCACTTACAACCTGGCTCTCAGGAGGCTTGAGGCAGGAGGATCATGATATGGCCAGCCTGGCCTTTGTAGTAAAACCATATCAAGAAGAAAAAGAGGAAGAGAAGGAGGATGAGGAGGAGAAGGAAGAGGAGAATGAGGAGGAAAAACTTGAATGCTCTTTCAGATAGCAGCTATATGAAGTGGTGGATGTGTTAACTAGCGTGACTGACTAGCAATAACTCCTAGTGTATATGTGCATTGCATGCATATTATAAATACATCCAATTTTAAACTTGTCAAGTATACTTCAGTAAAGCTGGAAAATATCTACATAATTATTTTCCATCATAAAATCAAATGCTCTTTTCTTTCTTTCTTTCTTTCTTCCTTTCTTTCTTTCTCTTTTTGTTTTTTGAGACAAAGTCTCTCTGTTGTAACTCTGGTTGTTCTCGAATTCACTCTATAGACCAGGCTAGCCTCCAACTCACAGAGGTCCACCTGCCTCTGCCTCCTGAGTGCTGGGATTAAAGGCATGCACTACCACTGCCCAGCTGCTTTTTTCTCTTGAGGCAGGGTCTCATGTAGCCCAGGCTAGCTTCCAACTCCTTATGTAGACAAGGGTAACCTTGAGTTTCTGGTCCTCCTGCTTCTACCTTGTAAGTGCTGAGATCGCAGACCTGAGCCACCACTGTTTATTTGGTGATGGAGACTGAACCCAGGGCTTTGTGCATTCTGGGTAAGCACCCTCTTAACCTTACACTGCCAGCTCCAGATGATGCTCTTTAAAAAGAATTTGATATTCCCAGAAACTAAAAATGGAACTTCATCATATCTTGCTATGTCAAGTGCATTTCATAAACAAGCAGCCATGACACTGCCCAGGAATGTGGAATCTACCTGGGGATGGCACTGAGATGGTGGAGTGCTTACCATGCATAAAGCCCTGGCTCGGACTCCACCACCACATTAAACTGAGCTTAGTGATGGGTACCTGGAATCCCAGTACTCAAGTGATGGATACCTAAAGTCAAAAGGTCAAGGTCATCCTCAGCTATATTCCAAGTTTGAGGCTATTGTGGGCCACATGAAACTCTGCCAGAAAGAGAAGAGAGAGAGAGGGTAGAGGGGGTTAACCTCAGGTTCTACCCAGACTTGTAGGATCTTTTCATTGAATAAGACCCCCACCAACTTGGGGGTCCTTAAAGTTTGAAAATAGTTGGCCATAACTATCCAACCACCCAGCTAAGATGACAAGTGTCATTTGTTTTGTGTGTACAGAGGCTTATGTAAAAGCATATTCTTCTGACCTCCTTCAGTAATTACCAGCAACTTTCTAACCTCATCTAAAACCAAACCCTCATTGATGTCATTCAGCAGGAAGCTAACAAAGGCATCATTATCCTGTCTCTCTGCCTCTACTCTCACTCTCTCTGTCACCCATCCTCCCACAGCAGCCAAACAGTCTATTTTGTGCACACAGAGGATCATGGCATTCCCTGCTTGGAACCCAGTGGTGCCCTCCCATTGCCCTGGGAACGTGTGGCAGCCTCTGCAACATGGCCTGTTTCCCACCCTCTTGTTCCGCAGTCTTCTCTCACCTAAACGACCTGCTGGCTTATCCAAGCTGTCTCTTGGCTCTGAATCTTCGAAACCTCTGCTCCTGGCCTGCACTGCCCTCTTTCTCTTTCCAGGGTTATTTCCTTTCCATCCTTCTGTTCTCAGCTTAAGTATCACCTCCTCGGAGGTGTGAGATGACCCCCTGCAGAATGCAAGCCTCTACCCAGCACCTGCATCTGTCCTTGCAGGCTTCAACCTCCAGCAGCAGTTACGTTCACTTGTCTGTCTGGTGACTCTCTGCCCGTGAGAGTGAGGGCCACCCCGCCTCCCTCTCCTGTTTCCACCGCACCTCTGGCTAGCGCTCAGTGTCTGTTGACCTGGCGGGCTTATCAGATCAGGTATATTAATTCCACCTCTCTGCTTTTATAATAAGCTCATTGAAATTATAAAAATAATGGATATTGATTCTGTTTTAAAGATCCAGATTAAATATTTTTAATTACACGTATGTGTAATTAAATGTGTCCTCCATGTGCACGTGAATGCAAATGCTCTCAGGAGCCGGAATTACAGACAGTTGTGAGCTGCCTGATGTGGGTGCTGGAACTGAAGCCAGGGCCTCTGCAAGAGCAGCAAGTGCTCTTAACCTCTGAGCCATTGCTTCAGGCTTATTAAAGTTGTCCCCCAAGGACCAGGGAGACCATGTATGTAAAAAGCAAAGGCACTTTTATTCTGCAGAGAAAAACCGGTATGATGGGGTCAGACACCATAGAGATGACCTACTCAAACAGAGAATTACAGCTCCTTTTATTGACAGAAAAAGGGGTTTTCCACATAGGTGAGGGAGTCTGGTTTTTAATTAGTGGGCACAGATGTAGTTCACAAGTGTTCGTGTGGCAACGTTTTTTGGCAGTACCTGGCAAGTTAGTCATTAGAATCAGGCATCTGGTTTTATGGCCTTCAGGGCTACCTGGTCCGGTGAGATAGTTTTATGATCTTTAGCCTTCAGGGCTACCTGGCCAAATAAGGGTAATATCTGGTCAGATAAGGCTAATTACCCTTAGTATAGTCTTCAGGGCTGCCTGGCTGGATGAGATAATTTGCCCTTAGAGTGGGGAGTTTTTACTAGTCTTCAAGGTCAGGCCCAGGTCAAGGCTTGGAGCATGTACAGAATAGGGTCTCTGAGCATATTTATAAAATAGGGTCTATGGGATCCCGAAACCTAACTGTTTTGAAAAGTGAAGTTCAGTAGGGTAATAGCCATGCTGTTGTTTAATCAATTTCTACAACTTCTAAAATTATCTCTTATTTATTCTTTGACAATTTCATACATATATGTGTATATATACATGTGTGTATGTATGTATATATATGTGTGTGTGTGTTTCTTGATCCCATCCACCCCCAACTCCTCCCCCCCACTCCCCTTTACCCTCAACACCATGCAACAGGCTCCCATTACCACCTTTATGCCCCCCCTTTTTTGGTAACCCATTGTTTCCAGATTTTTTTCATCTTGCAGAGCCCATAAATACTTCCCTACCTCTCTCCACTGGTTCCCTTCTTTCTGATTCTATGAGTTTGAGCCACTTGCTTTTTTTTTAACTGGACATTCCACCTTTGCACATGGGCACAATGGTTCTGTCTTACTGGTCTTCAGCTGGGTAGTATTCCTCAGTGTCTCAGCTGATAGTTAACTGGACTCCTGTCAGTCAGGCGCAGGCTGTTTCCAGCTTCATGCTCTTCCAGATCCTGCTGCAGTTCCAAGGTTAAAGTCCCAGAGGGTTGAGTTCAAAGGGTCTACATATTCATCTGGTCAAATGGCTGTACAAACTAGTCCTTCTGTTGCCTCTCCCACTCACAGCAGACTGAGCGCCTTTTACCCTGTGTACCCATTGGGTTCTTCCTAGGGTAAGCCAACAAGTAAATATTGTGTATCCCAGAGACAAGGAGACCTGACCTTGAAAGGAGGGGTCAGTGACTGCCTTCAGTGGCAATTTCCTGGGAAGAAGCCTGGGAAGGCAAGTAGGTGGCAAGCAGTGGGGGAATCAAAGCCACTGGTGTATATACACAGAGGAAGTCTAATTCAAAAGCCATATAATGAGTGGACTTGGGAAGAAGCTTGTTGCTGTGGCAACCTGATTCCCCTGCTGCCAAGAGCAGGCTTTCTTCTTTCTTCTGCACCTGGCAGGGACTCCTTTCCTTTTACGTTACTTGGGGAAGAAAGACAGAATTGGTGTTCTTTTATTGCGGTTAGAGCACACTTTCTGTCTGTGGCCAACTGTCACTGAGAGAGAGAATGTGAATCCCCCAATTCCCATTCTGGGTGTGGAGCTGGCTGCTCTGTACCCCTACCTAAGACAGAGGGCATCTGGGTACCTTGGCTCAAAGGCTGATGTCATAGACCTCCTATTGACCCAGACTGTCTTTTCTGACTTTCCCCAGGAGTACAGGTGGGCCAAGCCCCAGCCAAACTATTCTGTCCTCATTTGGCAGAAGCCTTTCTAAATCTTTCTTTAGGAACGCTAAAGGTAAAGGGCCAGCTAACCTTGCTTGAAAGGACCTTTGAAAACAGTCTTCCTGGCTCAAAGTCACTCTGCTCTGCTTCCTCCTGGGTATTCAACACTGAAAATGCTGATTGGGAAAGAGCTGGGGGAGAGCATGGCAGATGGATGGGCCAAATTAAATTGCTTTTCTCTCTCTCCAGTTTCTCACCTGTTCTGAGTCAGGCTCTACTCTGGCCATGCGATTTAACACCCCCTCATCTAACTCTTTTAATGGCTCTATAAAGTGGCCACCCTTAGTCCCAGTTGCTACGCTCAGACTGAAAACTGAGGCAGCTGTGTGGAGACTGAATGATTTGCCCCAGATCCTGGGTCTGCCTGGATCTCACGGTCATGCTCCCGCACTTCAGCCACTGTGAGACGCTTCGGAGAAACAAACCAGACTGCAGGGGGACTGTCCCTTCTAGATGTGATGGCAGCTACTTATTAAATCTCCCTTTAAGGAACAAAAGCTGAAAGGATCCAATTCATCGGGTCTCTTCCCGCCTCAGAATTGCACCTGCCTCCTCTAATCAGACAGCGGCCGGCTGGAGACAATATGGGTGTGGAGGGCTGAATCCATCCATCCTGTAGGGTCATTGGCATTGTCTGCATCCAAATCTCCCAACAGAAACGTGGGAAATGATGACTGGGTTTTGCTTTGTTTCTAAAATGCCAAGGGCTGTGGAGGGATTAAGTCAGCCTAGACAGGTACTATAACATGATTCTTCTAAACCTCAAATGAACCCCATCCCAGTCTAGCAGCTTCTGGAAATTTCCCTTGATTGACCTCTCTAACAGGAGCTCTTCTATAGGAAGCCTTTTTTTTTTTTTAGTTGAAGGGGTGGGGTGGGATGGGAATGGGGAGGTTGGAGGTAAATGGCAATTTTGATTTGTACCAGTGAATTTGATTGGCCTAACTCTCATCCCAGAGGCAACCATGGCATGGTGCCAGGTCTCAGGAGACTAGTGACCACTCACATGGCTACGTATCACCTCCAAAGCCCCACCCACAAGGGCTGTCCCCACCTCTGAGCACTGTCCCTTCAGAGGTGGGTCACGGGAGGCTGCTCTCTGCCCTGGCTTCGTGGCACTGCTGGGTGACTGAGGCAGAAGTACAGGAAGTGTTCCAGGAGAGAAGCTGCTTCTGTGTTTCCTGTGACTAATCTGATGCTCTGTAAGCCTCTGCCCTCTGAGAGGCAGGGATGGGGAGTAGAAGGAAACCCTGATTCGCTGACTGACAAGACTCCAGCATGTTCCACTCAAGTAACCTTTCTCAGATGACCCCCTGTGCACAACAGGCAGGGGGCTTAGATTTCTCTGAGTTGGGGTCAGGCTTAGCTACACCAGGAGCGTGGGTAGGGTTGGGTCCTATGCTAGTTCTGTTTTCAGTCTAATGATGAACCCCCACAAGGTTTTCCAGCTCCTCTGTTCTTCTTGCTGGGTGTAGATAGTGTCAATCCCAGTATGGAGGTCCTGCTAAGGTTGACCAGAAAGGAAGGCCAAGGACCCTGCACTTCTAGCTGTCTCCCCTTCTTAATCTCTTCTAATATGAGTCTTCCATAATACCTGAATTGGCCCCAGAGGCATTTGAAACACATATGGAACTTCCTGCGACCCTTGCCTCTGTCCGTCCCTTCATGGTTATGCTAGGGCTGCCTCCACTGCGTCCTGTGTAGATCTCCTTCCATTTGAAACACTGAATAAAGTTCAGTGATCCGGCCCACCTGGGAAGGTGTGGATCTGTTCCATGAGCTTGGACTATTTAGAGCACCCTTGTCTGCCTTGGCAGACTGGGTTTGGAAGCTCTTACCTCGCCTCAGACTCAGGAATATTTCGGAGGCTGTTCACAGCTGAGCGCCCATTTCCTTCTCTCTTTGCATCCCTGTTTCTTTAGCAAACAGATGCTTCTGGCAGAGGAGGGAGGAAACGACAGCAATGGAGAGCAGAAAAACATGTTACAGATGCCCTGTTGCTTATGACAAGGGCACAAGGTCCCTTGCAGCCCTGACCTGCTCTACAGCTGTTAATCCTGCTGCCCATCAACCTAATTAATATAAACCTGTGCTTTTTAAAAAAAAAAAAAAAGGGTCTTACCGTGTTCTACCTAGCCTTGACCTTGCTCTGTATAGACCAAGCTTGCCTCAGACTCATAGAACATCCTTTTGAACATCCTGGGTCTCAACACAATTTAAGCTTGGGAGAAAATTGAATCACAACTCTTGGTTCTATCCCCAGGAACCCCCCAAAATAAGAATATGAATAAAATATTCTTGTGAGAAATCAGTAATAGGAAATAAGGTTTCCCTGGGTTACAGGAGCCAACTGGAAGATTACCGACTATGAAGAAGAACTCGTGGGAACCTCTGACTTGTAGCCAAGTTGCACAGAAGGGGCCAGCTCATTGCGAGGGCTGGAGCAGTGGTTCTGCAGGAACCTCTCCAGGGGTGCACATTCAGGGTCAGAAGAGAAGTGCTATAAGAATATGTAGAGAAAAATGGTTTGTTTTCCTTCTTCGAGATAAGAGGCAAAGGACAGACATCTGAGTCCAGCCAGAGAACTTTGCAGAGTGAGTTGGTGTGGATGGGAAGAGATAGAAAGATCGTAAAGACATGAGTTCTGCCATATTTAAATCTGTGGTGGTGGAGATGGTGTGTGAACAGATGGGAACACTGGACCGAGGGGTCAGAAAGGGAGGGAGAGGGGCTGGGAGATGACTCCGTGTGGAAAGTCATTTACAGCAGAAGCATGAGAACCTGAGGTCAAATCCCTGTGTAAAGATGCATAACAGCCGGGAGGAGGAGGGGTGGCAAGCCTTAAGCCTGGTACAGGCAGAGGCAGGCAGATCTCTGTGAGTTTGAGACCACCCTGGTCTGTAGAGTTCCAGGACAGTCAGATACAACAGAGAAACCGTCTCCAGATACAACAGAGAAACCGTCTCCAGATACAACAGAGAAACCGTCTCCAGATACAACAGAGAAACCGTCTCCAGAAAAGCCAAAACCAAATCAAAACAAAATAAAACGTGCATACACACACACACACACACACACAAAGATGCATAACGTAAGCAACTGTAATCCTAATACTGGTACAGAGAGACTGGAGGCAGAGTCAGTGAAAAACAGCAGAGACCTTGTCTCAGTCAAGATGGAAAGCAAGAGCAGGGCGTAGTGACATACTCCTTTAATCTCAGCTCTTAGGAGGTGGCCAGTGGATTTCTGGTCTACAAAGCAAGTTCCAGGACAGCCAGGGCTATGTACAGAGAGAAACCTTGACTTCAAAAAACAAGAAAACAAACAAACAAAGGATGGAAAGCAAGAACTGGTGTGGCAAGGCAAGGCAGTGCAGAGGTTCCTCCATCTTGTATTCTTGTTGAGGCCATTTTGGAATTAACAGGAAACTGACTTCCTTGATCGAGAATCCCTTGGAAAACTATCCAACTCCATTCTAGGAACCCGAGGTTAAGATGCCCTAGTTAATTTATCTTAGCTTCTGTTGAACTGCCTGCTTGTGCAAACCTCTCTCTCCAGCTAACTGCTTATTTAAGCACCTGTTAAATTGATTGCTTGCATCAAACCTCTCACTGCAACTAGTGAGTGAGATATAGGATGTGGTTTTGCCTTCAAAAGTTCCTTGCTCTAAATGCTTAGCACTACACTGGGTCCCAAATACCTAAGCGTAGTCCCAGCTGGCTGGAATAAAGACATTCAGTTGGCTATAGACTGTGTCTGAGTGGTCATCTCTGGTAGAATATCTGTAACACTGAACCCTGAGGTTGTCCCCTGAGATTCACATATGCACTGTAACACACACAAAATGCACATCATTTAAACACACATACCAAAATATCCCTGGTTCAATCTCAGGTTTTGGTACCAAAAGAGATGGAGGGGGGGCAATCTGGGGAGCACTGGAAAAGAGGCTGAGAGGTTGACTGAATAATAAGGAGATGGAGACCAAGCAGGGGATAGAGTTTAGGGGTAACTCTTGGGAGCAACTTGCCTGAGAAGTGTTATGGAACTTTGAAGTCCTCTCTAGTTCCTTCTGAATGTATTTCTTAGTTTTTTATTTCTTGAATTTTTATTCAATATCCCTAGGAAGAATGGGGGAGGGGAGAGAAAGAGGAAGGGAGAGGGGAGGAAGGAGGAGAGGAAGTCTTGACAGAAGCAGCAAGTGAGGAGCGGCCTGGCCTCGGTGCTCCCAGGCTCCTCCATTGAGAGTGGGTAGCAGAGAGGCCCAACCGCCCACAGGAGACACCAGGCAGTGTGCATGACCCAGGGAAGCTTTTGCTCAAAGTCCATTTATCTGACATGCCAGAGCCCTATCCACTTTGGGAATGTTGCTGGCTTTCGGTTTTTCAGTGTTTGCTTCTAGTGCAATCCAGGAGAAGCCAAGACAGAGCCAGCCACATCTCTGAGAAGCAAACTGGCTTGATTTTCCCCTTTGCAATGAATTGGTTTGTCCCGAACTGCTGTTAGTGCCCCACTAACCCTAAACAGATTGCTCTCTTATTACACCTTGCAAAACAGACCCCAGGAGGGCCTCAAAATACAAGCATCTAGATGAGACATGCCCAGATCTGCCCCATGACCTTGAATGCCCTCAGGCAGGAGGCTCTTGCACCAGTACAGTGACTGTCAGCTGGAAAGGCTCCCTTCTCTCCTGCCTGCCCTCCCTCCCTAGCCCTTAGATCATGGTGGGGGAGGGTCTCTCTAGCAGGTCTGTTCTTCACAGCCCTTCTCTCTTATACCTCTCTTTGGTGAGTCCAACCAGTAATGTTATGACTATTTGTGAGCTATCTTAAGACTCTACTCCTTACATGGACGGCTGAGTGAGAGGAGTCCTGCTTGCCCTTTGAGCACAGGTACCATATCCCATGCTGAACAGGCTCCCTGGGAACTATTTTAGCAGATTACTAACTTGAAGAAAGGCTCACGGGAATCTCTGACTTGGAGCCAAGTTGGAAAGATGATGTGGGTAACCAAGGAACCCACCCATTGGGATTGGCATTTGAAGATAGAGGCCAGTCTTGTGGGGCTGAAACATTCACTTGTGGGGTCTATACTAATTCTGGGCAGTTTGTGTCAGAACTGAGTTCAGTTGAGCCCACTGTGCTGGGAGGGCTGGAGAAACGTTTGCTAGTCTCCCCTGACCCTTGAGTCTTTTAGCTGACTCTGTGGTCTCATGCTGGGCATGGCTCCAGGACCAGGCCTTGTGCTTCCAGCCTCTGGGGAGGAACGTTTACACCTTCTACCTGTCCTGGCAATGGTAAATGTGCACAGATGTGGACCTGGGGGGTGAAAGTCCAGAGTTGTCATGGAATCTGCACCACAGTAAGGATCAAAGTTACCTCCCTGGGCAAAGTCCTCATGCAGTGGCTCATAAATCCTTGACCATTCTGGCCTGCTCCTTTGCCCTGCTGTTTTCCTCGCACACTTTCCCTCATCTCTACCCGATGAGACTCCGCCTGGTAGCACAGCCATTGTCTCCGCCTGCCCACCATTCTTCTGTCTTAGTTCCCCCTCCACCCACCACACACACACACAAATACATTAAAGGAGGAGAGATGGCTCAGTGGGAAGAGTGAAGACCTGAGTTTGAGTCCCCAGCACCTACGTAAATCCAGCTTGCCAGTGTGCATCTGCAATCCCAATTTTCCTAGGTAAAACCGGAAGCAAAGATAGGGAATTTGAGGTTCATTTAGCCTGGTGTAGTACATAGTGGCAGACAGCAAGAGACGAGGTGAAATGTAACCCCGATCCCCAAGGCTGTCCTCTGACCTCCACACGTAGACATGCGTGCACCAGCACTCACACATACGGCTGCATATACGCAAAGATTTAAAAAAAAGAAAGCGCCCCACGTCTCATGGATATGCATAACCTGCACACATCACACATGTACACACACCACACCACATTCCACATTCGCATCACATACCCTGCACACAGGCACACAGATCACCCACACACCATCCGTACAGCACATACATGCATAATGTACCTCATACACAAGACACGCATCACACACAAACACCACACGTCTTTCATCACACAAGTCACACACCACACACACACAGTGGGGTCAATGAAATAGGCTACTGTAGTGAACACGTGACCCGTACTAGCCGATCAGAGGGTCCCATGTCCCTGGGCTATGGTTTAGTAGGAAGGCACATAACTACGCGCAGAGTCACCTGCCCTCCCTGCACCCGAGAGGAAGAAGTGGGCAGATTAGGATCTTTAGCAACAGAAAATCCAAGGCTGGCCTGTGCTGTGTAAGACCCTGTCTCAAAACAAAGCAATGTTACCTGCCTTGTAGGGGATTAACGAACTTGATCACCGTGTTTGTGCAGCATCCGGCGCAGTCCCTGGCACACACTCAACAAACGTTTGTCGTAACTGCTGATCCTTTCCAAGAACTTGATGAGACTATGTGTTCCTTTCTGGAACTCAGAGGAGAATGAACTGGGGGTAGGGGTGGGGAGTGTGTGCAGGAGGGGAGGAGTGTTTCCTTTTAAATGGTGAGGGTGGAGGAGGGAGATGGTAAACAGTTCCCAGAAAAGGAAGATGACTTCCCTGACAAAACAATCAGCATCCACTTCTAGGGAGGAGTGTTCACGTTACCAGCCAACCATTCTGTACCAAGTGCCTGTTCTGTTCAAGGCACTGTGTGAGCGCTGGGAGGGATACGGAGGAATCAGCTTCTCTAACCACAGCTTACAATGGAGAGACAGAGCAATAATTCACAAGTAAGAACATCCGGGACACATGACACAGAGAGATTAATCATTTACTGATGCAGCTAGGAAGTTTCACAATGGATCCAGAGATGATGAATTCATCTGAGGTCAAGAGACTGGGAAGGCTGCCAGTGAGACGGACTCAGCAGGTAAAGCCGTTTCTTGCCAACGCTGACAACCTGAGACCAGTCCCTTGAACCCACATGGTGGCGGGAGAGAATCAACTCTTGCAAGTTGTCTTCCAACTTCCACAAGCAAGCGTGTCATAGTGTTCGTGTGCCCGCACGCGCACACTCGCGTGTGTATATGGATGCACAGGTTGAGATGCACATGTGTGTGGAGGCTGGCAGTTTACGTGTCTTCCTCAATCACTTCCCGTGTTACACATTGAGCTGTATGTATAGCGTTTCACTTGAACCCGGAGCTTGCTCATCTCCTAGTCTAAGCTAGCAAGACTGCTCTGGGATCCTGTCCCTGGCTCCCTAGCACTGGAATTACAGAAGAGCTGCCATGTTCTCCTAGCATTTGTGTGGTTCTGGGGACCATCTCCCCAGCCCTGCCATCTAGATAATTTTGTTAACATTTACTCATTAGTGAGGGGCAGTATGTATCTGTATATATAGTGCACGCCACAGTGCGTATGTGGAGGTTAGAGGAAACTTTGTAGGGCGTTGGTCTCTCCTACCCTGTGTACTCCTGGGACCGAATTCAAATGCCTTTAAACACTGAGCCATCTCACGGGCCTTAATTTTTTGTTTTTGTTATTGTTGCTGTTAACACGCAGATTTTTAAGTGTGATTGTAAATGTCTTCCCATAGGCCCACAGGCCAGAGGCATGGCTCCGGGAGGCACACTACTGGGAGACACTGAAGCCTTCAGGAGGTGGGGCCTAGTGAGAATTCACAGGGCTTGACCTTGACAGAATATTCCCGTCTCTCTGTCTTTGCTTTCCTTATCACCATGAGATGAGCAGCCTGTCTCCCTTCAGTCTCCAAATGACAGGGCTGAGCGGCCATGGCTAAAACCGTGAGCAAAGACAAAACTTTCCTTCAGTTAAGTTGACTTTCTTCAGGCTTTTTGTCGCAGCCACAGAAGACCAACATTTTATGTAAATTTATAAGTTTAAAGTTGGCAACCAGTTTAGTAACTTTTCTTGTTGTATAAAACAAAACAAACAACAACAAAAACAACACATCTGAGCTGGGGGTGTAGCCCTGTGGCAGAGCACTTGCCTGGCATGTACAGGCTCTGTACATGTACACTGTAATTCCCCAGTGTCACAAAAACAGAGCAAAAAATATCCTGCACCCATGGCTCAGAATCAGCCCCTCAGCAGCCAGATGTTGGCTTCTGCTTTAAGAATCTTGGACAAAGCCGTGCTTTTGGTGGTGGCTTACACCTTTAATCTCAGCACTCGAGAGGCAGAGGCAGGTGGATCTCTGTGAGTTCGAGGCCAGCCTGGTCTACATAATGAGTTTCAGCCCAGCCGGAGCTGCATAGTGAGACAGTATCTCAAAGAACCCTCCCTCAAGAAAAAGAAAAAAAAAAAGAAAAGAAGTTACACACTTTCTCTTTTAAAATGTATTGTATGGAACTTTAACTGTGTGTATGTGAGTGTGTGTGTGTATGTGTGTGTCTGTATAAAGTGTGTATTTATCAGTGTGTACGGTACACATATGCTACAGTGCACATGTGGCAGTCAGAAGGCATTTTTTGTGTCTTTTCTCTCCTTCCTCTGTGGGCTCTGGGGATTGAACTCAGGTTGGCAGACTTGTGTGACAAGCACCCATCTTACATGACCTCTCTCATCCTTTAATAAGAACTTTCACCTTTCTTCATAGGCTGAGATGACCACCATCTTCCCCTCTGAGGACGGAGAGGCTTACCCATCACATCTCTGACATCTGGAAGTTTTCCCCTGGGTGGGCACTTTCGCCCGCCACCCTTTAGCTGCTTTGCTTTTCCTGACCTCCTCAGCTCAAGCGACTGGATCCCTTGGGCTTACGGCTGATCACATGCTGTGGACGGTGTCTTAAGTTACTGACCCCACTCCTGGTACTATCTTCTGTCTTAGTCACTGTTCTATTGCTGTGGAGAGACTCCAGAGCCAAGGCAACTCTTAAAAAGGAAAGCATTTAATTGGGGGTTGCTTACAGTTTCAGGGGCTTAGTCCATGATCATCACGTCAGGGAGCGTGGAGGCAGACATGGTGCTAGAGAAGAAGCTAAGAGCTATAACCTGATCTGTAGGCCAAGAGAGAGAGAGAATGAGTCTGGAGTGTGCTTTTAAAACCTCAGAGCCCACCCCACTGACACATTTCCTTCAACAAGGCCTCACCTATTCCAACAAGGCCATACCCGATAATCCTTCTCAAATAACCACTCCCTGGGGACTGAACATTCAAATGTATTAGCCTAAGAGGGCCGTTCTTATTCAAACTACCACCGAGTGGAAGGAGGTTTGGGAGAAATTTATGGTTCTCCAGCCATGTGCTCAATCTGTGTGAGGGTTGTATATGTATGCATGTGCATATAATATGTGAGTTGCATGTTTTTACATGTGAAGACTGAAGGAAAACCTCAGGTGTCTTCCTCAAGAACCATCCCCCTTGTTTTGGGGACATTGTCTCTCACTGGGAGCTGGAGCTCCATGATTTGCTGAGCAGCAAGCCCCAGCGCAAGACACATAGCCACATCCAGCTTTTTACATGAGTTCTGGGAATCAAGCTCAGGTTTTTATGCTAACTTAACTATGTCCCCCGCCCCTAAAATAAAGAAAAATATGTTTATGTATTTATTGTTGTGTACGTGTCTCAGGGCACCTGCGTGCCACGGTATGCATGTGGCGGGGTGGCGGGGGATCAGAGGCCAGTTTGCAAAAGTAGATTCTCTCCTTCTACCATGTGGTTCCCCAAGATTGAACTCTGGTTACCAAGCTTGATAGAAAGTGTGTTTACTCTGAGTCATCTGGCAGACACTACTCAATTTTGTAAAAAGGGCAAGAACTTTATTAAACTGCAGGGGAGAAAAAAAACTTAGGTTTTCAATCTATTTTTTTTCCTTAGTTATGAGGCATACGGAATCAATTATTACTGATTTGAGTTGAGTAAAATATCATTGCAACAATAACAAAAGAACAACTCGATTTTTAAAAAAATGGACAAAGGATTTGAAGACAATGTCTCCAAAGAATCCAAATACAAAGAATACAAATGAGAACTGAGCAGATGAAAACACGCTCAGTTTCTCTAATGATGAGGCAGCAAAGACTGATTCACACTTACGTGAACCGGTTTCATTTAAGAGAAGGAGAAGAGGAAGAAAAGGAGGAGAAGCCGGGCGGTGGTGGTGCACACCTTTAATCCCAGCACTCGGGAGGCAGAGGCAGGAGGATCTCTGTGAGTTCGAGGCCGGCCTGGTCTACAGAGTGAGTTCAGGACAGCCAGATTCTCTGTAGCCAGAGCTACAGAGAAACCCTGTCTTGAAAAACCAAAACTAAATAAACAAACAAATAAATAAATAAGAGGGGGAGAAGGAACAAAGCAGGTGTACGGCTGTGGAGAATCGGATCTTTGCTTGTTGCTGATGAGAATGTAAAATGATACAGCTGCTCTAGGAAGTAGTTTGGCAGGTCTTCAAAATGTTAAACATAGAACTGCTGTAAGATCCCACAGTCTCACTTCTGTACCCAAAGGAGCTGGAAGCCCAGACTCCGGCAGTTAACACAGCTCTGTTGACAACAGCATTCTCTATCCACAATAGCCAAATGATGATGACATCGGAGTGTCCATCAGTCCCAGTGTGGTAAGCACATACAGGAGAACAGCATTCGCCCTTAGGAATGTGATACCTACAGCAATATCGATGGACTTTAAGGAAATAAGCCACTTTCAAACGATGGACAAATAGCGTGCAGTTCCATTTGTAGGAGCTCCTTAGAATAGTCACAGTAATAGAAAATAGAGTGAGGATTTCCAGGAGCTGGAGGCAGGTTGATGTGTTCGTACTGGTTTATTTTGTGTGAGTGCAAATGGAAGCCAGGGGGCAACAAGCGTTGCTCCATGGGGGCCATCATGTTTATGCCTTTTTATGTCTATGCTTTATTTATTGTATGTGCAGAAAGCACCCTTATCTGGGGTGCAGAAAGCACCATGTTTTTTGAGGCGGAATCTCTCATTGGCCTGGAGCTCACCCATTAGGCTAAACTGACTGGCTGGTGAGCCAGGTACCCTCCTGTCTCTGCCCTCCCCCCGAAGCATTAGGACCACGGGTACACGCCACTGTATCTAGCTTTTTCACATGGATTCGGGGCTCGTATTCAGATCTTCATGCTTGAACAGCCAGCACGTTACTGCCTGAGTCATCCTCCCAGCCCACGAGTTCGCATGTAATTGGATCTTTAGTTGGAGATGATGAATGTTCTGAAGATGGATGGTGGTGGCAGCTGCACAGTAATGTGGATGTGTTCAGTGCTACCAAACCGAACACTTCAAATGATCAAAGTAAGCCTGATGGTGGTGGCACACACATTTGATCCCAGTGTTTGGAAGGCAGAGGCAGGCGGGTCTCTGAGTTCAAGGCCAGCTGGTTTACAGGACAGCAAGGGCTACACCGAGAAATCTTGTCTCAAAAAGCAACAATAGCAAAAGGTCAAAGTAGCAAAGTATACATTTTACTACAATTAAAAAAAAAAAGCAAAAACAAGTCAAAAAGGAAAAGGTCAGGAAGATTGACTTACTGGGTAAAGGACATTGCCACACAAGCCTGTGTCCAAAGTTCAGTCCTCAGAACCCACAATAGAAGGAGAGAACCAACTGCCAAAAGTTGTCCTCAGACCTCCATACATGTACCTACGTGGGCACACATACACAAAATAATAAGATTAATAGCAGCTGTTGCACAAAACAAAAACTGATGGCTGGTCCTGTTACATGGTGCTCTTGCTGTCTGGTGAAGGTCGCTGCGCAGAAGGCCTTCCGGGTGCTCCTTTGTACCCAGGAGCTGCTGCAAGGTCATAAGCTTGGCTGTGGGTTTCCTCTACCACAGAGAATTTTAGGAAGGTGGCATGTCCTCCCAGTTGGAGAGAAGACGTTTCCTGGGGAGAGTCACAGAAGCAGCACAGAAAGTTCTCTGGGTTTGGGGAGATTACTGAGTGAGGTCCCTGACACAGACTAGCTGCTGGATGCGTCGAGTGAAAAAGGAGCCAAGCCATCAACCGCACCGTCTCCATGCTTCCCCAACTCACCGCTTCCTTTAGTGCTCGCCCCAATCCCGGCTCGCCAAGTCCTGAGCTGGAAGAAGAAGGTAAAGTTGCGCTCATTCCTTGGGCCTGCCCAATAGCCTTCCTCAGAATCCCCCATTCCTGCCCACTGTCAGTGGGCTCCCCTATGGCCTAACCCTGACTTCTGCACATTGTACGTGCTTTCCCCCTTTCTTCCTTGTCCTCCTCCTCTCTTCCTTCTCTCTTTCCCCTTTTCATACAAAGTCTTACTATTGTAGCCCAGGCTGCCTCAGGCTCCTATACGCTGGGATTCTGGTGTGTGCCACCACACCTGGCTGCCTATGTTTACTCTTCCCCAGTGATGTCTCAAGGGTTGCCCAGGTTACTGATGAGGCCAGGAAGATAGGAGTGGGAGAAGTCTCCACACTCCCAATATAGCACCCAGCTCTCAGCCTTCCCGACACCCTCCTCTGTTCTGTCCCCTGCTCCCAGATCACCCCCGTCTTCTGCCCTTTCTTCTGTTTACCTCGCCTCCCACTCACTCTCAGAGCTCAGCCTACTTTGCTTCTGTTTCAGTCTCTTCACTGTTGAATTAACAGCCTGAGGAAGGAAGGCCTCTCCTCAGAGTTTCTAGGGCCTCTGCCCTTGCTAGCTGTTGGTTTGGTCACACGTATTCCTAGGAGAGGACATCTTACCTGGTTCCTGGTTTCCTTGGAGGGCTGTGGGTGTGGAGGTCGTGGGAAACCGCTTCCTAGATCAGCCAGCTAGAGGGAAGCCTCCTTCTCCACGAGCGAGAGCGAGTGAGCGAGCGAGTAGGAGTTGCTCCTCCTTGGCTTGGCCTTAAGTCTTCTCTAAGACTCTTTTTCTCCTGTAGCCCAGGGTGGGCCTTGAACTTTTTTTTTTTTTCTCCAAGACAGGGTTTCTCTGTGTAGCCCTGGCTGTCCTGGAACTCACTCTGTAGACCTGGCCTCAACCTCAGAGACCCACCTGCCTCTGCCTCCCAAGTGTCGGGACCAAAGGCTTGTGCGCCACCTCCCTGTGAGCTCTTTTTTTTTAATAGAGTAATTTTTATTTATTCTTTGGCAATTCATACATGTCAGCAGTGCACCTCGGTCATATGTACCCCCAGATGCCCCCCAGTCCTCCAGGTATCCCCACAGCATCCCCCCTCCCTTATTCATGTCCCCTCCTTTCTTGGTAGTAACCGGCTCAGTCTGATTAGCGGGATGTTGGCGGATCCTGTGCAGTTATCTTGGCTGCTGTGTGTTCGTGGATTCAATGACCATGTCGTGTCCCAAAGATAGCATTTCACAGTGCTCCCCCCATCTCTCCACTCCCCTTTCACAGTTGAACTCTTTTATTCTTTACACTTCATTATTCCGTGTGTGGAGTGTGGGTGTGCTCTGGTGAGGATGACTGTGGGGTGTCAGCCCTCTCCTTCCACATTTACCTCGTGGGTTCTAGGGGATCAGAGCTGTGTGGCAAGAGCTTTACCCGCTGTGCCAGTTCTCAGGCCCCTGGCCTTGAACTCTCAGTCTTTCAGCTTCAGCCTGGGGTTACACACCTGCACCGCCACATCCATTTTCCCCTGAGAATCTTTTTTTGTTTCACCGGATTTGCACCCAAACTGGACTCGAAGCTTACTCATGGCCTCTAGAAGCCCTACTGTGAGGAGGAAGGAGCGCTAAACTTCCGATGAGGCTGACTCCCCAGCACCCAGAGAGGCCGCCTAGAAATATTCTAAGCTGCTACTACTGTATATCTACAATGGAAAGTGACCGGTAGGCAGAGGACCGGCCTCCAGGATGCCTCTGGACAAGTTGCTCCTGCCACCTCATGAACATCTGCTGAGCAGCAGACAGAGGTCTCCAGCTTCCCGCTCCCTCGCGACGACAGAGCTGAGAAGCAGCAGTGACTGCCTCCCAGTGGCCTGAGCGGCCATCTGCTTTGAAGGAGCCTAGCAGACCTCAGCTGCAGCAAGAAAGAGACTAGCTCAGACTTCCCCGAGAGCTAGCCCTGCAGCTGGTGACTCAGCATGAGGCAGAGCGGGGAAGGGTCTGGGGGAGTAACATGGGGGTAGATCTTAGGGGCCTGAGGGAGCAGCACTGATGATAGCAGGAGTCCAAGCCAGGATGCCGAATCCCCAGAACCAGCCCAGCAGCAGCCCAGTAACTGAATGGATTCACAGCAATTCCATTAATGTCACTAACTCCTCCTCTTGGGTTTAGAAAAACAGATCCCTTACTTCAGGCTCCCTAAAAATGCAGCCCCAAGCACGATCCAAATACTATAGTCAAGTGACCCCTCTTTCCTTGTATAGGACTCACCCCACCCCCATTGCACAAGCAATTACGCAGGAGCCTCCAGAATGACGTGGGTGGAGATCTGCCTTTATTTCATTTTGATTTGGGAGTGGAAGGCTCAAGCACACAGATGATGCAAACATATCAGGCACCAGAGTGGCTCCCTGCACGTGCAGAATACATGGATGCTCACTCTGGGTCGGCCAGGGGCTGACAGCTGTGCTCTGTGAAGAGAATGTCCCCATCACTGTGAGTCCCTCACACTCATCTTTATTAGTTTCACGATCTGCATCCACCCCAGGACACCTGTCATTCTGGGTTATTGGATCTTTCAGCACATTGGGCTCTTTTGTTTTTTTAAACTGTGTGGGCTCAGAGCCCCATCCCAGTGTAAACATGCATCCCCTAGAGAGACAGTGTGATCCACACAGGATGCTGGGGCTGGGGCAGCATGCTTCATTGGTGATCCACCAGCTTGGGAAAAATCTGCCTTCAACCACACCAGTGAGAGATGGGAGCGAGTGCTGGGCTCCTATGATCTCACAGTATAGCCCCAGCTGTCCACCTCCTAGCCCTGCCCGATTTTAAACAAACCCAGCTAGGCACCTTCAACTTCTTCCCTTGGGAAAAAAAAAAAGACGTATTGAGGTAACAGATCCAACCCCCATGGACCAGTCGAACTACCAGTTTCTTCTTGCTCAGCTTCTGTTCTGCCAAGGGGATTTCTGAGGTCTGATGATCTCCCAAAAGCTGGCTGGAAGGCTCCCTAGCAATTCGTGGGTCTCATGGAATGTTGTTGCTACAAGCCTCCACCCTCCAGCCTCCCTGGGTTCTCCTGGGGTAGCCTCCGGTTTATCTCAGCATCTCTCCCCATGGTTGGATGTGGTGACCTGCCGTGGAGGTGACTGACGGAGAAGTATCAGGTGCCTTTGCTTTCTGTCCTCTCCTCCTCAGCCGTCTGAGCATTGCTGACCGTGCGAAGCTGCCCCTGGGCTGCGGGCTTCACTGACAGGACCAAGCGTTTTCGAAAGGTCTCACAGAGTACTATGTACACAAAGGGATTGAGGCAGCTGTTGGCGTAGCCCAAGCTGATGGCTGCGTTGTACAAGTAGACAAATGTGAGGGTCGGGCGGCTGATGGACAGCTGGGTCAGCTGTAGCACATAGTAGGGCGCCCAGCACACAAAGAAGACCAGACAGATGGCGATGGCTGTGCGAGTCACCCTCTTTGTCCGAAGCCGTATGCTGCGCTGAGAGGCGGGGGCCACTGATGACGTCATGCGCTGCAGTATTTTCACGTAAGCAGCAGTGATGACCACAAAGGGCAGGGCAAAGGCCAGGAAAAACTGGTACAGGGTGAACCAGTAGAGGTCAGTGTCTGGGTTTGGCAGGCGGATGCCACAGCCCACAGCACCTCCTGGGAAGGGGATGAGCCTGGCATAGAGCCATACGGGGGTGATGCTGATGAAGGAGAGAGCCCACAGGAGGCAGATAACCAGGGTAGCCATGGAGGGCTTCCGAAACTTGGTGGAGGAGATGGGGTGGACGGTGGCCAAGTAGCGGTCAATGGCCATGGCAGTCAGGATGTAGGTGCTAGTGAACTGACTGTTGGCATCCATGGCTGTGATGAGGGTGCACATGGTTTCCCCAAAGTGCCAGACCCCATTGCCCATGAGCTGGTGGATCATGAAAGGCATGCCCAGGAGGAAGAGCAGATCCACCACAGAGAGGTTGATGATGAAGATGTCAGGGACGTTGCTACACCAATGTAGCTTAGACTTCTTCACCACTGCAAAGATGACTGTGGAGTTTCCCACAATGCCCAGGAGGCAGATGGTGCCAAACACTGAAGGCATAATGATGTTGATGTAGGAGACACTCCCTGTGCGAGGAGGTGACCCTGAGGACAGAAAGAACAAGTGTGACCTGCCCTCTGCTCTAGAAAGCTGACAGTCTGCCATCTGATGGCACTTCTGCTGGCCTCTCATGCTCGAGGTCACTATGTATCTGGAATTATCTCCCACCGTCTTTTCTCCCCACGCTATTGATTATTTCTGTCCCTTACCCTCCTCCACTTTCCCCTGGTGACTCCTACTGAATTTTCTAGACCCACCTGTTAGTCAAAGGACCCCATCCTTCAACTTGTCCATTAACATCGAGGGACAGGAGTCAAGACACCCAGATGTCTGCTGAGAGCTGAGAACAACTTCACATCCCTGGGATTCACCAGGAAACCTTGTCAAAAAAAGCTTGAAGGACATTCAAGAATGTACCGTGTGTGTGTGTGTGGGGGGGTGTTTTCTATATTTGCAGCCTCATCTTTTCAGAGATAGCTGGCCAAGGGTTCTATGCAGGCTCCTGGGCATATCCAAGGAGTGACTGTCACCGTGGGTGTGGAGTGTGTTTCAGATTCAACAGCCCTGCCTCTCCAGTCTTCCTATCAGGGATTTCCTAGGGTCGTGTCTCCTGAGCCTAGGCTTTCCCCAGTAAGACAGAGACTGCGCTGTGTTACACCCTAGAAGCTTGAGCATCTTCCCCACACAAACCTTTCCCTTCCTTCCCTCCTTCAAAGCTAGAATTTCAGGGCATTGCCATTCTGCAAATGTCAAGAAGCTTAATTCACCAGAAAAGTTAATCCTCTCACGCCCTGTGAAGTCTTTTGCTCCCAGCAGCCTCTGCCAGAGGACAGCAAGGATCACTGAGACCCTATTACCCCAGCCGAGGCCAGAGGATTGAGCCCAGGGTAGCGGCGAATCAAAGGGTTTCCGCTGGCTCCCACATGCTGCCCGCCAGCTCTCTTGCTTGCTTTTCCTGCCTTGATTTTTTTTTTCCTGCAAAGCATAGTTGGGACTCATCAGCAAGCCTTCCCCTGCCTGCCTCACGCCTAATCACCAACCCTTGTTATTTCTAAGGTGCCTCTGCCCCGTCTCTATTCCTTTCTGCCCATGTCCCCTCCTCTCCTCCTCCCCTCCAGGCAAGGCAGACTGCAGATCTTAATCACCGAGAACTGTAAGATAAAGTTTCCCAGGCAGTTTGGCTCTGGAGGTGAAACCTTCCCATGTTCCACACCCATCCGGGAAGAAAGAGGACTCCAACTGGACTCACCAGCCAACGTGAGATTATCCTGGCCATCGGAGATGTTGCTGGCATTGAGGCCAGTGGACAGCAACAAGGCTTGCAGATCCATGCAGTCGGTGCAGGTCGCCTGCTCCCTGGAGTTGAGCACCCGTCCACCCACGCAGGCTGCGGCAGGCAGCCTCCAGCGCCCGCCACCTCCTTGTCCGGAGCGTGAGCCCCGCAGTCCAGAAAAGGGGCTTCCTCTACCGCTTGGCAGCCTTTGCTGCCTCTGAGCCCAACTGCTCGCCTCACTCACTCCTTCCCAGCTCCCACTGACATCACCTAGACACATTAACATTCGGAGGCAGATGCACGTTAACCTCTTCGGTCCCGGCTGCGGCTCCCACTCCTGACTGCCTGCAGAGCCAGCAGCTAGGCTCAGGCAGCCCCATACGGAGGAGCCATCCTTCTCACTGGCTCCTGGGGTTGTCTCCGAGCTCACAGGGGCTGCCGCTTGCCTCGCATGACCTATCGAGGTCTGTGCAAAGGCAAAAGGGGGAAGCAACGTGCTGCCTGTCTTGAGGAGGCTGGACCACGTGGCAGGAGCCCGGGATACTGTTCCCAGTGCTGGGGACTCAAAGGCTTAGACTGAAGCAGCCTTGGTCCCCAAGCATGCTGGAGGTCACCTTAGACCCCTCCTATGTCCTCCTTGGCTAGGTGGCGATTGCTAGCCCTTGTCTGGTGGACCAGAAGTGATTCCAGGCTTTCCATTCTGGCAATAGTCAAGGTCTGGTGTGCAGAAGAAACAAACTTCCCTCTACACAGGATCAGGCTGGACCAGTCACGGAGGTTTTATTTTTCTATTGCTCTGGGACTTTCTGAGACAATTATCAGAGCATAAGAGACTAAGTCCACACAGAGATTATCAATGGACAACCCCCTCAGAGTGCACAGAGAATTCTCTGCAGAGGTTCCTGGTGCCAGCTCCAGGAGATTCATAATCAATCGCTGTCACCATACCAGGACCAGATGCAGAGTCTGAGTCCTTGGCTGCCACAGTTGACTGTTAGCACTTATTAATGGGCACAGAAGCATAGAGGGGCCTCCCTTCAACTCCCCTGAATTCCAGCCATCGGACAGCAGCATGCCTAGTTCTTAAGGCTAAGTTGTTGATTATCCCTACCATCTATTATATACCTCTTCTTTCTTGGGCTCTTGGACCACCAGCATGAAGAACTTAAATAAAAGCCAGATTTGGGGGGTTGGGGGAGATGTCGCTCAGTTGACAGAGTGTTTCACAGGAACAAAGCCCAGGAATTCATCCTCTGCACTGGACGTGGCAGTAAGAGGCAGGAGGATAAGAATTTCAGGGTACACACACACACACACACACACACACACACACACACACACGGGAGGGAGAAAGAGAAAGAATCAGATGATAGTTTATCTGTCCCTTGTGGTGTTAGTGAAGGGGGTGCTGCTGTGGTTTGAATAATACTGTACCCCATAGCCTCAGACATTTGAATACTTGGTCCCCAGTTGGTGGGCCTTTTTTGGGAAGGATTAGAAGATATGTCACTGGGGGTGGCTTGGAGGTTTCAAAAGCCCATGCCTCACTTGCTGCCTCCTCCTCGTTGATTAATGTGCAAGCATTTAGCTGTTTCTGCTGCCACACCTTTGCCCATAAGCACAAATTAAACACTTTCTCTTATAAGTTGTGATCGTGGTGTCTTAACAGCGATAGAAAACAAAGACAGAGGCTCTCCGGGCTTCCCTAGAGGTGCGCTCTTTGGCCGCACACAGTAAATTCCACTCCAGCATTGCACTTCTCTGAGTCTTCTGACTCCTTTCTCAAAACTCTGCCAAGTACCAGGGGCGGGTGGAAAGGATCAGAGGGGAGTTCCTGCTGAATGGGTGCAGAGTTTCTGAATGCAGTGGTAGAGAACTTCTAGAAATAGATGGTAATGACGGTTGAGCAACACTCTGCATGTATTTAATACTGCTGAGTTTGACACTTACAAGTAGTTAAGGGATTGTGAGTGTGTCTCAGTGGTAGAGTACTTGCCTGACATGTACAAAGCCCTGGGTTCAATCCTCAGCAACACATACACAAAGTTAAAATGGCCAATCTTACAGTGTGTACATTTTACCACAATGTTAAAAAATGTCGTGGTAAATTTACATGTACTACCTAAAAGCCATGTGAGGACGCCCAAATTTTGCCAAGGTAGCCCCGGCACCTTTGTGTGATTGCTCTAGGCCACTTCCTGCAGCCATCCCAGAACTATTTTAGCACTGGCTCCAGGTACCCTTCCAAGCTGTTCTAGCCTATGTAACAGGAGTGTCCCTACCAAAAAACGCTCTCCTTTCAAGTCTATGTTTGTGCCATGTTCTAGCACCCTGAAGTTAATTCCTATACACGCTCTCGTTATTTTTTCTAATCCATAATGAAAGAACACTGGTGCAGGGGGCCGTATCTGAAAATGATAAATGTCCTCTTGCCAGGTACCATCTCAGCTGAATCCTACCGTGATTTCCAAACAAAGGCATGTTGCTCTTCTTTTAAAAAGGACAGGGAGATGGTCATAGGTGCTGGGCTGGGGGTGCTCCAGGAGTGAAAGGGGTCTGATTTCAAATTCATCCAGATGCCGCCCCCCCAGACTTCATGGTTTCACTGCTTGCAGCTAAATGTCTGCGGAGGCTGCACATACCCCATCTTTACCCTTACAATTAGATTCTGGGTCTTATTCTCAGCACAGACTGTTCTCCCTCTGCAGAAGATGGCAGTCTTCTTTAACTGCTGCTCTGGAGGCCTGCTGGTTTTCACTGTGTGTCCTGGGTTGATAGTTGGGTATTTGACTCCTGCATCTTCTTCCTCCTAGGCTTCCAAAGCAGGTCAGTCATCCTTCACAACTTTTCTGGAGAGACTGCATGCCTCAGCAGATCCTTTTCTACTTTTTGTTTTGTTTTGTTTTGGTTTGGTTTGGTTTGTTTGCTTTGCTTTGTTTTGTTTTAGGTTTTTTGAGACAGGGTTTCTCTGTTGTAACTCTGATTGTCCTGAAACTCACTCTGTAGACCAGGCTGGCCTCGAACTCACAGAGACCCTCCTGCCTCTGCCTCCCGAGTGCTGGGATTAAAGGTGTGCCCCACCACCGCCCTGCATTCCTTTTCTACTCGTACTCATGCTGGGCACCATGGGTTGGACTCTCTGTCACTGTGACGTCACTGCTAGGCCAGGGTTGGTCAGCATCTGCTCACGTCCAGCAGCGGCACCTTATGGACGTCTAACTGATGTCTTCCAGCGTCTCCTCTTGAAGACTCAACTTCAGGTGTGATTCCTAGAGTTCATTTTCTCAGTCTGGTTTCCTCGGAAAACAGAGTCTTAGACTCAGACTTGTTTGTAGAAATTTATTCTTCATGTGAGTCTAAGGAACAGGAATAAAGGAATTGGATGGAGGAGAAATCAGAATAAGAAAGCCAGTGGGAGCTATGGCTGAGTTTGGTGCTGTGGACTATGGGAACTCCATTTCAGAATTGCCCAGAGGACTGAGAGTTTAGTGGTGTAACACTTGGATGGAATGCGTAAGGCCCTGGGTTCAATCACACACGTGCACACAGTCACACACACATACATACACACACATGCATGCACACACTCACACACACATGCATGCACACCCATGCACATGAACATGCATGCCTGCATGCCCGCACTCACACACACACATACACACACACATGCATGCACACACTCACACACACACACACACATGCATGCACACATACACACACACTCATGCATGCACACCCATGCACATGAACATGCATGCCTGCATGCACTCATGCACGCACACAGTCTCTCAGTAATACCCACCTAAAATACAGGAAGGGAGTTGGATTTACATCAAAGGATTTTTGTTCCCATTGGCGGAGACTTCTCCTGGGACATGGAGCCTGCCCTTCTTGACTCGGCCAAAAGCTTCCAGGGCATCAGAAAAGTCCAGAGCAGAAATCAAATAGACACAAGGCAATACACTCCTGGCACAAGAGGATTTGAGGTCATTCAACAGTCCATTATAGCTGAAGCCAAAAACCAGAGGTGGCCCAGGAAAATGCCACAAGGATTCCAGAGGCATCTAATAGAGGCTGTTTTAGAGCTGGTCATGTCTCCTGGACACCCACATGCATCTCTTTACATCCTCCCAGCTGTTCTTAGCTCAGATAGCCACCATTTCTGCAGAGCCCACTCTCCTCAGTCCCCAGGCAGTGCAGGTGTCGGTGCAGACAGCTCAGGTAGAGACTCCTGGTGCTGCATCTCAGACTTGCACTGTGTCCCTTGTCCCCTGTGTACTCCATTTCTGCTACAACATAGAACATGAGAACCCCCAAATGTTCAACTGTAGCCCACCTAGACAACAGGAACTATTCGTGCTCCTCGGGGTGCATCTTTGCTCGATGTGGGATTGAAGGTCACAGGGAGTTGCATTCTCCTTGTTCCCTCAGGAAATGCCGTCAGAGGCATTTCTTACAGCCTCACAGCGGTCCAAAGTCACTCAGCGTGGTGTTAACCGGAAATTCTTACATGTATCTTCCGCTCTCCCGCTTGCTCCTTTTTCATTCCTGATTCCTAGGACCTTGCTTCCCAGTAAAATACCCATGTGCCCCTTTGTTTCCGACTCTTTTTTTTTTTCTTCTGGGAATCTGAGAGAGTGTGCTACTCACTACTACCAATGACAGTCAAGGGGAACGACGGAGTGCGGGACATTTGGCAGAGATATTCTGCTTCTTGCAAAGACCACAACACGAAGGAATTACCTCCTTTGCTTCCTCTGAACTTTGTTGTGGCTGGAGGTGCCTCCTGGAACGCCTGCAGTAGGTGAGATGATGCGTATTGATTGGATCGATCAGGGTGTCTGGAGAAAACAGAAGGAACCAGCGGGAAAGCAGGGAGACTTTAATAAAGAGCATGTTTACCAAGATTTGGGTACCGCTGAGGGGGAGTCCATGAAGGATGCTGCGGTGTCTGGGGCTGGCAGCAGCTGGATGCTGTTCCCATGCTAGGCCTGAGGAGGCCAGCTAGCAGAACCCACAAAGAACCCAGCAGGCAGGAAACCCAAGGAACAATAAGCTAAGCTCACCGACCTGCTTGCCTTCTGCTCTTTGCCTGATGATATGAAATCATCCTCCTGGAACCCATGACAGAGCAGATGGGGATAGAAAGTGGATTCGAAGGACAGATAGAAAATTAACCCAATGGGCTAGGGATATAGAACAGTTGGTAGAGTACTTACCTAGAATTCAGGAAGCACTGGGTTCTCTTCCTAATAGAGCATGAACTAGGAGAGGAGGGGGCGTGCCACTGTAGTCCTAGCATTTGGGAAAGGGATAGGAAAATCAGAAGTTCAAGGTCATCTGCGGGACTCCTGGCTGGAGAGTTGCAGGAGTGAGGCCAGAGATGCCCCCACTTCCTGATGAAGTGGGTTGAGACGCTGAGGTATCCTTCTCCTCTCTAGCCCACGGAGGTCCCTAGCCAAAAATATTAGTTATAACTTGCTTGCTTCACAGAAGCGAAAGGGACATGTTTATCTGTATTGTAGAGCTTATCCACCCAGTGCGAGGGACTCTTGCCTCAGGTGCGCCCCCACCCTGCCATGCTAATTAAGGCTTCTCCGCCCGAGGGAGAAACCCCACCTTCCCCGGAAAGATATTTAATAAGAGAAAAGCCTTTTAATAAATGAGTATAGTGTCTACCAGAAACTGCTCCCGGGACTTCTTGCGTCTCGTTCCTTTGTTCTCGGCGCGGGGATCAGAGTCCACGGCCGGTCCAAGAAACCCACCCGTGGCTCTCTCAGCTTGAGTTGCCCGCCCCTGGCCAGGATGGGGGACAAGGCAGAGTCCCAGGAGTTGCGGCGACTGCGAGGGAGGACCGAACCAAAGTCATCCTTAACTACACCGGCTATTCGAGGCCAACCTGAGATATGAGAGAGTTTGTCCCAAAAATAAACACATAAATATGAAAAGCAGTCACAGACACAGGAAGAGACACGCAGGTTTTATTATCAGCCCTCGAAACAACAGAATGCTTGTGTTACAGATGGAGTGGGTGGCCCAGCCTGGGCTTGACCAGAGGAGAGAGAGAGAAATGAGAGCGGAGTGTATAGTACCCGTGGGAACAGAGAAGGGAAGCGCTAGGGAAAAGGCCACAGACAGTGATGCTGGCTTGACAAGAACACTGTCAATCAAGTAGTGTTCCAGAGAAAAGCTACCCAAGGTCAGATAGAAATGCCTGGGCCCCGAAGCTGTCCTATCCTGTCCATAACTGAGATCCATCCCAAAATGAGTGCGAGTCCTAGTTGAAAGGCTGAGGCAGCATTCCTTAATAAACAAAATCCAGAACTACCACATGACCCAGCAGCCCTGCTTTCAGATGTGGATTCAAGGGCAAGGTGACATCCATGTCTCAAAGAGATATCTGCTCCCTGAGTTTACTGTGGCACCATCAGAATGGGCAAAATATGGAGAGTGTCCATCCACACATGAGCAGCTATACACACACACACACACACACACAGGTGGATCTCTGTGAGTGAGTTTGAGGCCAACCTGGTCTGTATAGCAAGTTCCAGGTCAGCCAGGGCTATATGGTAAGACCCTATCTTAAAAAAAAAAAATCAAGTCTATTTATTGCAATAAACTCTTTTTCCTGACATTCTTATCTAGACCTACTTATCTACTCTATCCAAGGCAGCTAAGGGATCCATGTGCCCCTCTTGTGGATGTCCACCACTCTACTTCCCAGGATCTGGCTGCTCTCTGCATGTTTCTAAGGCCCATTTGAGTCACTGCATCTGACATCTGAGAATCACTTATCCTCCCCCACTGCCACCTGGCCTCTTCAATATATTCTCTACCAAATAACAGGAGCAGTCCGATGAAAATGTAAACCCCATCCATCTACCCAATTGCTGAGAACAGCCTAGTGGCTTCCAGTTACTTTCAAAATAAGATTAACCCCCAACGTAGACATGGCTCCCCCTCACATTAAAAGCTGACCTCTTAGAAAACTAAGGCCTTGAGGAGTCCATTGGGACAGGAGGAAATACTAGCAACCTTGGTCAGCCCTTAGTCGGTACTGCCAGTGGCAGTTGGAGCGGCCTGTAGATTCCAGGATGGTAGGAACCAAGTCCAACACTCTTTCGGAGGAGGAATGTCAGTGGGTTATTATGGTAGGCAAGGCTGGGAAAGTTACTGGGATAGTCTCACTTGCAGAGAATTGTGTGTCCAGTTCATCACAGGGTCCCTAGAGCAAACTAGACAAGCAGCCTGCCTGCTGTGTTTGTTTGTGCTTGATTTGCAAACATGAAAACACTGCAGGTGCTGGGGGTACAGTTCGGTGGTGGAGCAATTTCCAGTGTGCACAGAATCCTGGGTTCTCTCTCCAGCGCTGAAAGAAGGATGACATAAAACCTTTCAGGTCTGGTATGCAGGAGGCTGACCTTCTCCACGATGATTGCTAGGACAGTCTGTCTCCCAATTTTCAAGCACAGATCAGTCACTGCTCCAGAGCCCTGGAAGAAACGGAGCCTGGCTATTCCCAGGGAAGGACAATGGAGCTGGGAATGTAGCTTAGCGGGGTGCTCATCCAGCATGCATCGAGGGCCTGGGTTTGATGTCTAGTGCATGCTTGCACACACACAAAGATGTTGCAATGATACAGGTATGATCTGTGAATCTGACTCAGTCCTTTTCCTGGGGTCTGAGACCATCTTCCAGGCTAACTATATGCAACAGAAGCTTAGTATTGGGCCTTTTGGTGTTAAGCAGGCAATGGCTCAGGAATTTTTGTTGACCAGAACTCCACTGGGATCTACTGTCAGAGCAGAGTTAAGATGGATCAACTAATCAATGGGCTTGGCTGGAATGACTTTACAGCAGGCCTTGTGGCTCTCCAAATCTATTTATTTCAATGCCTCTAGTTACATGTCTGGAATAGATGTCCCAGCCAACGGCAGAATGACTATACTGGCTCTCAGACTAGCAGCTTCCTCCAAGGAATTGAATAGATTGATGTCATAAAGCGGCTGTGGTGTCTCATGCCTGTAATCCTAGCACCAACGAGAGGAGGCTGAGGCGGGGGATCACTTCAAGTTCACAGCCAGTCTGGGCTCCATGAGTTCTGGGTAAGTTTGGGCTACAAAGTAAGACCCTGTCTCCAGCAATAACAAGAGAAACAACAGAAGCCACAAGGGGCTGAGTTGTAACTCAGTTGGCAGAGTACCTGTTTTGCGTGCACAAAGCCTTGAGTTCAATTCCCAGAACAAATTATCCATTGATGGTATACATCTTATGCCAGGCACTATGGAGGTTGAGGCAGGAGCATCAGAAATACAAGATCATCTTCAGCATAGTGAGTTCAAGGTCAGCCTGGGCAGCATGAGTCCAAGTCTCAAAAGGGGACAGAGGGCTGGAGAGATGGCTCAGTGGTTAAGGGTACTAGCTGTTCTTCCAAAGGACCCAGGTTTGAGTCCCAACACCCACATAGCAGCTAACCATCATCTGTAACTCCAGTTCTAGGGGCTCTATCACCCTCTTCTGGCCTCTGTGGGCACTGCCCACACAGTACACAATCACATCTGCAAGCAAAACACCCATACACATAAAAATAAATCTTTTTTTAAAAGTCAACAGTCTATGCCTCAAAAGTGAAATACCCACAATTGTGGCTTTGAAAGACTCTGGGGTGATTATTTATCTAAACTCCTATTTTACTCTTCACCCGGGCTAGTGAAGATGGCAGCCGGGTCTTGAAGAATGGCAGTGGATTTCCATAAACCTAATTATGTGGTGACTCCAATTGCAGCTATTTCTGATGTGGTCCCTTTGATAGATAAAACAAATCCCATCCCTGACACCTGTTACGCAGTTACTGACTGACAAATGCTTTTTCCCTATTCCAGGAAGCAGGAAAGATCAGAGGCTGCTCTCATTCATCAGGGTCATCAGATCGCCTGTTCCTCTTGTCATGAGCTGCTGTTAGCTCTTTTGACAGCTCTTCACTTCTCGGATTTCTGACACTTCATTGTTTCCAACATACCATGCTATTCCACTTTATACTGATGACATCATGCTGCTGGGGCCACCCTAAATGTGACCGAGAAGCCATGAAAATACAAGGCCTGACATCTCAATGAGGGTTCTGGGATCTGGTATTGTGAACATGTGGTATTTTTTCCCCAAAGTGCATGACAGTATGCCTACCACCTCCCAACATCAAAAAGGTATGGTGCAGTCTCCAGGGGTTTGAGGGTTACACCGGTTTCTGATATTGCAGACCAACCCATTTCCTAGATGATCTAAAAGCTCCCAGTTGTGGGTTCAAGGATGTACCTCAGATGGAAGAGCATTTGCCGAGTATGCACAAAGCCCCCAGCACTATATAAACCAGGCTGTGTGATTCATGCCTGTAATACAGCAGTTCTCAACCTGTGTGTTGTGACCACTTTTGGGGCCAAATGACCCTTTCACAGGGGTCACCTAAGACCACCTGTATATCAGATGTTTGCATTACAATTCATAACAGTAACAAAATTACAGTTATATATAATTTTATATATAATATATAATCATATAAATATATAATTTGTATTATATATATTTATATTATTTATATATTACAATATATAATATGTTATTTCATGTATATTTTATTAATGTAAAATATAAACAATATATATTATACATAATATAAGTATTATATCTAAATATATAAAATATACAGCATATTATATAATATATAATTTCATATACTTATTGTTATATTATAAAGTATATAAAATATATAATTAAATGTATGAAGTTATATAATATGCAATGTATATAATCTTATGGTTGGGGGTCACCACAACATGAGGAACTATATTAAAGGGTCTGAACATTAGGAAGGGTGAGAACCACTGCTATAATAGCATCACTCTTGAGGTGGTGGTAGGAGGATCGGAAGTTCAAGGTCACCTTTGACTACAAAGTTATTGTAAGGCCATTGTGAAATATGTGAGACCCTGTCCTAGAAAATAAAAAATAAAAAGCCCCCAGCTCTATACAAAGTCCTTGGGTCATGCTTTAAGGAAAACTCTGCCACCAGACCTTAGAGGCCTTGCAGGTCCCCTGAGGTGCGGCTTTCTCTAGTGGACACCAAGGATGCCAAGGCCAAATTTAGCTGTGATGTGCTCCACAATAGAGGGTCCCAGGTTTTGGGTGGTTTTTCGTTATTATTATTTTAAGGGTTGGAGACACTGCTCAGTTAAGAGCACTGGCTGCTCTGCTCTTCCAGAGGTCCTGAGTTCAAGTCCCAGCAACTACATAGTGGCTCACATTATCTATAATGGGATCTGATGCCCTCTTCTTGTGTGCAGGAGTACATGTAGATAAAACACTCAGACATAAAAAAATTTTATCTTACGTGTATGGATGTTTTACTTGCACATATGTCTGTGCACATATGTGCGTGCCTGGTGCTCAGGGAAGTCAGGGTGTTGAATTACCTGGAACTGGAGGTTATGAGCTGCCATGTGTATGCTGGGAATCAAACCTAGGTCCTCTGGAAGAGCATCCAGTGCTCTTAATTCCTGAACCATCTCTCTCCAGCCCTAAATCCTAGTTTGTTTATTTATTTGGGTTTTGTTTTGATTGATGATGATGATGAAGATGATGATGATGAAGAAGACGATGATGTTTTGTTTTGTTTGTTTGCTTTTTCAAACAAGGTTTTACTTCATAGCTCAGACTGTCCTTAACTCACAGAGGTCCACCTGCCCCTGCCTCCTGAGTGCTGGGATTAAAGGCGTGTGCCATCACTCCCGGGCTTCCAGTCCTAGTATTTGTTTGGAGTTAAGTCTTTCTCTCTTCAAACTGCTTCTTACCATCCCTTGCAGAAACAATCCATGTTTTACTTCTAGGTTCTGTAACACCAAGAGCCCAAGCTTCGGATAACAGATGACCAAAGCATCCAGCCAGCTGTCATGAACTTGCCACAGCTGTTTCCTAGTGCTTCCTTGCCATTTGAAAGTGACATCTGTACCCTGTGGAGAGCAAGCAGACTCTGAGTAGATCGCCACTGCAACTTGCAGCCTGCTTACCTGTCACTGCCATCCTCCCACCTGCCTGTACCTATGGCCTCTGAGTTCTTCTGCACACAGAAGGGATGCTCTGAACCTGCTTGGGAATGACTTTTTAGTTTGTGTGGGTTTTGTTTGGTTTGAAGCTCTCAGTGGAATCCAGCACCTTCTGTATGCTAGCCAAGCACTCCACCACTGAGTCACATCTCCAGCAGCCAGCAACAGCTTTTGATGATTCTGCTCAGTAGAGACTGTGCCTTCCACTTGGACAGGCTCCTCTCCCTGCTGGGAAGAGAAGCTGAAGGGAAGACACAGGGTCAGCTGTGGTGACTGGTCTCACTCTGGAGGGAGTGAGTCATTTGCTCCTTCCCGTAGATAATAGAAAGGAGCTAGACTAGATCCCAGAGGATCTCCAGGGTGCTCATGTCCCATCCATATGCAGAAAAAAAGGGGACATGACCATAGGCCTTTATAGCCAGCACCATCAAGAGCTCAGTCCAAGGCATTAAGATTTGGACAATTTATTAGGAAAAATACTTCCCAGAGCCTGCATAGGTCAGGAATTCAAGGCCAGCATGGACTACAAACCAAAATCCTGTCTCAAATGAACAAATGAAAGACAAACAAATAAACAAAAACTTCTAAGGTCTGGAGAGATGGCTCAGAGGTTGAGAGCACTTGCAGAAGTTCAGTGCCCAGCACCCACATTGGGTGGCTCACACACGCCTGTAACTCTAGTCTAGGAGAATCCAATACCTCTGGGCTAATTGGGCACCTGCATACACATACTGTTTGCACATTCACATACTTACACACACACACACATACACACACACTTAAAAATAAGATACCTTTCTAAACAAAACCTCAAAACAGAAAAATCTTAAGGAGGGATGCTGGAGAGGTGGCTCAGCAGTTTAGAGCAATGATTGCTCTTCCAGAAGACCTGGGTTTGATTCTCAGCACCCACATGGTGGCTCACAACCACCTATAACTCAGGTTCTAGGGGATATAACATCCTCTTCTGGCCTGTGAGGGCACCAGGAATGCATATGGTATGATTATACACATATAGGCAAAATACCCATACATGTTAAAGTAACAAAAATAATAATAATAAAATGTTTAAAACATCACAAAGATACAAAAATCCATCAATTCTCAAGTCCTATATATAAATTAGTACATTTGCCTAGAGCCTGTAAACATCTTCCCAAATATTTGTGTGTGTGCATATATGCTACGGGATATCAAACCCAGGGCCTGGAGCATTTCCATATACTTTAAAATTTTTTAAATTGAATTATTTAATTTGTTTATGTTTTGTCTCACTCTGTAGCCCAGGCCGGCCTTGAACTCATGGCAGTCCTCCTGCCTCAGCCTCCCCAGTCTGTATACTGTAAGTTATTTTGGTAACTTGTGACACCTGATACAACATAAATTTGATGTAAGCAGCTGCTGTTCTCATTGCTTAGGGAATAACAGGGAGAAATGCTCATGCTCAGGACAGATGCAGCTTCCCAGCCTCCACGTTTCCGTCCACACTGACTGATCCTTTGAATGCACAAAACTGCCTACACACTCAAGAGAAAGTTTTGAAAAGTATCCACACGAGAATTTATGCACATGGAATGTTTGTAACAGTCAGAGGGTGGGAACAACTGAAACAGCCCACCTGCTGCACGGGCACAATATGGAGTATTACCCAGCCACAGAAAAGAGAGACGCACAAACGGTGACCGCTGCATGGGTGGGTCTCGAAGTCACTGCGCTGTGTTAAAAGGCCAGTCACAGCTGGGTGGCGGTGGCCTGTGACTTTAGTTCCAGCACTCGGGAGGCAGAGGCAGGCAGATCTCTGTGGGTTGGAGGCCAGCCTGGTCTACAGAGAGAGTTCCAGGACAGCCAGAGTTACAACAGAGAAACCCTGCCTATATTAAATAAATAAATAAATAAATAAATATCTTTTGAAGTAAGTGAGATGCTTTTTTAAAAAGCCAGTCACAAAGACCGTGCACTGTAGCCTGGTAGTCTACAAAGTAAGCTCCAGGACAGCTAGGGCTGTTACACAGAGAAACGATGTCTCAAAAAAACAAAAAGCAAAAAACAGAGATCATGCATTGTACAGTTCTATCTAATGAAAAGCTAGAAGAGGGAAATCTACGGAGAAAATAGATTCTTGAATCCTGAGTCTGGGTTTAGATGAGGTGAGAAGGAGAACCACTGCTAATGGGATGATGGAAGTGTTCTAAACATTTATTTTGGATTAGTATCACCGTGATGACTACTAAAATCCGTTCACCTCTGCGCTTTAGTTTCATTTTGTTTTTTTGAGTCTCATATAGCATAAGCTGGCCTCAACATGGCTACTTCACTGAGGATGGCCTTGAACTCCTGAGCTTCCAGCCTCTAACTCCTGAGTGCTCGGCCTACAGGTGCACTCCGCCATGCACAGCTCTGAACGGTGTAACTTTATAAGGATGTATTTTATGATATGTGAATTCAGCTTAACAGATCTGGTTTTAAATTTCATTATTATTTTTTAAGGTAGGGTCGCATGTAGCTCATGCTGGCCTCAAGTTCATTATTTGGCCGTTGCAGGCTCGATTCTCCTGCCTCTGCCTCCCAAGCGTTGGGACTACAAGTGGGCACCACCACAGCTGACTACAGATCTGCGAGATGAAGGAACTTAGAAAATGAAAGCAATAGGAGAATTGAGAATTCAAGGTCTGGGGTGATCCTCAGCTCTGTAGGAAGTTCAAAGCTTGCCCCGTCTACATGGCAGCTCTTAGCTCTGTTGGACCCAAGAAACCCTGGGTTTGGGCCTCACCACTACATAGACCAGGCCTGGTGCTACACATCTATTGTCCAGAAAGTAGAGGCAGGAGAGCCAAAATGTCATTTTGGGCTACATAGTGAATAAGAAGCCAGCCTGGGCTACCCTGTTTCAAAATAAACAAACCAAAAGCTCCCAATAACAACAACAAAAAACCAAAACCAGGTACCAGAAAGATGACTTTTGGGTGGGAGATTGAAGCAAAGATCGACAACATGAGTTCTGGACCCAGGACTCACTGATTGATGTTAGGAGAGAACCAACTCCTGAAGGTTGTCCTCTGACTTCATTGTATGTATAGATACATACAATAAACAAACAAACAAACAAAATATTATTTTAAAAAAAAGAGGAAGAAAAAAGAAGAGGAGAAAGAAAGAAAGGAAGAAAGGAAGGAAGGAAGGAAGGAAGAAAGAAAGAAAGAAAGAAAGAAAGAAAGAAAGAAAGAAAGAAAGAAAGAAAGAAAGAAAAAGAAAGCAATCCAGTCTGCTGTCTAGTCCTTAGGCAAATGGTTCACCCTGGACATCTGTCACCTACTTCTAGTGTCCTCTGTCACTCTGCCTCCTAAGGATCTCATCCAGCTACCCCTTACCAACCATCTCTGAGCTGCCCACGGTCACCTCAGACACACTGCTACATGGGACTCCATGGGAACAACCTACACTCGGAAGTGCCGTGTGAAGTTGAGCTCTGGCTGACTCTGCCTATGGCACCGGCATCCGTCACTTACATGGCTTCATGCTCTGCGGACTTGCTGTGTCATCCAGTGAATCTCCACCCTGCTTGGTGCGGAACCGCAAGTGTAATGACATGAGCCTGCCTCCAGAGTCGCCTCGCTGTGAGTTTATTTTTCTGTGCAGGGTTATGGTAACTAAAGCTTGCTCAGCCGTTTTAGACACCGTTCTTATTTCAGCCCACCCCCCGGAAGCCGATAGGATTCCTGGTGACAGATGTGGCTTCAGAAGAGCGCAGGGAGCTGGCACTGCGAGCACACCTGCGGTTTTCCCAACTCCTGGCTCTTGCTTGCTCCTTCCGTGTGCGTCCCCTGGGGTGATGCTTTCTTCGTAATTTCAAATGCTGGCTTGGAGGAAATAGGCCTGACCCTCAGCTGGTCCCCAGGTCTGTTCCCAGCACTTGGAGATGGTCTCTCTGGCCATCTGCTTGCTGGTGGCTCCTTTCCCTCCTCATTTCTGAGTCTGGATTTCACGTGACTGAGCACCATTGGTCTGGCTGGTCCTGCCTGTGGTGTTGGATAAATGTTTGCAGAAAAGACTGGGGTGGCCACGAACGGTGGTGCATGTCATAATCTAGCACTCAGAAGTCTGAGGCAGGGGAATCGAGTGTTTGAGGCCAGTTAAGGCTACATAATAAAACCTGCTATCAAAAAAATAAAAAGGGCTGGAGAGCACTGGAGTTGGGTTCCCAGCACCCACTTCGGGCAGATCATAATCGTCCATAACTCCAGCTCTATGAGATATGATGCCTTTGGCCTCTTCAGGCACTGCATGCAAATGGACACACATGCAGATGCACACACCTATACATAATTAAAAATAAGTCTTAAAGCAAATACATTAAAGTAGGGTGACAAGATGGCTCAACAGATAAAGGCGCTTGCTGCCAACCAAGCCAGATAACCTGAGTTCAATCCCCAGGACCCACATGGCAGAGGGAGAAAACTGATCCCGCCCCCACTCCCCTATACACACATACAAGTAAATAAAATGTAAAATAGTTGTAATAAAGTAATTTAAAAACAAAAAATGGGGCTGTTGAGATGGGTCAGGGGTTAAGAACACTGGCTGCTCTTCTAGAGGACCTGGGTTGAGCCCTCAGCACCCACATGCTGGCTAAGACTGTCTGTAGCTGCAGTTCCAGGGGATCCAGTGCCCTCTTCTGGCCTCTGTACTATATACATGTAGGCAAAGCACCCATACACATAAAACAAAAATAAATACATCTAAAACAAACCTGATGACAAGGCTAGGGAAGCAGCTGAGTTAATAGAGCAGTTGCCCATATGCACGAAGCCCTGGGTTGTCTCCAGCATCTCAAAAAACCGGGCGTGGTGGTGCATGCTCTATTCCAAACACTTGGGAGTTGCAGGCAAGAGGATCACACGTTCAAGGTCATTCTCAGCCACATAGAGAGTTCAAAACCAGCCAGGGAAACATGAGACCTTTGTCAAAAACAAGCAAACAAAAACTACACATTGTTTATAACTGCAGGGCCTGTCAGACCCTTCCAGCCCTCATGTCCACCTGGAGGCAGGAGCTGGTGCAGAGGCCATGGAGAGGTGCTGCTTACTGGCTTGCTCAGCCTGCTTTCTTATAGAACCCAGCCCAGGGATGGCACCACCTACAGTGGGCTGGGCCCTCCCTAGTTAAGAAAATGCTCTACAGGCTTGCCTACAGCTCATCTTGTGGAAGCATTTCCTTAATTGAGGCTCCCTCCTCTCAGATGACTTTAGTTTATGTCAACTTGACATCAAACCAGCCAGCACACATGCAAAGCCCAGAAAGACAAAAACCAAACTCCCCACCTCCAAGAGACACTAGTGTAGCCTGCTTCAGACCCATCTGCCCAGCCTCGGGGACCAGGCAGGGTGAGACAGGACCTGAGATCGGGCTCAGAAATGACTCCTTCCTTCTCTTTGTGACTCAGATTTTCCTTCTAAACACCCCAGCTCCTCCAGCTGTCCTCAGGCTAGGGCCCTAGCACGTTCTATTATAATTACTCTTTTGTTGCTGCTGCTGAGACAGGATCTCTATATGTAGCTCTGGCTGGCCTAGAATTTAGTGTATAGCCCAGACTGTGTAAAACCAGAACAAAAACAAAAATCCCCTAAGCGGGCTTAGTTAATCCAAGCAAACAGGATGTATGCTTGTCCCTGGTTGGATCTGGTGGGAAAGAAATATGTAGCCTTATGGGTCTGCCTTTCTCAGCCTCTGCAAATGGTGACTTGAGTCCATTTTGTGGACTCCAGACTCAGGGCCTTTCTGTGTGAACTTCGAAATGGTCCTGGCCAGATTCTATCATTACTGGACAACATTAAAGCTTGCTTTAAGACTGAGAAATTGGGCTAGCCTGATCTACAGAGTGAGTTCAAGGACAGCCACAGTTACAACAGAGAAACCCTATCTCAAAAAAAATCTAAATAAATAAATAAATAGAAATTGAGAAATTGTGGTAATGGTCTTTTCCTTGACCTTTGGGGTTAACACCCCACCTCCAATTTACAGTGTCTCCCCAGCTCTGCCTTTTGGTTGCTGGGATTGCAGACATGCCCATAAAGCCCAGCTCTTAACCATTTTTCCTATTGTCTCCCTGAGAACAATGATCACTTCCAATTTATTTCTGTGTCCACATTCCCTAGTTGGAGGCCTGGCAGAGAGCAGGTACTCTGCTTTGAAGTCAGCACAGCTTGGGGTGGTCCCAGAGTCGCTTTCCCTGGCCTTCCTGTCTCCATCTCTATTTCCATCCCTCCCTCTCCTGGGGTTCCCCCACCACCACTGTGGCTTCTTCCTCTGTGCTTCCCATCCCCTGCAAGTGACAAAGACATGAGTTATTATGACTAAGTTTGGGGTGGGCTGTGGAGAGAGAGAGAAGAGGGCTACCGTGAGCTACCTGCCCACTCTTACCTCCTCCTGCTTCTAAAAATTAGGATGTATGGAAGGCTGGGAGGAGGGCCTGGAAAGAAAGGCCCCAGTCTGACTCCGAGGCAGAGACATTAGCAGAAGGGGGTAGGGGGTTCTGTGGGTGGTGGGGGACAGCCACACCCCAGGTCTGGGATGCACTGTTGAGACCCTCAGCACAAAGCTCATGCCCTCCTTGGGAGCCTTTTGCAGTGATGCCTTTGATGGTCCCCTCCTGCTTACAGTACATCTTAGCTTCATAAATGCTCAGGGAATATTTCCACTCCAACTCATTCATCCCCACCCACTCACAGCATGAACCCACGTCACAGGAGGGATGTCTGCCTCAGAAGCTTATTAACTTTCCAGGCAGCTCATCAGGCGCTGAGTCAGGGCCATCTCAGCACCCTATCCCCCACCACCCTACCCCACCACCCACCCCTTACCCCCCCCCAACCCCGGCACAGGCTGAGTCAGTAGCCTAGAGTCTCAGCTGGGGTCCCCTGGAACTAGGGGACCAGGATAGAGCAAGATATCTAGTGGGGAGGGGAGGGTCTGGGGTGGGGAAAGAGAATACAGTAATTACCTAGTTGCAATTTGCTCGATTGATAACCTAATCCTCTCTGTTGCTATAGTTTAAAAAAAAGTCTAAGACTGGGTGAACTATAGGAATGATAATTTATTTGGCTGAGGCTTCTGGACACTGGGAAGTCCAAGAGCAGGGCCCCGGCGTGCACCATCTCACCCTGCTGGAACAAACTTTTGTTTTAGGAAGAATGACTCCTCTTTCCTTTCAAAGCAACCAGCCCATACTCTGAGAAGTCCAAGATGGAAAGATGTCCATGAGAAGAAGTTATGTTTCATTTTGTTCCTAAAAGAGTGTCCAAAAAATTTTCCAAACATTGAAAAGATTAACCAGGTGGCTCAGTGAGTAAGAGTGATTGCTGAACACACAGCAGAGCTCAGGTAAACAGGTAAACAGAAGCAGTGCCTGGAATGTCAGCACGATGTGGGGAGGACACTGGGGCTGGCTGGTTAAGGGAATAATATGGAGAGAGACACCCAGTGTCTCCCTCTGGCCTCTACATGGGCATATACTACAGACATGTACAACACACACTAAAAAACCAATAACAGAAGATCGACTATCATACACCAAGCAATGGAACTGAAGGCTGGCGGAATGGCAGAGTCTCACAGAGGAGAGAGGAATTTCAAAGCAAGCTGAGTTGCCAAGGGCAAGAAGTCATGCATCATCACAACACAGTTGCTGGTGCTTGCTTTCTCCAGGGTGCAACTTTAAAACCCTTTCCTTTGTACAAAGGCTGCCGAGGTCACTTGCTCAAGGGCCTTTCCACCTCACCTACTCCCACCACCTGGCAGGGGGAGCAGAGATGGGGTGGGGGTGTCTGCCTGAGTGGAGGTGGAAGCCGGCGTTTGCAATGGTCTGGTTGTCCGAGCTGCTTGCTGTCCTGCTTTCTAATGCGCAGTGCGCTAGCTTGGCCCCTCGGTGAGATCGGCCTCCATCTGCCTTCACATCTCCAGCCAGAGACAGGGCACTCTTGGGAGTTCTCTCCTCCTACCACTCTGTGGACTCCAGGTAACTTGTCCTCCATCTTCCAAATAACTACAGTATCTGTGGCCTTCTCTTCGTTGGAGAACTGGAATGGTTACACGATCCTGGTGATCCAGTTACGACAGGACACACAACTCACAGATAAAGAATATTTTATCTGAATTAAAAATGAAGAAAAAGGAAAAAAAGAAGACTGGCTAGAGAGAGAGAGAGATAGCCAGGGACACAGTCTCAGAACTAAGTTCAGGACTGTGACACTGGGTTGAAATTTTAGGGGGGAGGGTTAAGCTAAAACGCACAACCACCTTAACAGAGGAGAACCAGGAGGACACAATCTGGCCTTATCTTGGCACCTGGGGCTGTGAGGACCAGCGCCCCCTTGTGGTGGGCAGCCCTGATCTCAGCTCTCCGCATCCCCATGAGATCCTGGCTTCCCTGTGAGAGATCTCCACTACCCGACCAGATCTGGAGCCAATCCAGTGTTAAGATCCTGACCAATCAGAGAGATGTCCTAGCCTCTGCCTGTTTTGTTTAAAAAGCTCAGGTGGCTGCAGCTCACTGTAACCATGCTTTTTTAAATCGATTGACTCTGTCATGCCAGAATGTGCTCCATGGAAATAAACTGCTTTGTATGGCCATACATTCATATCTCAGTGTCTACTTGAGCTATTTTGGGGACCTAACAGGGCCTGAGCTCTCTTCCTGTGAGAATCTGGCCTTAGCTTGGCCCTGGATCTTTTTGGGGAGTCCATTTCAGAATTCTGAGTGTATCTCCCCACATCAAGCTTCTTACAGGGTCCCTTGGGTCAAACTGGGGTCTTCAGGCTTTTGTTGTTTCTGTTTTGTTTTCCGAGACAGGGTTTCTCTGTTGTCACTCTGGCTGTCCTGGAACTCACTCTGTAGACCAGGCTGACCCTGAACTCGCAGAGATCTGCCTGCTTCTGTCTCCTGAGTACTGGGATTACAATTGTGCACTTACTTCCTCTAAGTATTTAGCAAACATTTGCATAAAGCAGAATTTCAGTAGAAGTTATGCAGTAATTTCTCCATATACAAAGTAACAATGGCCTTCCCACCAGAGCAATCTTTCCACTCTGGACCTCAGTGTGGAGCTTAGACTGGCTTTGAGCTCTACCCTTCTACTTCCATCTCCCAAGAGGTAGGAGTTTTTCCATTCCATTACCACTGAGTTTGGGCAATAGCTTTTTGGTATTGCTTCCTTTACTTTGTTAGTTTCTAGACAAGCTTTCATGTATGCCAGGCTGGCTTCAAACTGGCTATGTAGCTAGGATGAGTTTAAACTCTTCATCTTCTACCTCCAAGCATGGACCTCCACGTCTGGTTTCCTGTGGTGCTGGGGATCAAACCCAGGGCCCTAAGCAAGCGTTTTATCAACTGAGCTACATTCCCAGCCTCAGCTTTAGTTGTGATTCTCTGCAAACATTGTGGTGCAGAGAAACAGATCTCTGTGGGAAGGAACAAACAAGCTAAGAGAATCCAGCCTGAGCCAGGAACCCGGATACTAATGCAGCACTGTGGGGTGCATGGCCCCAACAGAGCAAGGCTTAGGGACTCAGTGGAAATCCTGGAGAGACCTGGAGAAAAACCTTCATTTCTCACTGAATCAGAGAAAGCTGCACAAAGCCAGCAGGGCAGGTGTTGAATTACAATAGGTGTGCGTGACAAGATTGCAACTCAAGGACCTGGAGTAAACAGCCTGAGGTCTCCTGGCTTGACCCTAGGGCTAGGCTTTGAAACCAAGCCGTCTGTCCAACAGCGGTGCTGTGAACGCTGGTGACTGTTTTCTGACCGCTTCCACCAGGCGGCTCCTGCTCAGCTTCGGGCGCTGGTACCGTTGCTCTACCACCACCACCATTTACCTCTACTTCATCTTGGCTGCACTTTCGTTGTTCTGCAGTCTAGTTCCCTGAGACTTCTGGGCAATGGGGCCTTGATTACCACTGACCAATCAGGCAAGAAAGATGTCACCTCAGAATGAGTGTGTGGAGGCTATACAAAACAGCCATGTCGACAATCGCTCAGGACACCAGCCCAGTCAGGTAGGACTTTTCTAGGAAGGGAAACCAGTATATACCTGTTTCAGCAACTCAGAACACAGACAAAACAGCCACTGAGTACAGAGATCTTGTCAGGAGAGGGCTTCAGGCAGGGCCCTGTCTTTTGCTCCTTCTGCCTCCATGATGGGACTGATTGTCATCTTTGGGCCACTTGTTGAGTCTAAGCAAGACGGCGACGTTTGTCTTTATACTTAGGAAGTTCCAGTCTAGCTAGGGCTCCACAGTGAGACTCTCAAAAATAAAATAATATAAATGCTTATGGAGTTAGAGGGGAAAGAGAACATCTTTCTGACTGACTCTGGCAAAGTCCCAGGGAACTCTGACTGGCCTGACAGATTACTTTGGTCGGGATGTTGCTGGTCTGGCTGGGTGTGATGGGACATACCTATCACCTCAGCGGCCCAGAGCTGAGGCAGGTGGATCCTGTGTCCGAAGAGAGGAAGAAGAAAGGGCTGGCAGTGTGGCCCAGTGGTAGACACTCATTCAATTCCAGGAGTGTAAAGGAAGGAAAAATGGAACCACACTGACTGCTTCTACATACTCTAGTGATAACACTAGACATTCCAGGAAAGGAGTTTGCTAAAAGGCAGGCTGGGCTGAGTGTGGCGGCGTGCGCCCATACCTCAGCACTGCGGAGGGGAAGGCAGGAGGCTCAAGACTTCAAGCTAGCGCGCATGAGAGCAATAGAGGGGATCTCTAGGGCAAGATGGCTAACTAGAATCACAATAAAAGTAGAGACAGATTGAGGAAGACTATCATCCTCAGGCGTCTATACACATGGGCTCTCTCTCTCACACACACACACACACACACACACACACACACACACACACACACACCACACACCTACCATATACATGCATACCACACATCACCACAGACACAGATCACACATTACAAACTCATGCACACACACCTCATACATACACATATACCACACATGTACACATACCACACACATACCTCATACACATACAGACATCGCACACGTACTACACATACACAATCACACACATGCCACATATATACATACCACACAGCACCATATATACACTCACACACCACACACACACACACAGACATATGTACACATACCACATAAATACATATCACACGTCACTATGTACATACGTACTTACAAACACATGCACACACACACAAATATACAACATGCCACATATACCACATATACAAACACACATACCACATACTCCACATACCATGCACACTCCAGCACACACACACACATACTTTCAAAAACATGCACATATATAAACACACCACATACCACATATACCACACACACAAACACACTTACCATATACATCACATACCACGTACATACAATACATATACACCACATACATACATACAAACATGCACACACACAAAGTTCAAAGCCATGCATGAAGGTTAGCACCGTCAACTCAACAGTATTTAGAATTACATTAATAATGTGGGAAGACCCACGTTAATTGTGGGCGGGATGGTTTTCTGAGCTGGGGAGCCTCCACTGAGGAAAATGAAGGAAGGCAGCTGAGCGGTAGGAAGCCTGCTTTCTCTACTCTGCTTCTTGTCTATGATGTAGTGCCTCAAGCTTGTGAATCAGAATAAGCCCTTTCTCTCTTAAGTTGCCTTTGTAAGCGGATTTAGCACAGCAACAGGAAAGTAACTAAGATACCTCTTTTGCTACAGGGAGTTCAAGTTTAGCCTGGGCTACCTGAGATCCTGTCTCTAAAAAGCCAAGTGAATCAAACACAGTGAAGTGAGAGCTTCCTCTGGGGAGGGAGAGAGGCTGCTGGAAAGCTGGCCAAACTCCATCCCTTGACCTAGAAGCTTTCAAGGTAATTACAAGGGGATTTGCTTTATAAGAACTCATTATGCATGACATTTGTTTCATGTGGTTTTTCTCTTATAATAAAAAAAGTTTTTCTAAAAGAGTGAAAAACAGCTCATTTCCTTGTTATCCAATGTACTTAAAGGCTCTGTGTCTTCCTGATGTTCACAGGTGGAGTCCAAGTTCTTATTCAAGGCTGGTGAAGCTCTGTCCCACCCACTTTGCCATTGTTGAGGACCCCTATGTGAAGAGGGAAGAGAAAGGAGGAAGCAGGGAATGGAGATAATCAAGACACATTGCTACTATAAGAGCAAAGTGATGTTTTAAATTTTAATTCCTGTGCCTAAGAGAGCTACAGCACAAAGACAGATAATTCCTGGAATGTTGGATGGGAGCTGTCTAGATTCCATTTGGTTAATCCAACTGTACCTGATGTGTTCCAAATACACCTAATGTATACTTACTCACTTGTAGGTGGGAGTTAACCCAGACAGAATAGATGCTTGTCACTGATTGGACCTTGTGGGAAGTACATGGCCTTATGGGTTCTGCATCTGTTCCACATAACTCGGTGCCGTTTCTTGGGAACCCTGGTGTGGGGGAACCTTGAAATGGTCCTGGTCAGAGTCCATCTTTCTGGCCAGTATTTAACTAATTTAATTAAAGCTTGCTTCAAATTTGGTTCAATTGTGGTAATTATGCGGTCCCCCCACTGCTCTCTCCTCCTTCAGTGAGTAGGCTGAGTGTGTGTGTGGGGGGGGGTTACCTCACCTCTTGGGACCCCCAGTGCCCCCTCCAACCTCCCTAGCTGCTACTGCACCACCATCTGTGCTTCTGCTGCGGAGCAAACCTGACTTTCCCAGCAGCCTGGCCCCTCCTGCTGCCAGCTGCCTCCAGGGGCTGTTGCTGCTTGATTTCCTCACTACCCTGCTGGGGATCCCAGGGGCCCTGGCTACCGCCCCCTGTGCCCACCATAAGCCCCAAACAGTGCCAGGGACCACTGGGGAGCCAACACACTCCCCTTTTCGGGAATCTGGCTCTGTGAGACCAGGGAGCTCTGGGGCTTGAGAACCTCCCCCATAGGAAAGCTCTCCCATGGGACTACTAGGGACCCCACTTCCAACTTGGCAGAACAGCACTGAAGAGGCCCCAAGTAGCACACATGTTCCTGAGCTGGGCCCCTCAATCCTCACCAGACTATTCAATTAAGTGTGAAAAATCCCACCAATCACAGACCACCCTGGAAGTCTCCACCCCACCCCCCACCCTAGGGACACTATATAAAGAGCCACATTCTGCACTGCGCTCAGTAGGGGCGCAGCTTCGGCTATTACCTTCCCCTGAGTGGAGGCAGTCATGAAGAAAAGAAGCAAAGAAGAGAAGGAGCAGAGAAGAAACAAAGAACACCTCAGCTTAGCAACAGCGGGGAAGCTTCTCCCTTTGGAGCTGAGCAGAGCTGAGCAGAGCAGTTGTTACACCGTAATACTCCAGCTCAGCTGGGGAAATCTCCAGCTCAGAGCTGTGTGGTTCCTGGGCTGCCGACTACCAGGATACTTTTCCATTGGGCACACCTTCCCCACCTCACAGCTGTGTGGTCCCTGAGCTCCTGACCACCAGAGTACCTTCCTCTCACAGCCGTAAACACTTCCACTGGGGACACTTTCTCCATGTCAAAGCTATGTGGTTCCTTGGCTTTCGACTGCCAGGGAACCTTTCCCTCTCCATCTGAGCTGAATAAAAACACTATCAGATGATCTTATTCGGAACCACTGGGATTTACATTACATGTATGAAATTTTCAAAAGATTAAAAAATACTAAAATGGGGCATGGGGGTGGGAAAGAGTGGTCTGGGGAAACTTGAATGCCTCTAGCAAAGCCATAGGAGGCTTGTCTGTGCCAGGAACCATCCTCTTGTGGACCAGGGATAGGAGAAGTGTTCTGCTACCTGGTGCTGAGCACCCGAAGAGGACTACCTAGAACACCACAAGCCACCCTGTGAGCTCTCAACATTCCAGTTCTCCTTCACCTTGCTGGATTCCTGGGTCTAATCTTCTGCTTTCTCTGTACGGTCCCTGGTCTTTATGTTTACAGGCTGTTTGTCCCTTCTACTTCATTGCACTGAGAATTTATTTAATGATGCTCATAAACCTGGGAAACAATAGTAGGTAAAAAGTCCCTCTAAATGAAGTTTAAAATAATGGCCTTTTTATCATTCAAAGTAATTCTTACAGAGCATACTTATAATTTTTGGACTCTAATATACTTTAGTAGTAAATTTTAAAAGCCAGATGTGGTGGTGCACAAGGAATACACTTGTATTCCTAGGGTTTGGGAGGCTGAGAGGAGTGTCACCTTAAGCTGGAGGCCAGCTGGGTCTACACAGCAAGTTCCAGAAAGCCAGGGCTACTTGGCGTGACCCTAACTCAAAAACCGCAAAACCAAAACAACAAAAACTAAACACATAAAAAATTTAAATATACCTGGGTGTGACAGTATATACCTGCAACACTAACACTTGAGAAGCTGAGGCAGGGGGTTTGCTAAAAGCCTGAGGCCAGCCTGGGCTCCGGAGTGAAATCTTACCTCAAAAAAACAAATTAAATCAGGCATAGCGACACACCGTATGTTTTATTGCAGGAGTATCAGAAAGCAGAGCATGGAGGGTTTTGTTTATTTGTTTTGTTTTGTTTCGGACCAGGTTACTCTACATAACCCTGGCTGCCCTAGAACGCACTCTGTAGACCAGACTTTGGCCTCAAAGTTGTAGAGACCTGAGTGCTGGGGTTAAAAGTGTGTGACACTATGCCTGGCAAGGTTTTTTTTTTTTAATTTAAGACATATTTTTATGTCTATGTGTGCACACTTGAGTATATATGTACACCTTGTGCATGAGGAATCTCAAGGAGGTTAGAGAGAAAGTATCAGCTCTCTTTCTGTCGTGTGGGTCCCAGGAACTGAACTCAGGCCATCAGCCTTGGCATAAGATGACTTGACGTGCTGAGCCATCCTGCCACCCCTCCCAGTTTTTTTTTAACTCAATAAGACATTCGGACTTTTCTTAAATGGATAGAAGATTTGAACACATTACCAAAAAGGATATATAGGTCACCAAAACACATCTAAAAGGACCTCGGCTCTGGAGTCGTCAGGGAAATGCAAATTTAAAATCATGAGTAGCCCTAGCAGTGGAAGGTGGAGGTGGGTGGATCAGGAGGTCAAAGCTACCATCAGCTGTGTGGCAAGTTTAAGGCTATAAAGCTCTGGACTGTGTGTGAGACTGTCAGCTAAAGGCTTTTTGAGAAATTCACAGTGGGGTCACAGCAGAGGCGAGTGAGGTCCTATTTGAAGCTTATGCACTCCCTGGAGTGACTGTAACTATGACCGATCAGAGCCCAGGAGTGTAGTTTAGTGGTCAAGCATAGTGAGCTGTACCCTCCCACATTATCATCAACAAGAAAATGCCACCACAGACTTGCCTACAAACCAATTTGATTGAGCATTTTCTCAATTGAGGCTCTCTCTTCCTAGATGACCCAGGCTTGTGTCAGGTTGACAAACAAACAAACAAACAACAAGAAGCAAAAAACAAAACAAAAAACCCTCAACCAACACAATAATTTAAGCCAAGAGTTCAGGGCCAGCCTGGGCAATGTAAGACTGTGTCTTTAAGTTATTATTTACGTGTTTAATGTATGTGTATGGGCATGTGTGCTACAGCGCACTTGTGGAATGCAGACACCAGAGGACAACTTTGTAGAGTTGGTTCTCTCTGTCTACCCTTTTTGTTTTGCTTGAGACAGGGTCTCTCTATGTAGTCCTTGCTGTCCTAGAATTCACTATGTAGTCCGGCCTGGCCTTGAACTCACAGAGATCATCCTGCCTCTGCCTCCCCAGTACTAGGATTAAAGGTGTGTACTATCATGCTCAGCTCCTTTCCATCCACCTTTAAGTGGGTTCTCAGGATGAAATTAAAGCTGATAGGCTTGCGTGGCAAGTACATTTACACATGAACCCATCTTACAGGCCCAAGAGATTATGAGGAAGGTAGGAAAGGAGGGAAGGAAGGGTGGGGAAGGAAGGAAGGAAGGAAAGAAGGAAGGAAGGGAGAATAAAGGGAAAGGAGGAAAGAAAGAGGAAAAGAGAGAGACCTGGCATGGTAGTACCCATCCATAGTCCTTGGGAGGCAGAGGCAGAAGAATCAGGAATTCAAAATCATCCTTAGATATAAAGTGAGAACTCATGTAAAAAAAAAAAAAAACAAAAAAACAAATAACAGGTACATGGGGCTAGAGAGATGGATCAGGGGTTATGCATACTGGTTACTCTTGCAGAGGACCTGAGTTTGGTTCCCAGCACCCACATGTGATCTACAACCACCTGTATCTCCACTTCCAGGGATACAATGCCCTCTGCTGGCTTCTACAGACACCTCACTCACATGCACACACACACACACACACACAGTCAAAATTATAAAAGAGCCAGGTGGTAGTGGCACACACTTTTAATCCTAGCACTTGGGAGGCATAGGCAGGTGGATTTCTAGGCCAGCCTGCTCTACAGAGTATATTCCAGGACAGCCAGAATTACAACAGAGAAACCACTCTGTCTTGAAAAACCAAAAACAAACAAACCAACAAATAAAAAATGAAAAGACAAAAATCAAATGTTCTTCCTTATGGAGGCCTTCTGGTGACCCCAGGCAGGGCATAAAAACACCCTCTTGTCTGTGAACTGTTTGGTAGGTGTCTTAGTTACTCTTCTCTGGTTATGATAAACCACCATGACCAAGGTGACTTATAGAAGGAAGCGTTTAATTGGAGCTGACAGATCCGGAGGGACAGGAGTCCTTGACTGTCACAGCGGGGAGCCTGGCAGCAGGCAGGCACACAGGGCACGGTAGCAGCAGCTTATTGCTCACATCTGACCCACAAACAGGAAGCAGAGAGAACCACTGGGAATGGCAGGAAGCCTCTGAAACCTGCCCCACCCCCATCCCAGTGACATAAGACATACTTCCTCCAAAATGCCACACCTCCTAATTCTTCTCAAATAGCCACTAACTGGGGACCAAGTATCCAGATATCTGAGCCTATGTGGGCCATTCATTTCAGACCACCACAGTGGGCCAGTCCACACATCACCCCTTCCACTTTCCCATCGTGAAGTTCTGAGGTACTCCCTTTAAGGGTCCTCAAACAGCACGTTTCCGGATAGAGCTAGCTTTCCTTCCGGTGCTTGCTGGATTCAGATCAGAGCGTAGTGATGCAGGCAGGGCATGTGCCGTGTTACATCCTGCTTGTTCTGTTTAAAGTTTGACATTGGGCTGGAGCTGGAGTTCAGTGGCCAGGTACTAGCCTAGCATGCCTGGGGCCCTGTGTTCTATCCCAACCCTGGGGGGAAGGGAGAACAGCACTTAAGCTGACCACAGGGACTCACACCCACAATCCAGCACTTGGGAGCTAGAGATAGGAGGTATGCACATTCAAGACCAGCTTTGACTACATAGTGAGGGCAAAGCCTGTCTGGGTTCCATGAGAACTTGTCTCAAAAACCAGAAAAATTCCTTGTCTCAAAACAAAGGAACAAAATTAATATTCATTTGTCATGAATATTTGCATCAATTTTGATGTGTTGAAGTATTGAGTGAAATCTCACGTGTTTGGATGACTGAGCGGTTTGGGCATGCACTTCAACTGTGGGCCTGGTTCTCCTCACCCTGTACTATGACAACTTGGGAAGATTTTATTTAAGAGAAGAAAAAAACAAACTGTGGTTATAGAGATGGCTCAGTGAGTAAGGAGGCTTGCTCAACAGTCATGTGGGCCTGAGTTTGAACCCCCAGCATCTGGGTAAAAACATAGAAAAGGACTGAGTGGGTCGCTTGTGCTTACGACCCCTATGTGCTGTGTGGGGGACAGAGACAGGCGGACTGCGGCAGTTTGCTGGCCACCAGCCTCGCTCCAGGCTCAGTGAAGGGGTAAAGTGGAGAGTGGTAGAGAACCATACCACTGGCCTACACACACACACACACACACACACACACACACACACACACACCATGCATATGTATGCATGTATACACTACACATACACACACACACACATGCACACACACACATACCATGCACACGTGTGCATGCATATACTACACGTATACCACACCATGCACATGTGTGCATGCATACACTGCACACACACTACACACACACACACCATTCACATGTGTGCATACATACACTGCACACACACACATGCCCATACTCACACACAAAATCCTGTTTATGTTTATTTATTTTATTTATTTTTGAACAGTGTCTCCCTATACAACCGACTGGTCTAGAAGTCATGATGTAGACCAGCTTGCCCTGAATTGCTGTGACTCTCCTGCCTCAGCCTCTCACATGCTGAGATTTCACACATGAGTCATCACACCCAGCTTTAATGTTTATCTTCAGTTTAGCTTCTCTTGGCTGGTGTTTCTGTCTCGTTAGAAGGATTAAGATATTAATAATTTGCTGGGCAGTGGTGGTGCACACCTTTAATCCCAGCATATGGGAGGCAGAGGCAGACGGATCTCTGTGAGTTCGAGGCCAACCTGCTCTACAGAGTGAGTTCCAGGACAGCCAGAGATACAACAGAAAAACCCTGTCTCGAAAAGCAAGAAACAAAAACGATGAATAATTTTAAAAAGAAGTTGTGACCATAACCACCAGGGGGCGCCAAAGAACGGTTTATAAAGTAGATCTCTTCAGTTAGGCTGGCCTCCAGCAAGACTCTGTCTAGCTTGGATTCCTTCACCTTGAGATGAAAACTCATCTATTTTGTGATTTTCTGCCTTTCTAGATCCTCAGGCCCCAAAATACACAAGTCAATGTAAGAATATGTTTCAGGATTGGAAGTGTAATTTGGTGACAGGAACGTTGTCTAGCATCCACCGGGCTCGAGGTTTAAAATATCCAATGTGACCGAGTAAGCAAAAACAAGATCGGCATGAGAAAAAGTAAAGCAAAAAAAACACCCTATGTTTGTATTCTTTTCCACAGTAGCCAAAGAGAGTCTGGCAAGGGACTGGTGATAGAGTTCTGACCCCTAGAACCCAGGTTAAAAGTCCAGTGTGGCTGTGGGAGGTGGGAGATATTGGTTGCAATGACAAAACAAAACAAATAAAATCCCACAGGTCAGATTGTGAGTTGGTCTGATTTGTGGAAGGCAAGATATGGAAAGTGCTTTGTAGGCAGAACAGCCGCTGAGATTTGCCCGGGGCCTGTAGGGACTCGCCACCTAGAGTCCTGATTCTTTACTGGGACAGTTGCTCACCCTTCTTCTTTGACCCTTCATTTTCCTTATCTGTGAGATGGTAATAAGGCTGCACCCTACCATAAAATCGCACTGGGGGAATTGAGGGAGACGTTAGACTCGTACACACAGAGTGAAAAATAGATTGTTAGCTAGGCATGGTGGGGCACACCTTTGATCCCTCAGCACTCAGAAAGCAGGGGCAGGTGAATCTCTGTGAGTTGGAGCCTGATCTACATAGTGAGTTCCAGCAGAATCAAGAGATTCTTGAGAGTCTGTCTGTTATTGTTTGTTAGTTTTTAAAGATTCCTTTTTGTTTTTAAATTATATGTCAACATATGGGTATGTGCACCTGAATGCAGTGCTTATGGAGTCCAGAAGAGGGCGTCAGGTCTTCTGCAGTTACAGGAGGCTGTGGGCTGCCTGACAGTGGTGCTGAGAACCTGACTCAGCTCTTCTGCAAAAGCAGTGGATGTTCTCCAGCCCTTGTTATTTGTTTGTTTTGAGTCAGGGTCTCATTATGATGTCTTGGCTGGCCTGAAATTCACAATGTAGATCAGGCTGGCCTCAAACTTACAGCAATTCTCCAGCTGATACTATAGGCATATGCTGCCATGCCCACAAGACTCCGTGTTTTTATTAGAGTGCTTATGTATTTGATTTAACTTTAAAATGTTGTTGAGGGCTCATTGCATTTAGAGGTTATGGATATTTGTATATTATATGGGTTTTGAATGTATGTGTCACCATATATATATATATATATATATATATATATATATATATATATATATTTGCTTATCTGTGGCTTTTTTTTTTTTTGAAACATGATTTCATGTAGCCTAAACTAATGATTAGCTGAGGATGGTCTTAAACTCCTGATCCTCCTGCCTCTACCTTCCAAGGGCCACACAACAGGCTAAAAACTGTTTTAAATTGACACATTGTAATTTTATATACTTACGGTATACTGTGACATGCCGTTACAGACGCACATGTGTAAGGCTTAGATCAAGCCAGTTGGCATTTCTTCCTATCTATCTATCTATCTATCTACCCATCCATTACTTTGTGTGAAGAACATTCAAACCCCTCTCTACTAGCTACTTTAAAGCATTCAATTCCTTGCTGTCAACTACAGTTCCCGTACTGTGCTATTATGGGAACACTAAAAAGTGATTGCCACTTCTCAAGGATGATTTCTAGAGGACAGAGCAAGAGAGAGGGCTTGTAGAATATAGGAGGGAAAGATGTCTTGGACTATAAGCCAGTGATAGAGCACTGACTTGCCTAGCACGTTTCCTGTCTGACCCCCAACGATGGAAAACAGACAATAACAACATCCCCCACATCTCATGCTAAGCATAGTTTACCATTAAGTTATACCCTCAGCCCTGCAAATCCATTTCAGAGTCTTTCCAATACAACCAACAAGCTATTGCTTGGATGTGACAGCTGTAATTATACCCATAATCCCAGGACTCAGGAGGCTGATATGGGTTGATTGCCATGAGTTCAAGTCCAGCCTGAACCACAGAGTGATATTCTATCTAGAAAAACAAAAGCACAATCAACAACAACGCATTAAAAAAAAAAAAAAACCCTGGTGGTGGTGTCACACCCCATTAATCCCAGCACTTGGAGGCACAGACAGGTAGAGCTCTGTGAGTTCGAGGCTAGCTAGCCTGGTCTACAGAGTGAGTTCCAGGACAGCCAGAGTTACAACAGAGAAACCCTGTCTAGGGTAAAAAAAAGAAAAAAAAAAAATTCAAGGAACTGCCGGTAACTCTTCTCCTGCTTTCAAGAACACACAGTCTCCCTCACCTTAGCGTTCTTTACTTTGACCACAGGACCTCAAATGTTGGAGCCTTATCTCCCAAAGCAAACCTGATGTCTCCCTTGCTCAAACATGCCATGTTTTCCTTCCTTCTGCTATCACAGAGTTCTCTGAGCTGAAATGCCCCACCTCACGCCTGTCTATCAAACACACTTACCTGTGGTTTTACTGGACCCCACCAGACACAAGCTCTCATTTCCAATGTCTTCATAGGATGATTGGTGGTAGCATCATCTGCAGACTCTGTGCCTACGGTAAAAGTTTTCTTTCTTTCTTTCTTTCTTTCTTTCTTTCTTTCTTTCTTTCTTTTTTTCTTTCTTTCTTTTCTTTTCTTTAAGACAGGGTCTCATTATGTAGCCCTGGTAGACCTGGGACTCACTATGTAGATCAGGCTGGCCTTGAACCCTGAGAGATTCTCCTGCCTCTGCCTCCTGAGTGCTGGGGTCAAAAGTGTACTCTACCATGCCTGGTCTAGTTTATCTTTAAATATTTCCTCTATCTCTCTGTACATAGCCAACAGACACTTGCTGAGGTGTATACAGGATTCTAATTTAGCATCTGGACTCTGTTTTTGCTAGTGTCTAGCTTTGTGATACTGGAGAAGGTACTTAATTAACCTCACCGAGCCTCAGTTTCCTTATCTGGAATACAGGTATCACAACAGTGACAGGTTAAACCTCATCATCCCCTTAAGGTGCTTAGCACTGTGCATGGCCTGGTAGGAGCTATATATTGTCAGAGAAAGAAAAGATCCGCGTGGGTCAGAGGAGAGCGAAGGGCTTCCTGGAGGAAGCGAGATGACGGCGGGATTTGAACAGGAGGTGAAGAGAGTGAATGAGAAGTTAAGCAACAGGAGGAACGGTGTGTACTGAGGACAGCTCAGTCAAGACCTAGAGAATACCTTTGGAGGAATTACCCCGGAAGAGATGAGAAAGGATGAGTGGGGGTGTTTTCTTGGCGTGTGGATTACGGGTTGTTTGTGTGTGAGATCAATATTTAGCACTCTGCCAAAGTGCTCTGTCATTGAGTTTGCCTTTCAGAAATCAGAAGTGACAGCCAAGTGATCACATGATTCAGTGGAAAAAAAACATGTTGTAGCCATGGATAGAAGTAGACAAAATGGCCAGCCGTGGTGGTGCAGGCCTTTAATCCCAGCCCTCAGGAGACAGAGGCAGGCGGATCTCTGTGAGTTTCATCTACAGACCGAGTTACAGGCCAGCCAGGGCTAGGCCCTATCTTAGAAAGATTGAAAAGGAGGACAAAACGACACTGGATGCTGATTATTAACAGGGTTAAGCTCCAAGTCCTACATTTGTATTGAAGAATTAATTACAGGGACCATGAGTATAGGCCCATGATTAGGTGGCTTGCCCATCTGGTCACAAAGTTCTGTGACCACCTCACCCAGTACCCCACCTCACCCCCCATACACAAAGAGTTGATTAAAAAAAGAGAGAAAACTAGGCACGGTGATGTGTACCTATAGTTTCAGTACTTAGATGTGGTGGCAAGAGGATCAGGAATTCAAGGTCATCCTTGCCTACAGAGTGAGTTTGAGTCTAGCCCTGGCTACAGGAGACCCTGTCTCTGCCTTCTCCCCCAAAGAAAAGTATAAGAAGGAGTTAATTCGACTAGATTGTGGAGGAAAAGCTAGAGGGAGAAGGGGAAAGGACTGCTTATAAGGTTAGTGTGAGCCAAGGATCAGTAGAGTCACCCACTTTGCGGAGGGAAATACAGAGGCATCGCTTCTAACGGTTGAGTCGTCAAGGAAGGTCACAGCCTTGCTGCACTCTGGCAGTCTGGCCACACAAAGCCACTTTACTCATTACATTTGGCGGTCAACAGTAAAAGCTCAGCTCTGGAGCTGAGGGAGACACAGTCCTCTCCATCACCTTGGACCCACGTACCCGCGTATCCATTTCTCACCAGCTGGCAGAGAAGCTCTGTGCCTAAGGGTTTCCGCCCCCCCCCCCCCCCCCCCCGGGTTCCCAACTATTGCCCTCAATCAAGGCTCACAGCCAGTGACTGAGGAACTGAGACACAAAAAGCTTCCTGTGCTTCAAACTGTTGGAGCTCCCCAGCTGTGGATCAGGCCAAGACGAGCTCAAGGGAGGTCTTGCTGGGCTCTTTCCCTTTCCTGTGTTGCTCAACTTCCTCACTTTCCAGCCTTTTGTCCTCCCTCAGTAAACTCTTTCTACTCTCGCTGACAGGTTTCCTTTCCTTCTCCTTCTTTGTCCTTCTCTTCTTTTGGAGCCAGTGTTGTATGTAGTCCAGGCTGGCCTGTGTATGTAGACAAGGATGACCCTAAATTGCAGATCCCCTGGCTTCTACCTCTTTGGTGCTGGGACTAGAGGCGTGTGAACCGCGCCTGGTTTTATGCATTCCTAGAGATCGAATCTAAGGCTTCGTGCATACTAGGCAATGTCTGTACCAACTCAACTACACCCTGAACCCTAAATGTTCTGTTTCTAATGACTCAAGACACCTAGGAATCAGACAGCCAATTAAGTAATTAGAGCTAGGTTTCCAGGGTCATTATCTGTTGTGGCCTTCTTTCCTAGCTCAGTAGTTTACCGACCCCCCCCCCCCCTTATAACTCAGGGCCATGAGTGTGCTAGGCAAATGCTCTCACAATGAGTTCTAGGCCTATCTGAAAGTTTGCTTTCACATTTCTTTGTTCTCTGAGTGATTCTAACTGATGAGTCACACTCTACATGGAAGCCAGACAGTTCAGGAGCCCCCTGCAGCCAAGAGAACCTTTCCATCCCAGTAGGTGAACAGAAGTTTCAGGACTCCTTCTGGGACTGTCTTGGGTCATATGACTTTTCTAAACATGCTGATGCTGATGGTGGTGAAGGTGGTACTGGTGATGCTGTTGCTGTTGGTGATGGTGGTGGTGGCATTCTTGAAATGTGAGTAATGAAGCCAGTCTTATGAGAGCATGGGGGTGGAGGGTAAGGAAGAGGGTTTCCCAGAGGAAATTCAGGTTTCCTTACCAGGAGAGAGAGAACATTTGCTGGAAGGGCAGAAATGATACTTGTCTCCCAAAGATCCCAACAAAAGGAACAGTGTCCACTTGAAGTTAGTAGGCCGTACGGGAACTGTCGTCTGAAGAACAGTAGCAAGAAAAGGGGCTCTGTCCCCATCGCTTAAGGGGTCAGTAAGAAACTGGGAAGGAGGGAAGGAGGATTAGACACATTCTGTGTAGTTTTTAAAAATATTTTTTTAAGGTTGGGAGAGATGCCTCAGAGGTTAAGAACACTGGCTGCTCTTCCAGAGGACTCAGGTTCGATTCCCAGTCCCTAAATAGTGGTTAACAATTATCTGTAACTTCAGTCCAGGGGATCCAACGTCTTCTTCTGTGAGGACAAGGCATGTACATGGTGCCAAGAAATACATGCATGCACAACACTGTATACATAAAAAGCTTTAGAAAATTAAAATTCTTTTCCATGATGTGTGTTTGTCTGTGTGGGGGTATGCATGTGCATGTGTGTGCAGGTGCCTGTAGATGCTAGAGGCATTGGATCCCCTGAAGCTGGAGTTACAGACCTACATGGATACTAGAACCAAACTCAGGTCCATTACAAAGCAGTACATACTCTTAACTACTGCACGGAACTCTCCAGCACCCCACTCTGTGTAGTTTTAAAGGATAACATTAGGTAGGGTTAAGGTCAGAGATTAGAGGCAAACAGAACACAGCAGAGGGTTAGAGAGATGGCTCACAGGTTAAGAGCACAGGCTGCTCTTCCAAAGGGCCTGAGTTCAGTTCCCAGGACCCACACAGCAACTCATAACTTCAGTTTCAGGGGATCTGACACTCTCTTTTGGCCTCTGTGGGCACCAGGTGCAAACATGCTGTAGAGATGAACATGCAGGCAAAACACCCATGTACACTGAATAAATATAAATTTTAAAAATACAGCGCTTTAAATGTGTGTGTGGGTATATATATATACCTGTATATACCCACACACACATATATATAACATGCACATAAAATACATACAACATAAAATTTAAGTCGTTCATAGAAGGATAGGTTTACTCGTAAGGTGGTGGAGCTTGTCAGGTCTGAGGAGCCTGCCCTGCAGTCAGCTATGAATGAACATATTGTTCGTCCCATAACTAATAACATACACTCGTGCTTCCTTTTCCCCTTGGCTTTTCCACTGGGGTTGTGCCCTTGTGGACATTATCCAGAATGCCCTGCCCTGGTCTTATCTTGGGGAAATCTTCTCCACCCCAGTAATTCCAGGCTGGAGGACTTTCTCCTCTGAGGGTGATTCTGCATCCTGTTAGTCATGACCCAGCCTGGTGTTGAAGTCTCTCAATCATTGCCTTAGCTTCTCCCAACTTAGCGTAGGCACCCCGAGGCTACGGTTTACTGAATCTCTTCTGTCTTATTCCTCAGTGTCTTACTCAAAAAGGTACTTGCTGAGTCAGGTGTGGTCATGCATGTTCATAATCCTGGTACCTAGGAGGTAAAAGCAGAGGGTCAGGAGTTCAAGGTCTTCCTTGACTGCAGAGCAACTTAGAAGACAGCCTGGGCTACATGAGACTGAGATATGTATGTGTGTGTATATATATATATATATATATATATATATATATATATGATTTTATTTATTTAATTTTTATTTATGCAGTATATATATTTGTTAAATATATAATTTTATTAGGGCTTTTGTGGACTTTTTTTTTTTTTTTTATTTTGGGAAGGAAGGTGTGACTAAGGGGCCACAGGATCTGGCCTACCTCCAAGGTTCCATGATGAGACTTGTGGTACTGAATTTGAAGCTGACTTAGAGATGAATAATTGGAAATTACTCAGGACCAGGTTGGCTTTTGCAGTGAATAGAGAGAATTGCATCTCCCTGGTGTCCAACAAAGCCACCCCAGTAAGCAGTCTGGGAGACTTCCGGAGTGGGGGGACGGACAGGCTCCCACAGCATCAGTGTCTTCCCAAGCCTGTAAGGGCTCCCCTGCCAGCTTCTTCCTCCTCCCACTCTGCCTCCTTGGTGACTCTGTTGTCTAAAACCTTTGGGGAAAGCGCTTCCTTTCCCTTTCCTTGCGTCCTGTAACACTGTCACTGTTCTCCAAACATAACATCTACCATGTTATCACAGCCGCTGTGGCTGCTTGCAAGAGACTCTCAAGACTAGGCTTGTTGTTGACTGTTGATGTTCCTGCATTGAAAGAGGGCTACAGGGAGGGTCCCTGGACCCTAACTAGATCCCAACTACTTCCTCCTGCATCTCCCAGCTAGCATCTCCCAGCTGCTTTAGGTCTTGTGAACTGGTCAGAATGTATAGACTATGGAAGGTTAACTGAAGTGTGTACTGCGCAGCTATGGGGACGTCATCACCCGCGCTACCGCTGCTTTGAGGGTCAGCCATGTTTTGTAAGTAAGCCCAATAAACTCATTGGTTTCCCAGGCTGGAATTGGGGTGGGGGGTGGGGGATCGTACTTTGGTTTATCCAATTGTTGGTGCCCTAAAAGGAGGAGGTAGACGTTTGTTTATAGTTTGTTTATATCTCCCTAGGGAAAGTGTTCCTTAAGCACCATACCGCCAAAGTCCGAATTATTTCTCCTTTCCAGCGCTCTTTCCCTTTGTTGGGGGATGTTCTATAGGGGGTAGGAAGGGGCCTGCCTCCACAGTGGCTCTTAGCAACTTGACAGGGTAGGCCTTGCTTAACCTGTCTCTCCTCTTTAGTCAGTAGTCTCTTTGAATGTTGGAGTCATGTACCAGGTTTATCTGAGTGCGTGGTCTCTGTCACAAACACACACACACACACACCAGCAGTTCGGAATTTTAAAGTTGAAAGAGCCACCCAGATTCATTAATGCACTGAGGATCCAGAGACAATCTCTTGGGTTCATGCAGCCTTTTTTCTCCAGCTGCAAGCACTTTTGCTGTTGATGATCTCAACATTCTAGGCAGGTAGGTGTCAGAATCCTTTTACCGTAGGAGAACCGACTCAGATAAAGAAGGCGGCGGGGCACGATGAGGCGGGGGCGTGACGGGAATTCAGGGCTCCAGGCCAGAGCGGAATTTATTGTCTCCTTTCGGGAAGTGTGAATGTGAAATGATCGACTTGGGAGTCCCCGCGGAGCAAAGACATCTGGGAGAAGGACCGATATGGAAGCTGCAGGAATACTTCAGTAAAAGCGCCCAGCTGGGCACCGAACCCGGAGTAGCTCCGCGGTCACCCGTCCCTCGATAGGGTGATCAATGGAGTGCGGTCTCTTTAAGACCCAGACTCCGCCCCCGGCTCATCGCCGACCTCCTCCCACCTCCTGGCCGCAGCTCCGCCACTTCTAGACTTTCCTCAGCGGTGAAGTCATCTCTCAGCTATCGATTGGCTGCGCTGTGCTGTCAGTCAAAGGAAGTCGCGCCGTCGTACTAGCCTTCCTCGTCCCTCTTCCTTCTGCGAACGCCCTCTTAGTCGGCCAAACTGTGACCGCGCTAGGCTTCTGATTGGTCGGCAGGGCCGTCGCTCCCCGGCGGGGCGAGGAGGCGGGACGCGGTGTGGTGGGAGGGTCCGCAGCTTCCGTGGCTGAGTGGAGCCGGCGGCGGTCGTGTCTGAGGTGTCCCTGGTTGCAAGAGCGACCGCCCCACCCTCCCCACCCCCTCGGTCCTGCTCGCCACGCTTCCTCGGCTCGCGCCCAACTCTCCCCTTCTTCGTGCACCCTGACTAAGCTTTGAGCCTCGGGGGGAGACGCGAACGGCTGGCACCGGAACGGGGCGAGCCGCAGAACCCGGGCCGGGAGGCGAACGAGGCGGTGAGTGAAGAGTTAGGGCTGGGCCCCTTCCCCCACTGGCCCCGCCCCGCCCCGCGCGAGCATCCTTTCTCCCTGCGACCCCTCCGTGCGCGCCTCGGGCGGGTGGGACACCTCGGGCTCCGAGCCCGGGACTGCCTCCTGCGGACCTCCAGTCCCTCCCTTTCCCTAGGGGCTGGGGTCGCAAAGGCCGGCTCACCCGGCCGGCCAGTCGGGTGCCACCGTGCACCTGTGCACCGCCTTGCGGGGCTGCGATTGCTAGGGAGCAGCCCAGGATCCCGCCCTGCCTGCTCCCCGAGTGTGTGTTAATCTGCATGGACCGGTCGGGCGCTTTCTCCTGGCCCTTGTGCAAACCCGTAGGATCCAGGTGCAATCCTCAGGCTTCTCATGGCAAGAAGGTTCACCTGGACCTGAAGACCGTATAGCAGCAGTATGCGTGTCGCCAGGTCTGCAAGGCATTGCAGATTTGAAACTTGACCGCCAAAGAAGTAGTGTCCTTGTGTGTATGTGTGTGTGCATGCATGTATGTGTGTGTGAGCACATGTACGTCTGTGTACCTGTGATGACCTTTTGCCCTCCCAGCTCTATGAGAGAGCAGTAATGCTATAGAGTGATTAGTGCTGGAGCTTTTTCAGTTAGATCGTCTAACTTACGTTTTAGATTTGTAATCTGGGGCCTGTTTTCTCGTCTGGAAAATGGAAATAGCGGTACCTATCACATTGGAATGTAGATTCTAGATGAAAGAATACACATAAAATGCTTGACCCGGTGTTTGACGCATACCAGGGGTCCAAGAAATGGTCAGTGTTCTGATGTTGAGAAGAACTACTGGATAGGTGTATAAGGACCAGCACAGCTTGTCTTGGTCAGGGTTTCTCTTTGTTATATGACATAGCTAAAGGACAGACTGGTGACCAGTTTACTGTTTGCCTACTTGTTCTTGGCATGTAGTGTGTGCAAACAAGAGTGTGAACCATAGTACTTAAATATAATGAAGTTACACCTATGTTTCATGGCTTTACATAGTTTTTAAATCCATAAGGTGTCTGCCATGTCTCCAAATTGCAAGTTTTTGAGATCTGAAGCTAAAGCCTGTAGTGTAATCTGTGTGTTCAGGAAGAGAAACTTAAGAGCTTTGCTTTAGAAGCCCCTTCCACCAAAAAAGTTCACTTACACACTATTGTTGAAAATTAGCCGCCTCCCAGGATGAAGTGGTACAGCCAACTGGCTCACAGCCCCATCACTGTAGGGAGGGGAACCCTATGCTGAAAGTTATTAAACTGAGTTTCGTCTAATGGTGTTTGCCTTTTTTCATAGGAAATCAAAGGGCTTTCTTATACTTAGTTGTTGTTCTTCGTGTGTGTGTGTGTGTGTGTGTGTGTGTGTGTGTGTGTGTATATTTTAAAGCAGGGTCTCACTGTGTAGCCCTGACTAGTCTGGAACTTGCTGAGTAGGCCAGGCTGGCCTTGAATTCAGAGTTCTGCCTGCCTCTGCTTTCTGAGTGCTGGAATTAAAGTTATATGACTTAGAAAGAAGCAAACCGTTACTGCTTTCTTCAGAGAGGCATCCACAGAAAATGTCTGTAGCCTAGGGCTCGCATTTGGTCTGGCTCCTCACCGGTACTTTTTAGAAGTGTCCTATTGGGCGAGGCTTTTCACAGTCCCATTCACTAGGGTAAGTTTTTTTTTTATTAGAGTTAAATCATGAGGGAAGTGTAATGTGTCTCCCATCATCCAAAAGTATTTATTGCAGACTTTCCATGTCCTTAATACTCTGCCAAATTCCGTGAGGGAGGGATTCAACAAAAGTATAAAACAGGATCTCAGACCATAAAGGGCAAAACCATAAAGTTTGGGTCACCCAGTAGTAATTATGGATACTTCTTAAGTAATGACTTCATTTATTCATTCAGCTGACTTTTTGTTCCAGGCATGTAATGTGCCAGGTGTTTTTCTGAGCGGGATCAAGATAAGTGAGATATGGCCCCTGGCCTTGGGGGGCCTACAGCTCAATAGAAGTGGCAGAAGTGACAGTGGTTATAAGAAGGTGGAATAAAGTGTGGGTGCAAACCCAGAATTGGAGGAGAATGTCAAGGCAGCGTTTTGTTTTTTAAATTGGATTGATTGGAAAGCTTAAAGAGGAGATGGTGTTTGAGGTGCATCTGAATTCCACTGAAAGAGATAAAGACCATTCCAGATGGAAGAAACTGAGTGTGGGTTCCTGACAGATATTCTGAAAGCAGTTATGAGCCTTGGGCAGGAGAGAGGGAAGGAAACCTAACATTTTATAACACTCTTTGATGCCCACTACATAATAGATGCCCCTATTGTCTCCCTCAGGGCTGGTGTTTGAACACAGGGCCTCCATGCTTGTAGGAGCCCTCCAGCAGCCCCTTGTTTTTTGAGACAGGTTTTCTTCTATAGCCCAGGCTGGCCTGGAACTTAACCATGGACCCTAGAATTCAAGGTAGTCCCCATGCCCCAAACCCCTAAGTGCTGGAATTATAGGTGTGAGCCACCATGTCTAGCTTCTTTTTCTTCTCTCCCTCCCACTCCCCCTTTTGAGGAAAGTTCTTGCTATATTGCCCAGGATGGGCCTTGAACTAGGCTAATATCATCCTTCTTCATTAGGTTCCTGACTAGCTGGGGCTACAGGTACCCAGCATGCTCTGCTTTTTCCTAGCTTTAAAGGCCATTCTTGGGACATAGTAGATGCTCATCAAATACTTGTTGAATATAAAATTAACACGAATCAAATATTTACTCTGTATAAAATGTATGTGCTTGGGGTGAGAGTTGGAGCTGATTGACACATGGAACAGATTTCTTCCTGAGGAAATACTTCAGTTGGCTTTTTTTTTTTCCCAAGGCAAGGTCTTACTATGGAGCTCTGGCTATATAGACCAGCCTTGACTTCACAGAGATCTGCGGGCCAATGCCCCTCTTGAGTGCCCCACTGTGCCAGGCTTTCTGTTGGATTTTAATTAGAAAATCCTTGAAAAAGAAAAAAGAAGAGCATTGGTAGATTGTAGATGAAGTGTAAGCATAAAAGCATGACTTACAAGTGGACGCACATTGGAAGGAAAGGTGGCCACTGTTTATGTGGTAGGTCATAATGGAGTTTGAAAATCAAGGAAACTTGCTGGACGTAGCTTCCCCTATAATCCCATAATTCAGGAAACTGAGGCAGGAAGATCAAGAATTCAAGGCCAGCTTGTCTCAAGAAAACAAAGCAAAAAGAGCTGTAAAGGTGGAGTTTGGATTTTAGCATCCATGAAACAGGCTGGGTGGGGTCCCATCAATGCCAGTAACCCCAGAACTGAGGCGGAAGCAGACAGAGGAGGATTGCTGGAGCTTCCACTTTGAGGGGGGGAAAAAAAAAGCTCCATGTTAGGGAGAGACCCTGCCTTAAAGGAATAAGGCAGAGAGCAGTAGAAGATTTCAGACAGCATTCTCTGGCCTCTGCATATATACAGACTTGTGTACCCACAGACATTTGTACACACGACCTTTATGCATGCATACACATTAAGAAACAAAGCCCACAAAACACCAATAAAACCTCCAACCAGCTAAACAAGAAAATCAAAGAACTAGTCTCTATTCTTAAGGGGTGTACAGTTTTGGAGAACGTGTTTTTGTCAGTTGTACAACCTGGGGCCTTGTGCATGCTAGACAAGTAAGTACTGTCTCATTGAGCTATACTTATCCCTCAAAAGTTAGTGTTAAGGGTTGGGGATAGAGCTCAGTTGATAGTGATTCCCTGGTTTGCATAAACCCTGGGCTTTATCCCCAGTACCATATAAACAGCGTGGTGGTGCATACCTGCAGTGGCAGTACTTGGGAGGTGGAGGCAAGAGCATCAGGATTTCAAATTCCTCCTCAGCGACATTAGACCCTGTCTCATAAACAAAAACTGAAATAACAGAACAGAAAGGTGTTTAAGATAAATACTGTGTCTCTTAGCTTCTGTGAGTCAGGCTTTTGGGAGCAGTTTGGCTGAGTGGTCCAGGGTCTTGAAAGATATTGCAGAATGAAGGTGGTGTTACAGTTGTCTGAAAGCTTAGCTGAGGCTGGTGGGTCATCCTTCATTGTGGCTACCAGTGTAGCTGAGAGATTGGTGCAGGCTGTGTAGAGGATGACTCAATTCCTCCTCATAGGGCCTTTTCCACAAAGCTTACTGAGTGCCCTTCTGGGTTTATGATCTAGCTTTGGAAGTCATATACTACCATTTCTCTAGTATCCTGTTTTCTACATGTTGTGGGAAGGGATGATGTAAGAAATGAATGCTCGGAGGTAAGGATTCTGAGATGCTGGGATTAGAACCCGGGGCCTTGTGCATGCTGGACAATTAAGTACTGTCTCATTGAGCTATACCCTCAGTGTATGTGGAACATTTTAAGTAGTCTCTATCACTATTAACATTAAGGACAAATATTTGGTCTTCTCTGTAAAGGGAGGTGGGTCATTTTTCTGATACTGGAGAAAATGATAAGTTATCAGAATGATAGACAAGTAGCTGTTGGGTACTGATAGCTAACGTAAATATGAGTCAGGGTGGCTGGGCTGGGGTGGTGGCTCCACTTCTTAGCACCCCCTCCCCAGGATTTCCTTTGTTGTAACTCTGGCTGTCCTGGTACTCACTCTGTAAACCAGGCTGGCCTCAAACTTGAAGAGATCCATCTGCCTTCTCCTCCCGAGTGCTGGGATTAAAGGTGTGTGCCACCACTGCCCACCCTGCAACCACTTCTGGCTCTTTGACTGCTGCTTTTGCTACTTTGTCTTTGTACTCACTAACTGTAAAATGGGGATGATGGTGGTATTCACTTTATATTGCTACAGTGGATTTTTTTTTTTTTTTTAATGTAAGCTCCTCAGAACAACTTTCCATGCCCATTGTCATGATTCATGGTTATTGGTTCTTGGCTGTGGCATATACATTGGCATGGGTACATGAGTCTGAGAGATGAGTAAATGACTGTAGCCTCCTTATTCAGAAAGAAACATTAAAACGTCAGCCATTGCTGCCTCAGTATCTTTTTCTAGTTCTACTATGTAGTTTAGATAAAAATTTTAAAGATTTAAAAATTATTTTTCTCTGTCTTTCCTTTTCTTTCTCTGTGTGTGTAGAGGTGTGGTGGGGTGGGCAGAGAACAACTTGCTGGAGTTTGTTTTTTTTTTTTTTTTTCCTACCTTGTGGATCCTGAAGATTGAACCCAGATTGTCAAGGTTTGGTGGCAGATGCCTTTACCCGCTGCTCCCTCTCATTGCCCCCCCATAATCTAGACCAGCAGTTTTCAATCTGTGGGTTATGTGCCCTTTTGGGGTTGAACCACCCTTTCACAGGGGTTGCCTAAGACCATCTGCGTATCAGATATTTACATTATGATTCATAACTAAAAAAATTATAGCTGTGAAGTAGTAACAAAATAATTTTACGGTTGAGGGTCACTGCAACACTAGGAACTGTATTAAAGGGTCACAGCAGTAGGAAGGTTGAGAACCACTGCTCTCGATAATTTTGATTTTACGAAGTAGAGTGCAGTGCTAGTTTGTTTGCTTTGTTTATTTGAAACGGTTTTATACTGGAACTCACTGTGTAGCCCAGGTTGACTTTGAACTCTCAGGAGCCTGTTGCTTCTGCCTCCCGAGTGTTGGAATTATAGGTATACAACACCACACCCACCTCCCAATAGCTTTATTGAGTTTAACTGCACAGTTAAAAGCAAGAGCACAGTCTGCTTGCAAGGGTGTCTATTTCCCTTATGTTATCCTTTGAATGACTGAGTCATCGTTATGCAGAATGGGTTTAGCCAGATGGCAGTACTTAGAGGTGCTTCAAAAGGAGTTAGAGGTGAAAGTACCTAGCATGAGAACAGGTGTGTTCTTCAGGTGAGGCTAATCTAAGGAAATTTTAAAGGGACAGAAAGTTAAATCAAAAGGAGTATAAGTTTAGGAGTTGAAAGAACAGACTGTGAAACTCCGCAAGTTGGGACAAACTCCTAACAGGCATGAGTCCTTTTCAATAGATTGCCTCAGGATGAAACTATCTTGCGGAAATAGAAATAGATTAGGCTTTCTGGGTCTTTAAAGCCACAGAGATCTGATTTTGTCTAACAGGAAAATGTGGGTCTGTTTTCTTACAAACTGGACAGATTTTTTTTTTTTGTGACAAGGTCTCATGTACCTCAGGCTGGTATGGAACTCCTGATCTTTCAGGTGCTGAGATTATAGACTTTCACCTGGCAAAACTACTTAGCTCCTTAACTCTGTCATGTGTGAAGAGGGAAAATAATTAGATTCAGTGTCTGCAGGTGTTAAAAGCAGAAACTGAGGGACCTGCCAAGGTTTCATGAGGGGGACTTATGTTTTGAAATGGTCTTAATTCTATAGTTTGGTTGTTGAAGTTTCTCACCCTGCAGTTTCTCCAATGAAATGATCTGGAGTCCAGTGGCCGAGTCTGGGCCTCCTCCATACCCTGTTTAAGGTCTGCTCATAACAGTGAGGAGAGTGCTGTGAAAAGTCCTTTTATTTTCTTCAGATGTCTTGTTGTTATCTTTGTGTTTGGTTTGTTACTCCTCACTCATAATATTGTGCATTTAGAAATCCCCTTTGCAAGTGAGACCCGATAAAGAGTAATTTGGGATTTCTTTTTTTTTTTTTTTTTTTTAACACTCCAGATAGGCCTAAAATGTAGCTGAGTCTAGCCTTGAACTCTTGACCCTCCTCCCTACGTTTTTCAAGTGCTGGGGTCACAGTTGTGTGCCTCCATGCCAAGTTCTGGATAGTTCATTTTGAAATCCAGAGTGTGCCTTCAATTTGTTAACTGAACCGTAGACCTGTTTACAGGTCTTTATCATCTTAAGTTTATTAGGGTGACTTTGAGTCTTTGAAACACTTTTTTCTCCAATATAAAAAAATTAAATTGTAACAGGTATAATGTGAAAAATGTCTGACTCTCTAATGTGAGAGTCCAGTAGCCAGTAAAGTTACATCAAAAGTTTAAGGGCACTACCAAAGTAATTCTTTCATTGTCAGGTTGTGTGGTAGTCATTGTGCCTGTCTCACCAATTCTCATAGCAGTTCTGTGACATCAGTAGTAGGCACCGCTTAGAGAGGAACAAACTCAGTAAGGTCACAGTCAGTATTGGGACTTCAAACATCTGAATTAAATGAGCTGGCTTCCTGTGGTAATGTGCACGAGCACCCTAGCCTTGTGCCTTGTGAATGTTCCTGCCGCAGGCTTTTGTATGGTTAGTGGAAATGTCATAGAATTCTTTGTGACAACAGTCAAGGTGTTATAGCTTTCAAGGTAACTCTTGGTCATGTTCGTTATATGAGTTTTGTTGTCATTCCTGCATGGAGAACTGTACAAGAGACTTCATGTCTTAAATTGCTCAATAAATACTTAACCAAATAAGGGTGTACTATAATGTCCAAATTTTTAGAATTTTTTTGTCAGTGTTTTCAGAGTCTTTTTTAATTGTAAATTGTGTAAGTGATGCCAAGGTCTCTCATTCATGGTTGATTTGTACATATTTTCACTACCACAAAAATTTACAGGAACTTGGAGAGTTATTTTCTCTTCATACTTTAGGATATACCATGTTGCCTTTGGTATTATGACTCTTTAGCCTTTTCCCCCTGTAGTCTTGGGGATTGAACCCGAGGTACGTGCTGGGCAGTGCCCTACCGCTAAAATACAACTGAAGTCCAAACTTCAACAGCTTTTTAATTTGTTTGAGATAGGGTCTATTATAATAGTCCAGGCTGGTCTGAAGCTTATTGGGTAGCCTAGACAGCAGTCCTCCTGTTTCAACCTCCCAAGCGCTGAGAACACAGACAGGAACTACCATACCTGGCTCTTGATTTTATATGTAGTAATATAAGGGACACTTTTTAAAAGTAGGCTTTCTTTTGGTGCTGGGGATTAAACCTAAGGCTTTGGACATGCTAGGCAAATGCTGTCCACCGAGCTATGCCCGGTGAAGCCTGCTAATGTCTTTTTTTGAGTTTGCCATGTGTCTGCTCTGTCTTCCTTTACGAAGTGGAAGTGAGGGGCTAGGGATGCAGTGGAGTTGGTAGAGTGTGGCATGCACAGATTCTTGGGTTCAATCCCCAGCACTGTATACATCGGATCTGGTGGCACATGCTTATAATCCCAGTACTCAGCGGGTAGAGGCCAGCTTGGGCTACAGGAGGCTCAGAAGTAAAAAGTAGAGGTGAGGCAAGAATTTTGACATCAAAAATATGTTATTTTTTAAAAACCCTTGGTGTAAGTGATAGTTACTGTTTCTGAACTAAATAAAGCTTCTATTCTGGAGCCTTCTGCTCAAGTATTTATATTGTATTTCTTTTTTTCTTTTTTTCTTTTTTTGAGACAGGGCCTATGTAACTGACTGTTCTGGAACTTACCATGTAGACCAGGATGTCCTGAACTCATAGAGATCAGCCTTCCTCTGCCCCTTGAAAGTTGGAATTAAAGTTGTGTGTCACCACAACCGGCTAGCTGTATTGTATTGTATTTTTTATCTTTATCTATTGATTGATTGGGACTAGGGTCTTGCTTTGTAGCCTAGGCTGACCTAGAACTTGCTAGCCCAGCCTGGCCTTAAACTCCCAGTTTTCCTGCCTTGACCTCTGGGTTTGAGTCCCATTTAAACTCTTTCAGTCTCTGCAGAGTCATACCTGAAGGCAACGGCACTGAAGGTAGAGGTGCCATGTTTTAAAAACTCCGTAACCTGTTTCACACTGTCTTGCTGCAGCTTCTTTCCGCTCCGACCTTTTTTTCTTTAGAGCGGTAAAGGATGGCCTGGAATGGGAGTAGAACAACATGAAAACTAAAGACTTGAAATAGCTTTTAGTGGAGGTTCATAGGATGGTGTGGTTCATTTTGTGTCTGTCATGATCTTTGTACATCGAATCGGTTGATTTTTCTAAATTAGAAACACTGTGGCACAACTATATTTTTTCTTTTCTCTTTTTTTTTTTTAACATTTAGCTAGAAGCTGATTTCTGAAGATGAGCCTGCAGAATCAAAATGTTTGAAACTGGGCTTAACTTTGACAATTTAGACAAGCTGTTCATGGCATTTTATTTTCAACACGTCTAATAACCTGTTGGGCACCTAAATAAAACTGAGTTAATTATAGTGTAACCTTTTGTTCTATTTGGAGAGTGTTAAGGGATTTTTGAGTACTCTCCAGCACTCACCTTCATTAAGCGAGCGTAGAAAACTTAGAAAGCTCTTCCTAGCGCTATTCTCAAAAGTTAACATTTTCATTGCTGTCTCCCCGACTTTTCTGCATAGTAGATTTCCCCAGTGATCAGTTTGGGATTGGATTCTGTCCTGGCCTTGCTGGTCACTAGCTTTGTGATCTTGGGCAAAACTTGATTTTCCTCGTAGGCTTGCTGTGAGAACTAAATGGTTACATGTACAGTATTAGTACATGATGGTCATTTAATTCGTGTCCATTCTTCTTAGCCCCTAGAGTTTCTTTTTTAGCACTAGCTACAATTTTATTTTTACTCTATTTTGTATGTGCATGCATGTGTGTACCCTTACATGTGCACATTTGTGTGGAGGTCAGAGAACAATGTTGGTCTCATTCCTCAGGTATATGTTAGTCAGGGTTCTCTAGAGGAACAGAAATTATAGGATGAATCTATCTATCTATATAGAAAGGGATTTCTTAAAGTAGCTTACAGACTGTGGTCCAGCTAGTCCAGCAATGATTGTCTCTCAACAGAAGGCTCAAGAATCCAGTAGTTTGTTCAGTCCACAAGGTTAGATGTCTCAGCTTGCCTTCACTATATGCTGGGATTCCAAAGAAGTAGGCTGTAATGCAGTGAAGGAACAGAGAGCAAAAGCTCTTTTTTCTGTGTGTGTATAGGCTGCCAGGAGAAGGTGTGGCCCAGATTAAAGGTGAATCTTCCCACCTCAGAAGATCTGGGTTAGCTGGGCAGTAATGGCATGCACCTTTAATCCCTATGCTTGAGAGGAAATGGGTCTTTAACTTTGAGGCCAGGCTGGTCTACAGCCAGGGCTATGTAGAGAAACCCTATCTCAAACAGCAGCAGCAGCAGCAGCAAGCAAAACAAAACAAAAAAACCAAATAACAAAACCAACCAGACAAAGAAATCTGGGTTAAAGGTAGGTCTTCCTACTTCAAGTGGTTTTAGAAAAATCCCTCACTGATGTGCCCAGCCACTAGGTTTTAATCAATTCCAGATATAGTCAAGCTGACAACCAAGACTAGTCCATGGGTCTCTTTCTCCTCTTGTCTACTCAGCCTCTCATTGGTCTTGAACTTTGATAATAAGTAAGCTATACTAGCTAGCCAATGAGCCTTTAGCAATCTGCCTCTCTATGCACCCGTTCTGCCCACTGCTGGGATTACAGGCTAGTGCCAATGTGCCAAGTTGTTTACTTGGGTTCTGTGGCTTGAACTCAGTCCTCACACTTTTGAGGCAAGCACGTTACCCACTGTGTCACCATCTTCAACCCCTTGCGTATTTACGTATGTCTTTCTATAAGCTTTATGGATGTTAGCGACCAAAGCTGTCTCTTTCCTGCTGCTGTATGTCCAGTATCAGCATAGTGACTGGTATGTGCTCAGTAAACACTCAACAGATGAATGAAACTCCCTTTCCTGATGTCTCCCTTGGCTTAAAGGGCAGAGTCCTAAATATATTTCCTTTAGCTCACATGCTCTTCAACATATTTCCTTGCAGATCTATCACATTGCTGTTTGAATTTTCATGTATAAAAGATTGGACCTAGGCAAGGTGAGGACAGTATACAGACAGCAAGAGAACAGAACAGTATTCAAAGACAGTTAAAAGAATCCTCTCAAACTGGGCGGTGGTGGTGCACGCCTTTAATCCCAGTGCTCGGGAGGCAGAGGCAGGATCTCTGTGAGTTCGAGTCCAGCCTGGTCTACAGAGTGAGTTTCAGGACAGCCAGAGTTGCAACAGAGAACCCCTGTCTCGAAAAACCACCACCACCACTAACATTAACAACAGCAACAAAAAGAATCCTCTCTACGGTGTCCAGCTTCAGGCAGCTAAACAGTTTTCATTGTGGTCCACCTACATGGGTGCTTGCTGAGTCAGGGAGTTCTCCCCTAGTTCAGTGAAGTGGTAGCTTGACTGGTTACTCAGGCAGAAACCTTGTCTTCTGGTAGGATCCAGTTCTCAGCAGCTGTTAGTGATTATGTCTCTTCGGCACACGCCGCAGTCTCATCATTTCTTACCTTCTCCACAGTCACCCTGGTCTGAGCGAGATCTGTGTTAGTTTACTCTGGTAGGGTTGTAGCAAATCACTGCATTCATGTTTCTTCTTTTACATTTCGGGTCATTTGTGGGAAGTCAGAATCTCTGGGTCAAAATCAAAGTGTCACCAGGACTGTATTCTCTCAGGAGCTTTAGGGGAGAGAGAGGCTTCTGGTGGTGCCTGACAAAACAAAAAACAAAACAACAACAAAAGCAAACAAACAAATCATGCTGTAGGCAAGCCTGTAGGGTATTTTCTCAATTAGTTATTAACGTGGGAGGGCCCAGCCCATTGTGCATGGGGAGACTCCTGGGCTGGTGGTTCTGGGTTTAATAAGAAAGCAGTCTGAGCAAGCCATGGGAAGCAAGCCAGTAAGCAACACACCTCCCTAGCCTCTGTGTCAGTTTCTGCCTCCAGATTCCTGCCGTGTATGAGTTCCGATTCTGACTTCCTTTGATGGTGAACTGTGATGTGGAAGTGTAAGCCGAATAAACCGTTTTCTTCCCCAGTTGTTTTTGGTAATGGGATTTCATCACACCAATAGTAACACTGACTAAGACACTGGGCCTCAGAGATGGCACTTATCTCCAAGCCTAGTGACCTGAGTTTGATTTCGGAAGACCTACACAGTAGAGAGAATGGACTCCTGAAAATTGTCCTCTGACCTCTGCACATGTGCTGTGGTATGTGTATGTCCACATACAAACACACTCCCTTACCACACATAACAATAAATAAATATAAAATTAAGTACTCTTTTAAAAAAAGCCCCTCCTTGTCAGTGACTTGAGTAGTTTCATTAGACTGTTTCTTCCATGTAGAATTTGGGTAGCCGCCAGTCCTGGTGGAGTCTGTGGGGGTCTTACATGCTAGGCAACCACTCTACCATTGGTGTACACCCTTCGCCTTACTGCTCTTGATTTCATTTTGTCCTTTAAGCCCAAGCCTGCAGCATTTCTGCTCATAAAGCATTCTTAGAAACTTTGTGGGTCTCCCGTGTGTGTCTCAGGAATTCTATTAGTCAGGAGGGTCCTCCATAGAGCCTTGCTGGATAATCTCATCTCTATTCTTAGCTCCTGCTTATGGTTGGTTGAGGGAATCCATGAGTCAGTCTTTAACCTGTAGGAAAGGTTGCTCAGCCACACCCTTGGTTTTTCTCTATCAAATGCTTTCTTAATAGTGAATCTCATAATTTTAGCATCTTCTGTGATCAAGATAAACTGAGACTTTTCCAATCATCAAGTTCTGGTTTTTTTCTTTTGTTTTTAAAGATTAAATAAAAATTTTTTTTAATGTGTATTCGTGTGTCTGTGTGTGTAAGCCATGTCTGTGCAGGAACCCTTGGAGGCTAGAAGAGGGCACTGTATCCCCTGGAGTGAGAGTCATAAGCAGTTGTGAACTGTCCAGCATAGCTGGGAACTGAACCTGAGTCTTCTGCAAGAGGAGCAAGCACTTTTAAACACTGCGTCCTCTCTCCAGACCTTAGTCCTGTTTTTCATTTAACATTTCTGTCATCATTTTTTCCTCTTACACAGTACTGTAAGCAGTAAGAAGAATCTATGCTACATATTCAGCATATTGCTCAGAATTCTCATTAAGTCTGTGTATGCTTGAAAGCTCACTTCTTATGCTGAGCAAGTACACAGGTCAGCTGTGTTTCCCTCTTCTGCAGATTGTTTTTCATCACCTTCCTCTTAGTTCATTAGAGGTACTTGTTATAGTTAGATTTTCGCTCCAGTGCTGTTGTAGAGGTGGTTATACCCTTTGCTTTTTTTGTGTTTTTTTGAGACACAGTTTCACCGTGTAACTCTGGCTGGCCTGGAACTCACCATGTAAACCAGGGTGGCCTTGAACTGACAGAGATATGCCAGTTTCTGCCTGTGTGGCACTAAGATTAAAGGCAAGTGCCATCCCACCCAGTTGGATGTTATTTATAAAGACAGCAGTGCATGCCTTCTCTGTGTGTGGCTGCTTGCTTCCTTCTGAACCTCTCCAGGAGCATGCCTGTACTTTTGTCAGCAGTTGAAGGCAATCTGGACCCTTTCTACCATGAATGCTTCTAAGCATTAGTCCAGCCTCTTCATTTTCAATTTCAAAGACACTTTCATATTTTTAACCATTACAGCAGCATCTCACTTGCAGGTACCAAAGTGTCTCACTCAACCTTAGAGAAACAGAACCAGTAAGAGTGGTATACTCTAAGATTATGACAAGGGGTTGGCTTATTGGTTATGAGGCTGACTTAAGTCTGACATAATGTGGCTGTTGAAAAGGACAGGATGGAACTCTTGTCAGGGTGAGGTTGCTGCTGCTGCCAGCCAAAGGTTTCTTTTAGGAATCTGAAGTTTTACCTTTTAAATTTTTACTTACTTATTTTTTAGACAGGGTCTTATTGTGCAGCACAGGCTGGACTAGAACTTCCCTCTTCTGTGTTACTTCCAAAGTCCCTGAGTGCTAGGGTACACTTCTCAGTGCCGTCCATTCCAAGTGCGCCACCACACCCAGCAGTTCTGCTCAGTCCACCCACATCTTTTAGGCCGGTCGTCTTTACCAGTGTCGACTGATTATGAGCGATAATTATGTCTACAGAGTATGTTCACAGGACCCTGAATAAATGCTCAATAACTGGTAGCTATAGCTTAAGCAAGCTAACAGATAACAATTCACTATTGGGTCACCTGTAATCCCAGCACTTGGAAATTGAAGTCAAGAAGATCTTAAATTCAGGACCAGCCTGAGCTACATAGCAAGATCTGTCTCTGAAAACCAAGGGCTGTGTTTTTTCTTTGGGCTTTTCGAGACTGTTTCTCTGTTATAACTGGCATCCGGGAACTCACTCTGTAGACCAGGCTGGCCTCGAACTCATAGAGATCCACCTGCCTCTGCCTCCCTAATGCTGGGATTAAAGGCGTGCACCACCACCTGGCTAAGAGCTGGGGGGATTTACTTCACTGTAGAATGATTGCTTAGGAGATTTAATCCTAGTTCTGCATAAAACAAAGCAGAGACCCTGCCTACATCCTTATGAATACTTTACTGCTATTGTAATAGCTTCCTTTGAAGTGAATTGCTTATTTTTTCTTTTGATTTCTTTCTTTTAATTTTCTTTTTTGAGTCAGGGTCTCATTATGTAGCCCTACAAACCTGCAAACCCAAGTTTAATACCCAGAACCTGAGTGAAAGTGCCAAAGAACAGACTCCACAAAAATTCTGACCTCTGACTGTGTACCCTGGTACTTGCGTGCTTTCCTCTGCATCATGTGCTCACGTGTGCACTGTACACATATACATTAATTAAAAATAAAAATCCTTTAGAACCTCAGTAATATGGGGCTGGAGAGATGGCTCAATAGTTATGAGTGCAGGCTGCTCTTCCAGAGGAACCAGGTTTGATTCCTAGAACCCATAAGGCAGCTCACAACTGTCTGTAACTCTAGTTCGAGGGGATCTAACCCTCTTTTCTGGCCTCCTTAGGCACCAGGCACACACATGGTACACAGACCTAGATGCAAGTAAAAGCAGCTATATACACAAAATAAAAATAAATCTTAAAAAAAACAAACAAACTAAATGTTATGACAAACAGGTCAATTAAAAAAAAGAGCCAGGTGGTGGTAAGTGCACGCCTTTTTCCCAGTGCTCAGGAGGCAAAGGCATTCAGATCTCTGAGTTCGAGGGCTGCCTAGTCTAGAGTGAGTTACAGGACAGCTAGGACTGCACAAAGAAACCCTGTCTTCAAGACCAAAAAAAAAAAAAAAGATTTGAATGGACACTTCACAGAAGAGAATATATGTGAATATGTGATCAGTAATAGTGTGCGAAAAGCACTGGGAGGCAGGAGCAGACAGATCTCTGGGAGTTCAAAGTTAGCCTAGTTTATATAGTGAGTTCCAGGACAGCCAGGGTTACACTGTGAAACCCTGTTTCAAAAACAAACAATTAGGGCTAGAGAAATGGTTCAGCAGTTAATAGTACTGGCTGTTCTTCCAGAGGACCTGAGCTTGATTCCCAGCACCCACATGGTGGCCCAGAACTGTCTGTGGCTTCAGTTCCAGAGGACATGACACCCTTTTCAGATGCAAATATGAACAGACAAACATTCAGGCAGAACCAAAATCAATTAAAAAAGAAACCAAGCATTGGTGGGGCGTGAACAGCAGCAGCTAGGGTCCTCTGGACTAGGAAGAATGGAGCAGCCACTTTGGAAATTGGTTTGTTTTCTGATGAAGTAAATTCATACAGACCATGCAACCCAGCAGCAATGTTGTAAAAACTAAAATGTAAGTTTACCAAAAAGGTCATACGAATGTTCATAGAGGCTTTTTGTTGTTGTTTTTCGAGACAGGGTTTCTCTGTTGTAACTCCGGCTGTCCTGGAACTCACTCTGTAGACCAGGCTGGCCTCAGACTCAGAGATCTGCCTGCCTCTGCATCCTGAGTGCTGGGATTAAAGGTGTGCACCACCACTGTCTGGCCATAGAGGCATTTTTTTGTACTAGCCAAAAAGTTTGGAAAGAAAAAACAAAGGAATGAATCACTTGGTACGTGTAACAATATAAATTAATCAAAAAGCATGCGTGAAAGAAGGCAGTAAAGAGAACTTACCATGTGAATTCATGTATATGAAATTCCAGAATAGGAAAAGTGAGCCTGTAGTGATAAATGTTAGGTCAGGGAGGGCTGGGGAGAGAGTGGGTACAATGTCTGCTGAGCAGGTGTAAGGGCTGGAGTTTGGGTCTCTAGAACGCACATCCATGGAGGTGAGAATGGCAGCTACCTGTGGTTCCGACATCCTGGAGCCTGCTGGCTGGCTAGACTAGTTGTATCTGCGGGTTGTAGATTCAGTCGAGAGACCTTGCCTAAAAGATAAGGTGGAGAGTGATGGAAGAAGACTCCCTGTGTCAACCTTGGGCACCCACAAGCACACACACATGTATACATGTGCATTTGCATTGGAACACACCACACACACACAGATTGGGAAAAGAATAAATTGGTCGTTTGTGATTGTGGAAGATCGTTAGCAAAACTAAACAAAGTACATAGGATGATGGGAATGCTTTTTTCTTGATTCGAAGTGGTGACTTGAGCTGGAGAGAGGGTTCCATGGCTAAGAGTACTGGCTGCTCTTCCAGAGGATTCAAGTTTCTCCTTTCCCAGCACCAACGTAAGTTGGCTTACAAACTGCCTGTAACTCCAACTCCAGGGGATCCGACGCCCTCTTTGGGCACCTGTACACACATAGCGTGCACGCTCACACACACACACACACACACACACACACGTTAAAAAAAGCGATGGTTGCACAAGAGTACACTGATCAAAATCTAATGTAATTGTACATTAAGATGTGTGTTTCATTGTGTGTAAATCATTCTTTGTTTTAAAGATTTTATTATTTATGCCAGTGTGTATGTTTTTATGTAAATGTGCACATGTGTGTGTAGGTGCTCACATAGGCTAGAAGGGAGTGTTGGATCCCTTGGAGTTGGTGTTATAGGCATTTGTGAGCACCTGATGTGGATGCTGAGATCTGAACTCCAAACTTAGGAAAGAGCAGTAAGCATTCTTAACTGCTGAGCCATTTCTTCAGCCCTCTAAATTATACTTCAAAGTTGGTTTTAAAAATTCTATGCAAGTCAACACTTTGGGCTACACAAGAAATGCTTTTAAAAAATGTCTGTATGAATGCAGTGCTATGTGTATTACAGCACATGTGTGAGGTCAGAGGACAACACTGGTTGTCGATCTTCACCTTATACCTAATTTGAAGCAGGCTCTTTGTTGTTTGCTGCTATGTGTATCAGGTGGCCCACAAGCCCCTGGGAATTCTCCTGTCTCTGCCTCCCATCTTGACATAGAATTATAGATGTGTGCTTACAACCTGGCTTTATGTGGGTTCTGAGATTTGAACTCAGGTCTGTATACTTGCCTGGCGAATGATTTACCCATTGAGCTATCTCCCCAGCCTCACAAAAGATGTTTGTGTGCCATTTTGGCTTTGGTGCTACAGTTTATAAGAGCTGATTTACACTTTGACTGCATATGCTGATTACCTGTCTGTACGGGGTCCTCACATTTCTATTGGATGAAGGCATGACGTATCCTCTTGCAGCTCCATTAGGAGAATGCAGCCCATCCTTCCTCTAGTTTTCCAATGCTGGTCACTTTAGTGGGGATGCTTTGTTTGGTTTCCTCTGGCAGTTGTCCCTTGAGCACATGTGAGATTCATTATTCATTCAAACAGATACTGAACATCTACCATGTGTATTAACCTGCCAAAATGAACCACCTGCTAACAGAGAAGTTATGTAATTGCCAGTTGATTATTTATGTGAAGCTTACATTTGACTATAAAAGCAATATGTTAGATATTCTTTTTTTTCTCTTTTTGTAAGGTTTATTCTCTTTTTGTAAGGTTTATTCTTTGTGTATAGGTCTTTTGACTTCTTGTATGTATGTGTATTGTGTGCATGCACAGTGCCCTGCAAAGCCAGAAGAGGACTTTTGGATCACCTGGTACTGGAGTTACAGATGGTTGTGAGCTACCTTGTGGGTGAGGAGAACCAAACCTGTGTCCTTTGCAAGAGCAACAAGTGCTCATACCCACTGAGCCAACTTTCTAGCCCAGCTTTTCTTTTTTAAAAAATATTAAAAGGGGGCTGGAGAGATGCCTTAGCAGGTAAGAGCACTGGCCATTCCTCCAGAGGACCCAGTTTCAATTCCCCAACGCTGACATAGCAGCTTACAACTGTCTGTAACTCCTATCCCAAGGGATCTGACACCCTCACACAGACAGACATACATGCAGGCAAAACACCATTGCGCATAAAATAAAAATATACAAAATATTTTTAAAAAGATTTAAAAAATGTGTGTGTGTGTCTTTGTGGGTATAAATGCTTTTGAAAGCCAGATGTGTTGCATACCCCTGGAACTGGAGTTATAGATGATTGTCAGCTATTCTACATGAGTGCTGTGAACCCAATTCAGACTGTCTGCAAGAGCAGCATGTGCTTTTAACTGCTGCACTGACTTCCCAGTCCCTGTTAGCTTTTCTTAGAATCTGCTTAGAATCTGTGTTTATACTCTGCTATCTGAGGAAAAATAGACTCAATACAGACTATCTAATAACTCCTCAGATGAGAATGAGTGAAAAAAATTAGAGTATTTTCCTGAATTTCTGTCCACAGACGTGGCACGTGGCAAGTTTCTACTTTTCTTTTAAGGTCTATAAAGGATGACTAGATTGACTTAATTCCATTGCTGAAATCAAATTACATCATGGTTTGTAGTCAGGTTATAGCTATCTGCTGTCTTCATCAAATTTGGTTTCAGCTAATAAAACTTTATATGTCATCAAGTAGAATTATCACCACTCTCTTGTCCCCAACCAGAACCATCTGTATTGATGGTGCTCATGTTCTTAAATTTCATCAGGCTGCTTCATAGTCTTGGGACAACTTTCTTATCTTCATTACCTAGACTGTCTTTGGCTAGTTTTACTTTTTGTTTTTTGTTTTGTTCTTTTCTGAGTTAGGGTCTCACTATGTAGTTCTGGCTTTCCTGGAATTCACTCTGTAGACCAGGCTGGCCTCACACTCACAGAGATCTGCCTGCCTCTGCCTATTAAGTGCTAGGATTAAAGGCGTGTGCCACTACGCCTAGCTTGGCCATTTTTGAAATAAGCAGGAGGCTAAACTTCTGTAGAAATCAACTCTCCTTATTTAGAAAGAATGAACCATCCAGTCACAAACGTGTTCAGAATACTCTCATGTAGTCACTCAATCAATCTCCATCTCAATCTCCCCCCCATCCCAGCTCCTTCCTCCTCCTCCTCCTCTCACTCTCTCCCTATCCTTCACCTATTCCATTTTTTTTCCTATGAGGCAGTAGCTACACCTCATAGATAACCCTTCTCTTCATATATGTCATGCATTATCTCTGTGCCAAGTAGGTTTAATAAGTAAAACCAAGGGGCTGGAGAGGTGGCTCAGCACTTAAGAGCTGGGGATCTATAATTCTACTTCCAGGAAATATGATGCCCTCTTCTGACTTCTTTGGGTTACAGACATGCACATAGTGTAGAAACATACATGCACGAATACACACAAAGCACCCATACATGTAAAATGAAAATACGTAAAGCCAAGGTAGATGCCTCTGCATGAAGCTACATAACATGTTCAGAGTCCGTAGTGGGTACAAAGTACAGTGTGTTAAGTAACTGTGGATCTGGCCATTTTCCTCCACCTTTACTTGGCACACTCCCCTGAAAAGGAAGCCAGGGAGATTAAGAATGGCTCCTATCTGATAATAGCTTAGAAACCTAAGAGGAGGCAGTTCCCACGGCTGCAATTGGAGTCCAGTAAAAGCCTAATGAACTGCCTTTACCTTTAGTCAGTTTGTCTTTGCTGACACGAGAGGAACCGAGCAAGAGGAATGTTAACAGGAATATAAAATGAGGAAAGAGAAATTGGTGTAGGAACCTTGAATGTGTATAACTTAGGTACTTTTAATTTGCGAAGAAAATTTGTCCTAAGGACCGTGTCCACTCATGCCCAATCTTAATACCATGCTAAAGCAGGGGGGTTGATTTTAAGTTACCAAGAATATCATGCCAAGAAATGGCAAAGATTTATGTTGTTCAGAATGTGTTACTTCAAATGCGTGTTTGATGGGTTCAGATCTTGTCTAGTTATTTTTGCTATCAAAGATTTAAATATATTTCAGTTTTGTATCCCCACCAGCAGTGTACTTGGCTCCAGTTTCTCCACATCCTTGCCGACACTTTTCTTTTTTAATAGCAGCCATCCAGATGGTTGTGAGGTGGTAGTCTTTGCATGTTTAATGTTCTCATATGTAATTTGCAACATAATGCTAGGTCCAGTCATTACCATGTTAGTTATTGACCTACAGCATTTTCTGGTAACATACTTCCGTTTGGACTCATTACCGTAAATCCTATAAAGGCAGGTAAGGATCTTGTCCTTCTTCAGTACTAATAGCCCAGTAGCTGAATAATACTCTGTAGCTGAAAAACTATACTTGGTTAGCAAGTATCGAATAAACGAAAGTAAAGAAAAGTAGCCTGGTGGTTAAGACTTGGATTGATCCTGGTTTTTTCATGTGTAAAATGACTATGGTAATATCTCCCAAGTACGAGTGTGGTGAGATTAAGGGAACTAACATGTAAAACCTTATTGTACGGTACCTGGCATATTGTCATTATTTGCTGTGTGGCAGCAATTATTTTAGAAAGAGGCCAGCTGGCCAGTGGATTGTTAGTACCCTTGGAGTTTAAAAATCCTCATTCTGAGATTGGAGTGACTGCTCAGTGGTTAAAAGCACTGGCTGCTCTTCCAGAGGACCTACGGCCCACGTGGCAACTCATAACCACCTGTAACTTCAGTTCCAGGGGATCTGGGTACCCTTTTCTGGTCTCTGAAGACATCAGGCGCACACATGGTACACAGACATACAAGCAGCAGAACACCCATACACATAAAATAATAAAATTAAGAAGCCCTCATTCTGTGAGTAATAAACTTTGGAGTATTGGTACTGTTAAGTATGTCGCCTGACCTCTGTGTCTGAGGTGTTTCCTCTGTTAAATTGGACTGTGAAGTTAGATGTCTCCTAAGGGCACTTCTGTGGTTTATATTGGAATTTTATAGCTGTTACTGTATTTGTTCCAGCAATCATGACCATGTCATGCCGTCTCAGCATATTTATATAAGAATTGTCAATCAAGTTCAGAAGTATCTAAGTGGTAGCGTTCACTTAAAGTAGTTTTATAAAATAATTTTTTATTTGATAATTTTTAAATTATTTTAAAAGTTTATAGATTTATGTGTGTTGAGTGTTTTGCCTACATGTATGACTGTGTACAGCGTGCATGCCTGGTGCTCAGAGATCAGAGGATGGCATTGATCCCCTGGAACTGGGAGTTATGGATGGTTGAGAACCACCATGTGGATGCTTGAAACAGAACCTGGGTCCTCTGCAAGAGCAAATGCTCTGGATCACTGAGCCATCTCTCCAGCCCCTATTTGACAGTCTCACATATATATATATATATATATATATATATATATATATATATATATATAATGATTTTATCTTATTTTACCCTTCCACTTGCTCCGAAACCCTTGCTCAACACACCCTCTTCTTTCATGCCGTCCTTTTTTTTCCTGAAGTAACCCACTGAGTCTAATGAAGGCTGCTTGCTTATGCATGGATATGGGGTTATTTACTGAATAATGAACAGTTACTCAGTGTCTTTACTACTGAAGACAAATGTGTTTTTTAAATATTTAAAAATGTATGCATATATATATGTGTGTGTGTATGTGTGTGTGCACGTGCACTAGAGAACTCAGTATAGAAGAGGGCATTGGATCCCTGGAACTGTGATTAGAGATGGTGATGATCTGCCCAGTGTGAGTGCTGGAAACTGAACTCAGGTCCTCTGGAAGAGCAGCAATCCATCTTTTAACTGCTGAACCACCTCTTCAGATCAGTGATTTGTTTTTTGAGACAGGCTCACGTAGCTCTGGCTGGACTTCAACTCCTATGTAACAAGGATGACCTTGAGCTCTTGACTTCCTTCATCTCCCAAGTGTTGGGAGGTGTATATTCCTATCACTAACTTAAAAAATCTTTAAGTAAAAAATATATTATCATTTTAAAAGTTAAGCTGTTGATATAATTGAAGCATAATGTGCCAGGTTATGAGTCACCACTCAGTGATCAGGAAGCAGGTTGCCATGGTGATTGCAGTGGCAGCTTGGTGCGTTTTTTTTATGGGAAGGGGTGAGAGGGATGCTGAAGACTGAACACCAGGCCCTGCACACTAGATGCACATGCTGTACCACTGAGCCTTCCTCCTCCACAGCTTGGTGTCTTGTGCAGTTATGTTGGACTCAGCTGTTGGGGAGATTTGCTTCAGAAATATATTTCTGTCTGTCTGCTATTCTGCTGACTGGTGGAGGAAACAAAATAATCCTTAACAGCAAATCTCTGAGCTGTAAGGTGTGGCTAGTGGTGCCCCTCATGTTCTTTGTAAATGTGGGATAAGTTTGCAGATAGTGTGACTAGGCTAGAGAGAAAGTGTTGGGCCAGTTTGCTCACTAAATAGGGGTTTGATTTCACCTAGAATTTCTATAGTTTAGATCTGTGTTTAAATGTTTGTTTAATGAGAGGAGTGGAGGCTTTGGAGACAATTTAATAGTAATGTCCTGAGGTAATGTAAGTTGTTTGGGTCTTGGTGTTTCTGTCAATACACCGGAAGACACCTGTAGGGGTGCTGTCAGTAATAGACTGTAATGTGTGCACTTCAGCACACCAAAAAGCTTTGGTACTTCTCTTCTGCTAGTGTTTGGGTGTTTGCACACCAGCGGCTTAAGAGCTGGGGGCCTGGTTTCCAGTGTGGGAGAAGCAAGATGATCAGATGACAGGGTACCACTCTTAAGAAGGGATTGATGTAATTCTCAGGAGAGCAGTTAGCTCTTGGAGGAGTGGATTGTTAGGGCAAGGCCGCTCCATATGCTTAGCCCTCTTACTCTACTGAGCTTGGACATTCCCTCCAAGACTGGGAACTGAATACAAACGTCCGGCTTCAGTAATTTTATCATAGCAACAAAAATGTTTTCCTTATATATTTTTTATTAAATAATTTGAGTAAAATCGTTTAGAGTTTGACTTTGTTGGGCCCTTTCTTAAACTTATTTAACTATACACTCCTGAGATTGGCAGTGGATTTTATTTTTCTTATCATTTACAAATGCTGTTTGAAATTTATTCTTGTACAGAATTTGGAATGTGAAATAAATTTTATACAGAATTAGTAAGTTTGCTTTAGGCAGCTTTCTGAGATCTGGCAAATTCAGACAAGAAAACAAGAAATACTTTCATAGTGGAGTTCCCACCTGGAACATAGTTGGCAGGAGCAGGAAAAGGTTATGCAATCACATTCCTTATCAGCTGTTCATTGAAGCTTATTGTCTCCTGCAGCACTGGAGGAAGTCCTCTGCGCCTTTCCTGTCTGTCAGAAAGCTGACTGTGGGAGAGCGGGTGGAGGTGGGGGTCAACTGTTGTGTGTGTCTGTCTGTCTTTGTGCGTCCCTGTGTTTGTGTGTCTACTTTGCATAACAGGTAGAACTAGATGAGTAAAGGAAACCCATTCTGATGTTGGCGTTGTGGAATGAGAATGGTGAGCTCAGGTGGGCATGTGTGCTTGCTTCAGCTTCTCAGAGACCCCAGAGTCACTGACCAGCTGTTTGTAAGCATTAAACATATACCAGAGGACAAAAAACACGAACTGTAGGTGAAGGCTGAACAAAGTGGCTATTTAAGTAAGTGGCTCATTTCTGCCTGCTAGGAAAATAGGAAATCCCAGATCTTTGGGTGGTGATGGAACAGAGGTGATTTTCCAGCAGCCAAACTCACTTTTGGTGGTTTGGTTTGCTCTTCTTAAAACAAAAAACAACTTTTTTTTAAAAAAGCAAATTTATAGCTTATTAAAAAATTTTAATACAGGTTTAAAGATGAACATTAGGCTAGAGAAAGGGGCACTTAAGGCAAGGAGAATGTGGTTGCCTGGCTTGCTGGCAAGTACCTTTAGCTGTTGAGCCATCTCATTCCCCTAAAATTCTGGCCTTCATATGTGCATGTACATAATGTCTGTACACATGCCCACATACCTGTATTCCTGCACACAGACCCCATGAACTGAGTCATCGCTTCTTTGCTTAAAGCCTTCACCTCTAGTGGTTTCCCCACTGTACTTAGAACGGCATGCAGGCCTCTTCACATGGCTTACATGGTACACACACATGTCTACAGCCCCTTCTCCTTATTTGCTGTCACTTTCTTTCCCCTCTGGCTGGATATGCTGTTATCGGTTGCTCTTATTTCTGTTTTTTAAGCTTTCCTCATCACCATGTCTCAACATAGACACTTTGTGCTGGCAATGTTCAGTCTTTGTTTTCTCAACTTGGACCAATTTGGAACTAGTTTTCTACTATGATGATATACATTTATTTATCTATCTATCTATCTATCTATCTATCTATCTATCTATCTATCTATCTATCTATCTATCATCTATTTATTTGAGACAGGGTTTCACTATGTAGCCCTGGCTGGCCTGGAACTCACAGAGATCTGTCTGCCTCTGCCTCTAGAATGTTGGGATTAAAGCATGGGTCACCATGCCTAGTAGCTTATTGTTTTCGTCTTCCTGTGTTCTTAGATTATAAACTTCATGAAAGAAGAGTCATGTTTTATCCTTTCTGTCTAGCACACAGTGTCACTTGGTATCTGCATGAAAATTTGGTAATTTCTGCTTATTAGGAAAATACGACACTTCAGATATCTGTAAGAAAAGGAAGGTCAAAATAGGTTAAAAAAACTGTCTATGGGTTGAATATTTTAGAATTTAATATAGATGGTATCTCCTTTGGTAATTTTTTCTTTTTCTGTTATTGTTTTTTGAGACAAGGTCTCTGCATAGCTTTCAGGCTGTATTGCTTTTCAAACTTGCCACGTGGCCCAGGCTGACCTTCAGTAGCAGTTCTCTCATAGCCTGGGTGCTGGGCTGCAGGTACACATACCAGTACACCTGTCTGGGAAGTTTTTCTTCATTGGTCATAGTTGGAGATCAGGGTCTCATTTGTTCTGTGATACCGTGTGCATTTCTCATTCGTGACAATGGTTTTATTATTATAAAATATTTATAAAATACAAAAATATACTTATAAAATATATATAATAACAGGTTTATTCCTGGAGGGGAAGGGTTCAGTTCATTATATTCATAGACCTGACTGGCATTTAGTAAATTGATACTTATGATAGTTGTCCTTATTAAACTATTTGTTCAGAGAGGAATAACTGTTGAAATAGAGGTATATGTTAAAAAGCTAACAACTTTTACTCTGGTAGATTATAATGCTCATTGGACCCAAGAATCTCTTTGTTGTAGTTGTTAGCTGCTGTGGTGGCTCAGCATGGAAGACCTGGAGGCATTTTCACACGTGGACACCCTGCCAGACCTCAGCAGAGTGAACCACCACCCTGGCCAGCGCCAGACTGGACAGTGGAACCCCGAGTATCTCAGCTCAGGTGCTTTTATTCTTTCAGAACTCCTCATGTAGTCTACTGATAGCACATGCAGATCATTAGCAATTAAACAGCCCCACAGAAATCTAGTGCCTGCAGACAATACAAAATGCAAGGCCTGTGCATCCCTTTTTCCAACTGTACACAAAAACAATTATTTTAAACACAACTAAAAATAAACTTCCACAACACTTTGTTCCTTACACATTTTTAAAATTCACTAGGTCATGGCAGTAATTTTTTAAATGTGTTTTATTCTGTGGTGTTCTTTGACTATTTCATGCAGGATAGTCCCAGTCTCCTGTTAGACTTCCACTGCCCCCCTTCCTTCTGCTATATAGTAATCTCAAGCTTTGGAGCTAACCTTTTTTTTTGTTTTTTAGAGGGGGGGGAGTTGATGCTGGGGATTAAACCTAGTGGCACACATACTAGGCCACTGTTCTACCTCTGAGCTTCACTCCCAGGCCCTAAAATTAACTTGTGATATTATTTATTTATTTTATTTACTTATTTTTCTGAGGCAAAGTCTCTTGTATTCTGGGCTAGACTTGAACTTGTTCTGGGTAATAGGCATGAGCCCCCATGCCTGCCTTAATTTTTAATCTTTGTTAGGTAAAATTACATATAAAAGCAGAGACTGATGCGATGAGCCACCACTCAAGACTTATCACCCGTCTTCGGCAATTTGCGGCGCGTGGCCAGTCTTACTTATTAACTTTATTCCCTCCTCTCCTCTTCCATATTTTAAATCTCAGACATTCTACTATCTCATTTATAAATACTTTGGAAAGATATAATCAGTTTAAAAACTAGTTAACCCTTGGAAAATCTGACAGAAAAATTTCATTTGTCTCCTTGAATCTGAGTCTACATGCCAGCTGGTGAATTTCCATGTATAAACCACTCCCAAGGTTTGACTCATTATTGAAAGCATATACTCCATTGTAATTGCCCAGTTTGCTAGAATCTGTGGTGGTGAAGTTAGGTTTCTGTTGGGTGGAGGGGGGTCACCGATAAGTAAAAACTCATACACTTTTCTTTTTGGAGATGTGTAAAGACAGATGATGCCTTCTGACGTTGTGTCATTGTGTATTCTAAGTATTTTAAGAGTTGTCTAGAAAACAATAGTGAAATATGCTTTCTGGACTTAATAGGGTAAATTCCCGTAGTCCTTTTGGGTAAATTCCTGAAAGTCACATTAGAAGAAAGAAGGAAAACCTCACAATCCAGAAGATTCGGAACTAGAAAAACTCCTAGCCATGGGAGGTGGAACTTGACCCAGAGCAAAGTCACATACAGCACTGGTGTGGTTGTGGTTAGCTTTGTTCTGGGAATTAAAGTTGTTGCCTTGCTCTCAGTAAATTGTCTGTAAATGAAATTCCCCTAGAAAGGGAAACGAAAGCTCCGTTTTCTTTCAGTATACATTTTTAAGGATTATTATCTTGTAAAATTGAAGTCTTGGCACTGAACTAAGGCTTCACTAGAACACTTCCTTGTGGGAAGAATTAACTGTATAGGAGAATTAAGTCCCCAATTCTAAGGGGCTACAAGTCCCAGCCCTGTGGGAATTGTAGCCTTGCTTGCTCCTTATCCTAAATTAGCAAATCTTGTGCCCATAAGGTTGATAAGAGAAAGTAGATGTGATGATTTTGTATTTTGGCAGTTCCTTAGAAAAATCACACTTTTAGTCCCTCTAATCTGACTAGAGGAACTAACTCCTCTAGTAAGGTCTTCATCACCCCGTGCGTTAGGTAGGGATTTTGCCACCATCATCTCTGTGGCCTTAGCATTTAGAGTGTGGTCTCTTTGAAAATATTTGTTGATTTATCCAACACTAAAATGGCATGTGATTTTATTATTTGTTCAGTGTCCTTGACCCAGGATGTGCTAATAATGGTCGTAATATGTAGAGGGCCTCTTCCTAGAAGTTCTGTTTGTTCTCAGGCTCTGGACCATTCTCTGTTTGGTGACCTTCCAGAGAACAGAGGAGGGAGAAGTTTGTGTTTAGAACAAGATGAGTATGTCAGACTGAAAATAATTATTGCCATTATCACTGAGGTCCCTGCAGTGTTGGTAACAGATGCTAGGAGCCCATTTAATTTTTATATTTTTTAAATTATTATTCGTTTAATGAGATTTCAGTCCTCACTTATAACTGTGATGTGGGGGTGTTTAAGTCTTAACTTTAAACGTCATGATCACCTCTTCAGAATTAATCAGTATTAAATTATATGATGAGTATGTTTTTTTTTAAAATTTATAACTGCTGAAACGAGTTTATATAGAAGTAGCAGAGTCTGACCAGATTAAACCTGTGCTTTATCATCTATTATAGTAACATAGGGTGAGGGATGGTAGAGTTGTGTAGTATGCACAAGGCTTTGGGTTCCATTTGAAGCATCCTTGCCCCCACCCCCAAAATGTTAAAAATAATGTTATTTTAGCTGGGCATGGTGGTGAATGCCTTTAATTGCAGCACTCAGGGGATTTCTGTGAATTTGAAGCCAGCCTGGCCTACATAGAAAGTTCTAGTACAGACAGGGCTACACAGTGAGAACCCGTCTTAAAAAAAAAAAACAAAACTAAACTAAAACAAAGAAAAAAGTTATCTCATCAACTTAACCCTCTGTACCTGTTGGGAAGGTTGGAAAACCCATAACCTCAGACTGAATGTGCACAAAACCAAAGATAAATTACAGTGTCTCCCTCTCCCTCTGTGGGACTGTGCTCCACTGTTCGCATAGATGGCTAAGACTGTGGGTAGTGCTGTCTTCCTTGTGCACTGTTTTTCTGTGTGTGCATATGTATATATCTGTGTAACTGTTTTTGGTGGTACTGGGAATCTCTTGCATGCTGGGTAAGCAGGTCACCACTGAACTGTATCCCTAGTCCACTTTGATAAACTTGATTTCTAATTTAGATTGCAGTAAGAGATTAACAACAGTAACAAAGTCAAATAGCTTTAACTTTTATTAACTATTGCTGGGCTTTGGTGTCATTACTAAGTCGTAAGGGTTATTTGACCATAAGCACTAGGATAGCACAGGTAGTGGATCTAATAACCAGGATGTTGCTGAGTGACTAACAATGGACAGCGTGTGTAAGCAGATGCACTGGGCAAGGGGAGAATGCATTTCTCCAGAAGGACAGAACAAAAAAAGGCTTATGCTTTTAAATCTTACAATTTGTTTATCTGGGACTTCTGGTTTTTTGTTTTTTTTTGTTTTTAGAGACAGAGTCTTGCTATATATAGTCCAGGTTATTCTTGAACTCTTTTTAAAGGTTTATTTTTATTGTTTTGAATTATGTATATGTTTGTGAATACAGGTGCCTGAGGATGCCAAAGGTGTTGGATCCCCTGGAGCTGGAGTTACAGGCAGTGGTGAGACACCTAACGTGGGTGCTGGGAACTGAACTTGGGTCCTCTGCAGGAGCAGTATGCACTCTTAGCCTCTGAGCCATCTGTTCAGCCCTTTGGAGTCTGCAAATTTTTTAAACTTCCTATTATTAATATTATTGTGAGTGTGTGTGTGTGGTGTGTGTATGAGAGTGTATGAGTTTGCATGCCTTGTCACATGTGCGGAATTCAGACAACTTTGAGGAGTCAGTTCTCCCTTTTCATTGTGGGTTTGGGGATCAGCCTCAAGTGGTCAGGCCTGCTCTGCAAGCACTTTTACTAGCTAAGCCACCTTGCTGGCCCCTATTCTTGAACTTTTGACCTTCCAGCCTTAGCTTAGCATTGCTGGGATTACAGGTACCTGTCACCACAGCTGGCACCATTTTATTTATTCATTCATTTACTTATTTATTTATTTATTTATTTATTTTTGTGGTCTTTTGTTTTGCCTTTGCAATTTGCTCTTTATTAAGTTTTTGGGGTTTTTTTTGTTTTAGCTAGTACAATAATGAGTTTCGTTACAACAGTTTCATGCATGTACTTTGCTCCCTGGCACCACTTAATTGATTCTCAGACTGCAACTGATTGTTAGTAGCATGAAATCTTGGAAAGTGAAAGTGTGTAAGGGAGGATTGTTGTGTTCAGTTTCATTTTTTTTTCTTCCTCTGAACTTTGCTGTCATCAGATTTCTCTTGTTTTATGGTAACAGTTTATTTATGTGTTACGTGTGTTTTGCCTGCATGTATCTCTGTGTGTACCATGTGTATACAATGCCCATGGAGGCCAGGTGCCCTGGAACTGTAAGCTGCCACGTGGGTTCTGGGAACTGAACCCTAGTCCTCTGCAAGGCAGCCAGTGCTCTTAACTGCTGAGCCATCCCTGCAGCTCCATTCACCTTTGCTTGCTGAGTTGTTCTCATTACAATTTTAAATTCTTCTTTCTCTTTATCCCATATGTAACCAGCTACTTCTCTACCACTCTTATCTACGTTGCTGTCTTCTGGAGTGTTCGTAGCACTTCAGACATTTCCTAGGTTCTGATCTTCCTCTTGTTCTCAGCACAGCAGCCCGAATCATTCTTTTTGTATCTAAGTCAGGTCATGTTACTTTTCTTCAAAACTCCCCATTCGACTCTGAGTAAAAGCCCACAATGCCTTATTAATCTTCTGTTCTAATCTGTTAACTTCTTCCGGCTCATTTGCTGTAGCCACTTCAGCTTTCTTGCCCTCCCTTGAAAAGGATCATCCTGTGACTTCTGTATTAGCTGTTCCCTCTGGCTGGAGTGTTTTCCCCTAGATATCTGCATGGCTACATTTCTTATCACTGTCCGTTCTCTGCATCAGTATTACTTTCTCAATGAGGCTCATCCTCATGATAGCTTCTCATGGGTGTGGTGACTTTGCGACCAGCCTGGGTTCATGAGTCCCTGTCTCAGAAAAGGGAAGATAGTTTCTTTGTCTCTAACATGTCGGCACCCCCCCCTTTCTTTTGAGAAATTCATATTGCATGCTATTATTATTTGTAGTGTTAAGAATCTAACCCAGGGTCTTACTCTACCACTAAGCTACAGCACAGTCTAAGAGCCAGGTAGTCTATTTTGTCTGTCTTGCTCCATTAGAAAATAAATTCCACGAGGGTCAGACTTTATGACTTGCCCTGAGCAGTGATATATCTTAACTAAAGTGCCTGGCACATTGCAAGTAGCCACTCCGTAACTGGTAATCGTTGAGCAGGGATGGTGATGTATGTACCTCAGTGATGATTGCTTCCTAGCATAGATGAGGCTCAGATTTGATGCCTCACACTAAAAACCAAATTGAATAAATGAACTGTGAGCTGCTAAATAGCTTCATTTTTATTATATATATATGAGTGTTTGCCTGCATGTCTGTCTACCACATGTGTGCCTGGCGCTTATGGAGCCCAGAAGAGGATGTCGGATTCCCTGGTTATTGTGAGCTTCCATGTGGGAACTGAACCCAGGCCATCTGCAAGAATAGCAAGTGCCCTTAACCACTGAGCCATCTCTCTAGCCCAATTCTCATGTATTGAATATACTACTATTAATACTCTGTAATCTTCATGGTTACCCTTCAAGATACGCGACAGTAGTTCTTGTTTTTGGTTTTTTTGAGACAATGTCTGATCATGTAGATTAGCTGGCCTGCAGCTCCCTGTGTAATTGAGTCTGACCTTGAACTCTGAGTGCTGAGATTATAAAATGTGCCACCATGCCAGGCTCTAACAACAGCAGCAACAATAATAATTTATTATTAATAATAATTTTTTGAGTTTAGATTAGGAAACAAGTGTAAAGGACCTACTTAGCTCATGTCATGTAGCTAATAAGAATATGAGCTTAGATATGAAGTGTAGATCTGACCACAAAGCTTTCCTGTAGTGGTTCTCAACCACTGGTTCTCCAGTGGTTCTCAACCTTCCTAATGCTGTGCTCCTTTAATACAGTTCCTCATGTTGTAGTAACCCCAACCATAAAATTATTTTCATTGCTACTTTATCACTGTAATTTTTCTACTGTTATGAATCATAATGTAAATATTTGATATGCATATGGTCTTAGATGACCCCTGTGAAAGGGTCATTCGACTCCCAAAGGAGTCACAACCCACAGGCTGAGAACTGCTGCTGTAGGCATATTTAGTTCCCCTATCTCTTTTTCTCCCTTCTTTCCCTACTCCCTCTCCTTCCTTTCCCTCTCCCCCCACTTCTCTGTAAACATAGAGTCTCAAAGCTGGAGACATGGCTCAAGAGTTAAGAGTGCTCCCAGAGAACCCAAGTTCCATTCCCAGAACCCACATATGGCAGCTTAGAACTGCCTGAAACCCCAGCTTCAGGGGCTCTGGGCTCTGGGCTCTGTGGGTACCTATACACAGTGTCTTACACTTACATGGATACATGTCCATACAAATAAATAAAAACAAAAGTAAAAAGACAGGTTTTACCGTGTGGTTCAGGACGGCTTCATATTTTCCATCCTCCTGCCTCAGTCTTTAAAGAGCTAGAGTTACAGGTATGTGCTATCATGCCAGACCATATCATCTTAAGTCAGTGCTTCACAGTCATTACCTGATTCCTACCACGTTCTAGGCATTGTTGACAGTTGAATAATAATTTATTGTAGATTTTTGTTTGGTTTTTTATTAAAAATTTTTAAATATTTGTTCATATGTGTGAAGACACACTTGTGGAAGTAAGAAAACAATTTGTGGGAGTCCATTTTCTGTTTCTACTATGTGTGTTTGAGGAACCAAACTCTGGCTCCAAGATTTGGTGACAGGCAACTTTACCCACTTAGTCATCTTGCCAGCACATATGTGGATTCTTAATAAAAGTATTTCTAACATTGTCACCTTGTGTTCTTTCTAGAAATGAGAAAGGTAATGTGTTTATTTATCTGCAAGCTCTGATTAAATGTAGGTGAAGATGGCTATTGTCAAACTTTGTTTAGACAAACTTTGTCCAGAACCAGACTGTTGTCTTCATACATTGAAAAGAGCACTGAACTCAAAACCTGGAGGTGGGGGGAGGGGGTTCACACAGATCCAGGAGGGAGTGAAGAGAGTAAATATGAACTAGCTTTAGATAATCAAGAAAGAACTGAATATTGTTGACAACTTCTGAGAGGGCTTGAGGTGCCAAAAGTGCTCTGAGGAGTTGGTTCTTTCACTGGAAGTTGGAATGTACTCATTTAACTGGCATTGTCTGATTATAAATAGGTCAGCATTATTTTTGAGAAGAAAGTCAAGACCACATGTTTATTCAAGAAAATCTGCAAGCTGGTATTGTGGTGTACTCCTGTAATACCAGCACGTAAAAGGTTGAGGCAGGAGGATTTTGAGTTTGTGGCCAGCCTGGGCTCGTATAGGAACAGTGGAAGGAAGCAAAGGAGGGAAGGATGGAGGAAGAAGAGATAGGGACAAGAAGGACAGGAAAGGAAGAAAGATGACGTACAGCGTGGTACTCAAGGCCTGAAAGAAGCAGCTTTGGGGAGGAGAGAGACCTTCTGGCTCAGGGTTCTTCCATCATTTAGAAGAGCTCATGGTAGCTGAGTGCGTGGTAGAGACTGTTTACACCGCAGTGTGCCACGAAGTGGAGTGAGCAGCGGGGCGGGTTTGTCCCTCGTGATGCACTTCTGCTGGCTGGGCCAAGTTTCCTAAAGGTCCCAGCCTCCTGAAACAGTGCATCAGCTAGGGATCACGTCATCTCACAGAGTTCAGTCTGTGGGCTGGGCAAGGTGGTGCTTACCTCTAATTCCAGCACTTAGGAGGCAGAGACAGGCAGATCTCTAAGGCCGGCCTGATCTTTCAGCTGGGGCTACGTAGTACAACTCTGCCTCCAGAACAGAAGAACTCAAGGCTAGCTTTGGCTGGTGTGGCCCTCTCTCCAAAACACCACACCACCACAAAACCACTGTGATACAGTTTTTCTGTTAAGAAGTAACTCTGCTCAACACACTGGTCCCCTGAGTGGAAATGAAAGGGTTGGTAGGTTGAGTCCTGAGGCTTTAGTTATAAAAGTTTGACCAGTCCTGACTGTGTCGTCATGTTTCTAAAGCTGATAAAAATAAGAGGTTAGAAGAACTTTGCTTATATTACTGTTCATATAAAAATAGATTCCTTTCATCATGAAGTGAAGTAGACCTGGGTTCTGAAGAGGCTTAGTCAGTGGGTGACTAAAACAACCTTTACACAAGATGGTCTCATGCTCAAATGAGTTCCAGAATACATTCCTTGACAACTTCCAACCAAAATCCAGGATGTCATCCCGAGATAAATGTAAGAAATCTAGCATATTAGCTTGTGTCTTGTTTCTGTTCAGATGTTCTTTTCAAAGTAAACTTACCACTATTTAGGAGCAGAGCTTTTCAGTCATAGCTTCCAATGAATCCTGTTATTCTTAGTCATTCTCCTCCGACTCCTTTTCCTGTGAATAAAAGATTGAGCTCATACCTTTGCACAAGATCTGGAGAGTATTTTAAGCTTGGCATGTTGAGACCTGGCAGGCTTGATTAATATGTGGATAGACCAGCACATTAGAACATTTTTAAAGTTCCAAGCCACAAACTGTGTTTTAAGTGAACATTGGCATGTATAAAATTAATAAGCCACGACCGGCACAAACATTCAGATGCCTTTTGCACTGGGTGGCTGACTTTCCTGAGCCTCTTGCTGGCCCCCCACACTCTGCTTTAGAAAAGGCAGGGTCAGAGAGGGCTTGCTCCTCTGCACTCTGCTGCCCTCTGCTTTCAGCAGGGCGAAGGGCTACTCTCTAAAACTTGACCGTTTGGAAAGTCTCTGAAAATAAACTGTTATTTGCTACTGCATTTCTAAATGTGACCTCCACTGTCCCTAACTGGAGCCACTGTACACACTGTGGATGCTCCACATGCAAAGCCTGGAAAGGACCCTGCCTCCATATGTAACCTGTCACTTAATTGATTGTCAGGTTCTGGCTCAGTTGGCATAGATGAAGGTGAGTTTTGTTGCCAAGTAAAAACAAATCAGTTTTCCAGACATGGTAGTCTATGCCTGTCACCCAGCACTTGAGAGGTACGGGAAGGAACAGTGGTCTCAAGGCCAGACTCAACTATATAGCAAGATTGAGGTCAGCCCGGTCTACGTGAGAAACCAGTAATACAAAGCAGGAAAAATAGAAAAACTACTCAGTGTTTTTTAGTGATCTTTGTAACCTCTGTGCCTGATTGCTGCCTTAATAATGAAGCAGTCAACTCCTTTGTTCTGGAGGCAGAGGCAGGAGGGTCTTTATGAGTTCAAGACCAGCCTGGACTACATATTGAGTTCCAGGACAGCATGGTCTTGATTTTATTTTTTTAAACTCAATAATGGTACAAAGAGGCTTTACCTCCTGACAGGGCTTTCCATGTCTGGAACCGTTTCTTGTCATTTACTCTGATGTGGCTGTTGGGTTGCTCAGCTCCTAGAGGGCAGGCAGTGCATTCTCTTTACTCTTCATTTTCTCCACACATTGTAGCAACTTCAGAAATGCATAATGGACAGATGAGTATGGAGCATTTGTAGATACCAGCCACCGAAGTATTGCAGCTGTAATGGGGAAGAATGCCTACATTTACTTAAAAGGCAATGTTTAACTTCCTTACATGTTCAGAAGTATAGGACCATCGTCATGTGGATGTAAATGGAGTCAGTTATCTCACAAGGCTCTTATTAGGCTTAAATTAGTACATTTAAGCACTTAGAATAGTACCTAGCACACAATAAGTGCTGAACTGTTATTACCTGTTATTTAACTCCACCTGAATGGTCTTTTTGCCAGCAACAGCTCAGCCACTATTGTGTTATGTAGAGGACAAGAAGGATTTAAACAGCCATCTAAATGCCCTTGTGAATTGGAAGCACTGCTAATTGGAAGCACTGTGGGAATTTTTTATTTTTTGGTTCTGTGCTTTAGCAATTGCAGGGTGTGGTTGGAATGGATTTGAAAGTAGGCCTCTGCCTCCCCATCTAATGTGTGTGTTGGTGTTTTCAGTTACATTCAGGTGGAATAGATCAGATTTGAGGTTGCTTAGGGAGACACTGCTTTGCAGCTTATCAAGACCCAGTGACAATAATGGTTTATGTAATGTTGGGTGCTGTATCTGTAGAATGTATTGGATAGCTTGATGTGGTGGCACATACCTTTAATCCCAGCACTCTACATAGAGAGACACTGTCTCAAAAAAAAAGGACTGAATTGTAAGAAACGGTATAAACGATGTAGAAGTTTAGTGGCCGTAGATCAGATCAAAGGCAAGAATTTTCTATTGGATGCATTATGTAAACCAGTTTGAGGTAGGAGTAACAAGCTAGCTAATTGTAGTCACTTAAAATTGTGAATGGTAGATTAAACTGAATAGAGGGCTTGGTAGCTGCCAGACTTCCACTGACAACTGTTAATTTTGTTACGGATGACAGGCTCTGTCCATCCGTCTGTAACCACTAGACTTTGATTTGACACAGCATGCTTGTGTTCCTGTCTTAATTGCTGAGTTTTGAACAGAAGTATACCACACATGTTGTCAACTCATGTGTTTGTCTTATATCAGGTACCCACAAAGAGTTATAGGCGCTTTTTCTGCGTGACCATTTACCATCAGAGGGCCATTACTGTCCATGTAGTTCTAGTTTTCTGTCATCTTAAGTATGATGAGATCCCATTGCCCACCAGTGCAGGGCACTTTATAACTCAGTGAACCTGATGTCCAAAACAGCAGTACTCTTCAGAATTCCCCAGAGAAACCTGGAAGCTGCAAATGGAGTTCTGTAGATCAGTCTCTTCATGCTTATGCACTTGGAATAGCATAGGGTTTTGTTATTGTAGTAAGACAGGATCTTACTACATAGTTCTGGCTGGCCTGAACTATAGAACAGGCTGGTCTCAAACTCACAGAGGTCCACCTGCCTCTGCCTCCCTAGTGCTGGGATTAAAGGTGTGTCCCACTATGCCTGGTTTATTATAGACTTAAAAGATAGTTCATTTTATTTTTTATTTTATTTTATGTACATTGATGTTTTGCCTACATGTATGTCTGTGTGAGGGTGTTATATCCCCTGGAACATGAATTACAGACAGTGGTGAGCTGCCATGTGGATTCTGGGAATTGAACCCAGGTCCTCTGGAAGAGCAGCTAGTGCTCTTACGTACTGAGCCATCTCACCAGCCCCTTATTACAGATTTTTAAAAGATTATTTTTGAGTATGTACATGCTGTGTGTGTGTACCTGGTACTTGGTGGTCTGAATTTGACTCTTTGGCCATTCAGAAAATTACCTTCTTTCTGTTGTTCTACTTTTATATCAGGGGGATGATAATTGGGAACTACTGTATGGAAATACTGTAAGAATTGATGGAAGAGAAAGGTTCATTGAGCATGCTGCTGTGGGCCAACTTTCTCACGTTCTACTTTGAATTCTCTCAGGTTAATTGACAATGTAGTTTCTCGATGTAGGTGGGTAACGTTGCTGTGAAAATCGATGTGCTGAACTGCTGACCTTAAATGTGGCTACGCAGGCGACGCAAGTATGTGCTGAGTTACGTTATTTGTGTGCATCTGCTAGCACATTATTTTATGGAAAAGGAAAGAAAATTCCTACATGAGCTAGATTTTTGTTTTGTTTTTAATCTTCTAGGCCTGCAGCTGATTTAGCCACAGGCAGACTGGGAGGTTTGAAATTAGAGACACTGTGATGTTTTGGGAAGTTGAAACTCTTGACCCAGGGTTTGCTGAGGTTGATGCAGAGAAGGCCAGAGTAGGATAACATTTTCAGAACTCAATCAGTGTGAATAGGGGTTGTTTGTAGGTGTGGTTTTCCTTCTTGACTGTCTTTGTCTTCAGATGGAGTCAATAGAGTATAGGACCTCTGTTCTGAGAAACTTTGGCAAAAGTCCCTGAACCAATGCAAATTTATCTTCTCTAAAAATTAAGAAAAAAAAACCAAAAAACAAAGAAAAAAACCCCAAACCTCCCCCATTTGTCTGTTTAGATGAGCTCAGAGAGTTAACTGCTTTCCTTATGCTTGTAAAGAAATGACCACACATTCTCTCAAAGTAATTGTAGTTGATTTTCTCCTCTTAAATTTTCTCTGGAAACACTTCCTTTGAGGAACTGCCTTTGTGTCCCTCAGCTCATCTGGGATCAGCATAGTTAAGCTCTCTTCTTTGTAAATGAAATTAACTGCAGTGTTTCTTTTGCTATTCCACTGTTAAGATTTCCAATTTGTTATCTTTCTTCCTGTAAGGAGGTGAGCTTTCGGTTTGAACAATGTCTATAGAGAATTATCAAGAGACTCAGTGTGTCCTTTCAAGGGCTAAATGGACTCGTTTAATTATACATGTATGTATGTATATTTATTTTTAAGTATTTTAATTTTGGTTTTGTTTGTTTAGTTTTCTTGTTTGTTTGTTTGTTTTGGGGTTTTGGTTATTTTTGAGACAGAGTTTCTCTCTGTGATAGCCCTGGCTGTCCTGAAACTCACTTTGTAGACCAGGCTGGCCTCCAACTAACAAAGATCTGCCTGCCTCTGCCTCCTGAGTGCTGGGATTAAAGGTGTGCACCACTATGCCCAGCTATGTGTATTATTTTTCAACTTATGAAAATTTTCATTGTTAGTTTCCTGTCTAATGAGTAAAATTCTGTACGCTTACTTTTGGCTACTTCCCTCTAATGGCTTAGTCAGAGAAATGATCAGTAATTTTTCCTTCTTGTTTTGACTAGCAAATGCCTTTTAAAAGAATAATAACTTTATTGAGTTTTTACTATGTAATTTGCCTGATTGACATGTGCATTTTAGTGACTTTTAGTAATTTATGCATTTATGCAACCGTTACCACACTCCAGTGTCACATTTCAGCACTTCCAAAAGATTGATTCTAAGCACTTTGTTTTTGAGATAGGGTCTCATGTAGCTCAGGCTGGCCAGAGTCCCTGTGTAGCTGAGGAAGACTGAATTCTTGGTCCTCCTGTCTCTACCTTTCCAGTGCTGAGATTACAGGTGTCTACAGTTGCTCTTGTAAACACTTTTCTTTGCAATTATTATTTTTTTAAAATTAAATGTATGTGTGTGTGTGTGTCCTCTGTCTGGGTCTGTACATATGAGTTTAGGTGCCTACTGATACCAGGAGAAGCATCAGATCCCCTGGAACTGGAATTACAGGGGTTTGTGAGGCACCATGTGGTGCTGGAAATTGAACTCAGGTCCTCTTGACGCTCTTAACCGCTGAGTCAAGCCCCTATTGAGTATCACCACCACCACCGTTGTTATTTTACTTATCTTTTGAGACAGGGTCTTATGTAACCTCGCCTAGCTTCCAGCTCACTAAATGGCTGAGGATAACCTTGACCTAATGATGGTGCTGGGATTACAGGCATGCTACCAGTTCTGCTTGGAATGCTGGGATTGAACCTAGAACCCTGATTGCGGGGCAGGTACTCTACCAAATGAGCTCTGTCTGTAGCCCCACCTGAGGTTTCTAAAGGCTCATGCTGTTGCTTTGTCTCTTTAATGGTGATGTCAGTCTCATCATTTAGTTAACTTCCTGCCTAGCTGATATACTCATTTTCTCCATTAAGGTTCCCTCCTTTTAGGTAACTCTAGTTTGAGTGTCAAGTTGACATAAGACGAGCCAGCACAGAAATCCTCCTGCTTTAGCCTTCCAAGTGCTGGGATTTCCATGTGTGAGTCACCACTCCTGGATTTCCATGTCTTTTCAAATCTATAAGTAATCTGAATCATGAAACAATAACTTCCCATTTCCTCTTCTAATCTCTGGAAACCACTATTCCAGCATTTCTCAACCTGTGGGTTACAGCATCAAGATTGTATTATTATTATTATTATTATTATTATTATTATTATTATTATTATTATTGATGGGATAATGTGCTGAACCAAATAGCCTAGAATTCACTGCACCCATTTTGTTATTTATTTATAGGAAAGGCAGTATAATAGTATAAAAAAGCCGAGTTGAAAGTGAGCAAACCTGACTCTACCATAATTCATTGGTGGGTGACTTTGGGTACATTGCCTATCCCCTTTCTGAGCTTTGTGTAATTATCTGCAATCATTGAATAGCTTAGGTTTCTTCAGACCTTTCAGTTCAGAGTGTGGCACTGGGTAGATAGCTTAGTTAGTAAACTGCTAGAGAGGGGAGCTGACTTCCATCTCCAGCACCCCCCTAAACTTTGGGCATGAACTGGGTCGGGGAGTACATAAAATTAATACCAGAATTCAGAGGCTGAGGCTAGCAGGCCTCTAAGTTTAAGGCCAGCATAATCTACATATTGACAGGACAGCCAGGGATACACAGTGAGTCCCTGTCTTAAACAAACAAACAAATCTGGACATGATGGTGGATACAACCCTGTAATCCTGGTGCTGGGAGGTAGAGATTAGGAGGATCCCTGGGGCTTAGTCAGCCTAGTTAGTTGGTGAGCTCTAGGTTCAGTGAGAGATCCTGTCTCAAAAAATAAGGTAGAGAGCAATTGAGGAAGACCCCTGATGTCAATCCTGGCTTCAGTATACATGTGACATACACAAACACATACATAAAATAAAATGGAAATTCAGAAATTGTGTATTTTTAGACAATATTTTGAGGCAGTGGGAGAAATTTTTCCCTGTCTTCTATAATCTGCATACTTAGAAAAACATTTTTAGTGTTACACTAGATTATTCAGATGCAGAATTCCAGAACTACATGTGTAAAATTGTCTGGACATACAAAATACCATGCAGCTGGCAGGTGTTTGTAAACCTCTATAGGAACAGAAGATGTAATTGGTCTCTTTCTGTGCGCTTCAGTGACCTGCTCTGGGGTCTCGGTCGTCATTACCAGCTGAAGGTTTCTCATCTTCCTAAAGGAAAGAATTCAGTCGAGACACAGTTTAAATAGATGCTTTTTTAGTAGAACAAAGAAAGCACAGGGCAGACCAGAGGAGGCTGGAGCAGGCTGACCCAAAGGCTGAGAGGGAGAGCAGTTCATTGCATCGTTGATTTTAGAGTAGTTTTATGAATATTTATGTTGTGGGTACCATATCCATGGGGTAAGGTGAATCTTTTTCTATGTTGGAAGTCATGCTAGACAACTATTCCCATCTAGGCCATTTCTTCCCATGATCCTCTTGAGAAGCCCAACAGAATCAGAACCACAATACAGATGGTATTATAGTGGAGCTGGAGTCTTTACTGCATTCTCAACGGTGTTCAACCACAAAATGACATCTGACAATCAGGAGACACAGCTGACCAAGATAGAATCGCAGAGTCCTTGACTCCCTCGTATCTCAGTCCGTGACTAACAGGAAACACTGAGCAGATACAGCTACAGCTTTCCATATTACCTCATAACTAACCCCTTGCCTACTGCCTTTCAGTATCATGCTCTACCTAGAGGATTTTTTGGGCTGTCCTGCAGTGCTTCCCTTGAATTGTAAGGCCAATTCCTTGCAATATTATTTTTGTATTATGTATGTTTTATACCTTGTGTGTACTTAATTTACCAGGATTAAACTGTGGGATGTTGTTTTGAGGGTTGGAAGCCTTCCTCTTTCATTTCAGGGAGTTTTTACTAGGAAACACAGCACCAAAAAAGATAAGGTTACCGAAGTTACGGTTGCTTTGTTTGTGAGCTGGCCCCTAACCCTCATTAGGAAGCTGTGGTTTCGTTATCGCACATACGGTTCTCACTAAACTGTAGCTTTCTCTCTGAGCTGCTTGAGTCTGTCCTGTCACTACGTTGGCCTTCAAGTAACCAGGAGCCTGTCATAAAGGATTATACATAATATGACTCCACTTTCTAGTAGTACATTATGTAAATTGCACAAAGGAATAAATTTCATTGTGAAATTTTCATACGTCATATGATGTAGTCTGTCTGATGTTACTAACCCTTCTATTACCTTTCTCACCCCACATTTCTATCTAGTAGCTTTCCTTGAGCTGGTGAGATGCTCAGTGGTGGCTGTGCATGGCAGCTTGCGTTCCATTCCTGAGACCCACATGGTGGAAGGAGAGAACCGGCTCCAGAAGGTTGTCCTCTGCCTCCACACACATGCCGTGACAGACCTGCACCTAGATGACACGTATGATAAACAGGCAAACTGATAGCTCCCCTTTTAACTTCATATCCTTTTTCCTCCTAAATTCCACATTAGAGAAAACATGCAGTGTTTATATTTGTGAGTTGAATTTGGCTTATTTTGCTTGGTATGATCTCCAGTTCCATGTGTTTTCCTAAAAATGCCATAATATCAATTCTTATAGCTAAGTGAAACCTGTCTTCCTTATATGTTCATCTGCTGTGGACACAAAGGCTGGGTATGGCTTGGATACTGTGAGCAGTGCTTTGATAAACATAGGCGTGCAGCCCCGTTGCTGCCATTGACTCTTTGGAGTATATACCAGGAAGTAGATTATGTGATCGCTGCATTCTTAATGTTTGAGGATTATCCATAGTGGCTGTGGCTGTTGTGTGTGTGTATGTATATGCACACATACACACACATATAATATATATAAGCATATATATATAATATATAATATATTTATATACAATATATATATATTACATCCCTCAGTGGTGTGCCAGAGTTTCTTTTTGCCTGTATCTTAGCCAATATGTGTTGTTTTGTGCTTCTTGATAATATTAATTCTGACTGGCATGGGGTGGAAATCTCAATGTAGTTCTGGGATACATTTATTAGAGATAATCTGGGCGTGGGATGATCTGGGCTTGGCTAGCATGCACAAAGCTCTAGGGGTCAGTCCCCAGCACTACATAAAACTGGCCCTAGTGGTGGTACACTAGTAGTCCCAGCACTGGGAAGGTCAAAGGAAAAGAGTCAGAAACTCAAGGTCATTCTTGGCTACAAAATGAGTTCAAGGCCAGCCTGGGTTACATGAGATAGACGTGCATGTGCTCCCTTCCTCTTTCTCTCTTTCTCTACCTTGCAAAAAATATATGTATATGTGTATATGTGGTTATATATACACACATACATATATCTATATGTATATGTATGAAAGCTACTTTGTGAGGTCTAGGAATGTAGCTCATAACGAATGTTGCCTAGCATTTATAGGGCCCTGGGTGTGATCCCCAGTACTGGAAAATGAGCAGATAATAAACAACAATGACAAAAACCACCACCACCACCACCAAAGAACTACCGTATGAGAATATTTATCTGAAAATACCTGAACATATTTCAAAACTGTGTCTAAATCACGTGAGCTAGATGAAAGTCCAGTAAGCAGTGTAGAAGCCTAGCATTTAAACGTCGTCTCAGAACTTCGGCTTCTATAGCTCCAAATGAAGAAGTTAATTAAGTTACACCAGTACTTACTAAGCAGTTGACATTTTCCATGTGTAAGACACTGAACTACTTGGTTGGGAACACAGTGGGGAAAGGGAACTGGCATTTATTGAACACGTATTGAATTTCAGATAGTCTCAACTTACTTTAGCTAACCATCTTGTTTAATCAGTGTAGTAACTGTTCTTAGTCAGATACTATCTCATTTTATAGCACAGGGAACAGACGTGAAGTTAAGCTCTTAATCTAAGCAGCAGCTCTGGAATTTGAACCTAATTCTGCCTGTCAAACAGCTTATGCCCTTTCTTAACACAGTGTGTTGCTTTATGTATAAATATGATATATCCTGCTTCAGGAGTTTAGAGTTTAGTCTAAGGGTTCCCAGTGATGTATCAGAGAAGTCTGTGACTCACTTTCAGGGACTCATAAGTTCAAAAGTATTTTTTATAATAAATAATATTAAGATGCTGTTTCACTACTAATGCCAAAGCCATAATGGGTGGATTCTGGCACCGTATAATAGACTCATGGAGGACACTGTACTAGACCTGCAGTTATTGTAATTTTTGCCACTGTGTGCTGAGAGGAAAAGAAAAATAAATGCCCCTTGGTGCTGCAGTGAAAATACTTATATAAATTAAGAACCAAAGTGTACATCTTTTTTACTAATCTACAAAGTCACATAGCACAAAAATTGCTGTTCCAAAGTATATAATTCTTGTGTAGTCGCAAGACCAGTCAGTCATCATCATTGTCAAATGGCGATTGTCCTCATCACCTCAGGAATAACCTCCATACTCATCACGTGCCTAGTACCATGTATCTCCTCTACTTTCTGTCTGATGTAGTCTTTTGTGTCTTTATTCTTTTATTTGCTATCGTTACTTACAAGAGTCCTCCATGTTCTAGCAAAAATTTATTCTCTTTGTCCCCACCTCTCTCTCTTTTTTTTTTTAAAACTTTCTTTAAGGGCTGGCCGTGTGTCACAGGCCTTTAATCCCAGCACTTGGGAAACAGAAGCAGAAGCAGAGGGATCTCTGTGAGTTCAAGGCTAATCTGGTCTACATAGAGTGTTCCAGGCCAGCCAGGGCTTCATAGTGAGACCTTGTCTCAAATAAATAACCCAATTTTATTTATTTATTTATTTTTAATTTTAATTTTAGGGGGCTAAAGAGCTGGCTCAGTGGTTAAAAGTACTTGTTCCTTTTCTGCAGGAGCTGCATTTGGTTCTCAGCACCCACTTGGTGGCTCACAGTCATCTATAACTCCAGTTCCAGGGGATCTGATACCCTCTTCTGACCTCTGAGGGCACGGCACACATGTGGTATACACACCTCACAGTGCCCATGCAAAGGTTAGAGGACAACTTGTGGGGAGTTGGTTCTCTCCTACAGGGATTTTAGGGTTCAAACTCAGGTTGTCAGGCTTGGCAGCAAGCAGCTGCTGAGCTATCTCACTGGCTCTATTTTTTTAAATTTATTTTTTATTAAACTCATTTTTATTTTGTGTGTATACGTGTTTTGTCTGCATGTATGTCTGTGCACCATGTATGTGTAGTGCCGAGGGAGGCCAGAAGATGGTGTTGGATATCCCGGAATTTGAGTTACGAGAGGTTGTTCGCCACAGTGTGGGTGCTAGGATTTGATCCCTTGTCTTCTGGAAGAGCAACAAGCACTCCTAACTACTGAGCCAAAAGTAGCTCTACAGAGACAAAATTCACAAAGTAAGCAGTTCCACACTTGAAGTGTTGTAATTAAATAAAAAGCACACACATATATACCCCACCCCTGCCTGCGGCCTTCCTGTCCAGCGAGGCAGTTACAGCCGGCCAGCAGCTGTAGATGCACAGTTTCCGGAAGAGTGCTGTCAGTGAAACATCTCTCTCGTTTATTGAAGCAAGAGTTGTTACATTTATAGGGTGGGGGCAAGGGAGGGTCTTTGGTACCAGGGATGGGAGCTGTTGGTTAAGACAGGGATACTGGAATAGCCATATTTACATTCTGGGGTGCTTTGGGGCATGTTCTGGGGAACAGAGACTTTAGGTAAGCAATTCTGCTGATCATGGCCTGCTTTTGGGAGGGGGCGGAGTTTTGCTGTGGCTTGTGGTATGTTAGTGTAGAGGGGAGGGGTCAATCATTCCACGAGGGCACCACATTAAAATGTGCAGTTTAATGCTTCTTAATGAGTTTATAGACATGTATAACCGTTACCGCAGTTGATTTTAGAACATTTTAATCACTTCGTGATGAAACTGTGCTGTTTTGTTTCCCTTTCACCCCTCATTCCCCAGATACATCCCTTCCCCTAAGTAAAAAGCCACTACTTTCGTTTCTGTGTATTTCCTCTTTCTGAACTTTCATATTGGGATTATATAGTATATGGGCTTTAATTTCCTCACACCCTCTCCAGCACTTGCTGAACGTCTGACTTTAGCAGTTGTAGTGAGTGTGCAGTGGTATGTCATTGTGGTTTTGTTACATGTTCCCACTGACTAATAATGTGGATATCCTCTGATGTGCTTATTGTCCATTCGTTTGCTTTTCTTTAAAGTCTGTTTTCAAAACACATTCATTTTAAACTTGAGGTTCTAAAAAAACATCTTAAATCGTAAGATTTCCTTATATACGATATTAATTCCTTAGTAAATGGTGATTTATATATCTTCCACCTCTATGGAGCCCTGGCTGGCCTAGCACTCCTTATGTAATGAACTTGTGGAGGAGCTCTTGCTTCTGACTCCCAGGTGCTGAGATTATAGACCTTGACACTACATTCGCCATTACCTCTTGACATTATGAAAGGATTATCTTTAGAGAATGTCAGAGTTTGAATTTTGATGTAGTCCAGTTGACCTACTTGAATTTCTAAAGAATATTTATCTTGGAGAGAGAGAGCATGTGGGGTGAGTGTGTGTGTGTCTGTGTCAGACAGAGATGGGGAGGAGGAGAGAGAGGTATGGAAGTCAGAGGACAGCTACTTTTTTGTTTGTTTGGTTTTGTTTTTCAAGACAGGGTTTCTCTGTTGTAACTCTAGCTGTCCTGGAACTCACTCTGTAGACCAGGCTGGCCTTGAACTCACAGAGATCTGCCTGCCTCTGCTTCCAGAGTGTTGGGATTAAAGGCATAAGCCACCACAGCCAGGCTGAGGCCAACTTCTGAGAGAATCAGTTCTCTCCTTTTGCCATGTGAGTGTCAGGAATTGAACTCAAGTCTTTTGGATTTGTGGCAAGCACCTTTTACCTTCTGAGCCATTTTCCTGGCCCCAGTTTTTTAGGGTTTTTTTGTTTTTTAATCTATTTAAAGTGTCATATTTAGGAAACTTGCCTAATTGAAGGTCATGAAAATTCACACCTGTTTTATGGGTAGCATTTTTATATGTTGTTTTCACATTTAGACCTTTGATTCATTAAACTCATGTTTGAATGTGAGGCAAAGTACTTCATGTGGATCTGTTTCCCTGGCATCTTACATTGAGCAGTAGATTCCATATGCCCAGTACCTGCTCTGGTCCTTTTCTTCTCTCCGTTGACTTGGTTGTTTTTTTTTAATATATTATTTTTATGTACATGGGTGTGAGGGTGTCAGATCCACTGGAACTGGAGTTACAGACAGTTGTGAGCTGCCATGTTGGTGCTGGGAATTGAACCTGGATCCTCTGGAGGAAGAGCAGTCAGTGAGTTGTTTTGGTATAAATTGTTCATCAATGTGATCATTTAGATTAGAGCTGGGGTCTTTGAAGTTTGTTGTGACCCTCTAGGAGCATTTCTGGCTGCCTTTCCTGGTCCTCACTGTGGTGCCTGCCATCCTGTAGTTTAGATTGTTATTCCTAAGTAAGAGGAGCTGTTTTTCAAGATGCCTTCAGGCTTGAGTCCTACATTCTGTTTAAATAAAAACAGTTCCTTTGTGGAGAACTTGGGAGCTTCCTCCAGGACAGCCTCTGCTTTTGGACAGATGTCTAAGGCATTCCTCAGGACATGGCCAAGGAGGTGGCTTTTGGTCTTTTTGATTTGCCCCAGAGTATGGAATCTTTGCCTGATGATGGATGTAACTGGGGCCCCAGCATGATGTGTGAGACGATTGCTGCTTTGGTAGAGCCTCTGTACCCAGACTCCTGGTCCCACTCACTAGGAATTTAACCTCTTCATTTGAAGGTGTAGAAGATGAGAAATGCTAATGGCCACTCTTTCTGGTGTTTGAGCTGGAGCTAGGACAGAAGTGCTCTCTCTTTGGTCATACTCAGCTAATGGGAGCTCTTCCAAGTGGAGGTGGGGTTTGAGCTTGGCTCACCATCACTGTTGAGTGTTGTCTTTCTTGAGGAACTCCAATTGTTTGCATTTGTAGAGCATTTAAATGGCTTCTCCTAGATGATTTTCCCTGGCTTTGCTTGTTTTCCTTGGAGTATGTCTGAGTTCCTCTTGTTGAAAACACGGAAGTAGGACTCTGTGGTAACATAATACCCCGGTTGGTATAAACATTTTTTCCTCCCTTTTTGACAGTATTGCCCAAGCTGACCTGGAACTTACAGTGTATCCCATAGTAAGGCTGGCTTCCAACTCAGAATCCTCCTGCCTCAGCCTTCAGGAATGTGCCACCATGCCTGGCTTTAATACCAGTTCAATTTCAGTAGCATCCAGCTTCCCTTCCTCATAGCTCTGTGTCTCTTCCTTTGTGTTGAGGTGGTCAAAAATTACATTTTACATGTTGTGTGCTTTTTAGCATAAATTTAGCTTTTGTGCTTTGTGCTTATTATTTTAATAAGACAGAAGAAAAACAAATTAACTTACACTGCCTTTTGTATTTATCCCTGTAATTTCTCAGTGCTTTGTACTGTTGCTTTGTGTGTGTGCTTTTGAGTTGCTCTACAGTACTTTTTATTTCAACCTGAAGGACTTCTTAGGTCTGCTAGCAAAAAAGTTTTTCCTTCTATGCTGAAAGGTAGTTTTGGTAGAGTTGACTCTGAGTGTGTCATCCCACTCGACGGTGCCCATCGAGCCGTCCCCTCTTCACTGTGTTGAGGATCTTTTGTGCACCATGACTTTATTTTTTTCCTCGTTGCTTTTCCATGTTTTCTTTCTGTCATTTGATTGTGGAGTATCTAGGTGTGAATCTCATACACATACTTGGAGTTTATTGAACTTCTTAAAAGTACAGGTTAATATTTTCATCAAAACAAAAATTTTCTGGTTATCATTTCTTCAGATGTTCTCTCTTCTTTCTTCCCCCTTCTCTCTGAGACTCCATCATGTATCAGCAGAGTACCCCATAGATCTCTGAGGGACAGAGTAGGACTTGCTCCAAGATGATTTCTTGGTTATCACAGGTGTCCATTTTCTCTTCTAAACTGAATTGGCTGCTCAGCCTCTCATCATTGAGTCCTGCGTTGGCCTCAAAGAGCTGTGCGCATTCTCCTTAACCACACTTCCTAGAAGTCTCCTGTGCCACTTCAGCTTAGAGCCCATTGTCCAGAATGACATTATAGGACTGCAGCTAGTTTTAAAGGCAGCTGGGAACTGTAGTCATTAAGTAAACTAAGGTTGCCCTTTGCCTGGGTTTTTTGTTAACTAAGGGAGAAGAGGAAGGGAGTTTGGGGGCTAATGAGAATTTTTAGCTTTTGACTTCTATCCCTGTAGTTGTTCTAATATCCCTGCCAATGTTTTAAAGATATGTTATTCATTTATTACACACACACACACAATTAAAAAATACTAAACAACTTCTGACTGAAAAAGTAAAGTAAGTGATTTTAAACATAAGCTTGTTTTTCCCTTTTGTAAAAGAAGTGAAGAGATAGAGATCCATTGCTGGTATGATACTCCAGAGTGTTAAAATATGACTTCTTTATAGTTTAAAATCATTGCTTTCATGCCAGCTACCTCATCGACATTCCAGCCAGAAAGGAAGAGTGTTTAAGTAGTGTACCACCCTATTTCCTAGACATCATTTCCACTGCTTTTGCTTATGTCTCTTGAATGGAACTCAGTCACATGGCCATGCTCAATTGCAAGAAAGGCTGGGACCTTGTCTTCATTCTGGCACCAGGAAGAAAGGGACTGTATTAGGCAACAATCTCTAGTGCCTGCCACAAGACCTAGGCACTGTATATATGTATGTATGTATGTATATCTTTTCGAGACAGGGTTTCTCTGCTGTAACTCTGTCTGTCCTGGAACTCGCTCTGTAGACCAGGCTGGCCTCGAACTCACAGAGATCCACCTGCCTCTGCCTCCCGAGTGCTGGGATTAAAGGTGTGCGCCACCACCACCCAGCTTTTCTTTCTTTTCTTTTCTTTTCTTTTCTTTTCTTTTCTTTTTTCTTTCTTTTTTCTTTCTTTCTCTTCTTTCTTTCTTTCTTTCTTTCTTTCTTTCTTTCTTTCTTTCTTTTCTTTCTTTCTTTCTTTCTTTCCTTTCTTTCTCTCTCTCTTTCTTCCTTTTTTCTTTTTTTAAATTTATTTTATATTTATTTTTACTTCCTGTTTCTTTTTAAATTTTTGAATCATTTTATAGATTTATTTATGTTTAGGAAGGGTCTCGCTCTGTAGTCAGGCTGGTCTCCGAGCCACACAGATCATCATCCTGCCGGGCTGTCTCCTGCGTGCTGAGCACAGGCGGGTCAGGCAGTGGAATGCAGGTCTCCCCTGGTGCTAGGTTAGTGGGGTAGCACGAAGCCATACCGCAGCCCCTCTTGCTGCTCACAGCAGTTTCTGGTATTAGAAATACTCAGTTTTCTTCCCATTCCATTTTTGTGCCTGTGACATCTGAGTTACACCATTCAAGAAGTTCTTCTCTTTTAGCTGCAGATCACTGTGCTTCCTTTTTCCTTCATTAGCTTTGAACCTTTTCCAACAAAATATTTAGCCATTTATGAAACTGGTGTACGTGTGCCCACTTTGCTTGTTGTCTACCCTATGCTTATTGTCTGCACAGGTGACTTTAAAATACTTAGTGTTGACTGGTGTGTGTGTGTGTGTGTGTGTGTGTGTGTGTGTGTGTGTGTGTGTGTGTTTTTAACCATTTTATGAATTGTTACAGTAGTTGCACTCAAGGTCTGGAAAATGTAGCTCAGTTAGTTGGCAGAGTGCTGGTCTAGCATGCCTAGGGTTATGGGTTTGACCCCCCAGCAGTGAAAAAAAAGAAGGTACTGTTAGCTGGCCGGTTATGGCACACCCCTTTAATTCTAGAGTTTAGAAGGCAGAGGCAGGTGGATCTCTGAGTTCGAGGCCAGCCTGGTCTACAGAGTGAGTTCCAGGTCAGCCAAGGCTATACAGAGAAACTCTATCTTGAAAACAAAGCAACAGAAACTGTTGTTATGTAAAGTCCTAATGTAGAAATGCCCAGTGCTGTGGGTAACACTCTTGTTATATTTACAAGTGCTGATTAATGGTGGGAGCACAGTCTGAGAATTTATCATTAGGCTGTTTTGTCACTGCGCAAACACCTGGAGTGTGAGTACAGGAACTTAGGTGGCTGCGCAGGCAGCATAATCTTAGGGGACACCATCATGTGCACAGTCTCTTGTTCTGTTGCTGACCAAATTGCTCTGTTTCACATGACTGTTTTCGTTGGGACAATGGAAGTCTTTCCCTTTCCTTCTCTCTTTGTTCCAGGCCTTTAAACATGACTGTGCTGACATTTAAAGTTGTACTGATGCTTTACATTTCAGCTCAGAAGTTCTCAGCCATCTTTTCTGAATACTTACTGATTAAAATTGATACTTTCAAATGTTTTTTTACATTTTATTTTTCTTTATTTCTGTATGAAAGAGACAGCGCAAGTATATGAGAGAAGAGGAGCAAGTGCACCCACGTCACAGCATATATGTGGCGGTCAGATGACAGTTTGGGGCAGTCTTCTCTCCTAACACTGAGGGATCTGTGGGTTAAGCTCTGGTTTGAAGTTTGGTGGCAAGCATCCTTACTTGCTGGGCCATTTCACTGGTCCAGAGTAATACCGTCTAAAGCAGGAAGTGGTCAGAATAGAAGAGCACGGAGTCATGGTTCAGGAGTGTTTTTACTTAAATTATCAAGGTTCATTATTTTTCCAGAAGTTCTGTGTTGATCAAAGGTTTTTAATAAGCATAAGAAACTGAAAATCGAGATAGCCATTGCTTTTGTATGGTAACCTATTTTACCAGAGTTATTTAGTATAATTAATAATCTAAGTTTGGTCCAGCGAGATAGCCCAGCAGGTAAAGGTACTTGTCTCCAAGCTAGATAACCAGAATTTGATCCCTGGAACCCACACCATGGAAGGAAAGAATGAATCCTTATAAATTGTCTTCTGACCAGCGCACACACGCCATGGTATGTGCACACACATATACAAATCGAAATTGAAAATAAACTAGTTTTGGACCATTGAGATGGCTTAGTGAGTGGGTAAAGGCGCTGGCTGACTGGCTGCCAAGTCTGATGATAGGAGTTTAGTCCCCAAGACCCATATGGTGGAAAGAGAACCAACTTCCAAAAGTTGTCTTCTGACCTCCACCTGGGCACCATGGTGTGTGTGCTCCCTTACCTACCTCCACACACATAATAAATAACATTCTTAAAAAAAAAAGCCAGTTTCTACAATTAAAATGTAATCGGAAGAATAATCCATGAACATTCTGGCCTTTGCCTGATTTTAGCTCTAATGCTGCAGTGCAGTTGTACACTGTCCTGATGGTCCCTCCACGTGGCACCCACAGGTGCTCAGGTGCTGTAGGGCCGACCTCTTATGGAACCTCCAGATATGCACAGCCCTGGGTAGGTAGATGCTTCTCCCTCTGTTGTATTTGGATATTCCTTCAAGATTGAGCAATGTCTTTCTTTTTATGGCAAAAGCCTTTATTGGAAGTGCTGATAAATATTGCATTGAGAATTTAGGGAGCTCCTCATGGTTTCCTTTATAAAGCGGGAGCATGCTCTTGTGGTACTGGGAAAGAGCTCATGGGGAAATTGAAGATAAGAGGCTGCTGGCACTGGAAAGGACAGCTTCTCTTTAAATACTCCATTGTAATGGGAAACAAAGCACAGTACTGTAAATGCCTTCCTTCCTCTGTCTAGGTGAGGTTTGTCTCAACAGGTTTTTCATTCCACAGTTACTATGTTAAAAAAATAAGTAGTCTCATTCATGTGATTCCTATCTGAACAGGATCGCTATGGCAGATTTTCTGTACTGCAGATTTTCCTGTGGCCTGGCCTCACTTCAGCTTATGCTTGTTTATTGGCACATAGAAACTTAGTGAGAGCGAGTGACTGAAACGGTCCAATGCTGAATGCTTTCTCCTAATAGATCACGTCATTTTTAGGTGATACATAGCAGGGGATGTCTCTAAGTATCTATGGCTCCGTCTCTAATAGGAAAAGTCTCTAAAACACAATGGATTTCCACATTTAAAAATAGAAGAACTTGACTACCACAGAAGAGAGATTGCTTGTGAATCATAGGAAGCATACCTGCGATGTTTATGGGCGTGAATAAAGTTCAAAGAATGTGATGAGGTCATCTGCTGAAAATAATGCTTTAGGTTTCAAGCATCTATCTGCAAAGGTGGGATGTGCCAAGGGATGATTTAAGGTGAATTGTGAAATTTATGTTAAATGTTTCGATGAAACATTTGTGGTTAGTATTTCTATACTTTTCAGAACCCTTTCTTGTTAGACCCTTCATGATAACAAGATGTATAACAATAGAATCACCAAACATAGTGATATGACTCGTGCAGGTTACACGTCCTGGCTATAATCTAAAGACCATTCCATTGTTGTTTGGGGACAGGCTAAATAGTAAATTAGACTCAAGTCAGAAGCAGGCTACAGTAAACAGCTTCCCTACAGTCATGCGTTGTGCACCTGCCAAAGTGGTCTTTGAAACAGTAGAACAGACCTTGCACTCTTTCGCAGAGCCTCCAATGGCATCCAGCCGTCTTCATTGTCCACCTTATGGCTTTTTCAGCTCATCCCACCTCACCGCCTCTCAGTTTGCATTGCTGCATTTCTGTTTCTTACCAAGTAAGATCAGGCAGAGAGAGAGAGAGAGAGAGAGAGAGAGAGAGTGTGTGTGTGTGTTGATTAGAGGCATAGGTTCCAAAGCTGATTGTCCAGGGTCCAGTAACTTAACCTTTCAGAGCCTAGTTACCCTAACTTTAAAGCTGGGTACTATAAATAAATAGCTCCTAGTGTTGTTCAGATTGAATACAGACAGGTAGAGTGCCTCTCTTATGGTAAGCGGTCTTTAAGTGTTGACTGTTCCTCAATTCAGCTGAGGTGGCATTTCCTCAACGAGACCTTCCTTGACCATTTAATCTAAATTAGCCACCCAGGCCCAGGTGTATAACATTTATAGTTACCTGAGATTATCTTATTGTATAGCTGTTTACTTTTTATTTTGTTTTATTTTATTTATTTTGAGACAGGATCTTACTGTGTTGCCCTGGCTGGCTTGAAATCTGCTTTGTAGATCAGGCTGGTCTCAAACTCACAGATATCTGCCTGCCTCTGCTTCCCAAGTGTTGGGATGGATGGTGTACCAACCCCCCACCCCCCCCATATGACTCTTCTACTATAATGTAAGCTTCGGCACAGCAGGGAAATCTTGTCTGTTGAATTTAAGTGCCTAAAACAATGCCTAATGGTGAGCGGCAGGACTTCCCCAGAAGGTCTTTGAGATGCCTTGCTCAGTCAAGGGAAGTTGCTGCCTTCCTACCTGACACCTCTAGGCTGCAGCTGTAAGCTGTGGATGCTTGAAGGACTTGGGTGGCAGTGATGTAGAGGAGCACTTAGTCAGTGGGACAGAAATTGAGCCCGGGGATGAAATACATATTTAACTTCTGTTTTGATTTATTTCTGCTGCTTCCAGCTGGCAAGTTTATGCCCCTTTATATAAGCCCTTGAGCTTACTTGTGTCTTTAAGTTTGGGGACAGCTGGTTGCTCCTCAGCATTATAAAGTTACAGTCTTATTGCACTTCTAAAATAGCATGAATAGACAGCGCTGATACGTAATTAGATACTCTGCTGTATATGATAATTTAGGATTCTCAGGGATGGCCTGAGAGCCTAAGTAGGCAGCTGGAGGCTGGGAATGCCTGAATTTTCAACTGAGCCGGCTTTGATAGCATTTTCACTCCCTTAGCAAGTCTGTTCTGAATTCATGAACTAATTAACCTAATTTTCCCTTCTGTAATTTTACACCTTGACTTCTTCTCACAGTCTTGCTATTTTTTATTGTTCTCCTCTGTGTTTTTTTTAAGGTTGTATGTTTTAAAAATTTATGTGTATGTTTGCCTTAGTGAGTTTATGTGCTCCATGTGCATACAGAGATACATGCTCATGGAGACCCTCTCAGATTCCCTGGAACTGGAGTTACAAAGATTTGTACGTTGTCCAATGTGGGAACCAAACCCAGGTCCTCTGCAAGAGCAGTAATAAGCACTCTTTAACTTCTGAGCCATCTCTCCAGCTCCTCTCATCTGTTTTTGTATTCTTTATAATTTCTTTTGTGCTACCTTCATTTTCATGGTTTCCTACTCTCATACTTACACCCAAATGACACTCTTTTGTTGTTGTTGTTTGTTTTTTGAGACAGGGTTTCTCTGTTGTAACTCTGGCTGTTCTGGAACTCACTCTGTAGATCAAGCTGGTTTTGAACTCACAGAGACCCATCTGCCTCTGCCTCCCTAGTGCTGGGATTAAAGGCATGTGCCACCACCCGGCATGTCTTTTTTTTTTTTTTTTTTTTTTTTTAAAGATTTATATTTATGTATATGAGCACTGTATCTGCCTGTACACCTGCATGCCAGAAGAGGGCATCAGATCCACTGTAGATGATTGTGAGCCACCATGTGGTTTCTGGGAACTGAACTCAGGACCTCTGGGAGAATATCTCTCCAGCCCAGCAATGTTAAATATTAATTAACCAACAAACACCATAAGCCCAGTACTTAGAAAGCTGAGACCATGAGATCATGAGTTCTAAGCTAGCCTGGGCTACATAGATGCCATCTCAAAAGACAAATGAACAATTGAAAGGCAAATATTTACTGCTTAGCCAAATGATATTTTTCTGTTTTATTTATTTATTTTTTAATTGAGGTTGATAATTGCCTATATTGAAAGTTTTGTTTAATTTTCTTTATAAGTATCACTAATTTTTCCCCCATATTCTTTGAGGTTCTCACATACTCCCCCTGCCTTTTTTGTGGTGCTGGCCACAAAACCCAGAATCTTACACACGGTAGGCATGTACTCTGCTAGTGAATCCCAGCTGTCATCGTTAAACTTACTAAGATAATTTATCACTCAGTCCTGTTTGTTTGCTGTTTCTTACAACAAAATATCCGAGGTCAGGTCATTTTTAAATGAGTGTACTCGCTACACAGTGTGACACCAGCTCGGCCTTGCTGCATCATATTGTGTTGGAGGGTATCAGATGGCAGGACCCCGCTAAATACTGTTGACAAGTGAGTTGGGGCACACAATCAAACCCTAGAGCGAGCAGCTTTTCTTCCTCCTCTAGTCTTGGCCTGCTATTGGGCTGTCCGGTGTCTGTCTTCATTTTCATCTTGGAGATTTCATTTCCTTTTCTTCTTGGTTGGAGTTCCTGCTGCTTAGCTCCTCTGTCTTTTTCTTTCTTCTTTCTTCCTCAGTGGTAGATCGTATCATGGAAAGCTTCTGAAAGATTACTTGGAAGGTAGTTTTTAAAAATTACTTAAAGCCCCTCAGACTTGAATGGTAATTGTTGGGCTACATAAGCAATTCTAGATTAAAGATACTCTTTTTAGCTAGGCATGGTGGCTCTTCTTGTGCTGTTAGCATTTGGGAGGTGGGGGCAAGAGGACCAGGAGTTCAAGGCCTGCTTTGGCTACATAGTGAGTTCAAGGTTAGTTACATGAGACCGTCTCTCAAAACAAAACAGACACATCCAAACCCAAACCCCAAATATCCTCCCTGGTTTAACCCATTATTCCTTAATCATTTGGTTTTCAACATTGCTACTGAGAAATCTGGCTGTTTCTCGCTGTTTCAAGGATATGTTCTACGCAGTGTTAACGACATAATGCTAGCTGGGATCACATGACATTCACTGTGCCTGGCTTTGTTAAGAGTATGCAGAAAGACTTTGCTCACATTTCTTACAGCTACAGAGATGTCTGGAAGTGTTAAATCCTATTCCTTAGTGTGTGGTCTAGAACATTTTACATGGGAGCACAGTATGCCAAAGAGTCTAAAGTAGAAGCTGCTGTTTCTGTAAGATAATTTTGATTAATTACTTCATTTGAGATTGAATCTCACTATGTAGCCCAGGCTGGTCTCAGACTCAGGATCTTTTTGCCTGTTTCCTAAGTGCTGGGATTCTAGTTGTATGCCACCATACTTGGCCTGCCAGCCCTAAAACCTGTTGTAGGAAGCCTAGCATCACTTCTGTACTCTGTTGGTCAAGGCTGAAGCCAGCTCAGATTCAAGATTCAAGACTGGTAGACCTCACCAGTCATCCAGAGGGTATTGTGTCTGAATTCCAGCCATCTTTTCTTCTGCCACATCAGTTCCATATGCTTTTCCACTGTTTTAAGGTAGGATGTGTATTTTTCCTGTCTCTTTTTTTCTTTTCTTCTTGTCTTTTTGGTTTGGTTTAGTTTAGTTTGTTGTTTCTGTTTGAGACAGGGTCTCTCTATGTAGCCCTGGCTGTCCTGGAACTCACTCTGTAGACCAGGCTGGCCTAGAACTCACAGAGATTCTTCCTGCCTCTGCCTCCCAGGTGCTGGGACTAAAAGCTTGTACTATCATGCCCAGCTTCTTTTTCTTTTTTTTTTTTAAGATGGTCTCACCATACAACCCAGCCCAGTCTGGCCTGGAACTCACTATAGCTATAGCCAAAGCCGTTCCCTCCCATCCCGGCTTCCCTCCTGTTGTCTTCCCTCTCTTCCCCTCCCCCTTCCCTTCCGTTTTAAAAATAAAGTTTCCTTGCTACGTTGCAATCTGTGTAGGCTTTTAATTAATTATAAAATTATTTTTATTTGTGTGAATGTGCATGATGTATGGGCACTTGCGCCATAGTGTGGTTATGTGGAGGTCAGAGGGCAGACAGCTTTGTGATGCTGGTTCTCCCTTTCCAGGTATATGTTGCGTCCTGAGGTTGAACTCAGGTCCCCAGGCTTGCACAACCAATACCTTTACCAGCTGAGCCATCTCATTGGCCCATAGAGCCTATCTTGGATTTGAGACACTCCTGCTTCTGCCATCACACTAGGCTGCTATTTCTTGTATTGCTTGTTTTTCATGATTTCCAAGATAAAGAGAGGATAATTTCTTGACTACCTGTAGAAGTCCTGAGTAGTTAAGTCATATAAAGACGATAGGGTTAGAAGTGACAGATTGCAACCAAAGACAGACTGTAAGTAAGTTTCCATAAAATACTCCTTGATCTAATTTGTATCCTTCATTTTGTACATGTGTGGGTATACACACACACAAACATCTGCTTAGATACAGTTTTCTAGATTTGATGTATCATATCTTAAAAATAAGTTAAAAGAAAAACGTAAATCTACTAATTGATTAAAATAACCAAAAGAACTGTTCCATCCTCAGAAGGACCATAACATTTGGTTGTATGAAACCAGCTTTGTCATTGGGCATTTGTCCTGTTTCTCTAGGACTTCCCTTTAGAGTTATCAGTTGTCACCCCCAAGCTCTTCCATTCTTTGACACATTTTGTGCTGTTGCTTCTGGGTGTATATGTTGCTCAGGATAGATAGACTGAAGGCATGTGGGCTGAAAAGGGGTGGGGTAGGGTGGGGAAAGATAAAATGGGATCCAGAGAGGGAACAGATGGGTTGTGGGAGATGACCCTGCCCCCATGTTGTTTTTGTTCTAGCTGCTTCTGATCATACAGCAGACCAGAAAATGGTCTTGGATTCAGTAGGATTATAAACTTACAACATTGAAACATTTGATTTAGGGATGCTTTGGAACTAACAGGGACATTTAACAGGGACCCCATGCACAGTTTTCAGTGGTGTCATTGCCTTACCATACTGGGATTTCCTTTACATAGGATATTAGACTGTTTGAAATGAATAGAGAGTGATATGTTTGCCAGAGAAGTAAATCCACATGTATATTTTATGGTGAAGTTTTTTTCTCCTTTGTCATTGCTTACCCTCGACTGATTTCTGGTCTGTTTCATAAGGCCAAGGAAGGTGCTGTAGGTAATACTATTTTGCCCAAGTTGACCTTGTACTCCTAGACTCCAGTGATCTGCTGCCTCAGCCTCTTGAATTGTACTATAGGCACACAATGCTGTTTTTAGCAGTAAAGAATATTTATTTTAAAGTCTGTGTACATGTATGATACATGGGTGAGTGTGTATGTTCTTGTCGGTAGGGTGCGGATGTTACAGTAGGCATGTGGAGGTCAGAAGACAACCTGTGGGTTCTAATCTTCTTTTCTACTTGAGACATGACGTCTTCAGTCTTCAACACTCTGGAAGCCGGGGTAACAAGCTCGCTACCTAGCTTCCTGCAGAAGGTACTAAAATTACAAACATTTGTGCTACTTGTCCAGCTTTAGTGTGGGTTCTGGGGTTCTAGACTCAGGTGTCAGGCTTACACAGCAAGAACTTTTACCCACCAAGCTATCTCCTCAGGTCTTACATATTTGTGTGTTTAAAATTTTATTCTGTATTATTGTGTGTGTGAGAGCATGCTTGTGCCTCAGTACAAGTATGGAGTTCAGAGAGCAACTTGGTAGTTGGCTCTCTCCCTCCACTCTGGATTCTGGATCAAGAATCCAACTCTGTCCTTAGGTATGCTTGACTGATGTCTCCTTGTTGAGTGTCTTATTAGACCTTTTTTGTTTGTTTATTGAGACAGGGTCTCTACATAGCCCTGGATGTCCTGGAACTCACTATGTAAACCAGGCTGGCCTTGAACTCACAGAGATCCACCTGCCTCCCGAGTGTTGGGATTAAAGATATGGACAACCACACCAGCTTCTTTACTTATTTTTAAAGAGGTGGTGTCTTGCTAAGTTACCCAGGCTAGTCTTAAACTGTGACTCCTACCTCAGCCTCTTTAGGTATTACAGGTGTGCATCTGCATCCCTGATAGATCTTGCACCAGGCTGCAAAAGAAGATGCCCCCCATGCTTTCTCTTTGTGGTACTCCAGACTGAACTGAGCCGGGAAAAGCTCTTACCGTAATCTTGTTCTGCAATAATGAGTTGAGTGATTACTTTGAGTCTTTTGACCTCCACAGGCACCTGATACACATGTAGTGCACAGACATATGTAGATAGGTCATTCATTAACATAAAAAAATTAAGAATATTTTATGTGCATGAGTGCTTGCATGTATATATGTGTACCATGTGCATGCAAGAGCCAATGTAGGTCAGAAGAGGGCATTGGATTCTGGAAATCCAGAAACTAGAGTTACAGATGGTTGTAAGCCACCCCCTACCCCACCACTGTGTTCATTCTGGGAATTGTGGGAACTGAACCCAGATCCTCTGCAAGAACAGCAAGTGCTCTTAACTGCTGAGCCCTTCCAGTCTGCCCCAGGTTTTTCTGAGCAGAAATTTTGACCTAAACTGCTTTATTATTATATAAAATATAATTATATAAAATATAAAATTTATTTATATTTTATAAATTATATAAAATAACAAAAAAATACATCAAATTGATCTCTCCCTCCCTCCATTCTTCTCTCTCCTCTTCCTTCTCTCCTTCCCTCTTTCTCCCTCCCCCCATCCCCTGTCTCCTCTTTCTCCCTCCCTTTCGCCCTCCTTTTCTTCCTTTCCCTTTCCCCTTCCCCTTCTTCCCCTTCCCTTCTTCTTCCCCTTCCCTTCCCCTTTCCCTTCCCCCTTCCCCTTCCCCCCCCTTCCCTTCCCCTTCCCTTTCCCTTCCCCCTCCCCTCCCCCTTCCCTTCCCCTCCCTTCCCCCTCCCCTCCCCCTCCCCCCCCTTCCCCCCCCCCCTTCCCTCCCCCCCCCTTCCCTCCCCCTTCCCTCCCCCCTTCCCTCCCCTCCCCCTCCCCCCCCTCCCCCCTCCCCTCCCCCCCCCTCCCCTTCCCCTTCCCCTTCCCTTCCCTTTCCTTTCCCTTCCCTTCCCTTCCCTTTCCCTTTCCCTTCCCCTTCCCTTCCCCTTCCCCTTCCCCTTCCCCTTCCCCTTCCCCTTCCCTTCCCCTTCCCCTTCCCCTTCTTCCCTTCCCCTTCCCCTTTCCTTTCCTTTCCTTTCCTTCTTTTCTGCCTGTCCCACTGTGTGTCCCTGCCTGGGCAGAAACTCACTGTGTAAACCAGACTGGCCCAGGGCTCAGAAATCCATCTGCCTCTCCTTCTCAAATGCTGGGATTAAAGGTGTGTGCTACTAAATATGGTCTGTGAGATACTTTTTAGAAGATAAGTCCAAAATTACTCAGACCCTTAAAAAGAACGCTTTCCCAATGTTTGCCCCATACTTCCTCTTTGAATATTTGCTCTTAATATTTTTTCTTTAGATCCCGTCTCAATCTTTTTCTTTTTAAGTATAGAAAAAAATCCTTCTGGAAAATCTTTAGTTTTTTCCACCCTCGTTGCTCTCATCTTTTGTCTCTTCAATCAATTTTATATTTATGAGGTATTTTCAGGTAGAAGCACTTGTCAAACCAGAACCACCGTCTGGTTTAGAACTGTTCTGTAGCTCTGTGCTTGAGCATAACCTATCACCTTAACTAGGTCAGTTGGAAGTGACCCTCAGGACCACACGTATTGACAGTTGATGTTCCCTCATAGAAGAGGTAGGGGAAGGTCATTGGACGCTCACCTGAGAGTCTGTCTGCTCCCTCCTGCCCCGCTGTGTGTAATTCTTTCCTAATTGCATGTGGTCCCTGAAGGCGTTGGAGTCTGTAGATGGTAGAGGGTTAACTGAATGGGCAGTCACCTGTGTATGTAGCTACAGGGAAGTCATCCATGCTGCTGTGAGAATTTCTAGTAGTGAGTCTGCTCTGGGGTCCTCCCTGCTCCTGTGAGTAACCAGCCACTCGCTGAGCTCTGTAAGTCCAATACATTTATTGGTCCTCCAAGTTAGGCTTTGTTGAAACTGTAGTTGGGTTTGTGTGGCCTATGAGGAGTGGTAGATGTCTCCCCATCAAGTGCAAGAGTCACCACAACAGATATACAGTTGCTGGAAGGTAGGGTAGAGTGTGATGGTCTTTAGTTTTCAGTGCCTTTCTTAATTTGATGACTGTCTAGTATTTTTATTGGTTTCTAAAGTCTTCACTGTAGCCTTGAAGGAAACACCAGCTTCCCTTTCTAGACTGAAACCTAGTCTTTTCATTAAAAACCAATGTTTTTGAATCTTTTAGAAATTTTAGAAAACTTGGAATCTATAAGAAAGCAAATAATCATTTCATAATGCATATGTGCTTCAAGGCATAATGTATACATGGAAATACATGCGATTTAATTTGATCCTCCCCCCTCCCCTGCCCCATTTTGAGACAGGGTTTCTCTGTTGTAACTCCGGCTGTCCTGGAACTCACTCTGTAGACCAGGCTGGCCTCGAACTCACAGAGATCCGCCTGCCTCTGCTTTCCAAGTGCTGGGATTAAAGGTCTGCGCCACCACTGCCCAGCTTTTAAAATGATTTTTAATAATGCATTCAGAGAATGCATGTGTTCTTAGCCAATGCGACTATCAACTCTCATTTGTTGGAAATACTTTTAAGTTGTATGTTATTTGTTTTGTTTTGGATTCTGTTTGGTGTTGTGTTTTTGTGGTACTGATTGAACCTAGTGACTTAACACAGGTTGTTCTGTCACTATATCCCTAACCAATTCTTTCTTCTTTTTTACTTATTTATTTACTGTTTTTGAGGTATGTTGGAGGCAGGGTTGGTCTTGAACTCCTGGGCTTAGTGATCCCCTTGTCTGAGTCTCCAGAGTGCTGGGGCTACAGCTCATGCTTTTATCGTCTTCATAACAAAATCAGCTTAGAACTTGATCACAGCCAGATTCTCTCAGATCTGCAGTTATGCTGACCACAGTCAAGCCTCAGCTCAGTCTTTGTAGTTTTAGCCTTTTTTTGGAAAACAGGCTTAGCATGCTCACTGTAACCACTCTGTTTCTGGCTTTCTCTGGGTATACAGAGAATCCTTGCTCTTGTACTGAGTAACTTTGTGGGGTGCTTGCCACATTTCTTGCAGAAAGTTCAACAGATCTTAGGGAATGTTCACTGTTGGGAATGCTATTGGCACAGAAGACAAGAGTTTTATGTTTAATATTCTAGTTCTAGGTTCTGTGATTGAACATTCATGTAATTGTTGGCTAACCCCAGTACCTGTCATTAGACAGATATCTCTACTTTGTTTTACAAAGCAGCTTTCCTAATTCCCTACCCTAGATATGAGGCTAATTCAACACTTTGTGGCTGTCAGTCTGTGTTATTTCTCAGGATTCTTTTTCTTAGTAGTTGGAAGATAATACTTATTTCACAGCTATTTCTCTTTGGTTAGCATTTCGTTTTAAGCCATTATATGTATCTGTGTGTTGCTTTTATTTCAGTTGTATGTTGTCCTTCTGAGTTAATTGAAGACAGTAGCAAAATTGAAATCTGCTCTCTGGGCGTTTAATAACCATTCTCATTTACTTTACAAAAACCTTTTAAACTCGTTGCAGCAGCACATGCCTGTGATCTAAACACTAAGGAGGCTGAGACAGGAGCATCACAGATTTGAGCTTCTCATGAACTGTAGATAGTGTCATAAACTTCCGAGAATACTGATAGTATGCTAGTTTCATACCCTAGAACATTTGTATTCCATATATGTACGGTGGTTCAGTTTCTTCATTGTACCATCTAAACTTTCTGTTTTCTTTCCCAATTTCCAGGTTACCACCACGAAAGCCAAGGTGGATTTCTCCAGTGTGGTGTGCCTGCCCCCTTCCGTCATTGCTGTGAATGGGCTGGACGGAGGAGGGGCTGGCGAAAACGATGATGAACCAGTGCTCCTGTCCCTGTCTGCGGCCCCCAGCCCCCAGAGTGAAGCTGTTGCCAATGAACTGCAGGAGCTGTCCCTGCAGCCCGAGCTGACCCTGGGCCTTCATCCTGGCAGGAACCCCAATTTGCCTCCACTTAGTGAGCGGAAGAACGGTGAGTCCTTAAGAAATTGCTGCATTGCTTGCTTTGAACCAGAGTCTCCTTGGTACGATGTTATAGATCCTAGCCTTACTTCATGTCTGCTGAAAGTTTTTTGTTTTAGTATTTCCTGTAAAATAGACAAATAGCTCATTTTAGTTGATGAGTCCAACATTTCCTGCTGTGGTTACTATGGCTGCTTTAATTTGCCTTCCTGTTGCTCTGCTGATTCCAACCCATTCTGTCCATTAATTCAGCAATTCAGCAAATACTTGTTGAGCATTAACAAAATGTCACCAGTTGAGGACCAGTTGTCAGGCACACGAGCCTGTCAGGAACATTTCATATCCAAACCATAACACATCACAGCCTAGCCCATAGCCCCAACTAACTTAGACATGCTCAGGATACTTCCATGAGCCTGCAGTAGGGCATAATGGCCCAACACTAAGTCAGTAGATTCTGAAAGAAGGTGGTAGCAGGGTCTGATTTTACATTACCATCAAGTAAAAAAATTGAAAGTTGCACCATTGTTAGGTCAGGAATGTCTGTGTTCTTCTGCAACCTGTGTTTGTTATTTAATAATTATTTACCTTATAGATTAGTAATAATACATATTTTGTGATCTAATCTCATAATCACTGTGTAATTCCCTTTTAAAAAACTAGCTTTATCTCTATCTTTTGTGTTGATACATTGTTTTAATTAATCTTATCTATTAAGATGGTCTTTCTATGTTTCTTAAGTTGTTTTGGCTGCTCTTACTCTTTAAGTTTCCCATGGTTTTAAAGTTACTTTATTTCTGCAAACAAAACAATAGTAACAAAAGAGATATTTTTTTCTCAAAAAAAAAAAAAAAAAGCATTAAAATGCAAAGGCCAGATGAGAGCCATTAGACCCTCTGGAACTGGAGTTGTAGATGGTTGTAAGCCATCATGTTGGTGCTGGGACTGAACCTGGGCCCTCTGCAAGAGCAGTTAGGTGGTTTGAATAAAAATGGCCTCCATAGGCTCGTATATTTGAATTCTTAGTCATCAGGGAGTGACGATACCTGAGAAGGATTAGGAGGTGTGGCTTTGTTGGATGGAGTAGTCGTGGCTTTGTTGGAGGAAATGCATCACTGGGCCTTTGGGTTTCCAAAAGCCCAAACCGGGCCCAGTGTCCTTCTCTTCCTGCTGCCTTTGGATCCAAATGTATAACTCAGCCATGACAGTCCCTTGCCTGCCTGGGTACCCGCCATGCTCTCCATCATGATGATAATGAACTAAACCTCTGAAACTAAGAAACCCCAATTAAATGCTTTCTTTCGCAAGAGTTGCCTTGGTCATGGTGTGTCTTCACCCCAACCCCAATGAACGATAAATATAATAAAAAACAATTTTAAAATATGATGTATTTTTGACTCTTTCTGTCCAATTAATTAATTTTATCTGATCATATGCGTTTCTTTACTATCTTTGCCCATTTTACAAGCTTCTCCAGAAAGATCATGTATATATAGTTAGATCTACTGTCAGGCATGTTTTTTGCTTGATGTGGGTCTGCACTTTTCCCCTTAGCTTGTATAGTGAAGTCTTTCTCATGTTCAAACTCTGAAGAGTCATTGCTAGTCATTGTCTCTACTCTTCACATCCTGGAGACTTCATTACTTTGCTTTCATCTAAAGCTGCCCACCGAGTTCCTCAGTGCTGTTTTGTTAAGGATGGAGTAGGCTCTTACCTTATCTTATCCTACTTGAGCTGTCTGAAGAGTATGACATGGCCAGCCAGTCCTGCAGACTCTTTTAAAGCCTTCCTCTAATGACATTTCTCTGGGCTTTTCATCCCATCTGTCTGTCCACTATCTTTTCTGCTCAGTCCTGTTACTCTGTCTTTCTACCTCTGTACCTTGTGGTCCTCGGAGCATTCGATCCTAAAGAAGAGGCTGGGTGTGCTGTTGAGCAAACACTGCTAGGTTTTACACATTTGTAGGAGGTCAGGCAGGAGTAGAAGTGGAAAGTCCCTGGGGAGATTGTGACGCTAGAGAGTATGGCATTCTAGAGCAGAAGTCCTGGAGTTTGAAATGCACGCTGCTGTACTGTGTGTGGAGACACGAAAGATTGACTTCTCAGATCTGTTCCACTTCAGATTATCTTAAGTGGAAGAGCAGTGGGTTAGTGGAGTCCCTAAGAGGCAGCTGGTGATCACACTCCTGACACCTGTTCACTAAGAGTCGGTGCCCTTAGTTAAGCCAAGGAGAAGCCTTGGCTTAATCAGACCTCGGTGGCCTAAACTGGAAAAAGTTGGTAAGGAAAGTCCAAGGTGTGCGTTTCCACACCATTCCTTTATTTTCTTTGAGGCTGAGTGTCGAGGTCTTAAAGGACATAGCTGAAAAGCCTTGGAGTGTGTCCAGGCTTGAAGAAGCCTGGAACGCCTCTCCCCAGTGCTCCAGCCCTCTGACTCCAGCTCAAAGAGCTTTGGCACCTAGTGAATGGATGTATTATAAATTTATTTTACTAAGTCTACATTTCATTCCTAAATTATGAATATCCGTATATGTATATATTATTTGTTGAAATGTCTATGACTGAAATGATTTTTTTATTCCTCCTTTGTTCATCATAGCTCGTATTCCATCTTGTGTACATCTGCGATTTACCCATTTTTATTGCTGTGTCTTACTATTCGATAACAAAAAAAGTATCTCTTCCCTCTCCCCTTGTTCCCCCCCCCAAATAAATAAATGAACAAATAAACAAAATTTGGGCATGGTGACACAGGCCTTTAATCCCAGCACTTGGAAGGCAGAGATGGGAATCTCTGAGTGCGGGGCTAACCTGGTCTATGGAGCCAGTTCTAGGACAGCCAGGGCTACCCGGCGAAATTCTGTCTCAAAAAATAAATAAATGAATAGATTAAATTGATAGATAGATCCATTCTGCTTGTGGATGTTTGTACTGTTCCTAGTTTCAGACTGTTGATATCTTTATGTATCTTGGGCTGTGTGCAAGCATACCTAATAATATACTGAAGACGGGCGGTTTGTACCTTGTATGTAATTACTAAGTGATGCCAAACTATTTTTCAGAGTGGTTATACAGTTTATAAACCCCCAACAGTGTGTGAAAGCACTCGGATGGCTGCTTTTTACAGCACCCTTGTCTGCTAATATATAAAGATGCCATGTCTTGAGTTTTACTTCAGTATGTTTTAATGAGGTTGAAATAATTTCCTTAAGCTTGTCAGCCATTGGGTTTCCGTTTCCTCTTTTGGAAAGCAGCAAGGTAAATCTTTGTATTGTTATTTTTTCTTGTTGACTAAAAAAATTTCTTAAATATTTTGCATACAAATTTCTGTTGTTTAGATATTTGCAGATATTCCCTCCCACTTTGATTTTTCTCTTAAATTTTTTTTTTTGTTGTTAAATTTGTGTGTGATGGATGTGTGTGTATTGGGACTTGAACCCAGGACCTCAGACATGCTAGGGAAATGTTTTACCTCTGAGCTACCCCCTCAATTCTTCTTATAGTATCTATGATGGAAATTTTCTAAATTTAGTATATCCAGTTCGTTTTTCCCACCTGTTATTGTTTGGGTTTAGTTGGTGGTGTTGTTTAGACAGGGCCTTTGTGTACAGGCTAACCCTGGACTCTCAGCAGCTTGCCTATCTCAGCCTCCTGAGTGTTAGATTTGCAGGCCTGGTTGTAATTGAGTCCATAATTTATAAGTTGTGTTATGACTTATACTTCTGGAAAAGTTCTTTGTACAGACTAAAGTAAAGCCCCGTTTTTGTTTTTGTTTTTTTCCTCAATGGATTGCCATTTACTAAAAATGCTCTTTTTTACCCACTGATCACAAAGTGGCACTTTTCACGTACAAGGATTTGCTGATGTGTAGTATGTTTCTGAGTGCTATGTTTGCTCCATGGGTCCTTCATTCTTTGTTTACTCAAAATTCCTCATAATTTGAATTATGCTACCTGGAATAAAGCCTGTTACATGGGAGAAGCAACTCCTTCTACCTTGTTCTTTTCCAAGAGTGAATTTCTTATCTGCTCTTGGGTTTTTTTGTTTTTGTTTTTGCATTTCCTTATGAATTTCAGTATTGCTGTAGAGATTTGGTTGAAATTACATTAAGTCTATAAACTAAGATAATTGATGTTTTTAGGTTTTTATCCAGTGACTATATTTCCCTTGTGTATTTAGAGCGTCTGTATGAAGCACTATAACTTTCAATGTGATTTTACATGTGTTTTGTTCCATTTACTTTCCCCTATTTATTTTTGTATCACTGAGAATTGAACCTGGGGCCCTACATGCCTCTGCCGTCCATTTCCTTTTCAGTGTTTCCTATATTTAAATACTGTTGTAAATGTTACCTTTTCTTTGAGTTCCCTTTTTCTCGGTGATCCCAAATATTTTCTTGAAAGAGTTTGTATGGTCTGCTTTCTAGGGTGCTGAGTGGGGTGGGGGGAGCTGTGTGAAGAGAACACAGGGGAGAATGGAAGTGAAAAGGTCACATTTTTCCCTCCAAAGTGGCTTTTCCTTCGCTTTTGTGTGTCATTTAAGAAGTCCTCATTTCTGTTTTGCATTTTTTTTTTTTTACACCCAGGGGATGTGCTGTGTACTTTCGTACCACAGTGCTTCACAGGAGGTACTAATTAGTTGTTGAGAGAAGTAAAAATCTTGAGTGGGCAGTTTCAAATCCAAATTATAATATTTTCTTGGGTAAAGAAAAGAGAGTTATAAAGCTATGTTCTTCAGGAAGCCTCAAGGATTTTCCAGATTTAGTCTCACTTGAAAATGTCCAAATCTTAAGATGCATAAATGACTGTATTTATAAAGTGCCTTAGAGACTTTCCTAAACTACTTCATCCCAGTCCGAAAGATAATCAGTTTTCCATCTTGTTCATTAGATGTTGAGCCAGCCTCCTGGTGAACAGATACCAGGTAGAACCCCCTACTCCAAAAAAATAAACAGTAGAAACAAAAAACCCAGCTCCTCAGAGATCCATCCCTCATCCCAGAGAAACGGCCTTCAGCACATGGCGTGCCTCCTACAGCGCTCGGCTGTATCGGCACTGTCGGTTTATGTATCACGTGTCCTGCTTCCGTGCAGCCTTGTAGCTTAAGATTTTTCATATGCTGTTGAATATTTTTTAATCTCTCCCCAGTTAGTTTTTTTTTTAAGTTTCTGTTTTTTACACGATAATGGTTTGACCAACATCTCTTAAAGCTCCCGTGTGTGTGTATGTGTGTGTGCGCGCACATACTGTTTCCTTAGAAATAGAAATACTGAAAGTGTTTGACTGTTCCGGGACTCCTTTCAGTTGAGCTCTAACTATTAGAGAATGATGAATAAGACAGATGAGGATCTCGTTGTCATTAACTTGGAGTTGAATGAGAGAAGGATTAAACAAAAGTTCTATAAGCCAGTTCATTTACAAACTTTGGTAATTGACTTGAAAGGAAAAACACAAGATGTTAGGGTAATGTCATTCCTGGAAAGGGGCATTTGCCATGTGTGATACACTTTCACACAGACATATACACAAATAATAAACAATTAAAATAAAGCAGAAAAAATTAACAAGAACAGCAAAAGAATTAGTTGGTAACAAGGACCGTTTTAATACAGGCAAGAGTGGACAGGAGCAGCACAGTCAAGAAGTTCCCTCTGGGGCTGGTGACATGGCTCAGTGGGTGAATGCACCTGCAGCCTGAGATTGATCCCCAGGACCAACACAGTCCAGTAAGTTATCCTCTGACCTCCATTTAAACAGAAGAAGCAGCATTGTAAGTGACTCATGCTTGTCATCCAGCCCCCAGGAGGCTGGAATAGGATTGCTGCAATCTTGCCTGGGCTAGAGTTAACACCCTGTCTTTAAACAGATAGATAGGTAGGTGGGTAGGTAGGTAGGTAGATGGATGGATGGATGGATGGATGGATGGATAGATGGATAGATAGATAGATGGATGGATGCTGCTGTGTGGGGAATGGATGAAGTCCTGATTGAATGTGTGTTAAGATCCCTATGCCTTGAACCTATGGGTTAGGCTCAGAGCAATGCCAAAGCCTCCCTCTGCTCTGGATACAAGTATTTATGAACAATTGAATAATTGACCGGTGTATGCAGAAACTACCATAGCTTCCACCTTCCAGATGACTGAGACCTGAGACTGCTTGCTATGGAGACTGCCTACCGAGTTTAGCTAATCTGCCTGCCTCCTTGTTCTGCTCTGTATAATACACCTGCCTCCTTGCTCAGCAGTTTAAATGTGCTGAGTTTCGAGGCTGCTGCTGGACTGTTAAGAGTGCATGGCCTACCCAGCCCCAGATTTTCTGTATACGTGTCTGTTCTCTCTTCATTTTCCCGTCTCCCCAGTCAGACCAACCCCAAAGCCGGGCAGGTCATGCAGGTTGTGACACTGCTGAGATAGGAACTACAGTCTACAACGTATAACTTAACTTATATCGGGGCTCTATATTTAACTCCCAATAACTGGAAATGAGGAGGGACAGAACAGTATATATATTAAATGGTGCTGTGGGAAAACAGCAATGTCCAAAATGTGGGAAGGCAGCCTGCATTCTTCAACAAATAAAGTGCGAGATTACAGAAATACAAGGGACACATCAATGATGTGAAATGTGTTGTCACCTGTGAACTCTAATTTGAATAAATCAACTCTAAAAATATATGAGATAGCTGGGAAAATTTAAACTAGTTAGATAGTTGATCATATTAAGGAATTAAAATATTTCGATGTGGTAGCACTGCAGTTATACTGGGTAGTTTTGTGTTTTCAATATATAGAAAATTAAATGCCTCGGATTTGCTTTTGGGTAACACATTGTTGGTGCTCTGTGGTGGTGCGAGCACAGTAGGTCAGATGGAACAAGTTCGGTTGAGTGGGTGTGAGTTTCAAGGTAGGCGATGGGAACATAAGTAGTTCATCACACAGCTCCTTCCTATCTTTGTATGTGTTTAAATTTTTCTGTAAGTTAAAGCTATTTGCACACAGTGGACAATATTAAAAGGCCTTGAATGAAGCACTGGTTAAAAGGACAGAATAAAAAGGATGGATTTGAGGAATATATTATGAGGTAATTGGTTACATTTGGTAACTAATTTTGCATTTAGGAACTCACTGGTGTTTCAGGGCTGGAGGCGTGTCAGCTTGTGGTTTGGGATCTGTGTAAGGGCAGAAGGAAAAGGCCTGCCTTGAGAGGGTGGTACAGGGTGATGATACTGGTAAGTTTTGCTTTGGACATGTATGCTTAAGATAGCTAGGTAGAGAGGCATAGTTACAGACTTACAGACGATGCCAGGGTTAGGTACCGGGTGAAATTTAAGTGGGAGTTAAAACCTTCAGGAAGAATGAAATTGTCCTTGGAGTATGTAAAAGAAGGAAAGGTCCTGAGCGGGGCAGAGAAAGGAGCCATTCGGAATTCTGGGAAGGAAGGTTAAAGAGGTAGGAAAGGAATGCATTTTGGGAAACTGGGAAGTTTTTAAGAGGAGCCTGGGAGCAGTGCCACCCGCAGGGGCATCTAGTATAAAAGCTGTTGGCTGGTGGTGCTGCTTCTCCCTCTCCCCTCTCTCTTTGTGGCCCAAGGTACCTTTGACCTTTCGGTCTTTCTGCTGTGTCACCTGAGTGTTGGGTTCTAGGTCTGTGCCACTGCTCTAGCTGGACCTTCCAGATTTTGAAGACTTAAAGGCCTTTTTGGCATCTGGTGGGGGAGGAGTAGACTGTTTAAATGTTTTAAGTAATTACTAAAGCTTCCTAAGCATTTAAGACCTATACTGATACCTGTCATGTCCCTTTAGAGTGAATTAATAGAGTGTAGATTGGGTTAAATTTGCATTGATTAGCTAGAGAGCTGTGATTAGAAGCAGACTTGTATTTTGTTTCACATTTGGTTGTCCTTCATTCCCTTGGTGCTATTAGCCTGATGTAGAGAATGTATTCTTTAGTTCTGTATGCTTTACCAGTGTATCTTTTTGTTCTGTTTTTATGAAATAGTACCAGTTCACACAAAAATTGTGGAACTGAAGCTTCCAATACTTCGAATCTAATACTTTGGAACTGGGGAGCCTTTGCGAAAGCCTGTTTGCACAGTGACTGTGAATGTGTAGATGTTTGCATTAGACAGGGCTCTCCAGAGTTTAGAGGAACAGAATTCACAAAATGAATGAATGAATGAATGAATCTGTCTCTCTATTTATCTATCTGTAGGGAATTTATTAGAATAGCTTACATGCTGTGGTCCAGCTAGTCCAACAATGACTGTTTACCAACAGAAGGTACAAGATTTCAGTAGTTGTTCAGTCCACGAGGATGGATGTCTCAACTGGCCTTCAGTATATTCTGGAATCCTGAAGAAGTCGGCTCTAATGCCAGTGAAGAGTAGAGAGCAAGCTTTCTTCTTCCACTTCTTTATATAGGCTGCCACCAGAAAGTGTGGTCCGGATTAAAGGGTCTTCCCTCCTCAGAGGATCTGGATTAAAGGCGTATCTTTTCTCCTCAAAGATCCAGATTAGAAGTGGGTCTTCCTACTTCATATGATTAAGGAAAAAAATTCCTCACAGTTGTGCCCAGCCATTTAGTTTTTAGTTAATTCCAGATGCAGTCAAGTTGACAACCAAGAATAGCCATCACAATGTTCTTTGACATAAAAGCAAAAGCTGACTCTTAGGCAAATATCTTACTTTCTTGGGTTTTTAAAAATTACTTTTTTTTTTAGGTTTCTGTTTTAAAACAGCCTTTCTTTGTTGTGCTCCTTTTGTCCCAAGTTCATTTGAGTACACATTTGCTTTTTAAAAAAGTGAAATCAGCTGAAACCCGCTGTTCCCCATTACTGTCTATCAGTATGTAACTTTCAGTGTCTCCTGTGGGCTGAACATTGATACATGTGGCACTGAAGCACTTCCTATGGCAGAGAGGTGCCTGGGAGGAAGGGAGCAGTCTTTATGCAGGAATCTTGTAATTTGTAATTCCCCCCTCTAAATACAGAACTGTGAGAACTCACTTCATATGGAAAAAGCAAAACAAACAGAACCCCTCATATAGCATATTGCACAGCCCCACAGTCAAAGGGATGACTCAGCCTTTTAGCGATACTCCTCCTGAAGTCGCTAACCTCTAACCAGACTCTTTTGCAGTCCCAGTTGAAATTCACTCATTTTTCATATGACAGTTGGAGCTCGGTTGCCAGAAGGGGCCCCGTGAGAATGCTTCTGCCTCTCAGAGCAGCATGCACCCACACTGGCTGCCACTCCACTGCCTGTTGAGTCATTCCCACAGCTCTATATAGAGCTCTGCTCTTAAACATGATGTTCTTGGAGTGAGAAAAAAAGGGAGTTTTTCTCTTCCACAGAACCTCCCTACCCCTTTTCTTTTGTGCCTTGCCCTCTTTGTGAAACTGTTCTTTTAAAAGGTCTCCTAGTGTTTTTCTTTCTCATTTGTTTGACTTTGTAAGCATTAAAATATTCACTGAGCCGAGATTGCGCTAGTATGCCTCACCAGAAAGAGGAATTCTAGGTAACAACCCAACAGCTTTCTAGTTTTCTGGTATTTACTAAAAGTCCATCAAATTGCCCAGAAACATCTTAGTATCATTTTATTGTGAATATCAGTTACAAAAGACACTGCACATTTAATAAATGACCTTTTAATTTGGGGCAAATGAAATAATTCCTATCTGTAATGTAACAGGATCTTAGATTTTGTTTTTCTCTCCTCAAGGAAAGCATGCTTTTGCCCATTTTTATTCAGAGAAGCTGCTCTGTGTAGTAGAAAAAGGCTGAGGTTTATCAGGGAAGGTGTGCTTTCCCCATGTTACCACATGTCCAGCAGGATCATGGGGCATTTTGGGGAAGTTGTCTGTGACACCCTGTCTATCCACAGTTCACAGGCACTGAGGGGCTCTCCAGGAGGACTGGCAGATGTGAGAAACAGATTACCGCTCTGGAATGTGTTCTAGGGCTTTTGGAAACATTTTAATTGGCGAGGGGGTGGGGAACCAGTTGAACTTATGTAGTTAAATAGTCAGCTTCCTTAGCCGCTGCCTTAAATACCGCGCATGAAAGAAAGGCTGTTGGGATTCTCAGCAAAGTTCCATGGCATATGTATTTATTTGTATGTATATGTTGATGTATGCCTTATCGCTGAATGTTTCTTTCATGAGATTGGGTTTGGGTTGTTTGCTTTGTCGTCCTAAACGGCATCAGTCCCAGAGTTCCTTCTAGTAGGATTTTGAATAAAACCTTGTCTTTCCATTTTTAAAAGAGAGAGGAAAGCAGTTCGATCTGTCAGTCTTTCTGTGCTCGTCCCCTCCCCCCTAGAGAGGACAGGAGGGGAGGAGCCACTGCTCTAACCACGAACTTCAGGTCTTCTCTAGAGCGCAGGGCTTCCTGTCTGCAGTCACTCTACTCTGGGCCATCTTGACTTGCCTGAAGGGTGGAGAAGGGGATTGAGTTCCCGAGTTCTCCTTTGCGCACAGGCATGAGGCTGAATTTGTAAAGCTTGCTGTGGCCTTTCTAGACTTTTCCTGTGACTTGGACTTTTTGTATTTGTGGGCTGTTTCAGAGAAGACTCTGTCATGACGCTGCTGGAGCCTGAGATGCTCATGATGGCTGTGCAGTCAGGTAATTCCCTTATTTCCTGCAATGCTCATTTGCCACAGGCATCTTTAAAATGGTTGAGCGCATTTGTACTAGCACTGGGTTGAGAGGGGAAGCTGAAATATAATCATCCAGTAAACATTTCATTTTCAGGTTTTTACTTTTTTTTTTGGTAATTTTTTAAATTGCATATTCCAGTTATTCAGACATAGCTTTGAATTAGATGCTAACTGATCTGAAGAGCACTCAGCAAGGGGACCTATTTGTTTTTCTTTAACCGTTTTCTCATTGTCTTGGGCACTGCTTTTACTGAAGGATGATTAAATTGCTTTTGCTGCTTTTTACAGTATGTCTTTAACTGCAAACCTACTCTTTTTATGTCATTGTGAAAGTATCTCTTACGCTTTCCTCCACTGTTCTCTCTTCTGTGTCACAACCTTTCCATTTCGTTGTCACAGCATCTGTGGGAACGGAGATAAAGCACAGGGTCGGGGTTAAATTTTACAGATAGGGAAGCGGTTAACAGCAAGAATGCAGGATTTTTGAAATTCTATCTCTAAAAATAGTTTTCCAATTCAAAGCTCCTCTTAAAACATTTTAAAATTCCAGATAGTTTTTAATGGTTTCTTTTACTTTTGGTGTTTTTAAAACTCGTAAGTCAGATATCTAAAAATAGAGAATGTTCCCTTTCTTATTTTTAGACTCCCACTAAAATGCAATCTGTAGTGTTTGCTGAAAGATTCATACAAGTGGCATTTGCACCCTCTACCCCATCCCCTGGCCCCAGGGAGAGGAGAGTGAAACTCCTTGGTGGGGCCCGATGCTGATGCTGTCTCTGGCATGACTGGTGTCTGTTCTCCTTGGGGAGCACTTAGGTAGTATGTTGTCAGGCCCAGATACACATCACTGAGGACAGGAGCAGCTGCTGTCAGGTTACGCCTGTGGACAGGAAGGGCCACGGGAGAAGGATCCACTGCCATTTTCTTCTTACCAAGTCATTTACCAGATGAATTTTTCTGTCCTTGTATGCTGTGCATTTCAGGTTCCTTTGCTTTTCCTCCCACAGATCTCAGGATCTTTGTGTTCTAAACAAGTAGTGTGCTTATCTGAGTGTTTCCCATCTGTTTCTGATGAGGTATCTCAGTAGCTCCCAGATAAAGTGAGAACTGTATTTCCATCTGTATTCCAGTTTCCTGCTATGTGTGGGCAAGTGCGTATTTTACTTTAAGGGGTAGATTTTAATATTTGAACATTCTTTTTTTTTTATCACTTGTTACTTGTAGGTATCTCAAACAATAATATTACATAGTAGAGGCTGAAGGTTTCCTCCCCTAAGATAATTTCAGTGTTACTAGCCCTGAAAGGGAAAGGACCATTCTTTGTAGTTTCTTGTCTAAGAGTAGGTTTTCCTACAGCATATGTTGGGCAGGTCTGGTCACCCATCTGTCAGACCAGCTACTTCATAAAACTTTCAAAGGACAACAGTATGTAAGTCAAGTGTGGACGGAATTGACAAGGCTCCTGGTACAGGTAGAACTAAAGGTGGGCTAAGACGACAGTAGATGTGGACTTTATCTTTTTGCTATGTTCATAAAAGCAGAGAAACATGAGTTTAGGGATGACCCTCCATTACTTAAGTTTGGAAAAAGTTAAAAAACATTTAATATTAGCCACTACAGATGGGTTTGTGAAACTTCACTGTTTTGTTCTAAAGTGCATAGCCACAAGCCCATTGCCCATTGTAACAGTAATGCAGCAGCCGTTCGTGATAGAGGATGGAGAGTCAGCTGTGAAATGTCAGTAAACAGTGATTCTTGTTAAAAGCCAAGCAATATGTTAATCTGTGCCTTCATGAGTATATCGTAAAGTAACTAAACCCTTCAGACAAGATTGAAGATGCAAAAGTTTAAGGTACTGGATATAATAATTTGGGGGTATACCCTGTGCTCAGCAACAAGGTTTTAGCAGGACATTCTCGAGTGTCTGTGAAGATTTCCCTCCACACTGCTGGAGGTCTCTCAGTGCTGCTCTGGATCCAGTTGGGTGCTATCTTTCTGTAAAACCTGTTTTGGTGGGATCACCCTTGCTGCTGTCATTCCTGTAGTGCCACCTTCACAGTACACACCAGGTATTACCTATACATGGCTTCCCATTTAGATCATTAGCTTCTTTGAGAAAAGATTTATTTTTAATTATGGGTGTGTATGTCTGTGTATGGATATGCCTGTGTGGGTGAAGGTGCACACAGAGGCCATAGGCTGGAGCCGGGGTTAAGACAGTCGAACGCGTATCCTCCTGATGGCATCTCTCGAGCCCTTACTTATCAGCTTCTTAAGAGAAAATTACTCATCCGTATGTGACTCCTGGTGGTGGCACATGATAGACACTAATTTGTTTTTTGAAGAATGATGGAATTTTGTTTGACTTAGTTCTCCTTAAATTAATATTTTTATAAAAGTTATTTCATAATCTCTTTTTCCATAAGTGAACGAATCTGGTGACTTTCAGTCTTGGTTTTAGGCAATTGTTATCCAAAGCTTTGTGGCTTTCAAAGTTGACATTCTTTTGCCTCTCTGAATTTGCAACGTGTCCTGTCTGTGATTATGTGTGTTGTTAGATAGATCTTAGTGTTCCAGTCGAGGCACGGCTAGAGTTTGTGTCACTGCCACGGGACTCTGTCTGGATAGTCACAATTAGAAAATGATTTGAAATGGACAGTGTAGAATTTCTGAAGCTAGCCCTAAGGGAATACTAGGGCCACAGCGTAGATGGATGTCTTTCAGAATGGAGGTGTGCTAGGGCTCAGGCCTGACAGATGCTGTGTGTGTGTGTGTGATGCTGGGTAGCCCTCTGCCTTTTTCTAGCCAGTGAATTGTCCGTTCATTCCTCCATAAGAGTGAGATAGACTTCTGTGGCAGAACAGATTGGGACAGCTCCTCAGGTCTGCTTCGATCTCATGATACATGCCTGATCATGTTGGGCTACAGTTAAGGAATCACTTCCCCTTGTTGCTTGTGCATATATGTGTGTACCCCAGGCCTCAGACTTGTCTGAGCACAGGCTATCCTTGCTCAGGGAGAGAGGATGACAAAAGACTAGAAGACTGAAGTAGAAGAGACTTTGTGTTCCACAAAGCAGTTGAGTTTTCTTTTGAGCTTATTCTGGGAGTATGCCCTAAGTGCACAAGGACATGGAGGTATTTATTAGGTGTATAAGCTCTGACACAACCTAAGACGCAGAGCCTATGTATGTGCCGCAGAGATGAAGTTTGTTCTTGACAGTATTCCTTTCAGGTCTTTTATGTTTTACACCACTTGCATATTGCCTATTTAAAAAATTATTTAATTAAGCCGGTGGCGATGGCACACACTTTCAATTCCAGCACTCAAGAGGCAGAGGCAGGTGGATCTGGAGGCCAGTCTGGTTTACAGAGGGAGTTTCTGGACAGCCAGGGCTACACAGAGAAACACTGCCTTGAAAAACTTAAAAATGTATATTATATATCATTAATTAGTTTTTTAAAGTTTTTCTTTTTTTTTTTTTTTTGTTAATACCCTTATCCTTTGTTACCTTTGTATTTAATTCCTAAATATTTCTTGTCTTGTTCCTTGATTGTGGCAGTTACTCCTGCACTGTTTTTTTTTTTTTTTTTTTTTTAATTTGTTTGTTTTTAAAACAGAATGTACAGAATAGGGGAATAGCAGTCATTTAAAGGGAAGCTGGGGAAGAATGGTAAGGCAGAAGGGACAGACTAGGCAGATTAAGTCTTGCCCATGGTAGTTTTAGGAACCCCTGCCACTCAGAGGTATAGAGAGCTCATCAAAAATCCCAAAACCTTCAGCCTTATGTCACCCACGTTTAGATTTCTGAATGCTCTAAACATTGTGGACTTAGAAACACTCTAGTTTCTTTTTAAGGAATTGTAGAGCTTGAAGGAAACTTAGGTATTTCCTTGTCCTCTTTCTCTTTTGAAAAAAAAGAAGAAGAGGAAGAAGTTGGCTTTTAAGATCAGTTATTTCCTAATGTCACATAATTAATTCATGGCAGAGATGAATTGATACACTATTGATAGTGTTCTTTCTGCTTCAGGATATTTAGAAAGATGTTAGAGGTCTTCAATGTGACCCCCCAGAGATGGCACCTCTCCTTGGGTTGAGAGAGAAGATAAAAACAGGGTGTGGCAGTGCATTGCCTTTAATCCTAGCACTGGGGAGTCAGAGGCACATGGATCTCTGGGAGTTTGAGGCCAGCCTGATAGTGAGTTCCAGGACAGCCAGGGTTATATAGAAGGACCTTGTCTCAAAAGAAAGGGAGGGAGGAAGGGAGGGGAGGGGAAGAAAAAGAAGATAAAAAACTGGTGTCTGGGTATCTACTTCCTGCCTCTAGGAAGTAAGGTCAGAATGCCACAGACCTGCCATTCTCTGCCCACCTTCATCTTGTTCTGTCCTCTCTGGCCTGCGTGATCTCATGGGGCAAGTAGCAGACAGACAGCTGTTGTCCTCAGTGTTCTGGCTTACATTTTACTACCCTTTCTCTGACTCTCAGGTTTATCTGGGGCCCTCTCAGAGTTAAGACCCAGATCAAAGGAATTTGAATTCTTTCACTTCTCTTTTTCTCCCTCTTTTTGTTTCTCTTTGGATGAAGCAGGCTGACAAGACTCCGAACTATGATTTTAGTCTTAATAAAACAGTGCCAGATTAAACAAAGATGAGGTTTATACAGTCTTACTTTTTTGGAGCCTCACTTTATGATTACCACATGCATAATTTCTTTAAAAAATTTCTTTGTAATTACAAGGAAAAATACTAAAGGCCCTGTGCTACCACCAGCACTCAAAACCCAACTTTCTTTGCCACGTACTTTAAAGGGCAGTGTTGGGCTGAGCTCATGGTGTCACAATCTGGGGCCTGCTTAATGTCATGCAGAGTCACTAAGTAGATGGTAATAAGAGATGGAACGCATCTCTGTGTTCCAGTGGTTTAAATCACTATTCCCACCATTTGGAAGCCAAGAGAGGAAGCTCGGTAAGTTCAGATCTAGCCTAGGCAATGTAGTTTCAGGCCAGCCTGAGCCATAGTAAGAGACCTTGTCTCAAAAAGACCAAAACAGTGTTGGCAAGATGGCTTAGCGGGTAAGCCTGATGACTTGAGTTTGATGTCTGGGCTCCACGTGTTGGAAGGAGAGAAGTTTTTTTGTCCTTCACGTGCACAAAATGAATGAAAATGTAACTTAAAAACTCCAACAGAGCAACACTCCTCAAATAAATCCAGGTACTTCAGACCTTTATTTACTTGCATGGTCCATTTAAAGTTGAGGTCAAATGATAACTGTCTCAGAGTCTGCTGGTGGCTCTCATCTGCAGAACGTGCTGGAGAAGTCCTCACAGAGCACTGTCCCGTTCTCCAGGGCTCTGGCTGCTCCTCTCCTGGCTTGTTCTGCACAGCCATGCTGGCTGGCTTCTTTCGCGGCCCCTGCTGGATCTCTCAAACTTGTTATTCCTAAGTGGAACACTTCCAGACTTGCTTCATGGCTTCCTCACCCTTGTAGATTTTGCTTAAACATCAGCTTCTCAGTTAGCTTTTCTCTGGCCAGGAATTGTAAAACCTTGCATCATGTTCTTCACACCATTTATCATTTGACAGAATCATGACTTATTCATCCGTCTCTTGATGTGGCTGTCTCTCAGAATGCAAGTGCCACCGAATGAGGCATTGGTCCCCAACCTCCTGCTCTGTATATGTAGCTCTTTATAGTTAGCTTGTGATAATTCTTTAATAAATGATCATAAAAATTGTGCTATATTTTAAGCACGTATGTTCCTCAGAACATGGCTTTTTGTGGGATGAGAGGTTCCTTTTTTATTGATATTTTTAGTTGATGTGCAAAGTAATTGGTTTCATTATCACATTTTCATAAATATCAAAATACGTACTTTACTCATATTTGCTCCCCCCAAACTTCCAGTCTCCTTCTTCCTCCAAATAGCTTCACTTCTGCTTTCATGTCCTATATGTGCGTAGACATGTTAAATCTAGAATACGCATGTAAAAGGAACATGATTGTCTCCACATTTGCCCTGTTCTCCCCCCTCCCTTTGGAATCCTCTGTTTCCCCACAGTCATCGTCCTCTTACGTCACACACACACATAAGTCTAGATTCTGCATATGAGAGAAGCTGTGGTGTTTTTGTTTTGGAGTCTGGGGCTATTTCACTGTTCCATTGGTTTACCTGGTAGTGACATAATTTTGTTGTTCATGTGTGTGGTATGTATTTGTGTGTGTGGAGACAAAGGTTGGCAGCAGGTGTCTTCTTTCCTTGCTTTCCACCTTGTTTGTTTGTTTGTTTATTGCAGTAGGATCTCTCACTAAACCTGGGGCTCACTCATCCAGCTAGACTAGCTGGCCAGAGAGCTAGGGATTCTCCTGTCTGCCTCCTCATCTTAGAGTCACAGGTTACCATGCCAGTGTTTGCATGGCTGGGCCTCTAAAGGTCCTCATGCCATGGCAAACATTCTACCGCTGAGCCACCACAGTTGAGTTAGGTTGTGCTTTACAGATGAGTAAAATGCCTTTGTTGCGTATGTAAGTGTAATATCACATGTTTCTTATCTAATCCGTTTTGGGCATCTAGGCTGGTATCTTACCTTGGCTTCTGTGACAATTGGAGCATGCTTTTAAATCACATGTAATAGGCCCCAACTGAGAAGACTACTCAACAGTGCCGTGGCTTTCAGGGTGTGGTTGAGGACTCTCTCATGTCCTGAGATCTTTCAAAAGGTGCAAGAGTGAAATGTTTATGTTAATTCTAAAATTTTCCTTCTTTTTTTAAAACTGTTGTGTTCTCATGAGTGTATATTTTTCTAAAGCTATATGATGATGGGAGTCTGTCAACAAATGAATGCAGACTTCTATTTGAAAATTTAGATGTGAAAAGTTGGTTAGATGTGAAAAGGTAAACCGGATGTTAGTGGTGCACACCTTTCATCCCAGCACTTAGGAGGCAGAGGCAGGCGGATCTCTGAGTTGGAGGCCAGCCTGGTCTACAGAGTGAGGTCCAGGACAGCCAGGACTACCCAGAGAAACCATATCTCAAAACCAAAAAAAAAAAGAAAGAAAGAAAAAAAGAAAAGTTAAGAGTGTTTTCTGTTTTACATTCTAGCAAGATGAAGTATTGATAGATATAACCCACATAACAAAAGCTCTTTGAAGTCTGCAGTAACTAGAAAAGGGGAAAAGAATCTTACCCCAGAAAGTTCTGAGGAGTGCAAGTATAAAGCAGAGGCTGGAACTGCCGTGTACAACCCTAGGCTCAGTGTTCAGTCCCCAGCATTTAGCGGGGAGGGAGGGAAGGAGGTGGAAGATGGGATGGAGGTGGTGGTGATGGTGGCAGCCATGTTCCCTCTAAGCTTGTGGCAGTGGGCATCGCTTGACTTAGTTCCTGTAACCTTCTCCATAAACTAGTAAGGCAACAGTACCTGCCCTAGGGACTATGTAGTATACAAAGTGATTGTCACACTTCCTACCACATAGAAAACGCCACGTTTGAAAACATTGGAGTTGGTTGTAGTTTGGGGGATTTTAAATTCTGTGTAATGTGTATATTTTTTAATTCTCGGACTGGAGAAAGGACTCAGTGGTTAAAGGCACTTGCTGAGCAAGTTTGGTAACTTGAGTTTGTTACATACAACCCACATGACGGTGGGAGGAGAGATCTGGCTCCAGGAGTTGTCCTTTGACCTCCACATTTGTGCCTTGACACAGGGGCCTGCACATATCATGTACCCTCCAGCTATAATAAATTAATTCTTAAAAGTTTCTTCCTGGGTTTTCTGACAACTCCCTACAACTTTCTTGGTATTTGGCAACATACGCATTTTTTAAAATGTTTTTATCTTTAGCCTTAAAATACTTCTAAGAAATTGTTTTAAGGAAATTAAAAGGAAAATACTTGTTTTTAACAATTATATTCACAGTATAAAAATAAATTTTTTCCATGTTTTCACCTAATCTAGAATAATGGGGGTTGGAGATGTGGTTCAGTCGGTAGAGTGCTTGCCTACTATGGGAGGAACCTTGGGTTCAGTCCCCAGCACCTGGGAAGAAGCGTTGTGCCTCTAATTCAGTCACTGCTGGAGGCAGGCGGAAGGAAGGAGCGGAAGTTCAAGGTCATCTTCTGCTACTGCAGAGTGAGATAGAAGTTTGAGCTACAGAGACCATGACTTCAAGGAAGGAAGGGAGGGAGGGAGGAAGGAAGGAAGGAAGGAAGGAAGGAAAAGAGGGAGAGAGAAAGGCTGGCTATGAGACTGCCCACCAAAAATACTAACAAGGAAGTGGGGCTTGATTGGAGATTGTCTTTTTTGGGCCTTTGTGTTTTCCTCTATATTCCTGATTTTCTATGGTAGACATTTCTGTTCAAATGAATCTCATGTAAATTTTCATGTCTCTGTACATGTGTAGTTGGTTAAACGAGGAGGAAGTGCCTGGAAACTGCAGTGTCTTGGGTTGGGAGCCAGAGCTGTGGTTAGGATGCGTGGAGGGGAGCACTGCACTGAGCCAGCAGTGCACAGGCAGCACACTGCCTCATACGCTCTGTTCCCACTGACTTGTTTGTATAAATCCCTTTTACATTTTGCCTTTGTTTCTATTTTGTAAGATTTATTGAAATTTATCTTTGCAGTGTTTGTGTTAGGCCGTGTTCTTGGCAGAGCTGTGGATCTTTCCTATGTACACTAACCTACTCTCATTTCACTGGACCTTTCAGAAGATTTTGTAAACTGAAAAAACACCAAGTTATTCTTTTAAATGTTGATGGGTAATCATAATTTGACTTCTCTTAAGCAAAAAAATGATGGCATTAGTATAATATGCTTTAATTGTTAAAAGCGAACTTCCAAAATTTGTGTTGTTCTTTGGAAGTATTTCCCCCGCTATGACGCAAGGTCCCTCCTGTAGCCTCAGATGACCTTGAATTTCTGATCCCCTCCTACCTGCTGAGTGCTGGGATTACAGTTGTGTGCCACCATGCCCAGGTATGCAGTTCTGGGGATCAAACTCAGGATTTGCACTCTGCCAGCTAAGCCACATCCCCTGCCTGTAAATGTGAAAGTCTTAATCCGTGTCCTCTCGCCAGACAGCCAACTCTCAGACTGTCTGCCAGTGCTTTGTACAGGGTCACGAGGACTTACATCATAGAATTAAAATGGTAATGTTACGTGAGATATCTTCCTTTTTCTTTTATTTTGTTTTTGAGAGGGGCAGGGGGCACAGGGTCTCATGTAGCCCAGGCTTGCCTTGAACTCACTATGGTAGCCCAGGCTTGCTTTGAACTTACTATAGTAGCCCAGGCTGGCCTTGAACTCACTATAGAAAAAGATGACATTGGATTCTTCCTACCTCAACCTCTTGAATGCTAGAATTACAGTAGCTTGTCACACACCCAGCTACAAAGAATTCTCAAAACTCAGTAAAGACTAGGCAAAATAGCTAGATATGACACTTTAGTGTATGTGGTGCTTGTCAGGTGTAGGCAGAGGAGGCCGACCTCTCAGTCTCCAGATGTGTGGTGAACCCTGTCCAAAAAAATTTTAACAGTCTTATGAAAGTCCCTAAATGTTATTGATCAGCATAGAAATGCAAATGAAAGCCACAAAGAGAAGCCAACACACACCCACTAGAATAGTTAAAATGGAAAAGACAGACAGTTAATTACAAGCGTGTGTGAAAATGTGAAGCAGTGGGCAGTCACAGTATGGAATACAAGATGGCGCATAATGACCTGGGAAGGCAGTTCATTACAAAGTTAAATGTGTGCAGTACATTACCCAGTGATCCAATTTCTAGATCTTTACACAAGAGATAGGGAAACATATATTTGTGCTGAAAGTTTATAGCAAGTTTCTAATGACTCCAAACTGGAAACTGCCTAAAGGCTGTTGGCAGGTAAATGACAGTACTATATAAAAAATAGAAACTAGAATACTAGCAATAAAGATGAACAAGTTACCAGTTCACAGACCACCAACACCTCAGTGTTCTATGAATTTCATAAACACTGCATTAAACATAAACCAGCTTCAACTAAGCACACACATTCAATTCATATGACATTCTTAGAAACGGAGGCCTTGGAGCCTGGAGAGATGGCTCATTTAGAGGACCCAGGTTTTGTTCCTGGCACCCATATTGGGTGGCTCGCAACTGCCTGTAATTCCATTTCCTGGGAAGCCAATGCCTCTGGCTTCTCTGGGTATCTGTGTCCATGCATAAATCCACATGCAGACACACATATACACACAAATTTAAAATAAATCTTTTTAGTTACAAATTTTGATTTTATGTATATGGGGGTTTTGGCTAGTATGTATGTCTGTACATCATGTGTGTACTTAGTGCCTATAGATGCCAGAAGAGGATGTCAGATTTCTTTGAAACTGGGGTTATAGACCATTGTGAGCTGCCATGTGGGTGCTGGGAATCAAATCCAAGTCCTCTGGAAGAGCAGCCTTACCAAGTCATCTCTCCAGCCCTAATTTTTTTTTTTTTCCAGTGCAAGCTTTGATGAGGCTAGAGAGATGACTAGATGTTTAAGAGGTCTTGTTGATTTTGCAGAAGACCTGAGTTTGATTCCTAACACCCGTGTGGGGCACCTCCAGAGGGATACAGTGCCCCTTTCTAGTCTCTGTGGGTGTACACACATATGGGCACGTGCATGTGTGGGCACACACAATCTTTTTGAAAAATGCAGACCGAAATATTGCTCCATGTTTAAAAAAAACAAAAACGGATGATGTATTGTGGGAAAAAAAGACCTATTGATAACTCCCAAGACAGTTAGATGGCATGAAAAAAGTTACATATTATATGCTATGTGTATAAACTTAGAAGTTTGGTTTTGTTGTCTGGGGACTGGCCTTGAACTCACAGAGATCTGTCTGCCTCCATCTTCCATGACGGGAGTAGAGCCTGTGCCACCAGGCTTGTCGAAACTTAGAATTATGAAGAGATTTGTGGTTGTCAGAGTCTGAGGATGGTGAGAATAGAGTTCTGCATTGTCTGCAGCAGGCCAAGCAGTGAAGGAGACAGACATTGTCTTGACATTCTCACCGGCTGCAGTACTGTACTGTGGCTTTATAATATGCGATTAATAAGGGGAAACTGGTTGAGGATGTGTGGATTACCCTGTTTTTACAGGCATGTGTAGATCTATAATTAGCTCAAAATGAAAAGTTTAATTGAAAAAATGCAGACAGTTTGGCAGCTTTTCAAAAAATTAAAACATAGCCCATATGACCTAGCATTTCTACTTTTAGCCCTAGAAAGTAAAAACATTGTCTATGTAAAAACTTGTACACGATATTCCCTGCAGAGCTAGCAAGATGGCTCAGTGGGTAAAGGCGCTTGCTGACAAGCCTTGTGTTCTGAGTTCGATCCGTGGAACCCACATGGTGGAAGGAGAGAACTGGCCCCCACAAGTTGTTCTTTGACCTCCACACATGTACACATATATTCAAACCCACACAAAATAAATTAAAAGTAAACAAATACATGTTTTTAAAAAAGTTCTTGGCAGCATTATTTATATAGCCAAAAAGTGGAAACAACTGCTCCATCATGTGGTAAAAATAATTAAATGTGCTATATAACCATGTAGTAGAATATGAGCCATGAGAAGGAATGGAGGAACTTTTGCTACAAAATCAGTGAACCTGAAGATACCATGCCAGATCTGGAGACACAGTTCAGCCGTTGAGGGTGCTCTCTGTTCTTGCAGAGGACCCAGGTTCTATTACTCGTGTGGCAGCTTACAGCTGTCTGATCTGACTCCTAATTTCATCTTCACCTTCTGACCTCCAGGGACACCAGTCACACACATGCTGCACAGACAAACATGCAAGCAAAACATTCATACACGTGAAATAGAGCAAATAAATCTTTTTTAAAAAGACATTGTGCAAAGTGAAAGAAGATAGGTACTAAAAGGGTCACATTGTGATTACATTTACATGGAATGTCCAGAATGCAAATCTGTTCTAGGTAGGAAATAGATGAGTGGTTGCCAAGCGAGAGGGCTGAGTTGGTAGAGATGGGGAAGTGACTGTTGATGAGGTAACGAAGGGGCATTGGGGTTAATAGTGCTTATGGTTATGGAGCTTGGTCAGTTGTGTGGAGTGTAAGTTAACTAGGTTTTAATTCTGTGACAGCTGGTTTGGGACTGTATGTGACTGTATCCCAAGCTACTTGGGAGGCTGAAGCAGGTAATCAAGAACAGCATGGCCAACACAGTAAGACCCCATTTTAAAAGAAAAAAAAAAATCTGAGAAAAAGACTGTGGAGAGTTTTTGGGTAACAAACAAGTGGAAAGAGAAGGTGACAGGGAGGGGGTGCTGATGAAAGGAAAGGTGCCGAGACTTATTGGCTGTCTTTACTGTGTGCGTGTGTCCATGAGCACTGAGCTGAAAAGTGAATGAATTCAACTAAAGTTCAGTAAAGTTGATTTTTAAAACTTATCAAAGTATGTATAATTGCAAGCTTAAAGTGACCTTTAGGTAGGAACACTCATCCAGCTCTTACTAATCTAAAGCAAACAAAAGTCAAGCTAGGTATGCCGAGTTCCGTTGCTAAGTTGCAGAGTGAGCTGGGGTGATGTCAGCCAGCCTGTGTCTTTCTGTCTTTGCCTAGCATGGCTGGGTTGCTCTGCTTTTCAGAATCCATGAGTTGGTGCAATAGCTCTTATTTTTTTGTTTATGACTATTTTATTACATTCTTTTCCTCTTATGTGCAAGTTGAAGAACGTCCCATTGGTACAACAAATGGAGGTGGTTGCCTGTTACTAGCATTTGCTCAGTTAATCTGGGCCCAGGAGGTTTGTCCAATGGCTCCTGAAGAAAGGGCATGGATAGCACTGCTGGGTAATGCTTAGAAAAACAACCAAGGCCAAGTGTGGGAACTTCTTTCCCACCTACTTTGCCTCTGTCTCTCTCCCTGATCTCTTGTCAAGAGATAGGCTGTCTAAATAAATGTTACAGAAAACCTACCATGGCAGGTTTGAGAAGTGTTCTAGAAGGGTCTGTGAGAAGGACTACCTCTGTTAGTTTCCCTCATCCCACCCTCCACCTGCACTCTCTCAGTTCGTAGGTACTGCTGTGTCCAAGCCCACGTGGTAGATGGTCTGTTTTTATTTTTTTGGTTTTTTTTTTTTAGTCTTGGTGCTGGGGGTTGAATTTAGGGCTTCAGGGATACTAGGCACAAATCTTGTTTCTATTGTTTTCCTCATAGGCAAGATGGGCAAAAAACAACCATTCTTAAATAGACACCAAATAGGAAAATGCAGAAGTAAACAACCTCAAAACACAAGAGGCACATTCTAGAATGCTAAGTGGAGTTTGTAGGAGTCCCAGCAGTTATAAATAAAACTGTGATATAGCACCTAAATGGGGTTTGCCATGTGTGGGAAGGGAAGGCTCACTTATCCCTGCATTTTGCTTCTTAACACCTCTGACAGTAGATTGAGGGCTCCTGGTCATCTTCCCTACAACAACCAGTTATCTGGCTTTCTGACACCAGTTCTGTTACTGGCTGCCTGGACTGAGTATAATCTCTATGAGCACAGGGCTCAATCCTACAGACGGCTCACCCTCAGTCATTAGTGGTAGGGTCACCACTGTGCTCACAGCCTCTGCATGACTTGACTGTAAAATCAGAGGTTCCCACAGTCCCCTGTGCAGGCTGGATCATTTGCCAGGATGGCTCACAGAATGGAGGAAAGCACTTCACCTACAGCTGCGCTTATGTAAAAGAATATAACTCAGACTGGACATTAGTGGCGCATGCCTTTAATCTTAGCACTAGGGTGTCGGAGGCAGGTGGATCTCTGTGGGTTGGAGGCCAGCCTGGTCTACAGTGTGAGTTCCCGGACAGCCAGAGTTACAACAGAGAAACCCTGTTTTGAAAAACCAAAAAAAGAAAAAAAAAGAATGTAACTCAGAAGTAAGGAAAAGGTACACAGGACAGGCATGAGCAGCCTGTGGAGCTTCCATGGCTTCTCTGAGTGCATCGCCCTTGGCACCTCCACGATTGCCAGCCTGGAAGCTCTCTGACCCTGTCCTTACTTATAGATGTCTCTGGAAACTTCCAATGTAGGCACAATTGATTAAATCACTGGCTATAGGTAATTCTTCTTCTTTTTTTCCCTCTCAAAACAGCATCTTGTTACAAAAGACCACAGTGGCCTCCAACTCATGATGCTTCTGCCTCAGCTTTGCAAGTGTTGAGATTACTGATGCATGGCACCACACCCATCTGGTTATTGGTACATTCTCAACCTGGTTCCTCTATGACTGGGGGAGTCAGGGTAAAGTTCTGGTTCTGACTGCAGCCAGCTCCTTCCTAAGTGCTGTGTTGGCCTACATTCACTGCACAGGTTTACTATGAATCACAGAAGCTGCCTGTACCTTCATCACTCTTACTGCTTAGGAAATGCTAAGTTCCCATTAATTAGTAGCTCAGTGCCAGGAGTGGGGATGAAGACCAAATCTGTCCTTATTATAAACCACACTAGCACAATGTGTGGGACTGTGTTCTACCTTTCAAAACTCTCATATTCCTCAAAACAACGGTATGGACCCAGTGCTTTTATTATCCTATTTACAGAAGAGGGAATTGAGGGACAAAGTGGGTTTGAAACCTGCCCAGTGCCACACACCTGGTGAGGTAAGGATGGCGCTAAGAGTCTATCCAGGTGGTCTGGCTTCAGAATCTGTGCTCTTTACCTCTTCAGAGTCTTTTCCTTTAGAACAGACTTCAAAGCCTTTACACCATTGTATGGTAGCTCTTAACTGACAGTTCTGATCATCTGGGTTTCCTTGCTCTTCTGGTGTGTAACCTACCTATCTTCCTTTTAGGCTCCTGCCCCTCCTGACATATCACCCCAACCCCACCCCCCCATAGACATAATTGGTAAAAATAACAGACCTTACAGCTTCTTAAATTCTGTTGTTCTAGCAAAGGGACAAGCCTTTTTTCTGCACTTGAATTTGCTTAGGAATAAATGGGTATACAACAATCTGTAGCTCTCACTTAGAAGCTTCCCTGTAGTAACTCTTGCCTTTTCACAAGATGCGGATTGGTGCTGTTTGAGCCAGTGTCACTTGTGCATTAGAAATGCTTCTGGATGCACCACAGAGTGCCCATGGGTTGGGGTTAGAGTGGGAAGTTGTGCTGTGTGAGGTTTGGCTGGCTCTGGTTGGGAAGATGCTCCTTGCTTCTTTTTATCTCTTACTGTCACCACCCCACTACAGGGTTCAAAATAACTGTCCATTGTTGATCCTGAAGATCCTTTTGCATAGGCTTTTAGACCTTTATGATTAAAGCTGGCTTTGGTGGTTAGTCTGCATACTTCCAGAAAAGTCTGAATTTGAAGAAAAAATATTTTTATATATTTGTGAAATTCAGAATATGCTGAATATTACATGGAAGACATTTTGAGAACCTATAGAAAAAATGTGATTCTCCACTTGCATGTTTATTCTGGTTGTTTTAGAATAAAAATTTAAGTTGGGGAGGCAGAGGCAGATGGACCTTATTGAGTTCAAGGCCAAACTGGTCTAAAGAGCAAGTTCCAGAACAGCCAGGGGTACACAGAGAGTCCCTGTTCTGAAAATAACAAAACTAAGAAGAATAAAAATGTAAATAATACCTAGTCTAGGGTATTTGTGTTTTGGCACCAATAGGTGAGTTTGCTGGTGTTTGTGACTTCTCTCTGGTCCTGACCCCTTCTGACTTTACCCCTGCTCTCTTTCCTCTTGCTTCCTGAGCTTTACCTCCCCTCTTTTCCAGGATGCCAATCCAAGAATTCCTTTAGAATAATCTTCCCTCAAAGAATAAATTAACAAGAGTCTAATTGACAAGGACTCTTTAGTTCCTTCATACAATTGAGAGGATCATTAAATAAACAGAAACCATTAACTTCTAGTTCATTTTTAGAAGCAAGATCCTCCTTTTTTGTGAGATTGTGAAGATCTATATGCACAGAGTGTTTGTATTTGCATCGATAGCTTTATCTATGCCCAGGGTTGAACTAAGAGTTGACTCTTAAATCGGCAAGGAGCTTGTATGTATGTGCTCCGAAGCATTTTGTGTTTTGATTTATTGGTTAGGGCTTTAATGGAGTGCTTTCTGTCCAGGTGTGGTAGTGTATGTCTTTAATTTTAGCAGAGGCAGGAGGATTTCTGTGAGTTTGAGACCAGCCTGGTCTGAGCTAAGTAAACCCTGGTCTGGGCCAAGTAAAACTCCATAATAAGACCCAATCTCAAAAATTAAAAAAAAAAAAAGTTTCTCTTTTTGATGTACTTAGATTTGTTCAGGCTTTGGGAAGCCCGAACATCATTGTGGCATACTAAAGTCAAAGAGTCAAAGGACTTACCAGTTTTGATTGAAATGGCAAATGTTCTTTTGGAAGCTTAATAGTTCATGTTCAAACCAAGAGTGTTAATGTCTAGTACTTCTGCTCTGAGTCCACTGAATGTTACCTCCTGCATTGCAGAGTGCTTCTCAGGTTAAGACTGATAGTTTTTGTGAGATATGTGGGGCTCTTGAAAACTTTCGGCTTGGCTCAGTTTCAAAAGCTGTTTTTATAAGGACAGAGACATAGACAGCTTTAATTAGCTGTGCCGGCCATGGATTAGAGTGCCACAGACCGACTTTGCTCTTTGGAAAACTTCCCTTCTAATTTTTCTTTTGTTACTTTAAGCTTTCTAAATTTTCTTTGTTCTTTGGAAGTCATAGAAATTTTATAGCAAAAGAGTTAAATAAAATAAAATTTAGAAACTTTTAGTTTAACAAATGCCTTTGTAAATTAATCATGAAAAGATGGATTAGTTCAAGATTACAAATTACTCTTAAACGCAGATTGCTACATGGTGTGTTATGGGTATGGGTTTCTTGGCTTTTCAGGATGTCATCCCTTTTAGCCCCAGAGCTAAATATCAAGAGGCTGCTTGCTCAACCATGAAAACGTTAGCCTCTGCCAGCATTACATCAGCCCCACAAAACCTCACTGGCTAATTATCCCTTGGGACTAGGACGCGGATCTGGCAGCTTGTGAGAGTTGCTTTTTCCGATTTCTGTCTTCCTGGCTGTGACATATCCCAAAGGAATGAAGTTGAGAAATCATCATCTTTTGAATGCTCTCAACTTCTCGTTCCCACAGTGGTTCTCATGGCCAGGATAGAAAGTTGCATCTGAACTTGGGGAGGCCCTTTTTAGCTGATGATGGAGTCCATGAGGAGTGACCAAGGAGGGTGATGGTACGGAGCCCAGTTGTATGTGTTCTGGACACCAATGTTCAGGGTTCTAGTGTTTGTGCCAGCCTTCTCTTTATAGCAAGATTGAAGGTGTGAGTGACACCCGTGCTGTGAGTGTTGGTATGGTCATCACTCTTGTCAGCGAGCATCACTGTCTTGGGGACGGCCTTGGGTAGGAAGACATACCGTGTGACATCCAACAGTCTCCTCAGTACATTTCAGCCTCAGTTTTACCTGCTGTACTCTTCGGTGCTGTCTCTTCATTCTCTACTTTTCAGGGTTCTTTGATTAGAAACTAAGCACAAAGTAAATTAATTGGAAAATTATTGAATATCGTTTCGTTAACAAGGCTCAGAAAGTGAGCAGAAACTGACAAAGGTGAATCAGAGTGAAAACCAGGCCATGGGCAGCTCAGGATGACTGGTCAGGTCAGCACTGCCTACAGGTCTGCCTGCCCCTGCTGCTTGTCTGGTCTCTAGTGGACTCCTGCTGCTCGTGGCACTGCCACCAGTGCCGGGGGTAATTGGATTGTATTTCTCACTTTTATGTAATGTCTTTGCATTTCAAATCCTTGATGGGAAAAGCTGTTCATCTGCGCTTGGGTTATTCATTTGTGAGCAGGCTGGAGAGTCCAGAGAGGGGAAATCTGTTTCTGTGGAAAGAAGAAGTCTTCTCTTTCATTGAAATTTCTCCTAATGAAAGGGGGTCAAGTGCTAGGTAGCTAAACGCTAGGATGTCCTCTCTACAGTAGCCAGCCCCCATTCTTTTTGGCCTAGGTTCACTCTCAAAGTGTGCCCTTGACTCTTACTGCATTGTGTTTCCTGGGGAGTCTAACATAGACCAGCGGCAGGCTGGAGAAACCATTCCCTCCAAATCCAACTTGGCGAACCAGTGAGTTTGTTGGGGCTACTTAGAGGAACATGAGTGAGGGGGTCACTTGCAGGCATGTGGGTGACAGCTCATGAAGGCTGTATCACCAGATTCCCCTGCATGGCTTGTAGCAGCTGTGTCACCAGAGGGTCCCCTCTCTCCCAGCAGGTGTATACTGGTTATATATAACCCTGGAGCTGAGGGAGGGTCTCCTGAGTCCTGTGATCAGGGTTTCCTGATCTTTGTGAGCCTCCAGGGAATGTTTCAAGCCAGAGCAGCAGACATACAGATAACCCTTCTCTCCTTTAGTCTACACATTCTGCCTCACCAAACTCATCCCAACCTGTGACCTCAGGTACCGCTTACGAGGGGCATGTGTATCTACATCTGTGGCCCTGATCTAGTCCTTACTCTAGACTCAGCGAAGCTACTGCTTCTTCCCACTGGATGTCTGGGTGATTCACATGCATGTAAAGCTGATGTCACCATTCCTGTGATTACCCCGAAGCCTGTAATCCCGAACTTGGTACCAGTTTCCTACCAAGAATGACAGAAGCCATCTTTGATTCCTCTCCTTCTCCATGCTCCTCACACCTTGTAGGAGTACACCTACTATGTCACTCAGCAAGGAAGACACAGGCATTTTTGTAGATGTAAATCCTACCAGACTTCAGCAGAGAGACCCACCTGTCATGGCAAGCGCCATACTGGACAGTGGAACCCTGAGTATCTCATCTCAGGGGTTTTTATTGATACGTAAGCTCCTCAGGTAGTCTATTGATATCACATACAGATCATGAGGAATTTACATCTTTTACATAAAGCCAACACCTGCAGACAAAGGCCTGCCAAGGCCTAGGCAGGCTTTTTCCCAACAGTGCACAAAACAACTATTTTAAACATAACTAAAAAAAACTTCAGCATCATTTCCCCTTTCTGTATAAGACAATTAAAAAACGTGCTTTATCTCTACAACACAATTTAACACTACACCAGCAAAACTATTTATAAGAGGAACAATCACAAGGATAGGACCAAGTGAAACCAGACGTCTATAAGCTGTTCACAATATCTTTGGACAGCAGAAAAACATTATCAATATTCAATTATCTGGAATTCAGTCACAATCTTCTGGGCGCCTCCAAAGGGCTTGGATCACTTCTCTGGTTCTGCCCTCTGCAGCACACACAGTTTGTCTTCTAGGGTCTGACTGGCTCCCCTCCACTGCTGCTTCTGTTCTTGGTGGTCGTCCCACAGCACTGGCATCTTCAAAATTGCTTGGGTTCCCTTGCTACAACCAGGCTGCACCAGTAGCCTCTCCTAGACTCTCTTTATGGTGCCAAGCCTCCACTTCTCTGTATGACCCCTTTAATCTGGGCATTCAACTGCTACTGAGACTGCACCATCACCTGAGAGGCCTCTCCTGGCCTCTCATAATGCCAAACCTTATCTGCTTTGCAATGACCCCCTCATGCCTTCAAAACCAGTACCACGTGGGTGACTCTAACATGTTACCAAGTCTGGCAGCCAACAAGAGATACAACCTGGGCCAGTTCTGGAAGACAGTTTCTATGTGCTGACTCTGAGGAAATACTTTACAGATCTTAAGATAAAATCTGGTTTTCAGGGGAAAAATAAAAACTGGTCAGTCAGTTTAACTAAGTGGCTTCTTGGCTCCAAGCAGATCTCCCACACACAGCAGGAGGTCCTGGGCCGATGGGACGAATCGCCAGTTGAAACATTTTGGTGGCTTGACATTCTTTTTTACCACCCTTGTGGAGAAACATACAACCTTCATAGGTCTTAATCACAGCATCTTGAGCTTCACACACACACACACACACACACACACACACACACACACACACACACACACACAGCTATCAGCAAACTCAGTTTGTAGAATAGTACGCTGTGGTTTCCACTCTGGTTCCGGTTTCCGTGCTCTGGCTGCCACCAGCAGTAAAAGGGAGCATTAGTTCCATGATCAGGAAAAAGCAGTTGGAACCTTACTATCTAATGCTTTGATGGACCCCGCCAAGATCTCATATTTACCAAAGGGACTTCTCAGTTTTTTCAGTATCCTTTCTCTGTACATAGCTCTCTTTTTCTCTAGAGGCCTCTCTCTCTGTGGCTCTCACTTTTGAGCCCTCTTTCTTATTTTTCACAACCAAAGGGCTTATTTCCTCCCTCCCTCTCCTCTTCCTTTAATACCTTAATTTCTGTCCTCTGGGAACTGCCCTGAGCATACTTTACCAAACTCTGAAGTCTGGAGTTCCTTTCTTTTATTCCTTGTTTCCAAGTTGGATGTAGCTGGCATGATTTTGGGCCCCGTATCGAAGACACCACTTGTAGCTGTATACTGCTGTGTCTCAGCAAGGAAGACAAGACCGCATGTTCATAGGGGCAAAGCCTGCCAGACCTCAGCAGAGGGAACCACTATCATGGCAAGCGCCATACTGGACAGTGGAACCCTGAGCATCTCACCTCAGGAGTTTTTATTGATACCTAAGCTCCTCAGATATTCTATTGATACCACATCCAGATCATGAGAATTTATATCTTTTACACAAAGCCAACACCTACAGACAATACAATGCCAGGGCCTAGGCAGCCCTTTTCCCAACAGTGCACAAAACAGCCATTCAAAACCTAACTGGAAGTTAATTTCTGCATCACACCTGAGGTTTGTAGTCTGCTTCTCTTTGACCTTTTCTAGTTTGTCCACTGCCCCAAATCCTCTGGAAGAGCAGCCAGTGCTCTTAACTGCCAAGCCATCTTTCTAGCACCTTCCGTGTGCTCTTTTATAGAAACCACCATATAGTACTTACTGAGTGCATTCCTAGCTAGTTTCACAGTGTATAGAAAACACATTTTTTTTTTTTTTAAAAAGAGGAAGCATCTTGTTTCTGTATTCCTAGGTTCTGGCATGTAGCCATTACGTAGTAATTTTATTTAAGGACCGATGGTTAGAAAACATCTTCAGAAGTAAAACAATGTACTTGTGTGCTGATGCTTGCATAATTGGCATTTCTTGAAGGCATTAAGCACTTTCTGACTCTAAAGATGAGTCAATTCCTGGGAAACAAATTAGATCATATTTCCCCCTATTATCTGTTCGCAGGTGGCCAGAAGTCCAAGAATCTTATCAGCCTATCAGGTGATTTTTGTCTTCTCCATGATCAAATTTATGGTCTTTCGTTAGGAAGTTGATCAACTGTGGTTCCCCTTGGCTTTTCCAGTTGTACATTCTATATTCCTAAATAGTGATTCAGTCACTGCTTTGGTTTCTCTAGTGCAGTGGTTCTCAACCTGTTTGTCTTGACCCCATGGAGGTCAAAGGACCCTTTCACAGGAGTTGCCTAAAACCATCTGCATATCAGATATTTACATTACAGTTATGAAGTAGCAACAAAAATAATTTTATGGTTGGGCATCACCACAACATGAGAAAGTGTATTAAAGGGCTGCAGCATTATGAAGGTTGAGAACCACTGCTCTAGTGGTATACATTTTACATAATGCATACATATTCATACTGTGTTAATATCCTGGAAATTAGGGAACTTAGAGGCATGCCCTCGATGTGGCTGGCCTGCTGGTTCTTCAGTTACCTCCAGTCCCACCCTACAGCTCCCTTTTGGTTTCTGCATTCCCACTACGAGTCTTGGCAGCACACAGAGTATACAGTTTTAAGTTGATATCTTTTCTTTTTAGACCCTGACCTGTCTCTTGATTTACTGCACTGGGAAGAGTAAATTTTGATTTTTTTTTTTCTTTCTTTCTGGTTCCTACTTCTGAGGGAGCCTGCGTCATTGAGAAGTTGAACCTCATGGCCTTGCACTGGGGCTGGAAATTTGCCTAAGGGAACTGGAAGCTGGCAGTGCTTTTACTTAAATTCCCTCTTGAGAGGTGGGGGTTTTAGCAGAGTCAGCCAAAACAGCTAGATGCTGGGAAATTTTTTAGTAGCAAGGCAATTGCCATTAGGTTACTGAAAATATTTGAAAAGTTCTCTAGAGATAAATATAGGCATTTTAGATTCCCTTTTGGGAAAAACAAGACTCTACCTTCTGTCAGGTATGAAGAAGAAAAACCAGCAGAGGGCCGGGCGCAGAGATGGAATGTACACCTTCAATCCCAGCATCCATGACAGCCAGGACTACATAGTGTGACCTGGGTAGATAAAATGAGATTGTCTAGAAAGGACACTGGGAAGAGAGAGGAGCAGCAAAGCTGATTAGGGCCGAGAAAAGGGAGGGTACGCATGTGCGTGTGAAAGGCTTGGAGATCTGGAGTGAGTCACAAATCAGAAAAGTAAGCATTAGTTTCTCAGTTGTGTGGTGTGTTGTCAAAAGAAAACTGGACGTCACAGAGACTGAGTTGTATAGACTCTCACTAGGGAGGGCAGCAGGCTAAGGCAGATCCCTCTGGTCTGTGGGAAGGACTCGACTTTCCTCAACTTTGGAATTATACTAAGAGTAGATTGTAGCAGGGCTTTTTTTTTTTTTTTTTTTTTTTTTTTAAAGAGCAAACCTTCTTACTAATGTTTTGTATATACAAAAGCACTTCATTGACATGAAGAAGATGTTTGCTCACAAGGGTTATTGTGAATGATCTTTGACACCTAAAAGACGAATAATCTTGGTATTAGGGGAAGATGTGAACCAGCAGATTTAATATTTATATTATATTTGTTTTGTGTCACAGATAAAAAATAAAATAAAAATCATATAGGCATTTGCCAAAGTGGAGTCATAAGGTGAGCAGGCACTGACCCTGAAAAAAGGAATTGTATGGTTAAACCATTGCCATTTGTGGTGGCTTCGTGACATTGTAGAAAATTACAGGCAATTACACTGCTTAGTATAAGCACAGGTTATCTTGCCACCTGAAGGACAGTTGGATTCACCTGTCACATTTTCTCCTTGTACTGTTTTCTCCTGTGAGCATGAATGATTGAGGACCAATGATACAGTTATCAGGCTCCTTTTAGTTAGCAAGAACTTAACAATTCTTGATATCTTTATCCCTATTTATATCTGTTAACCCTTCTTAGGAATCCCCAGCCTTGCTGTGCTTCAGGAATCTCTCAGATTCCAAAGGAGTGATTCTGAGACTCAAGAAATAAACTTAAGCTCTTGTAGGATATACAGGGGCTACTAGAGGGATAGACAGATAGACAGATAGACAGATAGATGCCTACAAGAGCCTTAGAGAAGATGAATGAGGTCAGGAGATTTTGAGGTAAGAGTGGAGATAGACCAGAGAATAAGCTGAATTCGTTAGAAGATTCAGAGGAAGGAAAGGGAAGCCAGGTGTTAGGCAGGAAAGGAATCCAAAGCAGACATCTGTGAACCAGAGTAGTCCAAGGGTATGAAGGAGAGTAGCATTTTTACCTTGATTAGAATAGAAGGTGTAGGGTAGTGGGAAAATTGGGTTGGATATTGAGAAGCCTGATACTAAATGAGAATTTGGCCTTGACCATCAGATAGCATATTTTAAGCTCTTGAGTAGTTCTTTCTTTTATTAACTTTCCATTGCAATTGCTATTGAATGGCTGCAGAGTTACTGCAGTCATAAGAAACAACAAAGTACTTAGTGCTTTTAGCACACCCATATCACTTGAAAAAAAATTTTTTTTTTTTTAAATAAGGGAAAGGTTGAGTTGGTGCATAGTTTTGGCAGCTGAAATCCAGAATCAGGAGGCCCATCAGTTTGGCCTTTCGAGAGGGCCCCTTTGGCTATATGACATCATGGTGGCATGTGGGAGCATATGCAGGAGGGAGAGATCACATGATGAAACAGGAAGCAACAGTAATTACCTCTTAAGTGCTAAGATTGTGAAAGTCAATTCAAAGGTCACAGATACATAAAACACTTCTGAAAATGTGCAGGAAAAAGGCATGTCATTTTAAATAACATTCAATAAGAAGCTTAAGATATGTAACATATGTGCAGAATTCTTAAGGAAATGACACATTGCTTTTGGAAGGGGGTCTTTGGTGTGCTTCATGGTGCTAGAGCCATGTGAAATTACCCACTGCAGTCCTAGGATACCAGGGCTTGTGGCAGGTTCTAGGGGTACAGTGGGGCACCAGAATGACATGGTGCATGTTTGTACACAATCTGAAGTTTATCAGTGAAGGCAGGTTAGTAAACATAGCAGAAAAGGGGGCTGCGGTGGGCTATTCAGACCACTGTGGGAAAACAGGACAGGAGCATCCAAATAGGTTAGGAAACATTCCGAGAAGGGTTGCGGTGGGGCGGGAGAGGGATCTTTAACCTATGACCTGAGGGATTTCTATCAGGCAGGTGTGGATAGTGGTGTTTTGGAGAAAAGTAAAACAGCTTATTTGAGGCACTGATGGGCTTTTGTTACAGTTAGAACAACACAGCATAACAGATACAAGTGACACCTCCACAGCATAGGTGTACACCTTGTACTGACCACTTGCTGGCTGCCTCAAACACTTCTCCACGCCCTATTTTCCCCATATCAAAACAGGCACAACGACAATCATTGTTGTGAAGATTGGGACTAAATAATTGAGCATGTATAATGTTCCTAGACTAGTGTTTGGCAAACAGTTACGTACTCCATATACTTAGCTTTTACCACTAAGGCTACTACTGCAAGTATAAAATGTGAGAAGACCAAGACCGTAGTTTAGTGATACAAGAACGTAAAATTAAGAGCACTGAGAAATCAGTGCAGAGGATTTTCATTTTAGAAAGAAGAGTGCTCTGGTTTCAGTATAGAGGCCAGATTGAAAGAGCTAAAGAGGGCTGCAGGAGAGCTGAGAGATGAATGCAAGATCCATGTGAGATATGGTCATTCAAAAGTGCTTACTGTGTACCAGGTGTGCTTTTTAAAATTGTGTGTTGGAGGGTATGTGCACATAAGTGCAGACGCCATTGGAGGCCAGAGGTGTTGGATTCCTCCTGGAGCTAGAGTTACGTACAGGTGGTTGCAAGCTGTTTGAAGTGGGTGCTAAGAACCAAACTTCAGTCCTTTGCAAGAACAATATGCATTCTTAACTGCTGAGCCATTCTCCAGCCCTGTGGTGTTTATGTTCTGTTGATGGGAGGATGTCAGTGACAGTGAACAAAGTCACAATCTTAGTAGTGAGTGCTGGTAAGAAAGATAAAGCAAGGATAGGGAGTAGATGGAAATCATCTGTAGGTAATTTAGAAGGACAGTCAAAGAAGGCCCTTTTGAGAAAGAGCTGATTGCGAAAAGACTGAAAGAAATAGAGGAAGTATGAGCATGCTTAGCATGTCCAAGACTAGTGCATATGCGTGAAGAACCTATGTGCTACAAGGACTGAGATCTCCCATGCTGTTCGCCTGGAGTTGGCTTGAGCAGTTGCTGGCACATAGTGGGTGTTCTATGAATGCCTGTTGAATAGGCAGACCCAGTAGTGAGTGAATAAACAAATGAGTCATACTTTCTAACAAGTCTGGAATCGGGAAGGGGAGAGAAACTCGGAAGGCTGGTAGAAGTAGTGGCTAAGCTTCCTGACTTGTGAAAGCTCAGGAGGTTGGACACTGGAGCTGTCCATATTCTAGTTGTGCATCCCTGGATGTGTGGCCTTGGCAAGTTTCTGAGCTTTTATATGCCTTAGTCTCTTTTTCAGGGAAAAAATTGGGAACAGAGTAACTACCCTCCGTGCAGTCCTCACAGAGTTTCTCAACCTCGGCATGGTTGACAGTTTGGGTGGGGTGTCCTACCTACTATATGCCAGTGGCAACCCTCTAGCTGTAACAAGCAAAAATACCTCCAGATATCACCGTATCTCTAAGGGGCAAAAATTGTCCAGGATTGAGAATCACTGTGAAGAATAAAGGTGTTGATGGTATAAAGCATGTACAGCAATATCTGGTATATGTTGGTGGGGGTGGGGGTGTCTTTCTGCTAACAGCAGTTGAGAATAATTCAGTTTCTTACATGATTAAGTAAATAGCCAATTATATGTGTGTACACATGTTTGTGTACGCACACATAGAATACATACACATGTGTATACATACGTATATATACACACATAGTCTATACATATGTATAGACTAGCATGCTTGAAGCCCCAGGTTCTGTTGTCAGCACTGCCACAGTTAAATAGGGAGGGATGGAGGGAGGAAAGCTGTTGGTGGTGTTAACAAGTGGGCTGATCTTAGTTTTATTTACATTCACAGATGCTCTCAGTTGGAAGAGGGTTTTGTTTCTTTTATTTACATTTGCTAGTTTGGAGGATGGAGTCTTATGGACTTGCTCAGGCTGGTCTTAAACTGGGCTCAAGAGATCATCCAACCTCACCCTCTCCCAGGTAGCTAGGACTGTAGGTATAGGTGCGACTGGACATTTCTTTAAGGTGGAAGAATATTAGTAATAGGTTCTTTCCATAGTAACTGGGGCTTGGGAGCACTTTTGTAAAATAGGAATTTGGTCTCTGAGATTGCAGTATACTTCTGAGTAAGCTAGCCTTCAACTGTGATGCACCCTAGCCGGAACTCTCCTGCGTTAATAAGCTCTGAGTTTGTTGTATTTAAAAATAAAATATAGTAAATTCAGCAATATTTAACAGTCATTTTGTAGAATAAACTTTTATTGTATCACTGTTTGCTGGCAGCTAGTGCATTAGGCTGCTGTGGGTCTTTATTCTGCCTAAGCTATGAAGATGAGGGCGAGGGCTAGGGGTTGTTGATTTTAGAGACATTATTATAAAACAAAAGAACAGCTGATAAATGCTACAATCACAAAAGAGTAAGTGAATAAGTAATTTAAAGTCATCCTCCTTGCTCTAGTTAGGAGATTGCTACAAAATTTGGCTTATTTGTTTGTTTATTTATTTATTTATTTATGAGTCAGTGTAGCACTGAGCTCACTATGTGAACCTGACTGGCCTGGGATTAAAGGCGTGTGCCCAGTGCCTGGCCCAAGAAATTTTTGGTAGGTGCTATAAGAAGTAGGTTTTAGTGAGACATGCCTTTAATCCTAACTCTCTGGAGGCAGAGACAGGCAAATCTCTGTGAGTTCAAGACCAGCTAGGGCTGTATAGTGAGGTCCTGGAAAAAAGCTCAAAACAAAACAAACAAAAAGAAAAAAATCTAACATAGGGGTTGTTGAGGTGGCTCAGTAGCTAAGAGCGCTTACTACTCTTGCAGAGAACACAAGTTTGATTCCCAGCACCCACATTGGGGTAGTTTGCAACCTATAACTCAAGTTCCAGGGATCCTCTTTTGGCCTCTTTGGGCTCCTGCACACATGTGCAAATATCCACATACAGACACAAGACACATATAAACACACAATTTTAAAATATATTTGCATAATTTTAAATAGATGCTTAAGTCTGAATCTTTATTCTCTTTTAAAAAACTGCTGATAATTTATTAAAATAGACTAGGGGGGCGGAGCTGAAGAAATGTAGAACTGGCTGCTCTTCCAGAGGTCCCTGGTTCAATTCCCAGCACCCACATGGCAGCTCACAACTGCCTATAACTCCAGTTCCAGGGGATCTGACACCCTCACACCAATGCACATAAAATAAATTATAAAAGTCGGGCAGTGGTGGCACACACCTTAAATCATCCCAGCACTTGGGAGGCAGAGGCAGAGGCAGGCGGATCTCTGTGAGTTCAAGGCCAGCCTGGTCTACAGAAATCCCACTCCTCAGGAGATAGACACGGGATCTCCAAAGCAAGCTGACTAGACTAGCCAAATTGGCAAGCTCTGGGTTCTAAGACCCTTCCTCAGTAAAACAAAGTGGAGATCAATGGAGATAAACACTTAATGTCAACCTCTGGCTTCTTCATGTACATGCATACATGCATACATACATGTACACTCACACATAATTATATATATAAACATATAACACACATATACACATAGTGATAAATAAAACAACAAATAGTACATTGATATTAAACTTAGTCATTTCTCAGTTTTAAATATGAATGGTGAAGTTCAAGCTGCAGTCTTCAGCTCTCAGATAATATCGAGACAAATGTGCATCTGGTCAGAATTCATGCCACAGCTGGTTCTGAGCACAGCAATACATCAGCCCTTCTGTTGGGAAACAGCAATTTTTCTGATTAATAAAGCCAGACGAATGATGCAAGCAGTTTAGATTTACCTCTTTTTTGATAAAAAACAGAAAATTGAAAATTATTATTCGAATCCAGACTTATATTTAAATGTTACCCCCCACGAATCCCAGCACTCACTTGCTGAGGGAGGCAGAGGGCAGAGGTCACTCTGAGATTCTAACACACATGTTTTGTAGCACTCACTGGCTAGTATCCAGTTCCTCCACAACTTCAGCTACTTGGGAGGCTCAACAGGATCATTTGAACCCAACCTGGGCTGCATAGTGAGACTTAAGACTGAGAGAAGCATCTGACTGGAATGAACTCTGTGATGACATCACCATTTAGGAAACTTGGCCCTGTCGCCTGGTCATATTCTGTCATCTTAAAAACCTGGCTCAGGGTCTAGAGAGATGGTTCAGTGGTTAAGAGCACTGGCTGTTATTCAGAGGACCCAATGTCAGTTCCCATCACCCTTGAGATGGTTCATACTCATCTGTAACTCCAGTCCCAGGAGATCCAACATTTGTTTCTGGCTTCTTCATCCTGAGCTGCATAGTAAAACCCAGTCCCACAAAACAAAAACATTCTTGAGTATGTGATCAAGAGGGAAACATCTAGTAGTCTTTTTACTTGTTATCTGCTTAAGAAACATTAAATGCTGTGCCATTTTTTTTTTCCTGAAGCATACTTATTCAGTGGCAGCTAGACATGCTCCTTTCGTCTTGACATTTCTGTCTCAGAAATCTCCACGTGCAGGAACTGCTCGGTCCACAGCGTGCTCTGGCAGGGCTGCTGCACAGCTCTGTGCTCAGACGACTTGCCAGTACCCTGTGCTGTCTCTAAAGTGACTCACTGTTAGTCAGAGAAGCAGAACAAGAAATCCTGGGAGAGATTGTGACCAGCTCCCTGTTTCGGGTGCTGTTCTTTCTTTAATTTATTAGGTCATCTGATGTAGGAAGATGCTGACAGTTAGAAAACTCGAAAGGAATGTTAAGTTTCCAGGCATGATGTCTTTATGAGCAGTATCATGAATTCACTGAAGTACAAATTTAGTGATGTTAACTCCTCTCTCTGCCTTGTTCTTTCCCTGTTTTCCCATCCTGTGACTATCTTTTGTCTGTGCTCTGGAGACCGTAGGCTGTCCTAAAGGTATAATGTCAAAAATTAGACAAAGAGGATGATTAGTTAATATTTTTAGTAACTGTTAATACAGATTATTGGCCAGTTATCTCATTAAATTCACCCCTAAATATTATGAATGTGGTGGTGATGTCCTAGTTTCCAGGTACAAAAATGACTTATCCAGAGTCAAAACTGAGCAAAGGGCAGTCTGATTCCAGATGAAATTCCCAGCCATGTGATCATAGTTTTCATCCAGCTAATAAGCAAGATGTGATCTGGACAGGTCTCAGATAGCTGAAGAACAGTGTGCTTGTCTCGGTTTCTCTGCGGCTCATTTGTTCACTGCCCTGTCTCCGATCCCCTCTACCACCTACCATATGTATAACACGTGCAGTTATCTATGGAGAGTAAAAATTACTGACATCTTTGTAAACACTTGTAACTAGGAACTAGAGAGATGGCTCGGTGGTTAAGAGCTCGGGTTGCTATTGCAGAAGACCCAGATTCCGTTCCCAGTATGCACATGGCAGTTTCTAACTCCAGTTCCAGGGGACTCTCATGCCCTCTTGTGGCTTCTCTTGGCATTGCACACATGTGGTGCACATGCATACATGCAGGCAAAACATTTATACATATAAAATAAATATAAATCTTGAAATTTGCAACAAAATGTTGTATGTATAGCATACATAACATGCATCTTAAGGTAGTTCGTTGTCAAGGTTATTGAAGCATATATACCTTTGTTTGAGTTAGGTTCTTATATAGCCCAACCTGCCTTAAACTGATCTTTCCTTGGCCTCCCAAGTGCCTGGGAGCAAGACATATGCCACCAGTGCTGGGGAAGGAACCCAGGACTTCATGCATGCTAGACAAGCCAACTGGGCTACGTCATTAGTAGGAATAAAACACACCTTATCTCCCTTTTTTTTCTGGGGATTATCAGTGGTCTTCAGTGCTCACTTCTCACTTCCTGACCAGCTTCTCTGCTGTCTCTCATCCCTCGTCATGTCCACATTGCTGAAAATGACCTTTTTAATTTCTCTTTATTCTCCATTTCTCAAGCAGTTGTCACACCCTTTTTGTGCATTTCTTTTCCTTGGATAGAATGCTCATCCAACTTGGAGCACAGTTTTCCCCCAAAAAAACCATTCTGGTTTTTGAGGATGTCATTTTTGTTGCTGTTGTTTGATACAGGACCTCACTCTGTAGCCTGGAACTCGCTGTGTAGACCAGGGTGGCCTTGAACCCTAAGAAAACCTGCCTCTCCTAAAAGCTGGGACTGAAGGTAGTGTGCCACCACACCTGGCTCCAGTCATTCTGGAGTGAGCTCAGATGTGTCCTCTTGCTAGTGCTGTCAGGTAAGGGATGGTACTAGTGGGTACAAGTCTGTCTGTAAGCAGCACATGCTGTGAGAGGCCATGAGAGCAGGGACTAAGGTGGGCTTTTTTCTCTGTGTCCACGGTGCTTGTTACTTGATAGACAGCAAATATCAGAATGATATCTTGAGGGACCTAAGACCATCTACATATCAGATGTTTACTTTACGATTCATAACAGTAGCAACATTTCAGTTTTGAAGTAGCAACAAAAATTATTTTATGGTTGGGGGTCACCACAGCATAAGGAACTGTATTAAAAGGTCACGGCATTAGGAAGGTTGAGAACCACTGACAGAGCAGGTAAGAACACTTGCCCTGCAAGCCTAAGGACCTGAATTTAAGCCCCACAGCCCATGTAAAGGCAGAAGGAGAAAACAGACTGTGCAAACCTGTCCTCTGTCCACGGCGCGTGCACCTTGGTATTTGTAGCTGTCCGTCCCCCCTCCCCATCGAACATACACAAGATAATAAAAGAATTTTAAGAAAAAAAATAAAACAAGTAATGTACTGTGTTTGATGTGATCGTAGATCTTAGGGAACATTCTGTTTTAGAGATGGGGCACCCTGCTTGTTCTGAGCACTGCTTTGGAGAGGAAAGTGGTGTCTCGAGACGCACGGCCAAGCAATAAGCAGTACGGCTAACACGGAGCACAGGATTCCTGATTGCCACTCTGTTTGAGGGGAACACCTTATTACAAAGTCAGCTCTTGTTTCATAGAGATCTGAAGATACACACCAAAGGGAGCAAAAGGGAAAATAAAGTTTTTCCGTTCCTGCCACCCACACGGAGACCTTCATTCCTCTCTGTGCTGCGTGTATGGATATGTCTGTGTCCATGTTACATGTGGGATGACAGCATCAGCTCACGTGTACTGAATGAATATAGAATGAGTACTGTCCCATTGCTCCACATGTGCCAATTTGTTGATTACAGTCGCCCTATGAATGGAATCTCTCATCCCTAGTTCTAAAGAGGAAATGGTGACATCGAAATAGAAGCATCTCAAGGTCTCATGCTAGCACGTGGTAGAGATAACACTTGCACCCAGGCATTCTAGTTGTACGGGCTGTATCTTTTTTTTTTTCATACTCTAGAAATGTTTTTGTATGCAAATAACGGGCATGTGTTTTATCCAAGAATTTTTTTTTTTAAATGAACTTTAAAAGAGAAGGAAGGAAACCACAACAAATTCTGTAAAGGAGTGAGAGTCTGCCTCAAGATCATTGCCCAGTTAGGAGAGAAGAAAAAGACAGACTCATACGGAGCCTGTATTCCTCACTAGTCCACTGTGGTGGGTAACGTTTTGTAGTTCACTTTTTGAGCAAACAGAAATCAAAAAAGAAATCAATATCTACGTGTTAGTGATCTCCCCCTTTAGGAATGTAGTTCACTGAATTTTAACAAAAGATAATCCAGCACCAGAATGTGCTTGCTATGACAACAGCCTGTTGTTTGTTTGATTGCTGAGAAGTTGTTATTTCTATGAATTGGCACACCACATTTTTTTATACGGTTCACAAGAGAAAGAACATTTAAATGGTTTCTGGTTTGAGGAAATTACTGACCTGTATGTTCACGTATGGCCCGTATGTTGACATACATTTTTATCTTCCCTGAGTAGGTGCTTGGGAATGGGATTCCTGCCTTGGATAGTAAGTTTAAGGTTACAAGAAACTTGTAAACTGTTTCTAGAGGAGCGTTTATGTCCAAGATCCCTAGTTATTCCCCATCGTCAGCACTAGATTCTTCTGGCATTTCTAGTCTAATGGCTGAGTAATCGCCCACAGGCGCTCTTGTCGGATAAGGATGTGGCTGACCTGGGAGTCTGGTGAGAGGCTGTCCTTGCTCTTTCTTTCTGCTTCACCAATACTTAGCATTTTCATTGTGTGTGGGTGGATGAAGAGACCGATAGTCCACCTCCCAGCTGGCTCCATGAGTAGGAGCTGTGGCGAATACAGCGACACATTAAATTCCTGAACTTCACCTGTTCTCCCCTGGAACAAATTACTCAGCATAGCACTTTGTACTTCTGTTCCTCTGCCCTGCACGCCTTGCTCGGCTTTCCCATGCCAAGAAACCTCGTGGCACACCTCTGCTGCCAGCCTTACTAACGGGCCTCCCCGTGGAAATGTCAGTGAGTTTCGTGGTTGCAGCTGTTTCTGTAGTCCGCTCAGTCTGTTGGTGTAGCTCTCCTCATCACCTCCTTGAAGGCTGAACGGTGAGACTTTGCCTCTTCTAGGTGAATAAAGTCACTTAGAAAGTTGAGAGTAAGAAGACGAAGTTACACATCTCAGCTGTCATCGTCACCACTGCCGCCGTTGTCCCGGTCTGTGGTCTCTGACGTAACCAGTTCTTACAGTCCTTTATTTTAGCCAGTCGTTGAGATGGCTGTTCTTAGTTGTCAAGTTGCTCTTTTCTTAATTACATCATTTGAAGTAGGAAGACTCAGTTTTGATCTGGATCTTTGAGGTGGGAAGGTCAACCTTTAGTCTGGACTATACTTCTGCTGGCAGCCTGTATAAAGGGCATGGAAGAGGGAAGCTTGCTGTCTTTGCCTGCTTGCTGCTCTTCATCTTAGGTCTTCATAAGAGTGATGACTAATAACCACATGACACAATCAATACTAGGCTGTCTTGTGTAGTACACCTACTGTGGCAGCTCACCAAGAGAGACATGGTGGCATTTTCATAGATACAAACCCTGCCAGACCCCAGCAGAGGGAGCCACTGTCATGACCAACACCATACTCCACAGCGGAACCCCAGCATCTGAGCTTAGGTGTTTTTATTGTTTCAGAACTCCTCAGGTGCAGATCATAAGCAATCAACTTCACCCCACGTAAATCCAACACCTCATATAATACAAAATGCCAAGGCCTATGCATCCCCTTTTTCTAACAGTGCACAAAAACAATTATTTTAACATAACTAAAAATAAACTTCCACAACAGTCTTGATCTCTCCTCTACCAATGCCATTAATCCAAAACTCTTCAATTTAGCCTCAAGCAGATTTTTTGGAGAAGGACAGAAAGCAGCCACATTCTTTGCCAAAACGTCACGAGAACAACCTCTAGGTCACTTACTAATATTCTTCCCCTCTGAAACCTTAAGCTGGGTCCCCACAGTTTAAATGACTCTTGCGCTGTCTTCCATGTTCCTACTAGGATGGCCCATTAAAGCCCCACTTTTAAATCTAACTGCTCTCCTACTCCGAAGTCTCAAAATCTTTTATTCCTTCAACAAACAGTCCTGACACAGCAATGCCCCACTCCCTGGTACCACCTTGTGTCTTAGTCAGTGTTCTGTTGCTGTGAAGAGACACCTTTACAAAGGCAACTCTTACAAAAGAAAGCATTTAATTGGAGGCGTTTAAGTTTCCGGGGCTTAGTCCATTATCATCATTGCAAGGAGCATGGTGGCAGGCAGGTATGATGCTGGAGAAGTAGCTGAGAGCTACATCCTGATCCACAGGCAAAGAGAGAGAGAGAGCCTGGTCCTGGCATGTGCTTTTGAAACCTCAGAGCCCACCTCCAGTGACACACTTCCCTTCAACAAGGGCACACCTCCTGATCCTTCTAATCCTTTCAAATAGTGTCACTCCCTGGTGACTGAGCTTTCAAATAGATGAGCCTATGGGGACCATCCTTGTTCAAACCACCACAGTCATGGTTGCACACACCTATCATCTCTATACTGCAGGGCTAAGCATGGATTGTTGGAGGCCAGCCAGGGATTCCTTTATTTAAAAAAGGAGCCAGGCGGTGGTGGTGCATGTCTTTAATCCCAGCAGTGAGGAGGCAGAGGCAGGCGAATCTCTGTGAGTTCGAGGCCAGCCTGGTCTACAGAGTGAGTTCCAGGATAGCCAGATTTACAACAGAGAAAACCAAAATAAATAAATAAATAATAGAAAAGGAAGGGTCAGCCTTTGTTTTCTTTTGAAATAAAAAGGTCAAATATGTAATACCCTATATCTTCTGTAGAGTTTATCAGCGTAGTGCTCACAGTTTGCTAAGAAATGTACTTTAATTCATTCATTGAGCACATTTGCCACTGTTATGTTTATGATTCCCATCTCATCTCAGTGCTGGGACATGGTTTTTTTCAAAGTCAGTTCTTCCTGAATTCCTATCCCCAAATTTGGTTATCTTTCATCTATAAACATTTTAAACACAAGTGTCAAGTAAAATAAAATAGTGCTGTGTTTTAGCTCCTTGTTCTACTTCAGTACAGGCTTTGAACAAGAAGAAAGGGAAGCAGAGGCAAGAAGAGAGAACCTGGTCATGTGACATTGCTTGTCTGGCAGGAGCCTTTTGGTTCTGAGCAAAGAAACCAACTGTTTACTATTTTGGGTGAATGAGGTTGGGTGGTTGCTACGAGCGAGGGAGCCCTTGCGTCTTCCAGCTCTACACATTGAAATCATCCCAGCCCTGCTTTTTGGCATCTGGGTAGTGGAGGGAGGTATCGGTGTCGAGTCCCAGTGCTGACAGGAAGAAATGTTTTGCCAGGAGACTTACTGATTCTGCCCTTCTGCAGTCAGTGCTTTTAATGCCCCACTCCCTAAGTAAACTTGGGATCTTGCAAGCCTTTGCACTGCAAAAATGAAGTGCCCACTTAAAGAGCAATGCTAATCAAATCCTCAGCAAATAATAAATGGCTGCTGTAAGGAGGCAGGAATGGAGACTGGCTTCTTGCAGTATTGGCCTCTGGAGTCTTATATCTCCAGCAAATTGGAGAAGACCAAGATTCGTCAGCCCGCTTGCAGGATCCTGCCCCTCTCATGGATCGTCCTGAAGCCGGGGAAGGACAGCTACTCAGCAATGTGCCTGACCCCTTACCACAGTTTGCGGGAAGGTTAGAGTATTTATCCCTTTGGAGTTTGCATGCTTCTCCCCCCACTTAACCGTACTGCTATCGTTTACCCCCTACCTGTTTATCTGTAGCCACTCAAGCTTTGACTCTGGATGGCTTATTCTCCCAGAGTTTTTATTAAGGCTTGCTGAGCATTCAACAAGTTGGTAACTGGACATAGTATTGTAGCATGCGTTTGAAAATGAGATGAGACACTGATTAGGATGTTTTTCATGCCTCACCCTCCACTCCCAGGTTGTAGAGATGATTATAAATGAATGAATAAATGAATAAATAAATAAATAAGGTAATTCTGCTTGTTTGTGAGTCAAGTGCATTGTCTTATCAATAAATCACTCCGGCTATAAATAAACAGGGAGCCATTGATGATGGCCTTGTTGTCTTCTACCCCTTACATACAGCAGCTTTCTCTGCTGTTCTGAAACTAATGACAAAATATTCTCTTGGAAAGGAGTTGAGTTCTACAGAAAGTTTTTAATTTGAGGAAAATCCTTTCAAGCATTCTGGGTTATTGGTGGGAATGGATACAGCCTTCATCAAAATTTTACCAAATTCGGATGGAAAAAGAACAATCAGTCTTGTTTCTTAGCTTGGAAATGGTTTACAGTCATTGGTTTAATGCCATTAGCTGTGTGGGTGCTACTTTTCTAAAAGCTTAGACATTTCTTGAGTTCTTGATCTTTCACTGGGTCTTCGCTGGCTTCTGACAGGCTGACTTGAGGGTGTGGAGTCCCAATGAATGAATCAGCTGAAGAGGAGACTGATCTTTAGTGTCTGGTTTGCAAAAGAGTTTTAAGAGCAGATTGAGAGGCAGTTGTTTTTGTTTGTTTTTTAAATCTAGAAGTATACTGAATGTAGGAGAAATACCGTCCCGCCAGAGGGAAGATTGCCTGAGAGGCAGGGAGACTTCAGTCATTGGGCTGCATGCTAGAGTTGTTAATGTTCAGAGTCCCAGTTTGCTCTGTTAATGTCTTTACAGATTTAGCTTGGTGTAGGGTGCGAAGCCCTGTGTTCAGGCTCTAGCATTGAAAGTAAAAGGGGGAAGAATGTTTGCATCAGTGTGAAAAACTATCCAAGTAAAAATGCAGACTTGTTATAAGCAGGATCAAAATAGCAATTTGAGATGCTCACTCCAAGCAGTAGACATCTTTATAGTTTGTGGAGTTCTGTACATCTGTCAGATGTGTCCAACCTTTTGACGTTACAACACAACACTTATCTATAAAGTCATACTCAAGAACCATACAGTAGTGGAATTCTCCCTCCCACCAAAAACAAAACAAAACAAAAAACCCCCAAAACTTCACCTGGTAAGTAAGTTTCTGACTTTGTGTTGGTCTGCATTAGCATAGCCTGTTTAGAAAGGCCTTTGAAGACTAAGATCCTGTTTTTTCTAATTAATTTTTTTATGTAATCATCATTTTGTAAGCTCACAAAGAAATTGGATTATGCCAAATACCCAAGGACACCCAGTGAAAATCATGTGTGTTTAGTCTTGTGTTTCATTTTTATAGATAAATTCCTAATAATGGTCATTTTCTTACAGAGGAGTGAGCATGAGCAGTCTTGAAGATGGCATTTTGTGGTACCACCTTCTGGTACCGCACTGCCAGTACTGTGTCTATACTGCCCAGCGTGGTGCTCACTAGACAGATGTGGCCATTGTAACTTGGAATGTGTCTGACATTACTGAGAAACTAAATGTTTTATTGCACTTTAATTGGATGTAGATAGCAGATGTTTCTATTGGCTGCTTCTTGAGATGGGCCAGTTCCCTGCCCTCCCTGTTTCTCTTCCAGCCTGCCTTCCTTTAGTTTTCCACAGAGCTTAATATTGCAGCTAACTTGGAGAGTGCTGGCTGTGCTCCTGATCCTCAGTTCTTCCTACCTCTCGGCCCTGGCTCTTGTTCGTCTCTAGTTTATGAAGTGTTTCGAAGGTTTCTGATGGTTCTGCCTCCATGAACATTACAGAATCCCTTTGTTCTCCAATAATTTATCTCTGAGCTTAGTTCCTAAAATTTTAAACATTTACTATTTTGTGTGTGTTTGTATGTGTCTGGGCACATGCATGCCTGGACACCACAGTTTGTATGTGGAGAGCACTTTGAGATTCTGTACTCCTTCCACCTTGTGGGTTCCAAGGATAAAACTCAGGCCCACAAACATCCTCATCGCTAAGCTGCCTCACTGGTCGTTTCTCTTCTCCATTGTATTTGTGAGTCCTTTGAAGGTCTTTTGCACCTTTTATGGTCTTTTTTTCACATATATGATAAGCTCAGCCTTTTCTGTCTGTTCTTCCCAAGTGCACACGAAAGCCTTTTGTAGATGACCTTACTCTGCATAGTAGCAGTTTACTGAGATTGCTATAATTACTTCTGGGCACTAGAGGGCAGTATTGTGCACATACGAAGGTGTGTTTATTCTGAGATTTTTGAATAGTATCCTCTTCCAGTTTTAGTCAATCTCATGTGGATAATTCTAGCCTTTAGAAGTAATTCACTTCTGCTAATTATCAGTGATATTAATAAATGTTTCTGTAATGCTCTTCAGCTAGATTCAGAATATAATGTTGGACCAGGAGATAGTGAATTTCTTCTTGTTACATCTTAGGGGCATCAGCCAAGCCACTAGGTGTCATAGATTAATTCCTTGAAGAATTAGTATGATAAGCAGCTAGTATCTTAGCACCGAGCAAATAGTTCTGAACCTTAGGTTCCTGGTTTGATCTTACCAATGATGTGTTGCTCTGAGCTTAGCAAACCAGTTTCTGATTTTCTAATGTCTTCAGTCATAACTAGAGTCAAGTGAAACCATATATATGAAAGTAGCTCTCTGTAAGGTGTCGCATGAACTTGTGCTGCACCTCCTTGCTTCTGTCTTTACTTCCACATGGAATGTACACAGTAAGAGACTATTAGTGATATGCATGACATTAAGTTTTAAATATTAAAGGTCGTGTGCTGTTAAAACTTGATAAGAGATGAGAAATGCAATTCTACCCACTTAACCTGCACACAGTGAACTGTGGTTATAACTATAATAGTCTGGACAACACATTCTGATGTTATTACCTCAGAATGAACTCTATTGGCTGTTTAATTCAGACCCTTTTGTTTTTAGTCTCAAGTGGATTTAATATCCTCTACCTTTATTTTTATTTATTTTTGGTTTTTCTGAGGCAGGATTTCTCTGTTTTAACTGTCTGTCCTGGAACTCACTCTGTAGACCAGGCTGGCCTCAAACTCACAGAGATCCACCTTCCTCTCTGCATTCTGAGTGCTGGGAGCAAAGGTATGCCATCACTGCCTGGTGTGAACAGGTTCAAATATTTGAAATTTGAAAACCAGGTTCAAATATAATTGTTAAGACAAGCCTGTGTGTTTTAAAAATAAGCATGAACAGTTTGCTGTCTAATTTGTGGTTAGTCAAGAAGCAAGCGGCTGGGTGTGGTGCCTCACGCCTTTAATCCCAGGACTAGGGAGGCAGAGGCAGGTGGATCTCTGTGAGTTCAAAGTCAGCCAAGTCTACATAGTGAGTTACAGGACAACGAGGCTACACAGTAAGGTGGCGTTCTCTTTAGTAGATCTTTAGAGTCATCAAATAAAACGTCCAGCTGAATTCATGCAATCTCACACTTACAAAACATTCTTACCAAAGAAAGTTGCAGTCATGGTATCTGCAATTGAATAATTTCCTGTCCAGGCTTTTAGGTGGTGAACAGAGTCTACAGTCCTATGTGATTAGTTATAGGACTGCCCTGCTGGGAGAGGTCTTGGTGACTCTGAATAGAGACACCCTGGCAGATGTGGGATGAAGAAGGTACCCAGGATACCTTCTTCAGGCTATGCACACCTACTCCTTTGGGGGTGATCTGAATAAGGCTCCTTAGGGCATTCAGGTATGTGCTGAACATACTTGAGCTGTGGCCCAGGCAGATGGCACATTCCTGCACCGGCCTTCTGAAGCCTGCCAGGTTCAAAAGCTATTGTGGGGTTGGGGAGGTACAGGGGTGGAGTAAGACGTGGCTGTGCTTTAACAGGAATAGCCCCAAGAGCTTGATTCCTGTAGTATTTGGTCGTCTCCAGTTGAGGAAATGAATGCCTTAGGCCTGGGTGGGGCTGAGTTGATCTAGGGACTGTCATATATCCTCCGAGCCCTTGTGCTGCCCTGTCTTGGACTTGCTTCCTACTGTCAGTATAGCCCTGGAACCGATTCATCTCTCTGATTCTTTCAGACTGAGGATGATTTGAGGCTGGACTTGGGCATTCCAGTTTCCCTCTCCTCCAGCCCAGCCTGTCATGTTCTTAGGGTTGACTAAGCCTCCTCTAAAAATAGGTAAAGGTGAGACAGCTCTGGTAAGCCAGTTGCCCCTTCGTTTGTTATAGTGACCCTGGCTATAAAGGAAATGTAGTCATGATACTCTCCTGAGCTTCACCTCTTCCCTGCCCCCTCTGCCTGTTGCCCTTTTGATTTTTTTAATCTGATACTCAACCTCTCCTTCCCCCACTCACACACGTTGGAGTCTCCTAAGCTATTTCTGTCGGTTTAATGATCCCCAGCTGTTGCTGTAGTTCTGGCTGTTTTCATGCTCATGAGAATCAGCAGAGCCCGAGGAGAAAGGGTCTTGCTTGAAGTATATCACACAGGTTGTCAAACAAGTCTCAATCATTTTTCTGAAACCACTAGGGTGAGGCTGTTTAGGGGTGCTAATACTGGGATGATTAAAAACACAAGAGAGAAAGCACAAGCTCCTATCAGGGACATTTTAAAAGTAAGCATTCTTAGTGAATATAGTTAAAATGCATTGGATATTTCCAAAAAATAGGAATTTTGAGTGTAGTCAACATAAAGAAATGAAAGTTTAAGGTGATGGATATGCTCATTACCCTGGATTTGGTCATTATTTTCTAATTACACGAGATTGAAAGCATCACATTTTTGCCTCATAAAATGACAAATCTTGTATGCCAAACAAAATTTTAAAAAAGCATCCTCTATATCAAAGGATGTGTGGCATTGTTCTTCGTTATATTTGAACTCATGACCTGGCCTGTCCCTTTCTAACCATGGTGTTGAAGGAGCCAAACACCTGACTGAAAAGGTGGGATCTGTGTCAGTTAAGATGGAAATTGTTCCTGGAGGTGATGAGGAGGCATCATCTCATTTCTCTGCTGACCTAATGGAGGTTTGTTCTGTAAAATTTATGCAAAACCTTCAGTAGTGGAATGTTCCCTCTGCAGATCCAAATGTCAGGAAACGGACATTTGTGGTTCTTACGATAACGTGAGCTCTCCTAAGGTTATACATGCCTTCGCTTCATCTGTCCTTACTAATCATGGAACGGGTGCTGTGGGACCCGTTACAGGGTCTAGGATTCTACATGGGTTTGAACTTGAGAATAGCTCTCTCCAACACTGCTGGCTGCTAACTTTGTAGCTCCTGCCCTCACACACTGCATGAAGTTTAGTTTTATGGATTTCATGTGTCAGTTTTGCTGCAGCCTTTCCCAAAATTTACTTTTAAATCTCCAATTCTTTTCAGCTAGCTCAAATTTTACACTACCTAGAATTTGGGGTGGGGATTCTCACTGTTTATTTAAGACATGTATCCCCAAATTTCTTCTGATCAGAAATTCTTTGAAATAATGCCATTGGCCTTAGCTCAGTGGTTTTCAACTTTCCTAATGCTGTGACCCTTTATATACAGTTCCTCATGTTGTGGTGACCCCCAACCATAAATTTATTTTCATTGCTATTTCACAACTTAATTTTACTACTGTATGAATCTTAATGTAAATATCTGAGTTGTAGATGGTCTTAGGCAACCCCTGTGAAGGGGTCATTTGACCCACTTAGGGGTGGAGACTCACAGGTTGAGAACTGCTGTCTTAGCTAATTAGAAGATAGAATCGTCTGACTTGTCCATTAAACCTGCCTGTGACCTTGTCAACCATGGCCATTTTCATCTGGATGGATGCCTGATCCTTGGCACCAGTGATGTGGTTGCTCAAGGAGAATTTTCATGCCACATACAGCCCATGAACTTGGCAGTGTCGTTCTGCCTGTCCAGGCCGCACCTGCTCCCTCCAGGTCTATCACGAAGGACTGATACCTAGGATTTTACAGAGAGAAGTTGCTGTTTGAATGTTTGAGGTTGGTTTTTGTTTTTGTTTTTATTTGTTTTGGTTTTGGTTTTGGTTTTTCGAGACAGGGTTTCTCTGTTGTAACTCTGGCTGTCCTGGAACTCACTCTGTAGACCAGGCTGGACTCAAACTCAACAGAAATCTGCTTGCCTCTGCCCCACCTCCCCACCCCCAAGTAGTAGAATTACTGCTCAGCTTTTTTTCCCCTTTAAACAGTCAGAACTTTATGCATAAACATTAAAAAAACAACTTATTGTGCGTGTGCAAGCATGCATATGTGCTTGTGTGTGTGTGTGTGTGTGTGTGTGTGTATGTGTGTGCGTATGTGTGTACTAAAACTCATGCTTTAATTTTTACTTTCTGATCACCTCTTTGTGGTCTAATCCTTTCACACACAAAAAAAAAATCCCTTCTAGGGGCTGGAAATAAGAGCCCTTTCTGTTCTTCCAGAGACTGTAGGTTCAGTTCCTAGTACCTGCATGGCAGCTCACAACCATCTGTAACTCCGTCCCAGGGGATTTGACACCCTTTCCTGGACTCCAAAGACAGCAGCACACGTGTGCTACAGAGACATACATGTAGGCAAAGCAACCATGCCCATAAAATAAATTTTAAAAAGATCTTCTTTAATATTAAAATGTACTTATTTTAAGGAGAATTTAATTTTTAGACTTCCCCCCTAAATGTTAACTAAATGAAATGTTATTTGTTATTGTGAACACTAAAATTGAATGTCAAAAGTTTCAAGAAAATAAGTAGCCTTTAATCCTAGCACTTGGGAAGCAGAGGCAGGCGTATCTCTGTGAGTTTGAAGCCAGCCTGTTCTACAAAGTGAGTTTTGGGTCAGCTATAGTTACATAGTGAGGCCCTGTTTTTGAAAAAAAGATGAATCTTCTCACCTGTCACAGCCCTCGACTAGTGGGTTCTCAGCACCAGTCCTGCCCACAATGATCAGGATCTACACATTTCCCAAACATACAGAACTAAAGTCCCGGGGAAACATGGATCCTGATACTTCGGCTTGGTGTTGCCCTCCTTAGTCCAAGGAGCACATTGCTAGTTTACTGCCATGTGCAGGTCGGGCTCTGGTGCAGCTGCACTCTACGTTCAGATCTTATATGATGGAGTTCGTTCTTTTTTAAGATTTATTTTTAGTTGTGTGTAGGTGTGTGGATCTGTGAACATGAGTATAATGTGCTAGAGGTTTGGGATCCCTTGAAGCTGGAGTTTCAGTTGGTTGTGAGCCACCCAACGTAGGTGCTGGGAACTGAATGCATGGTCTTTGTAAGAACAGTATAAACTCTTAACCACTGATCAAAATATCTAGGACCATGGAATTTATTTTGCTTGTATTTTAAGACAGGGTCTCTGGCTAACTTGGAACTCACTATCTAGACCAGGCTGGCCTTGAACACATAGAGATCCACCTGCCTCTTCGTCCCAAGTGTGCCACCAGGCCTGGCTCTGTGATGGAGCAATTTGAATGTTGCCTTACAGACCTTGGAAAGTGAGTCTGATTACACTGAAATAGTTTGAGATCTGTCTACACTAACTAGAAAAGGTTGTGTCAAGGGGAAATGAGTCACTACACAAAATGAAATTCTAAGCCCAGGTTTGTTTGTTTGTTTATATAGATGATGATGTTGTAATAGTAGTGGTAGTATTTGGAGTTTCAAGACAAGGTTTTTCTGTGCAGCCCTGGCTGATCTGAAACTCACTCTGTAGACCAGGTTGGCCTCAAATTCACAGAAATCTACCTGCCTCTGCCTCCCAAGTGCTGGGATTAAAGACATGCACCACCACTGCCGGCCCAGATTTTTCTTTTTTAATCGTGTGTGTGTGTGTGTGTGTGTGTGTGTGTGTGTGTGTGTGTTCATTCCACAATAACCAGGTATAGGTCAGGGACAATGAGTAGGAGTTGGCTCTCTCTACCCATGCAGTGTCTGTGGATTAATGTGCTATCTCAAAGCCCATTAGCTCAGGTTTTTGGACATATCAGAAAGAGTAACTTACCTGTTATGTGTAGTAATGAATGTTTTTGCTGTGACTCTGGACCACAGATCTTTGCAGTCAGGCTTACCTGTGTTTTAGCCCTCACACTACCTGGCTAGCTCCACCACCATTTACTTACCTCCTTGAACCTCAGTTTCTTCATCTATAGAATAGAAGTAACACATGACTCAAATAGCTGCTCTTCTATATGGAACCCAGTGATCTCTCAGCACACCACCCTATCTGATCCTTTATTCTGTGTCATGCCATCGTGCCCTCCACCAAGACTTTATGTATTTTACCCCTCAGTCATTCTCTGCTCTCTTACGCCACTAGATTTTCCTTTATGAGACAAATTTTCTTGTATTGAGAGCTGGGCTGGGATGATGACTATGGAGATTTTGTATCCTTCTAGATGTCTGTCTCTAGGAGCCCCTTGGAGTGCCTTTAAGATGTGTCCACCATTGCCCTATTGGAGCATCTGGTTCCTGTGGACACAAGCAGCTTTTGAAGAGAAGTCTGATGCATGCTGTGCACACAGCATCCTATTGCTGCAATTTCTGGATCCCTTATCTGTGTCATTTTGATTGCATGATGTTAAGTGTCACTCTAAAGCACAATCTATGTGTTTTATGAAGGAGAAAGGGTAGGCTGTAGAACTGTGCTTACAGCTTTGGATTTGGATACAGCTGGACCCGTCTCTGCTCTGCCCATTATCAGTTACTGTGACCTTGGACGGGTGTTTAAAAATTCAAGTTTCATGTCTATAAAATGACGGTACTGTCTTCTGCGTAGTTTTTAGGAGACTTGGACCATGGGAGTATGTTCTCACCACTCTGTAACTATTATTACACAGCACAGATCTTTTTGTTTTACATATTTAATTGCTTAAATTAGGTTCCATGACCCCATCCTTTATAAATTAATAGACAAGCAGATAAATAGCCCAGGTTTTCCAACCAGGAGTTCAGCAAAAGCTCTGTTTTATTCCTAACAGCATCAGATTAGATAGAAGATACTTACCTCTTTAAAGGGGTCTGTGTGTGAGCTATTTATGGTTTCTAAAATAGATTATTTGAAAAGAAGTTAACTCATGTTTATATGTGACATACAGATGGAAGATAAATTTATGGGTTTGTGAAAATGTTGATTGATGGAGCTTATCAGCAAAGCAATCAAATTTAAAATCTTATAGTTTGTAAGATGTGTGTTTTAAAATTAGGATTCTTCCATTATTATCTTTACAATGTTACATTATGGTCAGTTGTGTCTGTTTATGCTACAGATCATTTTATGCTTTGAATCCATTAGAAAGCTTGTTTTTCTTTGCTCTTTATAATTAGTTGTTTGTGGAATAGTGATTATTTTCTGTCCAAGAGATGCTAGATTTTCAGTTTGAAAGCCTGACCCTTGATATGACTCACTAATTGATCCATAAATCCTTCTGAAGGAATAAAATCCAGGAGGTTTTTTTGTTAATTTTTAATTGCATGTATGGGTGTTTTGTCTTCATATGGGTCTCTGTGTGCCATGAGTGTGCCTGTTGCCTGTGGAGGCCAGAAGAGGGCTTGGATCCCCTGGAGCTGGAGTTAGAGACTGTTGTAAGCCACCATGTGGTTCTGGGAATCAAGCTTGTGTCATATGGAAGAGCAGCCATCTTTCCAGTCCTAGATCACAAGTTTTTTAAACTTTTATTTTAGAACAGTTTTAGACTTACACGGATGGCACAGAGAGTTCCCGAACACCCTTCACACAGTGGTCCCCAGTGCCAGTGTCTTAACACTCACTCAGACTAAATAAATAAATAAATCTAAATGTCTAAATAAATAAATCTTTTTTTGTGAATATTTTGCTATAATATAAGCAAAGCTCTTTGGACCTTGCTTTGTAGACCAGGCTGACTTCAAACTCAGAGCTCTGCCTGCCTCTAGGCGTGCGCCACCATCGCCTGACTAAGTCCTTTCATTTTAAAGACTAAAGTTACTTTTTGGAAGTGTAGTACCAGATTACTAGCAATTCTTCTGCTATAAAGAAGATTGATCCTTTGAAGCCTCTGACCTGTTTCACAGGTACACAAAGTGTTTCCTGTGCACATTCGTGGAATTTCAAAGTTTTAATGGGCAGGGGGGTTAGTTTCCAAAATTACATGATGGTGAGAAAATTGAGGCTAAGCTACCAAAAAGTTAAGTGGCTTCGGTTAGATATTAGCGGAGTCAGGGCTGCAGCCCATGCCATTTGCTTCTTTCTCTAATGCCCTTTGGTCTCACCTTAAAAGTGAGTGCATTTACTTGGAACTTATTAAAATATTCCAGTAATGTCCAACCCAGCAGCCTTCAGCCTACAAAATTTTTTCAGGTAGGGGTGGAACCTTGTTAGCCCCTTCCCCATCTACACTGGAATATTGACTGGCTTGATCATGTGCAGGTAACCACAGCTGTTGTGAGTTTATGTGTGCGATGGCCTCATCGTGTTCATAAGAACATTTTACTGCAATTCTCCCCACCCTTTCCTCTTCCATTATGTTCCCTGAGCCTCGTGGGGGAGGGGTTTCTAGAGATATCCCATCTACAGCTGAGAACTCAGTAGTCACTTGCCCTCAGCGCCGTGACCAGCTGAGTCTCTGCATTAACTGCCCACTGCAGAGTGAAGCTTCCCTGGCCCAAATTGAGAACAGTGCTAATCTATGGTATAAACACAAGATATTTAGAAGGCCATTTGACAACATGTTTGTCTATTTAGCAAAACAGTAGTGGCCCCTGCCCACACCTGTGACCTCCCTCACCATATGCTTTTGCCCCGGTTTACAGAACCAGGATAAATTTCCTCCTGTGAAGGGGGCCTCACATCCAACCAGAACGTGATTGGTTTCTCCCATGGCAGTCATGGCACTGTTGCACCAGGGAGCACATCTTGTCTGGCAGGTCAGTAATATAACATACTGGACGAGACCACTGATGTCTTCTCTCCCCGAGCAGCCTGCCTAGCATCTCGAAGCATTGCGAAAGACAGGGTGTTGCCTAGTCCGTCCCAGCCTGGTTTCTTTATGACTCCAAGTGTGTGGTTTTCTCAGCTATTCTCATCTGCTGCTAAGAGCCTTACATCCTAGTACAGACACCCAGAGAACATGGCAACAGCCTCAACCTATATGGTCTCAGGGGCTTTTGGGGCTCCCTTGACCGTAACTTGTTAGGAGGTATCCTGTGCCTGGAACTGAGACTTGTGTTTGATAACCTATGAGTAATGGAATAATGATTCATTTTTGAGTCCCCCTTTTCCCAACAGAGTTCCATGAAAATGAGACTCGGTCCTCTTCAGATAGCATTCCTAACAGCCCTGATTTGGAAGTGTAAAATGTATGAGTTGCGTCTAACAGGCTGACCACTTAATTAGATTTAGTGTCTGCTGCTTTGAAAATGCTCTTCATGCTCGTTAGTACTTGATTTTCATCTCCCACCTCACCCCCCCCCCCCAGCAATTGTAATCGTCACTAATGACAGTGATTGTATCCATCTGGTCTTTACAACATCCTTTGCAACTAGCAATGTCTGGCATATAGCAGACCCTTTTGTTTCTTCAAAGAATACAAAAATAGTAATAATAATAAAATAAAGAGTGGCTTTGATGGGGGACCAAGAAGGAATTTAAGGTGGGCTGGACAGAGGTGGAGAGGCACACTGGCACACAGGAGCCTCAGGCAGCTGAGCACAGAAGTGTAAAGGGTGTGAGTGCGCGCTCTGACTGGCTATTTTTGTTTCCTCTGAAATCTGTTTTAAACAGTTGACCTTGTAATAGCAAGAGAAAATGTTACAAGTTAGCTAACAGAGAACACTGAAGGAGGGAAAGCTGGGCTCTGAAGTGCTTCCTGTCCAACATTCCTCACAACTTGTGCTTACTTATTTGCTGTCGCTGACTTGAAAGCGCCTCCCCATTCTGGACATTACGCACCTGGCACAGGAGGTGCTGGGCCTGCCGTGGCAGTGCGTAGTAAGTTACAGTATAGTAAGTTCTTGCTAGATGAATGAGTGAACACTCCATCCCAGCTTCCAGTTCCTGTAGGAAGGTACTTCCCAAGATCCGCTGTTAGCTTATTTACTAAGTGTGCTAAGTGTCGATGCTGAAAGTACCCTAGACAGCAGAACTTGGAAATATTTTCTTCTCAGGGTATCTTTTACCTACTTCCCAATTTCATTTAATTATTTTACTTATTTTGAAACAGAATCTCACATTCAAGTTCTCAAGGTCCAGCTAGCCTTGAACTAAGTATATAGCCAGAAATGACTTTCGATTTGATCCTCCTGCCTTTGCTCCCCAGATGCTGGGACTCCTGGGGTGTGTCACCACAGCTAGTTTGTGTGGTGCTTGGCCTGTGAATGCTAGACAAGTGTTTTACCAACTGAGCCACATCCCCAGGCCCCACTTTTTACCTACTTAATTTTTTAAATTTAAATTTTATTTTATGTGTATGGGTATTTTTCTTCATTTATTTCCATGTACCACTACATGCCTGCTACCTGAAGAGGCCAGAAGAGGGCATCAGATCCCCTAGAACTGATGTTACAGTTGTTTGTGAACCTCCATGTGAATACTAGAAATCGAACCTACTTTTAACCATGCGTATTAAGAATAAATACAGTGTGCTCAGAATAGTCTGTTTCCAAGTGATAGGTCGTGTGTTTTTATGGTTTTAGTACCATTGAGTGAATTTAAGGATGTGGTATCAACTGCAGTGTACAGTGCATGAATAAAGTAGATGTAACTCACTGATGCAAGGATACCTGCTCTGTCACAAGCTTCTCCTAAGGCTTCTCTGGACCTTTCCAGTAAAATAAGTTCTCCAGTTTGAAGCTATATAGGGTGTCTGTTACTGAGTTAGATTGGATTTACGATTTAGTGGGACTATGTTTTAAAGAGCTCAGACTTAGTGCTTTGTCAACTCACCCCAAGAAATATTTAAAACCAGTTTGCATGATTTATTTTTACTTTTTGTTTGGTGTGTGCGTGCGTGCGTGTGCATCAGAAAGAGAGAGAGAGACAGACACATGGAATCAGAGGACAGCTTGGAGTTGGTTCTCTTCTTCTACTGTGTGGATCCCAGGGATCAAACTCAGTCAGACTTAGCAGCAAGTGACTTACCTGTGAACCAGACAGTGCTGGTCTGGGGAATACGTGGGAGAATTTGGCATACTCTTCCAGTTTCACTGCGCATCACCATTTAGATATCTTTATCATTCCCAAGTAAGTAAAAAGCCAACAGAAGTGCCTGCTTGTGCACAGCCTGCCTTTTACCTTTAATGTTACCAAATCTCACAAACATAACACAGTATCTGTTTCTAAAAGGGTTTGTGTGGGCAGCCTGTATATAGATGAACAAGTGGCTTTATAGCCAATGGTTGGCAAATCAACTCAGTGGTTGCCAGAAAAGAATTGGAAGGCCCTGATGGAGAGATGGCTCAGTGGTCAAGAGCACTGGCTGAATTTCCGGAAGACCAGATTCTGTTCCCAGCACCCACATGGCAGCTCCAGTTTCAGGGGAGCCTGTACCCACTTCTTGTCTCCACAGGCACTGCATGTGTGTGGTATACAGATAAATAGTCAGGCAAAACATCAGCATACATAATATAATTAAAAAATTTACAAAGAACTGGAAGAAAAAGAAAAGAAAGCAGATTATAAAGTGGCCAGCCCTAGACTCCCCCCCCGCGCCGTCTCCCCAAACATAACACAGTTGCACCATGGCCCTCATGACCCTAGCTATGCATGGTTCACTCAGAACCACTAATTGATATTTCAAAATTACTCTTGAGTAATAGCTGTTTCACTAACTATTCTTCATTTGAAATGTTCAGGCTTAATTGAATTTCATTGTTTTTCTGTTCTGTGAAATCAAATTAACCATTCTCTAGTAGCTTATCTCACGCCAGGTCTTAGAAATACTGTAGACAACTGCCCTTTTACCTCTTCCGTCTTGTCTGGCTTGGCATCCCTTTTCTTCCTTATGAATGAGTATTGCATGCTAAATACCCATGCCTGAGACTTTCAGATGCCAGGGCAGGAATCCAGCTTACGTCTTCTTAAGCTGCCTGGCACAAAACAAAAAATTTAAAGGTGTGTGTTCTAATTTTAATGTTCATAACCACCTGTGACTCCTAGCCGTCGCTGTTTCTATTTTATTGCTGTGCTGACCAGTGTTTACGTTGCTCTGCAGTCTAGTTCCCACATTCAATTCCTCCACTGAAGTTGATTACCTCCACTCCTTTGACCCTAATCTGAACCAGCGGTTTTCCTCAGCACCAGATAGTGAACCCAGGTCCATTATCTCAGCAGAGCTGACTTGCAGAAAACCCTGAAAGAAACAAAGTTAGGAGCTTGGGTTATGACCTCAGATTGTTTGGGTTCAAATCCTGCTCCACTCCTTATTAGTGAGACAAATTAGGTGAATTAATGTATGCAGGCCTCGCTTTCCTAACCTGTAAGATGGGATAACAATGCCCATCTCCTTAGGGATCTTATGAAAATTAAGTGATTTTAAAACACAAATGTACAGGGCTGAGGAGTTCAGTGAGCACTTGCCTAGCATGCATAAGGCCCTTGCTGATCCCCATCACCACAAAACAACACACACATACAGGTGTGTAGAATATGGTCTGGCACTATGTACATGTTATAAATACCAGCCACTGGTATGACTGTTGCTTTTGTCTATTTAATTAAGACTTTATTTTAAACTATTTAATTTGTAAAATAATAAGCTCTTTTTTAGATTCCCAAACTGTGCTTCTCATCATTTTGAGAATCAGTTCAATTCTTTATAGCCAAGGTAGGCTTTGAATTTTTGATCCCCCTGCCTCAGTCTTCTGAGTAGATGAGATGACAGTCATTTGCCCCAGACTCCCATTATTAAATGCCTACTGTAATAAAATACAAATAACACTCTTTTTTTTTTTTTTTTTTTTTTTTTCCTTTTTGAGATAGATTTTTACTTTGATGTGGAATTCTTAGCAATCCTTTGCCTCAGCTTCTGAGGGGCTGGGGTTATAGGTATGAGCCGCCATGCTCGGTTTGATAAGATTTTTTTTTTAGTTAATAAACTATCAGGGGAGATATTCAGGATGGCTACACACACACTGCAAAGCATCATTATACTTTCTTAAGGTAAAAGGTAGCTTAGGTGACCTATAGTAATTCTGAATGCAGGGGAGATCAGATGAAAAGAGTGGGCATTTTCAAGCAAAAATGAAATTGAGAAGTGGGGAAAGTTCCAATGTACTTACGGAAGAGTGAAATTTAACACTCTTATGGTGTCTCACCAAGGAAAGGCTCCTCCGAGTCACCACTGAAGCCAGGGAAAGTGGTGGCATGGCACCCAGAGCACTGTGGGGATGCAGGATTGCTGAACAGGGTTCAGACATTACTACTGCTGGGGAGGGAAAGGAGCTGGGGCACAGATTGGAGTTTGGGGAGAAAGAAGTTCTGCTTTGTACCTACGACTCTGAGATATAGGCAAGGGCCTACTCAGTGTTCTCCCATCTTGGGTGCCTAAAAGCTGCCGTGTGGAAAAGGCCCATGCCAGTACACCGACACGCCTGGTAGATGCAGGTTCCCTCAGATGTGACTGTCAGGGCCCTGGAGTTCAAACCTGTTAAATGCAAAGGGACTTGCTCTGGGCTGTGGGAACCTCTCAGCCCTCCCTGGGACATTTCCTCAGTCTCTTAACCACAGTGATGCTAGCTGTTCTTCTGAGTAGTGTGCAGTTGTAGAGATGATTGATGCTTGATTTCATAAAAATCCTGTTGCAGAATAGAGTGAGGGAGACATCTGTCTCTTCACTACCCAGATGTGCACTGAGTCATAGAGCTTGGTTGTCTCATCTCAACAGAGGAGCCCTGAGTGAAAATAAAGGATAAGGACAGAGCTATGTTAGTGCAAGATAGTCTAGGAATGTGGTGCATGGTGAAAACAGCCCAGCTTTTAGATCCAAAAGAAAAGGTTTCACAAATAAGCACACTCTGAGGAGCTGCATTTGTTTAGCACGCTCGTGGTGCAAACGTTTGCTGAAAACCTGCACAGCAACTGGAAAGCTCTTTGTGTGGGTACTGATCCCCATCAGACTTTTGTTGAGCTTAGAATTGGTCTTTTTCAGTCCTAGGAGGAAGGCTGATTTAAGCAAGAGGCAAGACTGGTAGTTTGTGGATTGTTATCGCCGGCAAGACCCTTCGCAACTTCCTCCTGCCGCCCACAGCAGAATGCGGAAACCCTGCTGTGTCAGGCCACTTCTGCAGTTACACACACTTGCAGTTTGGGGATCCTCCTATCACATTATGGCCTATTTTTTGGACATTTTCTGCATTTGAAAATGTCGTTTGCTGAGATAGAATGGCTGACTGACCCTTCTCCTTCTCTCTCTTCTGCCATGCAGTGCTGCAGTTGAAGCTCCAGCAGCGGCGGACCCGGGAGGAGTTGGTGAGCCAAGGGATCATGCCGCGTAAGTGTCTGTCTGTCTGTCTGTCTCTCTCTCTCCATTTGTATACTTGCTTTTGTGCTGGTGTGGCTTGTGTGGCACAGGAGCATCTAACAGAGCAGAGCCACAGGTTCACTTTCCAGTCTTACCTGCCTCTTACTTTCCCATCAAGAGTTCCTGATGACTGGGTTATCAGTCACCCAAATTCACACTCGGTGAAACAAGCAGTGTTAGGTTCAAGCCAGTCAGCAAATCATTTTTTGCTTTTGAATTGCACCTTTCAGAAGGCTTTACAGCTTCCCTTTGTGGGAGCAGCAGGGGCTTGAGAGTGCTTTGCTTCTGTGCTCAGGGTTAGGGTGAGAAACCCTGTTGTCTATTGCAGACAGGTGTTGTCAGCGGACTACAGCTTATTTTAGAGAGCTCCTGAGGCACCCATGGTGGGTATGGGTGTGTGCACGCCTGAATGGAACTGTTGGTGAGCTGCCAGGACACTGGGCCAGTAACTGCATCCCTTGGGGGAGAAATGAAACCAAACCTTAGAATTTGTTAGAAACAAGTGATCCTGCTTTGAACACTAAGAGCCTTGTAGATATAGTGAAGGCTGGACCAGGAGCCTTATTCTTTTGACATTTCTTGGTGAGCCTTCAGCATATTGCACAGGCTTCCTCCCCTGGTGGTGTGTCGTCACCACCCAGCTCCACCCTGAAAAGGAACACGCTCCCCCCACGTCAATCAGGAGCATCGGTTTCATGAAAAAACTGGTCTCCCCCTCACCTTAGTGCCTGCTGCCCTGCTGCCACCATGGTACCCATGTTGTCATTCAGTTGTTCAAAATAGTACTGTGTGCAGCTGACAGTGCAAGATAAATCTGCCCCTGCTTTCAGGAGATTTATGGTTAGAAAGGCAAGACTGATAAGGGGGATGGAGCCAGGTAAATAAAGAAGACAATTTGAGAGCCTGGTAAGCGCTGTGTGATAAATTAATACTGGTGGTGTATTAACAGTAACAGGAAACGTTAGCGTCAATTTGGATAAGCTGGTCAAGAAACCTGGTGTGGTGTGGTGTGGTGGCACGTCCCTGTATTCCATCATTCAGGAGGCTGAGGCAGGAGTTCAAGGCAGCCTGGGTTAGGGTGTGAAACCATCTCAAAACCCAAGCAGACAAACAAAACAACAGCAGCAGCAACAACAGAAGACTGTCAGGAAGCCGGTGTCTGGACTACAGTGAGCCAGGAGTAAGGGACCACTTGGAGAAGGCGCATTGCTTTGTAAGCACAGGCTTCTAAACAATTGAGGACAGTGTTAGCCCTTTTGTTCCCTGTACTTTTTTACTACAGTACGAGTCACCCGTTGTTCTCTGTAGTCTGTGATCGTCCAGAGAAGGATTCCTGCTCCAACCCTTAGCATCAGGTGACTTCTGCAATATGTTAGTAGCGTGATTGGTAGGGCAATCGTGTTTTTACAGAACATTCCAGAACTGCCAGTCTGCAAACCTCATTAAGGCACAAGCCTTACCCCCTTCATAAAGGGCATATATGTTTAGTGTCCGCTTTGAGCCTATGGTAGTTTTAGACGATGAAAGACTACAAGAGATAAAATACAGAGAGGAAAGACTACAAGGCCCTCATACCTGACCTCCAGACACCAGAAAACCAAAGTTTGGGTTGCTATAGTCCACTCCTGTACAGAGTACGTAAGTGCAGATCCATGACAGGCCGGCTGTAAGTGCATCACCGGTTTTGAGAGCCTTGTTCTTAGGATCTGAGTAGATTCAGGATCCAAAGCTGTGCAGGAGTGGAATGCCCACATTCTTCTTCCCAACTTTCATGAGCTACTGGGGATCATTGCTGGGTAGAACTGGCCCGTCACAGCCTCCTCGCTTGGCACGTCTTTGGCATGATGCTCAGAAATGGCAGTTGTCTGTCTGCCTCCAGCTACCTGAACTCTTGGAGAAAGTCCCTTGTTTGTGTTTTTGCCCCCCACTACTTGGCTCTAGATGTGAATAAAGACAGCCGATTGCAGTGTGTGTGTGTGTCTGTGTCTGTGTGTCTGTGTGTGTGTAGAAAATAGCAAACTGGCTAGGATTCTGGTCATACAATTTGAAATAACTTCAGTAAACTCCCATCTTGCTGGGTGCCCAGGGTCTCAAGCTGTCCTGTATGTCTAACTGCATCCTTGGCTTGTCTCTGTTCCTTCTCCTGTGGAAGTAGAAATGGCTTTTTGAGAGAGTCTCCCCTCCCCACCCACCACCCACCAGGAGCTTTCTCCCGTGGACGGTTCTGGTTCACAGCTTCTGTGGGAGGAAATGGAGCTAAAAAAAGATGGTGAGGAAGAAAGTTGAAGCCTGAAGAGTTTCAGGTGTGGAATTCCCTCTCATCGGTGTGTGGGGATGCAGTTAGGTCCTGACCTCCCAAAGAGGCGAGTGACGTACCTCAGCGCCGCCCTGCAGGCCCAGTGAGTCCTGTGACGCCCGCGCCCTCCACCATCACCCCTCCGCCCTGCTGTCACCGTGCTCTCCTCACCTCCACTGCGAGTCTTTTAAGGGCAAACTGGGCAGTGCCAGCAGGCAGACTGGAAAGGGACACCTACTTCGAAGTGTCCACCTGCAGTCCATTGGGACGGCCTGCGGAGTTTCCACAGAGTCCTTACACTTAAGTTTGCCACGAAACTGAGAAGGAAGACAAGCAAGCCAAGTCAGGGAAAGGAGCAAGGTCCTCGTGGTTGAATTTTATTTCTGGTTTATGTCTTAAATCTTTTCGCTCAGCCTCTCATTTCACTCATAGCTGTGGGAAGGAAAACCAAGCTAGTTTACTTCCCAGAACGGTGTTTGCAGTTCCTGTGTAGAACAGGCGGCTCGATGCAGCTCGGACAGCGAATCTGCAGGACGTGATGTGCCTCAGTGGCTCCTTCCCATTATGGTTGTTCTGTGTGCCGGTCAGCATTGGGAGTGGCTTCTCACAGTGTTTAGAGGATGAGAGTCCTCTGGTTCCCACATGCCTTTCTCTGCAGCTCATGTGCTCTGTTCATGTATCCTCAGCCGTGTGTATAGGGCTGGTTTCTGATGTGCTCTAAATAGGGCCATTTCCCAGCATCCTTTATTCTCATTATGTAAACACATCTCTCCGATATAACACCACTTAAACCATCAAATACAGAGAGCCAGAAAGTGGGGGACACGCAGTCCAGCTCTGAACTGTCTCTAGTGCCTTCTGAGGAGGAGGGAAGACGGCACATGCAGGAGCCAAGCAAATCTTTCAATCAGAGCCAGAGCCAGGAACGCCTTTGCGGTCCATCAGGATAAAGACTTGACTGGCAGCGTGTGGGTTTCCCCCTCCGCTCCCCCGTCCCCCCGCAGCCACCATGTTGACAGATACACACACATATAAGAGTGAAGGTCAGAGACAGGGACAGTGTTCCGACAGGGCCAACTTTCACAGAGGCAAAACCTTTTAAGAAGGAAAGTGTGAATGTTGTCCTAACCCAGGCAGACGATAAGGAAGCTCCTGTGACTCCCTGGGTGTGAGAGAAGAGCCACAGTTGTCTTTCCTTCTCCATCTGTTGCACTGAGGCTCCTTGGCAGCAAGCAGAGAGCAGCGGCGTTTCTGGTGCTAACCCTGTTCATCCATCATTGTGCCAGTACAGAGCAGCCATGGCACCTGGTACACAAGTGACAGAGTGAATCTCTGTCCTTGAAGTGCTCTGGGGGTTGGCTTGGTCCTCTTGAGCTTGTCTTTTTAGTTCTCTCATGTCTTCCCCCCGACACACCCTTTTTTTTGGCGCTGGGAATCCAACCCAGGTTCCCATATGCTGGGCAAATGCTCTTCCTCTTGACCTCTAACCCAAGCTGTACACTGTCCTTTTTATTTATTTTTCTTTGTGTGTGTGTGTGTGTGTGTGTGTGTGTGTGTGAGTGTGTGGTGCATGTGTTATATGTGTGTGTGTGGGGGTGCATGTGTTATGTGTGTGTGAATGTATGGTGCATGTGTTGTGTGTGTGTATGTGAGTGTGTGTTGCATGTGTTATTTGTGTGTGTGTGTGTATATGTGTGTGTGGTGCATGTGTATATGTTTGTGTGTGTGTGGTGCATGTGTTATTTGTGTGTGTGTGTGTGTGAATGTGTGGTGCATGTGTTATGTCTGTGTGTGTATGAGTATGTGGTATATGTGTTGTGTGTGTGTATGTGAGTGTGGTGCATGTGTTTGTGTGTGGTGCATGTGTTTGTGTGTGTGTGTGTGGTGCATGTGTTATTTGTGTGTGTGTATGTGGTGCATGTGTTATGTGTGTGTGTGTTGCATGTGTTATTTGTGTGTGTGTGTGGTGCATGTGTTATATGTGTGTGTGTGTGTGTGTGTATGTGAGTGTGTGTTGCATGTGTTATTTGTGTGTGTGTGTGGTGCATGTGTTATATGTGTGTGTTGCATGTGTTATTTGTGTGTGTGAATGTGTGGTGCATGTGTTATGTATGTGTGTGTATGAGTGTGTGGTATATGTGTTGTGTGTGTGCAAGTGTGTATGTTTGTGAATGTGTTTGGTGTATGTGTTTGGTGTATGTGTTATGTGTGTGTGTGAGTGTGTATGAGTGTGCGTGGTGTATGTGTTGTGTGTGTGCAAGTGTGTATGTGAGTATAAGTGTCTGTATGGGTGTAGCATGTATGTGTGTGTGTATCTGTGTATGCATCTCTGTGTGGTGTGAATGTGTACATATGTATGTGTTTGTATATGTATGGTGTGTATGTGTTGTGTGTATGTGTGTAGTTCTGTATATGTATGTATGTGTGTGTATCTGAGTATGTGTCTGTGCATGTATATATATGTGTGTTTGTGTGTGTATCTGTGTGATGTGTCTATATGTGTGTAGATTGTGTGAGTCACCGCTCTCCTTCATGCAAGACCCAGGAATTGAACTTAGGTCATCAAGCTTGGCAGCAAAGCTTTACCTGCAAAGCTACCTTGCACTTCGTCTTTACATTTTAATGGTGTTTCCCTGTGTCAAGTCAGTGTTATTTGATGACTCATGTCTGACTGGTTAGGAGAATTCAGTGTGTTTGAGGATAGCTAGTTAGTGTCATCCCAAGGCCTTCTCAGAGGTGTTCAGATGCATCATCAAGCAGAAGAGCGGAGCAGCCAGCTTAGCCAGCTGGTTATGGACAGTTTGTAGGTCTGCATGTAAGTCTTGTGTGTCTCCTGCTAACCCTGCAAAGAATGGCTATGAGCTGTGGGTTCCTAAAGCTCTGGATAAACTCTGACCTAGCTTTGTCCTCCATTTATCCAGTTCTGCAATTTGACACCATTGTCCATCTTGAACTAAGAATGTTTGCCTAGTCTTTAGAGAGACAGTTTGCTCAGCTAGCACCCACAGCTAATCTAGGTGATCATTTTGTTAGGCCCCAGTATTTGCTGAAGATTCCTGTTCATCTGACCCAGAAGAGATGTCTTACTTTGACAAAAGGTCTCATGTCATCCTGTGGAGTGCTGGGATTCGTTACCACATTCCCCTTTTCACTCAAGTTAAATTCTTCTTTGTGGTTGGGGGTGGGCTGAGCCAAGCCTTGCCATGCCGAGTGTGCACTCAGTGCTGCTGAATTACTCTTGTTTCCTACTAAAGGTTTTGCTTATTTTTAAAGTTCTTTTAAAATTTATTTATTTTACTGTGTATTATTGCTTTGCATGCATATATGTAAGTGCACCTCCTGCTCGCATGGTGCCCACAAAGGTCAGAAGACAGTATCAGATTCCCTGGGATTGAAATGGCAGGCAGTTGTGAATGGCCATGTGGATGCCAGGAGTCAAACCACAGTCCTCTGCAAGATTAAAGTGCTCTTAACTGCTGAGCCAGACCTCCAGCCTGAAAATGTTTGTTTTCCATGAAGGATGATATGGCCAGGGACATTCTGTCTCAGTAGATAGTCCATAATTAGTGCCTTTGTGTGGACACTAATACAAAATCAGAGAATACTAATACAGGGGAGGGCAGATCTTTTTCTTTCTAGGCCTCAGTTATCTCCCATTTGCTCAAGTCCTTTGGAAGTTGCTACTGCCTATATGTTAGTCTCTGATTTGCTACTCCTGTTAACCAGAAGTTTGGCCAAGATCTATACTTTCCAGGAGCTTAGAAAACACCCCACCCCCAACACTTTTCACCCATGCTCAGTCCTGGTTGCCCCAGGCTCTGGCTGCTTCCCTGTACTTGCTCTCAGAGCCCGGGCACAGCCGATCTGCCCTTTCGGATGATGAGGTGGTTTTGGTGGAAAAGATGCTTTTCTAGCCCCTGTCCCTGTCCCTTTCTTTCTTTTCTTTCTCTCTCTCTCTCTTTCCTTCCTCCTCTTTTTCTTCTTGTTGGTTAAAGCAAGGAGCCCTATGAGATGATGTGTCCTCTCCACAGGACTGTGACTGTTTAACTATAGTTGCTGCTCTAGCTTTTATTTTTATTTTTATAAACACTTAAGATGTGTATTCCAGGGATGAGGCAAAGGTGATCTTAGATTTGAAGCCCAGAGAAAATGTGTTAGGCATGTGGTCCCTGGAATGCTTTCTTTTATCTCAGGAAGACCAGCTGGGCTTCTGGGAGTTTCATGTTGTGCTCTTGATGGAGTCCTTGTCTTTCTTCCTGCTGCAGGGTCTGTGTGCCTCAGTGAACAGTGACTGGCATAGAGCCTCCTTCTGGGCCAGTTGTTCACAAGTCTTAAAATAGGAGTCTGGAGTTCATTGTGTGTTTGTCCCTGAATCGAAACAACAACAGCAAGCTTTGTTGAACAGGGTAGAGAAAAATCTTTTTAAAATTACTATTAACATTTATTTATTTATTGTCCAGGAATAGTAGCACACACCTTTATCCCAGTACTCAGGAGGCAGAGGCAGGTGTGTCTCTGTGAGTTTGAGGCTAACCTAGTCTACAGAGCGAGTTCCAGAACAGCTGGAACTATGTAGAGAGACCTTGTATCAAAAACAAAACAAAAATTATGTACCGTGTGAGTTTTATGGGTGGGTGGGTATGTGCATGTAACAGTGTGTGCAGAGAGTCAGAAGACTTGGGGGAGTTCTTTCTCTACCATGTGTAGACACATATGGGATCAAACTGTGGTCATCTAGCTTAGCAGCACGTCTTTACCCAGTAAGCCATCTCGCTGGCCTCCAACTAATCTTTTGTTTTGTTTTGTGAAAGGGTGTCACTATGTAACTCTGGCCTGGAAGTCGCCATGTAGACAGGTTGGCCTCAAATTTGTAGAGATCTACCTGCCTCTGCCTCTGCCTCCCTCTGCTGGTATTAAAGGCATGCGCTATCCAGGAGGGCTTTGTGATGGAGTTTTTGGATACAGCTTTAATATCTTTTAAAATAACTGGAGTGTGATGATGTTCTTCATAATTCGTTCTTAATATCTGAATTATAAAGGAACATTTTCCAAGGTAATATACGAGCAGGTTATATAGTAATGCTCACCTGGTCTACATAATGCATTCCGGGCCAGTCAGGAATGCATCTGAGAACCTGTCCCAAAACAAAACAAAATGAAAACCCAAAAGATAATGAAGCAAAGGAGATTGTAAAGCCATCTGTCTGGTTGCTCTGCTAATTTTACAGTCAGTGGTAGATGCCTGGCCAGCATCCTGAGGCCTGAGTCCATCCTCACACACAGATAAAAGACAGAAGTCATCATGTTCCAAGTGGAGCTCTGGTGCTTCTGATGGTGGGGATGATTTTGGGATATTATTCTCAGAAGGACAAAGATGATTTACTGCTTTTCTAAATGGATGCCTGAGGGATATTTGGAAAAAGCGGTCGTTTTTGGTGTGTGTGTGCCTGTGGTTGTTGTTGATGTTTTGAGACTCCTTTCCAACTTTCAGATCATACTTTCTTGGCTTCCAACCATGCCTGGATAAGTCTTTCTTTCTTTTTCTTTCTCTTTTTGAAATTGTTTTGGACTTTACCAAGGAAGGAAGGTGTACTGTAATAATAGACCAGTCTGAAGCCTTTGGCTGTGGAATAATGTGAAAGTCACATGTAAACACTAGTGGCAACCAGAAGGCCCTAGTACTCTTAAAAGTTGGTTGTGGGGACATGTGCTTACAAACCCAGCCTGGGGAGGTGGGAGGCCAGCAAGATGGCTCAGTGTGTAAACATTGCTGTCAAGCGCAGCCACCTGTATTCGACCCCCAGGACCCACAGGTCAAAGCAGAGAAGCCCAGATCGGTGCCCTCTGCCTTCTATACATGCCCTGATACAAAATATATAAAATATAAAAGGAAAGAAAAGGCTTAAAAGGGGCTGGAGAGGTGGCTGAGTGGTTAAAAGTGCTTGCTGTTCTTGGAGAGGCCCAAAGTTAAGTTTACAGTACTCGGATTGGGTGACCCACCTTTAATTTTAAATCCAGGGCTCCAATACCCTCTTCTGTGCCCTTTCAGCACCTGTGTGCATACATAGAGGCACACAAATACACAGAAACAGAAATAAATCTTGAGTCTCAAGTATCTAAAACAGTTTAATAAGCTGCAGAATGATTGAGAAAGGTACCAGATGTCGACCTCTGACCTCCACATTCATATGTGAATATGTGCATGTACACACAAATAGACATAACTGGTGTATGTGTCAGAAAGCACCTCGGAAGACCGGTGGTTAATCATAGCTCTGTTACTATAACAAAGTACACAAGATGATCAACTTATAAAATGTCAGTTTTACTCACTGTTTGTTTTAATGTGTGTATGTGTTTACCTGCATTTTATCTGTGCACCACACGTGTACCTGATGCCCACGGAGGCCAGAAAAGGGCATCAGATCCCCTGCAACTGGAGTGACAAATGGTTGTAAGCCATTATGTCCATGATAGGAACATGATCTGTGTCTTCTGCAAGAATAGCCAGTGTCATGGTTTTTGAGTGGCTGTGGAGAGACAGAAAGTGGAGAATGCTCCACTCGTACAGCTGGGAAGGGAAGGGAAGGAATGGGATGGTATGTCCTGGGTCCACTGTCCTCATCCAAGCCATGCCCTGCTGAAGGATTTAGCACTTCCTGGTAGTGCAGGCTAAGGACCAAGTCTTTAACACACGGACCTCTGGGAAATACTCATATAAGCCATAGCAACCAGATTCAAAGTGTTTGGCCCTGGAGTCTTAACCCTCAGTGTACCTTATCTCTGACACTCGTGTGTACTAGATGGTGTACCCCCTCTCCTAGCTTTGGCCTTCCCACCACTGGTGGGTCGAGTGGGAGCTTCTAGAGCAGCTTGCACCTCAGATCTCTGCTTCCTGGATTCACTGTTTCTGTGTGTGTATGGGCGAGTGTGTTTGTGGGTGGAGGCAGAGCTCCTCAGGCCCCAGGGCCTCTTGTTTCCAGCCCTGGGGTTACAAGCACACACCACCACCTTCAGCTTGCTTGCTTGCTTTCTTCCTTCCTTCCTTCCTTCCTTCTTTCTTTCTTTTTTTTTTTTTAAACATATGTTCCAGAGATTGAATTTTTGTCCTTGGAAGCACTTTCCTGACAGAACCATCTCCTCCACCCTCTGCCTTCCTTCTTGGTAGTTGGTTTTTGTGCCAGTCTGGGTGGAGGTGGCGGCATCTACCCAAACAAGGGTGGTGTCAAGTCTGCGCACCAAAACAGGATATGTGTCAAAGAGTGCTTCGTGGCACTTGGTTTGGATCTTGCTTGTCCTCCATGTATGGTCCCTTCTCTAACTCAAGCTCTGTTTCTGGTTCTCATGAATCTAGTCCTGGTTCTTCCTGTCATAGTCTGGCTATAGGACTGTTGACATGACTCTTTGCTTAATGGTCTTGCTGCAGATATTTTGATAGGTGTGTCAGCTGAACACAGAGGGGAAGGATGGAGGTCAGGCCTGCGAGCGCTCAGCGTTGCTTCACGCACGTGCCATTTCCTTCCAGAGAGTGAGAGGGACGAGACTGCAGCAGTGACCTGCCTTAATCTTCACCCAGCTTCCAGCAGGCATCAGAGCACTTTCGCTCCAGTTAATGCTAATAGTCACTGGGTGTGGTAGTAAGTGTAACTGCCATTTTGTGGATGGGGACCAAGCCTCAAAAGTCACATGGCTTGCTCTTGGTCTCACTGCTACCTAGGAACAGAGGCAAATTCAGCCCAGCTTTCCTGGCTCCAGACCTGTTGTTAATCCTAGTGGTATTTGCCCACACAGGAATTTTCAAGTCTGAAAATACCTGAAGGGGATGTGTGTGTAGCTCAGTTGGTAGAGTGCTTGCCTGTCACGCAGAAAGCCCTGGGTTTGGCCCCCAGCACCACATAAACCAGGTGGGGTAGCATATGCCTGTCATCCCAGCACTTGGGAGATAGAGGCGGGAGGATGGGAGCTCAGGGTCATCCCCTGCTGCATAATCAAGGTCAAGGCCAACCGGAGCTATCTGAGGAAGAAAGGGCAGGGAAGGGGGTTCACTTGGAAACTGAAACAGCATCCAGTTGAGAGCTAGGATTGTTGAGGTCAGGTTTGAGGAGATAGAAGTGAGAGTGACTTTTATTTTTGGCCTTCCAGGTTATTGTCCATGCCTGCCATTTTGGGATGGTGGAAGGCTGTGGTAGCTCTCTGCTTCTGTCATGACAATCTGTGCTAAGTCAGAGGTTCTTCAGTTTCTTCTGTGCTGTCATGCTTCTTGAAGAGTGTTGCACATTCTCTACTGGACAGTTGTCCAAGCAAGCACCTGCAGTTCACCACAGGGTTTCCAGGTCCTCCGAGCTGCCCCAGTGGGTTTATTGTGTCTCAGAGTGAATCTCCTCTGCCTGATACAGAATCCCCAGAGTCATGTCCCTGATGCTCATGTCAGCCTTTACGTGTCAGCGATGTAGCCAGCCTCTGCCCTTCCATAGTACTTCCTTTCTATTTCCTGCATCTATCCCAGGACTCTGTTCTTCACCTGCTGGGTAGATGACCACACCCCTGATCCTAGCAGCAGGAGCTGGGATGTCTTAGCAGGATTAGATTCTAACCAGGGTATAAAGAGAACACCATAAGCCAGATGTATTTGTCAGTACGTCAGATCCAGTCCAGGATCTCACATACACATAGCCTCTGCTGCTGAAGTGTCCTCCCCTGGCCTGATTCTTTGACTCCCAGGAATATAGCTCCAGAAGTTAGCCATGAAATCAGCGGAGTTGAAATGTCAACCTTGGCAATCCACGGGCTGGCAGATGGCCTTCATATCCCAGAGCTGAAAATTCAAACCGGGCTGTTGAGAAGGTTTGTGAAGTCCTTCCACATGTTGGAGAATGAACATAGATAAACCCCACTTTCTTACTACTTTTTGCCCTTTGGACTAGTAAAACAATGGTTTTCAAACCATTTTGTGGTACCAAAATTGCTAAGTCACCAAAGGTAAGACTTCTTGGAGCCCAGGATTCCTGAGGCCCTTGAACTCCACAGGAGTGCCCTTGTCTTGAGGCACGCTTGGGGAAACACATGGTTTCTGGCATTTACTTCATGGAGGATACTGCTGTTCTGTTCTCTGAGTGGAGAACATAGCCCCGTTCAAAGGATTCAAGAGTTGATAGCAGAGGTAACTTCTTAAGATCTATGGTAGCTGCTGCCTGTGAAATAGCAAGTCTCCACACCCACCCCATCTCCAGAGCTAGAAGGAACCTGCCTTGTCTGCCTCTCAATGGCCTTGTGTAGTGACAGGAACAGTTTAGAAAAAGATAACTCCCCCGAGCTGTGTGACACACTCTGGGGTCAAGGGACATGACGTAGGATTCAGCTTACTCTGGGTGGAGTTTGATAACCCAATGGCCCATTTTCCACTCTGCTGGCCTCCTCAGGAAAGAGAAAAGGAATAAAACAGGAGACCATGCCTCTTTATATTTGCCTAAGGTTAAATATGAAGTCTTCCATCTGCCATATTCCAATTTAGAGAAAATGATGCAGTGATAAAATGCCACAAGAGCTCTTAGGGAGAAGGTTTTGTTTAGCTCACAGTTGCAGACTACAGTGGCCATTGCTTGTGGTCAGAACCCAAAGTAGCTCATCATGTTGAACCCACAATCTTGAAGGAGGAATGTGTGCATGCCTGTACTCAGCTCATTTTCTCCACTCTGGCACAGCTCAGGATCCCCTGCCTAAGGATGGTGCCACCCACGGTGGGCAGGTGTTCAATTAACATAATCAAGATACCTCACTGCTCACAGACTTGCCCACAGGCCAACCTATTGTAGACAGCCTCTCATTACGATTCTCTTGCAAGTGATTCTAGGTTGTTTCAAGTTAACAATACTAACCACCAGGGTTTAGGAGATGTCTCCGTGGGTAAAGTCACTTGCTACCAAGTCTGATGACCTGCTCAATCCCTAGGACTCACTTGGTAGAAGGAGCAAACTGACACACATAAAGAGTTTTTTAATGTAATTTTAGGAATAAAAATTAAAGGGGTTGGAGAAATAGCCTGGTGGTTAAGAGTACTGGTGGCTCTGACAGAGGACCTTGGCCTTGCATCAACTCCAAGCACCCTTACATTTATAATTCCAGTCCCAAGGCTACAGTGCCCTCTTCTGGCCTCCAGGGGCACTGCATTCACATGATGCACAGACATATCTGCAGGGACAACCATTAATATAAAATAAAAATATTTTTTAGAAAAGAATAAAAATTAAAAACCTAACAATCATGGAAGACCAGCTAATGTGTGATAGTTACAGCTTTTCAGCTCCTGAGTACAGAGTTGTTACTGAGCTTGAAGTATAGCCAGGGATAAACAGCCATTGTCTTTCTTTTTGATGTCAGCATCTACAGGGAGTCCCAGGCCATGTGCATGCAGACAGACATAGGGTGGTGGGTTATGGGGAATTGGGCTTGGTGGCTACGAGCTATCAGTGATAAGAAGCATCTCCAGAACTGCCTGGTGGGTCCTAGAAGGCTCACTTGCCCAGGCGCTTAAGTAAATCTGCAGCTGGTTCTGGAAGGTACTGGTTTGATGCCCTTCCTGCTTCAGCTCATGAATACCACTGTGTAGGCACCTTGAACATGGCTCTGAGTCCCCCTGTATGTGGTTAGACGGGATATTCTTGAGAAAATGGAAATCATAACTCTTTATTTTTTTTAATTCACAAATGCACTCATTTAAGGCAGCAAACGTGGGGGGTGAGAACAGGTGCTAGGGAGATGGCCCGGAGCATCAGCTGCTGGCAGCCCGCTGGGATGGAGCCCAGTTTGGAACTGAGGCTGTGATGAGGGATGCCACAGCTCTTGGCCGGGGTGTCGCTTGGTGTCTGGGGGTTCTCCTTCTATCTGCTCAGTTCGAGCTGCACACACTTGCTTTGCTCAGGGGCGGAGAAAGGAGCAAGAACTACCCTCCGCCCCCAGAAATGTGTTCTGAACCACTCTGGTGTTTGCATGGGAATCTACGGAGACTGCTTCCTTGGAGTTCTGGGAACATGAAACTTTGAATGAGTGATGTTCTGTGCCTTCCTGGCAAAGCTTTTAGGGCAGCAAGGAGGGAGGAGATGGAGTCCTTAAAGAACACATCCCTCCTGGCCGGACAGAGTCTGTTCTTAACTACCTCAGGCCAGGATTTTAAAAGCCATTTTCCGCTTTGCTCTGTCCCTGTGTTTTCTTAGCATGGAAGCTTGGGTGACTGGGGCTCCCCAGTGTCACCTGATCTTGTATCAAAAAGCCCAGGGCTTTGCCCATATCATTTTACGTCTCCATCACCAAGCCACCCTCTGCAATGTGCTTTAATGAAGCTGGCTGGACACGCACAGGAGTCGCCAGCCCCAAGCCCCAAGGAAATCAGGAGTGGTTGCTTGCTATCTCAGCTGATCCATCCTGCACGAGCCAGGGACATGCAGAGCAAGAAGTCTTGGCAGACCTGGAGGAGAAGCCATTGCTCTCTCCTCCTCTTGCCTAGCAAAAGTGGCTGTTGAAATGACCAAACCTGTTATCAGGGAGTAGAGTTCAGAATAGAGAGAGAGAAACACTACCTTAGGCAGGCTGCCCAAGAGCCGAGAGGATCCAGCATGATGGTCAGGTTTAGATGAAGAAAGAAGGGAGGCCGAAGAGGGCCTGGGTGGTATCCACCCTCAGTGGTTACTGGTGGTTCACTACATCTCAACCATGCTGGTTTCATCGTATATAAAATTAGAACAATAGTCTTTAGATACTAGGGTGTAGTTGTTATAAAATGAGCCCTTAAGGCTTTGTCATTGCTACCCTGCGTTCTGGTCATTTCTCATTCTTCTGCCCTAGCCTTGTCCAGCACAGGAATTCTCCCAGCCTTCTTCATCCCAGTCTGTCTAGTGTAAGATTCAAGGCTGCTCCACGGTGAGCAAGCCCTAGTTTTCAAACTATAGTTCTCCAAGTCTGAAAGCCTGGAGTCTCTCGAATGGGTCCATAAGCCCTTCTGTGTCTCTGTTTTGCTTGTTACTGTGGTCAAACCTGCCTTTCCACATGCCCTGTAGTCAGGTCTACATCCAATTAGTACATCTAATGGGCACAACCGTGACATGTCAACCCGCTTTCCCCTCCCCACCCCACCCCCCACCGTGTACCAAACTTGACAGGTTCTTTTCATCTCTAGTTTTTGAAGAAGTTGAGACTCTCTTTAGGATAATGGAATTAGGTTGAAACTGTAACAGGCATTTTCTAGTTCTTTCCAACTTTTCTGAGCTTATTAAATGGAACATTGCGACCACAGGTATATGTGCTGCTCTGTGTGCATGAGCACACGTGCCTGGTCAGCCTCAAGTACTGGCCTCCTCTTCCACCTGCAGACAAGATTGCCGAGCTGTTTGCCGCTGTGCATTAGGCTGCCTGCTCTGTGAATTCTGGGCATTCTCCTGTCTCTGTGTCCCATCCCACCGTAAGAGCACTGGAGTTACAGACATATTCTCTTATGCCTGCCTTTATATGGGTGCTGAGGATTTGAACTCAGATCCTGATATATGTGTGGCAGGTGCTTTCCTCACCGAGCCTTCTCTACAACCCTCCATGGATAGAATACTAAATTAGCTAGCATGTTAAAATATCTGAGTTAGGAGCTGGGCATGGTGGTACATGCCTGTGATCTCAGCTCTTGAAAGGTTGAGGCAGGAGGATCATTATAAGTGTGAGTCTCTTGGGCTGCATAATGAGACCATATCTGGGGGAGACCATATCTGGGCCTGTCCCTGCCACATAAACAAGCACTCAGTGAACATTTGTTTCTTTCCTGTGAGAAAATGCCCTTAGCTCAGTGGGCTCAGAGTCTGTATCCACCATGGCCATGTCACCTGTCACTATCCTGCACTGGTGACAGCTGTTCTTGGTACATGAAGAGGATGCACCACCCTTGTCAGGCTGTGTCTGTGCTTGTGAGACGTGTTTCTAGAAGCTGGATTTATCCATTACCCCTGAGATGGCCAATATAGGATGTCCAGGTAGCCAAAGATTTAGATAATCATCTATGGCTGCAGCCCAGAATCAGCTGGCCTGTTAGAGAATCAAGCCAATGATTTAACCAAACTAACAGTGTTTATGTCAGCAGTACTTCTTGTGAGTCAGTGGACCCGTGCTTCTGGACATGTGGACATGGATTTGATTTGATTTGTTTGTATGTTTTGAGACAGGGTCTGGCTACATACCCCTGGCTATCCTGGAACTCAGAGAGATCCTCATGCCTCTGCTTTCTGAATGCTGAGATTAAAGGTGTGCACCACCATGCCCAGCCTGATTCTTTCAAAATAGAGTTTGTGTGGGTGTGTGCATGGGTGTGTAATGCACTAGATGCATGCAGATGCCCTGGGGGACATTGGATCTCCTGGGACGTGCTGAGAATTGAGTCCAGGTCCTCTATATGAGTAGCAAACCCTCTTAAATACTGAGCCATCTCTCCAGCTCCACTGATTTGAGTCTTAGTATTCTAGGAAGTGGGCAGAGTCTCAGGCCCCAAAAAGCAGCCACTCCCTACATTGTACCAGAAGTAGTTGTTAGGACTCTGTCCTGGACACGGATCCCTCGACACAGGAGCTTTCTCCAAGTTTTTAACCTGTATCTGTGCTCTAGGGCTTGGCTGTTAACTGGGGGTTTCAAGCTATATCATGGAACCCTCTTGCTGTCCCACCACTGATCACTTAGAATCCTCTTCCTATAGACATGCATTAGCTCATTGAATGAGTGACTTCTGAATGATACTGTGTGCCTAGTACTTCTGTGAGATGTGGACGGAATAGACAGAGTGCCCCTGGCGTGGGGTGTGCTGGCACAGCAGCCTGACATGAACTGACACAGCAATGCTAAGGGTGCTGGTGGCGAGTGTTTGCTTCCTCCTACCTACTTGAGTTGTCTGTGCTTTGAGCCATCCTAAGCTGAAGTTGTATGTGAGATGGAGGGCACTGGCCCATCACCAGGCTTCTGCTTCCAGGCCCTGAAAGCCAGCTTTACTATGGCACAGTCTTGCACAGTGAAACCAGGAACTTCCCCGATCCCCAGGGCAGCTGGGGTGTGAGGAGGGAACTGTGCTGGTTCATCTTGAAGTTGTCTGTTAAGTCCAGAGCTCCCCCTGCTGTCAGAATATAGAAGGGCTTTTAGGGCTTTTAAAATGAAGTTCCTTTTTCTTCTTTCTTCCTTCCTTTCCTCCTTTTTCTTTCTTTTCTTTTCTCTTCTTTCTTTTTTAATTGTGTTTAGACAGGGTGCTGCTGGGCTTTGCGGCCCCTCTGAGCATGCTCTTGGGAGGCCCAGCCCCAGGGGATGAGGGCGGAAGCACAGAGGCCAGGCAGGATAGGTCCTATCTGCACTCTTGCTACTTTTAGCGGCCCCCACCCTTACCCTCCTACCACAGCCAGCAGCCTGGAAGGTTATCTTTGCGCACAGTCCCACAGCTGTCTGCAGCCTTGGGCAGCAGAAGTGAAACTGACCACAGTCTTGCAAATTTCTCACCTAATGCCATTGTTCCCTAGCGAAGCGAGCCACATTCTTCCCTGTCCTTCCCCAGTGTCTTAAGTCACCAATTGTCACCTTACAAGAGACTTGGAGTGCTCATAGTGTATTTGCAGAGGGGCTGTGGCTGGGCTTGCCACTGAAGACAGAAGCCAACCGAGGTCCCCGTGACAGTCCTGGGCCCCAGAATAGGTCCCAGCCTTCTATGTGCAGTTGGCAGTACGTGTTCCTTCATCAGGACAAGCCAATAATGACTGACATATTTTTTTTAGCCTTCAAACATGATGTTCGGGTTCATTTTAACAGTGCTGTCAATACCAGCCAAAGAGGGGAATGGCACTGAGAGGCTGCGGGCCTTTTTGGTTTAACTGCCCATCTGGCCACTACATTCCTAATGAGACTGCAGAAGGAAGGTGGGCCCAGCTCACAGCTCTGCCTGAACCAGGCGATCTTGGAGGTTTAACTGGTGGGACCGAGACTGGTGTAGAACTGAGCTGCATTTCAGCAGGGACTGCTGCCACCAGGGATCACAAAGTGACTAGCCAGAAAAGACACATGCTCCCTTGGGCGTCAGGGCATTTCATCTTAAGATGTCGACTCTACTGCAGTTATAGTACTGTACACAGTGCGTCCCAGAAGCTGTGTTTTGTTGTGTTTGGGGTTTTGGGTGGTGGTGCTGAGGACCGAGCCCAGGGCCTTGCCTGTGCCAAGTAGGCACTCTAGCACCGAGCTTGAGCCTCAGCCTCTAAAAGTAATTCTTCTGCGGTTCTTTTCTCAACAGCTTTGAAAAGTCCAGCTGCATTTCATGAGCAGAGAAGGAGCCTGGAGCGGGCCAGGGTAAGGCTCCCTTCCCCAGGACCTCAGAGAACACTGTCGGCGTCAGCCGCACACGGCACTTCCTTCCAGTCTAGCAGAGCTCTGGGGTCAGCCCTCACCTTCTAGCTCTGGCTGACGGAAACCTTGGCCTTCCTATTGCATCCCTGCCCAGCCACCTTCCCTGGTAGAACGAGTCAGAGGAGGGAGTCTCCTTTAGTGCCTTGGGGGCCTTATGAGGTGACCAGAGCTTCTTCCCCAAACATGGCCCCAAGACCACTCCTCTCCCCTCCACTGAGTCCATAGAGCCTCACGTAGATGATCTGGGCCAGTGTTACCCATGAGCAGGCTTTCCACCTGGGGCACCGCCTATAGCCTCGTGGGCATTCCAGTGAGCTTCCAGCTCCATCCACCCCAAAGCAGCCAACATCCACCTACACCCTTTGTAAAGCAGACATGGGCTACACTGGAAGCCACGCCTCTGCTGTAGCGCCTCAGCTGCATCCCTGTCCCCTCCGTTTCAGTTCCCTGTGGCCGCAGTGGAGTATCCTGTGCCTGGTGTGGGTGGAGATGGGGAAATGGCCAGCTCGTGTTTCCTCTTCTGCTCCCACTGGAGGACCGCTGGCCTTGACTCCCCACAGCACTCTTAGAGACTAATATACTTAAAATCAGGGTTAAGTCTTAGCTAGGAGGAAGAATGAAGTCATGGGTACTGAGAAGCGAAAACAGTTACCTCCATTTGCTGGGAGCCAGGGGAAGCCCAGCGAGGGTCACCACTGCAGCCAGGCCGAGGGCTAGACCACCGCTGTCCTGAGGTCGCTGTGTGTGATGCTCTGTTTATTTTGTATTATCCGCACAGGAGCTGGTGCTGCCAGCCTTTTCTTTGTAAGATGCAGCAGTTTACTAGTCTGTCCAGCCAGGAGTGATAAAGCTGGAACTCACACCTAGGTCTGTGGAGATCAGACTTCCTGTGTGTGTTGGGGGGCACATAGGTGGAGGTCAGAGGGCAACTTGCAGGAGTTGGTTCCCTCGTTTCACCATGTAGGTCCTGGGCATCAAGCTGAAGTCGTCAGGCTCGGTGACACGCAGCTTTACCCGCTGCGCCTTGTCACCAACCCTGTTTTTTCATAATTTATTAATTTTCATTTTATGTTCATTGGTATTTTTCCTACATGTTTGTCTGTGTGAGGGTGTCAGACCCTCCAGAACTGGAGTAACAGGCAGTTGTGAGCTGCCATGTGTGTGGTGGGAATTGAACCCTGGTCCTCTGGAAGAGCAGCCAGTGAGTGCTCTTAACCACTCAGCCATGCGCTGAGCCATCTCTCCAGCCCCAAAACTATATAGATACATATTAGCAAAATAATTTTATTTCCTAACACATGGTAAATATATTCATCTAACACGTGCATATGTTGCACATCTGTTCACAAATGACTTCCAAATTACAATAACAAGTTTAAGCATGCACTAAACTGTCTTAATTAAAATATGAAAAATGAGTATGTTGGATTGGTCACAGCATAACTTGCTTTACTCAACTATACCAATTTAGAGCTTTGAAAAGCTGCTTAAGGGCGGCTTGTCAGCTTGTATTCCAGAGGATTCCTTACATGAGTTTGGTCATATCACTGCTTCCTGTGTCTATAACTCCCTTGCAGACAGTATCTCGTGGAGACCCATCCCTGCTGGCTGGGGCAGCCCAGGCCCCAGAGAAGCCCTCAGACAGGGCCCACTGTGTGCAGCTGGTTCCTTTCCCATCAGCTGCTTGTGTTCTCCAGCTCCAGGAATGCCTTCAGTGACATCAGCTACAAAGCCCTTTCTTTACCCTCTATACCAGGAGCAGACCAATTCTCTGGGTATCCCTCTTTAGTAACTTTTGGGAAGCCAGGCCACAGGCCATAGCTGGTGGACATCCTTCGTAGATTGACTGTTACAAAAGACCAGCGAAACAAGAGATGTGTTTGAATGGGGTGTGGCTCTCTGGTGTGTTCTCCCAGTACCTGCCTGAGTTCTCCCAGCTGGAAGTCCCCCCAGACTTTCTAGTGCTGTACTCCACCTGTTAATGGGCCTCTGCAAGAGCCACTGTCTGTGGAGAGCTGCAGCACCTGACCTCTGCTCGCTGCAGATCCAGAGCTGCTTTCTTCATCTCTAGGCTCAGGCTCCAGGGCTGCCACAGTGTCCCAGAGCAGCAGGATAAGAACCAGGCTGATCTCTAAGTGATGTGTGCCCCGGAAGCGTCTCTGTACCCTGCCCCACCTTTCTTAGGCAGGTCCTGACTATCATTTGAAAACTACAGTTATAGAGTGAGGAGCAGGGGCTCAGCGGCTCTTGAGGGAATGATTTAGTTCTCCCAGCGTCTATTAAATGCAGAAATGAAGACACTGGACTTTAAGGAACTAGAGCTCTAACACCATGTATCAAAATTAGTATTGCATTTGGCAGTCATTCAGACTGAACAGAAAGCACTCTTGAGATCACGCAACATAAGTTTTTGGAAACGACATAAAATTACGTCCAGAATGATTGCAGTTCTGTAGACTCAAATTTCATGAAAGAAATGTCAGGAAACAGCAAAGGGATGAACTGTTCTGTTGAAACTGGTTACTGTCTTGTTTGCTGATTTTAGTTACTTGTGTGGTGTAAGTGATAGTTTAAACACATAAAATGGAGGCCTGAGGGGGACTGCACGGACACAGCTGGAAGCTGGCGTGCACTCCCAGACCTCCCCTTGCCTAGGACCCTGCGGTCACCAAGCCGCCCAGGTGAATAGCAGCAGGCACTACAGCCAAAGCGTGTTTTTTTACGTCCAAGCCCTGAGAGTTCATTGCTGTGTTCTTCCACAGACAGAGGACTATCTGAAACGGAAGATCCGTTCCCGGCCGGAGAGATCGGAGCTGGTCAGGATGCACATTCTGGAAGGTGTGTGAGGTTGGAGAGGCTTCCCTGCCTCACCCCACTTGACTGTGCTCTCTCCCTCCCACTGTCAGCTTGTCCATGTTCCATGGCTGCCACTGGCTCTGGGGAGTGTGTGGGAAGCGTGGACCTGATCCTTCTCCTGGATCCACCGCCCACTAGTAGAAAAGTTCTATAGGGACAGAGCCGTCTCTTCCAGAGAGTGCACTTTGTCTTTGGCTTATTTGCTCGCTCACTGTTCACTCACCTAAACGCAGTGCAGCTGGCCGGCCACCCTTTTGTCTAAAGTTGTTGTGAAGGAAAGGTTTGGGCTCCCGAGAGTGACACATACATGCCCACTTTTTGCTTAGTTGGGGTCACTGGGAGCCTGGAGGAGGCCTTCTCAAGTCAGAAGCCACTGCCTCGGTGGCCCAGGTCTAAGCGGAGCAGGAGCTGTCATTGATCCAGGGTTCCTTTGGTTCTGTGGCTCCACCTCAGAAACTGCTCGGGGCTGGCCTGCTAGGGCCGTCCTATAATGCTGGCAGCCAAGCTGCCCTCCTCAACTGTTGCTCTGGAGGCCCTAGGGCAGGATAGGACCTTCCCTGCCATCTCTCTGAACCCCCTTCTCTCCCATGGTAGAGACCTCGGCTGAGCCTTCTCTCCAAGCCAAGCAGCTGAAGCTGAAGAGGGCCAGGCTGGCTGATGACCTCAATGAGAAGATCGCACAGAGGCCTGGCCCCATGGAGCTGGTGGAGAAGAATATCTTGCCCGTGGAGTCCAGCCTGAAGGAAGCCATCATTGGTGAGGACGCCCCCACCCTGTATGAACTGGAGCCTCAGCATAGGAGGAGAGACAGACTGAGTTACGGGAGAATTTTAGCCTAGACACACGGAACAGGGATTCACCAGGAGGAGATGCAGGGAGGCGTTTAGGAGTGGTGAGGCTGCTGACGGCCTGGCGTTACCCGCACACTTCTGTCCGTGCACGCAGACACCTTCTCAACAATCATTTTAAGTTTCATGTCATTCCCTCCCCTCAGACCTGAGTGTCTCCTCAGTGTGCCCTTGCCTTCTGCCCTTTCAGACGAGCATCTGGTCTGCTCCACAGTCCCTGATCATCACCTCCCAGGGGGCAGGGCCTGGCCTGCCCGGCTCTGCTTCCAGGACATGAATGTAGGAGAGGGAGAGATGGGATCTGTGGTCCTGGCCTGTACGTGATCTCGGTCCTCTCAATTGGCCGGAGGCTTTCTTCAGGATGGGACCTTGTGTGAGCTGTAGCTTCTCTGAATCACCATTGTTATGTGCTTGACCCCGCCTGGCTGCTGTCTCTAAGCAGGTCCCCATGCTGGGAGCAAGAAAAATCTTTGTTCATAGGATTGACATGAAGTAAGGGATGGGTGAGGGGACAGAAGGCAAGCCCCACCATGACATTCCCTGCTCATCAGCACAGCCCGTGAGGGAGAAGCTTAGACGTTCCTCCTTGGTCCCACGGGTGTAGAAAGCCTCAGGTCACGGCAGGAGAGGAAGAGCTGAGGGCTTGTTCCTCTTTTTCGTGGGGTCCTCCCACCTCTTCCCCTGGCTGTGGAGGCAGCGGTTGTGACATGCCTCTTGACGTGTCCTCCTGGCCTTGTTTCTGTCCTTCCTTCACTGCCGCTGGGTTCCCACTCTGGAGCCCCCGCCTGTCAGGACACAGCTCTGGGCCAGTCGGGGTACTTAACGGCAGCAGACCATCCTGATGTCCGGGTGCTAGGCTCACTGGCCTCTGAAGGGGGTCACACTTCCACTGACCCCACGGGGAGTCCTTTCCAGGGATCCTCCCTCCACAGCCCCAGAGCCCTGAGGAGGAGCCGTGCTTTCCCCACGCTCTCAGCAGCAGCCTTTACTGTGGGGACTGTATGCACTGAGGAGAACAAAACAGTGTGGAATTAATGCCAGGGGCCAACAATTAGGGCTTTCTGCAGCCCATCAGTAACTCGGTAGCCTCTGAAGCCTGTTTCCGAACGCTGACACATCTGAGCTCTTTCACCCTAAGGCGGGGTGGTCACGGGTTCTCTTGGATCCAATGCTGGGTTGACAGCCCTTCTTGCCCATCTACCCGTGCACTGGCTGCAGGGTCTCACACTGGCTTTACGTTTCAGTGGGCCAGGTGAATTACCCGAAGGTAGCCGACAGCTCTTCCTTCGACGAGGACAGCAGTGATGCCTTATCTCCTGAACAGCCTGCCAGCCATGAGTCCCAGGGCTCAGTGCCATCACCCCTGGAGTCCCGAGTCGGCGAGCCACTGCCCAGTGCCACCTCCATATCACCCACTCAGGTGAGCTTTCCTTTTTCTAGATTTTCCCGCAACCTGCTAAGGCTGCCTAGAGTCAAGCCTCTGTCCTGGACAGGATGGGCAGTGCCTACTATGGTGAGGGAGAGAGGGTGTGTGAGGGATCTTCATTTCCGATGCCAGTTCTAGCAACCTGAGCACAGAGAGAGGCTGGGTTCTCGGCCTCCTGGGTGTCATCGTCCGTCCATCCGTCCATGTCCCCCACTCCCACCCCCTACCCCCGTCGGCACTGGTCCAAGTGCACTCAGTTCAGTGCTATGGCTGCCACTTCTGTCTGCCCTTTCTAGATCTGCCCAGCCTGACTTTGTACGTTGCTATCTTCTCCCTGGTTGCCGTCTACCCTTTGTCCTCCGACCATGAGGATGGCAGGGCAGGTGGGGCATACTCTTTTTGGGAGTGCCAGGGTCCTCACTTCTCCCTTCCTCTCAGGTTCTTTCTCAACTCCCGATGGGTCCGGATCCTGGAGAGACGCTTTTCCTGGCAGAGCAGCCTCCTCTGCCCCCCCCACCTCTGCTGCCCCCCAGCCTCACCAATGGAACCACGGTCCCCACTGCCAAGCCTGCCCCTACACTCATTAAGGTACTTCCTTCCAATAGCTGACCTCCTATGATGTCATTCCAGCTGTGCAGACAGCTGCAAGGGGTGGTGTGCATCTTCCAGTGTCGAGGACCTGAACCAAGATGTCTGGGAATTTCTTCCCATCTCTGTACTGCCCGTGGTGACGGCTTACTGTCATTGTCCTAGCCCACTGAACACCGTCTTAGCCTGATTTTGTTGTTAGTAACACACTACCACAGGCTAGACACAGATTGCAGAGGCTTGGGCCAGGGAGATGGCTCACTGGGTAAAGGTGCCTGCCACCAAGCCTGACATCTTGGGTTTGATGCCCTGGGCTCACTCACATGGTGAAAGTAAAGTATGGACTCCTACAAGTTCCTTCTGACCTCCACATGCACACTGCGACATGGACACACAATTAGAATGTGAGCTTTGGGGCTCAGTGTCTAGGATGCAGTCATGGGGGCACCATCCTATGATGACCTTAAATATTCCTAGTCAGTCTGAAGAACCTCTCTGTGTACAAGTTAAGACACTATCCTCATCATACTTCACAGTAGGGAATTCAGCTCTAACAAGAGTTTCAGCAGAGGCGCCACATTCACCCCGTGGGGGCATAGTGAGCCAGGCATTCGTGCCTGAGGTCTTCTGCCTCCAGAAGCAGTGAGAGCCTGTGCTTCGGGTGACTGAGCGGGTGTGCCTGGAATCCTGCCACTGGCCGGGTAGCCTACTGTTCTCACCTTCCTCCCTGAAGCACCTGGGGGAGGAAGTGTTAATGGGAGGCACAGGGTTGAGCTTGCTGGCCTTGTGTGCACAGGGCGTGTTAGTGCTACTCAGCAGCACAGAGGTCAATGTCAGCTTGTGTGAGGGCCCGGCAGAGCCACCATGAACCCCCCAACAGTTTGACCTGTCCGAGAACTGTCCAGGTTCTCTTCTGGATTCTCTGAGTGCTCAATGGCTGGGGCCTCCAGTTGGTCTCTAGCATCTATCCCCCTGGTGCCCCACCCAGGCCAGCAGGAGCTGCCCGCAGCCTCACCTCCTGCACAGGCCCTTCAGCGGGCTCTGCTCTTACAGCCGCGTTGTCTTCCTTACAGCCCACAGTTGTCAAAGATGTTCCCAGCTTCTCTCTACTCCACATTTGGCCTCTTCTGAGCAGTCTGTGCATGCTCTCTGCTGATGCACTTCTCAGTGACTTGTGGTTTGGCTCCCTGGTGCCAGCAATAGGCAGACACCTTCCCCTCCCAGGTCACGGCTTCCCACCTGCCCTGCACTCCTGCAGCCCTGACTCCTCCTCCCTTGGGCTAAGGCTGCCCTTGGCCACCCATGGCCATCCACTGTTCTCTGCTGACTCATGTGGCCTCATCAGACACATTGACAAAACCAGGACCTCTTCCCGGCCCCCAGGAGCCAGCTCCTCACTCGCACACGCTCATGTGAGCTACCTGGTCAAGGCTCCGTCTGACGTCTGCATTGTCTTCTACCCACATACCTCTTCTGCTCAGGAGTTTCTGGGCTTCCATAGTCCTCTCTGGCACTTCTCTGATAACCTGCCTTCATCTACCTCAGCTTGCCCCAAGAACAGGCATTTTGAGCATGGCCCATTGGCCTGAATTGAACCCTCTAACTATCCAGGCCCTAAGACTGTGCCAGAAGGGAGCCTAGGGGGCACAAACAGAAGAATGTGGGGACCTGGGCAGAATGTAGGACAAGGTCGCTGTGCAGCCTTGGACAAGTGACTTCTGAGCTTGTTTCCAAGTGCCATGCCACTTCCGTCCTAGATGGGACTCTGAGGCCGGTATGGTGCTGCACAGCTCAGCTCTAGTTTTGCCTCCCTGTTTCTATGTAGCTCCATCTGGTCTTTCCTCCGGCCTGCCATGTCTGTTAGGACATGGACAGTCTCACAGAGTAGGGGTGGTGCTTCCTCAGAAGATGCCAGGCTAGTTGTGTCTCCTTGGGGTGGCCCTTGATGCACTGTCTTGTGTCCCCTCAGCAAAGCCAACCGAAGTCTGCCAGCGAAAAGTCACAGCGCAGCAAGAAGGCCAAGGAGCTGAAGCCAAAGGTGAAGAAGCTCAAGTACCACCAGTACATCCCACCGGACCAAAAGCAGGACAAGGGGGCGCCCGCCATGGACTCCTCCTACGCCAAGATCCTGCAGCAGCAGCAGCTCTTCCTGCAGCTGCAGATCCTCAACCAGCAGCAGCAACAGCAGCAGCAACAGCACTACAACTACCAAGCCATCCTGCCTGCCCCTCCCAAGTAGGAGCACAGGTTCCTGGGGCTCTTCGGATGGGCCTGCTGCCTGCAGAGGCTAGGGTACTGAAGCTGCTTGTTTCTGTCTTGCCTCAGGCCTGCAGGTGAGACTCCTGGAGGCAGTGCCCCTGCCCCATCACGCAGCCTCTCCACCAGCAGCAGTTCCAGCTCAGGCACTCCAGGGCCTGGTGGGCTGGCACGTCAGAACAGCACTGCACTGGCTAGCAAACCAGGAGCCCTGCCAGCCAACCTGGATGACATGAAGGTAGGCGCTGACCCCTTCTCACTTGAAGACTAGGCCTCCCGTGAGGTAAAGGCAAGTTTTAGGCAGGAACAGAGGGTAGAGCAGGCTCCAAATCCAATCTGTCAGGACAGGAGGACCTTAGAATCTGCTGTAAGGCCTCTCTGGCCCATGGTCATAGCAGTCTTAGCCCTTGTGAGTGTGTGTGTAGGTGGGGGGGGGGGTGTCTCTTGTTTTCCATTAGTGTGTGGTATTCTGTGAGTAGCAGCAGGGTTGTTCCCTTGCCCCGCCCCCACCTCCACTGTCAGTGCGGGGGGGGGGGGGTTCAGCCTGGACCCACCCTGTCTTCTCTTGAACACTTGTCCTGTGTTAGGATCTGGATCCCAGCAAGGCTACATTCATGAGGGTCTTGAGCTGATGGGCTCAGCCGGATTTAAGTCCTGTCCTGCTCAGTTTTATGACCTCGAGTTTGTGTTAGTCTGTGAGTGAGCTTTCCTCGCCCGTTGTAACCAATGAAGTATCTGAACTCCGGGCACTACGTGGGCTAGGGGAGGGGCTTGCAGAGGACTCGGAGTCATCTGGAATGGCCAGTGGGACCCAGATGAAGGACTTACACTTGCTAGCCTCCTGCCTTTCAGCCTGTCCTGTCACCTGGCCCAGTCCCTTCAGCCCCCTGGCCGCCCTCTCAACCCCTGCAGGTGGCAGAGCTGAAGCAGGAGCTGAAGCTGCGGTCACTGCCTGTCTCCGGCACCAAGACAGAACTGATTGAGCGCTTGCGTGCCTACCAAGACCAAGTCAGCCCAGCACCAGGAGCCCCCAAGGCCCCTGCCACCACCTCTCTCCTGTCCAAGGCTGGTGAGGTAGTGGTCGCCTTCCCAGCCACCCGGCTAAGCACAGGGTCAGCTCTCGTCACAGCAGGCCTGGCCCCAGCTGAGATGGTGGTGGCCACAGTGACCAGTAATGGCATGGTGAAGTTTGGCAGCACGGGCTCCACACCCCCCGTGTCTCCCACCCCCTCAGAGCGCTCACTGCTCAGCACGGGTGATGAGAATTCCACACCTGGGGATGCCTTTGGTGAAATGGTGACATCTCCACTGACACAGCTCACCCTGAAGGCCTCCCCACTGCAGATCCTCGTGAAGGAGGAGGGTGCCCGTGCTGCGTCGTGCTGTCTGAGCCCTGGTGCACGGGCTGAGCTGGAGGGACTGGACAAGGACCAGATGCTGCAGGAGAAGGACAAGCAGATTGAGGAGCTGACCCGAATGCTCCAGCAGAAGCAGCAGTTGGTTGAGCTGCTGCGGCTACAGCTGGAGCAGCAGAAGCGGGCCCAGCAGCCGGCCCCGGCCAGCAGCCCTGTGAAGCGGGAAAGTAGCTTCTCCAGTTGCCAGCTGAGCTGCCAGCCCCAGGGCACTGCTCGTGCCTTTGGCCCTGGCCTGGTGGTTCCCACGGCCAGTCATGGAGACGCTCAGGCTCCAGCCACCACACCTGTGGTGGTGAAGCAGGAAACCAGGCCACCTGAGCCAGATCTGGCCCCTGGCCCCCAGCTGCTTCTGGGCCCACAGGGTACCAGCTTCAAGAGGGTCACCCCTCCTACCTTGGTCACGGACTCTACAGGGACTCACCTCATCCTCACTGTGACCAATAAGAGTGCAGATAGCCCTGGCCTGCCCACTGGGAGCCCCTGTCAGGTAGTTGAGGGACGGGCAAGGGTTGGGGTGGCACATGGGCAGGTGAAGAATGAACTCCGTTCCACGGAAGCTGTAGCATCAAACCCAGGATCCAGCTCCCTGGAGGGGCCTCCTTGAGGCCAGGTGTCCCTGTGACCCTCACAGCCTCACGCTTACCTGTCTGCATGTCTTCTCCCCTAGTGGCTTCTACAGAAGCTCCTTAGCTAGCAGAGCTGTCCCTGTGGGCAGTGAGGGAGGCCCTTCCCCCCGCCCCTCCCCAACACATCTGGAGCCGAGCCCTGCCTCTACCAACTGTTTCTTCCGTTCTCCCACCCAGTCCTTGTCGCAGCCTGGTTCTCCAGCCCCTGGCCCACCTGCCCAGATGGACCTGGAGCACCCGCCTCAGCCCTCATTTGCAACCCCATCTCTCCTGACATCTCTGCTGAAGAAGGAGCCGGCTGAGTATGAGGAGACTGTGACTCAGCAGCCTAAGCAGCAGGTGAGGGGCTGGGGGTGTGGGTGAGATGGCTCAGCAGATGAGCATTTCCCTGACAACCAGAGAGTGGTAGGAGAGAAGTGATTGCTGCAGGTTGTCCTCTGGCCACCACACGTTATGGCATGCACATACACTCACACATGTAGAATAAATTAAAATTTGAAGGCAGTAGCAGGCTCAGCCCTGCATAGGTTGAGGGATGGACTTGAGAAGCAAGTCCATAAGAGCATGGGGAGCATCCATTGCAAGGCAGAAACACAAGCTAGGCTGCTCGGCTGAGCTTAGATGCTATCTTGGTGCCCATTCGGGATTTTCATGTTCTTTTCTCTTTCTGTCCATAGGAAAGTGGTTCCTCCAGCCAGCAGATGGACGATCTGTTTGATATTCTAATTCAGAGCGGAGGTAAAGCCCCACCCCCAGCTGCCTCCCTTACCTATAGTCACAGGTTGGCTGTTCCGAGCAGCGGGCCCATGACACCATCTGGAATCCTGGGCTGGCACAGTCACCTCACAGCCCTGCAGCGTTAGGTGAACAGGGCCTACATTTATCCCTGTAGAGCCTGGTCCACAGTCCACACAGAGTGTGGAAGAGTCAAAGTGCCTGACTGAGCACCAGCACTGCCACAAGGGGCAGGGAAGATGCCAGAGGGCAGGGTTCCGGGGCAGCCCCCAGGAGGGTAGCGGCTTGGGGGCTGTGGAGTGAGGGAAGAGAGCTGAAGGACCTGAGGTCAGGGCCAGATCACAAGGAGTGCCGGGCCATAGCCTAAAGCAGAGTGGTCTGACGGTCTTGGCTGCTGACTGTGGCCATGCAGGAACACCAACTAGGACAGTGGCACTCAAGTGAACCGGAGAGGTGCAGCCAGGGGTAGCGCTTGATGCTCAGCGGGAGCAGTGGTACGGATCTGACATGGAGCCCGAGTGGCCTCTCTGACCAGTGCGGTTGCTAGATGAGTTCAGGACGAGTCCTGAATGTCAGCAGCTGCTGCATCCAAGACAAACTCCATAGGGGGTCAGGGAGGCTGCTTGGAGAAGTTGGCGACCACGAGATGTGGTGTTTGAGGGACAGCAGAGGAAGGGCTGCTGGAGTCATGGGAAGCGGTGAACAGCTGCACAGGCAGGAGTAGTTGACCCAGGACAGGGCGCCCGGGGGATTTGTGCAGTTATCACTAGTCACCTCTCAACATTTTCATCTCCCCAAACTAAAAAGTGGACACCACAGATGCAAACTCCGTGTCCCCAGAGCCCCCGTCCTGTGTAGATGCCTCTGGATTTGGTCAAGGCTCACCCACGTGTCTGTCACTGCACCCTTGAACTGTTGTGAATGCTGGTGCTGCCATTTTTGGGGGTATAGCCCACAAGTGATTACTAGGTCAGAGTTTTTTGAGGAACCAACGCATACTGCTTCCAAAGCTGCTGTGAGCTATTTCACCTTCCCTTGCTGTGCACGCTGACTCCAGTGACCCACTTCCTTACTAGCACTTCCGGTGCTGGGACCCTCATGCGTGCTCACCTGGTCTCTGCTGCTGACCTGACAGCAGCCACTGTCGTGTGTGAAGTAATATTTTCCCATGGCTTGGTGTTGCATTTCCCTAGTGACCAGTGATGCCGTGAACTGTTACAGCCATGTGGAGCTCTTTGGAGAAAATACCTATCCTTTGCCCATTTTATTTAAACGAAGTTGGGTATGAACTCCCTTACCAAATCTGCAAATACTTCCTAACATTCTGGGCCACGTCTTTTCATTCATTTTAATTTTTGGTGTGTGCATGTGAGGTTTGAACCCAGAACTTCATATACACTTAGGTGAGCAGTTCACTCTCAGCTTCAGCCGAATTGTGGGTTTTATGGTTTTATGTCCTGTATTTAAGTCTATAGTCAGATTTTTCTCTGGTTTGTGGTAAGGATCGTCCCATCATTTAATTGTACGTATGCCAACCTGACATCTGACCCATCCACTGTCTCTGTCGGCAGAGATTTCAGCAGATTTCAAGGAGCCACCATCCCTGCCAGGCAAGGAGAAGCCACCCCCAGCCTGTGGGTCCCCGCTGACACCACAACCCTCGCCTTCAAATGGACTCCCGCAGGCTGCTGCTTCACCGGGCTCCCCCACCCTCCCAGGACGCCTGGAGGACTTCCTGGAAAGCAGCACAGGGCTGCCCCTGCTGACAAATGGGCACGAGGGGCCAGAGCCTCTTTCCCTCATTGACCTCCACAGCCAGATGCTGAGCAGCTCTGCCATCCTGGACCACCCCCCATCACCCATGGACACCTCTGAATTGCACTTTGCTCCTGAGCCCAGCAGTGGTATGGGCCTGGACCTGGCTGATGGCCACCTGGACAGCATGGACTGGCTAGAGTTGTCGTCCGGCGGCCCTGTGCTCAGCCTGGCTCCCCTCAGCACTGCAGCCCCCAGCCTCTTCTCCACGGACTTCCTGGATAGCCACGACTTGCAGCTCCACTGGGATTCCTGCTTGTAGCCCTCTGACTCCAGATGTGGGCTGGGGAAGGGTCTGAAAGCTGGGGAGCTTTCCAGTGTGCACTCCCTGTGATTGTGAGCCTTGACAATCACATCCCTGGAGGCTGCAGCAGAGACCATACATCTGGCTCAGGCTCACCCAGGGCAGGGGACATAAGCTGTCAGGAAACAACTCTGGGCCCATGCTGAGGTTTTGGGAGGCTGGCTGGAGCCAGTTCAATTCGACCTCCTTTTGTGAGGTCAGAGGTGCACATCTGGCTGATGTTTGGCCCAAGTGGGCCTAGAGCCAACCCACCTTCCTCTCCCATTCCTTCACTGCAAGGAAGAAACTAGCCAGGCCTCTACTCGCCCATTCCCTATCTCAGCCAGTCCCAGGACCCTGTGTCGCAAGAGGTGGCACGCTTGCCATTTTAGTCTTGGAATAGTGTAACCATTTAGTGGTTGGTGGCAAAATCTGTATAGGTGTGTATATACCTCTATATTATATATCGACTTACATATATACACATATATTTTTAGGGTGGTGGGAGATGGGTGTGACTACCTCCACCTGCTTTCACATGCAAAAGGCCTGGAGGGCTGCTTGGGGCTTGATACAGGGTCCTCTTGAGGAGTTGTGTGCCATATGGCCCAGTACCCACTCTGGCATGCGGCTGCCTAGGCCCCCCAACACATGTATTTAACATGTAGACAAGACACCCTGCCATTGCCTACACACCACCCTGCCCTGCTTCCTGGCTCCATAGTGCCACATGGGCAGAGGTGCTTCCTGGTCCTCCTCCAGGAGCTCTCCACCCACCCACATTCCGTCCCATCTCCCCACTGCAGCCATCCTGGCCTGGGGTTGGGGGTAGGGTGAGTCCCAGCTGCACCTGCTGGGGGCTGAGAGGTACCATCTGCCCAACACTAGCCTTGTTCTGTCCTGATTCAATACAGAGTGGGGATGGAGCCATCAAAACCAATGCTGGGGAAAAGGGGGGAAGCTGTGTGAACTTTTTAAAATAAAAACAAAAACACTGACTTGCCAGTCTGTTGTATTTGATCCATCGGGGCTGAGAGGTGTGACTGGGGTCCTGGACTGTTCCATGCCGGCATCTAGGGGCCACACAGTGGTCCTAATTGTATCAGGTGGACTTGAGACAAACATTTAGCAAGGGTCCAGGAGTCAGACCATTTCAGGTAGGATAGCCCTGGTAGAACTTAGGGCCCAACTAAACAAAAGATGAGAGGCTCTCTTTCACAAGAGTTTATTTACAATCAAAGAGGCCTTTATCTGCCATTAGCCTATCCCCTTCCTGAGCAGAGACCAACACAGGTGGTCTTCACATGGGTTTCGGTTAGTATGCCATATGGCTGGCACCCAGGGTGTCCTTGAGGACCCTGGCAGGACACTCCCCAGGACCACATTAAGAAGAGAGAGACTGAGCTGGCCACCAGTACCTGCATTTGCGGGCCTGGACAGGCTCTGGAGTGTGTCCTTCCCTGAACCTCCTAGCTTGGGGAGGGGAGCCTAAGGCTGGCCAGGACTCTGTCCTCTTTCTGTTGAAAGGAGCGGCCTGGCAGGTGGCCTGTGGCTGGGGTAGGCCTGGGAGCCACAGAGCAGCTGGAGGAGCGTCAGCCATCTATGTCCCAGCTGAAAAGGTGATGCTTCACCAGCATGTCCTGAACACCCTCCTTCAGTGGCTGCTTCTCCTCCTGTGCACAGAACATCTCCAGTCAGGGACAGGGACCACCCTGGAACCACACAGGTCACCCAGACTGCAGCCCAGACTGCACCATAGCCCTCCTGGCAAAGGCAATGCCAGGGACCAACCAAGCCACATACACACCTCTCTCTTAGCAGGGAGCTCCCAGTCCTGCGAGAGGCTGAAGGCAAAGCAGCAGAGGACGCTAAGGACCAAGGAACAGACTCAGTCATGCTGGGCTGTTCTGCCAACCCACCAGCCTCTACCAAGTTCCAGGCCCTACAGAACTGCCTACTCACCGGAGCTCACACTTAATCTGGACCCATCCTGGGCTGCGCAGGAAGGACCAGGGCTGGTACCACTTCTCCACAGTGGGCAGGCTGGAGCAGAGTACTTCCAGCCACAGGTGTAATACCTGTTCACTGAGGACAGAGTAAAAGGATGGTGTTAAGGCAAGAAGGACCCCAACTTACAACCCCTTCCCAGGAGCTCCTGAGCACCCTCCACAGGAAAGTGAGGCCTCCAATGGGTCCAGAATCCCTGGGGATCTCCCCCTACCCCCGTCCTGGCTCTGCCCTATGGGGTACCCTTTGAAGGCTCCTCCTCTACACTTACTTGAGCCCCACGCAGATAAGTGAGCGGAGCTTAACATCCATTTGTGCGTGTGCTGCATCATGGGTCACATTCACAGACTGCACAGCCTGAGGAGGGCACACTGTCACTCAAGTGCCCAGTGGCTGACCAGAGAGCTCTCAAGAATGCTGCCAGTGTCCTAACTTACCCGGTACAGCAATTCTTCAGGGGTCAGGACTTTGCCATCTTCATCTAACCTGTGAGAACAAGAATGCCATCACTGGCTGCCATGCTGGGCACTGGCAGGTAACACAGGCAGTTTGTATGTACCTGTATGTCTTACAGAGCACCAGGCGGGAGTACACAGAATCAAAGTCTCTCTCAACCTCCCGGCCCGCAGCCTGTGTGGACAGGACACAGTTTGAGGACAGTAATGGATGAGCACACGCCACTACCCTACAAGCTCTCCCACTTCTTCCTTCAAGAACCCAGGAAAGGACTGAAGTGAGCACCATGGGCATCTGTAGGACTGGGTGGGACTGAAGGGACAGCAGCCAGCAGTGATTACCTCCTCGATAAACAGCCAAGGGTGGCAGGCCCCTCCAAGCAAGGACGGCTTCTTCAGTCCATGTTCAAATAGGGCCTTGAGGGCTGGGCAGAGGGTCCCTCGCACAAGGTCTGTGACTCCTTCTGTCACAGAATCATCCCCAGCTATGGAGTACTGATGGAGAGAACATTTGAGAAGCCCTAGCCTGACACCTACAACCAGCCTCCCTCCTTGTCTTCCTGGCAGCAGCCATTGCCAGGGCTCATTTGGGACATGGACCTGGTACTAGGAAGCCCCTACACCAGGGTCTTCAGCAAGGGGCAGCTCTTACCTCTTTGCTCCGTTCATCCAGGACCTCCACAAACTTGGCTGGAAACCAGCCTGTGGGGGGAAGTGGCCATGTGAGGAGCAGCAGCAGAAGCTGTCCCAACCAACCCTTCTCCCCAAGGCCCAAGAGCAAAGGGCCCCCTTAAACCACCCAGAATCTGCAAGCAGGCCAAGGAGAAAGAAAGCCCAGCTCCCTCAGAGGCTGTGGAAGAGAAGGCCTGCATACAGCCAAGGCCCATCTTCCTTGCCAGCCCTGCAGCTGACAAAGCCCTCACCTCTCAGGCCGTTCAGCTCACCCACCCAGCAGTGCTCATCCTTCTGAGAAATGATCTGCAGGAGAGAACAGCACAGGGCTCAGGGCCTGCACAAAGTGCATGATGTCCTCAGCACTGGCCAGGCTGAGACCAAGCATGTCCAGCAGCATCAGCTCCCAGCAGGGAAGTGGGGGGAGCAGGCAGCAGAAGCATGAGTGCTGGGCCCCCACACACCGTGATGATGTCATTCTTGCGGAAGCCTAGCTCATCATCATCATGTCGCTCAAAGTCCAGCAGGGCCTTGGCCCGGCGCCGGTGGCTGTGTAAGCACGCCACGTAATTCTCATGGTCCCGCTGGTGGCTCTCCATGCTGTAGTCTGGGGTCAGCTCCTGCCAGAGAGGAGAGGCCCATCATGGAGAAGCCTCATCACCAATGGACTGGGGAAGGGAGCCCCAAGTTGAGGTCGGGGAGCCTGCCACTCACGACACTACTGTTCTTGGGGTCTGTGCACTGGAAGTGGCGTGCCACACGCAAAATGGCTTCACGGAGGTCAGCTACCAGCTCTGTCTGCTTGATGTTCTTGGCCTTGAGAGCCTCCAGGTCATCCTCCCCTAGGAGGCACACAGGCAGAGTAACTGGTCCTGCCCAGCTCCCCCCACCCCCACTCCCGGGAGGCACACCAGACAGTAGCCAGTCCTGCCCTGGCTGTACAAGAACCAGTGCAAACCCACACTGGTGCTCACCGAAGAGCAGGGAAGTGATGCCAGACTTCCTCCGCTGGGTCCTGCGGCGCACGACCTGTGGGAGAGCCGACGGCAGTGGCCAAGCCATCGCTCAGAAATGGAAGACACTAACTTGCTTGTGTCTCGCTAGTGCCTGATGTTTCTAATGGCCTGCAGTTCATCATCTTCAGCTCAGCCTAGGGATAGTGTCCTACTCTAACTACCCGGCTAGGAGCCCAGGAATGCATGATACCTAGGTCACCCCCGTGGCAGCCTGCTGGGCCACTTAAGGCATGCACATAGCTGGGTGGGAGGGAGTGGCTTAGCAGGGAAGGGCCAATCTGTTCCCTGGCCTCTCACTCAGGGCTGCTTTGGGATCCATGATTTGGCCAAACTAGAGCCCCCCTACTCAGCCCACCTGCGAGAGGCTGGTGGTGGCGCCGGTCCCCAGGCTCTGGCCTTGGTCTGCAATAAGGTAGGCCAGGTGCTTGCGGCGCTGGGTCTCCACAGCCACATCAGTGAGGGAGCCCGCCAGCCGCATGGCCTCCCCCAGCAGCAGCTCCGCATCCTCCATCTGTGCGGGGATGTCCGACAGCGTGTTGAAGATGGAGGCTGAGTTCTCTGACTGTATGAGCTCTTCCTCCTGGGGAGTGGGAAAGTAAGCAGGCGTGGCTCCGGCACCCTCCTCGGAAACCTGTGCCCTTCAGCAGGCCCAGGAAGATCCCCCAGCACACCCACACGCAGGCTTCTCTCAGGCAACACAATGACGAAGGCTAGGCTAGCTCAGCGTCTCCCCAGGAGGGTACCAGGGCTTGTATTTGGTTCAAGCTCCTGTTCTTAGTCTGGAAGTCAGATGGTCCAGACCAGTAGGTAGAAACTCTGTAAGCACCTTAAGGCGCAGCATGCCCAGTGTAGTCTGGAACAACACCAGGGAGCCCTCGTAGAAAAACAGGTCCCAGATGCGCAGCAGTAGTCTGATGTGCACAACGCTGGCGAAGGCCGTGAGGAACCAATGCAGCGTGATCAGGGACAGCTCTGCCAACAAACACCAAAGCCACAGGCTGGGACCCGGCTGTGGCCTGTAGGAACAGCCTGGGTGGGGGTGGCCAGCTCCTAAGAGCAGCATGGGGGAGGGGAAGGGAAGGGGCCAGAATGCAGAAGACGTGAGTCTCTGCCAGGCCACCAACCCTCTGCTGCCTTGAAACCTCAGAGTGCAGGGTCTGCATTAGCATCTCAGGATCCCTGGGCCTTGGGGAGAGAGGCAGCCAGGTCTCACCGATGTCATGCTCTTGCAATAGCTTGTCCAAGCGAGGCAGGTACTGGACGATCAGGTGACGCAGGACCCGCTGGTCAGTCTGGACACCCAGCAGGGTAGTGCTGAAGTAGGAGGCCGGCAGCAGGTCCTCGATAATGGCACACATCATCCAGAAGGCATCCTCTTCCTCCAGGAATAGCAGGAGGCAGGCAGCCACCTAGCCAGAGAGGGGGACATGAGGCTTCTACCCAAGGATTCATGTTAATCAGAAAAGGTGCCCCATTCTAGATGGTTACTCAGGAAAGGCTCTTGGGGACACTGCCAGGCTGGTTGAAAGGTTCCCTAGGAAACGAAGTATGGCCCTCCTTGGGGACTCTCAGGTCAGCCCCTGCCCTCCCAACCTCCCAACACCTCAAGGGAGAACATGCCCCACAAGAGGCCTGAAGAAGGCTCTGGTACACCAGTCGCTTCCCAGGCTGCTCACCATGCCCGTGCCCTGGCAGTAGCCAATTTCTGGGTAGAGCCAGGCCAGTGCTCGGAGGACTCTGCGCAGGCGAGGCACCCCAATGCTGTTCACGTTGGCAAAGCAGGCGTTGCTGGGCATGGTGCGGAGCAGGTCCTTTTCGATCTATCAGATACCCACCCCACCCCACAAGATCTTGTTTGATGCACCTGTAGACTGGTACCCACCCATTAAGGGAGAGAAGCTATAGGTGGGCTTCTGTCCTAGGATTGGGGATTCCTTATGGTCCAGGACAAGGCCAGCCATCCTTTCTCCAGGATTAAGTCCCACAAATATGAAATTGAGCCCACAACAGCCACCTGGGAACCTCCTGCCCGACCGGATCTGTATTTAAAATTTCCTGTTCTTCCTAACGTGGAGCCATTGCCTCCATGTCTTTCCACACACGGGGGCCTTTAGATAGCTCTCCTTGCAGCCCTGACGGACCTGGAAAGGAGCAAGTTTACTCCAGGCCACATTCTTGAGTAAAAGGGCTGCCCGCCTGCCAAGGAGACCAACAAGGACCAGTCCAGAGGTGACCCTCCTCCTGCCAGAGCACATGGGCGCTGCCAAGCAGCGCCTCCTGACCAGCTAGCTGCCTGTTACCTGTTTGGCAGCAATGGTCTCATCGTTGGAGCTGTTTTTTACAATCTCACGATAGGACAACTCAGAATTCCTCTTCTTCTGCAGCGCCCCAGATAGCCGCATCCACAACTGGAGAGAAGCCACATAGCACAGTGTCGCTTGTGACAAGCCAGGGCACTCTCAACCCTCTATGGGGTCCTTGTCTCTGTGGACATCTCACCTGTGGCCTCATGCCATGTGGGATGCCAGCCAGCACTAGGGAGCGGAGTTTCTCAGAGCGAGGGAGCGAGACTGCAATCTTGTCCCAGGTGAGATCCCCCACGTCATGGTTGTGGGTAAACTCCAGGTGGGCCTGCCACCGCAGCCTCTGAGGGGGGTCCTCCACCAGGGGTGTACCTGTCATGTGGCTGCATCCAGGATCAGAACCTTCCACCGAGACAGAACAGAGGGAGGAAAATGTGTTCCTCACTCCACACGCCCCACAGCAGCCCATCTTCCCTGATGGGGCACAGGACTGTCCCCAGGCCAGGTGGCTCCCCTGAAATACAGACTCCACTGCTCACAGCCTCCTGAGAGCTCCATCCACAGAGTTTTCTTATGGCAAGCAGCCCCGAGCAGACCCTTCTCCTTAAAGCAGCCCCAGCCTCAGAAAGCCAGGTCTCCATCCTCTAGAAGTTTGGGAGAGTCCTTGTACTCTAACACTGCAAACACAATGGGGTTCCTGGCTTCTTTTTAAAATTACACTTATTTTGTGTGTGTGTATGTGTGTGAGCACATGTGTGTGATGGTGCAGGGACAACTTTCGGGAGTCAGTTTCCACCATACGGGTTCCAGCCAGCTCACCAGGCTCCACTGAACCATCTCACTGGCTCTGGACTCCCTGGATCTTCTCTAAACCCTGACTGCTGGCCCACACCAAGACACAGCCTTTGCCTACCAGGGCCATGCCGGGCCACCTCACTGGCTCCACAGCACTCACAGACATGTCCTGCTAGGATATGTCAGATCATGTCACGGCTCAGAGATGCCTCATGGCCCCATCTCGGGCTCAGAACCAGATGCCTCCTGGGCTCCGTTGTCTGCTAGTCTGTCCTCGCCTCTTACCCTCTCTTCTTACTCCCTCCCACCCCACTCTTCCCCACCATTCTCCCTTCCTCACCTCCAAGTCTCCACTCAGTCTTCCCTTCTGAAAAACCTTACTTAACTGCCTTCTGTGTAAATATGTCACCTCCCCTCTTTGCTATCCATGGAATGATCTTCATAGGTCTTCTTGCCCCCAGCATGCTCTATGTTGGCTTGGTTATGGCCTGTCCCCACTGTGTGGTCAAGACCATCTTTGGGGACATAAATGAGAAAAAAGCACAAGGCACCATAGCTCCATGAAGCCCTTGAACACAAGAGACGAACTGTGTGACCAGCAAATAGTGGTGGGTCCTGCCTGCAGAAGCCTGCAGAGCCTCCTCGGCCTCACCCTAAGCCAAGCTCTTAGCCTAGATCCTAAAAACCTCAAGCTTGGCAACATTACACACAGAAAACGCACAAGTTCTAAGTGTGCATCTTGATGGGTGTCGGTAAACAAATGTCCAAACACTGTTCCACACATGGCTGTGAACACTCAGGACTCAGGTGACCTATCAAGACAGATGACTGCCACCATACTGGAAAGTTCTGTGTCCCTTTCAACCTCAGCTTTTAGCTTCCATTCTCTTGCAAATTAGAAGACCAAGGAAAACTAATGCCCAAGGTAGAAGTATGAGAGATGCAGAGATGAGTGCCTCAGCTAAAGGAAGCACTCCTGCTATTCCTGGTCATAGGCCGGGTCTAGCAGATGGTGTTCCCAACAAGCTGGACCATCTGGTCAGATGCCCTCTTATAGAAAAATGGCTATGCCGGCCATGATGGCACACGCCTTTAATCCCAGCATCTGGAGGAAGAGGCAGGTGGACTTCTGAGTTCGAGGCCACCCTGGTCTGCATAGTAAGTTCCAGGACAACCAGAGAGCTCTGTACTTTAAAAAAAAAAAAAAAAAGACAGCAAAAATACCACAATGAATCTGTTGTAATATATTATGTAGCCATTAAAAATGTGTCTTTTAAAAATCTTAAGTAACATAGGAAATTCTCCTGGTGTAATGTGTGATACAATCTTAGTTATGAAAGATCCCTCAGACTCAAAGTGTCAGGAAAAGAGCACCTCACATAGCAGCAACTTCCTCAAATTGTGGGACCACAGGTTCTTTTTTAAAATTAAATTCCCCCCATGACAGGGTTTCTCTGGCTGTTCTGGAACTCACTCTGTAGCCCAGGCTGGCCTTGAACTCAGAGCTCTGCCTGCCTCACCCTCCCGAGTGATAGGATCAAAGGCGTGCGCCTAGCTTTCCTTTGTTTTAATCTTCATCCCTTTCTGCACTGCTTAACTTTTCTACAAAATATGTAACTTCTATATTATATAAAGATCAGTAAAATTTACCTAAAAAAAAATGAGCAGTTCCTATAAACATCACCCTCATATATCTGTCAGGTCACATACAATGCAATGCAACACATGGGCCCAGAAACCTCCCAAGGACATCAGCAAGATCACACACAACAGGTCTTACCTTCCTTGTCCACATGGAAACCAAACTCATCATAGCAGAACTCTGGTTGCTCTGCAGACTCTTCCCTCTAGAACCAGGATTAGGAAGAAGGCTGTCTACCCTGCACTGTGAACCAGTTCCAAAAGATGCCACCCATATGGCTGACTGCTAAAATCCTACCCTAATAAAGGCCTTCTCTAGTATCATTCAACTACAAGGGGTCATTACCATCAATGAATTCTCCTGTGTCTCCATAATAGTCTTCCTCCTAGCTAAGACTGATTCCCACAGGCCCAAGCGACTAAAATGCCATCTCGAGTAGTGAGCCTGTGAACTCTTGTAAATGTGGAGTGGGTCATCCATTCCCGGAATAGTTGCAAAGATAAATCTCTTCCCGAACAGCACGAGAACATGGCAGGCTGGTCCCCGGCTATGCTAAGTGCTGTACCTGTATGTATTTTGCCAGGATCTCCTGGGGCCATATGCTTGGAGTCAGGGCAGAGAAAGGGCCACTGGCAGCAGACGTGTGGTTTCCTACAAAGAGCACAGAGAACAATCAAGAAAAGCAGAAACACCAAGCATGGTGGTACACACCTTTAATCCCAGCAATGGCAGAAGAATCTGAGTTTGAGTTTAGCCTAGTCTACATAGTGAGTTCTCATTCCAGGCCAGCCAGGAGTACAGTGAGATATCTAAAAAAAAAAAAACAGGAAGGAAGAAAAGAAGGAAGGGCTACAAAGAGAAACAGTCTCGACAGTTTCAGTCATTGAGTCAAGAGCTCAAAGCTTTCTCTTCCCCTCTTTCCACCTTTCGCATCTAGAAGACTGTTTTTCAGTTGTTTGGGTTGGGTTGTTTTTGTTTGTTTTGTTTTTGTTTTTTAAAGAAAAGTTCTCATATCCCAGGCTGCCCTTAGGCAGGTCTTCAACTCCTGCCTGGGTGGAAGGATGATTATGAAACCGGAAGTCAAACCACCACTGGCTCCTGGTGAGTGAGCAGCCTTGTTCCCACCTGACATCATGTGCAGTGGACGGTGGCAGGTCTTCACAGATCCAGGCTTAGATGGACATCATTTTCTCTGACTCATGAGGCTCCTCAGGCTTCATCTGCCCTGTCAGGAGAGCAAAGGAGTTGTTCCACAGTGCTCCTCTCCTGAAAGGAGAGTCCTCGCTACCCTAACCACCACTCAACCAGGGAACGTCTGCTGCCATCTTCCTTCCTTCTCTTCTTTTTTTATTTTTCTTTCTCCCTTTCTTTCTTTCTTGTTTTGTTTTTTTCGAGACCGTTTCTCTTTGTAGCCCTGGCTGTCCTAGAACTTGCTTTGTAGACCATGGTGGCCTCAAAATCATATGTCTACTTGCCCGAATGCTGGGATTAAAGGCAAGCACCACCACACTCAGCTCATCTGTGGCCATTTTAAAACCAGGCTAATTTGTCTTTTTATAGTTGGGTCTTTCTTTCTAAAGAGAACTAATGCCTCCTGTAGGCCTCCCAAGTGCTGGGATTGAAGCATGCGCCATCGCTGCCGGCTTGCCTCCTGTTCTTAATATGTTGTCTAAAGAAGTACACAAAGCAGCAGCAGAACTGGAGCATACAACAGTTTGTGAGCAACATGAAGTATTTGCTAAGGTGAGAGAATCAGACCCCAGACTTCCCAGTATTTCTTCAAAAAGAGAAGGGAGAGGTCAGTGAGATAGCCTGGCGTGTAAAGCCACCTGTCACCAAGCCAAATGGCCTGCTTGATTGCCAGAATCAGTAAGACAGGAGGGAAACCGACTCCTTCAGTCTCAGTCTTACACACATGTACACACACGCACATTAAAAAAAAAGGTGTTTTTCTTTTATGAAAGAAAGACTGAGCCCTATCACCAGTTTCCCAGTGCCACGATATTTAGCGTTTGTTGCTCGTGTTGTTTGTGGTGCTGGGCGGTGAGCAGCCTTTTGCACGCCACATTCCCATATTCCCACTCTATAGCCTAATGCAAATTTCTCTCTTGTCACTTTCAAATCCTGTCTCTCCTTTTTAGTCCTGGATTTTTTTGTTTCGTTGTTTTAAAAAGACTGAACAGTAAAGGCAAAAACAGCCTAACTTAAAAATAAGTTAGAGGGGCTGGAGAGACAGCTCAAAGGTTAAGAGCACTGGCTGCTCTTCCAAGGACCTGGGTTCAGCTCCAAGATCAACATGGCAGCTAACAACAAACAGGCTGTAATCCAGTTCTGGGGATCTAATGCCCTCTTCTGGCCTCTGAGGGAACGGTACACATGTGATGCAGAGACATACATGAGGGTAAAACATTCATAGACATTAAAAAATAAAGCTTAAAAAGTAGGTAAGATATTTAAATATATATTTCTCCAAATAAGAAAGAAAAACGGCCAATAGCAGGTGAAGGGCCTAAGCATTATCAGCCAAAAGGGAAAGAGAAATCTCAACTGTGAAGGAGCAGCACTGCACAGCCATGAGAGTGCCAATGCTCAGAGAACATTGGAGAACATCCTCAATTGGTAGGATGCCCTACAAACACGAAACCCCCAGTTCGACTCCCCAACACTGCATGAAACTAGGTGTGCTAGTGCGCACCTGTATTTCTAGCACTTGGACACAGAAAAATCAGATCAAGATCACACTGGCTACAAGACCACACTGTCTCAAAAAACATTTTTTTAAAGGGGAGGGGGCGGCTGGAGAGATGACTCGGCATCTGCAGGCCTCATTCAGAGCAAAAGCATGGAGAAAAAGAGGTTTTTTTTAAATGGGGGGAAGTGACATCTGCTGTGGAGGGCTCAGGGGCTGGAAGACAATTATCAGTCTGCAGTTCCCTTCTCAGCAGCCTCTGCTCACTGCTCTCAGCAGTCACTCAGCAAACAATGACTGAGCACTGAGCCAGGTACCTGACAGTAAGAAAGGTCAGGCTATTGAGTGCAGTAGACAATCAGTCAAGAGACAAACCAGATAGGACTGAGAGTGTCAGAAGAGACAGGCTATTTGTGTCATACCAAAAAGAGTTTTTGAGAGCTGAGGTCTGAGCGAGGGTCAAAGGGAAGTAAGGGATAAGGATTTCAGCCTCACTGCTCTCAGCAGTCACTCAGCAAACAATGACTGAGCACTGAGCCAGGTACCTGACAGTAAGAAAGGTCAGGCTATTGAGTGCAGTAGACAATCAGTCAAGAGACAAACCAGATAGGACTGAGAGTGTCAGAAGAGACAGGCTATTTGTGTCATACCAAAAAGAGTTTTTGAGAGCTGAGGTCTGAGCGAGGGTCAAAGGGAAGTAAGGGATAAGGATTTCACTGAGGGAGGGATCCAGATGCAGGGAGCAACCAGTAAGCTCAGAGCCTAGGGAGCAGTGAGTAGAAGAGAGTGGGAGGAGCAACAGCAGGGCACAGGCACCTCGCCCTGAGGATAGGCCTTTGACCATTATTCTCAGAGAGGTTCTGAGCCATGATGCAAAACCTGATGGGACTGGACAAGCTACCCAGCTGCCCAAAAGCCTATGGAGACTGCAGGGCTGGGAGCAGATGGCCCAGTGTAGGAGATGATGTGGGCTTTGCTTGGGTACAAGCACTGAGAAATGGCCAGATTGTGGATACATTTTAACAGGCTGCGAGCTTCAGCTCTGAATTGCGCCTGCATGTGTGCTATTTTGCATATGCTGTATATATGGAGAGTGTACTTCTTCAAGCTATCCTTAGGCCTCCCAGATGTGATACATAACTGGCAGGCTTCTGTTGGCTATGGAAAATTCCCTGGACGCACCCATCTGGGAACTACAGAAGCAGCCTAAGGAGTTAGTCACATCTTGGTTACCTGGTCACTGCAGCTGCCCTCCTTAAACCCCACAGGACAGGGGTTTAAGAAGCAGGAACTTTAGAAAACCATAATTGATGTAGCCATCTCTGAGGTGCTCTGAAGAAATTATAACAATTGAATGCCATGCTTAAAGGAGCCAGTCCTGATGCTGTGTGTTTCTCCCTAGTTAACCAATCCCATAATTTCCTGCTAGACAAATGTTACCCACTGTTGCAGGCACAAAGGTACTATTCATTTCCTGTGGTCTCCTGATATGGACTGAAGGGACCTACACCCCTGACAAGGCAGTAGGGCTGCTACCACACAGCTGACTTTCTGTAGTCATCTGCCAGGAAACATAAAAGCTGAACCAACACAGGCAAAAAACACTGATTTTTGACAGCTCTGTCTAAGATTCTCAACACCACTGTAAAGAGAGAGGCACCACTGAAAGCTACAGGTAACAACTAGAATCTGGTAAGAGCAATTCAAAGCTGGAAAAGGAAGGAAGAAGCTAGTATGGCCACTACAGATGCTCACAGCACCTGCATAGTGGCTCACAACCATCCATAACTCCAGTTCCAGGAGATCCAATGTCTTTGTCTGACTTCCTTGGGCACCAGGCACATATACACAAATGTAAAAACATTGGCATACATAAAATAATCTTTAAAAGTTTTTTTTACATAAAAATAAATTGTAATAAAAGCTTTCATAAAGTAGTAAAAGTTAGGTGTTGCCACTTTGATAGTATAAAGGGTTTAAACCTTTAAGAGATGATCAGGTGTGCGCATGCCTTTAATCCCAGCACTTGGGAGGCAGAGGCAGGCAGAACGCTGAGTTTGAGGCCAGCCTGGTCTACAGAGTGAGTTTCAGGACAGCCAGGGTTACACAAAAAAACCCTGTCTCAAAAAAACTAAGAGAGACAGAGGAGAGATTATTAGGTCAGGCATGGGGCCCACCCCTATGATACCTGCATTTAGGCAGCAGAGGCAGGAAGATTGCAAGTTTAAGGTCAGCTTGTCTAAATAATGGGATCTTGGCTCAAAACAAAAGGTGATTAGGCCATGAAGGTCATCAGAGGAATGTTCGTTTTTGTTGGAGTCTATTGGTTTTGGATTGTTGTTTTGTTGTTATATGTTTTATAATCTGGCCTATGTTGCCCAGGCTGGTCTTGAACTCAAGTGATCCTTCCACCTCAGCTTCAAAAGGTCTATAGACATAAACCATTATGCTCAGCTTGATCTCGATTTTTTTGTTATTTTCTTTGGAAGTACTTGAGACTACTGTTTGAGATTTCAGACTTTTTCAATAAACTCTATAAGGTAAGTATTCCTAATTGGAAAATCTGAAACTATTTATTTGTTATTCATTTATTCATTCATTTATCTATTCATTTATTTGAGATGGGGTCACTCTACATAGCCCTGGCTGTCCTGGAACTTGTTATGTAAATTAGGCTGGTCTCGACCTCAAAGAGTTGCCTGTCTCTACCACACTGGGATCAAAGGCATGCATCACCATGTCCTGCCTGAAACTTTTAAGCATCAGAAACACTCAAAAACTGTAAGAGCACTGGCTGCCTTTCTAGAGGACCCAAGTTCAATCCCCAGCATTCACAAAGTGGTTCACAACTGTCTGTAACTCTAGTTCCAGGGGATCCAATGTCCTCTTCTGGCCTCTGAGGGCACTTCACATACATGGTGCACAGATATGTATTTGGCCAAACACCCATACACATAAAACAAAAATAATAACTTAAAATTCAAAAATATTTATATGTGTATGGGTGTTTGCCTGCATGTATGCATGTACACCATATGTGTCTCTGGTGCCTGAGGAGATCAGAAGGGGTCAGACTCTCTGGTACTGAAGTTTCAGATGGTGGAAGTCACCATGTAGGGTGCCTGGAGTTGATATGGGTCCTCTGGAAAAGCAACAAGTGCTCTTAACCACTAAGGCATCTCTGCAGCCCCAAATAATTAAAATTTAATGCTCTATGTGGTGGCACAAGCCTTTAATCCTAGTATTCCAAAGGCAGAAGCAGGTAGAGTTCCACGAGCTTGAGGCCAGTCTGGTCTACACAGTGAATTCCAGGCCAGCCAGAATTACATAGTAAGACCCTATCTCCCAATTAATTAACTACTTAATTAGAGGTAATGTTATGGTATGTGCATTATAATTAGAAGTAATTACAACTTACTAATTGTACTGGAAAGAGAGGTGCAGGTCTTTAAGCCTTTCTTCCTTTGGTGGAAAAGCTACTACTCATCACCTCAATTTCCTTTGGGGATTTAATGTTTATGCAAACCCAAGTAGAGAAAAAGTGCAGGGGAGGAGGGGAGAAAGTGCAAATAGCTCATCTGTAACTGTGAAAGGGAGTCCTTTCTCTCTCATTTGTAGATAACACTTTACCAACATAGCACAGCTTGAATTTGACATCTCAGCAACCTGAGAAAACGTGAGCTTCTTAAACTGCTAAATGGTGAAGCTGTCACTTTTCAAGTTATTATAGGAAGCCCTCCCACAACTCTTGTAGAAGTTTATGTTCAGTAATATTTAACATGGTTGTTTTGTGCATTGTTGGGTGAAATGCTGCCTAGGCCTTGGCATTTTGTACTGTCTGCAGGTGTTGGCTTTCTGTAAAAGATGTTTGATTGCTCAAAATCTGCATGTGCTATCAGTAGAACACCCGAGGAGATGAGGTATCAATAAAAACCCCTGAGATGAGACACTGAGGATCCCACTGTCCAGTAAGGTGCTTGTCATGATGGTGGTTCCCTCTGCTGAGGTCTGGCAGGGTCTGCACCTATGAATATACCTCCTTGTCTCTCTTGGGGATCCCAAAGTGGCTAACAACTACACCCAGCAATCTAAGTAACCATTGGAAAATTAACTGCAATGCCTTGAAATTGAAGCTGGTAAGCCCATCTTATTTTGAAAGGCTGGACAGAATCCCCGGGTACCTGTGCTTTCACACGGGTTACAGTTCATGCTGAAGTGAAATACTTTTGCAAAAGCAAAAGCAACAGCAAAAGGCATAAAAGCAACCTATAGGGGAAGATGCTTACCAAGGTGATAAGCACAGTACAGCCATCTGCAAAATGCACTCCTCGGGGAAAGGATTACTCGCAGTGCTTCTATGTCTCCTGAGTTCTGTGCAAATGCCCACAGGACCATCTTATCCACTGGCAACACAGTAAGATGTAAACACAAATGGAAAACTAAACAAATAAGCTCTCTGGCCAGATGTGGGAGAAGGCAAGACAAATGGCTTTATAGCTACAAGACCTTGTTCTAAAATAAATAAATAGATAGATGGATAGATAGATAAATAAAAGTCTCTTGATTATAAACTACCACTGGGTTTGCTATGTTTAACAAAGGAAATTGTGGACTCTCCTTTGAATTTTTGTTCTGTTTTGTTTTTTTGAGACAGGGTCTCACTGTGGCATTGGTTGGCCTTGAGGAGTTTCCTCTGTACACCAGACTGACCTCAAACACAGAGATCCACCTGCCTCTGCCTCCTGAGTACTGGGACAGAAGGTGTATGCCACCATGCCCAGATCCTTTGAACCTTTTAGTAGCACACTAGAACAACACAAAATGAAAATTCTGGGCTTGGGGACTATAGAGATGGCTCAGAAGATAAGACCACTGGCTGCTCTTCAAGAGAGCCCAAGTTCAATCCTAGCATCCCCACAGCAGCTCACGTCCCAGGGGATCCACTACCCTCTTCTGGCCTCCAAGGGCACTACGTGTACATGGTACACAGAATATATACAGGCACAATACCCATACGCATAAAATAATAAGGGGAATTTTTTTTTTTTGGTTTTTCCGAGTCAGGGTTTCTCTTTTGTAACTCTAGCTGTCCTGGAACTCACTCTATAGACCAGGCTGGCCTTGAACTCACAGAGGTCCTCCTGCATCTGCCTCCCAAGTGCTGGAATTAAAGGCATGTGCCACCACCACATGAATATGTGTATTTTTAAAAAAGGTCTGGGGATGCAGCTCCTTGCTTGCCCTGGGTTCGATCTCCAGCACCACATAAACAAGGTGTAATGCCACTTGCCTATAATATCAGCCCTTAGAGGTAGAGGCAAGCAGATCTCTGAGAGTTCAAGGCCAGATTGGGCTACAGAATGAGACCCTATCTCTAAATATGAGGGAAAAAATGAAATTAAGTCTCCTTTAAGTCTTATTTAGGAGAGGACTTGGATTTTAAACCTGCTTGTATGTTACAGCTTTGTAAACAGAGAGAATTACTCAAATGTGAGATTGGATTAACAACATTGTTGGTATTAAAGATTAACCTGCTGCCCCTTGAAGCAAGACAACTGACTTGATATGCTATACTTACTTTTTTGTTTTTTTAAAAAATTTGTTTTTATTTTTTTATGATGAAGATTTGCAGTTTATTTGTAAACTAAAGACTCACATTTACTTGTGTTATAGGCATGCACCACCACCCAGTTCTGTGACATGCAATTTCCTTGATAAAAGAGTTTCAAATCTTCCTTGAGCAGTTTCTATAAAAACAACTCAAACACTATTCAAGGAATTTGTGCTCAAGTATGTTTGGGCCTTAACTGATTTCACTATTATTTTGCTTTGGGATTTTTGCTGGGTTTTGTTTTGTTTTTGTGTGTATGTGTGTTTTTCTTTTTTTCCTTTGCCTTTTATCACATAATACTTTTATTAATTATTTGAGAGTTTCATACAATGTATCTCAATCACACCCTCTTCCTATTCTTCCCAGGTGTCCATCCCCCCACCCATGAGAAAAAACAAAACAAAAAACCTAAAAGTCCAGTCTGTGTGGCAGGAGTATGGATCGTGGGCAACACCGCGGCATCAGGGAGCTCAGATCACAGACATCCACATGGCCTATATTAGCCTGAGACCAAGCAGACAAAGTTCAACCTGAAGTTGGGCTTCAGGGTCCAAATATGCAGGCACCTGGACACCATCTAGGCACCTGGACCCCAGGCAGGTACCAGGACACCCCACAGTGCACTATACTTACTTCTTCTGTATTTATTATAATTATGGCACCGTGAAAGACTGCTGTGACAATTAGATTTAATTGTTGTTTTTAGTTTTCGGTCTCCCCGGCATGTTCCGCCACCACCCTATCCCAGCCCCGCGCTGGCTGGGAAGCCGCTTGGTTCTCGCCCTGGCCAGGGGCGAGAAGAGGCAAGCCGAAAGCCATGGGGAAGCACCGGGACGCTTGGGACGTGGGTTCCTAAGACCGTGTGGTGCTGCCTGATCCCACTTGCTGAGAACGAACACGAGACGGAGACGGCATCTGGTGGACCTGAACTCGTTTATTCAAGGGGTTCTTCCCCAATAAATAACCTCTCCCCATAAGGGCGTGGCTTCTCCCCTCGAGCGGGGAAGCCTTAATTAGCATGGCAGGGGGAGGGGCGTACCTGGCCAACTCCCACAATATCCATGGCCTTTGCAGAGACCCAGGTGTATGATTAACCACGAGGCAGGCAAACATTTTGCCAATCTGTTTACTGAGTTAGCAGCTTCCAGGGCTTCAAGAGTAAAGGAGTCTCCGAGTGTCCTGCTAGCCCCAGGGGGCGAGGACTGCTCGTGCTACAACTTCACTCTTTAGCCTGGAAGTCCTACAAACATGATACAATCTAGGATCACCTGGGAAGAGAGTCTCAATGAGGAGTCATCTAGATGAGGTTGGCCTGTGGGAAGACCTACTCTAAATGTGGGCAGTGCCCAGGACTGGGTGAAAGGAGAGAGAGCCAACCTAGCCCGGGAAGCATGCAAGAATTCATCCATTGCTCTCTGCTTCTGACTGTAATTGTGACAAGCTACTTCAAGTTCCTCCTACAGTGGTGGACTGTAATCTGGAACTGTGAGCCAAACAGTCCTTGTCTCCCTTAAGTTTCTTTTGCCAGGGTATTTTATCAAGGCAACAGGAATGAGTGTAAGAAAACTGATATTTCTTTAGAGGGAGCCTAGGTTGGCCTGGAGCTCATAATCCTCCTGTCCAGACTCCCCAGTGTTTAGATTAGGGGAACGTGCCAACATATCTGGCAAGTAAGTCCTATTTAATAGTTGGCTCAGGACTGGATAGATGATGGCTCAGTGGTTAAGAGCACTGGCTGCTCTTCCAGAGTACCCAGGTTCAATTCCCAGCACCCACATGGGGACACACTATCTAACTCCAGGGGATCTGTCAGATCATACATGCAGGCAAAAAATACAATGTATATAAAATAAAAAATTAAAAAAAAAAAGTTGGCTCAAGAATGCTTCCCCAAAGAAGCAGTTATCTTTGAGAAACCTTGACAAGCTTCTTGAGGGTGGAGGGAAACTCTGGAAACACAGATTTAAAAAAAGTCAGTCTCGATCAGGTATAGACATGACTTTAAACTTGGGAGGCAGAGGAAGGTGAATCTGTGAGTTTGAGGTCAGCCTGGTCTGCATAATGAGTTCTAGGAAAACTAGGACTACACAGAGAAACCTTGTCTCGAGAAAGAAAAAAAAAAATCAGTCTCAAGTGTCTAGCAAAAGAAATTAATAGAGGAGCTGGAGAAGCAGCTCAGTGATTAACAGAACTTGTTGCTCTTGCAGAGGTGACCCAGGTTAGTTCCCAGAACCCACATGGTGACTCACAACCCTCTATAATTCCAGTTCCAGGTGATTCAACTCTTTTGGAGATTCAATTCTTCTGATGTCCACATGCACCAGGCACATATACATACATGTGGGGAAAATAAAACTTTTTAAAATAAAAAACTAATAAAATGAATTAATAGAAATCTGGAGGTGAGGAGAAGAGAAAATAGAGGTGGCCTAGACTAAGAGAAAGGGAAAGGTAAGCAAGGACCTGCATCTTGCAGAACAAGGAGATATTTTTACTAGTGTGCTAGGAGTCGGGAGAGGCTCCGGGGTGTGTGTTAAGAAGTACGACACAGGGCCAGTGGGAGACAGTTCAGTGGGTGAAAGCTGTACAAGCCTGTTGACCTGAGCGCAAACACTGGAATATATGGCAGAAGGAAAGAACCAGTTCCTGAAAGACATCCTAATCTCCACACAAGTGTCACTCTCACACACATACAGCAAATAAGTAAGAGAAAAGGATCTGGGCTGAGGCGATGGCTCGGCAGGTAAAGCACTTACTATGTAACCTACTATGTAAGCATTAGAACAGAGTTTGGATGCCCAGACCTCACATAGAAGCTGAGCTGGCGTGGCTGCTTGCCTGTAATCCTAGCACATGGGGAAGGTGAAGACAAGAAATTCCCAGAGAAACTGACTAGCTAGACAAAATGGCAAACTCCAGGATTATCAAGAAACCCTGTGTCAAGGACACCTGAGGTCGACTGTGGGTCCTCACGCCTGCACACGCACACACCTATATGCATACTACAGAGATACATTCACACACAAAAAAAGAAAAACTTAGAAAAATACTTTTTTTTTACACTTTAATTTTATTTTATGTGCACTAGTGTGAGGTTGTCAGAGCCCCTGCAACTGGAGTTACAGACAGTTGTAAGCTACCATGTGGGAATTGATCCCAGGTCCTCTGGTAGAACAGTGTTCCTAACCACTAAGCCATCTCTCCAGCCCCCCATTTTTATTTTTATTTTTTTTGAAAAATACTTAAAAAAACAAAAAACAAAAAACAAGACCTCACAAAGTAACCAGCTTTGACTGGCCTGGAACTCGCTCTGCAGACCAGACTGGCTTCAAACTCACAGATATCCACATGACTCTACCCACTGAGCCATCTCTTCAGGCCCCTTAAAGGATATCTTGATCAGCAGATCTCAAACTGTTGAGTGTGCTGACATCACTTCTATGGTGCTGATGCTGCTGGAAAACACTGAGACCCAGTAGTTTGAATTCCCCATTGGCCAATCTTTCAAATTTTAGTTCAGATGGGAGCTCAAACAAACCCTCCCATTCTAATCCCATGTTCATCTTCCTCCTCCGGAATCAATCATTGATAGATGTTCCTAATGTCCCCTACTTCATACTATTTATGTACACATCTGTCTGTCCTACATCCAGTACCTGGTCCAGAATATGCTAGGGCAGGTGTTAGCTGGAGGATAATAACCTAGAAGCTCCTAAGGTACAACACGCTCCTTTCAGAGTCTTTCCTTAGCTGCTATTGCTCTCCTGCTCACAATACACTTCATTTGACTACTCCTTTTTCAATGCTCAAGCATTAGCTTCTTTAATACTTCCTCTGCCTCGGTTTGTGTGTGGTATTTGTCTTAGGTGGGGTTTCTACTGCTGTTATGAAACACTATGACAAAGGAAAATCTGGGGAAGAAAGGGTTTATTCTGCCTACACTTCCAGGAAATAGTCCATCCCTGAGGAAGTCAGGACAAGAATCTAAGCAGGGCAGGAACCTGGAACCGGGTGTTAATGCACAGGCCACAGAGGAACAGTGCTTCCTAGCTTTCTCTTCATGGCTTGCTCAGTCTGTTTTCTGTAGAACCTAGGACCACCAGCATCCACCTTCAATGTGAAGGGCCCTAACACATCACTAAGAAAACACCCTACAAGCTTGCCTATGGCCTGACCTTATGGAAGCATTTTCTCAGTTGAGGTTGTCTCCTCTCAGATGACTCTGGCTTGTATCAAGTTGATATAAGAACTAGCCAGCACAGGGTTCAGTTTCTCTATGTTCCTAACCAACCTGTCCAGACATACTTAATAGCTACCCATTCATTGCAGGCTTTCTCCATGCCAGGAACTCTAATAAGCAGAGCTAGATTAAAACCTGTAGAGGCCAGCCAGATGTAGTTGTGCACATTTCTAATCCTAGCACTAGGGAAGCAGAGGCAGGAGGCAACAACTGTCAATTGAGGCCAGCCTGGTCTATACAGTGAGTTCCAAGACAGCCAAGGCTATGCAGAAGACACTTTCTCAAAAACAAAACCAGAACATGAAGGCATGCCAAAAAAAACAAAAACAAAAAAAACCAGGGTGCACATTTCACATAAAATAGAAGGCAGGGTAAACCTGGCAGCATTTACTTAATATTCTTGTATCTTTTGTTTCTTTGGGTGTGTATGTGTAGTGTCTGCATGTATCTGTCACGTGTCTGTGCCATTGCCAAGATTTTTTCTCTATTGATTTTCACCATTTTTTAAACAGACTTTAAGATTTATTTATTGGGGCTGGAGAGATGGCTCAGTGGTTAAGAGCATTGGCTGTTCTTCCAGATGACCCAGGTTCAAATCCCAGCATCCACGTGGCAGCTCACAACTGTCTATAATTCCAGGTCCAGAGGATCTGACACCTTCACATCAATGCATATAAAATAAAAATTATTTTAAAAGAAGATTTATTTATTTATGTCTGAGTGTTCTGTCTGCATGCACACCTGCATGCCAGAAGAGGGCATCTGATTCCATTATAGATGGTTGTGAACCACCATGTTCACATGTGGATGCTGGAAATTGAACTCAGGACCTCTGGAATAACAGCCAGCATTCTTAACAGCTGAGTCATCTCTCCAGCCTACACTGCTTTTTTAAAAAAGATTTGATTTTATGTACGTGCCCTGTATGTACATCTTTGCATCGTGTGTATACAGTGCCTTCAGAGACCAGAAGGGGATATTACATTCCTTGGTACAGGTGTTAGATGGTCTGAGTCACCATGTATGTACTGGAAATTGAATCCAGATCTTCTCAAAGAGCAACCAGTGCTCTTAACCACTGAGTAATCACTCCATTCATCTCCCTCCTCCTTTTTTTTGAGACAGGGTCTCTCACTAAACCTGGACGTCACCAATTCAGCAAGACTAGTTGGGCAGTAAGCCCCGGAAACCATCCTGCCACTGCTTCCCCAGCACTGGGATTACAGGGCACACGGCTTTGCCTGCCTTTTTATGTGGGTGCTTAGGCTTGCCCAGAAAACATTGACCTGAGCTACCCCTCCAATCTCACCTTTGATATAGCCACTGCAACAGGCACAGCTCTATAATCCCAGCACTGAGGAGGCTAAGGAAGGAAGACCAAGAGGTTTGAGGCCATTTAGGGCATGTAGTAAGTCTGAGGCCAGCCTGGGCTACAGTAAGACTTGTTTCAAAAAATAAAACCAGGGGCTGGAAAGAAGACTAAGTCGTTAAGAGCACTGGCTGTTCTTCCAGATAACCTGGGTTTGATTCCCAGAACCCACATGATAGCTTACAACCATCTGTAAACTTCAGTTCCAGGGATCCAATGCCTTCTTGGGCCTCTGAGGACATCAGGCATGTATATGGCACACAGACGTAAAATATTTTTTAATAAAATAAGAATTTTTAAAAATATCAAAAGGTGAGGCTTGGGAAGTAGCCTTAATCAGTAAAGCACTTAGCATGCAAGCATGAGGACTGGAGTTTGGATTCTGAGAATCTGCATAGAACCAGGTACTGTAGCACCTGTCTGTCATCCACCACTTTCCTAATGCCTTTTGAAACTCTTCTTTCTTATAACCTGATGCTAATAAGGAGCCAGCATTTCCTACCATCAACATTATTACTAATCTCTCTGGTGGGGCCTCTATCTCCAGTCCTCTCACCTCCCCTATCCACTATTTTGCAATCACATGGTCTTTTTTTTTTTTTTTTAGTGCATCCAATCACTTCCTTCCACTCTTTAAACCTTTTTGCTTCCCTGTAAATGGTATTTAAAAGGTATTTAAAATGTACCTAAAATGTAACCGTTTTTCTTCTAAAGAGGGGTGTGGGTTTGGCTGATTTTGCCATTTGAGTCTGGGCTCTCAAAGGCTGCTGTTACTTTTCTCACTGGTAACTTGACTCCACCCCTCTGTTCCTGGCCACTAGATTTCTAACTTGTAAGGTCTTTAAACCTTAGTTAGCTCAAAGGGTTCAGAAGGAAAGGAAAGGAAAAATGAAAAAGGAAAAAGGAAAAGGAAACCTTTACAGCCCTTTTCTGGCTGTCTTAATCTGTTTAAGTCTGGGGAAATGAGCTATAACCCACTCTGGTTCAGCTTCTCCCAGCACGGCAGTATTGAGAAGATCTAAATTGTAACTTTTCTAAAACCCCAGTTAACTCATTTTATCTGAGCCTTATTTCTGCCTGCTTCTCCTATCATCAGCTTTTGTGTTCTGTCTTTCTCTGTGCTAGAACAACTGTGCTGTAACTCTGAACTCTGACTGCTGTCATTTCAACTATCAGTTTCTCTCTTATATACCTTCCTTAAGCTGTTTCCAGAAGTCTAAGCGGCATACAACCACAAGAGGGAGGGGTTTTTCCCTGGCAAAACTTCACTACACTTCCCTTAAAAAAAAATTCACGGGCATGGTAGCACACACCTTCAACTCCAGCACCCAGTGTCAGTTGAGGCCAGCCTGGTCTACATAGTGAGTTCCAGGACAGCTAGGGCTATGAAGAGTCTCTGCATCTGAGGTTAGATATCTGAGGTAAACTCCCACTTCTCAACAGCCTCCTCTAATATCAGCATCAGAAGAGCAAAGCAACTTCCTTATTCACTTCCCTTCCAGCTCCTGCTCCTACAGGTTTGCAATTGGGCTACTGTCCCTTCCTTAAGTCAATATTTCCTTTGTGATCAGGGATAGAATGTTCTTTTAGGCCAGAGAGGCGTGGCAGTGTAATATAGAACACACACTGGGCAAATATAAACCAGGCAGAGAGGAACCGCCCCTGAAGCAGCATGCCAAGGAACAAGCTGCCCCTTCCTGCTCAGTAGCCAAGAGAAATGCAGCCCTCCATCTAAACTAGCTCAGGCTTACAACCAGTGTCTCTTTGAGACCTTCGAGTCCCTCCCTGGATAATTCCTGGCAGGAACCAGGTGGTAAAGAGGAAAGCCAAAGCAAGGTGTCTGCGTAGCCTGTCTGTTCTACCATGAAGTGAGTGAAAATGATGTATTAGCTAACTGAAGCTCAACATTCAGGTGGCCCTTAAAACAGCTAGGAGTTTTTGAGGAAAATAAAGTTCCTTGAAGGATGACTAGAGAAAAAGTCTACTAAGAAACCTTTATTTTAAATTTATAATAATACAGAGGGTCTGGTAATATAGCTCATTAGTAGAGTGCTTGCTTAGAATGCAGGAAACCCTGGGTTGGATCCCCAACACTACAGAGAAACAGTATATGGTGGTGTAAGCTGGTAACCCCAGGAATCTAGAGGTGGGGGCCGAAAGTTCAGAAATTCAAGGTCTACATTGGCTACATTCTCAACCTGGGATAGACATATATAAGACCCTTTCTAAAACAAACAGATAAAAATGAACTAGACACACAAACTGGGCCTGGATGGTGAGTTAGTCATTAGTGTGCTGCGCAAACCTGAGGACCTGAGTTTGGACCCCAACACCCACGTAGATAGCAGTGTTCATCTTTATTATGATTTTGCAGGCCTGCCTTCCATAACATCTTACGTTTTTGTGATAGTTCTTTATACTTCATACTTGGCATGGTGATTTAAGCAGTTAGGTTGAGGGCTGGGAACAGCACATTGGAAGAGTGCTTTCCTAGCATGCATGAACCCTATGTTCCACCCTCGGCACTGCAGAATAAATAAATCAGGCCCATATACTTAAATACTCCATTGTAGGAGTAACAGCACCATATCAAATGAACTGTCCTGCCTTAGCTAGCCCCAACTACGTTCCTCTTGTTGCCGGTTCTATTCATGCTCCTTTTGAACAAAGCCAAGAGACAATCCACATATAGTTTATTCTCACTGTCGTTCAAAGCTTCATCACACATCATGACTTTTGCTTTGTTTCTTTGAAGCAGTGTCACACTATGCAGTCCAGGCTGTCCGGAACTCACTCTGTAGCCCAATCTGGCTGGAACTTGTGGCAATCCTCCTAACCTGAGCCTTCCAAGGGCTGGGTGAAGCATATGTCCTGGTCTCATTAACTTTATATTGTATTTCTTTCAGTGCTAACTCACACTCCCCAGAGTTCTGATGACCTCTGCAGCTGGTCACAGACTAAGAGAGCTGAGATCAAAATTGCAGTTGGGCTGACAGTGCAGCTCTGTAATGGTCGCACGCCAGGAAAGCATAAAGCCCTGGGTTCCGTCTGTAGCACTGCAAAGCAATTTTTTTGCAAAGCAATAAAAGTGGTGGTGGGGTACTGGAAACATGTCTCAGTGGCTGTGCTGGCTGGTTTTATGTTAACACCAACTGTAGTCATCTGAGAGGAGGTAATCTCAACTGAGAAAATGCTTCCAGAAGAGCAGACAAGCCTGTAAGGCATATTCTTAATTAGTGATTGATGTGGTGGGCCCAGCCCACTGAGGGTGGGGACACTCCTAGGGTAGTGTCCTAGGTTCTGTAAGAAAGCAGGTGGACCAAGCCAGCGCTCCTCCATGGCCTCTGCATCTGCTCCTGCCTCTAGGTTCCAGCCCTGGCTTCCTTCAATGATAGATAAAAGGGTAAGCCAAATAAACCCTCACCTCCCCAATCTGTTTTAGTCGTGGTGGTTTGTCACAGCAAGTGATTGTAAGACAGTGGTTGTTTAAGAGCTCTTGGTGCTCTTGCAGAGGACCCAGGTTTGAATCTCAGCACCCACATGATGACTCACACCTCCAAGGGATCCAACACCCCCTTCTGACCTCCAGGGCCTCTTGCATGCACAGGATACACATACACTCTACACAGGCACACATATATAAAAATACACACATCTTTAAACTTGCTGTGCAGTCTTTCACTTATTTTTCCGGCTCTCTCTTTTGACCTCCCATTTAGGGGAGAATGGATTCTCCCTTTACACATTAACTCTTTCACTCACAGTAGCCTTTTCAGCCCTCTGAGGTATCTTACTCTGAGCGCCTTCTATTCTCCTTCACTATCTTTAAGTCAATGCATACACTCAGATCTCCTGAATCCTTTCTCTTTTTTTACCCTGCTTCAGACAGGGTTTCTCTGTGTAGCCCTGGCTATCCTGGAACTGCTCTGTAGACTAGGCTGGCCTTGAACTCACAGATCTATCTGCCTCCCCAGTGCTGGAATTAAAGGCACACACCACCACCACCTGGTTTTCCTGAGTCCTTAAATTAGAACAACCAAATCAAAGTGACTATGTCACTCAAGCCTCTTTCAACGTTTTCTTTATCTGCTTTATTGACGTATTTTAAAAGCCCTTGCCAATCAACTCACTCCTTTAACTTTGTGGCTTGGCTTGCTTAACAACTAGACTTTGGGGTCTCATTGCTTCCCCAGTCATGACATGGATGGAGTCTTTTCCTGTGGCCTAACTCCTTACCCTGTAGCACTGGACTCATCTACCTACCCAAGGTTCTTAGAATTATTTTCCTAAACTCTGAGGTAGTGATCACGTCAGTTTTTCTTCTTTATTTAGCTGTTTCTTTATTGCTCTTCTATTGCCCTATTTCCCAAATCAGTCAGTCATGTTCTTTTTCTTAATCTCTGTTTGGTAGCCATTCTCCTTCCAAAGTGAGATTTAAGGGTGCTGAAGAGATGGCTTAGCAGTTAAGAGCACTGGCTGCTCTTGCAGAGAACCCAGGTTTGATTTCCAGCACCCACATGGCAGTTCAAAACTGTCCATAACTCCAAGGATCCGATGCTGCCTTCTGTCCTCTAAGGGCACCAGGCACACATGTAGTACACAGACATGCTTTCAGGCAAAACATCCATACATATAAAATAATAAAAATTAAAAACAAAATGGGATTTAGGGTCAGTGAGTAAGGGCGCTTGCTGTCAATCCTGATGCCCTTGAGTTGAATTCTAGGATCTACTTCTTAGAGAGACCTGACTCCTGCAAGTTGTCCTCTGACCTCTATGCTTTCAAATGTGCACACACAAAATAAGCAAATACTTAAATTTTTTATTTTTTGTTTTTTAAAGTTGACCATGATAGCACACACCTCTTTTGTTTTGTTTTTGTCTTTTGAGACAGGGTCTCTCTATGTAGTCCTGACTGTCCTGGAACTCACTATGTAGACAGGAAGACCTCAAAACTCAGAGATCTGCCTGCCTCTACCTCCCAAGTGCTGGGATTAAAGGCATGCACCGTCACCACCACCGGCAATTACAAACATCTTTAACCCCAGCATTTAGGAGGTGGGCAGAGGCCGAGGCAGGGAGATTAGTGGGGGCTACATAATGAGACTCTGCCTTTCTGCCTCAGAAGAAAAAAAAAGTAAGATTTATCCATCACGGGCCACACTATTATTTCCAACTTTCTACTGGATATCTCACAACACATCTGCTTTTATCCCGTCTCCAGATGATTCCTTTTTACTTTCCTATTTCTTCTAAGATATTCAGATTTTAAGATTTAAAGTAATTTTCAAGTCTTAAGCTTCTTTTACTCCCACACTGAATTACCTGGAAAGTCTACAATTTTGCCTCTAGAATACCTCTAGCATCCTGTTTCCACTGCCCTAGTCCAAATCTCACTGCCACTTTTCTGGTCCACTGTGAACATTTAGCAGGTTTTTGTCCACCAGACTGTCTTCTACTCAAATGAGTAATAGATTAGTCTGCTGGCAGCACAGTCCTGCAATCCCAGTCACTCAGGAGGCTGAGGAGGATGGCACTTTCAGGGCCTGCCTGGACTACAGAGCAAGTTCAAGGCTAGTCTGGACTACTTAACAGTCTCAAAATAAAAGTCTTAGAGAGAGAGAGAGAGAATGAGAGAATAGAGATATAAGAGATATAGCTCAATAGTAGAACACTTGCCCAGAAAGCATGAGATCCCAAGTGTGGAATACCCCAGTATGGGGAGTTAGGGGAAGGAGGCACTGTGAACAAATTTACATCCCAAGAAGCATAGCTGATTATATATGCTCCCAACCCACTTTGGGCAGAGGTTGATTTTGGGAATGTTCAATCCCTTCTCTGCCTTATTTTTAATTGTTATTAATATGTATGTGTTTGTGTCTATGTGAATATGTACCGTGCATTATTATGAGTACCCTAGAGACCAGAAGAGGGTGTCAGAGCCCTGGAACTGGAGTTAACAGGCAAGTACTGGGAACCAAACTCAAGTCCCCTCCAAGAACAGAAAGTGCTCTTAACTGCTGAGCCATCTCTCTAGTTCCTCAGCCTTATTTTTCAAGACAGGACTTGTCACTGAAGCTCACCCTTGGCTAAACTGGCTGGCCATCAGGCACCTGGGATCTGCTTGTCTCTGCTCCCCAAATGCTGAGGTTCCAGATGTATACCACAAAGGTGCTAGAGATCCCAACCCCTCTCCCTCCTCCAGCGAGCACTTTACCCATTGAGCCATCTTCCCAAGCTCCCCAAGCTCTCCCCCTTCCTATTTTCCCACATTTTACTTATTTTGTGCATAGTTAACAAACTCGTTTTCCCTTCTACCGCCTGCATCCCAGGGACTGAACTCAGGCCACCAGGTTTGGAGGCAAGCACCTTTCCCCATCAGTAATTCACTTTTGCATCAGCTTAAAAAATGTATTTCTAATTTAGTTTATTGTATGTGTTTAAGGGCTCTGCTTATGTGTGTCTGTATACTGTGTGTGTGTGTGTGTGTGTGTGTGTGTGTGTGGTGCCCTCAGAGGTCTGAAGTGTGTGTCAGATCCCCAGTAGCTGGATTTACAGACGGTTGTGAGCCATAATTTGAGTGCTAGGAACCAAAACCCTGGTCCTCTGAACAATAAGTGCTCTTAACTAATGAGCCCTCTCTCCAGCTCTGCCTGCATTGGCTCTTGTGTACATCATGCTTAGACAATGAAAGGCTGACTCACATGCCTATGAGCCTTTTTCTTTGTTTCTTCTGCTTAGAAGGCCAGCCGCCTAGCATTTCCAGTTTTCCCCATTTTTCAGTCCTCGGCTCTGAAATACCACTTCTGTGATGCTTTTCCTACTGCTTCCTCTCAATACCTCCTTACACTCACATACACACAAACCGTGGTCCTAGTTATCTGGCTGTGTACCTTATCTTTTCTAGTAGACTGAAGCTCTGTTAGGGCTAAATCCTTCAGCATCTATGACTTAAATTCAGGATTTCCCAGAGACTAAATTAGCTACCTGTCTTATAAGTATTTAATCACCTATTTTATGAAATACCTACATGTATCTATCTTCATTACTATTTTAAAGATTTGGTGAAAAAATCTGTATTTACTTTATTTAAACATCGTGCATTGGGAGAAAGAAGGCCTGGGTGTGGTGATCTGTCTTGTCACTTAGCTGTGAGTCCTTTAGGCAAAACAATCTTTCATAACCTTCATTCTCCTTTTTATGTTTTTGGTTTCTTGACAAAGGGTGTCACTATGTAGCTGACTGTCCTGGAACTCACTATGTAGGACCAGGTATGCCTCGACCTCACAGAGATCCTCCCGCTGCTACCTCTCAAGTGCTGGGATACATTATAACCTATCCCACATCCTCTTAACATGAGACAATGACAGTCGCCCTCACTGAGTGGCAGAGCTTTATGCCTCCTCTTTTTGACATGAAGCAAACTTCTGTGACTGTCTCAACCTAGAGAACATTGTAAAACACAATGTGACACCCAAGGTTTTGTTATTAAAGTGCCATGCACTTCACCAATTTCCATGAGAAGTTAGTTCTTGCACACATCTATCACACTAATTTAGGGAAGGTCATATGGGAAGGTTATAGATAAGTGTTCTAGTCAGTCAGATAGGGTAAGAGCCAGATGGCAGTCACCATCAACACCCAAGGCATGTAAGAAATTTTGTTTTGTTTTTGTTTTTAGAGATAGGGTCTCTCTGTGTAGCCTTGACTCTCCTAGAACTCACTACAGGTAGACCAGGCTGGTCTTGAAATCAGAGATCTGCCTCCTGAGTACTGGGATTAAAGGTGTGTGTCACCATCACCCGACTAGATTTTTTTTTTAAAGGAGGAAGAGGTGAGATAAAGTCTCACATGGTAGGGACTGGAGAGATGACTCAAAGGTTAAGAGCACTAACTGTTCTTCCAGAGGACCTGAATTTGATTCCCAGCACTCACATGGTGGCTCATAACCATTTGTAAATCCAGTTCCACAGGATCCAACACCCTCTCTGGCCTCTCATGCACATGGTATATAAATATATATGCAGATTAAACATCTATACATAAAAAATACTTTTAATTTAATTTTTTATTCAATTTTTATTTTATGTGCATTGGTTGAGGGTGTCAGATTTCCTGTAATTGGAGTTACAGACAGTTGTGAGCTGCCATGTGGGAGATGGGAATTGAACTCAGGTCCTCTGGAAGAGCAACCAGTGTTCTTAACCTCTGAACTATCTCTCCAGCCTCCCACTTTTTTAATTTTTAAGAGAAATACAGGGGTAGTGGTGGTGGTGGCTGGAGATAGTGGCTCACAACCATTTATAATTGGATCTGATGCCCTCTTCTGACATACAGGTTTACATGAACATAGAGTACTCATATACATAAAATAAGTAAATCTTCAGGAAAAAAAGACAAACAGACTGGCATGTGCTCTAGATTTCCAGAGTTTTTGTGAGTTACTACCCTTGTGGTAACGTTGTAAGCTATCATCCTTGCTGGGTGAACTCGGTGATGCAGCTGTCTTCAAATCATTTCTGCTCCTGTAAGCAATCCCTTACCCACAGTCTTTTAAGTAACCCCAGTAAAACTCAATGGGTCACCAAGTTGAAATTTTGTGATATCTGCAAAAATACAATAAAACAAAAATACTTAAAAAAAAAAAAAAGAGGACTGGCTGCTCTTCCAGAGGGCATGGGTTCAATTCCCAGCACCTACATAGCCCCTCACAACTGTCTGCATGTAACTCCAGTTCCAGGGGATCTGAGCCCTCTTGTGGCCTCTGAGGACACCAAGATCACAAGTGCTGCACAGGACATACATACAGACAAAACAACCTATCCACATAAAATAAAAATAATAATTAAATTTTTTTTTTTTGCTGGGCAGTGGTGGCCCACACCTTTGATCCCAGCATTCAGGAGGCAGAGGCAGAGAGGTAGGTGGATCTCTGGGGGTTCTATGCCAGCCTGATCTACAGAGTAAGTTCCAGGACAGCCAGAGTTACAACAGAGAAACCCTGTGTAGGAACCCACCCCATCCCCCCCAAAAAAGCCCAAAAACTTAAAAGTCTCACACTGTAGCCAGGGTGGCCTCAAATTTATAGCAGTCCTACCTCAGTTTCCCTAGTAAATGCTGGTAATACACGTGTGAGCTGCCATGGCCTACCAATGAAGAACCTGGGAAAGGCAAGCACTGAAAAAAATGGGTTGACTTAATAAGTGAAGATTCATGAATGAATGAGACCCCAAAGAACAGTAAACAGAAAAAGGAGCTTAATAAAGGAGCCATAGTAAATGAGTTATGCATTGCGGGACTCCTGGCTGGAGGGTTGCAGAAGTGGGAGACCGAACTAACAATGCATAAGAAGTCACTTTTAGAAAAACCAGGCAAAAGGTCTTGGGAGAAGAGCAAGAGTTTGCTACCAAAGAAAAAACAGGATAAAGTCAGGCATGGTGGTACATATCTGTAATCCTAGCACTCAGGAGGCTGGAGTTGGGTGACAGACAATTCAAAGCCATCTTGGGCTATACAGCATTTTTTTTTTTAATTGCTATTGGGTGGAGCTCAACATAACACATGTTCGTGTGGAGGTAAGAGGACAGCTCTGGAGAGTCAGTTCTCTCCTTCCATCTTTACATGGAACCAAACTCAGATCAAGGCTTGCACCTGCTGAGCCATCTCACCAGCCCTTGAATAACAATTTTGAGGCCGGCCAGAACTACATACAGTGACTGTCTCAAAAAGAAGAAAGAGAAAGAAAAAGAGAAGGGATGAGAGTAGTTATTGGACTTTGACCTTATTCTCAAGTCACACAAGTTAAGGATATTTACAAATGGAACTCAAACATAAGAACTGGGAAATGACCTGCTGCTTCCTGTCTTTAGAATGGTATTGAGAAGGTTAACTACATATCTAAAAGGCTAACTACAAGGCTGGGAATAGCCATATTATTTTGTTAAGGAAAAAAATAATCTTTTAGGCCTGATTGCAAATCATACCTTTCCTAAGACTTCTTTTTATTATGGAGACTGGATCTCCCCCTATGTTGCCCAGGTTGGCCTGGAAATTTCTGAGTTCAAGCAATTCCCCTGCCTCATCCTCCCTGGTAGCTGAGAATACAAGCATGGGTCTGTTTTATGACTTTTGGTAATTAATTAGTGCTTTCAATTTCAGTTTTCATGTTACTCTTATTGAGGTTCTATCCAATGAAAGCTAACCAGTGAGTCAAAAGAAGTTAACCTTCTAAGCCACATCATTAGCAGAGAAAACCACAAATATAAAGCTGGGCTCAGGGATGGCACACACCTGTAATCCTCAGAAGGCAAAAGCAGGAGGATCTTGAGTTCAAGGCCATTCTAGGCTATATGATAAGACCACATCTAAAACAAACAACAGAACACACATAAATACAGCCCACCACAATGATACCTACCTGTAATCTCTGCCCCTGGGAGACAAAGACAGGAAGATCAGCAGTTCAAGGCCATTCTTAGCAATATAACTACTTTGAGGCTAGCCTGGGCTACTGGAGACCCTGTCTCAAACAAACAAAACCTCACAAATACAAAATGTAGAACACAAATGCTTTAAAATGCAGAACATGTAGAGCTGGGTGCAGTGAGTGGCGAATGTACCACTTAATCTCAGCACTCAAGAGGCAGAAGCAGTGGATCTCTGATCTCTTAAGTTTGAAGCCAGCCTGGTCTACATGGCAAATTCCAGTCCAGCCAGAGTTACATGGACAGCCTTTCTCAAAAAAAGGGAGATTAGGAATATAAATATAACCAGGAGACACACAATGTTAGAAGACACAGATAATGAATAGCTAACTGTGCCTACTTTAAAAGAGTCGAATGCCTCATTTGCAAGTGGTGATTATAAGGCAATGAGCCTACATTTTGGAAAGAGGAATGATCTACTATACATGTAATATTCATAACAGTGCTGTCCGAACAGCTGATAAGCCACACAGAAAACAGCCTCATTATTCAGTCATATGCTACTACTATGAGCACTCATCTCTACCATGTTGAACACAACAATCCCCTAAGGCATTCAGCCTCCAAGCTATCACTCACCTACTGTTGATCTACGGAGAGAAGTACGGTGGTGAACAAGACAAAGGCCCTACTTTTCTAGAGTTTCCACCGAAAGCTGGTATCACAAAGACGCACTTGTAGCTCAGTTCCTAGTCTGCAGACTCCAAAGCCTGCACTTTATCTTTCAGCCATATCATTTCTCACTGGAGAGGGGGCAATTCTCCCTAGAAGTACAGAGCCATTTATGCAAGCTAATACTACTTCTAGAGAAAGGTAAGGTTTCTCTCTTAGTGGTCCAGTGTCTTTCCCCAATTCCCAAGACTAAAACTGAGATGTAAGCATTTAATATCTGATACTGACAATTTCCAACTTCTTTCTCTTCGCCCCTAAACTTTCTCAGGGCAAAACTTTTATCTAGAACAGAAGGTGGGTGGTGGTTACACAGCAAATATTCAATATATGATTGAATGAAGTTCACGAAGGTGGAAGCCAGACTTAATACACTAAGGAGTAAATGAAAGAAATTGGTAGAACTTACCCCTCCCCTCTTTGAGACAAATTTCATGTATCCCAGGCTGACTTCAAACTATCTATGTAGCTAAGGATGGCTTTGAACTCCTGATTCCCCAGCTTCTACTGGGATTACAGGCAGGCACCACCATATTCGGTTATGTGATGCTAAAGACCAAACCCAGGGTTTCATTCATGTTAGACAACTAACCTACAAACTGAGCTACATCTCCAGGCCCAGAATCTGCTTTTTAATGACAAATATAGAAAGGAAAACGGGTTAGGTGCAATGGCACACATCTTTAATCCCAGCATTCAGGAGGCAGAGACAGGCAGTTCTATGTAAGTTCCAGGCCAGCTTGGTCTACAAGCAAGTTTCAGGACAGTCAGAACTACTTAAAGAGAGACCTTGTCTAAAAAAAGAAAAGGAAAAAGAAAGAAAAAAAAAGAGAGAAAAGAAACGGTAGTAATTTCTAGAGGAAATACAACGAGAAGACTGAACCAGGAGTATAACTCAGAGTTTGCCTAGCATGCAAGTCCCTGGATTTGATTCCAGGCACTACATTGAAAGGGACCAAGAATGAGGAAACATTTAAGCATACTTGCTTTTGTTGGTTTGCAGTGCTGGTAGTGAACACAGGGCCTTGTACGTAGAAGGTAAGAGCTCTATTATTAACCCACATCCCCAATACTTTGAACATATTTGTTGGTAAGGCAATACAAAACACTGTCAAAAGGACAGGAGTGCTGGGCATGATGGTACACATTTGTAATCCCAGCACTTGCAAACTGGAGGCAGGAAAACCTTGAGTTCTAGGCTACTAGGCAAGCATTATGGGGAGGGAGAGACAGTAGAGGTTTTAGAGATAGAGATGACTAGACGTTGGTGTTGTCACAGTGTTGTGAGAAAAATCCCTTAACTCCTAAACTTCGTTTACACAAATATAAAACACATGATCACCTACAGTTGCCTGTGACAATTACGGTGTTTATTATTATTATATTATATTATTATTATTATTGATAACTGCTTTCAAGGATTATTGCTGTAAGTAGAGCCACACTCCCGCATTCTAACTTCTCCCACCTAGCTGTCCTGCCCAGATTTCCTGTACAAGTTTGTGTTATATGCAATGGCAAACAGGATCTTTCTTCTGTGTACTACCCTTTGTGCTATTCCCACTTCCTTATGACAGTCTGAGCTCATGAATGGCTGCTGTGGAAAATTACTGCTGTTACCAGCTGAGTAACAGGCACAGTCCAGAGAACAAGCTGATGAAACCGATGTTAAGTCACCAAAATAACAAGATTTTGGGCTTCTGCCAAAATCTTCATCGATAACAAAGAATAGATAAAGTGAAAATACAAACAGAACATGTGTGTGTGTGTGACTCTAAGCCAGTAAATGGCTTTGCAGCCACTCCAGTCACAGGAAGACAACAGTTTAACAAGAGATGGTCTCCTGAGTCGGAATTTCCCTCACTTCTACGACATACTACCCCAGTTCATTCTTCTGTCAATGTGACACAGTCCCTAAATGCACAAGGACAGACAGTGTGTTTTGTAGAGGCAGCTGTTTGTTCACAACCTTCTGTCTTCTTGCTAGGAACTAAACAAAAGGTCTCACCATCGTAAGCCAGCACTCTACCCACGCCACATCCAGGACTCTCTATAGCTCTATTAATGTTTGTTCATGGGTCATAGCCACCAACCAAAATACCTCCCCTCTCCAGCAGGTCACACATCTGTGGTTAAAAGTTGAGCGTGATGATACATGCTTATAATCCCAACATCTAAGAGATGAAAATCACTGAAGACCAGCCTGGTCTACACAGAAAGTTCCAGACTAGCTAGGGACAAACAACAACAGCCACAATCAGGGCTGGAGCCATGGCTCTGTAGTTAAGAGTACATACTGCTGTAGCAAAGAACTCGAATTCCCAGAACCCTTAACAGTCTCACAACTTCCCTAACTCTAGCTCTAGGGGATCTAAAGCCATCTTCTGGCCTTTGCAGGTACCTACATGTACTCATGAAGAACACACACACACACAAATTTAAAAATAAATCTTGAATCCAGCCAACTAACCAGCCAGTCAAACAAAAAAACCAGACTGATGAGATAGCCATGAAAAAACTACATTAAGTGTTTGGGGACAGCTCGTAGTGGAGGAAGGCCCTGGGGTTCCAGAACCATCACAAAGTAAAAAGTAAAAAATAGCTATACTTGATTAGGATTATCCAACCAAAAAAAAAAAAAAAAAAAAAAAGGAAATGTTATCAATCTTTACTTAGAATCAACAGCAAATCAGTCCTGGAGAACAGAAATGTGTATGTAAAATACAGATAACTATCGCTCAGAATCCAAAAACGGAATAGGAGGGACAGAACTATGTGTGCACCTTAAAACAGTCACCAGCACAGTTAGAAAAGCCACAAATAAAAAAGATGAAACTGAATATTAGTCCAATTAAAAATTGAACTTGCTGGGCTTGAGAGTGCACACCTTTAATACCGCACTTGGGAAACAGAGGCAGGCAGATCTCTGAGTTCGAGGCTAACCTGGGCTACAAGGGGAGACGCTGTCTCAAAAACAAATTTGAATTTACCTAGAAAAAATTTAAGGGATAAAAAAATATTTTGGGTCATCTCTAAATATCCCACTAAAAGCAAAACAAAACAAACCCCACCATGACCCATTACAAATTTCATATGCGGCCTGAGACGGAAAGATTTGACACAATCTGTCACTGAAAAAGAAACTTTAAAGCATCCGTATTTCCCACTATTGCCATATTAAATCGGTCTGGATCCACAGCTAGATCTCAGAGTAATTTCCACAACTCCAACCAGAAGCACACATGGCGATCCTGCCTAATGTATGCCTCAGTTTCCCCGATGCTAACACGGCAGCCCACTCCAAGACTCGGCCTAGATGCTGAACCCAAGTCTTAAATGGAAACACCTAAGTTCGCTCTGGGGAGGAGCTGCCACCTGCCGAGACGCCACAGCGGTCCTGCTCCACAGACAGGAGTCCCCGCGTCGGCCGGGCGCCGCCGGAGGGGCTGGGTCTGTCACGCGCGTCCGGGGTCGCCGTGGGAGCACCCCGCCGCAGCGGCCCGCCCCCCGCCTTCCTCTGAGCACTGCCGCCCACGGCCTCCACCCACGGGCAGGTGCGCGTCCGCCTTGTCGTGACTGGCGCCCCACTCACCTGCTTCACAGCCACCTCAGCAGACCCGACTCGCGACTGGCTCCCGGTCTGCACGCAGCGGCCCCTCTGCGCACGCGCGGGCCGCAGAGCCGGCGGCCGCGGGGCATGCTGGGGGCTGTAGTTCAACGGAGAGACGGGACCGTTTCACTTCCCAGGCCTCGCTTTGAAGATGCCTTAAGCACCAGCAGGTGGTGTGAGCAGCTCCGGGTTATTTTGGAGCAGTCAGGAATGGGGTCGATGCACAAGGCCAGAGACTGGCCTTCTCTTTCAGGCTCATAGAACCAGCCTCCAGAAGCTTAATCTAGTCTTCCATCAGTCACAGGCTTTGGGATAAACCACTAATTGGTTGAGGTCATGACCAAGAAGGATGCAGTGAGGGCCTGCTTTTGAGTCACTGTTAACATTTAGCACATCCATGAGAACCCGTCACTTACGGTTGCTGTGAGAACTCAGTGTGTTTGAGAAACATTTAAGCACGGTACCAAAGAACAATCCAGAAAGATCACAACTGATACTGTCTCTGTTGGGAAGGAATGTAGCTTGCCTCATTCCAGAAAGGCTAACAACAGCTTCAAGGGACATCTCACCCAAATCTGAAAAGACACTGAGCCGCTTTCTAACCTCAACACCTTCGTGTTCGTTTGCAGTCGCCCAGGTGGATGAAAGCAAAGACTGCAAAACACAGGGCAGGCTCAGTCATGACCTGGCTGTATATAATATGCAGCTTACAGAGTACTTTATCAGGTTTTCCCCATCACCCCAGCACAAGAGTAGGCAGAAAGCGGAGAGAATGTTATCATTCCCATTTGTTGCAAAAATTCCTTCTTCAGGAATCATAAACATCCACTTATTCCTTATAAGGTCCCAGTGACAAATTAGAGTAGGATTCCCCGGAAGTTCCACCTGGAGAGCCAATGAGTCCAGCAGGCTTACTTACAGAGCATAAGTGGTGGGTCACCGACCACAAAGCAGCCAGGCTGCCATCTTCACCCAACAAGGGTCATGGCTTCCCCGCAGCTGAGTAGATGGACTCAAAATTTCCCTAAGCCTATATATAATCTAACAGATCCTGAAACCATGGGCAATTAGGGCAGAACTGCCTCCAAATGGCTGTGAGGAGCAGCTGTAAACTCAGGTGGAAACAGTTACCCTCTTCAGCCCCTCCTTCTATGAGGGAATGCCAAAAGTCCAAAAGCCCTTCTGTGATGGCTGCTAGCAAACAGGCTTAGCCAATTTTATGATGGCGGAAGCTGTGTTGCTTGGAGGACTGCTGTACAACACCGTTTTAGAGAAGGATTGATCAAAATAATGAGAGGTAGTAGGTAGTAAAATGGGATCCGAATTCATTATCTAAGAGTTCATTTCTCGGGCTGGAGAGATGGCTCAGTGGTTAAGAGCACTGACGGCTGTAGCGGGACACTTTGCCAAGAAGTTATCTGTCCTGTGCCGCTAGGTTACTTCTGGGAACAGCTTAGGACATAAAAGAGGCGGTAGCAGTTGGCAGTGACCGTTGGTGGGATGGTTTAAGAGACGGCAGTTCAGTCCCCTATGAGCTCCTGTTCTCCAAGCTTCAGACATAAGGACAGGCAAAAAGGGCAGTGGATTTCTTCCTTTTTTTTTTTTTTAAAGGCCACCTGCAAGACTGGTGAAGAATTCTATCTTTCCTGTCTCTCTTTAGAGCTAAACGGTAAAAAAGGCACAGTGGGAATCTGTTACAAGTTAGGAATCAGTTACAAGATAGAATCTGTCACAGGGGAGGTTGGGAAAAAAGAACAGGCTTCAGAATTAAGTTACAAGCTGCACTCCAACGTGGGGCAAGAAAACGAAAGGAAAAGCGAACAGGAATTCAGTTACAGACTGCTCTTCCAGAGGTCCTGAGTTTGATTTCCAGCAACCACGTGGTGGCTCACAACCATCTATAATGGGATCAGATGCTCTCTTCTGGCATGCAGGTGTACATGCACTCAAATAAAAACAAATACATCTTTAAAAAAAAAAAGTTCATTTCTCAACCACAGCTCCTGTTCTGATTGTGTGCAACCTGTTCCCAATTCATTAAGAATTTTAAAGATGTATTTATTTTATTTTATGTGTATTAGTGATTTACCTGCATGTATGTGTACCAGTTGTGTGCCTAGTGCTTCGGGAGGTCAGAAAAGGGCACCAAATCTCTTAAAACTGATTACAGATTGTTCTGAGTTTCCACATATGTGCTGATATTGCTCTGCAAGAGCAACAAGTACGCTTAATCACTAAGCCACCTCTCTTATCCCTTAATATTTTTTCTTTATTTTTTTTAAATTTTTGACGGGGGTCTCTCTATGTAGCCCTGGTTGTATAGACCAGGGTGGCCTGAAACTCAGAGATCTGCTTGCCTATGCCTTCCAAGTGCTCAAGTTAAAGGAGTGTGCCATAATGTCTGGCTTATGAAACATTTAATTCAAAATGCTGCATAAGAATTCTCAGAAAACATAAAGGAGAAGTGGGGGGAGGAAGAAGAAGACTATTTAAAGCTCCTAGGGTATTCAGTGCCCAGAGCCCCCTCTCAATTCTGGCAGTGCCAAATGTATGTGAAATGAAGCTCAGTGCATTGATGTCATTCAGCCAACCAGCACACGTGTGAGAAAACCGGCACCTGCCTCGTGGTGCAGAGTAAACAAGAGAAGCTTCACAGCTGAAACCAAAGAGTAACACAGAGCTCTTTGAATCAAAAAGTTGTGCCATTTAAAGAGCTGGCAGAAGCTGGGCATGGTGGATCAACTTTTTAGTCCCAGTGCTTGGGAGGCAGAGGCAAGAGGATCTCTGTCAGTTGTGAGGCCACCCTGGTCTAAGTAGCAAGTTCTAGAACAGCCAGGGCTACATATGAAGTCCCTGTCTTAAAAACAAACAAAAAAAGAGCTTACAGACTCTCAAATTCCAAATTTTGGGTTACATCCCACTGACTTACTAAGGAGTCGTTCACACTTCCTGTTGTCAGCTTCCTGCGTGGAACCTTATGCTCAGAAGAACAGACTGTCTTTCTCAGCAGAGGTGAGAGCTGGGGGTGGGAGAAGCTTAGTAGATCTGAACCAGAAACAAAAGGTGGCGCACACAATTAATCCCGGCTCTAGGGAGGCAGAGGCAGGCAGATCTCTGAAACCAACCTGGCAGACAGAACGAGTTCCAGGACAGCCAGGGCTACACAGAGAAACCCTGTCTCAAAATCAAAACAAACTATTGTAAATATTATTTCTCCTAGGCCATCACAAAAGAAACGAATCAATTGCTTCGTTTTGAGGCAAAACTTCAGTATTTGGTCCAGGCTGTTGCTGAATTCACGACCCTCCTGCCTTAGCACTCCCAAGTGCTGGGATCACAAGAGAGGACTGTAGTGTGTGTGTGTGTGTGTCCATCTGGGTCTCATGTAGCCCAAGCTGGCCTCAAACACTTTATGTAGCTAAGGATGGCCTTCCACTTCTGATCTTCCTGCCCCATCTCCCCCATGCAGAGATCATTTATAGGTGTATATCACAGTGGTTTATGAAAAGAACACTTTTTTTGTTTATTTTTTTGAGACAGGGTTTCTCTGTTGTAGCTCTGGCTGTCCTGGAACTCACTCTGTAGACCAGGCTGTCCTGGAACTCACTCTGTAGACCAGGCTGTCCTGGAACTCACAGAGATTCGCCTGCCTCTGTCTCCCAAGTGCTGGGATTAAAGGCGTGTACCACCACCGCCCAGCTGAAATGAACATTTAAAAGTTCATTTAGGGAAAAAAAACCAAGTCTGCTAGTTTCCTTTTATCCTTGGGGAAAAAGTGAGCAACTCAGTTACCTAACGAACTATGGTTCTCAAGCTTCCGGATGCTGTGACCCTTTAATATAGTTCTTCATGCTGTGGTGACCTCCAACCACAAAATTATTTTTGTTGCTACTTCATAACCATAATTTTGCTACTGTTATGAATTGTAATGTAAACATCTGATATGCAGATGGTCTTAGGCGACCTCTGTGAAAAGGTCATTTGATCCCCAAAGGAAGTTCGACCCACAGGTGGAGAGCCATTGAACTATGGGTTAAAATCTTATCTAAATCTTGTTTGGATTTTTGCATTACATTTCAGACATATTTACCTATAGTCTTATAAACAGCACTATCCTAATTAGAATATTTTAAAGACAACTGTCTTATTAAAATTTAAAACTATGGAAGAGGTATTACAATCAGAAGTTCAAAAGACCATTTCTCAGTGCCCTCAAGCCATGGCAGTGAAAGGCAAGAACATCAGATAGTGGGAACTGACTGGGCCTTTGTGGAAAGTCTCTGAGATGGCTTTGATATTCTAGCCAGAAATGCAGCTCATTTCTTGAGGTAGGACTCTCCTTTCTCATTTAGGCATTTATAACTTATGTTTACTGTATATTGAGGGAGGCATGTGGCATGGCCTGCCTGTGGAGGTCAGATGACAATCTACCTGAGTCTTCTCTTCTTTCACCTTGTGGGCTCTAGGAATCAAACTCATGTCGTCAAGCTTGGCAGCAAGCTCCTCTGTCCACAGAGCCTCTCTCTAGCCTCTTGTGTTTTGGGACAGACTCCCATGTATCCCAGGCAGGCTTTGGACTTGTTCTATAGCTTTGAACTCCTGGTCCTCCTGCTTCCACCTCCCAAGTGCTTAGACTACAGGTGAGCACCACCCTGCCCAGCTAGGGTTAGGACTCTTCATAAAGGCAAATTACCATCCACTCATCACTAAAACTTTTCTTCAGAAAGTTGGCTTATCAGCCTTTAATCCCAGCACTCAACTCTCAGAAGGTAGGGGCAGTCAGATCTCTGTGAGTTCGAGGCCAGCCTGGTCTATACAGAGTTCAGACAGCTAGAGCTACAAAGTAAACTGGATTAAAAAAAGAAAAAAAGTTAGCTTATCAGAATTTCCCTGTATATGGCACTTACAAGGCAATATGTCACACCAGATCCCAGGGGAGAAACCAAATTCTAATTAATGACTCTAGTCAGAACTAGCTGAAGCTGCAAGGTAAAAATGTCCATCCATTAGACTGCATCTGCAGTGAAGGTCATATCTAACTAATATGGATGTGAATTTCAGTATTTTAGAATATGTTAAATGACTGCTGTTCTTCAAGCAAAGTAGCCATTATCATTTTAATCAGAGCGGATTGGACCACCCACACAATCAGACCTGTCTACGCTCCCTTACACAAGGACTAGGCAGGGAGGAGCATTAGACCCTCACCTGGGATCCCAGCTATCCTTCCTGCCTCCTCTCCCCCAGACATATGTAACTCTGCCCCAGCTTAAGAGTAACATTTAACAATTGGAAGGTCAACTGCAGTGGGGGCCCCGTCTACCCAGCTATGGGGAAGTTGTCACTCTTGCTGTCCTGAGACTTCTCAGTGATGCAGTCACCCACACTCCTCTCAGGGAGCCCTGTAAACTCGAAGGTTCACTGAGCACGGTCTAACGTAGAATCGGAATTGTGTCTTTGGTCTGTTGTTGGGTGTGTGGGTGCCTTATCTGGGGTAAGTAGATGTTTGCTCATGACTCCATAGAAAAAGTTATGACTAAATGTAATTTCTCTTCCAGATGGAGTCCTGGCACAGAAAGAGGCCATTAGCTAAAGACTGAAGACTTTAGTTAATAAGAACCTATCAATTTTGTTTCATTTTGACAACTACACTATGCAACTTTGTTGTAAAAGTTTAATTTTAGTTGTGTTAAAATATTGTTTGGTGTATTGTTGGGCGAGGATCTGCCTAGATCTTGGCATTTTGTATTGTCTACAGATGTTGGATTTATGTCAGGGCTGTTGATTGCTCATGATCTGCATGTGCTCAGTAGAACACCCGAGGGGTTCTGTGTTGGTGACAACTCCCCGATGGCGGGGAGAGAGGCAGGCGTAAGAGCCTATGCTAGGCTGCTCCCTCGGCCCACAGCACATTGCATGGCCCTTAAAATGGTGGATCCTGGCACACCAGTTGAAAAGCCCTACCAGGCAGTGCCCACTTCCTCTGTCTTTACAGAAACTTTGTTCACCAAGCTCACCAACAGCAATATGGATAGGCTAAGAGCCTTTACATACAAGTCTGTGGCTGATTGGGCCTTTATTGACCTTACCCATCCCTCTCTTATTAGCAAGCTTTAGATAGGCTGATTGAAGTGTCTAGTAAGCATAGACCAAAGTTACTGGAACTCTCCCTAGTGCACTGCCCTACTTTCTCAATAAAAGCCCCCCCCCCCCAAACTGGATTTGTACCATGGAGGCATTTTCCCAGAGTCTGAGCTTCTTGGGTTAGAGACTCTGTGCCACTTACCACCTCGGGAACCCCCTATACCCATAGGGAACCCCGTATACCCATAAAAAAACCTCAGTTCTGGATCAATAAAAACACCTGAGCTCAGATGCTCAGGCTTCTACTCTCCAGTATGGCGCTTGCCATGATAGTTGTTCCCTTTGCTGAGGTCTGGCAGGGTTTACACCTATGAAAATGCCTCTTCTTGCTGAGCCTCCACCACTACACAACTTGACTGAGTAGACTGTAGAGGAAACACTTCCTTGAGTAAATCTGAAATTACTATTTTGATATTGGAATCCTTATGGAGTCGAGGCTGGCTTCAAACACCAGGACCTCCTGCCACTGCCTCCGAAGTGCTGAAATTAAAGCTGCACTACCATGCAACTTCAAATCTGAAATTACTCTAAAATTGAGGCAAAAATTGCACATGGTTTGGACAGATATTGATGCTGAGCTATATATCACCTCTTCTTCTGGCTTAACTATTGCTTGATTGATGACTGAGACAGGGTCCATGTTGTCCTGGCTGCCCTGAAACACAGTATGTAGACCAGGCTGGCCTCCAACTCAGTGTTCTCTGTTTTGCTACCACGTCTAACTAAATTTTACCTTTTCCCATCCATCTATGTATCTATTTATTTATTGACACAAGGTCTCTCAGAACCCAGACTGGCTGGGACATGCTATGCAGCAGAGACTACCCTTAAACTCCCCGTCCTCCTGCTTCCACTTGCCAAGTTCTTGGATTACAGACATGTACCACAACTTGTCCCTATTTAAATTCTTGTTATTAGTTGAGTTTTGTGCGTGTTTTGATCATATTTACCCCCCCAAATCCTCTCAGATCCACTCTCCCCTCAACCAATTTTGTGTCTTTTTAAAAAAATCCTTCATGACTAATTTGTGCTGCCCAAATAATATATAGTTATATATTATTATTGGAACAGGATTTCCTTATATAGCTTTGGTTGGCCTAGAATTCACTCTGTAGAACAGGCTGTCCTGGATCTCACAGATTGGCCTGCCTCTGCCTTCTGAGTGCTGGAATTAAAGGTCCCATGCCATGTTGTGTGTCAAGTTCAAGTAAGTCTCTTCACGGGAGGCAGACTAAACTCACAGTCAGCCTTGCTTCCCCACTGATCATGCTGAGAGATTGGTGAGCCTTGGTGAGCTCAGGAAGAAAAACAATATTTCTTTTTAAAATGTATTTTCATTGTGTGTGTGGTGTGATGGGCTCATGTGTGCAGGGTGAGCATCTATGTGTACACAGGGAAGGCTAGAAGAGGACATCATGTCTTGATCTATCCATCTCCACCTTATTCCCCTGGGACAGGTCTCTCTCTGAACACACTGGCCTTCCTGTCTCTGTCCCCCACAGTGCTGGAGTTACAGGCACATGTGGCCACACCCAGCTTTTTAAAAAGTGGGTAATGGGATCTGAATGGGGTCCTCAAGCTTGAACAGGACGTGCTTTTACCCATGAGTCATCCCTCCAGCCCCAGAATATGTTATTTTCTGAATACCTTCTGTGATAAATTCCTTTGTATAGTTCCAACTCACTTGATCCCCACACTGAGGATTTATGCCAATCCAGACACTGCTACTGTGCTTACACTTAAAGGCATGTTTGCAAGTTAACAGAGATGAAGATCTGGTATCAGCAGAACAGGGCAGTAAATGCCCAGCTGTTTGCAGCTGGACAGGAACCCTCTCCTCCTGTAATCTGTCCAGTGATTCTGATCCTGGGTTTCTAACACTGTATGGTCATAAATCCAATTTTAGAAAAAATACAAGTGTTCTCTCTTCCAGCAAACCTGAAGCTCCAATGAAATGTCACATGGGAAATAGACTGCATTTTGAGTCTAATCTCAAGTGTGTAAATACAAGAATGAAAGAGGAAGGTAATACACAAACCCACCCAATGTGCTCAAGAGAAACAGGCCAAACCAGCCCTGACCACAGAACAAGCCTATGTTGTTTGCGTATCTTGTGAAAAAATTAACTAAAATCCCTGGCATTTAATGTCCCCAGTGTACGTGGTGTGATGAGAGAAGTGGCTTCCTTTGAGCTGTTCAATTGACAGAAAGTTCAGACCACAGCAGAATTCAGCAACTTCTTTGTGCTAGACACAACCACTCCAAACCTCAGGACCGGGGACTGGACTTTGCGATTGTTCCCCACCAACTACATCCCTGTCCCCTTCGCTTTCTTTGAGACAGGGTCTCTTTATGTCAGTGGTTCTCAACCTTCCTAATGCTGCAACCCTTTAATACAGTTCCTCATGTTGTGACCCTCAGCCATAAAGTTTTACTTATTTTTTAATTGCTACTCCATAACTGTAATTTTGCTAGTTATAAACTGTACTGTAAATACTTGATATGCAAATGGTCTTAGGAGACCCCTGTAAGGGTTGTTTGACTCCCGAAGTGGTTGTAACCCACAGGCTGAAAACAGCTGAGCTATGTAATCCTGGAACTCACTATGTACTCACAGAGATCCACTTCTGCCTCTGGCTTCCCAGTGCTGGGCTAAAGGCACATGCCACCATGGCCAGTCCCCTAATGTGCCAAGGCATGCAGGTGGAGTTCCAAGTCTTCTGCCATGTGGATCCTGGGATCAAACTTAGGTTGTCAGGCTTCCTTCACCACTGAGCAATCTCACAAGCCCCCCACTCCCCATCCCCCTTTTGAGACAAAGTCCCTTGTAGCCTAGGTTGAATGTCAGGATTACAAGTACGTACTACCATGCCCAATTTATGCTGTGTTTGGGATCAGACCAGAGCTTCCATCATGCTAGACAAGCACTCTGCCAACTGAGCCAGGAAGCTTTCTAATTGTGTTGTACTTAAATATGCCTAAACTGCCCAGTGTCAGACTCTCGAAGTTTGAACCAACACAGGTTACTGAGTCCTGGTCGAACCCAGCTTCCTTTTTGCATCACGCAGATCACCACTGCTTAACTACTGACTGTGGAGTCTGCAGAGACCCCCACACTATGTAAGCATAAAGACTTGAGGCTGGACCCTCAGCACCCACAAAAAAGCCAGGTGCAGCAGCACCTGGTAATGCCAGGACCAGAAGAGATATGAGACAGGCAGATCCTGGGGATCTGCTAGACAGTCAATCTAGTGGAAATGACAATCATTGGGTTCAGTAAGGTTCTGTCTCAAAAACAAGGTGGAAAGATAAAGATACCCAAGGTCAATCATTGACCTCCACATGTGCACAGCCCCACACTCAAAACCGACAAACGCATTTTCCTGGAAGAACTGAGCATGGCCCTGAGGTTCATGCTTGTTGCTCTTGAGCTGCAGAGACTTTGGTTTGACAGCTGCCATCTCCTTTCCAAAGGTTGCTCTTCATCCACTTCTGGCTTTTGTTGTGGGAGGACGTTCAGGACCCTGAGCATAGTAAGCCAGCATGGTGTCACTGAGCTACCCCAGCCAATTTCTGGCTCCATTCTTTTTTTAACACTGTCTCAATCTGTACAGTTATGTGAATGGAATTATCCCCATGGCAACCCTCCTGCCTCTGCCTCCCAAATGTTGGGATAACAAGTCTGAGCCAGCAATCCTGATTCTGAATACTTATAAGCACACCTGGAAGTGGCCCACACTTCCCTCCTTCACACACCCTGAGAGGTTCTGGCTCCTTCCCAGACGGGGGGAGTGGGTCGTGGGTCACACTCAGATAGCTGACAAGGAGTACTGACCTCAGGTTTTCTTGTTGGACAAGAGAACATCACATTCTTCTACCAAACAGTATTTAGTGCTGAAGAGCCAGGCGTGGAGCAGTACACCTGCCATCAACACACCCTGGAGGCTGAGGCAGAAACCCACAAGTTCAAGGTCACTTAAGTCTGGAACCCCAGCATTTCTCACAAGTTGAGATCTGTAGAAGGTGCATGTTTCTCTCTTTAGACCTATCCAAGACTGAACGGAATACTGAGTGTGGAACAGTATCTGGTGACCTTTCTGGACACCATTACCATAACATATCCCAAAACTTAGCTCTGGCTCTTAACTGACTTGTTTACCTTTACCCTTGCCAGATAAAATCTGTTATTATAAAGTTGGTGAATTCTCCTAGTTTTTGCAACTAAAAATCTGATAAAATCTTTTGTTTTGTAGGCGGGGCCTCTATGTAGCCCAGAATGGCCTAACACTCACTATGTAGACCAGGTTGACCCTAAATTCAGAAACCTGGCTGCTTCTGCCTCCTGAGTGCTGGGATCAAAAGTTGTGTGCCATCATGACAGCTTTCCTCATTTAAACCATTTTATTATTAGTGGAGGTCAGAGGACAAGCTTGTGGAGTCGGTTCTCTCTTTCCACCTTTCTGTTTTTAAGGACCAGACCCCTCTGGCCAGAGGCTTACACAGCAGGCACTGTACTAGCTGAGCCATCTTGCCAGCCACTCGTTTTCATCTATACCAAAATAGGTAGCCTGAGGCAAGGCTAACGTTCCCCTTCCAGTTGGGCAATTCGTAACTCAACCTTTGACTAACTTGTCTAAATAGCACCAATCTATTCAACAAGGAGCAGAGACTGGCAGGTGTCATGACACAATTTACCCAGTTAGCAGTTCCCTGAGAAGCAAGCCTCTCCAAAAGATGAAATAGGCACAACCTGAGCTGCAGGGACCCAATACTATCCATGTTTTCTTGCTCTTTAGTTCCAAACATCATTATTTAATCTAGGCAAAAAGAACTGAAATCAAGGTATCTGATGATTTGAATCACTGGATCCAGGTGATTTTTCAACTTAAATCTATTTTCATGGGGAACAGGAATTTCTTGCTACTGTACAATCAAGTGAACACTTGAAAAAGACCACAGCGGATTCTAGCTTAGTCTGTTTCAAAGTACGCCCGCACAGGAATCAGTGGACTAGATATCCGACTGTATTACTAATACGGTTTGTGTTAGCTGATCTTCTCTGACCAGAAGCTACTATCAGTGCTATGAGCATAACGTAACAATGTTTGACAGTGGAACTGAACTCATTTTTTAATTTATGAAAGGTTTACGGGGACACAGTCTCACTGTAAGTCAGGAAACACTGTAGACTTGAGGCATTTGGAAAGTATTCAAGTATGAGCTATGTTATTCTGCAAGATTAGGTTGCTGTCAAGAATGGAGCGAACAGCCAGGCATGGTAGCACATACCTTTAATCCCACCACTGGGGAGACAGAGGCGGGTGGGTCTCTGAGTTCCAGGCCAGCCAAGGATACATAGTGAGACCTTGTCTCAGAAACAAAAAACTGGAGAAAACAAGAGTGCACACCTGTCTGTTAAGAACTCTTGGCAACAGAATTGATGTTCTTTTTTGTTTTGTTTTGCTTTTGAGACAGGGTTTCTCTGTGTATCCCTGGCTGTCTTGGAACTCACTTTTGCCTCCCAAATCCTGGAATTAAAGGAATGTGCCACCACCGTCTGCTCTTAATGCATTTTCTGGAGGCAAAGCAGGTACTGCAATGCACAGTATTAGTTTCTCAACAATATGATCAGCCAACTCTTACTCTCTTCTGTCTCTACAGACACAGCTCTGCTTTCACCGACATCACATGTCCATAGGGCTTCAGCAGGGGAAGCACCTCCTCTTCTAAGAATCTGCGGACCTGCCAGGGACGAGCGAACACAAAAGAAAATGTTAGTTCACCCAGCACATCCACAAAGGTCATCATGCCAACAGCAGGTTCATCTGTGTCTCTTCAGTTGCTTTATCCAGTCTGCCAGGCACCCACACTGCAAGCATTGATTTCTCTGTCCTTTCCCCCAGTCCATGTCCCAGTGATTAGCTTTCCTCCCCTTGCTTGTTTTGATCACTGTCTTGGCTCAAAGTCTTCATAATCTTTATTTTTATTTAATCATCTCTCTGTGTGTATGTCATGTGTGTGTGTCATGCCAACGGAGGCTAGAATGCATCGGATCCTCTGGAGTTGGAAGGACTTTGGGCTTTATGTGTCCTTGTGGCCTAGTAACATTGTTCCCTGCAAACTACAGTTCTGCCTTTGAGAGGGAAGCAATTGCAGGCTTCTAAAAGCACAGTTCTAATTTTTGAGAAAACAAAACAAAAACTTCATTTCAAACAGCTGAAAGACAAAGTGTCCTCCTGAAGCCTAGGTATTGGCTGCTCTGCTCTAGGCATTTTGATCCTGATGAGACTTCAGAAAGACAGAATTCTGAGGTCACTGAGGTGGCGCTCTACTTGTTTGTTTGTTTGCAGACAGGATCTCTCTATGCATCTATGCAACCCTGGAAGGCCTGGAACGCATCATGTAACCCAGGCTAGGATTAAAGGCTTGTGCCACCATGGCCGACCTCTAGCCTTTCTAGGTGGCCCCTCCCACACTCCTCCTGCATCCCCAGTGGTCCAAGTTCTGTGACAGTACTCCTGGAGTTACCTGCTGGGGTGCTCGGCCAGTGAAAGAAGAGGGGTCCAACAAATGCTCCAACTGTGAGTGAATGGGGCTGAAGTAGGCATCTGCCCGAATGCGCTCTATGAGGTCATTGTCTCCCCCTTCCTGCTTAACCACGGCAGCTGCCTGCTGGGAAAGCACCCTGATCTTCTCATGACAATCCTGAGGAGAGAGTGAGGTAGTGTTAGGTCATCATAACAAGGAGTCTGGACCCTTACATTATCATTAGACATTTCACAACAGAACCTGCCTCCCCTCGGTGATCCCAACGCTGCTCACAGGTTAGGACACTCTGAGGCGAATGTTCCTCCTCACTTCCGACAGAGATTCAGACCTGATGATATCCCTTTTTATGATTCACTTTTTTTTTTCTTTTTTTCTTTTTTTTTAAAGAAAGAGTATTTCTATAAAGCCTTGGGTGGACTTGAACTTTTAGAGATCCACTGCTTCTGCATCCTGAGTGTGTGCCACTATACCCAGCTTGAATCACTGTTCACACACCTGTCGGCTGCCTCCAGCTTTGACCATCGCCATGATGATGTTCTCTGTGGCCATGAAAGGCAGCTCTTGCTGAATGCGCCGTTCAATTACCTAGAAGAAGAAAGGTCAAGACAGACGTGTCAACATTATGAAGCCACGGAATATACCAAGTCAGGAAAACGCACAGTACAAACTGCCACTGTGTACACAGTTGGGTCACGTGATGCTTTATTCAGGGTGGTGTCTCTCAATTTTCTTACAAATCCAGATTTCCTCCCCTCCCTCCCTTTACTAAAAAAAGTGGTTTTTAAGTAAACCTTCAGAAGCATCTTCATGGGAACAATCCTTAAAACTACAAATCTGGGGCTGCAGAGCTGGCTCAGCAGTTATGGGCACATGCTGCTCCTGCATAGGACCTGAATTTGGTTCCCATCCCTGTAAGACTGCTCCAGCCAAGAAATCTGTCGCCCTCTTCTGGTATTTAGCGGATACTACAATACATGACATGCACACATATAGGCAGACACATCAAATCCTCTCCCTCCACTTGTTAAATTTCATTGTCCAACTTCAATGAGTACACAATGGAGATGAATTCATCTGATTCAAGTACCTAAAACAAAGCAACTGGCCAGGCTTCGTGTTGCACATCTTTTAATCCCAGCGCTCCAGGAGGCAGAGCCAGGCCAATTTCTGTGAGTTTGAGACCAACGTGGTCTACACAGTGAGCCCCAGTTCAGCAAGGGATACACAAGAGAGACTCTGACTCAAAGAATAAAAACCAACCAATCAACTAACTAACCACAACAAAAAAAATCCACTCATAGAACAAAACAGTAGCAACAACAATAGGGGAACTGCCTGGCCACCTGAACTGCTCAATTCAGTGCTCTCTTCCATCTGTTTGCATGTCTATGAATTCCACAGACCTGGTTCCTAGTGCTATGTCTTAGACTCAGGATGAGGTCTGGCTAGAAGAACTCACTGGGCCAGACTATAGCATCCAATACACTCAGTCCAGAGCACTCCCCTTCCCATATCCAGAGGCCTCTTACTTTGGGGTACACCACCAATCCTTCAGAAATGTTCTGTAGGGTATTTAATACAGTATCTGCAGTGAGAAATGCTTCAGCCAAACAGATCCGTCTACAAAACAAATGCATCCAGTTAATCAAATGTCAGAGACACACAGGGCGTGTGTGTCCCAAGAAGCTGCCCTATGGACTTCTCTAGCAGTATGTTCTTGGGTCGTTTCCCTCAGTCTCACGGCTTCACTCACCCTAGCGTCCTCACAACCCTTTACTTCCAGTCTATACTGCCTGCCCGAGCAGCGGACATATACCTGAGGCTCTGCTGCAAACTCCAGCAGGAATCCAGCCATTGTCTCACCTCCTCTTGCTCACTACGACCAACCTGCTCACCCCTGCAGTGAGTCCTGTCTCAGCAGATGGCAGGAGCACCCCACTCACCAAAGTCTCCAGTCACCCACCGAGGTTGGACAGTTAGCTGAGTGCTCATTTCCTTCCTTTCCATCTCCATGGCCACTGGGCCCAGGTGGGCTTAAACTGCTAAAGAGGTCTAACTTGTTCAGTGCCTCCTGACTCCCTAAACGATGCTGGTGTGTTTCAGTAGGCAAACTGAATAAAGTTACACCTTCTACCACTCACGGCCTTCTGTATCTGAGAGCTTAGCACTAATGGCTTCAATTGGTCATGGATCAATTAATGTTCAGAAAATAAACTGCTTCAGCAGAAAGTTTCCTTTATCTATTCCCTAAATAATACAGAAACAGCAATTATTTACCGAGCATTCACAAAGTATCAGGTATGATGTGCAATCTAGAGATCATTTAAAGTATACAGGAGAAGAAATGGCTTAGCAGTTAAGAACACTTGTTGCTCTTACAAGAACCTGGGTTCAGTTCCCAGCACCCACATAGCCAGCTTCCAACCTTCCGTAACTCTAGCTTCAGGGAATCCAATGCCCTCTTCTGACCTCTGTGGGCACAGGCATGCATGGTGCACATACATACATGTAGGCAAAATACTCAGACACTTAAAATAACCTAAATTAATAAAATAAAATTTAAAAAAATAGACAGGAAGACAGGAACAAACAGGTTTTTATAGAAAAGGCTAGGCTCCCTTTGGGGCCTTTAGACTCTCCATAGACTAGCTGCTCGCTGCCTGTGCTCACAGCTTAGCCAACAGGGCTCCATTCCCCCTACTAGGTAGCTCCCTATGCTGATCTCTGCCTCTGTGTCTTTGTGTGTCCTCCTGATCATCCTTGAGGAGCCTGCTTCCTGTCCTTTGAGACGGGGTCTCTAGGCCAGGGTGGACACCGACTCCCCATGAAGACGACCCAGAGAGCCTCTAACCCTCTTGCCTCCAACACCGAGAACTGGAACTGCAATCGTGCACCCCATGTCTGGTCTTTATGTGGTACTGGGGATCAAACCCGGCTTCATGTGAACCAGGCATATACTCTGCCAACTGAGCTATATCTCAACACTGTTTCCCAAGTCTTAAGCCATCACCTCCATTAGGAAGACTTCCTAGCTCTTATAATCACTGCACTAGGACAGGACACCAGGCACACTGCTCCAATTAAGGCTCCCTGAGGATAAGCAGGAAAGCAGACATGCTCAAACGTGTCTCTGTGCTTCCTTCTTTTACTCCTCCTCCCAGCGTGCTGCCTGTGCTGTCACGTCACTGACCGATTGGCACTATCGTCCAGTGTGCGTTCAAACCACTGCACAGAAGCTGTCTGTAGTGGGTCCATGACAAGGGCCATCAGGTGCCGGGCCAGGCTGCAGCAACGTTCAGAGCGCATGGGGTTCCGCTTGTATGCCATCGCACTTGAGCCTGCCATGGAAGAGGACAACATGCAAAGACAGAAAGACAGCTGGGGACAGCAAGTGCACAAGCATCTGCACAGTGCACGCTGAGGAATCATGGTCTGCAGGCCTCTCCAGCAGCTCCGTGGCGCTCCAGGGTCTCCACTTTACACTCACCAATCTGCTGTTTCTCAAAGGGCTCCTCCATCTCCTTCAGGTTCGCCAGGAGGCGTATGTCAGTGCAAATCTGTGGAGGTAGACTAGGCATCATCTCCACACTCGGCACACAAAGGCCTGGGGCTGGGCTAGGTTCACAAAGGTGACGAGCCCTTAGCATGTGCTCTTGCTGAGTTCAAGGTCAGCCCAACCCATGCAGGAGCTCCCAGAGTTTCTACTCAAGCTTCTCTCTGCTCCTAGAAAGCTGAGACGACAAATGCAAAGTGCACAGACTGGGGAGGTGGCTCTCTATAGTGAACTACTTGCCTGGAACGCACAGAGCCCTGAATTCGAAGCACCACAGAACAGTAACAGAAACGCTTAGGTCAAAAACTGCTTAAGGTATCACAAAGCTGAGTGTGGTGGTGTGTGTCTATACCCTTAGTACCTGGATAAAGTTTGAGGTCAGCCTGGTCTACACAGCAAGACCCTGACTTGAAGAAAGAAACAGACAGTTCGTGGAAAGACAATAGGATTATCTTTTTTTAAGTCAGGGTCTCAAGTGGCTCAGGCTGGCTCTGTAGCCAAAGAGGACTCTGAAACAATTCTGCCTCTCCCTCTGAAGTGATGAGATTATAGATGTGTGCCAACATACCTAGCTGAGAAATTCCAATTTTAATATATCCTTCAACAGATGGACATGTTGCAGATGTAGGAATATTTCTTTCCCTTTAGCACACCTCAACTTAAAGGCTTTCCTTACAGGTCCCAAATTATTACGACTAACACACTGAGATACTACTAACTGAAAGCGTGAGGCTGCTTTGGTTTGTCTGTGGATTCCTTAAAATTCCTACCCTCCTCCCTACAAGCTCTCACCCTTACCTTGTGTACTGATGCCCCTAAGCTAGCCAGCACAGACAGCACTTCAATGTCGACTTTTCGTGTATAGGTTTGTCCTGTGATGGTGAAAGCTCTAGAAATAAACAGAAAAGGGGTCTATGTTAAAATATGTGATTATCAGTTGGGCGGGGGGGCACATTCCTTTAATCCCAGGACTCCGAGGCTGAGGCAGGTGGATCTCTGAGTTTGAGGCCAGCCTGGTCTACAGAGCAAGTAATAGGACAGCCAGGACTACATTGACCTTGTCCTAAAAAATAAAATAAAAAGAAAATAAAATAATTGTGTTGTGACAACCCAAAACCTGATCCTAAGTTACAGCTTCGCTTCCTGGTAAGCTGAGCTCAGAGGGCCTGACTGGCAACTGGCTCTTGAAACAAATTCTTCCCCCTTCCACTAATCCTTAGTAAATGCTTTGATCTGAGGAGGAAGCAAACCTAGCATGCCCCTATTCTCTGCAGCTCCATGAGGCGACCAGTAAAAAGGAATCATGGACGAGCCTGGTGGAGCTCAACAGAGACAGCCAGAGTTACACTAACTCTCTGAAAGATCCCAAGAAAGAAACAAAACGAGCAACATGTCCAGGCATGGTGACCTATGACTGTAATTCTAGCACTTAAGATGCTGAGGCAGGAGGACTCTGGTGAATTCAAACCCAGTCTGGGCTATACAGTGCATTTCCTAGACTACAAAGTGAGAGTTTATCTCAAACTAACCAACCTAAACAGAACAGTGATATGCATAAAGCTACTATAAGAAAACCAAGGGCTGGAGAGATGGCTCAGCAGTTAAGAGCACTCAGTGCTCTTTCTTTTTCTTTGTTTGACACAGGATCTTACTATGTAGCCATGGCTGTCCTGGAATTCAGAGATCTGCCTGACTCTGCCTCCTGAGTCCTAGGTTAAAGGTGTGCTCTACCATGCCTGGCTTCATTTGTTGTTCTTGAAGACCCAGGTTTCATACCCAGCACCCAAATGGCAGCTCACAACTGACTGGAATGTTAGTCCAGGGGATCCGATACTCTTTTGTCCTCCATGGGCACCGCACACACAGGATATACAGACAAATCACTTACACGCATAAAGTAAGTAAATAAGTAAGTAAGTAAATAAATAAATAGCAGGAAACATGGTTTGGCAATAAGTGTACTTGCTGCACTCACAAAGGATCTGGGTTCAATTCCTAGCACTCATAGTGCTTTATAACCATCCTTAACTCCAGCTCTAGGGAATCCAAAGCTCTCTTCTTACTTCTGCGGGAACCAGCCACAAGCACGAATGTGATATACTATATACTATAAAACATTCACACGCGTGCGCACACGCACACGCACACGCACACGCACACACACACACACACACACACACAAAGGTGGGGGAGAATTGAATCTAGAGGGCCACAGGGAGCCAGCATTTTCCCAGGTATATACCTCTTAAACCCTGCCTTTTCTGTCACCATCTTGTCCAGCTGCTCCACCTTTGAGAAACACAAGACACAAGAAATGTAGGTGTTCTGAATGGTCATCCTGCAGGGACTTGGTCTTCTTCCAACACATTCTGAATCAATCCTATCAAGCCAGAGGCAGCCTTGTCTGGTGGGTTGGCCCCACTGAGGTGAGCCACCCCTCAGGCCACCTCAGAATACCCTGTTTTGGACACTGCATGCATTAAGAGATGAGTATCTTTAAATATTTTTTTATTTTGTGTTCGTATGAACACACACTCATGTGACATGTGTGTGAAACATATAGCTTGCAGGAACTGGTTCTCTCCTTCCACCATGTGGGTCCTGGAATTGACTCAAGAATCCATTTTGCTGGTCCCCCAGAATACCTTCTGGTGATCCCCCTCGAAGAGCTGCAGGAAGCTGGCCTGAGTGCCAGTGGTGCCCTTCACTCCCCGGAAGCGCAGCTCATCACGGACACGCTGCAAGTTCTGGAGATCCATGCAGAGATCTTGAATCCAAAGGCAACAACGTTTCCCAACTGTGGTCAGCTGAGCAGGCCTGAAAGGAGTACAAAGAGAGAACACAGAGGTCCCAATGGAGGCCCGCCCTCACCTAACAGCCACCATTACCTGCTGGAGGGGGAATAAAGAACTGGAGAAACCAGCAAGGACAAAATAATAGCTACAAGCTGGAGCAAAGAAGGATGAAGAGGCACCAATGTTTACTGCATGCAACATCTAAAGGGCTGCTAGCCTAATTGTTTACCAAGTTTTTTAACAGGTTGGTAGGGCAGTAAGCACTCGGGAAGCTAAAGATGGCAGATTTGAGGCCAGCCTATGTTACTCAGGGAAGCACTAATTATAAACCAAACCAAACCATGCGCTGGTAAAATGGCTCAGTGGGCAAAGGTGCTTACTGCCACGTCTGATGGCATGAGTTTGGTCTCTGGGACTCACATGGTGGAAGCAGAGAACCAAGATTCCTGCAAATTGTCCTCTGACCTCTACTCATATACTATGGAGCATACGCAACCCACATACAAATTCAAAAGAGTATGTATTTTTTAAAGAAGCTTTTGTCCTTTGAGATCCCAGGGATGGAATCCAGGGCCTCATAAATCCTAAACAGACATGATTACTGAGTTATACCCCAGTCCTGAGAGGTATTTTAATGAAAGGCTGGGGACAATGTTTCTTTTGTTGTTGACAAGAAATGCTTAAGACATGAATGACACAAACATCTGATGTGTGTCCTTGGTACTGGAAATACAACAGACACAAAACAGCTAGCTCCCTGTTCATGGGGCTTACACAAAGACAAAAGATACAACGAGCTGGCAAGACGGTTCAGCAGATCAAGGTGGGAGGAGAGAAAGGCTATAAGCAGTTGTCCTCTGCCCTCCACATGCATGTTAAGGCATATGCACTCACAAGAAACAGAAACAGCAAAGAAGAAATGTACAAAAAAAAGGGTAAAACAAACAATTATTGTATTTTAAATGGCAAAAATATGAGGGTGAAGACACTGGAGCAGACATCTCCAGACTGGTGTCAAGGGTCTGACTGGCCTTGTGAGAGCAAAGACCCAGTGATGAGCCAGTCATAATACAGAAACACCCAAGATGTGCACAGCAGCAAATGTCTGCTTCTAGTCAAAGCCTAATCGTTCCATCGACAGCTCCTTCTGTTCTTTAAAGTAAGAAGAAAGCAGGTTTACTGAACCTCCTGCAAGTGGCAGTAATGACAGCACTGCCCACCATGCTCAGCGTCTTAACATAAAACATGAAGAATAAGCTGCCGCATCTATATACGCTAGATGGCAGTGGAATACTGTCACACCGGCAGCCAGCAAGATGCAGGCACGTCTGTATAGAGAACGCACCGGGACACCCCTAACAAGTCCTCCTGCTGACTCTAAGACTTATCTGTGCAGATGTGTCATGGCAGCACTATTCATGACAGCTACAAAATGCCAACCCAAAGGCTCACCAACTGATGAAGCGGCAAACAAGATAAGGCATTTCTATGGAATGGGATGCTGTTCAGCAATAAGAAATGAATTCCAAACACATGCTGCACCATAAATATTAAGATACATTTTACATGAAAAAAGTCACCCAAGGCCATACGCTGTACATGATTCCATTTAGATGAAGTCTCTGAGATAAACAAATCTATAGACAAAAAATTGCTTTGCTTGCCAGGAGTGGAGAGGGGTGGCAGAAGTGACCACCGATGGAGATATTCTGAAATTATAGTGCGAATTATCACACACTGCAAATATACTAAAAGTAGTTTAGCATTCCAAAGATAATACACGCTTTTAAGGGCTGTATTTAGTAACCATAATATGCTTACATACCCTAAGAAGTGAAACTACAGGGCTAGGGTTAATTTCATCATGCACCACTCAGGAGGCAGAGGCTAGCCTCGTCAACACTGGAGTTTCAACCTAGGGCTACACAGTAAGACCCTTCTCAAATAAAACAAAACAAGGAAAATAAAAGCTACAGTATTGGAAGCACAGCTCTTAAGGTAGAGCTCTTGTCAACACATACACAGATCAAAAAGAGTTTTGAACTGACAAGGGGAACATTTTAAACTAAACCAGGGTAATTAAATTTACAGGGTAATAATCTTTCAGGCAATCTTTGTGCAGTTTTCTTCTTTTGAGAAAAGATCTCACCGGGTATCCTTGGCTGGACTTGAAACTCCTGTCACGTAGACCAGGCTGGGCTGGAACTCACAGAATTCCACCCACCTTGCCTTCCTACACTGGGATTAAAGACATGCACCATTACACCTGGTTTCTATGTTATTTCTAAGCCCCCTCTCTTAACCCTAAGCACACTTCCACATTGTCCTGTAAGCAACATTTTAATGGCTGGATATTACTCCAGCCTCTGGGCATACAGTACCCTACTCAATTACTCTCGTCAGTCAAGTCATTTAAATTGCTTTCAATACTATTATAAATAATATCCTAACAAAGATTTCTGTGCATAACGCTTTTCCCTGGATGTGCATTACCTCCCTGGGCTAGATTCTTTGAAGAGGAGTAAAAAGCAAGTCTGAGGGGACTGGAAAGATAATTGAGTGGCTAAGAGTACAGGCTGCTCTTGTAGAGGACACAGGTTTAATTCTACAGGGTGGTTTATCACCATCTGAACTCTAGTTCGAGGAGATCTGATGTTTTCGGTCTCTCTGGGCTTCAGACATGCAAGAGGTGCACATATATATAGGCATGCAGACAAAACACTCATACACATTTAAAAAGAAGTGTAAGCATTTCAATACTCACGATAAACAAACAAACAAACAAAAACCTGTTAATTCTTGGGCCAGTGAGGAGCTTTGTTGGTAAAGGGTGTCTACTGCCCAGCCTGATGACCTGAGTTCTATCCCTGGGACCTCATCATGGAAGGAGAGAATGGACTTTTTAAAATTTTATGTGTACTGGTGTTTTCCCTGCATGCATGTCTGTGTGAGGGTGTCAGATCCCTTGGAACTGGAGCCACAGAGAGTTTTGAATTGCCATGTGGGTGCTGGGAATTGAACCTGGTTCCTTTGGAAGGTCAGCCAGTGCTCTTAATGGCTGAGCCATCTCTCCAGCCTGAGAATAGATTCTTACAAGTTGCCCTCTGACCCCTACATGTGCACTGTCGTGTGTGCACACAAACAAACAAACGCAATAATATAAAAGGTTATAGTTTTCATTGTTGAGATGGGACTTGCTATGCTCTCCAGTCTAGCCTAGAACTTATGGACCCCAGCTAGCCTTTGACCTTAGGCCATCAAGTAACTGGGACTACACATGTATGTCTTCATGCATAACTTCAATGTAGCTTATTTACTCTTTCTTTTTTTCTTTTTGCCACGCTGGATATTGGATTCAAGCATGCCAGGTAATCAAATTCCCAATGAGCAACGTCCTCAGTCTCAAGAAGCTTCCAATAGAGGCTTCAGGCTTCAGGCCCATTTCTTACCAGTGTCCCAAATTATCTGCTTTTGTTTTGAGATTCTGGCCTCAACACACATACACATAAATTTAATTCCCCCAAAAGTAATCTTATCACTTACTGAAAATGTGTGAAACCTAAGGTGGGCAGATCAGCACGTTCTTTAGCAAAGTCAGCAAGCCTCGAGATCACTCTAGCAAGCTACAAGAAAGACCATGTGGTGGAAAGAGGGTGAATTCAACTCAATTCGTTATGTAACTTCAACTAAATGCTCACACAATTTTACACAAAATTATATTTTCAGCTCAGGGAAAGCAGCACTTGTGTCTTCACTTTTGTATCCTGAAGTGTCCTGGGCAAGGATCACGGGAACCAACATCTGAAAACTGAGCCGACTCCCTAACATGTCACAAACTATTTTAAGACGACTGCAGAACAACAGGACCAAGTCATAGCATGACCAATACACTCCAGCAACACAGCCCTAGTTGCACCTGCTACATTTAAAAGGCTAGGCTTTAAAAAGCAATCACTCACAGTCTTCCAGGCTAGCCTTAAACTTGGAGATCCACCCGCCTCTGAGACCCCAATGTTGGGTGTGTCACCACTTGGTTTACTTATATATTAACCCAAGAAAGAGACAATTAACTCCATACATGAGTTACAGAGTCCTTGACTTGAGAACATGATAAGCTATAGGTATCAATCAACACTGTGTTGATTCATTTACAATTGCACACCACCCACCCCTATTATGAGGAACCTAAACTTCTGTCAACATCTTACCTTTGGCAAAAGCAGGTCAAATGCATTTCTCAGAATAATCAGGTCCTGAAAAGGAAAATTCAAAGGTTTCACATTCAACAGCATCTAACAGTAGTATTATAATACTTTCTGGCCATTTAAGAGTTGGTGTTTCAGCTAGCAAACAGCTTATCTCACCTTTAGCAAACAAGTGTGCCTCAAAAGATGCCAACAGGCTGTTTGTCCTCATTGCCATCTAAAAGCACAGGATCTGGGCTAGAGATGCAGCTCAACTGGTAGAGCATTCACCCAGCAGGAGCACAGCCCTATAAACTTGGAATGGCGCAAACGGCTGGGGAGCAGAGGCAGGAGGGTCGTAAATTCAAGTCATCCTCGCTCACATAGCAAGCTCAAGCTAAAGATTAGTGTCGGCTACAGAAGATGCTGTTGGAGGTGGGGCACAACTTACAGCAGTGGACTCCTGGGGTCTGTAAGGAACTAAACCTTCATTGGTGGCCACGCTGACTGGGATGTAAGTCCGTGGGCTTTTATCTTCCTCACATGGCACATTCCATCAGTATTCTCCCTACTTTGTCTCACCTTTTTATTTATTTATTCTTTTATTTTTTTGAGACAAGGTCTCTCTATGTATCCCTGGCTATCACAGAACTCACTCTGTAGACCAGTTTGGCTTTGACCTCACAGAGATCCACCTGCCTCTGCCTCCCAAGCGCTGGGATTAAAAGGTTTGAGCCACCTTGCCCTGTTCATTTGTACTTGCTAGCACAGGAAGGCATGACCTAGAACATCAAGGTTTAAGAAACTCAGAGCTTCGATTTATTTCCCCCCATCCTGGGGATAGAATGTGGAGCCTCATGGATGACAGACAAGTGATTTACACTGAGCTGCATCCTCAAGCCCTCAAGCCACTTCTGTGGAAGGTAAGAGAGAGAAATACTTTGGGTAATTCCAAAACATGCCCCATGCCACAAAAATCGTGGAGACATAGCATCACTGGGAACTTTTTAAAAAAGATTTTCCGAGCCAGCCAGATGGCTCAGCAGGTAACTAACGGCTCTTGCCACCACAAACCCTGCCAGCATGATTTGCCTGCATGGCGTAAAGAGAGCCAATTGACTAAAGTTGCCCACTGACCTTCCACTCTACACTATGGCACACATTCTGCCCCCAGAAGTAAATAAATGTAATTGAAGAATATTTTCCAAGTAAGAGGATTATTCTTCCATAGCTGACCAATTGCACACAGATATCTTTAATGATTCATTTAGCACTAAAAAGGAGTGACCCCAGTGCATACACCTGTGCCCAACTAGATGGCTGAAGCAGGAAGACAGCTTGAGCTCTCCAGTGGCACACACTGTAAGCCCAGCAGTTGGGAGGCAGAGCTAGTTGGATCTCTGTGAGTGCTGAGGCCAGGCTGGACCACAGAGTGAGTTCCAGGGCAGCCAGGACTACAAAGAGATCCTGTCTCACTCCTGCCCCAGGAGAAAAAAAAAAAAAAAAAAAAAAAAAGGTATTGCAGGCACCTCAGCTGCTATCTTCTTTGGATCTGAAATTTGGAATCCACTTTCAGGTCTCACTGGTGCAGTATGGCAAGTTTCAAAGCCATTCTTCCTGGGCTTGTGTACTTCTGAGAGACAGTCTCACTAATGTTTCTAAGGCTGGGCACTGTGGATTCAAATGACTCCCCTACTGTGTGTCCCAAGTTGTTTATAGGTATGTGCCACTGCACCCAACCTACAGAAACCTGTCTTTTGTACTTATGTAACTGCAGGTTGTTTCCTACACCATCCTTTCCATTTCCTTATATGTAGAAATAGGGACAATGAAGTCAGCCCCAAACAACTAATGTTCTGTGAACTCATTACAGGTCAGACTTCTGGAACAGTGGCTGACAACAGAGAAGAGTCAGTGGTTAAATACACTGGCTGCTCTGCCAGCAGACCCGGGTTTGATTCTCAGCATCTACACGACACTTAGCCTGCTGTAACTCCAGCTCAGAGGGTTCCCACGCTGTCTTCTCACTCCAGTAGGCCTCACGTGCACATAGTGCACAGATATTTATGCAGATACAACACTCAAGCACATAAAATCAATAATTACAAAACTAATGCTATCCTCTCTTTTCAGAAGCAAACAGCAGTTATAAAGGCTCTTGGTAAATCGGGAAAATTAAAAATGTGCAAATGCATTATAAAGGCTGAATCCTAAGTACAAACAGCATAGGCTCCTACTGTATTGTCTCCAACGTAACAGGAAGTGGCACCAAGATGAATGATGCCCGCAGCTTTCGGACAGCAGTGGCCAAACGTGTGCACGTGAGCCATTACATCGTGACGCAGACGTTTCTCTTCTTCGGCTGCCATCTGGAAGTCAATGTTGTTCAGGTTTGATCGCATCTCCTGGATCTGTTCATCTGTGATAGGCAAACCCAGGGTCTGCAGAACAGGCAAAGAAAATCAAATGACCTTGATGTTCAATTACTTGAAATGAAGTAACAACTCTTAAATTAAAATCTGGGACAACCAGCCAAGGTTACAGATACAAAACCTGCCTTGGAAAAACTCAAATAAATAGATAAATTAAAATCTATGAGCTAATATAAATAACTTTTACAAGGATCCCCCTTCCCCACTTTTTTGGTTTTTTGAGACAGGATTTCTCTTTTGTAACTCTGACTGTACTGGAACTCACTCTGTAGACTCACAGAGATCCACTTGCCTCTGCCTCCGAGTGCTGGGTTTAAAGGTGTACTCCACCACCGCCCAGCAAGAAAAACATTTTTTAAAAATAAAAAATAAATTTATGTGTGACCAGAAAGCACCACTCAGACATCCAAAGGAGGGAGGCAACCACTATTCCTACCTAGCTACGATGCCCATGAACTGCAACAATGACCAGCATGGCGCAATAATCCTAAGGGCGCAGTAGTGGCATACACTCCTTGGTGGTAACCAACAGCTCTATGGTTTGAGGGAAATCTATGCCTGGTTCTGGAAACCTAGCCAACTACCCTGGCTAGTGAAGTCATGGATCTTGAAGGAGAACCCCCAATCCGTTTTTAAAATACTGTGCTGAACAATTGTACACGCATCCCACGTAAGAAAAGTACTAAGGTGGCTGTGTTGTTGAATCCCTTTAATAATCCCAGTACTTGGGAGGCAGAGGCAGGCTGATCTCTGTGAGTTTGAGGCCAGCCACAAGTCAGACACAGCTACACAGTGAGACCCTGTCTCAAAAAACAGACCAACCAGCCCCAAAAAAACCAAATCAAAACACCAACAAAAAACAAACCCATAAACCCATGGATCCTTTGTAACAAACACTTGCCCAGATCCTCCCTTCTCAGAGCAAAACATGGTACAGAGCAAACAGTGGCTCAGAAAGATTCTAAAGCTGTCACTAACTTCAAGGCACTGAGGAAGACAACTGGCTAAGGGCTCAGCTCAGGCAATGGAATGGATCCAGGTCCAAATCCCAGCTCTGCTGTCAAGAGCTAACTGGGTAATAGAGCAGGCCTCCCTACAGACTAGGTTTTGTCTCCTTCTAGAAGAATCAGGGACTGGAGAGATGGCTCAGTGATTAAGAGCACGTGCAGAGGACCTAGGTTCAGTTCCTAGCACCCACGTGGCAGCTTACAACAGGCTGTAACCTAGTTTCTTCTCCTGGCAACGTCTGCTGGTACCAGGTATGTGAGTGATTGACATGCATACACGTATGCAAAACATTTATACACAAAAAATAAAAATAAACACATCTTTTTAAAGGTGGGGGAAAAAATCACCACCAAGTTTGCAACGCAATTAATTTTTTTTTTTAACATTTTATTTAGCGCGTGCCTGCGCGCGGAGACCGGAGGACAACTAGTGGGAGTCAGGTCTCGCCTTCCACCATGCGGTCCCGGTACTCGAACTCAAGTCGTCAGGTTTGGCGGCAAGCGCCCATATCCGCAGAGCCTGCAATGTTTAAACAGCATGCTACTTGAGCTGTGCTGTGCAAAGAAGCATATTCCCATGGCCTTGGCTAAACAGAAGTTCTGCAAAAGGATGCGCAGTTGTCTGGGAACGTTGCCGAGGCTACAGGTGCCGGGCGGCGCCCTCCCGGCGCCCCCCGCCTCGGAAGGGACGGCAGTTACCTGCTCGGCCTCCGCCAGCCACAGCCACAGCTGCCGCCACGTCTGGAACTTGTACCTGTCGCTGAACAAGAAGCACATCTCGAGGCTGGCATAGCGGGCCGCCAGCGGAGAACGGTAGCTTTCAGGACCGCCGGGGTCGCCCGCTGCCGCCATTTTCAACCCGCGACCGCGCCGGGCCGACGCGAGCACGAGCTCAGAAGCGGAAGCCCGGGCGCGCGTTGGGCGGGACTTCCTCCCCCGGCCCCGACGCCGGGGTGATGCTGACCTGGGTGGCGGAGGTGGTTCGAGTTTGGCTGAGTCCGGTTGAGCGGCAATGCGTTTCTCTGGGTTTGTACGAAACAGGATTAAAGCTTCTTAACTCGCCGCCCCACTCTGTCCGCCTCAGTTTTTCCGTCTGAGGAACGCACATCCAGACCACCGCCTTTAACAAAGAAGGGACGCCAGGAAGGAACCCTAGTGGAGACGCGAGGTACTGCAGTCCCGGGCGCCAGTCTCAGCTGGAGGCGGAACCCCTAAACGCGTGCCGGTTCCGCCATCAGAAAGCAGCCTCGCAGGATTACTCCAGCATTCACGCTGGAGAACAAATCATAGAGAGTTTAAATTTTGTGGCAGAATGAAAAAATAGTCGACATTTAAAAAAATAATATGTTGAAATTTGATTGACTTCTATATTTGCACCAGGAAAGGGCAAAGCAAGATCAATAGACTTTCAGCAGGGGGAGAAAAAAAAGCAAAACATCAACAAAAAAGGCCCTCTTGTAAGATTGTTCTGAAACTGAGCGGGTGGGATATCCAAGGGATAGCAGCCCGTGAGGGACATTGGGGTAATCACTAAAATAACACTTTGTTAGAAAGTGTCATAATGTCTAACACTTTATATGGAATTAAACGTTAGAAATAAAATCTATTAGCAATCTGGCACCCTCTCACACACATACACACAGGCAAAAACCAATGCACATAAAACAAAAAATTTAGAATAAAAAAAAGTAAATAAAAATGACTGCTTAAAAAAAAAAAAAAAAGCCATCAAGAAGCCAGAAATGGTGGCACACAGCTGTAAACAGAATACTTGGGAGATGCAACCAGGAGGACCAGGGCCCACACTCTCATTTCTTACTGTTATCTTGCTGAAAAGGCTGTGTTATACAATGTATGTGTTTGTCTGTGTTTGCATAAAATATAAGGTGTGGAAGGGTGCAAGGGTTGGAATAGACAGAACTAGGTCTGTAAAAATTCCTAATATACATCTTTATGTTATTTTGCATCAAATAGCTTTTCTTTTTCTTTCCTTTTTCCAGTACTCATTCACCCCTCTTAGGTGGTGGAACTGTTTAGCATTCTGGACAACCTCTCTCCTTCCTGCTATTCTCCTCCCTTCGGTCAGTCCCCCTACTCATACTACTCTACTTAGAACAGTGATGGGTGGCCCAAGACTCAACCCACCCTTTCTCCCTACTTCCACTTAGGCTTACCTTCAGAGTCCAGGAGTCCTCCAACATGTGCTTCATTGGTGCCTAGATACCTCCATTTGGCTGTCATGGTTACCTGACGCAGTATCTCTCAATTGGAATTTTTTTATTTTTATTTTTTGTATATGGGCTTTCTGCCTGCATGTATGTCTGCGTACCACATGCATTCAGTACTCAAGGACTCCAGAAGAGGGCACAAGTTTCCTTGGAACTGGAGTACATACAGTTGTGAGCCATCTTTGGGTGCTTGGAATAGAATCCAGGTCCTCTGGAAGAGCAGCCAGTGCTCTTAGTTGCTGATCCATCTCTCCAGCCTAGGGATTTTGAATTTTTCCTTTCTTGTGGCCTAACTCAATGAACAGATCTTCAAATTGTCTTTTTTTTTTCTTTTTTAAAATTAGATTTATTCATTTTATGTGTGTTTTGCTTGCATGTAGGTATATATGTGCATCACGTGCACGCCTGATGCTACAGAGGTCAGAAAAGGGTATGGATCCCCTGGAACCGGAATTAGGGTTGGTTGTGAACCTATGTGGGTTCTGAGAATTGAACCTGGGTCCTCTGTAAGAGCAGTAAGTGCTCTTACCCCTGAGCCATCTTTCTGGTCCCTTTATATTTTATTCCTGGTTTTTTTTTTTCATTTTTTTGAGACAGGGTCTCATGTAGCCTAGTTTGGCCTCAAACTTGTTATATAGCCAAGAATGACCTTTAACCTTTACCCTCCTGCTTCCACTTCCCAAGTGATGTGATTACAAGGTGAACCACTAGTATCGCTGCCTTTGTGCATGCTAGCCAAGTAACCTGCATCTCCAGCTTTGTAGCTGTCCACTTCTCGATGATAGACCTCAGTCTGGGCCTTAGTATGTACTAGGCAGGAGTCTAACCAGATCTGCATCTTCAGTTTATATTTTTCCCAATTAAAGTCCTTGATTTTTCAGCCTGGTTCTCAAGCAAACAAACAAACATCATAAACTAAAAACCCTGAGCCAGAGAGATGGCGTGGATGAAAGGACGCCCTGATAACTAGAGTTCAATTCCCAGAGCCTACATGGTAGAATGAACTAAGTCCTGAAAATCGTCCTTTGACGACTCCAACCCAAATACATGAATGTAATAAAAATGCAAATAAAACCCTTTCTGTTGAGATAGGGTCATACCCTGTTGCCCGGGTGAGCCTCAAACTCAAGGGGATCTTTCAGCTCAGGCAGGTTTTTCTCTGCTGAGATTACAAGTGTGGGTCACCACATTTTTTTTTTTTTTTTGCTATAACATCCTAGTACCCATGAGGATCACCCATCTTCCATACACAGAACAGGGGGCCTTGGGCTCAAGTGTGGAGGGAACAGGCAGTGTGTCTGGGGTGGGGGTACAGGTATGTGGGAGGTGCATGAAAACCTTGCTGGAAATAAGAATAGTTGAGGTGTTATTCTAATGGGATGTCACTAAAGGTTGGAACATGACTTTACCAGATTTGTATTATGAAATATATCCTGATATACTACATATAAACTAGAAGGGGGCAGGGGACTGGACATGAGAAGTCAGTTGGCTAATGCAGTGGTAAAATCAGGTGTGATGGTTTATCCCTATAATCCCAGCACTCGAGAGGATACAATTAGGAGGATTGGCTTGTTTGAGGCTAGCCTGGGCTATGGAGAGGGAAAAAAAAGAGACCTTATGCACATGGATAAGCACTGGAGAATCCAGGAAAGTTAAACACAGAGCTTAACTCTTTAGTGCAGCGAGGTGCATAGCTGTTTTCCCCAAATGCTGGAGAAAAACGTAGTTAACAACCTGGTAATCCTCCGCTACCTGTTGAGCCAAGCCCTGCCCACATTTTCCAGAATTTATGTTTTACTTAATCCTAGACCCTTTCCCCTTAAAACTTTTAGCATTACAATTAAGCCGTAAAACATCCTTGTGAGAGATGTCATTTGTATTTTTATAACAGCCTGAGCAACTTACATGTTATCTAAGGGCCAGGCCAATCCAGACACTATAGGCATTATGTTTACCTCAGTTAATGTGAGATCCTAATCTTGGGAAGTAGCTCTGAGTCAACAGTACCCATTTTGTGAAAGAAGCCAGAAGCCAGATGCGCTTTGTAAAGAATCTTAATTAATGTAAACATATCTTAAAATTGTGCACTTGTGAGAGAGTTCGTTGTTATCAATTTTTCCCCCCAAAATTGTGCTATGCTTAAATATGGCTGAAGTAAAATTATCCGAGTCAAACTCTAGAAATCCTAACTTGGGCTGATGATCCTCATTTCATTCTTAACCTCACTCTGATCACTTTCCCTGCCTGCTGTAAAGCCTGCAGAGACCTTCCCGCAGGACTGCAGAAGGCATTCCAGGCTAGCCTGGCTGCAGAATGAGACCATCTCAAAAAAACAAAGATACTCTTGTTGTGTTGCTCAACCCATCTCCTGGGCTCAAGGAATCCTCCCGCCACAGCCTGCAGAGTAGCTGGGACTTAGCAAAGGTCTTCGATAACTGCGAAGGCAGTAGCAGAATAAGCTGATCAGAGAAATGCAGGAACTTTGGGCAGTGTCCAGGTCTTGTGGCAGGGAGTTATGGGTGCATTTACAGATTTTGTACATGCCCCTTTTCCCTCAGAAGTGCCCAGTTGGTTTTGAATGCTGGTACAAAGCAGAAACTGCTCAAAGTGCCAGGAAATGAGGGAGGGGTAGCAGAGCTCACGGGCATTAAACAGCATGGTCCTGATGTTATGGACTGTAACATCTAGGAAGCACACCATCAAAGAACAGGAGACAACTGTAGCCCGGAACTCATGCCTTGCACATCCTGGAACCAAGTTTCCAGAGTCTAGCTGGAGAGACAGAGAGGAAGGCGTAGAGGTGCCCTAAGGTAGGATGAATTTTCTTGTTTTTTTGTTTTTTTCTTTTGAGACAATGTTTCTGTTGTAACTCTGGCTGTCCTGCAACTGACTCTGTGACCAGGCTGGCATCGAACTCACAAAGATCTGCCTGCCTCTGCCTCCTGAGGGCTGGGATCGAAGACGTGCGCCACCACCGCCCCACATGGATTTTCTTGGTGAACATGTAAGCAAGGAGAGTCTTTTTCTGAGAGAGGGTCTCACATAGCCTAGGCTTGCTCAAACTTACTGTTAGACAAGGAAGACTCTGAACAACTCATCCTTCTGCCTCCACATCCTGAGCATTGGAATTAACAATCTGCACGTCACCCTGCTGGTTAAAATGTAAAGCCTTTGGCAATGAAACTTTCTTTTTTTTTGCTATTCTCTATTTGTCAAACCAAAATCTAAACAAGATGTGGGCTTGGGATAGGTAGGCCCTCAAGAAGAGCGGTTCATTCCACATTTCCCAGTGTGTATGTGTATACATACACACACACACACACACACACACACACACACACACACACACACACACAATCTTCTTTTTTGAGAGTGGGGATTAAAGTCAGGATCTAATGGACTCTAACACTGAGCTAGGTTTTTTGTTAGACAAGGTTTTGCTCAAGCTCCAGACTGGCTTTGAATGTTCAGTCCTGCTCGAGATTAAGGTGTGAGCCACAATACCTGGCCAGTGTTCACAATCTTTATGAAGAAAGTGCTAGATGGAATGTGAAGTTTCTAGGTCTTTCTCAACACAGGTACTTTAGAGCAGCTTTTCTGTCTTCCATGTGCAAAGCACATACTTCACCACTGAGTGGACTGCATCCCACTCACGATCTCTGACCATCACACCTGGTTTGCTAGCATGATTTTACCAGTGGTAGAGGTCAATTAAATGGGTGCATGTATGTGGCACGCTGTATAATTTACAGTGGGCTTCCGGCAGTGCCACCACCTACTGTCAGCTCCTCAGTCTGAAAGAGCCCAGTCTCCTTCCTAGTAGCTAACAGCAGCAGGCGCATCTCTCCTCTACTCCAGTGTTCCAGCAAACATAAACAAGGACTTAACAAGACACTAGCCAACAGCAAAAGAGCCTCAGTTTCCTTCGCAAAGTCTGAATCCTGCACCATGGCAGGTGATATCAGCTCTGGGGTAGGCAGCAAGCAGAAGAAACACACCGGCTGGTATGCTTTAGGAGGCTCAAACTCAAACGTAGAATTTCTGACGTGCTTTTGTGTGGAATAGAAGGGGATGGGAGGGGAGATAGGGGAGACAAAAAGAGGAACATCGAAGAAGCCAGTAGATTAAACAATTATACTGTCAGAATAAAGCAAGGAACCACAATAGTAAATGCTTAGCAGCCAAACACATTTATTAGTCTTTTTTCTTTTTTTTTTTTTTTCCAGGAACTCAAAAAATATTTTGTAGTTATAATGTAAGCAACTGAGTTGCACATAATACAATCATATCTTTCCAAAATAAAATAAAAACTAAACAAAAACAAAATAAGCTGTTTAAAAGCCCAAAAAAAACCCTTCAGAAAACTCTTATATATGCATTATATCATCTCTCAGTTTTAATGAAATGACTACGACTTTATTCCTTATTACTCAACCTGTCACAATCCGATAAAACACCACCCTTCAGTTTTGTTTGTTTTTGATATATATATATATATATATATATAGATTTTGAAATCCAGCATGAGAAATACAGTACCTGCTATGGCAAAAAATACACATAAAATGCAACTTTTCAGCTTATTTGTACATTAGTAGAGTTTAACATTTTGTTTTGTTTTTTTAAGTGAACCAGTGATTTTAAGTACCACTATACTAAAAAAGTAAAATAAAATATAGAAAGGGGGCCGGCCTGCCGTGCAAGTGAACCACCAAAGTGCCTAGTTTCTGTGTCCACATTAAACTAGTAAGATGAGCAACTTTACCATAAGGGAGTCTGATTGAACCTCTTTGTTAAAAAAAAAAAAAAAAAGACAATGCCACATCCTTCCTTTTCTCCCCTCAAATACCCTTAAAACTTATCATCTGTATTTTCTATTGCCCATCAGAAGAGAGAAAAGAAAGCCACCAAATAATATTGTAAAAGCAATTTCAAGTATAGGAAAACAAAACACTTATAGGTAACTTGCAGAGAGCATCAGCGTGTGCAGTGAGATTTAGTCCCTGTGACAGGTTGTTTTTGCTGAGTGTTCAGATGAGAGGATTTTCGTGGTACCTTTCATTTGTGTGCAAAGTTGGAAAGCTGCCTCTTAAAACTTCAGTCTCCTACTGGTGCCTTTCTCTGAACCTACTGATTTAAGGGGCAAAGAGGGCCACTGAGAGCAGAGAGGAGGGAGGGAACTGGGTGACACGAGTTAGATAGGACTTCTCTCCTCCTCTGCTACATCCCCAGGTCCTCTCGCCTCTGCTCAGCCTCAGTGACCTCTTAATGAAGGGTCTCCCACTAGCCACTGTTTCCTGATTTGGTAGGATGAATTTCACTATGTAAACATAGCCCCCTAGGATTATGGAACCCAAAGCAGCATTTGTATCTCCATCGAAAGGGAGACAGATAAAACAGTCCAGAAACCTCTCCTCAGGTTGCTTTTTGTTGTTGGTTTTGGTTATGCAAAACAGGGCTTGGGTTGGGGTGGGTGCAGAATGAGGGTTGTAAGCAGATAGTGGAGTTAGGGAATGGGCATGGATGAGTGGTTAGATCTGCTTTATTTCCCTCCCAGTTTTGTTTTTTTTTAACCTGTTAAAAATGTTCCTGCACCTTAAGTCATGCTGAAATTAAGGCCAAGGGTGCAGAATCTTGTGCACATGTCTGTGAGCACACTAGAGGTGCGTGCACCATTTTGATGTCTTGTGTTGAGACCACTGCATACACTTTGGTCACTGGTGTGTGCAAAGGGTATAATAGGGGGACATTCTAGGAAAGAGGTGCAGACATCAACAAAGCCCTTTGGGAACATCAGAGAGGTGGAACCCCAGCGGACGAGAGGAAGCACACTAACAGGAAGAGCCTCCAGACAAACAACAGAAGTAAAATCCAAGTGGACAGTGCCAGTCAGAAGGCGGGCAGAGGGTGCCCATGCACTTTCATCAGGATTCTTCCATCAAAGGAAGTCGTCAATAAACAAGGTCAGGGAAAGCAACTCAAAGAGCTTCGTGACAGACATGGGTTGGAGTCAAAATGGGACAAAAGAGGGAGTCTTCTAACCCTGTCTCAGGGGAGCCCAAGACTAGGAGGGCAGCAGCTATCAGTGCCCTCACATGTGTCAACATGTATCCTCCAAGAATATCAGTTTTAAGCAGCATGGAGGAAGATCTGAGGATGCACAGGCTTTCAGGATTATTTGCATGTCTCCTCAGCTGAGTTTCCTTCTAAGTAAGAAACACATTTCCAGAGCATTGCTGAAAAAGCCTCAGGACAGATTACAATACCAGGGACTAAACTCCACTGGGGAACTAAAGAACCATTCTAAAGGGAAAGAAGTGTGTGCGTGTGAACAAAAAAGGGTTGAGAGCTTAAGGTCTTGGGTACAAAACCTTCTCAAGTCCCTGGAGGGAATGGATCATATGGAAAAGAGAAATTTAGATATTCCCCACCCTGGGACCTCGGTGCTGGAATAGGTGGTACCTAGTTAGGGCAGGGTGTAGCCAATGGTCTGCTGTCCTATGTTGTGGGGAAGAGGAACAAGGGAGAGAATAGCCACACCACAAACCCAAAGCCACCCCACTGACCTGTTTTGCCTTTTCTTCTTCAACATGAAAAGATCTGAAGCTTCTGATGGCTTAAAATGCAAATATCATATTTTAGGGTTATTTTCACAGCAAAGAAAATGTTTCAAAGACTTATCCGGTTATTTACATGTCCTTATTTTATAAAGAATAATTCACTGATGTCAAGAAAGGAGAGAGAAGTGAAGGGTTTACATTGCAGGGGAAATATACCTTGAGGTATCATTTTGTGTCAGACACTTGAAACATCAGGATTTTCTTGTTGTTGTTTTGCTTTTGTTTAAAGGCAATCGAACAGATTGGAACCCTGATAAGATTGTGTCTGCGCAGCCTCGCACAGACACAAAGAGACTGTGATCAAGTCTGTCACTCATTACAGTACTGTGAACATAACAGAGATTGCTGTGTGGAAAACACTGAATACAGGCTGAACATCTCTTGCTTCTGATACTATGTGTTGTAATAATGCCTAGACCAGAGCAATGTAAGTGCATGGTTTATCACAGTCCAATTCCACAATGGAATTGTTAGGACAAAGAAGTACAAAGGCCTTCCAGTGTCCCACACCTCACTGCACAGGCTCAGTAAAGGTGAGGGAAGCAGAGATCAGGGACAGCAGACAGGGAAGGGAAGCCTTCTTTGCCTGTCAATCAACAGCAACAGCCCTCTTTCTTAGCTCATAATCAGGAATGGTTCCCATCACAATGATTGACAACAAAGAAATGTAAAGGGAGAAGATGAACTCTCAGGTCAGCAGAGTGTGGCATGGTTTCCTGAGCTTGAAAGGGTTCCGAGTTCAGAGAATACTGGAGCCTGTGAACTTCCATGGCTGCCCTGGGTTAACACTGCATGGCCAGTATCAAGAATCCTGCACCATAAAGGTGGACAAGCATGGCAGACTCCTCAGAATTTACTTGGCAATTAGACCTGCCAGAAAGGTCCCTTTCATCCTCACTGTGCTGACCTGGGCAACCTCTCTTCTCCTCCTCTACCCTTCCCAGACATAGGGATACCAAGGACACAGAAACTGGAAAACATAAGGATGCAAATCTGCTTCCTTCTCCTCTTCCCTGCCTTTTCCCTTTTCAGAAAATGCATAGTTACAAATTCAGGTTACGGAATGAAGCAAGGATGAGCTCATATGGACTTTTTTAAAACAAAAACAAAACCAACACTCTTTTGTTAAAACCACATTTGCATGACAATACATCCCAAGGCAATGGAGAGGAGTGAGTGAAACCCCCTTTGTCTTCCTGAATGAAGCTGAAGGAATCTTAGAGAGTGCTTTCCTCTGTAGGGGAGGATGCTGGACAGGGCCCTTGGCATTCACTGCCTCTTTCTTTAGAAGATTGGGTGTGGGAGAAGAGGTGGGGTCATTGAAAACACATGAAGAGACTGCAGATTTCTAGGTTTAACTACAACACTTGTCAAGAACTACAATTTGATTTCAGAGTTTTTTCTTTTTAGAACACCGGTCTTGATTCTTTTAAAATCTTTTATCTTTGTGTGCGATAAATACCCTGTTCACATAAATAGCAGTATCGATGTGACTTGCATTTGGGAGAACCACAGCCTTCTAAGGCGGAGAGGGTAAGAAATGTGCCTTTGCAGCTCAAAGCCAGAAATGCCTTTACATGGATGAATGGATCACAAAACCACCATATTCCAATTCTCCAGTGAACGTGCGCACATGTGCGCACAGACACACACACACACACACACACACACACACACACACACACACACAGGGAATGCAGATATAGACAGCTGACCTGCACTGGACTAACCTGGGCCCTGGTCTTGCTTATAACCTCCCGGCCCAAGACCCAGAATCTCTTCTGCACAACCACTCTGTGCAAAAACAGGTGCTCATGCAAATCCAACAGCTGTCCCTGTACCTGTCAGGAGACTCTGACAGACTGCAGTTGGTCTCTGGACTGACAAAGGCACATTCAGAAGTACTACACTTAAGAGACTACTTGGAAAGAATTAAAGGGGGGTAGTGTTTTAAACACAATTATTGTAACATAACCCAAAATTTCTGGCAAAAAAGAAGTTTCATGCTAAAACCCATCACTCGCTGAGCGACTATACTACCTTTACAAGGCATGTGTCCTAGTGAAGGAATCCCAAGGGTTTGTTTGTTCTGCATCGAGACCCCCCTTTCATTTTTGGCATACACATTCAGTATCTACTACCTTTTCTTGATGTAAGGCCAGTCATGAAAGAAAGGCTGCTCCATCTGCCTCCAGCCCTTTACAACCCCAGGAGTGGGTACCCTTTCAGTGGACAAGAACTGCATGACCCATCAGAAGGTCCAGGAAGTCAGGGAGAAGGGAGAGATGCAGGAAAAAGGGATTTCCCTTTTTGAAGTAGTCCTGATTTACTGACACTGGCTGGAAACAGGTCAACTGTAATTGGGAGTTTATTTCCTATGCACTGACTCAGTTTGAAAATTAAGCTGAGGCACATAATGCTTCAGGGAAGCACTATTTCTTTTTTATTTAAAACAGAACCATTTCTTGCTTGTGCAAGTGTCCCTAGCTTCTCCCCTACCATGGAAGGTACATCTGTCACTGTGAGGAACACTGCTGAGCTCGACAGAGCTTCTGGGCAGGACAGCACCCCTTTTATCGGCATGGGCCATTTCTTGTTGAAAACAAGTCCATGCGTATACCTGACCAGAAAGAACTATTTAAGTTCTGAGAGGCAAATATAAGCAGTTTCTGTCACTTTGCTACTTTTTTTTTTTTTGGAGGGGGGTGGATCCTCAAGAGATTGATATTTTAAAGACCATTCAAATGATGGAAATACCCCAACTGCTCAGGATCTAGTCAGGAAGACCACACAAGTGTGGGGCAGAGAGGATGCTGAGGTGGCAGGAGAGAGCTCTCCACTCTCACTAGCACCCCTCTCTCACCATCTTGTATCTTGGTCTTCCTTTGGTAGTGCGTCCGGACTGGGGAGAGGTGTTGTGGACAGTTCAGAGAGAACTGATACTCGTTTTTTGCTTTATGAAGACAGGATCTTTCTGAAATTCACTCTGTAGACCAGGCTGGCCTTGAACTCACTGAGATCCATCCACTTGCCTTTGCCTCTTAAGGGTTGGGATTAAAGACATGTGCCACCAAGCCCGGCCTAATATTCAGTTTTTATTATTACTGTATTTTTAGATTCTTGGAGTTGACAATTATTTCAAATTTAAAGAATGTGGCATGGCTACCCCTTGTCAAATTTAAGGTTAAGAGTAAAAATACTACTGTTGACAAATGGAATCATCTCTGGTGACAGCACACCTTTGGCACTAGCTGTAAGCCTATAGAACATTATTACAGGGTGTACACAAACTCTGGGGATATCCTTGTTTTCTTACAGATTGATGAAGTCTTCAACAGCCCAGTGCTTGTAGATAAAGAGTAAAGGGGCTCTGTATAGCCATCAGAGTTTAAATATGGACAGTTTACTTACACACAGGCTACAATAGTCCTAGTTGAACTCACAAAAGACAAACATGATCACAAAACAAAGTTCCTCTTTGCAATGACATTAAGAAGTGTAGCTAAAACACTGACACAAACTGTGACAAAACTTGGCAAAAACACTGGAGAATAGTTTCATTAAAAAAACAAAAAACTAAAAACACATCTCTGCTTCTAGTTGAAGACTTTATACTTAGAGTAAAAAAATGCTAATCCAAAGCAACAAAGGGCAGAGCTGTATGTGCTGAATTTTAACTCTGAAGGCAGGGAAGAATGGGACCTTCTCCATACAAAGACTCAACTATGCCTTAATCTTGGAGATGGCTATCATGGCCAAGCCTGCTGAAAACATCCTGTTGACACTGGAGAGGAAAGCAGGCTTGGCCTAAGCATTTTGCTCAGCAGAGAGACACTAAGAGTCAAAATGGCAGAGTATGAGAAAATGATTTTAAAAGTACACAGCATCTGAGGTCAAAGTAGAATCTGGCTGTTCAGTGTGGGCTGGAGGGACGTGTGGCTCAGGCACAGTGCTGGCCTAGTATCCCGGGTTTCATCTCCAGCTCCAAAAACAAACAAGAAGGGAGTGAAGTATTTGCAGTAAGCTAACTTTCAGTTTCTGGTAGGTACAATGGTAAAGCCCTTCCAAATTCTTAGCAGAATTCTTCCCCCTTCTGTATTATCTTTCACATCACATTCAATTTTGAACACTCTACATTCACAACAGGTGGAAAAATGCTCAGAACACAAGCCATTATAATACAAAATCTTGTTGCTGTTAACTAACTGAATGGCAACCCACAGGTGATGTTTCAGAGGGACACTTGAGAGAATATGGCCTGGAGTCTTTATTGTTTTGCGGATGAGCACTGCTGTACTGCTAGGTTCATTCCTATGAATGCTGGAAATAGAAAATGTGTTCAAGGATTAAGGGCTGAGAGTAAGAGATGCTATGTGGACTGTCCTTTAAAAAAGAACAAAACAAAACAAAAATCCAGGATGTCAGAGACCCAAGTGTCCCCAGTCCTTAAATGGGGTCATGGTACTAGGTCTCATCAGCAGCAGGTCTCCCGAGTGACAGAAGACACCCGTTTCCCTACTTGTGCTTTTCTTCTGGCTACTCGTGTGGTAGAGAGAAATAAGTCCTGATGCTCATGAGGCATCTGTCTACCTACCACTAATCAAGAGTCAAATCAACAAAACTAAAACCTAAAAACAGAAAGCTCACACTTACATGCTTATGATGTGCACAAAATAAACCTATATAATGGTGACTAGCAAGCCTCTGTGTATATGCCAGAATGTGCTGGAAGGGTATGCTCATTGAATTTTTCCATGTATAATGAAGTCACCTAATAATGTCCTGGTAGACACGGTTCTTGCTAAAGAATACCATGGGAAGGGCAGGACTTTGGACCTTTAAGATACCCCTCACAACATCTTCTAAATCATTGCCAATCAATAACAAAAGCTTCCAGTAAGACAACAGATGGGAGAAGGGGAGAGGCAGGGAAAAGATAGAGAACAGGAGATGAGAAGCAGGAGCCTTCTTCCTCTGGCCCGGCACAAAGAGACTTTCCCCATCACTGTAACTGTCACCCTTCTATACATGGAGAAGTCAGCACCTATGGAGGGCACACAACACAGGAAGGACCTTGGCATCCCACATGACCAAGACAAGAAAATGTATTTAACTTCCTCAATTTTTGTTTATTTTGATTTAGCCCACTGCCTTTGGGGCCCGTCCAGAACTACTCCAATGTCCTTTACAGGCAAGCATCTTACCAGCTGTGGAGTGACTGGACCACATGCACATACACACTTCGTCCCCTGCTCAGGAAGTCTGGGTGTATGTGCGAAGGCACTAAAGCGGTTTTAGGAAATGCAGGCAGCAACCCCACCCATTCTCTTTACCTGTGGAGCTGGAGTTTCTTTCCCACTGGGAAGCTTAAAGTTTGAAAGAAGCTATGGCCATGACCTCTGGCCCCAGGAGGGAATACAAAAGAATTCAACATCACCAAAATCAAAAAGAAACACTCCATGTCTCCGCCACCCAGGATGGGGATAGTAAGCAGCAGATCTTCACAAACAGCAATTAAAACAAGCACAACAGTAGCTGGGAGCTAAAACAAAGTAAAACCACTTGTTCCTTATTAGATTCTCCTGTTTTCTCCTCCTGTAACAAATGGAGGCGAAACAGACATTCCTCATGAACAGAACAGTCCATAGGTAAATTTCCTTTAGTAATGTTTATATTTGATTTGTTTCAAAAATTATTAACCTATATATCCTAACTCTTTACATAGATTCTCAGCAATCCAACCACACTACTTTTACAGTTTAGAGTCAATCCTTTTTTCTTAAGCCGTTGTTTCTTTATTCCTTTCTTTTGTTGATGGGGCTGGAGAGACGGGGAGAAAGGTTGCATTGGAAAACAAGCATGACTGGGAGACGGCAGTCCAGCCTGGCACAGAAGTGTGGTGGCAATCCGACTCGCATACACTGAACACTTCCCCATTCAGTTATGCACAATCTCGAGAGGCCGCGACAGTGCCCAGAAAACCTGATTCTTCTCCCACAATTGTTGAGATAATGAATTTACCTGTTGCTGCTAAATTGGTAATTTTTAAAAAATATTTCTATGTATTTTAAAATGTGTGATCCCCTGTATGATAATAACATCTGGAGACTTTTCTTTTTACATTTTTGTAAGTAAAAATCGTTTAAACTTTTTGAAGTTTCAGGAACTTGTAAAAGTTTACTAACAGGAAAGAAACAGCTGTCTATCTAGGATAAGATACGGTTAAATAAACCATCTTCAAAAAACTGGCTTCCTACCCTAGAATTCCTGAGAATGCTTGCAAATTTTAAAGCAGGAAAATAAACGTTAAAAACAAAAACACTGTTAAATGCTCCCAGAGTTAGTCTTCATCTAAAATATATATTTATATGTATGTGTGTGTATATATATATATATGCGCATATATATATATATATATGCACACTTTTTGGTCTTTTTTTTTAAGTTTTTAGTTTTTTTCCCTTTAAGCTTATGATGGAAGAACATTTTAGCTTCTCATGTTTATTTTTACATATTTCAAATCCCTCATTTATGTCTTGTAAACAAGAGGGGCTCTAGCACCCGGCTTTCACCGTAGTATCGTAAGGAACTCAACTAAGCCATAGTGCAGGTCAAGGACCAACAGGCAGAAAGAGGAGGAGGGAAAAGAGGGAGAGAGGGCAGGCAGGGCCATGAACCAAGAGCGGCAGTGGACAGTCCCCATAGGCTCTCAGGAGTCTGGGGACACTGAGATTTAGCCTTCAGTCTGAATATAAGCTGCGCTTCACTTGGACATCACCACCCATGACGGAGCTCTGCTCCAACACTGAGAGTCAGAGGGGTTGGAAGGAGACATTTTGTAGGAGCAGAGGTGAGAGGGGTATGGTGGTGATGGGAACCAGAAAGCAGGAGGAAGGCAGAGTCCATGCAAACAAGGTGTTGCAGGAACAAACCAGAACTGCAAACTCGCTTGCCCACCCCCTGCCAAGGGCTCTCAAGACTGGCAAGCGCAGGTGCTCATAGGAACGATGCCTGTCAATCTCTTCTGAAGCTAGGTTTATATTCAACAGGGTAAGCCAAAAAGACTACAGAATTTCCCACTTATTGTCTCACAAAGCCACTTACATGCATTTTTTTTTGTTTTTGTTTTTTTGCTTTTTTCCTATCCACACCCCTCTACCCACCTACACAAAAGACACGAGCTGAAAGTCAAATACATTAGGCATTGTTGTATCCTTCACTGAAGATGCTAAAGAAAGAAAAACTCCCTTGTCCTCAATAGCAGCAAGTCAGAGGACAGCAGAGGTCTGCTCCCACCAGGGGTTGGAATGGGCAGGTAATTGCTGGTACAGAATGTCGGCACTTCATGTTGAACAAACAGTACGATGCAGACTGGGATACCCACACAAGTGCTAGCATGTTACCCGCACACATCTCCCCCCGCCCGCCATCTATTTTGTATGTAAAGATTTCCCTCCAGGTTTGCTTTCACTGTTTACAATAAGCAGTCTGATATATTTTGATTCCAACATAGTATATACGTGTTGGTGATAACTGTGGATTAAACATTGCCTCTTGTTCGGCCCAGAGAACTACTACATTGATGCTTTTTAAAAAAATTCTTTAAATACAAAAAAAAAAAAAAAAAAAAAAAAAAAAAAAAAAATCCAAACATTACAAGGAAGAAAAAAAAAAAAAAAAAAAAAAAAGAGGTCAAAACCAAAACAAGGTGCAATACTTAATTAAGTCTTTGCTAAGTTATTTCTGCCTAAGCAAAACCACATACACAGGAAACACAACACAGAGAAACAAAGGGAGACGACTTGAAGTACACACTGGTTTAAGAACATTCGTTAAGTAAACGTTTCTGTCAGTGATGGCCTGGTGCTGTAACACGCCATGGCCTGGCACAGGTAATGCTCAGCGAGAGGAGCAGAGAGGGAGGAGCTGCGATGCTTCCAGGAGGCTGCTCACAATTTACTGCTGTTTTCCTCAAAGGAAGTTGAGAACCAATAGGAGTATTCGATTTGCATTACCTGATTCCTTTTTAAAAAATTCTCATACCTGGTCACACAGGGAAGTGGGAACAGTTTTTCTGCTTTTGAAACATCACATGATTTAAAAATTACTGAATCTTCTGTTCCCATTCAAAGCAACAAAAAGGCCTGCTTGGGACTTAAACTCCCATGTGCTCAGCAGTCCCTTATTTCACAGCACAGAAGTGAGCAACAGTTGCTCCAAGAGGTACATCCCGCCCTGACTGCTGGATTGGCAGTGCTTTGCTCTGCTGCTAGGTCAAGAGAAAGCTGGGGCACCTCACGTTCTGGCTACTGCTCTCATCACTGAAAAGCATCCTTCGTCTCAATGCAGCTCGAAGAAGTGGCTTGAGTTGCAGTGGCTCCCTGTGCTCCTGTGTTCTCATAGTTTAAAAACACGAAAAGCGGATAGCCAGCCGGCCAGCCAGCCTACAAACTGTCAGCAATGCAGCTTTCTGAGAAATCAGGGTGGGGTGGGACGAGGAGGGCAGGACGCAGGCACACACATAGAGACAGAGAGGATGCACGCAAATGCACATGAACACACGTGCACACACATACCAGAACGAGCATGCCTGGGCAGTTACATGTGCCAGAACACACTGGTATTTATCAACCAGCCAATCACAAAATTTTTCCTTTTTTTTTTTTTTTAAGGTTTTTTTGTTTTTGTTTTTAAAGTGAGGCTCCGTCAAGTCTTCCCTCCCCCCTCCCCCAACAATTCTTTTGAATTTCCCTCCCACCCAAACATGGTAGACCTAAGGACGGAAACACACCCAGTGCAAACAAAGTTAAAAAGCTATTTTTTTCAGTATATATGTTTCTTAGCAACAACTTCCATATAACATGAAAAAAGTGAAAAACTAGAAACTAATTTTTTTAATTTTTTTGTGTTTAAATTTAAATGGTATGTGTACTTGCTTCACATTGTCTTTCTAGGTTGGCGTTCATGATTCAAGTATTTCAAGAGTGATATGTTCTCTTTTTGGATTCATATTCCAAACGAAAAAACTGAAGTTTTAAGGGAGGCAACTATGTGCTCAGACAGTCTGTCAATGACCCACCTTTTTTTCTCTCTCCGTTTTCTTTTTTCCTTTTAAAAATGTATTTATTGCAAGTTGAAAAAAAAAACGAAAAGGTCAAGTTAGTGCTGCTGCTGTTCCAAAAAAGGTCACGAGGTCAGAGTTGAAAGTTCTAAGTTCAGATTGAATCCGACCCTCCTCCCAGAAGGTCACCAGGTAGTAAAGGAGCAGGGCTGCCCATCCTATGGGGATCTTCCACCGTCGGGACTCCCCACAAGCTAGAAGAATAGTTTGGGGGTCCCCACAAGGAAGTGCCAGCAAGATCGGCCCCACTGCTGCCACCAGTGCTGCTGCTCCACTGCCCGAGCCCGGTGGACCCACCGAAAAGGTTCAGCGCAGGTCCGACGGGGTCTGCCTGGTTCTGACTGGTCTCCAGTGACTGCCACCCTGTGGTGGGTGCGCTCGGGGTTGCTGCAGGTGTAGGGGGCTGAGCTTGAGCCAGAAAACGGCTGACTTCATCCTCAGTGGCAAACTCGGCCAAGATGGTAGTGTTTCCTAACACACACCTGGAGAAAGGAGGAAGAGAGCAATGTAATCTGAGGGGTTACTGCTGTCAGCCCTCTGCTACTGCCTTATCTGCATGCTTGCTTGTTTATTGATTGATTGAAATAAGCTCTCACAAAGTTCAGGCTGGCCGTGAACTCTTGATCCTCTGCCTCTACCTATCAAATGCTGAGATTACATACTGGGGACTGAACCTAGGGATTTATACATGCTAAGCAAGAACAACTGAAGTACATCTTCAGCCCACTTGTATGGGGTGTGTGTGTGTGTGTGTGTGTGTGTGTGAGAAAAGAAAGAGACAGACAGAATATAGAACACAGAGGATATTTAGGGCAATGGCACTATTCTGAATGACAGACACAAGACTGGTGTGATGGTGGATATATCAGCATATATTTGTTCATACCCATCACCAACAGTGGAACAGAAAGTAAACTGAAACCTAATGTAAACTGTGGACTTTGGTGAATTAGGTACCAATGAATGTTCATAAACTGTAACAAATGGGTTAGTTGAGTGAGTGAGTGATGATGATAATGGGGATGGAAGCTTCATTGAGGGAGTGGTTAGGAGTATTACAGAAAGTTGCTGTCCCATCTTCTCAATTTTGCTGTGAAATCTAAAATATTTTCAAAAAAAAATTCAAGCCTTAGAAAAGAAAAAAAAAGTCAGCTTCTTTTTTATTCCATGTGAGGTAAACAATCACATCCATAACATCAGGCAAGCCAATGTCAACACCCAGATGGAGGAATGGACTCTCTGCTGGGGTCTGACTACCACTGGTTTGTGGTCTCTGTGGATTTTCGTCATGGTATCTGTGGCCAAAGGGAGTCAACACTTTTCTGTCCACTAGTTTGACAGTGGCTGGGAAAGAAAATGATCAGTTTGTCCACTTCATGAAAAAACTCTGCTACCCACAATCATATAATTTTTTTACAGAGTTGAGTATGGTGGTACACACCCTTAATCCCAGCACTTGGGAGGCAGAGGCAGGCAGATCTCTGTGCATAGTGAGATTCAAGACAGCCAGGGCTATGTAGAGTCCCTGTCTCAACAACAACAACAACAATAACCACCACCACCACCACCACATCTGGATCCTGTATCAGTAAGAAGCTAGATTCCAGCATGAAAAATAATAACATTTAGAATATTTTGTATTCCTATAAACACTGACTGTTTGCAGTACTTACAATTTACTCAGTACTTCACAAATTATTTACATTTGAAATTCTGATTATGAGTATATGACATACACTAGATGATATCAAGTTAGGTAGAAAAGACCTCCACCTCAGTACTTACAAATGTATATATGACTGAGGTTCTTCTTTCTTTATTTTTTAAATATTTTATTTACTTTTATGTATATTGGTGATCTGCATGCATATATATGTGTGTGAGAGTGGCGCACACCCTGTGACAGGAGCAGGAGTAGTAGATGGTTGTGAGCTGCCATAAGGGTGCTGGGAACCAAACCCGGGTCCTCTTGAAGAGCAGCAAGTATTCCCAACTGCTGAGCCATCTCTCCAGCCCCTGGTGAGGTTCTTACGCACATGCTTATGTCATTGTTTAGTTAAGCAGGACCAGGAAACTCCTGTGTGCATTGTGTGTGCCTCTCTAGGTGGTTGCAGGATGTATACTTACATGTGCAGTGCAGTCTGGGCCTTGGCTGCCTCTTGTTTGGTGCTGTATCGGATCAGGGCAGTGCCCTGGGTTAGATTCAGATGGAATGTCAGCAGTGGACCATGCTGCATGCATATCGTTCTCAAGGTTGACCCATCAATCTAAAAAGTAACAACACATGTGAGCTACGATGCAGAGGCGGCATGGGAAAGGTGTTCTTAGATATTTAAAAAATGAGACTGAGACCCATTATTCCTATTTTGTAAATAAGATATTTATGTATAAAAATAGTGAAAAATAGCTGGGTGGTGGTGGTATACACCTTTAATCCCAGCATTAAGGAGGTAGAGGCAGGCAGATCTCTGAGTTCAAGGTCTACAGAGCTTTCAGAACAGCCAGGGCTACACAGAGAAACCTGTCTCCAAAAACCAAACCAACCAACAACAACAACAACAAACTACAAAGCTAAAAATAAAACCCTAAGCTCCAATCCATGGTTTTTTTTTTTTTTTTTAAAGAGATGAACAGACAAGTATGTGCTTATTTTTAGAGCTCAAAAGGACAGAATGAGAATTAAAATTACTATGCAACACTATCGACATCATTACTAACATCTTATTTTTTTTTCTGCCTCCCCAATGAATAATCCCACAGAAATAGATGAACAAGAAAAACATCCTTAACACCTACTGAGAGGTAAAACTGGCTTAGTTCAAAAACTATTCACTCCAACTCTATCGCACTCCTCTGACCATATAAAGAGGGGACTACTTCCACCTCCTTGACTAAGTCCATTAAAGCAAAGGCTGTAAGGGATTATGGATAATTTTCCCAACCTAATATGAACAAACTTATTTACTCTAGGATTAATTTTGCATTAAGATCTTATATAAAGCTGTGTAATTAACTGGCAGTGGCAGTGCACACATTTAATTACAGCATTCAAGAGGCAGAGAAAGGAGGATCTCTGTGAGTTCGAGGCCAGCCTGCTCTACAGAGTGAGTTCTAGAACAGCCAGAGATACCCTATCTTGGAAAACAAAACAAAAAAGAAGCTGTGCAATTTGTTATAGCCCCGTGGTGGAGCAACTGCCTAATGTCACAAGGCCCTGGGTTCTGTTCTCAACAACAGTGGGAGCCTGAAGAATAACACCCTGCAGTTCACGTTAGCTCTTCACAGAACACTGTTGGTGTGCTTTGTAAGTATATGGCACAAACAGATGTCCTTCAAACACATTTTTGGGGATGGAAAAATCAACTGCCTCATGCACCAACTTTGCTCTTCTTACAATTTAAACTAGGAATAATAATAGTCTATTTACTAGGCAGCTCTAATAATTATAGAAATCCCTTCTAATACAAACACACTAGTACCACATTGATTTTTTATATACATGTGTAACATAATTACTATCTTTTTAGTGGATAGGAGTAAATGGTTAGCTAGCATGCCCAGGTTGTTTTCAAAACTGAGTAGCTTTTATTGTCTCACCCATCCTACCCATACTATGACCACTACATAGTGTGACAACTCTGTAAGAGCCTTAAAAAATAAGGCATACAAAGTTTTAAGCATCATGTTTGGCTTTTTTCACATTGGGGCTGTAGTTAGAGGTAGAGTATCTGCTTACTGTGTCTGAGGCCCTCGGTTTGATCACCAATATCATCACCACCACCACTACCACCCCGATTCTTTATAGTTTAGTCAACTATTAGTTAAGAAAATAAACTGGGACTTTTATTTATTAACTTTTTTGAGAGACCATGTAGCCCTGGTTGACCTGGAGCTCCTTATGTAGACTGACCTAGCCTAAAACTCAAGAGAGCTGTCTACCTCTGCCTCCCAAGTGGCATGCACCACCATAGCTGGCCTTAAACTGGGACTTCTGAGTTGATTAGCTATTATGGTAAAGAATGCTTTTCTCAAATGTGCCTAGAAATAGGAGTCTTGTGACTTACTTGCCTCAAATAGGCTTACTGGGCAAATAAGTTTATAGTAAAATATATTTCCCCCACAGAGAATCCTAACAGACACCAGCATGTTAAAGGGTCTAAGAAGTCTCACAGTGACACTTTACAGACTGAGCCATCTTCTGTGCCCCTCCTATAACATGTTTTGTATGTGGTTAAAACACACCATCTTATTTGGTTCCAGATTCCAAGTAGCATCTCTCACCAACTCACTGTCTCAGCAGCAAGTCACTGACCTTGCTCTTTAGCATTCTGACAATGAGAGTGAAGCCTAGTGGTCAGCACCACATCCTGTCAACAGGGCTTCCGCAGCAGCTAGGAAACAAAGGAGCTTTCTTTATAGGCTAGAAGAAGGCATCAGCTCTCCAACATCTGGAGTTCCAGGCATCTGATGTGGGTGCTGGGAACCAAACTTGGGTGCTCTGCATAAGCAGCTTTTTAAATTGCTGCGCCACCTCTCTAGTCCCACAAGTGAGCTTTCAAATCTGCCAACCTCCTCCTCTTTTTTTTTTTTAGATAAGAGTCCTATAAACTCCTAGAACTTGCTATGTAGACCAGGCTGGCCTTGAACTCACTGATATCTACCTGCCTCTGCTTCCCAAGTGCTGTGGACTAAAGGTGTGTGCCCGGCTCCTCTCTCTCTAAATAAAATCAAGCCCTACCTAGAAAACTACAAGAAAGTAAGGTTACCTGTGGAGTGAGATTGTGAAGAACCAGCCAGTAACTAGGACGAACAGAGCCACCATCACTCCAGGTAGAGGCTGCAAACAACAGAGAAAGGATGAGAAAGAGTGACTTAAAAAAATAAAATGAAACAAAAGAACCACCCAACTACCAAAACCCAGGAAACCATGAAGGGGGGACATTTTCATGCAGGTCACATGCCCCCCTCCCTTTTTTTAACCTAACCCTAACCTTCATGGTTTCTTTTAGTCCTTGACCCCAATAAGTTCATTTGCTTATTTGTGGGACAGTATTCTCTCCCAGTGTCCTCCCTCTATAGTTGCTCGTTTTTACTTCATGTGCCTTGGAGTGGTCCTGGGGCCCCCTGGACCTGTACTCACTGTAACTTTCCAATCAAAAGGTGCTTTTTCCTCTACCAGACAACTGTGTTCTTCCCCATGTTTAGCCCTGTCCATGGTCTCCCCATGGTGCTAAATAGCCAATCCTGCTCTGCAGATCCTCCTCACCCGAGGCAATCCGAGAGTCCTGTGTCCCCCACCCCCTGACTGATCGGGGTGCTGTGCTGCTCCAGGGAGATGCCGGTTTGGGGTTGGTCAGGCCAGGAGGTGGGCGGGGCAGCGGTGTAGTGTTCCTGGAGGAGATGTGGTTTTTCCACATCTTGTTGGAGAGATGAGTGGGGTTGTGTCCTATGGGATCTGGGGACCACGTGGATTTGTAATCAGGGAACTTGGCTGTGAGAAGAGAAAAGTGGGAAGCAGTCAGGTCAGAAGGGCATCTGCCCACAAACAGACACAAGGTTTGCCTGCATACAAAAACATGCATATTTATAAAGTAACAGCACCAAGTCTGAGGCAACCCTGGGCTCCATGAACTGTTTCAAAAGAATTGAGAAGTAGCAGGAAGTATACATTTTAAGAGCAGCAGTATAAAAATAATTGTTCTTTGAGCATGCTAAATATGAAATTTTAAAATGACTCTAAACTGACAAACTCATCATGTAAATTGAAGATTTCATAAGGTAACTAATTTCCTACTACTCTCTTGGATAAATACAATTTGAAAGAGAAGATAAATTCAGGAAGTATTCCTAAGGAGGTCAAGCTAACAGACAGGGTTAGAATATTAACACCAACAGAACTAAAGTACTCTATAAATACTCACTGATCACATGCACAAAAAATACTACAAAACCACAAATTACTTTTATCTTGATATATGTTAGACACCAACATTGACTTTAAAAGTAATCAATAAGGCTGGAGCAATGGCTTAGTGGTTTGGGTCACTTGTTGCTCTTGCAAAGGATGTGGGTTTGATTTCTATCCTTATATGATGGCTTACAACCACTGCAACTTCAGAGGATCTCATGCCCTCCTTTGACATCTGTGGTCACTAGGCACAAACCTGGTGCACACATATGCAGGCAAACACTCATACACATACAATAAAATAAATAAATCTAAAAAAAAAGTTATCAGCGAATAATCATTACTGCTTATTATGCTTACAAAGCCTCTGGTTCAGATGAGAGACAGAACTGGTAACCCTGGCAACAGCACATATGTTCAATACACAGAAGACAAAGCATTAGGCTGCCAGGAGAGGCTTTGAAAAAACAGATCTAAAGGGTTTAACATCAATGGATGGGCTCAAGAAAGCAGAAAAAGGGAAATCCAGGTTCAATATAAGCTCCTTGTGTGAGTATATCCCTTTCCAATTTTCATGGGGCAGGGAGATAAGAGGCCAAAGGTACACTGTGGCTAAGTAAGTTGCAGTAATGTTTGCATAAAACTCAGCACAGTGTTAAAACCAGGGTGAGAACAGAATGGACCAAGAGGAGTGGAGATAAAAAATTCCACTGTTGCCAGGTGGTGGCGGCACACGCCTTTAATCCCAGCATTCAGGAGAGAGGCAGGTGGATCTCCATGAGTTCTAGGTTAGCCTGGTCTGCAGAGTGAGTTCTGGGACAGCCAGAGTTACAACAGAGAGACCCTGTCTCAAAAAAAACCAAACCAAACCAACAAGAACAACAAAACCAACTGTCAAATACATTTCATGAGAGACAGGGGCCTGGGATCTAGGGACTGAGGGAGAGAAGGAAGGTGGAGAAAATACTAAGGGACTGTGCTGGGAAGGAAAGACAATTCTGAGATAGGGAAGCTCAGCCTTAAAGAAGTCTCAGGTCAATGTCCAACTGCAAGAAGAAAATTTCCAAGATCTGGGCTTTTGTAGAAAGGAGGGAACTAGATGAGTGCCAGAGAAGGTACCCATGTATCTCTGTGGGAAAGCTGCTGGGGAGGCTGAGGCATTGCATTAGCCCAAAGAAAGACACCAACCTAGGTAACTGAGGTCTCTCAATTCTTCCTCAGCCAGTTATGACACATTCCTATAAGGCGAGTATGTAAGAAGTAAAGGCAGAAGGAGTGAGGTTAAGGGCCAGCCTGGCTACACAGTAGATGTGAGGCTAGCCTGAGCTATATGAGACCCTGCATCAAAAGAAAAAGAAAAAGAATATTTTTGTTTTGTCTTTGACATAGGGTCCTTCTACATAACCCAGGCCAGCTGGCAGGAATTAATTCACAATCATTCTGTCTCAGTATCCAGATCTTTGAATCTCAGTTTATTTATTAAATAAGGGTAACCTATTCACACAGTGAATGGTCAAAAAGAGTTCACGTTAAGGTTTACTCTAGTGCCTGGTCTGTAGGAACACTCAGTAAGTGTACATTATTATTGTTGCACTGTTGATGTGATGATAAAACTAGAAAGAAAAAGAAACTGTAGATCATTAGCCTATCAGTATTGGCTGGTAGCTAAGGATTTGTTTTATGTAATCTCACTGCTCAAGAGGCAGAGGGAGGAGGATCACTGTAAGTTTAAGGCCAGTCTCTGGTCTACATAGTGAGTTCCAGGGCACCCAGGACTATATAAGATCCTGACAAACCAAAACCAAAACCAAAGTCTTTATCCTATCTCTTAGCTCTGTGTGTATATATGGTATACATGCTTGTGGTTAGTTTTGTGTACTGGCAGAGGCCAGTAGCCAACATTGGGTGTCTTCTTCAATTGCTTTCTGCAATGTTTTTTAAGATAATGTAACTTTACTTAAGCCATAGTTCACTGAACTGGTTAGATTGGCTAGCTAGCAAGCCAGGGATCCTCTTGTCTCTGCCTCCCCAGAATTGGGATTACAGCTGAGTTTTTTCTTTTGAGATAGGGTTTCACTATGTATGGCTGTTCTGGAACTTGCTATGTAGACCAGCTGAGCCCCAAACCTCAAACTCTCTCCACCTCCTGAGTGCTGGGATTAAAGGTGTGCACAGCTGTGCCTGATTTTTTCCTTTTCCTTTTTCCTTTTTGGTTTTCTTCAAGACAGTGTTTCTCTGGCTGTCCTGGAACTCACTCTGTAGACCAGGCTGGTCTTGAACTCATGGAGATCCTCCTGCCTCTGCCTCTGCCTCTGCCTCTGGAGTGCTGGGATTAAAGGTGTGCACCACCATCACTGCTTGGCTGTGCCTGATTTTTATGTGGGTGCTGGGTACTGAACTCAGGTCTCCATGCTTACATAGCAAATACTTTACCCACTGAACCACCTCTCCAGCTCCTATTAGCTCTGTTATTCCTCTGGAAGTCTCAATAAACAAATACATGACAAAACCAACCAACTACCCTCCCCTCTGCCCCCCAATCGCAAGGAGCTAAATAAACAAGAATAACTGGCCAATTAATCAAGGTCCTCTTTTTGACTGTGGCCATCTGTTTTTCATTATGTCTGTAAGTCAGATTTTGGGGGAAGAGTAAGTTATCACTGCATGCTTCAGTGATGATCTGGATTGAACTGGCTCTTCCTATGACCCTTGATTTCTTGGCAGGTCAGTTAACGCAAACATTTGGTCATCAGGTCACAAAATCTGCCATCTGAATATCCCTAGCTGTATGAGATTCTATTCCCATTGACTTTGATCAAAGTAGTCCTGTGTTACCCACCCTATCTCTGTGAGAGAAGGAGCTCCCTCAGAGGACCCTTAGGAAGTAAAGTGCCAGTGATAAAGAACCTTGAAGTCAACTGCTAAGCAAGAGAGGAAAGCCAGAGTACCTGAAGTGCTATGAACGTTGGTAAAGGAGTTGTCAGAGGCACTGTAGGGCCAGGCACCAGGTGAAGGCAGCGAGGTGTTGAGGGAAGAATTAGACCCTTGAGGTGACAAACAAACAAGAAAATATTAAAGGTAGATGTCAGTATAACCAGGGAAAACTTGCATGTTATTTAAACTTAAGTAGAAGGGAAAACAAAGTATAACCTAACAATAAAAATGTGAAAAGCATGTTTTATTTTCTGGTTAAATTATCAGGTCCTGCAAATAGAAACAAGGCCACAACTGATAACTATTGAAAATGCTGGGTGCTAATATACACAGGTTTGCAGGACTCACTTACCTGTGGTGTTATCCCGTAGCAGTTGATGGTCAGTATCTACAATGGGAGATGTGGCTGTACCCCCCAGCACACTTCCTGGGGTGACATAGGGGTCAGATTCAGGGTCAATATTTTGGATACCTTTCCATGGCACTCCTGGTTGGAATTCTGGGACAAGACGAAATATTAGGGATAGGACAGTTTAAAAACAAAAAGTTTGACTTAAATATTTTCTATATTATTTATTATCATTATGTTAAAATAACTGTTTAGTAGAAAAAAAGACATGGTCTTGTCAAAAGTCTAAGCAACAAATCTATTGTACATCAGATTTTCATCATGAATTAAAAAAATTATTTTTACCCTGAAAAAAATGTTCTTATCTGTCTGGTAGTGAACTGGATTATGTTCACAAAGGCCTGGCCCTATAGATAATTCTCCAGCTACTAGAGGAATTCAGGTCTTAAGGCTCTCAAGCCCTTTGGGGTTTGTAAGACACTTTCACAGGGGTTGCCTAAGGACATTAGCATATCAGATATTTACATCACAACTTATAAGAGTAGCAGAATTACAGTTATGAAGTAGCAATGAAAATAACTATGGTTGGGGGTCACCACAAAATGAGGAGCTGTATTAAGGGGTTGTAGCATTAGGGAGGCTGTCTTAAGGTAAAGTAGGAGCCAGTGCCTAATGAAGTGAGGCCAAGAGCGCAGTGACTTTTCCCATTTTTCTTATCAGATACTGGCCAAAATGCATATTAATAAAATGAATACAGCCGGACGGTGGTGGCACACACATTTAATCCCAGCACTTGGGAGGCAGAGGCAGGCAGGTCTCTGTGAGTTCAAGGCACCCTGGTCTACAGAGTGAGTTTCAGAACAGTCAGAGTTACAACAGAGAAACCCTGTCTCACAACACCCCCACCAAAAAAAAAGAAAGAAAGAAAGAAAGAAATGTAAGTGAGCAGTGTTTCACAGACTGCCCAGGGATAGCTGGGAATAATTCCACTGATCATAAGAAAACCTAGACTATACATGAAAGTTTATCATGTTTTTATTGATCTGTTGAAGCTGCTTTCAAAGCTATGTGATAGCATTAACAAACTGCTCTTTCCCTAATTGTGTTGAGAAAGAGCAATATGCATTACACATGAACAAAAGGCATTATTTCACTCCACTCTAATAAATTACACATGAACAAAAGGCATTATTTCACTCCACTCTAATAAAATGTAGTCATATACATTTATGTCAGAATTACATACGGACAGAAGGACAATTACTGATTTGCATTTTTGCTTTATAAAATTTTCTACAGAGAAAAGAGAATACAGAAACAAAGGGAGGGGAGGGAGTAAAGGAGGGAGAAAGAGAGAGGTAGGTCTTACAGAACTCATCACTATGTACCTGAGGCCTATATAAATGACATATCTGACTAATGAATATGTCAATCAATTCAGCAAACACTTTATAAGAGCTCATGCTACAAGGCATCCTACAGGACAAATGCCAAGTCCCAGCTACAAGACCACTTCCTTTATCTCTAACTCCCCATTTTTTAATCTTTTATTTCTCCATGGCACACATTTCAGGGTGTATATCTTGCCTTTAGCAGATGCAGGAATGCATCTGCTAAAATGCAGGAAAGAAAGCACAGGGCTTCCTTAGTAAAATGAGCTGCACAAACAATGTTCAGAACTGAACTTAACAGAAGCACTATTCTAGAAAAAGCATTTTATGAACAATACCTGGAGGCCAACTGGCATTGCTGGATTTACTTCCGATTTTATTAGTCGGTGGAGATTTGGCAGGTAACCAGCTATCACCAGCAGGACCCGTATGGCCACCTAGCGTGTCACCTGGGATTATATCAAATTGGTTGTATGGCGACCCTCCTCGGGTCTTACCAGGGGCCACTATAGCGCCTAAGAAAAGAGAGAAATAATTAACTAAGAAAGAGCTCTAGGGGGCTGGAGAGATGGCTCAGAGGTTAAGATCACTGGCTGTTCTTCAGAGGGCCCAGGTGTGATTCCCAGAACCCACATGGCAGTGCACAGCTGTCTGTAACTCCATCTGATACCCTCTTATGGCCTCTGCGGGTAACAGGCAAGCACATGGTGCATAGACTACAAGCCAACCAAACACTCACACACATAAAATAATACTTAAAAATTTAAAAACAAAAAAGAACTCTAGTAGACAGAGCTTTCTACCTTCTTTTTATTAAGGAACTCAAAGACAGGTTTTAAAGCTCACAGAAAACAGAACTTTAGGCTACTGTTAACAGGAGCATGACCATAATGACTCATCTCACTTCTTTGAACCACTCCATTTCTCACCTTAGCCCACAGGAGTGTTCTCATTCTACAACAGTCCTTTCAATCTGAAAATCCCATGGTTTTATACAGTCAGTAAAACATACACAACTACATGGTTGTGCTGATCATTTAAAAGTGAAGAATGGGAAAAAATGAACAAACTTAGCACCTTGGAGAGCTTTAAGTGATCTTTCTCTGTTGATGCTTTCTACTCCAGCTCATGAGGGCTGGTTGAGCTTGGGTTATCTGGAAGCAGCAGAGTGGAGAGTCCACTGGAGAAAAGGCCATCTGCAATTGCTTTAAATTCCAAGGCAATGAAGTGGAATTCCTGGTCTCTGCCAGCACGCCAGCAATGAACTCTGCATTTCTGAGCCCAGGGCCTCACACAGAGAACAGCAAATCCTTTGTCACTGTATTCCCAGGGGAATTCTTGTGGCTTTGTTCGTACCCCCTTCAAGCATTTTTGTGCAGGAAAAGTTGAATAGCTTAAAATTTCTTAAGTTAACAGCAGTAACAAATTTTACTTTAGTAAAAATTCAGAGACTATGTTCCTTATTTCCCAAATAAAGTTCACATAGTCTATCAGGCATTTGACATTGACTTAGGGTGGTGATTATGAACACATAAAATGATTTTCAGGATAAGGTATTAAAATGCTTGTATAAATATTGAATAGAGCTATTTGTTTGATTTGGACTAAAGGTATATTATTAAAACTGTCTCCATTCTCTGCTAAGAGGACATTTGCTTTTCTGAGGAAAGTGACAGAAATCTGGCTCGGAGGCAAAGCACAGTGAGGTAGTAGAAAATGAAAAGCTCAATTTTCTTGGGGATTGCTAAGGAAATGGGGAAAACATTATCTATATGCTCTGATGAGGAGCAAGGATATTGTACTTCTGAGATATCTTCTTTTATCCTGGAAAATCACTAGCCTTAGGGAGCTGTGAAAGTGCCCAGAGCTATGGATGACAGGACTAGAGTTACTTAGTCCATAAAACAGATTTTTATATTTTCAGTAAATTATTCTTGATTTTTATCATGCCTAGCAGGGCAGGCAGAGAGCTCTGGGTGGCTCCTTCCTGAGGCTCTGGATAGGATTACTAAAGAGGTTTTATAATGGGCTTATTAAAGAGGGTTTATACTGGAAACCTGAAAGGGTGCAGGCTGAATGAGTTGGCTGCTGCAGAGCCTGCCAGCGCTCTGCAGCAGGGACAACTACACTTATTTATGTTGATTCTCATGGAGACAACTATGAGTCCAAGTGAAACATTGACAAATGAAACAAACATTGCATTGAAACTGAAAGAAAATCCAGACCTCTTATCTGTTTTCTAGGGAATGGAAAAACTCTTAAGGAAAATTAAGGACAGGGAAGGCTAATCCACATTCACAATATGACTCCAATGCTGTCTGGTGAGACGCTAATTCACAAGACAAGGGGCTCTGGAAAAAGTCCAAACCTTATATAATTCTAATTCTCATCTACTTCTCATCTTTTAGAGCTTAAGGAGATTTTCATCTTTTTCTGAGACAGTATAGCCTTGAACTATGTAGCTCAAGCTGGTCTTCAATTTGCATACACTAGTATACTTAGCTTAGGGCAGGAGTTTTTAAAAATCTGATATCGATGTCTAATCTCTCAAAAAACACAAAGCCAAGAGTTTGAGATTAGCATGGACTACAAATTCATAGCAAGACCCTGTCTCAGAAAACCAAACTAAACCAAACCAAACCAACTAAAACCTCAACAAGAGGATTCTGTTCTCTCACCTTTATTAGGGTTTTAATCTTACGGGTGCCCAAGTTCATAACTATTATCTCACTCTCATGGCAAGTGGGATATTATGCCATCTTAGTTAGAACCCTTTAAACTCCCTGTAATATGAATCACGAGTCTCTGATAGGTCTGATAGGTGATCATAATCAACAGACTCATTCCCAGCACCCACACACTGCCTTACAATCATCTTAACTCCAGTCCCCAGCAATTTAATGCCCTCTCTTGGCTTCTGAGAGCACTGCATGTATGTGGTGCACAGATATACACTCAGGCAGAATATGCATACACACAGTTAAAAAAGATTACAAAAGAGGGCATGGTGGTATACACTATTAATCCCAGTACACAGGAGACTAAGGCAGCAGAACTTTATAGTTCAAAATCAGCATGGGCTACAAAAGAGGCACTGCAATTATTCATTTATTTAATTTTTTTTTGAGACAGGGCTTTATCATATAACTCTTGCTGGCCTTGAATTCACAGAGATCCACCTGCCTCTGCCTCAGAGTGGTGGGATTACACACCAAGCCTGCCTGAGATACTGCCTTTAAAGTGTGGTGGGGCATGCCTGTAATGTCAGCACTGCGGAGGCTGAGGCAGGCAGATTTCTGGAAGTTCCAGGCCAGTTTGGGATATAAAGACCCTATCTCCAAAAACAAACAACAACACACACACATATACACACACACAAAGCCAACAAAACATACAGAATACTTGGTCAGTGCCTGAGTAGAGATCAGAGGTTCTGCTAGCAACAAGAGGCTGCTCTCTCACCGTTTTTGTGCATGGTGGCTTCTTGTGTGGCCACAGAAGGCAGCCCTTCCATCATGGAGGTCCACTGTTTGAAGCGAGACTCAGTTCCAGCCTCCTTACCACCAACCATGCCATAGTCCATGCCGCCAGAGCTGAAGCCTGGAAAGAGATCACAATTATGCCTGTATGTTTCTTTCACCAGAAACCAAGTACCCAGGGGGAACCCAAGAACGCCTTTTGACAATACACAGCCTCATTCACAAGGACTCTATATTGATTCAAAACTCTAATCTTGGGTCCTGCTTGATAAGAACTGTCTCTTTTCTATGGTATGAAAATGGGTGTTACTGTGATCTAATTAGATACATCTCAAAGCCTACCTGCACCCATATTTTCACTGAGCAAACATTTGTGCCAGACAGTTGGCCAGATTCAACTACTCTTCAAGTACATCTGACACCAACATGGGAGAGTAAGCGGTTAAGGGTGCCAGAGTAGGAAAGGCTTCACAGAGGGGTCCCACACTCTAGGGATTAGGAAACCAGTACAAGGTCTAACTCATGACACTCAGGTGTGTCTAGAGAATGGCAAAAAGCCCAATGACATTCTATCTGCCAAGCAGCTGCAGTATTTATTTTTTCTTCTAAAACAGAAGATAAATTTTGAGAGAGAAGAAGAGAGAGGAAATGGGGGGAGAGACATTTTCAGCAAAATCTTATTGTTGCAGGCATAGTACATGACTCAGAACAGGCAAGCCTCCGAGTATAGTGGCGCCATGCCAACATTTGGGACACTGAGGCAGGATCAAGTTCAAGCCCCGTTAGTTATATAACAAGTTCCAAGTTAAGTAGCAAGGCTTGTCATAAAACACATTTATTATGTGAGAAACAGAAATAGGTCAGGCGTGGTGGTGTAGACTTTTAATCCCAGCACTTAGAAGGCAAGGATCTCTGTGAGTTTGAGACAGGCCCGGTATACACGGTGAGTTTAGAGAGATACTGTCCAAAAGAAAAAAGTTAAAAGAAATAGGATTCAAACCATAAAATTTCAGTAAATGTAAATGTTTTTGTCTAGTGAACTTTGGTCTTTAATATTTTATTTTATTGTTTTATTTATAATTAGGAATCAAGCAAAATAATCATAAATAACGTAATTACCCAATAAGACACTGTGATACAATTTTTGGGTTTAGGCCTGAAGCAATGGCTCAGCAGTTAAGAGCACTGATTGTTCTTGCAGAAGACCTGGGTTCAATCCTCAGCACCCATATTTTGGCTCACAACCATTTATAACTCCAGTTCTAAGGGATCTGGTATTTTCTTTTGTTTTCCAAAGGTATTATAAACATATGGTGTAGTGCACACATATACATTCAGGCAAACACTCATATTCACAAAATAACAAAAAAAATTGTGTTTAAATAAACACAGGATATGTGTTTATGTATGCTAGCATGTGTGCATGTGGGGGTCAGGGGTCAGCCTTTCTTGTTTTTGTTTTTTTTTTTTTTTTTTTTTAAAAAACACAGGGCATCTCAGTGGCTTGGAGCTCACAAATTATACTAGACTAGGTGGCCAGTGAGTGCCAAGTACTGTTTTTACTTCTCAGTGCTGGGATTACAGGCATGTACCATGTGCCATTATCTACTGTAAAAAGAGGGGGGCTAGAGAGATGGCTCAGCAGTTAATAGTACTGATTGCTCTCCCAGAAGACCAGAGTTCGATTCCCAACACCCACAAGGCGGCTAACAACCATCTGTAACTCCAATTCCAAGGAATCCAACACCCTCTTCTAGTCTCTGAGGGCACTGTACAAGTGGTGCAGACATACATTCAGGCAAAACAAATAAAATAAATAAATTTCAAAAAAATTTTTTAAAAGAAAAGAAGTAACATTAAAAATAAAAAAGAAAAGGAGGGCAATTCAAAGCCAACCCTACTACAGGTCTGGGCAAGCAGATTTTATACTAAGTATTTTCCACCACACAGAACATACCAGAACCATATCCAGGGATCGGTCCTTTGGTCTGAAGGTCTGGGAGCCCCACATTCAGTGCGTTGGGTACCATGTTGTCCAAATGTGGCTTAGGCCCAACAGGATGAGATGGTGAATGCTTCATACTAGGCTGCCGCTGCTGCTGCTGCTGTTGCTGCTGCTGTTGCTGGAGAGCACTCACCATTCTTGCCAGCTGAGGGTGCAGCATCCATCAAGGAAGCGCCCAAGAGAAATGGACAGATGATAAGCCAGAATCCCAAATTAGCTGTTAAGCCAAAAGGTGTTCCTCACCCAGAGAACCAGGGCACCCTTGACACTCACACACCTGCTGTTCTTGCTGTTGGCGTACTGCTTGAGAAATCTTTCTCTGGTTCTGTAGCAACTGCTGCTGTTGCTGCTGCTGTTGCAGGAGAAGCTGACATGCCTATAAAACAATGAGGGGAACCAAAACTTCCTAAGACTGGCATGGAGAGTCTGCATGCCAAGGGCAGGTCACTGTGTCAAAAGCATCCATAAGCAAGTTCCTGGTCTATAGTTAAGGCTACCTTCAGGAGAACTGATATATTAACTTTTAATCAGAATTAATCATCTGTATAAAAGTTTGAATATAAAGTGACAAAGAGAAGGAAATTAATGCAAAGGGGAAAAAAGAGAAGCAAATCACCTTTTTGCAGCAAGAGGAAGACATGCTACTTACCAACTGAAACTGGGGAATCTGTGGAAGCTGGCTCAGCATGGCGATTTGTTGGGGAGACAACTGAGGCCCCACATTGAAGAGACCTGGATTCAGGCCACTGTTGGGAAACTGCTTAAGCATTGAGGCAGAAACCTAGCCAGGAGACAGAAGGAACATCCTTAGAATTTAGCAAAATAAAATCTTTTTTCTCCTTGTGAAAAAGACTTGATGGCTCTATAGCAAGCACTGTTATTTTCTTGAAAACTATCTATAGGAACTAGACCAGTGTTAGCAATGGTTATCTATTTCTGGGCTGTGAGGCTCTTAAGAACTTTTAAATTTTCTCCTGAGACTTTTTGACTTCCTACCATAAAGATGATAAAATATTAAATCAGGAAAACACTTTTAAGGAGAAGAAAGTAATGGCAATATAGCTTTTATCTAGTTGAGAACTTAGTATTGGAAACATGCCATATAACAAAAATTGCTAAACTGCTTAGAGCTAATAAATGTTAACCAGAAAGCACTTATACAAATATGAATATATATGTACACACACACACTAACAGGTAGACATAGTCTTACAATGTAGAGATCCACCTGCCTCTGCCTCCTGAGAGCTTCCCTGTACTTTTATCCTTGGTACTACTGTCAGTTGGGCCATAGTGAACAACCCTATATAAAACAAAAGCTTACTTAGTGTTAGTGGGGCCAAGTAGTACATGCCTTGTTGCCACAACTCCGGGCCATTCTGGTAATAGAGACCCCCATTTAAAGAAAATAAAACTAATTTTAGGGCTTGAGGTAGTTTGCCTAAGCATGTATCCTAATTTCTATCATTTCTAAGCTGTATGACTCAGAACAAATATCTTATTTAACATTTCTGAATTTATTTGCCTATCCCCCAAAAAGAAATAATAGAAAATACTAACCAACGGAACCAGACAATAAAACTCAGTGTGTTTGAGGCATTTGAGTTAATCTATGACAAACACTTAGAAATGTACTTCACAAATAACCATTTTTATGTCACAGGGTGGCTCTTAGGAGACAAGACCAGAATTCCCTTGCCCTTCATCTTCAGGCTAACACAACTACTTCTTTCTCGATAAATGGTCACTAAATGAACACACTGCCATTATTATTCTATCTTAAAGAGTCATTCACCAAGCTATTTTCTAATTCATTTTATCTCCTTATTGCCATCCTGTACTGCCCCATGGGACCATGGATGGAAATGCAGAACTAGCTAGACACAGTTGAGGATAACTAGGAGGATGCTACTAAGACGTCTGTGCAGCCTGAAGCCGATTAGCTTGAGAAAGAGCTCATTACTTACTAAGCCAAACAAATGTCTTAACATTTAACTTTCTTCTCATAAATTCACTCTCTGTTGCACAATTTAATCTGTTATAAGCCCTCTTAGCTTTTTGGTTGTTCTCCCACTCCTGCTTCAGTTCTAAGGCTGAATGAAACAGGGCCTTGAGGATTTCAAGCAAGCACTCATCACTGAGCTATTATACCTTTAGTTCCAAACAACTTTCTTTTTTTCCGTTCTTTCCCCTCCTTTCCTTCCTAGGCAGGGTCTCAATGTATAGCCCTGGCTGGCCTGCAAAAAGGCTCTTTGGGTTGGTAGTGCATACTTTTAATTCTAGCACATGGGAGGCCATTTTACGTGTACCTGTGTGCACCTAAATATGTATGTATGCACCATGTGTGTGTAGGAGCCCAAGGAAGTCAGAAACAGAATATAGGCAACTGTGAACTGCCACATGAGTGCAGTGCTGCTGAGCAATCTTTCTAGCCCTACAACCATCTCACTTCAGACAAAAGCAGTAGAAGCACTACTTAGCTATACAACTAGTAAATGCAAAGTACTCTAAGTCACACACAGAAAAAACTCTAAAGACTCTTTTAGTATCTGTTTCCTTTTTCTCCCTCTCCAAGCCTTAGCTTAGCCTGTGTTCTAATCTCAGTGTCTCTGAGATTTAACTCCATCTCCCATTCTGTACCCCACTCATTTCTTTTCCATCGAGCTTTCTGATCTTTTCTTTGTTTAGCACCTTGGTCAAACTCAAATTGCTCAGTTCTTTATTAATTTTTTGCTTTGTTTTGTTTGAGACAGGGTCTCTCTATATAGTCATGGCTGTCCTGGAACTCACTATGTAGATCAGGTTGGCTTTGACTCACAGAGAACTGTCTGTCTCTGTATCCTGAGTGCTGGGATTAAAGACATGTGTTACCACACCTGGAAGTTCCCTGTTACCACCTCAGAACATCCTCACGAATGCACTACTATCTGTTCTTTGACACTTTTTAGTCTAGAAACAACCTGATCAAGTTCAGACTTGCTATCCACCAGGACCATCACCTCATTTTCCCCCATCACAGCCACATCCGTTTATCCAGACAATTTTGCTATGAGGTTGGTTGCTTCCTCTCCATTCTCTAAAAGACACTGATGATGCTGAGTGCTACCAACCAACTTAAAATTTATTTGTTTGCAGCACAGTATGAGCATACCACAACAATGGGATCTGGCTCCCATGATAGTCTTATGATTAGTATATGGAATACACCTTCTACAGTTTCTATATATACTACATATAGTGTATACTCTCCCTTGACCCCAGAGACAGGGTTTCTTTGTGTAGCCCTGGCTGTTCTGGAACTTGCTCTGTCGAACTCGAATGCAGAGCTCCGCCTGCCTCCGCCTCCTGAGTGCTGGGATAAAAGGCATGCACCACCATTGCCCAGCTCTGCATATTCTTTCATATATACTACATAACTTCACTGCCCCAAATCAAAAAAGGCAAAATTAACAACACACTATTTACAGGTGGCCAGATATAGAAAAGCACACTAACACAAGATATTCTTATGTTTACATTGCTCCACTGCACATGTTCCTTAAGTTGACAGGACTTTCTATTTACCCTTGTCTCTGCAGGCTACAGATAGTGTTTCCTCCCAGGAATTACAAAAGGACCAGAAAGCATCACCAGTATGCTCCTGGCAAATGGCTGCTCAAACCTAGGATGCAAAGTAATTAAAGCACAGGTTTGCACATTCCCATTGTGGAAAGTTAACTATGCTGTCTTAAAAGTCCTCAGTGTCCAGCTGGGCTGGAGAAAGTAAAGATCTTGCTGCAATCAATATGGCTTTTAACAAAGCATTGTAGGTGCAAAATGGCAAAAATTTAAAGGCGTGACAAAAGCCACCAGAATGTTACTTTCTGAATACTCCAGTGAGTGGAGGGAAAGGCAACTACAGAAACAAAGGTTTTAACAATTTTGTTCTTACTATTTATTTATTTATCTATTTATTTCTGGCTGTGCTGGGAAAAGAACCTACGGTCTCACACATGCTGTGTGAGCTTTCTACCACTGAATGACATTCCTAGCTTTGTAATAAATGTTAAGTTTTGGTGTCCCTACTTAAAAGGGGAAGAGGGTATTAAGTAAATTATAGTAAATGTATCTAATGAGATACTCATTAATAATGATTAAGGTTGCCAAATATGGTGGCACATGCCTTTAATCCTTGCACTAGGGAGGCAGAGGCAGAGGCAGGAGGATTTCTATGATTTTAATGGTTCTAGTGAGACCCTGTATCAAAACAAAAACAAAACAAAACACACACACAAAAAAACAAAAAACAAAAACAAACAAACAAACAAACCCCCCAAAAGAATAATACAGGCTGGACTTGTAGGTTATCTACCTTGCATGCTTGGGGTTCAGGGTTTCATCCCAAGAATCAAGAGAAAGGGTAGGTGGGGAATCAATTTGAAGACTACTTGGCAACAGGGAAAACATTTAGACACAATGTTAACAACAGCTGGTTACAGGGACTTGCAGTGTGTGAGTACATACAAAACAGCATGCCTGCTCATGCACAAAGTCAATGGGCTGCAACACAATTGTTGCATCCCCTATCACTGTGAAGCTTGACAGGGCAGACAGACAGAAAAACAAGGAACAAAGGAAACCTTTGAAGGTGAGACAGACTATTTGGGAAGTCCTATAAGGTTCAGAGCTTAGTCTGAGGAATTATCTTGGCCAAGAAGTAAAGATCAAGCTGACTGGCAACCTGAGACAAGTGTTCTGTTCTGAAAGTATAGCTGGTGTTTGGGGTCAACTGGCTGGAGAAACATGGGTACAGACAGCAGTAGATACAGCAGGGTGAGATCACCAAGAACCTTAATGATAGCAGTGAATGCTGCATTCTAGGTGAGTGAGCAAGCCAGGAGAGGATCTGCGGCTGAGGAGCAACACGATTCACCATGTTTTACAGCAGTGCTGCACAGAGTTCTCTGTAATGCCAAAGCAGACACAGACCAGGTACAGCTACTTATGTTTAATGATGATGAAATAATAGCCACATTTCAAGAGCTCCCATGCTAACAGCTACCAGAGTACAGAAGAGGACTAGTTTGACTAGTCACACTAGTGTGACTCAGACCACAGACAGCAACAACTGAATGAAGCAGAATGAGACAGGCTAGAAGGCCCTGGACTAACTATGATGGCAGCCTGCTAGGGACTGTATTAGTGGAGGTGATAAATAGAGCCTGGATCAAGGTGGGGTTTTTTTGTTTTTTGTTTTAAACATTTTCTGTGTGTGTATGTGTTTATGCATGCACATTTGTATTCGGATATGTGTCCCCGTGTTTTTGTGAAGGCCAGAAGAGAGGATTGGGTTTCCTGCAGCTAGAGTTACAGGACACCCAACTCATTAGTTATATGGGCTCTAGCATCTGAACCTTAGTCCTCACTGCTGTGCACGAAGCCATCTCTGGGACAAGTTTTGAAGGGAGAATTTACTGAACTGAATGTGGACTGTGATGTGTGTTGGGAGGGGTCACAGTGGCCTGTGGGTCTTTTGCGGAAACAACTACAGAGTAGGAGTGCATCTAGCTGGAAGAGAGGATTATTTTTTTACACTTTTACAGACATATCTGGCTGTTTGTGGAGCTGAAAAAAATGTTGACAGTAGGCACAATTTTGGAACTCAGTATTAAGGTCATTGGTATAGATGAGGTCACCTAGTGGTGGCTGCATGCTTCGAGAAGTTTAAGAAGTGAGCAACAGTCTGATGATGCAATGTTGGGAGGTAGGAGAGGAGCCGAGAACCACTGTAAGGTGCGTGACAGCCAAGTTGATCTAAGTATTTCAGAAGGAGAAAGGGATCAGCCACACAAAGGTAGAGGTGACCTTCCCTACTGGGTCTACTACTTTTAATTAGTAACAATTAAAGAAAATCAATACAGTATTAGACAATTAGTTGCAAAGCACCTACTTTGCATGCATGATGCAATTTAAACAGAGGAGCTGCTATTCTGTTCTAGCAATCTTGCACTTGGTGTATGGATTTATTTGCCAAATGTCCGACTGTAATTGCTCCTTTCACATGCATCAACCAGGCAGTAACAACTGGCCACTACCTGAGTGCTCTTTACCTCCAAAAGATAGGAACACACAGTTTCTTACCTGGGGGGAGATAAACTGGGGAGGCACTTGCGCCCGGAGACCAGGAGAAGAACTCAGTGGCTGCACTGGAGTGTGCAGGCCTCTCGATTGTGCTGTGCTGTTTCCAAACAAACCGTGACTGCCGCCCTGCAGAAGGACAGTACAGTCAGGACTTTTTGTTAATTCAAGAAAACAATTAAGCAGTAGTTCTGGTTTCTACTTTTAAGAAGAATCAAAATCTCTATTCCGTAGAATGACAGCATTCATTATGGAAATGGCGGGCTCTTCACATTGGGATGTTGGAAGACAGCTACTCAAACTGAGACAAGGGCATAACATTCACCACAGGTGGTCTGATAAATTCTATAAACTGAAAGGGTTAAATTTAGTCAAGTGTTAGAAGTAGCACTTCATTCTCTGTGACTGAAAGGAATAGGCTGTGCAAGATTTCAAGACTGCTTTTTTGAAACAGAGTCTCATTCTGGTCAGTCTGGGTTCAAAGGCCAGATAAGCCTCGTTGTGTTAAGATAACAAGTGTGTGCGCCATATACCTTTTTAAAAAATCTGGCCTAGGAACTCAATTTTTAAAAGTCTGGGTTTATCAAAATTATTCTCAAACTTTATAATCTGAGATCCATCTTAAAAGGCATCTGAGTAAAAATATAGACTATAATCAAACTATCAATTGTAAAGTAACAGTCCAGGAGCACTTCCCTCAATCAGTTGGTTTAACCAATCACAGGTATCGGACAAGGACCCGGCTCTAGCTCTGAGCACCCTTCCCTGTCCTGGATCTCTTGGCTTTTTCTTTGCTACATGAGAAAATGCTCATCAATCTCACATCAAGATAAGAAGAAAAGGCTACATTAAATATCATTCTGGGTAATGGAAATTAACATTACTCACCTGTAACTTCTCATTCAAAAGTATAAATCAGCCTAATTTAAAAAAGAAAAAGCTTAATTCCATGATTCCCAATAAACCACTGAGCTCATCTCTAATCTTCCAACAAGAGGAAGCTGAGCTCTGGGGGTCCTGCATTTCTAATTTGTTTCTAGCTAAGGAAAATTCTTCAGTAAAGAAACTGCATTTGATGACTTACACTGTTTCCTTTGAGGATTGTCCCGACCCCCAACACTGTCCCATCAAGTAGCTCAGGCTGGCCTTGAGCTGGAGCCTCCTGCCTAAGCACTGACATTGGAGGTATTCACTACTCATCACCACCCATCGTCCTAAGACTCTTCTCTAGACCGTGTACGCTTGGCCTATTCAAGGCCTGAGTTAAAGGGCCCATCAAGGGCGTGTTCTCCAAAGCTTCTTTCCTCTATGCTAACAAAGCACTGGGACTCTCTGAGGGTGTTCACTAAAACCATGATGGGCTATTTTCTTTTTTTTCTACCTTCCCCCTGTACTAGTTTTATCCTCCCTTTTGGCATTCTCAGAATGCCTTGGTCTATAGGATGCACACAATATTTGCAAGTACCCATGACCCACCAATCATTTGAAAATATCCCACTGAACATCTACAGCAAAGAAAGCTAATAATGCATTTGTAAACTGAGGTCACTAGATTCAGCTTAACACAGGAATAAAATATCCTTAAAGAATTGAAATAACACCATTAAGTTTCAGAACACTGAAGATACTGTGATGGCTTTAATGATTCAAAATTAGATTAAGAGACTGCTACAGGCAAATTAATGAACTTAAAAAGCACTACAACTAAAAATGATTACAAACATAAGAGAGAAATGGTAATTAAGATCTGTATATATCATAAAAAGATCAGAGCTCTACCACAAATTTTATTTTCCCAAGGGTTGTTTAACTCATACTTCTATACCCAGCTTTGACTCATTTTGTTTTACTTTATTTTGAGACAGGGTTTCTCTGTGTAGCCCTGGCTGTCCTGGAACTGCTCTGTAGACCAGGCTGGCTGAGAACACAGGGATCAGCCTGCCTCTGCCTCCCAAGTGCTGGGACTAAAGGTGTGCCACTGCCCGGTTAGAGTCATTTCAGTCTTTCTTTTGATGACTCTCTGCTTCCTGCCAAAACTGAAGGACACCTGAAGTCACACATAGCATTCTGATGTTTCTGAGGTGGGTACAAGCAAGCCAATGGTAGTCTATAAAAATGCTTTCCTGCTATCTTAATATGGCACTTTAGCTCATTTCCTTGGCACAGATTTGCTGATTTTCAGGGATTTGCTGAGGACAATCATTTTTATGTGGCCTTCAAAAATATTAAATCTAGGAATTAAGGAGACAGTAATTCAAAGGATGTATACACGCTGATGGTGGATTATCTGACTATTGTTTAGGTTTTACCGGAATATGTGGAGGTTCTAAGATGACCTGTGTCCTAATTATTAGAGGTATTTACTTCAACTCCAGGGTTTAATTCAGAAAGGTATGTAAATTTAAAATAAAACTAGTAAACTGATTGAAATGTTCTGTATTTTGGGAAAAATATTATCATTATTACTATTATCATTATTATTATCATCATAGAATCTCACATTGTAGCTCAAGCTGGCTTCAAACTCCTGCCTTCTGATCCTTCAGCTTTGGCTTTCCAAGTTCCTGAATTAAAGGAACTACCATGCCTGGCTTAAGTTTTATCTTTTAATTATAAAGTACATTTAATGAACTCTGTATGCCAGCAGTTTGAAACTGTTAGAACCTTATTTGGGTAGAACATACATATCAACCTAATACCAATGAACTTTGCAGTAATCCACCTATTACAAAGGTGGCTAGTCTATTAAACTTGAGCTTACCTATTAATAGCATTAGATACTTATGTAAGCCTGGAACCAATTTGTAGTTTATATTTTCTATACCTCAATATAAATAAGCATCCTCAAAATACCGTTTTTCTCTGTTCATGTAAGCAATATATAGCCACCCCCTTTAGGTAACTATTTTAAAAAAAACCACTGAAATTAATGGAAGAAAACAGAAAAACTATCTATGATCCCCCCAGAGATAACTAATCTGAATACATGAACATGGCATAATCTGTACATGAGAGGCTGAGTACAACTTGACTATGGTGTAAGAGGTCCTGCTTTACCTTAGCTTTTAATGTTCATGTGGAAGTCACCATAAGAAACAGAATGGATTCACCACACATTGCATAATTCATGTTCTTGGGCTCATCCTGAGGAGAAAGGACAGTGGCACAGTTCTGTGAGAAGTCACAGAACTATAGCTAGGGAACTTGTTGCTGTAACAGATCAGTGGCTCCAGAGTCCTGGCTTTTCTCCATAAAAACTACAATGGACTCTGGCAGCCTTGCTGTGTTCCTTCAGGCTTTTGAGACTGAGTATGTAGCATCACCTGAATGGCCCTGCCAGTTCTGATTCTACTGTGTGGCCCTCAGAGGACTAATTTTGGCAATCGCCAATGCTTAAGCAATAGCTACTCTTCAAAGCTCCATTATTAAAGCTCTCCTTCTCTATGTAAGTACTGTGGTTTAAATTCTAAAGATGATTGTCAAATCCCCAGCTTCAAGAAGCTAGATTTTTAAGATGCTATAACCCTCAGATATTTAATGATACTAGTTTTGCTACTACTTTTTGGTTAGCAGATATACTAAGTTAAAGAGACCCTTGGAATACTACTTATTTTATATTCTAGTGGTTTTTAAAATATTTATTTTTATTTCATGTGTATGAGTATTTTGACTACATGTGTGTCTATGAAGCACTCATATACATGCCTGATGACTGCAGAAGCTAGAAGAGGGTATCTGATCGCTCTGCCACATGGGCGCTAGGAACTAAACCCGGAGCCTCTACAAAACAAGTGCTTTTAAATGTTGTGCCATCTTTCCAGCTGAATATAATCTAATGTTAAAGATGGCAAATTAGATTATATAAGATAACTATATAGTCTCATTCATATTTTCCTGAGTTATAACTAAAAATGAAAATATAAAAGAAACAGATTTAAAGTAAAATCCATGTTGAGAAACATGAAGAGAGATGGGTTCTATGGGCTGAATGTACAACCTATACTTAGTATCATTCTGTGCATTCAGTAATCAACAAGTTTCCCAAGACAGACAAACGATGCAATAAACTGAAGACCAGGGCCAAGGCGAGGCCATAGCCAAGCAATTACAAATCTGAGAGGCCTCCTTACTTGTCTAGCAGCGAAGTTTTGGGGGTTGAGCCCTGTGCCGATTGCTCCAAGGCTGACGTTGGGTAGTGTGGAACCAGAGGGAGACAGCTTGTAGCTGGGAGAAGGGGAGAAGGGAGAGCAGGGAGCCTCATCCCCAAGGCACCCATCTTGATTGGAGAAAGGCAAAGTCAGCTGAAAGGTAGTAGGAGTTAGCCAATCACAATGAGTGTTGGTTAGTGAAGCAACAGAATGCAAGAAGGGAAAGAAAGACACACTAGGAATAACAAAGTGATAATAAACAAATAACCCAGGATGAAATTTGGATCTCGTAATAATCATCACACTTTGCCCAACAGACACCATCTGTTATCTTCTTCCATCGACACTTTCTCCTCTGCTAAGTTAGTAACCCAGCTGGTCCACTGCACCCGGACAAGGGTATTTATGAGTCTAATACTGATCAATCTGGTGGTGTGGCTCCTGAAGAAGAAACCAGGCAATCTTCCTGTGAATATGGTGTCACCTAGAACAATAGCAATGCCACAGGGCCCAGATCTCCATGTTTTGGTTTTAAATGTCTTGGGGGGGGGGGGGGGTCAGGAGCACTATAAAACAATATTCTGAGTCAAGGAATAATTGCATAAGAAATGCTAAAAATCAGAATGAGTAAAAATTACTTGCTTCAGTCAGGAGTGAGAGTTTGAAGAATATACCATTTACCTAAACACAAGCCTCTAGGGAAGTGGGGAAGATGGAAAGTTTTTCCAGACCCAACACCAAGCTCACAGGACATACATATGTTTGCACAAAGCCCAGATTTCACCGAAGCTGGCAGAGTAGCAGGAAGAAGAACGTAGAGTAAACTTAAGTTTCTTCTCCATGTTCTGAGCACCCATGATGTCCCCTCAAACTTCACGAATATCTCAAAATTTAGAGCTTAATCACAAAAACACTAAGGACAAATGGCTTGTGTTCTTGCCCAATCACCTGTTGACACCAGTTGTTTTCAAGTTGACACATTAATGCAGGTGATATTCATGTTCTACTTGCTGAGTTCAGTAAGTCTAGGCTTTCTCTAGATTTAGCTATCAAAAGACAAAAAAGAACCATAGTGATTCTCATAAACTTTTATTCTAAACAAGGCATTCAACTCACCTTCTCAAAATAAGGCCCACTGTCTGTGGTTCCCAAGTCTTTGGAATTAGGTGGACGGAACCCAGGTCTATCCTTCCTCATGATATCATTAAAATCCCCGAGATTCATTGTTCGTTTGTCCACATCAAATTTCTTATCTGAAAGGACATAAATTAAAAACTTTAAGAATCAATGTCTCTCTCAAGAGCCACACGTAATCTGGCCCACCTGCTCTCTGGGGTGCTGGGGACATATCCTCTCTACTTTTTGGAATTAGACCAGGAGAGTTGTTACTGGTCCAGGGTGCTTGTTCTGTCCCTGGAGCACATACAGGTCCATTTAAAAAAATTGAGAATATATCTGTTGCAGTTTGTGTACCATGGAAAACTGAAGGAGAGTCTTGAGGTGAAACTGACTAAGCAAATATTCTTATCACAACTGATGTGTCAATAGTATCTACTCAGCCTGATCTGTACGTGCAATGACTATATTCCTCCCTCCCCCACTTCCCAGTTCTATAAATTTGCTGATATAGGATAACATGATTGGGTTATAGCTTAAACACTACACATTACCACTGCTACCCAGGATTGCTTTCTCTTACTCTTAGTTTGATTCTTTTTATGTATCTTGGGCTGAGCAAAAAGCATCATTGAGAAAAATCCCACAGATGAAGGGCTGACCTTCCTTCTGCTCCAGTCACAATAGAAAAGCATGTGTCAATGATGAGATATCATCAGAGAGTCAACTTGAGGGCTTAGTCTAGTAGTATACCACAGACATATTAAAAGAATTTGAATTTAGCTTCCAACACTTAAAACATCTGGGTGCTGATACTTATTTGACTGTCTGGCTCCCCTTAAAAACAAAAATTGAAGGCATGGTCCAGCTGAGCTTGTACATTTCACAGAACAACTGCTTCAGGTAGAGCAAGGCTGGCTCTCGAGGTGGACATACCCTCTTTACAGTAAACCAGCTCATCTAGCACACACATTCCTTTACATTCTTCCTGGCTCCTCAGTCATTTGAATTTTCAACCTCTATACTGTATCTTGCATCATATCAGAGTAAAGCACTCAGTAAAATGTCTATTCATCAGATTGTTTTAACTCCAGCAGGACAGGGAACAGGTGCCATTCTATCTGTGGAGTGATACACACCTACAGACAAATCCATTTTGCTGCTTGGGTTATCTTCAGTTTGACTCTGAACAAAACAAAGCAAAAACAAGTGAGAAACAATTAAGGATGCACATTTCCAATCACATGAAAGCACATCTTACCACAAGTGCTTCACAAGACCCTCTCCAGTGAACTTGAAACTGGAGAGAAGACTGTAGCGTTTTTGCTATCATAACTTGATGGCCACCCATGCTCAATTAAATGTCTCATTCAATTCCACATGTAATCAACCTGAGCACAGCAACGGACAACTAGTTCAACAGCTGCCTGGAGAAATAAACTCATTCTTAAGTGTCAGTCAGCACAGGGTCAAATTCTACAAGTGGTAGCCAAATGATGACAACTTCTTCTTGTGACTTGTCAAGTCTTCAAATTTTGAAGTGTATCTTTTGGCAACTAGGACAGGGTGTCCCCACAGTGTTCCCAAGAGGTAAGGAAATTAGAGATTCTGCATAAGACATTCCCTGTATAATGAATCCCAGCATAGTTTTTCTGGTTGTTTTCTTTTTAAAACTGATGATGTGAATACTGCTACTAGGGTCAATTTAAGTGTCTTTTTCTTCCCCACCTTTCCAGGGAAAAGGACACAGACAATTCATTTTTAATGTTTGTGCATATCACTTAATTAAAAAAAAGTAATACTGCTTAGCTCAAAGGGCCAAGAACATTGCTTAACCTATACTTAAGTCTATAATTTTGTAGTATACATGGCAATGGCCCTTAACTTTGTACTAAGCTGAGGCTGGAGAGATGGCTCAGTGGTTAAAAGCATTGGCTGCTTTTCTAGAGGACTCGGGGTTCAATTCTCAGCACCCAAATAGCAGTTCATAACTGCTTGTAATTCCAGTTTCAAGGGATTTGACACCTTCACACAGACATACACGCAGGCAAAACACGAATGCACATGAAATAAAAATATTAAATTACTGAACCTGAAATTTGGGGTATGTTTACACATGAGAAAAATAAAACTTACCAGCAATCCCATATTTGAAAACTGTTTGGCAAGAGGATTCATCCATGAATCATTGTTTCCTCCTTTTAGTGAGCACTACAGAAAAGAAACAGGAACCTGTCACAGAACTTATCATAGCCTTCCAAACTACAAACTACACTGAAAATGCAGAGCCAAGTTCACCTTTCTGAACTTAATAGTTTTTGTCATATTGACAGTTCATCTGTTACTTTAAATTATTAATAAGCCTGAGGATCAGCCATGCTTTTACTCCTACTTACTTAACTGGAAAAATGAAGTTTTACTTTTTACATGGGAAGAAGTCAGTATCGGATTGTGTAAAATGTTAACTTCTGCATGCTACCACTGCCACCTCCAGTAGGATGCTCTCCTGTGATCCCAGCAAGCTTCTATATCACTCATTGTGGGGGCAATGTGGGCCACATCCATGGAGCTCTTCATCTGGGTCACAGCATAAAGGCCACTGGTTCTCAGTGGGAAAGAGGCCTAGTGGAAGACACTATCTTTGAACTCTAGGACAACAGCAGACAGGGTGGGTCTATGACTTTCAAGATGTTCTGGTTTCTCCATCTACTCCATTCCCACTTCTGTGAAGGCAGGATTTCTGGAACCGGAGTTGGGCTTTGTGTAGCTGTGCATTCTATAGGTTAAAAACCTCACATGCTATGATACATCTTAATAGTTACTACTGTTGTTATTTGAGACAGGATGTCTCAAGGTAGCCTAGAACAACTTTGAAAACCTGATCCTCCTGCCTCTGTCTTCAAGGGCTGTGGTTAGAGATATGTGCTTACTTCCCACAACCTCCCACTGGTTTTTGGAAAAAGGGTTTCCTTGTGTAGCCCTGGCTGCTCTAGAACTTGCTCTGTAGACCAGTCTAGCCTCAAACTCACAGAGATTTGCCTGCCTCTGCCTCCCAAGTGTTGGAATTAAAGGTGTGCACCACCACTGCCTGGTGTCAATATATATTTTTTAAAGTGATGGGATATTTATATTCAGTTAAGATTTTAAAAAGTTCTCCTTTCTTCAGAGTGAGTTCCAGGACAGATAGAGTTAAACAGAGAAACCCTGTTTTGAAGCGGGGGAAAAAAATCTTCCTTGAAGGGAGCCGAGATGGAAAGTTTACTAGTGCAGAGCTTTCAGCTTTAGAAGAAAATAATTCTATATGTGAACATGCTTAATGCCACTGAACTGCATATGTAAAAATGGTTAAGATGAGAATTTTTATATTATGTGTATTTTATCACATTAAAAAAAAAGTCCTTAGTATGGAAGGTCAGACTCACTGGCATCAAAATCAAAACATTCAACTCCCACTTAAGTAAATCTTGGTTGCCACCTGAGTGGGAAGATTCAATTAGGATCTTTCACTCAATCTGGATCCACTGCTAATTTGTAAATGAGCAAAAGACTGCCAAAGCAGACCAACCAAGGTGAGAGTAACAAGAAGCTGAGCAAGGTAGTACAATTTCTTTAGTTATTAGAGTAGGGCAAGTCCCTAGGGAAGAAAAACCCAGGAAGAACTGCTTCAACCAATGTCTCTAACAGAAACCAACTGCTCTATGTTGTGGAAGAAAGCTAAGGTACCAAAACTCACAGCTTCAGGCCAAGCGGGGGGAAGGACACCAAAGGTCTCCTAAAACAGTATTGGGGATTTGAAGCCCGGGAAGATACTGGTTAGGAAATATTTCACAGGGCAGCAAGATTTTCAGGTTAAAATTAAGTGTGTGTGTGTGTGTGTGTGTGTGTGTGTGTGTGTGTGTGTGTGTGTGTGAAAGAGAGAGAGATAGAGAGAGAGAGAGAAAGAGAGAGAGAGGGAGAGGGAGGGAGGGAAAGAGGGAGGAAGCTAGAGTGAAAAGAAGCATCTGTCAAGACAGGTTCAGGTGCAAAGATTATGGCTGCAGATTAAACACCAGTGCGCTATGCAAAAGCAGCAGTAGAGTGCTTGCCCAGCATTCACAGGGCTCTGGGCTTCATCCCTAGGACTGTAAAATAAATAATAAAATCATGATAATCCAAAGGAAAGCATTTAGTTATAGCATCACTAAAAGATGGGCTTTTCATTTCACAGAGAATGGCTCTGGCCCTTGGGAAGAATCAAGTGAAATCAAGACCTGTTGATCACCATTGGGAAAGCCAGTATTATGTTCCTTTGGTGTCTTCTCTATATTTCTGTGGAGATTTGCCCATAGGACTTCTTTGTCTTTAAATGCAAAAGCATAGATCATTTACAAGCAGGCCCCAGGAACTTAAATTATAACACAGAAATCAAAATTCAATTACCTCTACCTTACAAATTTCATTTTACCCACAGTGCCACGTCTATAATTCAAGACTTCAAGGTCATGGAATAGAAAGTGAGGGTACAAGGGAATTAATTTATAAAGAAATATTTTCCCCCTTACTTAGGATCTCTGATTCCAGCTGCCTCATTCCCTCCATGAACAAATTCTCAGTTCTGCCTTCTAGGAATGAGTAGGCAAGCTGAAGCATTTCTGAAGCACTACCTTCATTTGTTTCTTTCCTCCTTGTCCCCAGCTTGCTGAGTTGTGGGAGGAAGTGCTTCCCTGAGAGCCGGTGGTGTTCCAGACTCCTCCATCATCCTCCTCTTCCCAGCTAGGATGGCGAGTTCCTGTGACTGGACCATCACTCTCCCCCCAGCCGTCTTGCATAGATTTGGAATCTATGAGAAAAAAGTGAATCAATTCTTTATAGTACATGTAGCAAAAAACTAGAAATTCCTTGCAAATGCAGCATTTCATCACTGTTGTTCTGTCTGCTCCATCTACATGGCAAGGCAAATTCATACTTAAGACAGCAGACAACAGACCATACAATCAAGATCTGTTGACTGCTTCTATGGTTCTTCCTGGAACCAAGGAGACAGTAATTTCAAAACTAAAAAACTCATCATTATTATAAGAAATTTCAGAACTGGGTGGTGGTGTACACCTGTAATCCTAGCACTTAGGAGGCAGGAGGATTACCATGAATTTGAGGCCAGCGTGGACTACACAAGACACTGTCTCAATCAACAATTAGTGTGTGTGTGTGTGTGTGTGTGTATGAATGAATATGAATTCACATTTCATTGAGAAGAAACTGGTTCCTCTTAATGAGCATTACTGCTAAGGTTTTGAAGTCTTTGTTTCACATGACCAAATGTAGACATTTTAAATAGGTATGACCAAACTGTCTACCTTGCTTGAGATGAAGTAGAAAAAAAAGTAAGAATAAAAAACAGAAGTTTCACACAGGGCCATGGAAACTTGAAGCTTATTAGGTACACAAACATATCTGAAATGCGTTAGCTACTAAGGAGGAGCCTAGATGTGGAGAAAGGAGGAAAAATGTAGAAGAGAGAACATGAGAAGAAAAGAAAGATGAGAACTAGAGAGGAGGGCACTGGACACCAGTCTCAATCTGTTCTACCACCGCACCCTTTAAACAAATATTGTTAGTATGAAGCTGCAAGAAAACATTCATCTCCCTCTAAAAACACAGTATGAAACTAGATTTGCCTTCTTCGTGTGGGGTGCAAGACTAGGAAATGGCTCTTCTCTGTATTACTTCCAGTGACTGTTGCTATTCTTGAGACCAGGTCTATGTATGAGGACCAAGTTCCCATGTGCAACGCACAGGGTGTCTGGCATTCCACTCCACAGCAGGTCCAGTGAACTCCATGACTCTTCATGGAGTTCATCTTAGCCACACAAAGGGACTTTCTGAGGGAAGAACAATAGGTAGGACTACTACTCAAAGTGCTGACAGCAGAATAAGACAAGGGGTTACAGTTTTATATAATCCTTTATTATAAGTATATTGTATATGCATAGGCTTTATATCACCCACCAATGAGCAATACGAATTTAAACACACACACACACAGAGTACACAAGAGAGGGTATATTGATCCCTTTATAAAAATGGGTCAGGAGTGATAGCATTGGTTGCTTATTTCAGAGGCCTCAGGTTCAATTCCTAGCACCCATTTGGCAGCTCACAACTGTCTATAACTCCAGTCTTAGGGAATCAGATGCCTCTGAGGGATGCATGTGGTATACAGACATACACACAAGCAAAACATTCATATATATATAAAATAATAACAAAAATTAAAAACATGAAGCTAAGTGAGTGATTTCAAAGAACTGAAATTTTTTTATTCTTTTTTTTTTTTTGAGACAGTGTTTTCCTATGTAGCCCTTGCTATCCTGGAACTCATTCTATAGATCAAGCTGGCCTTGAACTCAGACATCTGCTGCCTGGAATTAAAGGCAGGCATTTAATTTTTTAAAACATTTCTTAAATGTTTTAATTTTTTAAAAAAAATTTTAATCTTAATTTAATGTTTTAATAATGTTGGAGACTGGGAAGGATGAGATCAAACCTTTAATACCAGTGTTGCTTGAGAGTTCTGAGTTTCAGGCCAGGTTGAGCTACATAGTAAGACATGAAACCTTATCCCAGAAACCAAAAACTTAAGGCAAAAAAAAAGGGAGAAGGGAGTAGTAAGATGATTGTCACCAAGTGTAACAACCCAATTTGGTTCCCTGAAATTTGACAGTTTTTTAAAAGTAGAGAATCAACTCCACAAAACTGTCCTCTGATCTCCAACTAACTAATCTACACACACACACAGACACACACACAGACACACACACAGACACACACACACACACAGTTTTTAAAGAATGGGTCTGAGGTATGGTCAGTGGTACAGCTTTTGCCTAGCATGCAGGAAGCCCTGAATTTAATACTCAGTGGAAAACATATGATTTTTAATCACAGTACTCAGAGTATCAAATGTAAGGCATTTTTGGCTTTGGAAGATCACACCTCACCAGCATCAGCTGAATGATTTATTCCTTTCTCTGAGCATTACACATTCAAATTACACAGGGAAAGAACAAACTAAAACTACGAATGATTCTGACCAACAAACACAATATAGGACTTGGGAGAGGAAATGACAGATTTGCGGTGGAAACGAGGGGATTCTAAAGTTGAGAAAGGCCCTTAAAAATCCTATAGTCCTGCTAAACAACCTGTTTCAGGCCTGGTAAGCAATCTGGATCTATTTTAAGTCAAATATATGCTATTTCCCATGATAACACAACTGATTTCACAATGGAAATCATGAGAACAAGGTCTTCAGAAAACTCCAGATATATGAGATGGAGTGAATTAAGACTTTTAAAATGTAACAAAGTCTCACAGGCGTGGTTGTGATTCTAGATTAAATCTAGTATACTCCTCACTTAAGAGTCCTGCATATCATAGGATAGACTTAATCCTTTTTCTTATTTAAAGTTTTAAGCATTTCATAAAATTTCATTATTTAACCAAAAAATCTTAATCCTTAAGTCTGCTATACAGTAGGAAAGAGATGATGTAACATAAGAAACTTACAATCAAGCAGAACTGTGTACCTGACACTGAATTCTCAATCTAATCCAATAACTGTTTTTGCTGATCACAGTGACAACAAACTGTCCGTTATGTGAAGTATAGCTTACTCTTCATTTAAAAACTTGAAGAAATCTATGTCAGACTAGGAAAAAAAAAAATTCTCTTATGTGATTCTATGACTGAGAAACCATGTCTTTATTATATGAAAAAAAAGGGGGGGAGAAATAACGTAGATACAATAAACGAACATATTTACATTTCAAATTATAGTTCTGGCCAAATACTAAACCTAGTTTTTTCCCCCCTTATATTCTTTTAATGTTTGTGTGTGCTTGTGCGCGCATGTTGTCAAAGAACAGCGTGCTGAAGTTGGTTCTCTTCTACAGTGTGGGTTTGGGGAATGAACTGAGTAACGCTTGAGGACGAGTGCTTGAGGAGCCTTGATTTGTTTTGTTATTTATTATTTCATTTCATTTTATTTTATTTTTGCGACAGGGTCTTACTTTGAGCTCTGGTTGACCTGGAACCTACTATGTAACCCAGGCTGGCCTTGAACTCAGAGATCCATCAGTCTGCTTCAAACTTCTGAGCTAGGGTTAAAGGTATGTGCCACCACACCCACCATCCATTTGTTTTAAAATCAATAATATAAATGATTTTTAGCTCATTGTAAACATTTGAACACACACCAGCAACACTCTTTGCTGTTTGCAGCTATTTACTGTTTCAGGTTATGAATTTACATTGAATCAGCACTTTAAACAAAACAGCCCTCACCAAAATGCCTGATTTCCTATTTAACGAAGAATTCCTCAAATTAAAAACCATGTCTACTTACTGGGTTTCATGGCATTGGGAGCATTGGCAGGTGTGTTTCCCCAGCCTGTGGTTGACGCTCCTGCATCATCCATTTCACCCCATCCAGGACTGCTTTCATTTGGCTCACCCCAGGCTGAAGTCCCATTATCTGGAGCAGGTGGTGTGCTTTTGTTCCAGACTGCAAAAAGAAAAGTGTGTCTCTAAGGATCCATCAGATACCTAATATCTAGTAGAGGTGAAGGGGCAGGCACAGTTATATTCTCTTGGCAGAAACAATTCAACCCTCATGGATGGCATTTGACGAAGTCACTTTTCAAAGGTCCAATGTACATGACTTTTGACCCAGTAACTCCAATGCCAGGAAATTATACTCTAGATATATGTACTGAAGTGGTGAAATTATATGTACAACAATGCTCCCTGCATTGACTCTAGAAAAAAAATGGAAGCAATTTAAATAATCAGAAGGAGATAGTTTATACCAAGTGTGGGTAAAGTGCAGCTTAAATATCTACCAGAGGGGACAGGTTAGACATATACTAAACACTACATAATGAAGCAATTAAGAGAAAAAACTAGATGTGCTACGAAAAGCTTAAACATACATGAAAATAGCCAGGACATAGCTACAGGAATACTGCCTGCCTACCAGGGAAAGGCCCTGGGATTCATTCTCAGATCCCTGCTTTTTCCCCATAAAAAAGGTAAGATGAACACTGCAGAAGTATAATCCCTTCCCTGTTTTAAAAAAAAAAAGCTTAGGTATATTTGTAATGGATAAGAGCAAGATTTATGAATGAAACTAACTTCTAAGAGATTATGGTGAGAAATCCAAGAGGTTGAGAGTCTCATTTATCATCTTTTGCTTTTCTGTACAGTATGATTACATGTGATTTTAAAGCATTAGCAAGTCTTATTCTAGATAAGAAATTAAAGTATAATCTCTATATTTGTCATTTTTTAATTCTTAAAAAAACCTTGTTAAAAGTCATTTTGCATGTTAATTAGTTAATTTACTTAAAAACTAGGTTTACTTTGAATACTTAAAATTTTAACATTATGATTAATTTTAATTAAAAACAAAACTAAATAATACTAAAAGGTGCATTTTTTTAAATTGGTGAGTCTTTTACAGGGACATTCATGCCAAACTGAGAACAGAATTAAGAGTTGTTGGGACAGTTTAATTCTGAGTATGTGACTGGCCTTAGATCACCTTTGTAAATATACTCCCTTCTATAGCCAACTATTAAGTCACTTGGAAGGAAGTAGGAATTTAGCTTAGGGAGAGAGTGATTGCTTAGCAAGCATAAATCTCTGGGTTTGAGCCCCAGCACCCTAAAGATAAATTAGGAGACCCCAACTATCCAGGTACCAGCTGTGAACAGCAGTGTGATGGCCTATGGAAGGACACCAGAGTATTCCCCTTTGCTGAGGGAAGAGAAGCACAGAGGGTGGGAAGGAAGGTAGGAGGTAGGTCTCTTTCTATTTTAGTTCTTTATTTTTAAACCTGAAGTAGTTTGTTTGGCAAAAAATAAGCTTGTTTGGTCTTTTTTTTTTTTTTTTTCCATTATATAGACCAATACAATTGCAAAAAAAAAGTTCTAGGGACTAAGAGTGTTGCCATTTTTTCCTTGTACCAGGAAAGATCACTGTTATCTCTAGTGCCCTACAGAAAGACATTCTCTGAGCATCAGAGGTGGAACTGGAGGATCGGTCCTCAGAGTAAATTGAACAGGTACACAGATAGGGCTTGGACTAAGATTTCTTTTTTTTTTTTACCAAAACCTATTAAGAGTGGGTACCTACCTGATGCTGATTTTCCGGTCATCGGGGTAGGCAGGTTTGGTTCTCGAGGTGGTGGGCCCCCTTGGGAATTCTTATCCCATAGGTTCACATTCTTGTAGTTATAACTGTTAGGGTCTCCCCAAGCTGAGGTGCCATCATCGATGTCCATTTTCCTACTAATTGACTGCGGGGATGGCTCCTCCCAACCACTGGGTTCATCATCCTTAGGGGTTGCAGGCTGGGGCCCACTGCTCCAGTTGGAATTAGAAGGTCGAACATTGCCTGGAGGTGGTGGGGGTGGGCCTCCCCATGAACCAGAAGCCTCTGGCTGTGGTGGTGGTGGTGGCTGCTGCTGCTGCTGCTGTTGGTGTTGTTTATTCCAGGAATTGGGCTGTCTGCCTGTCTCATTCCATGCAGGTGATCTTTTGCACTCTTCCCATCCACTCTTTGAAGCTAGGTTTGTATTCCCACCATTACCCCAAGTTCCAATTTCATTTTGCCCTCCTTCACCCCACCCAGACACAGGCTTAGGTGTAGAACTTTCCCAATTGTTATTTTTCACTTGGTCAACCTCCTCACCCCAACCATTCTTCCCAGAAGTCCATCCTTGGTTGGGCTGGCGCCCACCTCCCCACCCCTGATCCTTACAGGAACTCTCATTCCAAGAGGAAGGTGTCTTTTCATCTGCTCGTCCTCCTCCCCAGTTAGAAGAGTTGTTGTTCTTATAGTCGCTCCAGCCTCCTGTGCTCTTGGGGTCTTTCCACTCTGTTGAGGCTGAGAGCTCCCCCCATCCAGACTTCATTTGATTGCTTTGGCTGGGTGCATCTCCCCAGCCCCCTGAGTTCTTGGTCTGTGTGGCAGCGCTCTCCCACCCCTCAGTTCCTTTGTCAGATTTCCCCTCAGGCCTTGGCACCTCTTCAATATCCCACACTGTGTCCTGCTTAATTTGAGTTTGGCCCCAGCCAGTGTTTGAAAGCACCCTCGGGTCCAAATCAGTTCGGCTCAAAAGAGTCTGCAAGACAGCCTGGCAATCAGGATGTGTGGGCCTGTATGACCGACGGCCGGAATTATGACTGTCGCTACTTCCTGCTTTGTGGTTGCTTCCAGTGCTTTGACCTCCAACTTCACTTCCTGCGGAGCTGGAAGATCTTCCCCAACAGGGAGCCTGGGCGGTGCCTTGGTTTTCAGGGAGGGGGTGGCCCTTTTGATTGTCCCATGCTCCAGTGCTAGAATTTGGTTGGTTTGGACCACTCCATTCTCCAATTTTCAACTCATCAGACCCAGTCGGCTGTTTCCATTCTCCCTGAGAGACCCCAGATGTCATTTTGTTCCCTTCACCCCATTTGTTGTCATTAGAGTCCTGAGGGCCAAAGTTCCAGGACCCACCCGTAGACCTGTTATTGTTGTCCCAAGAGTCATTTTTTGACCCAGTTGATTTTGGAACAGAAGCTCCTTTCCAGGAGTCCTCTCTGTCTTTTCCATTGTTCCCATTATTTCCAGAATTGCTTTGTCCAGAGACTGTGTCAGTTCCAGAAGGCCCCCTAGCTGCACCCCAAGACCCAACACTCCCAGTCTTTCGATCTCCAGTGCTTTGTGAAGGGGCATCAGTGCTCCTGGAGGTGTTCCCCAAGCCCATTCCAAAGGGCATTCCCTTATTTTCCATGGGGTTTGGTGAACTTAAGTTCAAGGAGTTAGTGTTTCCATTTTTTGGTCCATCAGTGTTATGAATTTGAGCCTGTTCTCTGCCAGAGACAACAAAATTAACACCCGCATTTTCCATCTTTGACTGCTGTTCCCTGGATGCCTGACTTACTGTGCTAACGTGTGCACTGGAGTTACTATTTTCTGTTTCCAATGCCCCTTTCCTAGAAGTTCCTTCTTGGACCAATGCTGGCCAGGCAGATGGGTTGCTATTTGGGTTAAAGTTGCTGAAGCCAGAGCCAGGTCCAATTCTATCTTGACCACTCACATTCCTCCAGTTTCCTAGTCCATTGTTGCTGTCTGAAGTAGAGTTGGAAGATTGAACAGACTTAGCTTTAGGGTCAGATTTCCAGACCCCAAGATTACATTCGTTCCCGGAACTTACAGACTGGCACTGGCTCCCTTTGCCTTTGTTACTAGTGGTGCTTCCTGGCAGAGTGCTCTTCTCAGAGCCAGGGTTCGAGGCACTGTTGTTATCGGTGGTGTTTTCGGAAGAAGATTCAGTGTCTTTGCTGGCAATACAAGGCCACTCTTCCATGTCAGACCCGTCTACAATCACCTTGTCCCAGATGTGAATTGGGTTGGGGGAGGCGCCGTTGTTGGAGGAGGCTCCCGGGCCCCAAGTGGAATTTGCATAATTTGAAGCAGCAGCACCTCCAAGGGTTGAGTCTGGGAAAGAGATCATCTGTCAGCACAGCTGCACACACATTATCATCAATACCTGGAGTCTGACTGCCCCAGGAGAGCTCACTGTTATCTCCAGATTGGCTTGTCTACCTGGTCAGTTTTCCTGGGTGATTTTAATACAGTGCATTGGTTTAATACAGAGCATTGGTTTTCAACCTTCCTAATGCTGCAACCCTTTAATACAGTTCTTCATGCTGTAGTGATTCTACAACCATAAAATTATTTTCATTACTACTTCATAACTGTACTTTTGCTACTGTTATGAATTGCAGTGTAAATGCAGATGGCCTTAGGCGACCCCTGTGAACCAGTTGAGAACGGCTGGCCTACAGTCACCTCTTTATTTCCTCTCTGTCATTGTCTGCTGCTGTATGTGCTAAGTCTAACTCCATACCAGTTTTCAAAGCTGCCTACTTGCACTCCGGCTGAAACAGAAAACTTTCTTGTATCTGGAGAAAATGCAACAAACCTTAAATACACTGTGTTTTAAAAATCTATTCTAACACTTGTGGCTGGAGTTGTTTTTCTAAAACACCTCTTTTCTATCACTGCTCTCTGAGAGCTTTCAACAATTCCTTACAGCACAGAAAAGCAAAGTCTCTTGGTTGGATTCAAACAGATATTCTATGAGCTAAGGCCAACCAGTCTTTCCAGTTGTATCTCTTACAACTTTCTACAAAGATGTCTACCGTCCATAAATGTGCCTTCTGACTCTGGCACCATTCTAGGCTGGCACCTACTGTTTTTCCCTCCCAAACCCACACGGTGAAATTTATTCATCTTTATGAATTACTTTCAGTGTCGTTTCATCTATGAAGCTACTTCTGAGCTTATCACCTGAAAAATCTTTCTCCAGAAGAGCCATCTTCTCAGTGCTGTAGCCCTCTGTTCACATCCTTCCTTTCCCACACTGACTTTTCATCTGAGAAACAACCTTGTTAATATGTGAACTCCACACAGTGGCCTGTGCATTCTGTACTGTAAGCTTCCACTGAATGATGAGTATCCCTGAGCTAGCAGTGAGATATAGAAGTATGGATCAGATAGGTTTAGACTTCCAAGAAACTTAAGTTGATATATCAGTATTGCTTAGCACATATTTTAGTAGAATGTACCATGTCTAGTTGTGGGGAGGGGGAAGAGATAATATTTTTAATGAAAATTTCTTCTAAACCACTTTCTCCATTAACAAACAGATTTCAATTAATATGAATGAAAAATAGCATTACATGAAATATATTAAAATGAGAAAACACAAAATCTTAACACCTTGAGACAATGATGGTCTAGTTTGTTGCTGTTGCTTTTTGTTTTGTTTTTTCTTTTTTTTCAAAGTTTGTTTCAAAATCACCTTTACTTACTTATTTGTATGTATGCAATGGTACGCATATGGAGGCCACAGCACATTTGGCAGTCAGTTCTTTATGTCTACTATGTACGTGGGGCCTGAAGATGGAACTCAGGCCATCAAGCTTGGTGACAACCATCTTCACCTCCTGAGCTCTCTAGCTCAACCTCTAAATTTTAATATAACCTAAATAAGTATATTCATTTTTTTAAAGGGACTGGAAACTTTGCTATTTTTTGACTTCATAGTTATTAAAAACTCTTGGTGGCATATGCTCTCACGAAGCTGGGGCAGGAGAATCACTAGTCTGATTCCAACCTGGGCTATGCCTGAGATCCTCTTTTGAAAGACAGAAAGAACACTCAAAACTTTTAATCAAACTCTTCAGGGAAAGACCCCTCAAAATCCAGAGTTCTAAACTAAATACTGATTTAAAAAACAAAAAACCTAGTGAAAAACTATAGGATGGTATTATCTGGTGTTCTTTCCAGATTCTATACAACCTAAGAGATCATTCTGGAAGCATAAGATTCTGGAAGATTTAGAAAAAGCCCCATGCAAGTCTCCCTTCCTGAACACAGCTGTAGAACTACAGAACCTAGGAGGTAATGCATGCTATTACTATCCTTTTGTGCCAAGACACTACAACTCAGCTTCAGAGACCTACCCATGCATATTTTATGCTGGGATCCTCTTCCATCTCCTGCATAACAGTAACACTGTATATTAACAATGGTTTTCGTGGAATTGATATCAGGAAATAAAACGCTCTCCCCCTCCCTTTGAAGCTGGCACTCACCTGGTGCAGTCCCACTCTCGCTCTGCAGCAGCGTTCCTGTCACTTGTGCGTTGTTGTTTGGGTTTGCTCCAGGTGCTGTGCAGGGAGGAGGCCCTGCCCCACCCCCGAGGAGCATGCAGGACGGTGGAGGGGGCTGCCCACGTTTTAGTAACACTTTGTGGTCCTGCTGGCAACGGAATCGCGGCGGCACCTCCCGAGGCATGTAGCGGGCGGCGCTTGGCGGTTGTCCGTTCGGCACTGCCACCCTTTTGGCATTGTTGCCACCATTGACTGGTGGCGATGGAGAGCTGCCAATTGGGCTGGCGGCCGTTGGTTGGCTTAAACTTGGTTTCGTCACTTCGGGCACTGAAAAACAGGAGTTAAGACAGTCTTTAAAATTAAATACATTTTTCTAAAGTTTGTTTTTAAGAAAGCTCACATGAGACCATTCTAACAAGACGAATCTTTTACTCTGTTCTCAAGGGACAGTCTTCAAATTCCTGCCAGGATGTTCATTGTACTAGGGTAGGAGTGGTGGTGGCAAGTGACAGTCACAAAGAATCACAACAGCACACTCTATTAATTAAATAGGGGAATGAAGAACCACCACTCACTTCACCAGATCCTGGAAGGTACAAATAGTTGTGACCAAGTCCTCAGTAGTCCAGGGGACCTTCCCTTCCTCCGATTTCTTAGGAAAAAAAGTTATTTATTTACATTTACATATTTATTCTGTGTGTACACATGCTATGGTAAGCATGTGGAGGCCATAGGACAAATTGAGGAAGGAGGTTCTTTCTTTCTGTCCAGTGGGTCCTGGGGATGGAATTTAGGCTGTCAGGTTTGGCAGCAAGTGCATTTACTCTGAGCTTCCTTGTAGACAACCATCCCTTTGAAGACCTCTGTGAACTTCTGAAATTCCTGAGTAGGTAAGTGGAGCATGCTTTACTCATGTTAGACACACTGATTACATTTGAAGTCTCTTCTTAAAGACCCCTCTCTCACTGGCCATAAATCCCTAGGGAAAGAAAGTGTCATTCATTCTCCTCCCTGCAGGACAGACACAGAGGACTGCAGGCCTAGAGAATCACAAAACTCCACTTGGCTTTGGTTCCTACAGTCACCTGGACACAAATGCTTATAGGTGACTGTTCATATAACAGAAACATTACAAAGCTTTTAGCTTTTATTTTTAAAAAATCTATTTTAGCTCTTTTATTGATACAAATGTCAAACAGCACAGAAATGTGCACAGCAACCCTGAAATTACTAAAACCCTTCTGGATCTGCTGGCTCCCACCTCGATCCTGCCTACAGAGGGTCTTTGCTCTACACCTCCTGTCTTCTTTTTAGCTAAAGGCCATCATTCCATATTTCTTCTTTTTTATGAACTCAGTATTTGTTCTTTTTTTTTTTTCTGAGATATGGTTTCTCTGTTATAACTCTAGCTGACCTGGAACTCACTCTGTAGACCAGCCATTCTTAAACAATAGTTTTGAAGTTTATCCACTCCTCCCAAGAAAATCTGCCCAGCACACAGAGTCTGGCAGTACTACAGAAATAATCTGAGGCCCAAACCCCTGCCAACCAGCTCTGGTAGCAGTATTGCTTTGACTGCTGAAATGGTGCTGGGCCAGCATGTTGCCATTTAACTGGCTCCTTTATGAGGAGAAAGATACATCATCAGAAAACAGGGGCCCAGACTAGCTACCACTGGACATTACTGAATACTGTGAGTGACAGGAGAAAAGAATAGTTGGCTGAAGTAAGTTCCAGGCAACTCATATGTCTATTCTTAGCCAATCACAAGATAGTGCTGTCCTCTCAGTTTGAGGGTGGTGGCTGTAATGTGATGAGCAGAGTAAAAAATTAAACCAGTCATTGTCTAGTATTAACACAGTACCCTCTGCAGAACCTATAGTAGATGATTGAAAAATAACTGGTGAATTAAGTGTTTGTTTCTGGAATATTCTACATGTCATTTACTAATCTTCATTTCTCTTATGAGAATAAAGCTAATTTGTGAGGTTGTCTTTCTACAAATGGGTTAGGATTTCTAAGTTAACTAGCTTGGTCACATGCCTTAACTTGTTTTCTTTTTTTTTTTTTTTTTCCCCCAAGACAGGGTTTCTCTGTTGTAACTCTGGCTGTTCTGGAACTCCCTCAGTAGACCTGGCCTCAAACTCACAGAGATCTACCTGCCTCTGCCTCCCGAGTGCTGAGATTAAAGGTGTGCACCACCACCCAGCTTAATTTCCTTCCTTCCTCCTTCCCTCCCTCTTTCTCTCTCTTTCAAGACAGGGTTTCTCTGTTGTAACTCTGACTGTCCTGGAACTCACCCTGTAGACCAGGCTGGCCTCAAACTCACAGAGATCCACCTGTCTCTGCTGGAGTTAAAGGAGTGTGCCACCACCACCTGGCTTAATTTGTTTTCTTAAATAAGACAGAGCAGCCTAAGGTGAGTAAGTTTATAGCATACACAGCTGCTTCAACCCAAAACCCTGGTGGGTTCTGTACATTGTACAAGAATCCTTGTACAACTCCCTCGTGGCAGTTTCTCCCACTCACATCAAAGACAGGACAGATATGAAAAGGAGAACACAATTCCACTGCTTTTCCTCTGGCATGGTATTGTCTCTGGAGCTCAGCTGCTGAAAATTCCAGGACTTGGTTAGAGAAGCTAACTGTGCTGGAGGGCCTGGCCAGATTCTTTCCGAGGCCAGCCTGGTCTACAGAGTGAGTTCCAGGACAGACAGAGTAACAACAGAGATACCCTGTCTTGAAAAACGAAAAGAACAAGAGTTGGAGGAGAAGGAGGAGAAATGTTTGATGGTGAGGCTGGAGAGGTGGCTCAGCAGTTAAGAGCAATTGCTGCTCTTCCAGAGGACCCAGGTTCAATTCCCAGCACCCACATAGCAGCTCACAACTGTCTTTAACTCCAGTTCCAGGGGATCTGACATCCTCACACAGACATACATGCAGGCAAAACACCAATGCACATAAAATAAGAATAAAAAGTTAAAATAAAACCTCATTAAAAATGTTTGAACTTGTCAAGCTTCTGAATTGTATATTTGCACAACAGACCCACAAGTGCACAGAACCAATATAAATATTAGAAATGTTTGTAAAAGGGCTAAGGATGTAGTTCTGTGGTGAGCAAGAGGTTCTAGATTTAAACCCCGATACCACAAAAACAAAACTAAAACTAAACAAGCAAAAATAGCTAAAGCCATGAAAATATACCATCTTAGGTTAACAATTTAAAATCTCAAAGTCACCCATGCGTGGTAACTAACCTGTGGTAACTAACCCATAGTACGTGATTCTCAGTGACTACCACCACTGTCTCTACTTCTTTACCTTCCATTCACACACACTGGCTTCTACACTCAACATGCCCCTCTTCCAGCCACCAGTGTCTTCATTGCCAGCTTTGAGGGCACTGGGCACTTGTCTTCATGCCTCCAGCTCCTCCTGACTGGTTCTTTTGAGATTTACTCTGGTTAGCTCTTCAGTTCTTCCTCGTTTTCCTTTGGGATCCTCCATATTGTAGATATTTTGCCTTCACTGGGCATAAGGTTTTGGCTTCCACAACACAACTGTGTACTAGGAGGGTGAAAGGGTGGCTATGTTCCAACAAGACTTTATACAGGGACGGTGAGCCAGGAATATTATATTCTCACATACATTATTCTTTGAAACAAGTGAAAAATACAAAGAAGTCTTTGTTCACAGGCAGTATAAAAATAAGCAGGTTAGATTTGGCTTGAAGGACATAGTAGTGGCTCCTGCTTTTGAACATCTTTTAAATTAAAACTCCAAAATGGGAGCTAATTTGGTCATTAGTTATGTGTGCATACACATATACACAATCATTCATTTTGGGTTTTTGAAACAGGCCCTTATTCTGCAGTTTTATTCAGACCAGGCTCTGACTCATGACAACCTTCCTGCCTCAAAGCACTCAAGTGCTGGGTGGATAACAGGTACAAGTCACCATACCTAGCATTATGTTTATATCTTTAATTTTTTTATTACACTTATTTTTTGCATGTTCGTGGACACATGCAGGTCATTGTATGAGTGTAGCAATCAGAGGACAACTTGCAGTCAGTTTTCTCCATCTACCCATAGTAGATGTAACAACAGGTGGAGCCTGCCTACTTCTCACATTAAGTTACTTGGGAACAAATTCTCCTGCAGAGACTTTAATTATCACTGTATAATTGTTTCCCAAACCATTATCTCCAGTTTAGGTCTCTTTATCCTTTCCCTTCCTCACAAACTTGTTCCCCAGCCCTAAGCTCTATCATCTCCTAGCACAGTGATGTCATTACCAAACTTGTACTCCAACCTAGAGGTGTTAAAGACCCAATCTATCCTCACCCAACACACACCATTCCCCAGGAACCCAAAGCTGAACTCTACTCCCTTCTTCTTTATCACCACTGTTTATCCAGGTACTGTCCATTCTCCTTCCCTCCCACACAAACATTTTATGCTCACTTATCAGAATGCTTGTTTTGTAACAACTTATATTCATTCATCGTAGATACAGCTAGCTCCCTCTCTACTTTCCTATTTATTTATTTGTATGTACATGTGTGAGAGGTAATGTAGGTGTGTACATGCCACAAAACATGGGTAGAGGTCAGAGGACAACTTCTGAGAGTTTTGTTTTCTCTTCCCATCATGGACATAGGGATTGAACTCATCATGAGGCTTGAATGGCAAGCGCTTTTACCCACTGATTCATCTCAGTAGCCCTAGTTCCATTTCCAACTAAATGTTCCCACCTATTAGAACATACAAGTACCTCTACAGTGTGGGAGCTCTGCAGGTAGTCTAAATTATCTGAGCCACTGCCATGTACTCACTATGAAATGCTTCCTGGAATAAACTTAGAAGCCAGTGTAGTATAATGACCTACAACCCCAGATACGGTGATGGAAAATGCTTTCTTTCAGATATGTGCCAGTCGGGTATGGAGCAAGGTTATGATCTGATGCTTTGAGCCACAGTATCTAAAAATTGATCCACTGAGCTGGAAGCTTTCCCTTACTTCTTTGACTCACCCTTCGTACTTCTGGGGTCAAAATAAGCCTCACTGGCAAAAAAATAAAAATAAAAAACACACACAAAGAAGATGCTTACCATGGACATGGTCAATTCTCTCCACCAGAGCCCTACCTGAGGATCCCCAGTTAAGAAGGCTCGGGAGTGCCTGAAATGATAAATTCCTTGGGCAACATGACCCAAACTGTGTATGGTCCATGGAGGTTCCCCCTTCATATTGATGTCTACTACAGAACTGTAATTTCCACTCTGAATACTTTCTAGCAGATAAAGGTCATATTAGTTTTTGGAAACCAGTTATTTCATTCCATACTGATAGCTTTCATTAAGCCAACCATTATCCTACAACACCTTTAACAATTCTAAATTGTTATAGCCAAATTCTGCCATTATGTAGTTTGTGTAATTGGTCTTTTAACCCTAGTCTTACCCATATCCCTGTTAAATTCCACCTAGTTAATCTGATATATTGCATGATTTTAGAAATTGTTTTGCTCCTGTCTAATATCCACAAAAGAGCTTCTAAACTTTTGCCAAAGTGCTTTTTCTTCTTTTTATCTAAGTCATAGGCACAGTTAGCCCATGTCCTTGAAGAACTTCAGATGAAAATCCTACTCTCCTCTCTGGAGTTCTCATCACACTGCTTTTAGTGGTAGACGACAAAGGGGGAACATATAACCAATCTATTGATTTTCTGAAATACAGAAAAATCTTACTTCAGTCCTTGTACAACCCAAGCCTTGGCACCAACACAGTCCCCTCCCCCCCTGCTGGGGAAAGAGTAGATTCAGTGTTAAGGAGGGATTGCTTAAGGAAGGTGACTATTGTTGGGGAGAGCAACTGGAACCAGAAATGTCAGCTCAGAGAGAAGAATGAAGAGGAGAGTGCCCAACAAAAACGAAGGCCCGATCATGAAATGGAATAAGCCCAGCAAAGCTGGTAAGGCTGACACATCTCAAGAGATATATACATCTTTATGTATCTATTATCTCTTTATATTTGCTGTTACTTCCAGTCTTCTCCCTGGTTCTAACAATTAAATCTCTTGGAAACTTGAGCTAGGCCCTGAGCTCCCTTGAGGATTTTCTGACTTGATTTTCTGATTGAGGGAATGGGAAGAATACGGAGACAGGGAAGTGTATTTCATCTACAGTAGGCACGAAAAAGACCTGAGTAGAACGGAGTGTACAGGAAGGAAAGCTTGATATTTAAGACTTTGGTATTATTATTACCATTTTGAGAAAGAATGTCGTATTTTGTTTTCTTATAGAAACACCACTGACCACAGAGAACAGAAGCAGAAGCTGGAGTAAGTGGCCAGGCTTAGGAACCCCACTCCATGTTCTACCAACACAGAGCCTGGCTTGTCAAGAACACACCAATTTTCTCATCTCTTGTTCACTCCATCTGTTGTCCTGTAATAGGAAAGTAGTGCATGCCAATAATCCCAGCACTCAGCAGGCAGAGGCAGGAGGATCACTGCAAAGTCCAGGTTAGCTACATCCATGTAGAGAGATTTAGTCTTTAAAAACAAAACAAAACAATTTGCATAGTATACTTCTAAATAGACTTAGAAAAAAATGTGTATTTAATGGACTTTTCTAAAAGAAAGCCTACTTGTGGATTGGGAACTGGCTGAACTGGGTAAGGGGGAGAACACTATCTAATTAAGATATAATTAGTAACAGTTTATCACAGTTTACTTTTTAAAAATCACTAAAAAATTCCCAGGACATAGTCTTCTTTGAAATGCCTTTGATTAGAAATATAACACAATGTGTAATTATCTAAGAATTTATTTTTTATAATTATGTTTCCTTTTTTCTTAAAACACCTATGAAGACTGACCTCTTTTATTAGTCTTTCATCATTGAATGACATGCTTTGACCTGTTAGTCAAGCTAACCAAATCAAACCAAATGAACCCAAATCACCTGATCTTTAAAGTAACTCTCATCAAGTTCAAGTCTCCATTACCCTTATCTGATTTTTTAAAAAAAATATCAAAAGCAATAGTTTTCATGTCCTGGGGCATCAAGGACACTTCACATACATCTGCCTGGGCTCCAGTCTAGATATGTCAAGGGCTGGCAGCAGCTTAGACTTGTATCTTCTGATGACTATGTAAACTATTCTAATCGCACCTAATTGAGAACTACATGTTTAAGTGCTCAACAATAAACACTATCTCAAAGAATTCTATCTCCCATTCTTAAGGCCAGATAAACCAAAGTGACTATTACCAAACAAAATTACACACTTAGAACAGAAAAGCGGAAAGAACCATAGAAAAGGCAGACCTGAGGGTCACTTGCTTCTATTTGTACTACATCAGTTTATTCAAACAGAGTTAACTTATTCAAAATTTGGTATCTTTTAAAAAGCACAGTCCAGGCTCTGATTCAGAAGGTTATGAACAGTCAGATGTGACATTCCCTTTTCAGACAAGATGCATTCCATAGACCAAGATTGGTAAGTGTTCTCTGCAATTCCTATCCGTAACTAGGAGTTGGTGGTTTGTTACTGTTCTACTAAAACTTTTGTTAAGAGTTCAGTTCAAAATCATGATTCACACACTTTAAACCCAAGAATTTACTCTCTTGCTTCCTAAAACTGTAAGGCCAACTAGAAACACAATCCCAAGTGCTTTTAGTTTGTCATTACTGTTCTTCAGTGACTACAAACACCCCACCTTAATTACTGTGCACCCACTCTCTTGAGTAGATTGCTGGCTGAGTCAGCAGAACTGTGAAACCTACACACAAAAAGAAAATAAAAATCTTACCTTTGGTTTTTTGTTCCGTGACCTGAAAAATAAATAACAGACACTAGTAAATAAAATTTGCTTTTTAATTCAGTACTGTATTGTAAAACCATTTTAATTCTATTAACTCAGGCAATTCAAGTTGTCAAGATACATAGTACCCAGGCTTAGATGAAATCCCAAACAGCTGGGAGTCAATTTGGACAACTTTCTAGAGGTTATGTACTTATGTCCAGCCATAGTCACACAACTAGGATTAGGAAGAAATCTAAATTTAAAAGAGTTAAAACAAACAAACAAAGAACCCAAACATTCCAGGCTGGAGAGATGGCTCAGCAGTTAAAAGTACTCGCTGCTCTTCCAGAGGACCAGGTTTAATTCCCAGCACCCACATGGCAGCTCACAACTGTCTGTAACTCCTGTTCCAGGTATCTGAAACCCTCATACAGACATACATACAAACAAAATACCAATGTACACAAAATTAAAACAAAACAAAACATTCTACTCACTGAATGATGTAGTCCCTGTATTGAAAATATTGTTAGTCATTTTGATTGCTCTGATCTCAGAAAATCAAACAGATGTAGCCAGAAACGAAATTCATCATTAATATAAAAATATCCCCCCCTGAGTATGAACTCAAATACTTTTGTGATTCATCCTGAAATTGGAAATCATGGATGCAAAGGGGGATTTGAAACCAAGTCTGTGTGATCTCAGTTACCTATTTACGTGATAGAAGTAGAGTCTTCTCTCCTAAAGGGTTTTGACCAAGGTTTAAATAAATCGTACAGTCATGCCAAAACTCAATTGATATCTGCTGCCATTATCAAAATGCATACTATTAAGCAGAGCAGTAAGAATGAATTGTACAAATTTTGAACAAAATTTTATGAGTGCTTTGTTATAAGTAATTCTTCGTGTAATAACTAAGATTCCATGAAAAGAGCCTAAAATGATGGATGGCTAAATACACTAAAGGATTTGGGAGTGGTGGTTGGAAAAATTTAGAAGCCAAATGGAAACTGCTTCTGATACTGCTATGAGAGTGGGGGTAGCGGATGTCATAGGGCAACCCATTATACACTCCCTGTAATATAAAAATAAAACAACAAGCTGGGTGGTGGTGATGCATGCCTTAAATTCCAGAACTCAGGAGGCAGAGGCAGGTGGAGCTTTTGAGTTCGAGGCAGCTTGGTCTACAGAATGAGTTCCAGGACAGCCAGAGTTAAAAACAGAGAAACCCTGTCTCAAAAATCAAACAAAAAAAATCAAAAAAATTTTTTAAAAAAAGGTTATTTTTATTTACGCACTGTTTTATATACTTTTAATATATTATCCAAAATGTAACTAAATGAATGGTTAATTTAAAAATGAATGTTACAATCTTCTTTTAAAAGACATGTACGGGTGGTAATCATTCTGGGTTACTGCTATTTGTGAAAACATGGCCATCTTTGGAGAGTATGTCCTGTAGCTAACCAGTCCTCAAAACAGATTCTAGCACACTTAGACTCTGAACCTGACCTAAACAATCTATTCTTAGGACTCCCTAGAGGGCTTCCTATGTTTTTGCATTAAAGGTCAGGCTAATTGTACTACACTAAAATCTGTAGAAAAGCTTCTTAAAAATGAACCTGTTCTTTACTACTAATTGCTATAGAGCTCAATTCTAGTGAAAAGCTCTTGCACATTTTTCTTTAATTCCATTTATCCAGAATGAATGGGTTTGATCCACATACCAATTTCTGAGGGCAATTTAGGTTTTGCTCCATTGTAATTATTTCCTGGAATGCCATTTGAAGATCAGTTGTATAGAAGTTGATGCTTTACCCAGTTGTATGTAAGCAACAAATCTAAATCATGTTGAAAATATCTTATAATGTGGGTACTGTTACAACAGCCAGTCCTCAGATGGTGAAAAGCTGGACAGTCAGAGCCCACATCCTGCCAACATTATACAATGCTCCTTTTGCAGTGTCAATCTAATGAATGAATGGAGTCCTTCTTTACACCTCTCTTGTGAATGGGAATTTAACTTGGTTTACTCAGGAATGGTTCTGGAAAGAGCAAATTGCCACTGAACACAGTGGAAAGGGGCTCATGTTTAATTTCTGTGTGGAAGAAATTTAATTTTAACCATAAATGAAAGTCAATGTTTTAATAAAATTACACTGGCATCATTCATTCTTTTTCTTCCTCCAGTGATGAGGACTGAACTCAAAACATTCTTTCACCAAGTTACACACACCCAGGCCACCATCATTCATTCATGATAATTCACTTACTAAACAAGCATTCTGAGCAACTACTGGGTATCAGACACATGGATGCTGTTGATAGAAATATAAATGACTTCAAGAAATTTACCTAGTTTACCTTACCTAGGGAAGACAGACATAAGCAAATGTTTATAAAACAATGAGAAAAATAAAAAGAAAGACGTGGAAGCTGATTAACTAACAACCACATAACAGAACTTCTGGATCATTCTCTACAATTCTTTGCACCAGAGCACATTTTATGCCTTTTAGCTGTCTTTACAATAATGCTAGGACAATCACAGGGTAAGCTACCACTAGGACAATCACAGTGTAAACGTTGTGCTCTTTCCTTAAAATTGCTAAATTGGAATTTAATTCTAAAATGATACTGTGGTTTAGTATAACAACATGTCAAAGACAAAATGCCAGCCTGTGTCAGCCTAGACTTTGTCAGCTGATCTAGAATGTTTCTGAACAGAAAAATGATACACCCCCCCCCCTTGCAGCCCAGGTTGACCTTAAACTCTCAAACTCTTAAACCCTCTTGCCTAGACACAAGAATTGGGATTATGGGAAAGCATCATCATGCTCAACAAAAATAACTGGCTTTTTATGTTAGTGATTATTAATCTCTTGAAAATTTAAGGTTATTGTTCTCTTTGTCATTACTTCTTAGTCAGTGTTCAATGAGGATGTATATACTCAGGGAAGATTGTCTAGCTGTATAAATTACATACTTTGCATAAATAATCCCAATTCATTCTCCAATGTAACTACATTCTCTTTTATTTCAAATAAATTTCCAATTTGTAGAATACATATCAGAAGTCTGCAGATGTATATTTGATTTATCAACAGGAGACACTAATATTATCAGTACAAGTAGTTGTCTATGTCAAGAATGAAGATTATGGAATATATACTGTTTGAAACAACCAGTCTTTACTTGTCAACAGTCCCTGCTCCCTAAGGCCCTTGGTATCCAGCCTATTAACTTCATTTCCACAGATTGTGAAATCTGTGCACCAATATAGTAGACGGAATATGTGAGTGCCCGAAGGGGAGAAAGTTCTCTGAGTTCAGTATCTCATTATTTCACTTGAGAATTTTGTGTGTGGTGGTGGTAGGGTTTAGGGGAGGGCAGTCGGCAAGGCACAGGGCAGGACTCAAAGGCCACAGGGCAACAGGACCGATATGCCAAAACTAGTATACGTCAGTCTCACTGACAGGGGTGGTAGCTATGAATCCAAGGTGAAGTAAAGAAGGTCCACCTCTCTTCTCCTGTAAGAAAGTTTCTGGTAGTCCACTTAGCATAGAACTCATTATGTAGCTGAGGAACACCCTGAAATTCTGCCCATCCTGCCTCCACCTCCCAGATGGTAGGATTACAGGTGTACATCACCACATCAGGCTCATTATCTGCCTTTTTTATTCATACTCTTTATTCTAGGCTTGCAAGCAATTCTGATAGGCTAAGATTGGAAGCGAGTACTCTGATAGCATGAAGATATGATAAAAGATACACCCTATCAACATGACAGAAACAGCATCAAAAGCAGACAGAAATCTTAAATCATGTGGCAGTCTGATACAACACTAATAATAATAATTGACGGTTCCTTTTTATTAAGTCATAAAGAATAAATTACATTCACATACTTAACATAGCAGGGTTATCTGCAACCTAATTCAGAAAGCATATCCAAGATTTTTCAAATGAAATTATAGGGCACACATACCCAGTGATGCTGGGAAACTGCGTGCAGCTCTTCTGCTCCACACTAAGTCTGACAACCTTTACTGTTTTTTGTGAATAGCCCTCTCTGAACCTCTTACAGTCTATATATCCATGAACCCAGGTTTAAAACTAGTACCACAGCAGGGACCCTCAAACTGACCTGCAATGAGGCCATCCTTACCAAATTTTCAGGAAACTATACAAAATCTAGCCAGCAAATCTTGTCTTCTGAAAAAGCACCACAGCAACCATGCAGAGCCAAGTTACATGTTACTAAAGGAGGGGAAATGGAAATGAGCCTGGCCAAGCAGGGGCCAGGTCTGTGTGCTGGGGGGAGGGGAGATGATCTGAAGCACTTTTGCTAGGCTGTGTGAGCATTCTAACTACTCTCTGCTTCCAGCAGCTCCATTAGGCAAACATTTCAACTGAGACCTGACAGCTGTCAGCTCTGTCTTTTCATTTAGTACCTCTTTCTTACTCCAAGCACATTCCTCAAAGCTACACAAAGCTAAACAAAGCTATGCTCTATCCCCTAAGGCACTATACTATGCAAGATACCATTGTTTTTCACATGTTTGAGACACACTATACAGCTCAGGCTGTTCTGGAACTTGCTATGTAGCCCAGGATAACTTCAACTCAGCATCTTCCTGCCTCCTAAGTGATAGTATTACAAACATGTGCCCCATGCCTAGCTTACTAGAACCTATCTGAGGGCAGTTTACTGATAGGATTATTATAAAGCAAAGTTCCCTAAACTACAGTGCCATAGATAGATAAAAACAAAAACAAAAAACCAACAGGGCATACTTAAGCAAGCTTTTAAAGTTTGTCTATGAACTTGGAGAGAAGATGGATACTAAATTATTATTCAGAGAGTGAAAAACAAGTTGAGACTTAATGTTTACTAATGTTTTCATACAACCAAGTGCAACGCTATTTATCACCTACTCTATGGTAAGATGAATAAGCCTCAAACATTTTTTTATTCAAATAAACTAATGTCTCAGGCAGCATTACGGTGTCAGGTATTCAAGTAAGGCAGCCAGCCACTTATTGACGGCCAGCAAATATAAAGATAGACCCAAAAGCTCAACTCACCTTCTGAGTGGCTTCTTTTTTCTTTTTATCCTCTTTCTTCCTTTTCTTGTCTTCCATTAACTGTTCTTCCCTTTCTTGCTCCTTCTCTCTGTAAAAGAAATAACACACCAGAAGGATTATACATGCATATTCACAACCTACTTCTGTAGCAAAGGTCACAGTATTAATTAACTTACTTAAACCAAAAGGAGACATAAAACTCATTACCTTTAAGTTTTCCAACTTTGTGGTTTGTCATTTCTTTCACAAAACATTCATTACATTAGGCTTGGTTTCAGAGATGCCTATGAGCATTCTACAATATCTGTGTACACACTCAGAGGATTAAAGCACTTTTACTTAGTAAGAGGCTTGTCTTGGATATATAGTTGGCTTCTAGTAATATTTAAAACAAATAGTACAGGCATATTAATTCAGTTGTGGTATAGATATTTATATCATAATTTAGGTGTCTGTCATGATCTCTTTGGAATGGTGAACATAAAAATTTCTGTTCTATATTTTTATATACATGTATTAATATGCTGTACATATTTGCTATCTCTATGTGCATAAGTCAAAGGTAGACCTTGTGTTTCTTCATTGTTCTACTTTAAAAAATTTTTTTCATTTTATTTTAGGGGTATGGGTGTTTTGTCTGTACTATATGTATGCCTGGTACCTGAGAAAATCAGAAGAAGGTGTCAGATCTCTGGAACAGGAGTTAGAAATGGCTGTGAGCCACCATGTAAGTGCTATGAATTGACCTGGGTCCTTCAGAAGAATAGCAAGTCAACGAATGCTCCTAACCACTGAGCTACCTTTCTAGCTCCTCCACCTCCTTTTTTTTAAAATTTGTTTTTAAAAGACTAATTCTAGAACTTGCTGTTTCTACTGGACTGGTTGACTGGCAAGCACCAGGGATCTACATATCTCTGATCCCTAACCCCTTGTCCTAGTGCTGGGATTACAGGTGTACACCACTGGCTGGCCTTTTTTTTTTAAACACAGGTGCTGGGGATCTGAACTCAGGTCTTCATGCTTGCATAGTAAGCACTTTACTTACCTAGCCATCTCCCCAATCCCATTGTATGTGTTTCTAAAGAAGGTACTAAGAGTCCTAGAAATAAGTGTTCTTGTTGGGTGGGTTCACAATTGCATCTTCTTTCTATTGACATAAATTAAGTCAATCAATCAGCTCCACTCATCAGTGTAAAAAACAATACATACTAATAGACTTCCAGTTGCGGAATTGTGCTAAATCTTAAGATTATACAATTTATACTGCAAATCCAAAGTAACTCTGAAATGTAACATTTATTCTAATGCCCAACAATTTTCATTCTATGTATCTACTGAGAAATAAGGCCAGCTCACCAAGAGTATAACCTCCACCAGAGGGTTTCCACTGGGAAACAAGTCCTAGATAGCTTACCATCCCCTCTAGGGAACAGCAGTCAGAGGCCTGGCTCCTAGTTTGCTACAGCAGGAAACAGACATAGCCTATAGCATTTAGGATTTTAGGTAATAACACATCAACCCATGGCTTCAGACAAGATCTAGAATATGACCAAGATAAAAAATAAAGGTTAAAGGAAACAGTTTAAGGGACTAACAGGTTTGCAAATGGCAAAACCACAAAAATGCTTCCAGAGAACTCAAGTTTAGGGAAGGCAGCAGCTCTAGTCAAATACACTCAATCTACACAAAGGAAACAGAGGGTAAGAACTAAGGTGCACACTCATGATTAAGTAACCAATATTTTATTTACAGAAAACAAGAATTTTCTATAAAAGGCATAGCAGTGGGCAATCCCAGCATGTGAGATACTTTGGGAAGCAGAGTGAGAAGGACTGTTGAGTTAAAAGCAAGCATAGTAAGATAGGCTACATATTAATACTTTGTCTCAAAAGCAAACAACAACAAAAAGCAATAGCTTACAAAATTATTTACCTTCCTCTTAAACTGTCACTGAATCCAAATACACAAATATCAGACTTTCTTCTATACCCCTCGGCATAAATACACAAAAGTTTTACATGCAAAACTCAAACTCCAAATGTAACATTCATGTGAAGATACAATAAAAGGCAAACTTTTCTTGAACTTCCTTAAGTCCAATAACAGATGTCTCTGACTGGGATTGTGTGTACTGTGTACACAAGTCTGCAGTGAGTCTGCAGCAGGGCTGGAGAGAGGGTTCAGGAATTAAAAGTACTATCCAGAGGACATGTGTTCGCTTCCCAGCACCCAAAGACAGCTCACAACCAATGCCTTTTTTCTGGCCTTTGTGGACCAGACACTCATATATATGCAAACAAGACATCTATACACATAAAATAATGAATTTTGAAAAATAAATAGAAAGTTGGACAGATGGGTAATGACCATCGAGAGGGGCTGGCCACAGTTCCCATTACAGTTGGCTTTAGGGTTGCTGTGCTTCCTCTCGTTCGTCAAGGAGAGGATGAGGCTTCTGTCACTACAACCCAGCCTCCACATTTTACAGTGAAACTGGTTACAGAAAAGGAGCAGTCAGTCTGAACATCTCCTGCTTAAATATTTGGTGCTTTGAAAAAGCAGGTTGTCATTTTATTCCTAAGTCTAAAGTTTATATTTAAGATGCCACACTAAAAAAAAAAAAAAAAAAAAAAAAAAAGTAAGTTTTTAATGAGATACATTCTCAAAACACAACTAACCCTTTCAAATTCTTTCCCTATAAACAGGTAATTCAGAGAAAGAGAATGAAATTCATGCTCACCAGAAGGATATTTATTTCCAAAGCAAATATTTAACAAAGCTTTCCTGGAAACGCAGCATTATTCTAGACCACTGGCCTAGAATAAACCTAGAACGGTAAAAGTAAAACTGTGCCCCCAACCAGCCCTTTTTGTCATTCCAGGATGGAAACCAAGGCTGCCCACATGGTAAGCATAGGCTCTACAAGTCCATGGCATTACAACTGCAGCCTCAAGCTACAAAGGGCCCCCAAGGGAAAAGCAGCATTTGCTCATCATTTTTGTAATAGTTCTCAGTAGAAAGAAGACTTTTAAGAAAGGCATTTCTGGCTGGTGAGATGTCTCAAGTTTATAAAGGCACAATGGCCAAATGTGACAAGCTGATCTTGATCCCTGGGAGCACAAGGTGAAAACAGAGACCCCTACTCCTGCAAGATGTCCTCTAACCACCATACCGGTGCACACAGACACACAAAATAAAATGTATTATTTGTTTAAAAGACACAAACAAAGGCAGTACTTGATACTGGACTGGGATAGTAGTTCAGTCAGTAAAGTGCTTGCTGTGCGTGTTTAAGGACCTGGGTTTGATTCTTGGAACTCACGTAAAAGCTGAGTATGGTGACATACGTTTCGAACCCACAAGTGTGCTCCTAGGGCTGGCTGGAACCAGCCTAGCCTAATTGGCAAGATCAGGGTTTCAAAGGGAGACTGTCTCAAAACCAAACTGGATGGCTCCTGAAGAATGATTCCTGAGGCTGACCTCACATAACACATAACATATTAGCACACACATGTGCGCGTGTACACACACACACACACATACACACAACACTTAAAAAAACATCCAGTACTGCCTGAGCTGTGGTACAGCAAGAACCCTGCTCTGCATGCAAGTTCACAACACTGAAGAGCAATGGAGCAGACATTCCTGAAAACTTGCCATGCCCAAAGGCTCCCATAGCCTGACACCAAGCAGAGGAAAGCTAAAAGATCAGTTGATCTGGACTACAACTTCTCACTCAGGGTGCAGATTCAACCTCCACTTCCCCCATTCATCTGTTCTGCTTACCTACTACTGCCACCAAAGAAATTTGCCCTCTTCTGCACAACTGTTGTCCTCCCTCTTGTCTAGCTCTACAGGCATTATGGGAGACATCGTACCATCATTAGCCTCAGAGTCCATAAGATGGCCTGTTGGGGAAGTTTATTTTTAGTTGTATTTAAAATTGTTTTTGTGTATTGTTAGAAAAAGGGATGCATAGGTCTTGGCGTTTTGTATTGCCTGCAGGTGTTGGATTTCTGTGGCGGATGTTTAATTGATTATGACCTATCTGTACATGGTATCAGTAGAACACCTAAGGACTTATGAATCAGTAAATATACCTGAGCTCAGATGCTCAGGGTTCCACTGTCGATTGAGTATGGTGTTGGCCAGGATGGTGGTTCCTGCTGCTGAGGTCTGGCAGAGTTTACAGATATGAATATGCCTCCTTGTCTCTCTTCTGAGCTGTCCCAGCAGCAGCAACAAACTACTACAATGGCCTTGTCTTGTCAGGGACGTGGCTTAGGGATCCCTCTCTGTGTTTTACACAACCCTCCTTTCCTACCTGGACGCTGGGGAATGGATCTTATTCTTTAACAAATACTAGGTGTTTAACATGAGCCAGATACTTTTCCTAAGCACTGGGACAAGACAGAAACAATGCCAAGCTTCAGTCTGCAGAGGAACAGGGAATAAATAGGGCCTATAACAAAATATGTGCCTAAATTATATGCTTCAGGTGGCAGGCAATAGGGCAGGGATGGAGAATAGCAAAAGAGGGCCACTGCCTTACCTGGCATGGCTGGGAAAGGCCTTAGATAAGGTGGCCTAGGAATGTAGATCACTGAGGCTCAGCATACATTGGTCCCCATGGATAGCAAGAGAGCATTCTACACAAGGAACAAGTATCAAGGGGCAAGATAAGAGAGGAGTGCTTTCAGAAATAAAGGCATTTTCAAATCAGATGGCAGATATTTTCCTACACTAGACACAGAATCAGAGTCACTAAATCCTGTAGAATCCCACTTCCAATCAAAAGGCTACCTCTCCCAGTTGGTATTGACACTGAGATCTCCTATAGCAGGCCTTATCCAGAGCACCCTGCACACTGTACATGGATGAGTAAGGAGGTTATATCAGTTTGATATTGGTTGTTACTTGCCTCACACAGGTACTGGGAACATGGGAGCAAACTCCATGTAATAAACATTATTGAAAAAGTGAACACTGCAGGGTGTGTGTATGAGTGTGTGAGTGTGTAATTCAGTAATAGAGCACTTGCCTGGCACATACAAGCCCTGGGTTCAAGGCGAGTGAACCCAACAGAGTGAACACTTTGTCCTTTAGATGAGAGACATTTAAAGAAAAGCCTCAAAAATAATGGATAAAACCTAATAAGCATACTTCATGACTGTGATGTACCCATAATAGTAAGCAAAATAGACAGTCCCTGTTCTCAGATTGCTGACACCCTAGACAAAGAGAGGAAACACAATTCCAGGATATCATGACAAATACCATGAATACAACTGGGTGAAGAAACAGGGAAGGTGAGGGATAGGAAATGTGCTACTTTTGTTGAAGTAGTGGCCTCTGAATAGAGATCTAAATGGAGAATATCCTAAGGGAGAGCATGGTGCTGTGCCAGCTGAGGCAGGAGCACACTGGAGATTGAGGAAAGCCTGGGCAACACTGAGCTTCCGAGGGAGGGGAAAAAGAGGAGAAGGAAGAAAAGGAGAGGGGAGAAGAGGTGACAAAGTAAGACAAAAGTAGTTGGTGGATGAGTAGCCCTAGATAGTAAAGTGCTTGGCATTTGTTTAGGATAGGGGTTCTCCAAAGGCCGTGTACTATATGATGGCACGTATCTAGTCATACTGTGTTAATCCAGGTTAAGAGATCACCCATGATGGAGACGAGACGAGAGGAGAGGAGAGGAGAGGAGACGAGAGGAGAGGAGAGGAGAGGAGACGAGAGGAGAGGAGAGGAGACGAGAGGAGAGCATACAGAATGCTTTTGTTTCTTACAATGCACACAAATCTACTTTAAACACTGACTCATCTTCTGGTCTGTATTTCACGTGTGAGTGTATCACAAGCATGTACGTATGTGTATCACAGGTGTGCTTGCCCACAGAGGTCTGAAGAGAGAGGGCACTGGATCTCATGGAACTGGAATCACAGATGGTTGTGAATCATTATGTTGGTGCTGGGAACAAAGGTCCTGGGCCTTTGCAAGAGCAACAAGTCCTCTTAATCACTCAGTCATCATCTCTCCAGCCCCAGGACCCATATTTTAAACCATTTTGAAAACAGCCATTATGAAAGTCATGTTAGAATGTTAGAAAAATTTTAGTCAACAGTCCTAGATGCTCACTTACAAAAATATTCTAGAGTCTACACTTCACCCTACCATTTGCTATATTGTCTTAGGCACATCAGAGCCACAAGGCCATTCATTCAGAATGCTTCTCTATCACACTATTCACAGTAATTCTTTTTAAGCTGTTACTCCACTTTTTGTTAGTATGTACCTCAGCTCTGTTAACACCGCTAATTCCAAGTCCCTCCTGGCCTATTTCCCAGACTTCCTTATGACTAAAGATGGAGTTATTTATGTTGCCATAAAGAGCGAGCATCTCCATGCGACTTCAATGGGGAACGCAGAAGTTCACGGCCTGTCAGAGAGCAGGACAGGGATGATGTGGTCCTGAAGCCTACAAATGTCACAGCAGTTTCCAGGCCATGCAAGGGGAGGAAGAAACTCCCTGGAACCTGGAGCTGACTTTCAGCTTCTCAGGACGCATGAGATGGCATCAACATTTAATTATCTCTGTCCATCAAAGGGAGTGCAAACCACTCACTGACTGCCCAACATTGATTTAAGCAGAATTTTTCAAAACACATTTAATACCTGTGATTTATCAAGTATGTACTTCCTTAAAAGAAAAAAGGTAATCCTTGCAATTTATAAAATGGAAAGAAAATAACTAGGCACAAACCACTACCAATCAAAACCAATTAAGGATTAATGATACCATACGAATATTTGGGTAGAGAAAAGGTAACAAAAGAAGTACAGTGAAAAGAGTTAAACAGAGAGCTCCTCATACTCATTGAGAGTGTTTTAAATTTCAAATGCATAAGAAAGGGAGCCTGCTGGAATATATCCATTTAGGCAGAGGAAATTATACAGCAGGGTACTCAAAATATCTGTGTTGGATTTGTTCTTAACATTTTTTTCAGTTGTTGGATCTGACTGAGGGAATTTAATGGGATGCTAATGTAATTTGTACATGATATTAAATTAGAAGACACGGCCAAACACTGCTAGGAGATAAAAATCATTTTGAGACCGAGTGGCTCACAGGAAGAAAACATAACATTACAATTACAAAACTTAAGTTATGTATTTCTCTTTAATCCAGAAAGGGACAGACATTTCTCCTGCTTTCAGCTGCATTTTGTGACATGATAGGCAACGTCAGTAACATGCAACATCTTCTAGCTTCCTTTGGGAAGCTGTGTAAAATAATGCACCATGTTGCATGTATCCAAACATCATAGAGCAGCACTCCACTAATAACATACTCTGACCATACTTAGCCTTAGCAACTGGACTATCTCATAGTGGGGCTATGAAACGGTATGATCACTCTGCAAAGCAGTTCGGCAAGCTCTGATACAGTAAAGCATACATTTGCCCATGACCTAGCCATTATACTCCCAGAGAAAAGTGTACCTCCAACAAAGACTTTCAAAATAAGCATTCATGACAGCATTTTTTGTAATTGCTGAAAGCTAGAGCTGCTTCAAGAAGTGAATGGATAAATCATGGTAGAGGATACAACAGAATGCTACCTAACAAAAAGGAACAAAATATTGATGTACACAGCATAAATAAACATCAAAATTGTGATGGTGCGTAAAAGAGGCCAGGCTAGAAAGCCTGCTGAATGATTCTATTTGCCTAAAAATACCAGAAAATGTAAATTAATCTGCAATGATAGAAAGTACACAGATAGAGGGCTAACTGAGGCTTGGAGAAAGGCCAGGAAAGATGGGCAGGAGGAATGACAAATGGGCAAAAGGAGACTTTGGTGGTAAAGAACATATTCACTATCTTTTGTATACGTATCAAGATGTACCAAATTGTACAGTTTAAATACACACAGTTGATTATATACCAATCTTATCTTTAAAAAAAAGGGGGGGAGGGAGCTGGAGAGATGGCTCCGTGGATTCAACTCCCTCATATGCAGGTCAAACACCAATAACTATTTTATTTTACTTTATATGCATTGGTGTGAGGCTATCAGATCCAGTTGTAAGCTGCCCCATGTGTGCTGGGAATTGAATACAGGTCCTCTGGAAGAACAGTCAGTACTCTTAATCACTGAGCCATCTCTTCAGCTACCAATAAATTAAAAAAACAAACAAGCAAATAAAGAAAAACAAAACAAAACCCAAATTCCTAGAGGAAATTCCTAAATGGTTTCTGCATTCATGCCAGGACAATAACTCTTCTAGTCCTAAGAACAAGGTCTCATTTTATCAAGTGAGATTCCACCTTCAGTGTGCACACTACTAGCCAAGATCACAAGCTTCTAACATGGAGTTTCTGCACCAGCAGCATCCCTCTGATGGGTACAGATTTTCATCTTTCAATGCAATGACCTCTCCTTTCTCCATCTTTACCTTCCTATCTCATTGCTTTAAACACGTCTGGATTCTTAATTTGCATTCAATCAAGCTTGCCTACTTGAAATAAATTAAAGCTGTTTATTTTTCATTCTTGTGGATTTGATTGTCTTAAAATACTAAGATTCTTAAAATTCAAAAGACCTCTTATGATAGGCGTGGTGGCTTATGTCTTTTAATTCCATCACTCATTGGAAACAGAAGCAGGCAGATCTCTGTGAGTTCAAGGCCAGCCTAATCTATATATTGACGTGGTGAGTTCGATTATGGGCTGGCTAGAGTTAATGAATGAAATTTTGCTAACATTGCCTCCCATTTTATTCCCAAAAGTCCTTACTCATATATAATAACTGTGGCAGGCTCCTAGACTCAGCCTAATAGTAGTATTACTAACACTAGTATCTACTGATATCCAAGCGGGCAATGGAACAGTAGTTAATTAAGGGCTATACCACATACTCTAATATTTATAGTCTGGAGTCACTAAGAATTGTTTAAAACTCAGGGACCAGAAAAACCCACAAACGCAAAACCCCACAAATCCCACAAATCAGAGAAAACACTGTACCTTCCACATTTGACAGCAAGGAAATGAAAAGAAACCTTTGGAAAGAGCTACTCGCTACAAGGATATTAACTATAGTCCTACACAGGCAAGAAAATAAACTCATCACTTACAACTCACAGTACAAAGGCACACATAATCAGAAAAACCTGGAACATATTAACAGTAGATGGGGATGTAGTCACAAACATTCAGCTGCAGTCATTTTTATGCTGCTATTTGTTGCCTCTGGGCATGGCCTAATGTACTTATTATTTTATATTAAAAGAATAACTAGGGCTGGTGAGGTGACTTAGCAGGTAAGCGAGCCTACATTAATGCAGGAGGAAAGGTGGGCTCCTGAAAGTTGTCTTCTGACTTCCACATCCACTCGGTGGCTTACTCATGCCCACAAACACAATAATAACAAATTAATTAATTTAAAAAAGATCAAAAAGCTGGGGTGGATAATGCTTATAATCCCAGCCCTTCGGAGGCTGTCAAAGGAGGACTGCCACAGGTTCAAAGTCAGCCTGGGACACAGAGTAAGATCCTGCCTCAAGTAATATAAGCAACAGTAATAACTGACTTTTGAAACACATTAAGGCTGCCAGCAGTTTCATTCCAAAATTAAATTAAGTTGAAACTCCACTCAGTGATAACTGTAAAGCAATTCAAGTGTGGAGTCTGATTAAATTCATGGTATCCAAAAACATGAGTGGCCAAGATCTGGAAAAAACAGTGCTTTAACGTGGCCTCATACACTAGGCCCTCTTAAGATGCTGACTGGACGCTGAGAGCTGAGGATGCCCAAGGAAGAAGTCCTAGTGGTCCTAGGGTACCTACCTCCTGCCAACAGGGGAAGGAGCCTTGGCCCTCTTCCACCAGTAAGCTACTTCCTCTCTACACTTGCACACAGAAGAAATGAGGTTTAATTATGTCATTAGAGTCTTTTAAAGCAATACTAAAATTTACGGACTCCATGTGAAGAAAATGAACTCAAACAGTACATTGCACTCCTCTCTGACCGTATGTCCTTAATCTAGCCCTGAGAGGTACCACGTAACAGACATGGGGTGGGGGAGCAATCAAGAGAGTTCAGGTAAGTTTGGCCCTTTAAAGTAATTTACATATTTCTCTAGGTCTGTGCCTTAAGGAAAAACAAACAAACATTTTATGCCAGAAATTGAACAGAAGAGATTTGGACTTTATCTATGAAGGCACACAGCAAGTGAGCCAGACAGACACCCAGCATAGCACTAAACCTCTAGGTAACCCAGAAAAGTCTTTTGTGAATGAGCTATCTACCCTTGTAACTTTCTAAAGACAGATTGTCTTTAGACTGAGATTCAGTCACAAATCGTTTCCTGATGGTACTGAACCATTCCCATTTAATTTGTATCTGTTATTCTAATTCTGGAAATACTACAAGAAAGGGTGCTATTTGTGACACTTATCTTGGTATTAAAAAAAAAAAAATTAGCACAGAAGAAAAGCAACTCCGAATTCAAGATTCCACAGGTGACAGTCGTACCCTACTTCTCAATGCTTGCAATTTGTACTCTATTTTCAGAATGGTAAAAATGGAAAGCCATGCTCTTGTGTGCCAGTAGTTGTTATGTAAATTTAGAAAGCTGAATGATAAATGAATTACTCTGAAAGAAATGTATATTTCTGAAAAACAAGCATGCTTAATAGTAATAAGTAATGAACTACAGAGTAAGACTGACTTGTGAACTCACTTTACCCTTCTTCAACTAAAATTACACACCAATGGAAAAATGACTCAAAATCTAAAGTATGAATTATATATAGTCTTTTGTAGCAGCCATGACAATACTTAACCTGTGAGGTCAGATAGAAGATGTCATTTAAATGACACCTAAATCTCCAGAGAGACACAGTGCAGCACCTAAATTCTGCTTAGGTAGCCTGACAAGTGTTTAAAATGAATGAATGAACCTTGTTACCGTCCACAATCTCAGTAACAGCTATGTGTAAACCTTACAAGATTTTCAAGGATATTTTATACTACTAAGAAAGTATTTTCTATGCATATTAATTACTTTTTTATTGCTGGGATAAACACATGACTAAAAGTAACTTGTGGAGGAGAGGATTTGTTTTATCTTGTAGCCTGTAGTCCATCAACCAGAGAAGTCGGGCAGGAACTTAAGGCAGAACCTGTGCAGATACCATGGGGTCGTGCTGGCTCTGTATGGCTGGCTTAGCCTGCATTCTGACAAACACACCCCCAGGATCACCTTGGCCCAACGGTAGTACCACCCACAGTGGTTTGGGCCTTTCACACTAATCAGCAATCAAGAAAATACCCCCACAGGCTTGCTTGTGGGTGAATTATATAAAGGCACTTTCTTAATTGAGGCTCCTTCTCAGACAACTCTAAACTGTTATCAAGCTGATATGAAAGCTAGCAGGCACTCTATGTACTAGGGGTTCTAGTGAATGTACACAGTATTTCTTTAATTCTGAAGTGTTTCAGGACTCTTCGCCTCTAAGTATCTTCCACATTCTTTGAATTCCTGTCTGAAAACCCTATACCCAAACATAGCCAATCATGACAAGCAGTCTGTCTCCCAAGTGCCCTCCTCCTCTTCTACACTGTAGTAAGGAATAAGGAGAAACTCAGTTTAAGATCACATTGTGGGGCAAGAGAGAGGGCTCAGTGGGTAAACCCCGCTTGCACCAATGCTGATGATCTGAGTTTGACCTCCAGGAGCCACATAATGCAACGGCAAACCAACTTCTGCAAGCTGTCCTGTGACGACCTCTCCATGTGGGTCCCACGTTGTGCTCCCACAAACATGTACATACACCACAAATAATAACTGAATAAACAAGATGTTATATAAGAAGACTGCATTGTATTTTGGATATTAATGGCAAGAATTTGAGCAAATTATCCAACTTTTAAATTAGTTTTTGTATCTATGAAGGGAGAATATGAAGTACTGATTTTGAAAAATAGTAGCTGTGCTAAGAAGCCTAACAACAGCCAGCACAGGACGTGACTAACGTGGCCCTCTCCCACAGCACGCACACACTACATAAAGCAGCAGAGAAACAGCCATGGGTATGAGACACTTCACTCACAGGAAAGCACTCAAGAACACTTGTCTCCATGAGATCTACACATCTCATTCCAAAGAACAAACTCCAGGCAGGTAAAGAGGGAAGAGAAAGAAAGAAAAGGGAGGAAGGGAATCACTCTAGGAAACAGTGCATAATTTAAAAAAATATGATTTGAATAGAAGTTTGATACAAACCCAGAAGTCCGAACAAATGACAATGCATCTGACCATATAAAAACTTTAAGACAATTACCAGCTATAAAATTCTCCATGAACAGAGTATCGTGGGGAAAAAAATGCCAGTACCTTATATTGCCAAGAGCTAGATTCCGCATTATACGAGCTCCTACAAATCAATGATAACCCAATGGGGAAATGGATAAAGGAAGCAGACATCCAAGAAAAGAAATATTTGGGAATAACGGTGCTGTCAACAGGCACTTGGAGGTAAATTGCTATGCAAAACAATCTGGCAATTATTTATCAAAATTCAAGTACAGTCTTTGATCCAGCTATCTTATTTTCAGAATTTATCACAGGAAAATAATTACTCACGATTACACATGTAGGGAACTGTATATGTAAAGAATACTCATTGCAACGATGTGTGTAATAGCAAAGGTTAGGAGACTGGTTAAATACATTATATCCTATCTGCTCAGGGAATACTATGTAACTGTATAAAGAAACTATACTTTAATAAAGCTAGATCTTCAAGATATACTGCTAATTTTAAGAGGCAAGATACAAAATAGTTTATGCTATAGAATATAGAAATAAAAGAAATTTATATTTAATTTTTAGGAATAGACACCTTTTGGAAAGAAACAAAAACTACTACCTGTGCACCTGTAGACAATTGTACAGCCTCTTTAAAAAAGCGTGTGTGAAAGTTCAAGCATGTGAATACCAGTGTATGTGTGAAAGTCAAAGGCCAACTCTGTAGAGTCAGTCCTCTCCTGACATCTTGTGGGATACAAGGATAGATCTCAGGTCATCAAGACTACATTAAAGTTCCTCTACCATGTGAGCCATATGGCCAGTGCAGTCTGTACAACCTTTTTATAGTTGGTATATTCAATTTTTACTTTTTTATTATTTTAAAAAATATTCTTCTCAAAAAGTTTAAAAATATTTTTTATGTGTATGTTGTGCTTTGTCTGCAAGTACATGAGTACACCACCTGTGTGCCTGGTACCTGTGAACCAGAAGAGGGCATTGCGGGCTGGAGAGATGGATGGCTCAGCAGTTAAGAGCACTGACTATTCTTCCAGAGGTCATGAGTTCAATTCCCAGCAACCACATGGTGGCTCACAAACATCTATAATGGGATCAGACGCCCTCTTCTGGCATGTGGGTGTACCTGAAGACAGAGCACTCACAAATAAAATTAATCTTAAAAAAAAATAAATTAAAATAATAATAAAATAATAAATATATTTATTTAAAAAATATATAATAAATATAAAATAATAATAATAAATAAATAAAATAAAAATAATAAATTAAAATAAAAAAGAAGAGGGCACTGGATTTCCTGGAACTGGAGTTACTGTTTATAAGTCAACATATGGGTGCTGGGAATTGAACCTAGGTCTTCTGCAAGAGCAGCTAGTGCTTACTTAATTAACCACTAAGCCATCTCACCAGCCTTTTAAATCTATATCTATATATTATATTATATACATTATATTACATTTATGTATTGTGTTAGTGTACATTTGAGCACCCCGGCATATGTGAATAGGTCAGAGGACAACTTGCAGGTTTCAGTTCTCTCCCTCCACCATGTAGGTCCTGCAGATTGAACTAAGGTTTTAGGCTTGGCAGCAGGAGCTTTTACCCATTGAGTCATCTTGTCAGTCCAAGTTTAAGTTTAAAAAAGATGATATTTATTAAAAGAAGGTACTACTAGAGACAATGGGTAAAAGGTACACAATATTCTTACCAGAGAACAGAATTCTCTCAGAATAAAAATGTAGACAATAAAAGATAATTATTTTATTTGAGTTAAATTAACATAAAATTTGAGGCAGGAGAGTCAAAGGAATCGTGAAGATAGAAATCCCATGTTCATAAGACCCCTGAGGTTTTACCACAGAAGAGCCAAGATTCCTGGGGGGAGACACTTCTATGCCCTATTCAAGCCCCACACCTCCTGAACTCTCTGGCCCATGCAGACGACACCCAGGGAACTTCCTCCTTTATTCTCACCACACTGAAAATATCAAATAACTAGAAAGGTCCCCACTGATTTACCCACCCCTTTACACCTGCTTCACTTGCCACAGCTCAGCATTCTGTCTAGTCAGTGACTCAGAGATAAATGAAAGTGCCTCAAACATGAAAACTTGACTGTTCACCAGATCAGCCACAAGAGATATATAGATGCTCTTCTGCAACAAGCTGCCAGACACTAAGAGGTTTTGGGGACTCCTGAAATCACCCCAAGAGGGTTACGAGGAAGTGTGAGAATGGAACACCATTCATGAGAGGCACTCAGAGGTTGAAAGCATCTCTTAAGAGCAAGACTCTGCTGGTGTCTCCACTTTTCCCAGGGCAGAAAGCACCTCTATTACTAGGTATGAATCACCTGCCTCCTGGATATATCTTAAAATGGAAAGAATTGGCTGGGCCAGGACACCTTCACATCAGGACACTATTAAGATCCTTCAATTAAACCAGTCCATAAAAGGCCATCCTGCTCACCAGGCAACAACTCATTCTCATATGGAATACACCTGGGCTAAGGACAGACACAGGCAAAATGCCCAGTGGGGAGTGTTTGAGCAGGAGACAGCAGGATAGAGGAGGGCAAATAATTCCAAGAGGCAGCCTCCTCCTTTCTTTCCTTCAGCTGGCTGAACCAACTCAAAGAAAGAACTCTAAGCAAGTAAATCTGCATGTACCTGCCTCCCTAGTGCTCTGCTGAGGCAGAACACTGTTTCTGAGACACCAGTTGAACCCTCACATGAATACTGGAGGTTTTTCTTAGAGTCTAGGTATGTACTAGACAAAGAAGTAAATGGGCCCTGTCAGGGCATGTGTGCCACAGAAAACAACAAAGCAGTGTTAGCCTGGCCCGAGTTCTGGAAGGATGGGGAGTGGGAGGGTCCCAGGCACTTGGAGGTTGCATCAGGTAACCTAGTGGCCTTCCAGAAAGCTTTCACTGGAGGCCCAGAAGATGGGCCGAATGTCCAAGCTTTGCTTCCTCCCTAGCATGCCTGCTTCAGCTCTACCTTTTCTATTCACTCTATTTGCAGCTTTAGGCCCTTAGCAAATTGGACTAACAAATCCTGTCATGAAAAGCCAACAACTGCTCTCCAAATACACAAATTTCCTTTTTCCTAAAACAAAAGGGAAGGGAAAGTGAAGAAAGAAGGTGTTTGGCCTACCAATTCTGTCAACTTAGGGCTTCCACAATACTACTCTCCACTTTTGTGTGTGCATTTTTTTACTATTTATAAAAATTAAGAAATAAAACATTAAAAAAAAATGGCAACAAAAAATTTGACAGCAAGCACTAAAACCAAGCCATAAAAGGACAGCCAAAAAAGGCTAAGCAGTTTCTACAACAGTGTAGCGTGTTCATACACTTGAAAACTATTTACTGCCTCGGCTGATCGAATTAAACTCAAACTATCCCAACCCCCACCAGTGCATCCCACTTATGCTCAAAGCCAACAGTAACAAAGGCTTCTGGTAAGTAGGAGGACATGGGGGACCCAAGAGCACAATGCTCCTTACCCCAAAGTAGAAACTGCATCTAATATACTCATTGGTGTGTCTTCAACCTGGCTCCAGGTCACACTGCTATTTTGAACTATAGTTCAGACTGCAACCTGTGTGTATAGCCACCAATGATATTGGGATTCTTCAGTGAGCATCCCTACCAGAAACCCCATGATCCTCACAATTAGAAAGCTCAGGGGCTAGATGACTAGTTGGGGCAGAAATTCTTAAATCCTTTCCATTTGTGGTATCTTTTTGCCTGAGAAATTTTATGCAACCCTGGCTATACAATATATAAAATAGGCATATAAACCATTTACAGAAAGCAAAATTGCATACTTATGGGATGGATATGCTTATTTACTTTTACAAAATAAATTAAATCTTGACCGTATTTGATGATGCAGAACATAGAACATCTTCATTGTTTTCCAGCATTGACTGATATCTTGACTTTACCACAAGAAATGCTAAGAATGCTGTTTCGCATAAATACATATTCAAAATGGCAGAGGCATACTTATGGTCATTTCAGAAATTGTAGGAAGCTGTTTTAGTCACAAGTAAAAATTCATGTAGTGATTCAGCATGTGAATGAGTATGGTGCATTATGTATATGGGGTACGCGCACACATACGTGGTATGCATGCCCCCCTCAAGAGGCCAGATGAGGACATCAGGTGTCCACCTTATTCCATTGAGACAGGATCTGTCACTGAACCTGGAGCTAAGCTAGCAGGCCAGCAAGTTCTAGCAATTCTCCTGACTGTCCTCTGCATTCATCGGGGGCCATGCCCAGCATCTACGTGGTGCTAGGGATTCAAACTAGTTCTCACTCATACTTGCACAGAAAGCACTCTTAATCACTGAGACATCTTCCCAGACCCTCATTTAACCAGTTCTTATAAAACCCAGATTAGAGACTCAAATGGTACTTTTGGTGAGGGGAGGATTGAAACAGGGCCTTACTCTGTTGCCCTAGTTGGCCCAGCACTCACGGCAATCCTCTTGTCTCAGCCTTCTGAGTGCTGGGATTATAGGTGTAAACTATCCATCCTAGCTCTCAAACAGCAATTTTTAAAATCAAACATTCTAAAATATTGCAATCCAAAGACATACTAATTTGACAATTACTGAGAGATGATGGCAAGGAAAATATTAAAAGACTTTGTTTTCAGCAATTAAGTTATAAAGTTTCTGTAAGAGCAGAAAACTGTATACACCGTAAAAATACTGTAATTCATAACATAAAGTCTCAATATGAGCTGAGGTGTTTTGAGCAGCATCTGAAGGTATGATGGCAGGCCCAGTTAAAGTGCTCAGAACCAAGCCCACAGTCTGCAGTGAAGTGTGCAGTGTAACATTGGTGAACTTGAAATATGTTATGTGTTTGATTTTGAGCTGTTTTTTTAAAAGATTTATTTATTTTTATTTATCTACATGTAGACCTGCAAGCCAGAAGAGGGCATCTGAATCCCATTAAAAGTGGTTATGGGCCACCAAGTGGCTGCTGGGAGTTGAACTCAGGACCTCTGGAAGAACAGTCAGTGCTCCTAACCTCTGAGCCATCTCTCCAGCCCTTGAACTAATTTTTGATCACTGCATCTTCAGAAATCCTTTGCTGTTGCTAAGTTTTCCACAACACCCATATTCAGTTAAATGAACCCTGTATGGGGTCATGACCCATAGTTTAGAAGGACCCCTTGCCTGCTACAGCAGTCCTCAAGGGCATCAGCTGTGAACATGATCTTAATGTTGCTCAGAAAGTTCCTAAAGCTTACAAACAAAGTACTTAAAACAAAGGTAGTAACTGTCTAGTCATCTCTCCCATCTGGACACTCCTAAAGCCTACAGACCACAACTTGTACACAGATATAAACATGACAGAAACTAGGTTCACATTCCAGAAAAAGAAAACAGGCAAACCTGATGATTTCAGCAGGCATCAAAATTGTGGAGAAATAAACCAGAGGAGCTAAAAAGGCAGGATGTAGGCAGGGCAGAAATCTTTTTAGGTAAGCAGTAAGAAGGGCTTCTGGTGAAGGCCTATAAGAGCAGAATGCTAAAGACAGTCTTCTTGGGGAAAAAGGAAGAACCAGCCCAAGGGCACAGAGAGCAGGTTTGGGTGGCTGATGGTGACATCAGCTTCCCCAGCCAAAGTCTGCAGAGTAGACAGCTGCTGGTGAGAGGAGTTAGTGGTGTGGGAATTCACCGTCATGCCTAAACAACACAAAGGGGTAAGTCCTTGCCATCACTTGAGGATTTTTACTTCCCTTGAGCAACAGTGGAAGTAGTCTCTTGCCTCCTGCTGGATCACTCCATCCTCAGCCTCTTTGCTGGAGTTCCTTCCATCCAAGACACACTTCCTTCAAAAAGTGTACCTGAGGATCACAGTGCTTATTCCTCTTTTAAGCAAACACTCAATGCCTCCCTACTAAGTACCAGGTCCTTCAAGGTCTGGGGATAGAGAAGACAGTCTTTAAGAGGCTCAGTCTGGTCCCCTGGAAAGGTAGGCAACCAAACACATTTGCTACACTGGTGACAGTAGCACAGGTACATTGATTTTTTTCATCAGATAACAACGGCATTTGACAGCAACTTCACTCTAGCATATGATGTCACCTGCCCAAACCAGCCTAAAAACTCAAAAGGCAGGTTGGACTTCTTCCCAGAATGCCTTCCAAGATTAGATTTATGCCCATGGCTCCTCCAAAACATCTAGGGATAGACAATAACATTGTCTTTCCCATCAAAACCAAGCCTCTACTCCTACCCAGCTCCTGAAAGTCTGTCATTCATGCAGCTTCTAACTTAACACCCCTGTCTCCGATACCACATCTTTCTGAATAGGCCTTCAACTACTATTATCAAAACCCAACTATAATTCACTACCCTCTTCCAGTTGCTAACTCAAATTTGGGTCAAGAAAGATACTTTGTTAAGGCAAAGGAAATTAGGAAATGTCCATCCAGGTGTACTTGTGGTGTAAGTCTCTGACCTACAAAGCTCTGCGAGCAACGCTTCCTCTCTCTCTCTATCCACTACCACTTAGAATCAGTAAGATACTGTATCGTAAGAGCTAAAAATCATTTCTAGGGTTTGGATGCATCTGAATGTTAGAATACTTGCCTAACATACACGTAGTCCCGAGTTTGATCCCCAGTGCGTGTGGTAGTGGTGCTTCTAGTGTGTTAAGTCACTGTCTCTAGGAATATGATAAGCAGCCTCAAAAAAAGCTATATTCTATAAACTATACTATACAGAAATAAGTTTATAAAAAACAACTTGGGTAAAACTTGCATATTCAATACTAAGTGAAATAAGCCCAACACAGAAGAACACATAGCATGATTCCAGTGCCACAGGCAAATCCATGAAGCAACCAACAAAGAGCAATGGTGGTTGCAAGGGACTGGAGTAGGAGCACAGGTGAGGTGAGATCTAGAGATCTGTTGTACAGCACTATGCCTACAGTTAACCACACTGCATACTAAACTCTGGCTGAGAGCAGACTCCTGCTAGGTGTTCTTACTACAGTAACTATAGTAGAATCTACTGAGGCAAGTTTGTTTTCTTCCTAGTTGGTTGTTACTTATTCCTGTAACATTTTCCTGGCACCCCTCTTCTTGGACTATACAGTGCTAGAAGTTCTGGAACTCAGATCTAGAAAGAAATTAATTTATACAGTCACATGTACCCCATCTCAACACTGCCTCACACCTGATGGGTTTGTGGTCTTTATCAATCACCAAAAACACGAGGCAGGTGTTGCTATCTCTGGCTCTGCTTGGACATCCCCTACAGGACCCAAACAGGCCACTTACCAGTTCTTGGCTTTGAAACTTTCTCCAAAGTAACTAAGATATATGCTATCCCCGGTTACAGGAATGGGAACAGAGTTTCTGACCGTGACATTTAGAGTTTGAGAAGACCTAGAGGAAAGGAAGAGAAGCCTGTAACACTGCATCTGTGATAGAGTAAAAGGTCTCATTTGGGACTAATGGCAAATCCCAAGAAGCAAGCCAGGTGACTTTATTTCTGTTATTTTAAGTGAATACCATTTCAAAGGCTGGGTAGAACTTTACAGTTCTTTTCACTTAATTATTACAGAAGGTAGCAAATTGACATATCATGACTCTCTTAATAAGTGGCTCTTTTCTCATGGTTTCATTCCCAGCCAACTATGAGATAAGACAGTCCAGTAGATCTATCTAGAGGATGGGGCTAGACAAACAGTTCTGTAGGCCTCATTAAGAATCTTCTTTTATTGTGAACACAGGAGCCTATTGATGGCTAAGTCAGTGACTCTCACGTTTACATTTCAAAAGGTCACTGGCAGCAGGGAACAGAGTACATGTGAGAGACATGCAGATGTAGAGCATGTTCAATCTGGTGGGCCTGTGGAGTAGCTATCAGTCAAGGTTCTCACAGGGGGCAGAAACCACACTCATTACTTTAGCAGAGAAATTTTAACAAGAAGAGTAATATGAAGAATTGATAAGCAGGTATAAAGCTATTAACTAGTCACTGACAGGGGTGGGGAGTGATAAGGCAGAACATCCCCAGGCTGGGGAACAAAGGGAAGAGGCTCTGAGGACAGCCATGTACCTGTGAGCAGGGACTTTGGTTCAGTGCCATCACCTCAGAGGGTGCCAGGATACCGATCCTGCAAGCAGGAGAAACTAGAAACTGGATTCAGCTGATGCTATGGGAAGGACTACTGCTGTTGGAGCAAAGAAATGCTGCCCAAGTGCTGCCTCACGGGCCCAGAAAGCAGCAAGAGCCTTCTTTCTTCTCCAACCATGTCCCTTCTCAGCGCTGTACAACCAAGAGCCAGGTCACAAAGTGGGCAGGAGCCCAGTTTTAGCAGCCTAACCTCACCTGACAGAGTAAGTAGAGAGGGACTAGAACTGATAAATCAACACTCGGCAAACTGGCAAACCAGAAAGCATGTAACATGCTTTCTGCCGTTTTCTCTTTTCCAACAGAACCAAAGACTCACTAACCAAATGCAAGTAAATCAAATCCAGAAAACCAAAGATAGTGAGATCTTAGTATTTTACACACTACTGAGAAAAAACTCCACAAATCACATTGAGTTGATGTTATGTTTCCATGAACTGTAAGATATATCCCTATTTCAAAACTGCTAAAAGATGAAAGGATGAAAGGAAAAAACAGTGACATACTCTGCAACAAAATACCAAGCAAAAGATAATTTCTGGAGCTGGGGACGTAGCTCTGTTAGTAGAGTGAATGCTTAGCATACACACAGTCCTTCATTGGATGCCCAGCACCATAAGCCAGGTGTGGTGGTACATGCTTGTAATTCCAGTTGAAGGACAGATCAGAGGTTCAAGGTCATCCTCAGCTACCCAGTGTGTTCAAAGGCCAGCCCATGATGAATAAGACCCTTCTTAAAACAAACAATTTAAAAAATTGCACTTTCTATGTAAAATTCTATTAAAGAAACAGATGTGAGAAAAATACTTGAAATGAGCATATCACTCAGAAATATTAGCATGTGTAAGGTTCCTATTTACTCAACTTTTTATTTTGAGAAAACTGGTAGATATGTGCAGTTTTAAGAAATACTAGAACTGAGTGCCCAAATGGCATTGCCTAGTCTCTCCCACAGGTACCATCTTAATTACAGCAGAACATCTCAGCTAGAATGCTAGAACTGATGAGTACCCAGAAGTGCTCAGATTTCACATGTACATGCATGTACTGCACTTTGCAGAAGTTCTCTTATGCACACTCACATAACCATAACCACTCAGAACAGCTTCATCACAGGCTGCCCTTCCATACCACAGTCACCTCTTTCCAATACCTGCCCACCTTATCCCCCTCTCCTCAATAAGAGTTTTTTCTTATTCTGACATTATTTGTCACATGGATCCAAGTATCCTTTTTCAATATAAAAGAGTGATTAATGACCAAAATATATCTTACTCAGCTTCAGGATAACTATATCTTTGTAGCAATACAATGCAAAATGGAAAGATTTGTCCAAATAAGAAAATCTCTCTGAGCTTCATATTTCCTAAGGACTGCAACTCTGCACACTAGCTGCTGCTGTTATCACTGTAACTTATCAGCCTGGCTGTCTGTCCTGTTCCAGAGTTGCCATCTCCTGACAGATTTCCCAGAGATTAGCCAGTGACCTTTATAAAATGAAGTGCTTACTTAGGATTCCATATGGCTTTCATGGCTTTCCCAACAAATCTCCTTGGCCTGCAACAACAGGGTCTTCGTGGCCTGGCACCTTCATGCCCATTGACTGTCAGGTTCCCTCTGACTCATGCAAGGAAGCTACATATTACCAATTTTCCCTGGTGTATTCTGCTTACTACCAGACTCAAAATACTGCCTCTTCTGAAAGTTTCTTTGATAGCATTTCATCACAGGTTTTGTTCCCTCACCATGTGTATATTGTGACAAAAATATATATAACAAAACTTTATCATTTTAACTATTCCAATGTATACTTCAAAATCATCAAGATTTATTCCTTGCTATCTATGGGAACTGGTTTCAAGATGCCCCTCTCAATAAAAAACTGAGGATGCCCAAGTCTCTTAAATAAAATGCTTTACATAAAAAGTCTTTACATGATACATGAGTAACCTTTTGCAAACTTCAAATAATCTCTAGCTTATTGGTAGTCCCTAACCCAATGTAAATACTATGTAAGTAACTACTGTATTGCTTATAGAACAATGACCAAAAAAAGCCTATATATGTACAGTACAGATGCAGTTCCCACCTCCCCCAAAATGTTTTCTGTCAGCTACTGATTGATTAAATCTAGGGCTAGGGAACCCATGGATATGCAGGGCCACTGTGCTCATCCAGTTTCTCTATCAGATGACCACATTTAGCTGCAGCAGTAATGTATCTAAGTTTTCTACAGAGGAACAAGAACATCAGAAGTTAAAAACTAGAAAATATAAAGTATCTTTCAGTGAGAGGTGTGGTGGCATAGCCTTTAATCCCAGCATTGGGAGATAGAGGCAGACAGATCTCTATGATTTCCAGGCCAGCGTGGTTTATAGCTAGCCTGGTAGACTGTAGTAGGTTCAAGGCCAGCTAGGGCTACATAGTGAGACCCTGTCTCAAAAACAAAACCAAACAAACAAAAAGCCAGGCATACAGGAACATACCTATAACCCCAAAGAGCAAGACATGTCTCAAAACAAAACACAAAATCCATTTAAGACCTGAGTGTCAGCCAGGTGGTGGTAACACTCTAATTCCAGCACTCAGGAGGCAGAGGCAGGTGGGAAAGGCCAGCCTGGTCTCAAAAAGACCTGAGTGTCCTATATGGTGGTTACTAGCCAAATGTGGCAACTAAATTTGAATTAAACTTATAAAATGGGTTCCCTAGCCACACCAGTCACATTTCAAATGCTCCGGTTACATGCATGTAATGGCCAGAAGTGGTGGTGCACACCTTTAATCTCGGTACTTGGGAGACAAAGGCAGGACAGCCTGGTCCACATAGCGTTCTAGGCCTAGACTCTGTCTCCAAAAATCCAAACCAAACCATATACAACCAATGGCTGCCAATCCAAACAGTAGTACAGAGTATTTCTATCATCCCAGAATGTGTACAACAATGCTTATGCCAAGCTGCTCAGGAGGGGCAAGGCATGCAGGCAGAAACAAAGATATAAAGCTACAGAAATTTTAAAAAAAAAAAAAAAAAAAAAAAAAGCTCTGTTTGCTGGAAGCACATAGAAAACCCGGGAGCAGAGACCACATCTCTGGCCTGTATCCAACCCAAAGTCTACAGAAATTCCAAAATTATCTGTTCTTAAAGGTATGCATTTGAAATATAATAAATACTGGCATTATATTCCCAATGAGAGTGCTGACAACAGTGAGGCCAAGAACAGAACGGTAGAAAGTCAGGAAGGCCACTCTAGGGAGGGGCCACTTGGCCTCTTAAAGAACAGGTATATAGAGTAGATGCGGTAGTCTGGACATTCCAGGCAGGGACCAAGGACACAAAGGATAGGTGCCAGAGCTAAGATTTAAACAGGCTGAGCACGCTAGCATATCACAGCACTCACGCAGATACTTTGAGTTCCAGGCCAGCCTGGGCTACAAAGTAAGATCTCATCTCAAAACAACAAAAGGACTTAAACCACATTTCTCAGGGTCTATGATCTAGAACATTCTCCTAGGCCAAAGAAGCTGCAGAAGTAAAAGTAGGAAGTGTTGAAGTGGGGGTGATGGTCAGTAATGAGGAAGGCTAAGCCTACAATACAACATTCAGATAAACAGGGCTTGTCTTTCAGGCTGAATTTGAACTTTATCTTAGATAGGGAACACTGAGGGAATCTACTAAAAAAGCAATTAGGCAATTCAATTTATATTTTAAATTGTATTTAAAAGTGAGGAAAAGCTATGTGGCAAGAGAGGAAACTCAAAAAAAGGAAGAGATAGTAACGGAAAAAATTTAGACTTTGGAGTCAGAATCTAACTCCATTCATCCTAATATAAACCGGGCAGAGGACCCCCCCCCCCCCACTCCAAGAGCCTTAGTTTCCTTACATATAAAATGGAGTATGTGGTTACACATTTCTGTTGGCGATGGAGGACTGCTATGTTCTGTGCCCCCTCCTGCTGTCCTCTTTGGGATGAAGGGCTGGTAAAGAAAAGCAGGCTTGGAGCAAACCATACTAAGCACAACTTGCAAATATGGTATAGGAGTTTAAGGCATCAAGCTCAATTTACAACAAGCTGTTGTTTGACATGAGCTCCTGTACTCAGCCCACCTGACCAATGCAACTGTGAAGCCAGTCTCGCCACAGTTCAAAACCCTAAGTCCATTTTTTGACCTGAGAAGTCAGAGAGTAAGAGATCAGTAGCCAACTCTTCAAATAAGCCAGTAGTAGCTAGCAAGACAGGAGAATGACTTCTACTTTATTTTTTTGGAGACAGGGCCTCACTGTTGCCCAGGCTGGCCTGGAAATCACTGTATAGAGCAAGCTGTTCTCTTATCACCCAGCAAATCTCATGCCTCAGGCCTCCTGTTCTTCCAATTTAACCTTTACAGAACTTAACTTTGAAACAACCAATGTGCTTTTTGCTCTGCAGCCAGTGCTCCAGCCTGCTAACCAAGATCTTTAAATTTGATGTAATTACTCTTTCTCTTCTCTTCTGATTAGGGTTTTGCTATGTAGTGTCCAGGCTAATTTCAAAATCATTCTCCTTCTGCTTCAGCCTCCCAAGTGCTGGAATTACAGGTGCACAGCCTCTACCATCATCTCCATCATCAATACTTAACGTTGCCTTTTGATAGCTCTGATGACGGACAAGGAGACAGAAAGCACAATGTTAATGACTTCTAAAACCCCTTAAGGAAGGGGGGTGTGTGTGTGCACTAACTATTGTAGAGTTAAGTTCAGTCTCCCTCATGGAGTCCTGAAGAGTAGAAATCACCTCTTTTTGGTTTTGAAATGCAAAGTTAGTTTGACCTTGAAAAGGGCACAGGCTACCTGTGCAGTGGAGGGGTTTGCAGGGAATGTTGAGACTGCCCTTTGAATAAGTATTCCTTAGGGTTATCCCCATAGGGAGCACATTACAGCTTGCCTTTACAGAATTCCCAAGAATTATGGTTCTATCTTCATTTTTTTCTTTTTCTTGTCTGCTTAGGTTAGAAAAGCCTTGGGCTTATGGGTCAGAGCCTGGGATATTATTGGTCAAATGAATTTCAGAGTGAAAGCTACAATTTGAGGATGGGCAGCTTAAGCATGTTAGAGGTATTAAGAGATATCACCACTAATAAATACATAAATAGCCAGGTCGGGTGGTGGCACAGGCCTTTAATCCCAGCACTCAGGAGGCAAAGGCAGATAGATCTCTGTGAGTTCGAGGTCAGCCTGGTCTACAGAGTGAGTTCATTTCAGGACAGTGAGAGTTACAACAGAGAAATCCTGTCTCCAAAATAGGGGATCAAAATCAAACAAACAAACAAAAACAAAAAACATAGACAAACACACAGAATTAGGGTGTAGCTTTAGGACAAGTTTAGACACAAAATGTGTTAGTTGACATTATACCATCCAGTGGCCACAAAGAATTGTCCATGTAACAGAGACACTGTGAAAGCATTTTGCCATCCAGCCCTGTGACATCTGATCCTAAGGTTCCAATCCTTGAGAGGGACCCTTTAAATTTCTAAAGAACTGTGTTCCTTCTGGCTATGCACCCCCCCCAAATGTGTAAACACATTAGGTCCCCAACCCTACAAACACTAACTAAAATCTTACTGTAGAGCACTTAGAATTATAATTATCATCATTATGTATTCTAAATAAATGAACAGCTCTGTAGTGATTATTAATCTTGTATAGACTGATGCTGTTTTCCTGATATTTTTTTCTTTTCTGAGAACTTTGTCTGCTAAGGACAAAGAACTTATTTGGCCTTCCTCTGTAGGCTGGGTAACCAAAAGATTGAGCCTCAAGAACATGGACTCTGTAGTTCGAGGCCAGCCTGGTCTACAGAGTGAGTTCCAGGACAGTCAGTGTGTTACGACAGAGAAACCCTGTCATGAAACAAACACATAAACAAAAAAATCATACCAACTCTATTTTTCCTGAGGGAAGTGGGGAGACATAGTCTCATGTCTTCCAGACTGGCCTCTAATTTTCTATGTGGAGGACTTCTGGTCTTCTTGCCTCCATTTCTTAAAAGCTAGGATTACAGTTGTCATGTCCAGTTTACTCAGTGGTAAGGACTGAACCCAGGACTTCAAGCATGTTACACAACACTCTACAAACTGAGTTACGTATCTCACCCCTACCATATCAAATCCTAACAGCTCTCAAAATATCTTTTCTCTCAGTTGTCTTTGGAAGTGATTCTGGATCATTGAAAGGATGGCATGAATTGGCTCACTGTTGGCCATTTTATCTTAACTAGGATTCACAGTGAATTTTCCATGTTGCTTTCTTTGATGAAGGTTTGGGTTTTTCAACTACTAACTAGATGAATATGTGAATACCACATTCAGATAGGCTTGGATGAAACAAAAAGCTGGTTTTATTTATTTCAATCTTTCTATTAACTATGTGATTTCAATAAAAATAGGCACATAAGCTATCATTAAGAGAATTTCATAAAAAAAGTCAATGTTCTAAAGTAAGGCTGCCCTGAGAATGACCAATAATCAACTTTGACAGGAATAAATTGGAATTTTAGTCAACTACTCACAGTTTGAAGTCTTAAATTAAAAGGCTGACATGTTGAAAGAGAATCTAATGTTGGACCATTTTCCATCTGGCTGAGTTACTTAGATGCCAAGGAAATATAAAATGAACAGGAGATGGGCATATTGTTGCTCTGATGAAAATGTGAATAAGCTTTGAATCAGCTAAACCTCCTACAACTGGCTTTTGGGACACTCTGTCAGGTCTATAGTGGCAAAAGCTACTTCACTGCCAAAGTATGGAACAAACCACAATTAACAGGCCTTTCTCCTTCCAGTTTCAAATTTCTCTCACCTATAAAGAATTCAAAACACATTTTAAAATAAGTTTTCGGCATCTGAATTACTTTTTGGATCAAGATAGACATTTCTGTTATTCTTCCATTCTTGAAAACAATTTCCAAACAACTTTATTACTAACTGTTTAACATATACAAAAGGAATTTGTGCAGCTTCCATTCAGCTTAAGGAACAGAATATTTCCAGTACACAGAAGCCCTTGTATAATCTACCTTTTCCTATCCCACCCAAGTTACATTCCCTTTGACTTAATCATGTAATACTTTGTATCCTAATATTTTAATTTTATAAATGGAATTATCACTCTATTCTTCTACAATTAGTTTTTCTCAATCAACTCTAGATCACTCATGTAAATGTCACAATAAAGATACCACTGTGAAGGTGATTCAAGGTCATTCTTGGCTACCTAGGTAGTTGAAGGCCCACATGTGCTACATTACAACATGAGACCCTGCCTGTCTCATTCTCTTGATGTGTATGTAGGTTTTCAGTTTTTACTACTACAAATAATGTTGTCACAAACAACGTAGTACATGCTATTTGTATAAAAGTGCAGGGGAGTTCATCTCCTGGAGGACAGGTACATGGCCAAAACTGAAAATGCTGGACACAAGGCACCTGAGCTGTCCAACTTTGCTTCCCATCTAATATATCCTACACCATTTTTCAAATTGTTACAATGCATACTCCCGCCAGAGAGGATAAGTTTTCTGTTTCACAGGCTCAAACAAACCTTGTTATTTTAACACTTTTCAATTTTTGCCAGATTGATGGGTATAAAGGCATTCATTGTGGTTTAAATTGCATTTCTTTGGTTACTAATTAAATTGACTTCTCCAGCCCCCAGTTTATTTGGCCATTTGGAGTTCCTCTACTTTGAAATTAAATTACTATTTGCTTAACTTTGTGTTTCCTACTGGTTCTTTTAAATCATCAATTTGGAGTTCTTTACTGTATATAGATACATAGATACAAATCCTCTGTTGGCCCATATGTGCTGAAAATATTTTCTCCTAATTTCTCTATCACTTTCAGTGTTATTTAGCAACTAAGTCTTAATTATAATGTACATAAATGGATCCCTTTTTTTTCATTCAGTTTGTTTGTTATGGTATTTAAATAATTCATGCTCCAAATTATAAATATTCCTTTCATATTCATTTTCTAGGACTAACAAAAATTTTTATATTTACCTCCATCTAGTTGGTGTTTATTTTGTATATGGTGCCAGACTTGATCCATTCATAGAGAAGAAGACATTCCTGTCAATGGAGGCAGAAATTGAAGTGATACAGTTATAAGCCAAGGAACACTAGAAGCACCAGGCAAAGACTGATGCCAGGAAGAAAAGAGGACCACTTCTTCCCTAGATTTCAGAGGGAACAGAATTTTGGGTTGCTAGCCTGCAAAGCTGCGAGAGTGTGGATAATTTAAGCTACCCAGTTTGTGGTATGCTGTATGACAGCCCTGACATTTGGTGTCAATTGCCACTGCTCCCTGGGGAGCAGCAGGGGTAGTTCTGTCATGAAGCAAGTGTACACACATATACATATACACATACACACACACACACACTCCTGAGGGGATCCAATCTAGACTTCCTACTCTGACACTGATCCAACACTGCTGTCTTCACCAGGGCTTTAAGACACAGTGGACTAAGCCCTCCTACCTTTGTTCCGTAATTTCTCTTTTCCATATAAATTTTAAATCACCTTATCAAATTTCAAAAAGTTAGTGGATTTATCACTGAAACAGATTTGAGTTTATGCAACATCTTTTAAAAAGTGACATTTTTAAATCACTGATTGATTCTCCTTTATTCATGAGCTGATAGAGTTCAATTACTATTTAGATCTAAATTTAATATTTTCTAATCTTTTTAAACATTCTCCATGGATGTCCTATTAAGTTTAATCCCAAATGTATTTTTTAGATCCCTCAGAATATTATTCTATTGGTTTTTAGTGTGTGTGTGTGTGTGTGTACACACGCACGCGCGCGCTCGTGATATCAGAGGACAACTCACACTATGAGTTCTAGGCAAGAAACTCAGGAAGGTTGTCAGGCTTGTATGGCAAGTGCTTTTACCTGCTGAGTCATCTCACTGACACATAAAAACTGCATACTTAAACGGGTAATTATTTAAATAAAAAAGATGAATTTGCTGAACTTAGAAACAGTTCATGGGAGCTGAAATGCTGAGATGGCTCAGTAGTTAGAAGCACAGACTGCTTTTCCAGAGATCCTGTGTTCAATTCCCTGCAACCACATGGTGGCTCGCAACCATCTATGATGGGATCAGATCCCCTCTTCTGGCATGCAGATGTACAACCAGACAGAACACTCACTCATACATTAAATAAATAAAACATTAAAAAAACCCATTTGTATACATATATAATATTGCCAAAGAATAAATAAAAACATTTTTAAAAATTAAAAAGAAATAGTTCATGGCCAGTAAATTCCTAAGTGAGCAACTTATGTGGCAGTTTTTGTTTTGTTTTTTGAGATAAGGGCTCATTATGCAGTTCAGGCTGGCCTCAAGATCAGTTTTTATCTTCCTGCCACTATCACCTAAGGTGCTGGGGTTGTAATATATGTCCAGCATGTTTAGCCTCTAAAAGCCAAACTTAAGGTGCTGGCATCTGAACTCCAGTTACCTCTGAAAGAGCAGTAAGCACTAACCACAGCCTCTTGCTGTGAGTGCTAGGAACTGACCACTAGAAGGACTGAATAGCCATCTCTCCAGCCACAATAATTAACTACATTTTAAAAAAATGAGATAATATACCAAATGGAGACTGTCACAAGACTAGTATTTTCTGATCTGGAGGTGTAGGGTAATAGTACAGTATGTTCCTACATGGACCACAAAACAAAACAAAAAACACTTATTTTGTTTCTAAAAATGACTGTCTTCAGACCATCTACAGTTATTTTTAAAAATGGCTCAATGCTTGCTGGGCAGTAGTGTTGCATATCTTTAATCTCAGCACTTGAGAGACAAAAAAAAAAAAAAAAAAAAAAAAAAAAAAAAAAGCAAGAGAAGGAATTAGAGGCAAACACACGTGGAATTTAGATGTGACTTTATTGTCTATATATGGAAAAGCAGTCAGGCATAAATATTATGTACACACACACACACACACACACACGTACGTATGTGGCACAAAAGCAGAAGGGGTCTTTGGAGAGGTGGAAAGGACAGAGAAGGGTAGGAAGAGCAAGGTATATGACATCTATATGAAAATGTCATAATGAAGCCTATCATTTTGCATGTTAACTAAAAATTTTTCAATGGTGTTGAAATAGTGAAATGAATGCAATAAACACAATACTGCTGATTTTAGTAAGATAAAAATACATCATACTTTCAAAATAACAATTGATGAGACTCTTTTCTGTTAATTGCACTGGTAAGTAGAACAAAGGTTAGGAACCAACTATGTTTTTCCTGTGCTATTTCAGTGAACTACTTAGTGGCACTGGTATAGGATCAAGTAATTGGCAAAACTAGAAAAAGCAGCAGCAGCAGCAGCAGCAGCAGCAGCAACAGCCACCAATGAGTAGGAACAATAGCAGGGGGTGTCAGTGTGGCTGAGCTTCCTCATAGCTGCAGTCAGCTCTGTAGTCAGAGTCAATTATTCTCAGGGAAGAGTATCATGGATGCCCTGCAACCCCCTGGGTGCATTCCACTAGCATTAAGAGAGAGACACACATGCTTACAAACACTTTTGCAAACATTAAAACCCAAGTTTCACAAACTGCTCTGCAACACAGAAAACCTACTCTATCTCGTCACTTCTTAGCACCTTTTGAACGCAGCAGGGTACAGGAAACAAAACCACCAGGCTAAGCCAGGAAAACACAGGGCAGGAAGGAAAGAATCAACTACAACCTTTATGAGAGTGCCCACACACAGATCACAGACATGTACAAAATTAATTTTCCAAAGACCTTGTCTTACACAAAATAAAGTATTCTGCTAAAAACATTGCATTATAAAATGTCTCTTCTGCTAGGTGTGATTGTGCCCACCTGTCTTATACTAGAATTTGGGAAGCTGAGGTATGAGGAGTTTGAGGCCAGCCAGAAATACATAGTAAGGCTTTGTCTCCAAGAATAAACAAAATTTATTCTCTTTTCTCTATTATTTCCTTTAGACACTCTTATTTATAGAAAGGCTAATAGAGGTGAGAAGTAGAGGGCTAAAGAAGATGATGTTAGAGACAGAAACTCTAGATAGAGAGCTAGAAAAAAAGCAAACCTGGGAAAGGAAAGAGAAGAGAGACACAAAGAGCAATGAAGACAAGCTTGGTCTTTATTGGTTTTTATTGGATGCTAACTACCATCCTCCACTCTGTGACTAATGGCCCTCTAGATTCTAGATAACTGAACCCACACAAAGATAGACCAGGCTGGAATTTTTCAGCAATTTCTAAAGTACTTTCCAGCTGCTCCTGCCATGCAGAAAGAAATGGAAACCAAAGGAAACAAAACATCAGTAGAAGACCTCATAACATGAGCTGATTTACTGATTGAACTTAAGGTTGAAAAACTTAAAAGACTTAAAAAACTTAAAACTTAAGATACTGAGTCTCAAAATTTCTTAAATATGGAACTTGTGTAACTGAGGGCCAGGGGTGTGGCTCAGTAGTAGAATGATTGTCTAGCATGTTTCAGGCAGGTAGGTCCTTAATTCCCAAAAGTAAGAAAAACAAAAACAAAAAGCCAAGGGGAAAAAACCAAAGGACTGCAAGAACTGTTAGGAGAAGCCACAAGTGGCATTTATCAAAACAATCAAAGATTGTCTTCCCAATTCTATATATATTAGAAAAAGACAAAACTGTATGTGTTTGCATTTCCATGACATACCTGGAAGGACAAAGGAAGATCATAGAGCCAGGGGACCCTGGTGGGAATCCATTGGGGGGCAAGTCAGACACTGGGTGGGTGAGAAACCTGGCATACTGTATGACATGTGAGGTCTTTGTGATGTACTAGAGTGCCTGAGCACCTGGCTCAAGAGCATCAATAGCTCATGACTGAAAATGAGTTTTGTTTTCGAGCTACTTGTCAAATCTGTTAACAATACAAGCTGGATAAAAAATATTATTATTATTATTATTAATTATTATTATTATTTTACATTCATTTATTGTATGAGAAATGTGTGCAAGTTGGGGTCAGGGGATAACTTCTGTAAGTCAATCCTTTCTACCACATGAATCCTGGGGATTGAACTACAACAGTCAGACTTGGTGGTCCTTTTTGTTTGTTTTTGAAACATAGCATCATTTATCTCAAGACGAGCTGCCAACTTGATATACAACAAGAATGACCTTGAATTTCTAATCCTCTCGGATTGCTATAGCAGGCATAAACCAATATGCCTCATCTATACAGCTCTAGGAATCAAACCCAGGGCTTCATCCATGTTGGGCAAGCACTCTACTACCATCTGAGCTATATCCCCCAGCCTAGAGGTTGAACTTTTTTTTTTTTAAACACATTGTAAGTCAATAACAACCAGCAAAGCTGAAGCCCATTTGACATATACTATGGCCTCATCACAGTCTAAGTTCTTCTCACCAAAAGATATGGGGGGATGATGGATAGAAGCTTGTTACAGGCTATGATTTTTGAGCTACACAGCAGTACAGATTTTAAGATGGGTGACTGAAGACCAGGGTTCCCATCCATCTGCAGTTACCCTCTCCATTTAGGCTGCCTGTCCCTACTATAGTAGTCACTGGACAGAGGGGCCACTTTAGTGTCTTTAAGGACTAAAAGTTCGTATGTGCCAAGGAATTGAAGGAAATATTTTAGTTTTCACAAAGTTACAAGAGTTATTATTTTATACTGGGCTAAGATATGTCATTCACTACCTTGATGATATACCTTAATCAGACTCATCTAAAAGAAATGGCTTTTCTCTTTGACAGACTTCTTTACCTCATGGTTTTCAGGTACATCTCCTATAGAACACAAGTGTCTTACAAAGTCACAGTGCAATGGCTTATTTATAACTCTCACTGGGTTCAGGAAAAGCAGTCGATCTGCAATTCTAACACCCTAAAGTAAGTTCTTTTTTCCTCTCCCCAATGTAAAAGGTAGTAAGAGGCAATGTTCTTCCTAAAAGCTCAGAAATAAAAAGTTGGTCATTTGTACAATCAAAAGTTAAGAGTACTGAACCAGCCAGTGCTGCATAATGAGATCCTGTCTTTAAAAAAAAAAAAAAAAAAAGCTACTTAAAAATCCTGGGCAGTGGTGGCAAAACCTTTAATCCTAGCACTCAGGAGGCAGAGGCAGGTGGATCTCTGTGACTTGAGGCCAGCCTGGTCTACAGAGTGAGTTCCAGGACAGCCAATTTCAAGAGAAATTCTGCCTCAAATAAATAAATAAATAAATAAATAAATAAATAAATAAATAAATAAATAAATAAATAAAACTTTTAAGATTTTGTAATCTTCACAAATTTACATAAAAGTTGCAAGAACAGTACAAACAAACAAAAACAAAACAACTTCTGCAGACCTCAATGGATAAGTTGTCAATTTGATCCCTTTTCATTCCAAAGATTTTAGTCTATGATTTCTACTGTCCTATATACATCTGTCAGGCTCAGAAATTCACACACATTTCTATGATTTGTTCTTCAAGCCCTATTCAATTTTTGCTACTTTCCCCAGAAGTGGCCCTCATACTAAAGCCCTAGGTCAGACTCCTGTACTACATTTCATTATCTCTTTAGTTCAGAACAGTTTCTCTGACTTGCTTTGACGTTTGCCACCTAGAAATAGTTTTGAAGATTATACTTGGTTATTTTGAATAATAACCTTTAAACTTGGGTTTATTCATGATTTGATTCAGGTCATGCAACTTGGCAGAAATATCACAGAAGTAATGTTGCTTGTCTTTGAAACCTAGCAGGTGACAGGGTTCCAACCTGTCCCCCTGTTGGTGATGTGGCTTTCTGCCAGGTAAGGCTCCACAGTAAAGTAACTCTTCCCTCTTGGTGGAAAGGTACTTTGAAATTTGAATAGTCTATTCCTCAAACTGAGTTTATTCCTGAGTTCATACACAAGATTCCTTACAAAATGTGTATGTGACCTTGTATGTTTTCTTTTATTCAACAGGTTTTAATTCATAACTGTCATTTTTTAAATTTTGAAAATCAAGTTATGTCAAAGTTGACCACTGGAAGCACCTTCAAACTGGATCTCACATTCTTCTGCCAAGTTCCTATTACTCTTCACGAAGACTTCCTTGCCCCTAGTATAGGATGTCCCAGCTTCACCTTAAGCTTCTCCTTAAACTTAATTCTAACCTACAATCAACCATTTCTTAAAGAAGCCACGATTCTTTCTGGTGAAGTGGTATTCAGAAGTCAAGATTCTCATTGCTGTTTACAGAGTTAAGAAGCACTCTTACCCTCTGATGAGGACAGAGCCAGAGAACAGATATAGGTGCATATGTGCATACACACACAAACACCCACCACATACATGCATGTTCACACTGATATTACTTCTGTTTTTATTGGTGCTTATTAAAAACCATGGATGCACAATCAGTTTTTTCCTCATAACTAAGAATGAAACTTGGGGCTGCATGCATGTAAGGCAAATGTTCTACCCGAGTTACATCCCCATTTTCCCACATAAACATTTCTGATTGCCAGGGTCTATTCAAGTAGTCTCTTGAGCGGTTTCCATACTACCCTCCTCCCATTAACCTGAACATGTTAACTAGATTTAACTAGTCTTTCACTGCTGCCGCCAGCACAGCTGGAGCGGATGCCTCTCTTGGTTTATGATATGCCACACCACAGTCTTCTGTGTGTGAAGGCATCCTCGGTCTCCTTGAGCTCTGACTAGGCCTCCTGCCTCTTGTTCTTCTTTCTTACTAGCATTTAGGACTGAACTACTCAGGAGGGGAAAAAAAAAAGAACACTTAGATTTAAAAGAAAAGCCGAGCAGTGGTGATGTACGCCACTAATTAATTCTGTTTAATTAATTAATTAATTAATTAATTAATTAATTAATTAATTCTAGCTCTTGGGAGGCAGAGGCAGGCAGATCTTTGAGTCCCAAGACAGCCAGAGTTACAACAGAGAAACCCTGTCTACAAACAAACAAACAGTATTAAAAGAAAAACTCACTAATAATGCAAAAGAAAAAAATTAAATGATATCCATTAAACTAAAATCTGTGGTTGTTTAGTGAGCCAAGCTGAAATTCACCTTTGCATCATCTATGAAGAACAGGTTTGCTAAGTAAATTAACAATATAAACAAGCTTGTAACCCAGATGTTTAACCTACTTAAGGAAACTAATTGTTTTTCAAGCACTTTAAAAATCACTGGGCATGCACTGGCCTTTAATTATTGCCTAATTACAAATAATTTCTATTTTTTTCATTATAGCTTTGATAAAACCTATTTGATTACATTTTCAGAGTGCCAACTTAAGCCAATACTGTTAAGATTCTTTTAAAATGTTCATTAACGTTTGGTTTTATTAGTTTGTTTATTTTGGCTTTTTGAGACAGGATTTCTCTTAACTCTGGTTGTCCTGGAACTCACTCTGTAGACCAGGCTGGCCTGGAACTCAGAGATCTGCCTACTTCTGCTCCCAGAGTGTTGGGATTAAAGGCATGTGCCATGACCACCAGGCTAGTAAATAAATCTCATGTTTTGGAGAACCCCAGCCATAAAATTATTTTCGTTGCTACTTCATGAATATAATTTTGCTGTTACGAATCTTAATGTTAATATCTGACATGCAGATGGTCTTAGGTGACCCCCTTGAAAGGGTCATTTGACATCTAAAAGGGTCTCAACCCACAGGTTGAGAATCACTGCTCTAAAGTAAAGGTTTTTGGTTTTGTTATTTTTTTTTTTTAAACCCAACAGTAATTTCTTTTTTTAAGTTAATCTGACATGCGCTAAAAACAAAAAAGGAGAGAAATGCCTTTCAAAGACCACACAGGACTGCACACAGCGGCACAAGCTCCTCCCCCCATTATTTACCTTGGGAGCAGTGAAGACAGCACCCATAAAGCTATCAGTAATCAGAAGGCATACTGGTTCCTACCATTTGCATCCTTATCTAAGACATTACATTTTACAAAAAAAAAAAACAAAAACAAAACAAAAACACCCGAAAGAGTTTCTCAAATCAAAATAATATACATTCTTTACTAAGGAAAGCTTGGAAGAAGTGCATACCTTGGAGTTACAGCACCCAGTTTACCCATTTCCTTGATTGTGGGCCTTGGCCTGATTACTAGATTTCAACACTCCCCTTTTTTTAATGAAGATAAAATCTCTCTGAAAAGTTATGAGGAGGACTAAAAGGTGAGGGAAAGTACCTGCTATATGAATGAATAATGCATATTACTCAATGTCTTGTCTCCAACAGAAGTTCATGGAAACAGCATGATTCAGAAACTGAGAGATAGGCCGTAACTACCAGCATCAGCCCTTCATCACTGACAAGGCAAGAGGAGACATGGAAAGTGCCAATAAAGGGCTCATGACCTCAGATGACCCAAGAGAACAGAATCAGTACTGTTGGGTGAGGAAGAAATGAGCTTAATAAGCAGGTTACATTTTCTACCTTGGCTTCCACATGGAGATGCAACTAGTCCCAGAGAACCCAATGAATTCCAGCTCATGAGCCTCTAGACCAGCAGGTGTAATCTCAGTGATGATTACCTGGGTTTTTACCCATTAACTCTTCAACTTCTAGTGAAAAAAATATTAGGATTTTCATTTGGCAGAGATCACATTTTTCAAAGCCACCAGAGGCAAGCAATTTAAAAATCAAAGGTATTAACCATATAACACAGCACAGACTGCCCTGGAACCGTCAAGCACAGAGGCTCAAGACTATACTCTCAGTACCTGTGAGACAGGCAGGACACTCACTACAAGTTTGAGGCCAGCATGGGCTTCACAGTAAGCCTGGGGCCAACTTTGGCTATGAAGAACCTGTTTCAAAAAACAAAAATAACTGATTAAAAAAATAAAAACAAGCCAGGTGTGGTACACATGCTTTAATCCCAGCATTCAGGAGGCAGAGGGAAGCAGAGGCAGACAGATCTCTTTGAGTTCAAGGCCAGCCTGGTCTACAGAGCGAGGTCCCAAACAGCCAGGACTACACACAGAGAAACCCTGTCTTAAAAAGAAAACCTTAAAAAAAAAGTCCCTGTGCTTTTAAACAACTTCCAACTGTAATTTCTTTTCTTTTCTTTTCTTTTTTTTTTTTAAGGTTTTCTTTTTAAGACAGGGCTTTCTCTGTTGTAACTCTGGCTGTCCTGGAACTCACTCTGTAGACCAGGCTGGCCTTGAACTCACAGAGATAGGCCTGCCTCTGCCTCTGCTGGGATTAAAGGCAAGTGCCACCACAACCTGGCTCCAACTGGAATTTAAGGCAGGTCTCCCTGGGCTTACAGAAGGTCTAGTGGTAAAGCACAGGCCCCAGATACAAATGAAAGAACAGGGTCAGAGACTAACTTCCTTACCCAAGAGCCAAGTCCGTGAGTTATCCAGGAGTGCCTGTTCAAGCCAATAACAGGAGTGCTCTCCCTGCAAGTGTACATGGGCTTCTGTTGGGAAAAAAGAAAACCCAACATAGGGTACAGTCAGCCCTTGGCTGTTGTTATTTGTGGAGGACTGGTTCCTGCACCAAAATCCAAGGCCACTCAAACTACAAATTGGCATATAGTACTTGTATATAAACCTATGATGCAGTTATAATCTGTGTTCAGTACACTCTCCTACATGTGCTTCAAATCACCTCTGGATTATTTACATACCTGGCACAATGTAAACTGTGGATAGTTGATTTCTTTTTTTCCTTTTTTTTTGTTTTTCAAGACAGGGTTTCTCTATTGTAACTCTGGCTGTCCTGAAACACACAGAGATCTACCTGCCTCTGCCTCCCAAGTGCTGGGATTAAAGGTGTGTGTCATCACCACCTGGCTAGATAGTTGTTATACTGGTTGTTTAGGAAATAGTGATAAAGAACAAAAAGCTCTGTAGATGTTCAATACAGCTGTTAATTTATTTTCTGAACATTTTAATCTGTGATTGATTGAATCTGAGGATGCAGAACACATGGCTAAGTAGGGCCACATATACACTGTTGTCTGAGTGTAGACGATGAGCCCAGAGTGATGGTGCAGGCCTTTAATCCTAGTACTCCCAAGGCAGACACAGGCATATCTGAGTTCAAGGGCAGCCAGGTCTATAGGTGAGCTCCAGGATTGCCAAGGCTACACAGTGAGAACTTGTCAAAAAAAAAAAAAAAAAAAAGTATAGATAATGTATTTTAAAATACAGAGGGGAACAGCCCATGGTCCTCTCCTACATCCTTCTATATGAAGTTCCACCTGCTGCAGCCCAGCCTACTTTCCTACTCTCTCAGGCTATTGCCTACTCCTGGTTTTTTAGTTTATTCCAAACTATGGAATAGTTCCATGAACACACCTACAGACACACACCCCAGTTATCCTATGCTACCTTTCCAAGTAGACCTTCATTGGGACTCAGGTAACCCCAACTGTTTTCCCCTTTGACACATCAGCAGAGAACAACCCTGCATGTCCACAGCAATTACCAGTAGAGCTTTCTCCTCCTCAATGGGGCTTTGGGCTGGCAGATTGTTCTTACTGTAGTCTTTTTCTTGGCAAGGAGAGGGGTTGTTCCAAATGTCATCTTCCTTCTGCCTCCCCTTTCCATTTAGCCCTTCACCTTCTATTTAACAGAGCCAGTGAATGCCCCCTAGGGGGAACTCCCCCCAGTATTCTTTCTCTGGTTCTAAATTCACATTTCTCTCTAGGACTAACTGGCCCCATGCCTAGGTCTCTCCTCTGACTCGTTTACTCCCATGCACAGGTTATTAACTTTTATCATTTTTTATGTTAATGTGGGGGGGGGGTTGAATACATGCAGAATCCAGAAGAAGGCATCATTATCTGCTGGAACTGGAGTTACAAGATGGTTGTTAAAGACCCATTGTCAGTGCTGGGAACAAAACTCAGGTCCTCTGGAAGAGTAGCAAGCCTTCTTAATTGTTGGGTCAAGTTTCCAGCTCCAGGTTAGTAACTTCAACAAGTGCCTTTTGGGGTACAGGCTCAATTCATGGATGATGAATGAACACAGATATCTTTGGTACCTTCAGACCTGTCTACTTTCTGACAGCTTTCCCATTCATAAGAATGAAAGCCCAACAAAGGCAAGGACTTTTAAAAATCTATTTTTGCTTACTGCTATATCCCTAGATACTAGCATAGCTCCTGCCATACATACAACACTCAATAAACACTGATGACTGTTAAGCTGTCCTTGATTCGCTTACCCACTCAACAATACCGAGAACTCACCAGGTGTCTGAAGCTGTGTAGGTGAAGTTCTGATTCTGAACCTGCTCAAAGTAATGGCAGGAAGAGATAAGAACAGACAAGAGATAAGACAGACGAGCAGCAACGGTGAGCAATGAGCTGGGACTGTTGGGCCCCAGGAGCGTTCAGAGCACTAGGTGCTTATCTTGGCCTACCCCAAGGCACTGACCTTGATGCTATCCTGTACTTCCTTAAACCCCTTCCTGTCTGGGCTTCTCTTTCACCAGCCTTTTTCCTGTTCCTATCATATGTCTCATGTGAACTGAGAGCTCTCCCACTTGCTCTAGCTCTAGTCCCTTATCTCCTTAGGTTACATTAACCATCTAGAGCAAATGTAAAACATGTTCAAAGCGCAATATATAATTCTTTCCCCAGATCACTGCTTGATTCCTTCCCTGGACTTGATCCCTCACCCCATCCTCACTCGACCCCACAGACTATACTTCACAAGAGCCTCTAGATTCTGGAGTCCAGAACCTGGTCTTTCCATCTCTTTAGCTGCTGCCCAGTCACTCCTCTTGCTTTCTGATATGTCTGTCCAGAATCACTCCCCTTCATCAGATCCTCAATGTGGATGTTAGTTTATGGAAGCTAATAAAACAAACAAAACAAAACAAAACAACAACAAAACCCCAAACCTAAATTATAAAACACATCAAGACACAACTCTAGCTGCGTAAGGTGGTAGAAGCCTGTAACACCTCAGCACTTGACTGAGGCAGGAGAGTCACTCACAAGTTCCAGACTAGCTTTGGGCTACACAGTGTGTTCTAGGGCAGCCTAAGCCATAGTGATAAGATAATGTCTCAAAAAACAAATGGGGGGGTCAGAGGACAGAAACAAGACTCTAAACTACTTTTTCACTCCTCATGATAGCTAATGCTATATCCCACAAAGCTTACTCCTTCCCACCCACCAGTACTTCCTCTGCCTGAAATACTAACAATACACACAAAAATGAGAGCCAACAATGTGCTAAACACTTTAGAACAAACTGTTATGCAACTTGGAGCAACTTCCTGGGGAAAGCATCAGTGCCCCAGTGCCTTAAGAAAGCCCAGGCATGCAGCAACGTGACTTGCCTAATCTAGGGCTGACCTGCACATACAGCAGCCCTGACTTCAGGACCTCATTTCTGCTCAGATATTGGAAAGGCTGAGGCAAGAGAACTGTAAGTTTAAGGCCTTGCTGAGAAGCAACCTCCCAAATTGCTGATCAGATCAGCATGGCAGGGAAGGTCAGTGAGTTGCTGGCTAAGGCCTCAGTTACAGGAGTGAAGTGCAATCAAGAAGCATACTATCTTTCAGAAGGACATAGTGACAACTGATATGGACTTGCCAGAATTAAGGTCTTGGTCATAAAATGCAACAGTGGAGGATGAAAATTAAAATGCAGTTTGCTAGGAACTCGGTCATGCCGCTCTCTATAACTCATTAAGAGCTGACAAGCAAGCTGGCTAACATGGACATGGACATGAGCTAGTCTTTAATCCTAGCCCTCAGGAGGCTGAAGCAGGAGGAACCTGGGAGCCCTGCATGGGATACAGAATGAGGTCCTGTCTCAAAAACAAAAAATTGAGATTGTGAAAAAGGCTCAGCAGGTAAGGGCACTTGTCAAACTTTTACCTACTGAGTTGGATCCCCAGAACCAACAAGGTGGAAGAGAATGACTCTTGCAAGCTGTCCTTTGACCCCACATGCACACCATGGCAGGCATATATGTTGCCTATGTGCACATATACAAACAAAATAAATGAAATATAATTTAAAAAATTTTTATCATTATTTTTGTGGTACTCAGGATTGTGCATTTATGCAATCACTCCTTCAGAGTTACATCCATGGCTTGTAATTTCCTTAAAAACTTTTTTTAAAATGTGACTCAATTAAATCACTATTTCAGTCACTAAGAACTAAAAAAGGTAGTCCTAGAACTTGAAAAAATTTTATTCCTATGAGTGAGGCTAATAAAACCACCGAGCACATAGTTATGTGATATATCTTGAGTTCATCTGTAATTAAGATGCAGTTCCCAAATACTGAACCTTAGCACCTGTGCTGATCAATAGAGAGATGGGAGAACAAAGAAAACAATATAAAGACTCACAAAGCTATATTCAATTTAATGATAGGCCTCTTAGTCTGAGATTATCTGTACATTTATCGTTATTATTATTATTCTTGTCTATTACTTTGAGATGATGGTAATAAGTGTAAGCTTTATACTTACACTTATTGGTAAACTTAATACCAGTGATTCATATTGGAGTTTAGCATGCTCTTTCCCCCTCTCCCTTTTATTCTTTCCTTTCCCTTCATTTTGAGATAAGGTCTTTTTCTTGCAACAATACTCCTGCCTCAGCCTCTGAAGTGTTAGGATTAAAAGCATGAGCCACCACCCAAGGCTTCAAAACTGCCTTATTTTAAATTCCAGTTCAAGGACATCTGAAGCTGAGGAGTTCCATATTAAATGTTTAGGGTGGCATGGGAAATTGTAGTTTGCTTCTCTATAATGCAATTTTAGAAAAGAATACTAGAAATGGAACACCTGGGCCGGAAAAGGCTAAGTGGTTAAGAGCAGTACAGCTCTTGCAGAAGACAAGTTTGGTTCCCAGCACCCACAGGCCAGCTCACAACTCCTGTTCCAGGATCTGATGCCCTTTTCTGGCCTCCAAAAGCTCCGCACACTGTGGTGCACATATACTCATGAAGAGTCATACACATACACAAATTAAAAATAATTTATTTTTAGGTTTTTCGAGACAAGGCCTCTCTGTATAGCCCTGGCTGTCCTGGAACTTACTTGTAAACCAGGCTGGCCTCAAACTCACAAAGATTCTCCTGCCTCTGCCTCCCGAGTGCTAGGATTAAAGGCATGAGCCATTATTGTTTGGCAAAATAAATTTTTAAAAAGAATAGATGTTAGTCACACCAATTCCCAACTAAGGCCCCCGCCCCCCAAAAAAAAGAAAAAGAAAAGAGGCAAAAATGTGAGCATTTAAAAACCATATCATTTACACATTGTCTATACATTGTTGTTTTAAACATAGTCTGCCTGCAGCAACCAAAGGCCAGTTTAAGTCAGCTTAATTGAGAGGCCCCTCCTTGGGGAAGGCACAAGCAAATCTATTAGTAACAACAACAACTAAAATAAACTAGTGGAGGAAAATGAACTAATCAGTTATCCTGAGTGTATCTGAAGACAGACAGATGTGTTCTCATGAAATCTGGAGGCAACAATATCTTCTCTCTTCCCCAAACCATGGCAGTGCTTTTTGTGAGTGTTTTCCCAAGAAAATACATCAGTAGGGATTTAGGAAGTGTTTCCTACCTAAACTTTTAAAAAATATATAGCTGAGAGATCCCTCTCAGCTAACAAAAACCCTAGATGTATTTTGTATGTAACTCATATAAAATGATGCATTTGTATATAATCTACCTGCATGCTCACATATCCTGTAAATCACCATTAGTTTACAACTTGCTTAGCTGCAATTTCTTTAAAAATTATTTTTGATGCATTGAACTCAGAGGTGTGGATTCCACAGCTCCAGAGGAATATCTACATATATTTTGATGTCTTAGTTTGTGTGTAAATGGCTGCCTGGATGGAATGAGGATATTTTAAAAGAGACACCTGTGACCTTCCCTTTATCAAGACTATTAGAAACAAGACACTCTAAGGATTTGAGGTTTCCACCAGAAACCTCATGTTGAGAAGGAAAAAGCTAAAGCCTGGCTGGTACCAGCCAGATGGGGAACTTATCTCCTGGAGATTTCACATACTTGCCAGACAACCTTACAGCAGAGACCGAGCTGATGGACGTGGTCATACCCTGACTAGAACTGTGTAGCTTTGTATACCTCTGTTCCTCTAACCAGGACTCTAGAAGAGGGACTGAGGATGGGAGAGGTCACTGGATCTCTTTGTCCCTCTTTTCAGTATGTCCACAATGAATGAATCTTTTTTTTTTTCTTTTCAGTATTAATTTGGCTCTTTCAAGTGGCTTGCTGAGGACAGGTGACCAAATCTGTCTTGTGAGGGCTACTAGGGCACAGGCTCTGACCCTTACTCTGTTAACATGTATATGTGACTATCCATCTCAATACACGTAAAAAAACAATTATTTCATGTCCCTGACATGGACACAAAAGACAACATTCTGGTTATCAAAAATATCCATCTCCCACAAGTTGAGTAAAAAAATTAACATGTTAAGAATTACTTATGAATCTGGTTGGTGTAATAACCAAGTGGACTAATAATCTGATTCTCAAGCACAGCAAATACAGGGATACTAACCTGGAAGATGGTAATTTAAGAGTGGTTCCAGCAAAATTTTTTCAAACTGCAGTGAGACAACCCTCAGTAGATGGTTAATCATTAAAAGTCACCTTGTAGGAAGGGGTTTCTTTTTTTATTTTGTAAAGTATTTAGTATAATATGTCTAAGTAGATAATATACTACACATTGTATTTAAGAGCAAATACCTTCTGTTGTCTTAGAGGAGGATGTTTTTTCAGACAGGGTCTTTTCTTTCCTTGTTTTTTGTAGTCCTGGCTGTTCTGGAACTTACTTTGTAGACCAGGCTGGCCTCAAACTCAGAGATCCACCTATCTCTGCCTCCCAAGTGCTGGAATTAAAGGTTTGTGCCACTATGCCCAGCCAGACAGGGTCTTGCCATAAGATCCAAGCTGGCCAGAATTCACTATGTAGACTATGTTGGCCTTGAACTTGTGGCAACCTTCCTATCTCTCCTGGAATTTCAGATATGTGTCACCAGGCATAAGAGAACAACCACTTTTGTGTCAATAAATTCATTTATTTCTAGAGTCTCAATGCAAATTGTGTTGTCTTACAGTGCATCCAATCAAAAAGTTTGTCACTACTCTAAGCTACGCTGCTATCTAACTCCAACTTTAAATAAGCATGCCATGGCATAAAACAAAAAACAAAAACAGAAATAAAAAACAGCAACTATGTCTGTAAATAGTAAAAACAGTAAAAGACACATGGAGAAACAACTACTATCACAAGACCGCTGCTATAGACTTCTGGAAGGCAGCAATTATTCGCTAGGTCTCCAGCCTTATAGAAGTAAAAGGTTTTATTTAAGCCCATTACTATACAATCTTAATAAAGGCACAAATGTATAATCAAAATTGTAAGAGATTATTCTCCATGTTGATAAGAAAGAAAGAAAGGAAGGAAGAAAGGAGGAAAGAAAGAAAGAGAAAAAGGCTGGGCATATAGGAGCCCTTCTTCAGGCAGTTAAATGGTAAGGTAGCAGGGTATCTTATGCATAGGAGTTCAAGACCAACATGGACAACTGGAGGAAATTCTGTTTCTTAAGGGGAAAAAAACAAAACAGTATTTATTATTCAGTAGCTAACATCCCAAACTCTTACAGGGCATTTGATAGAAAAATAAGCTCTTTTGTGTCAACTGATAAGAAAATTGTGCAGAACTAGGTAGGCATGGTGGCACATGTCTTTAATCCAACACCAGGGAGAGAAAGGCAGAAGGATCTCTGTGTTCAAGACTGGGGCTGGACTACATACAGAGTTCCAGGCCATAGAGATCCTGTCTCAAACAACACACATGGGATGGGGGGTGGGGTGGGGAGAGGGGTGGAGCAGGTGAACTGAATAATATCCAAAGAATAATTACTTTCCATCATGAAGAAAAATCAGTTCCAAGCAGAATTCAAGGCCATTTCTATCACTACTGATCACTACTTAGAAGCTCTTATGTTAACTATGGTTAACAGCTAGAAAACAGCCTAAGCTGATAAGACTATGAACTTAGTCTCTGAGCGAGTGGCTTTTTATAAACTCCTAAGAACCGCCCGTTTCCAGTAAATATTAGTTCTACAGATCCAGATGGGCAAAGAATACAAAAAATACCAAAAAAAACCATCTGTATGCTGCTGGAAGGGAAGTATGGCACAAGTACAAATTAACCCTGTAGCTCCTTCCTCCCTCATATGCCATGATGTTTCAGGTGTGTGTGTGTGTGCGCGTGCGCGTACACTGCTCACAGCTTTAAAAAACACTGTGTTCTTATTGCATGCCTCTTTCCCCACAAGCAGCCACCATCTTAACCGGGTGCAAAGGAAGCTTACAGAAAGGGGCAGGAATGTTCCCATTCTTCCTCCAGTTTGTTTCAAAATATAGGCCTCCATGTGGGGCATTTCAGAAATGTGACACAAATCAGTGTGTTTAGGCACCTCTACCAATATATCATTCTGTTGCCCTTCACTAAAACAGTGTTTTAAAATTGTAAATTTGTGTATTTTGGTAAAAGGTTTGCCTTTTCACATGTAAAATTAAAAGAACGGACCTTTCCATTCTAAATGTTTCCTTATAGGCCGAACCAAGAAGTATTTAGAGCAGTGCTCACCTTGTGAAAGGCTCTGTGCCTGGTGAAGCCATTTTGGATATTTTCGAAGTACACATTGCCACAAGCAGCCTGCTCTACTCTGCATAACCCTGAAGTGACTACTATGGCACCCATTGTGGTAGCAACATGTGGCTACTGCCACTCAAACTTAATTTAGTATAAACACTGGCAGTTATCTGCATTACTGGAAAAACATGGCATGCTTGGAAAAAAACTTGGGCCCGAGAATTTACTTTTTTATGAGAAAGTATTTTATAGAATCTAAATAAGACCAAGTATTTCCAATGAAAATGTTATGCTCAAACTGCAATAAAGTACACATCAGATTTCAGACTCAGTATGGAAGTAGCTTTAGATCAATTACACATTAAACCAACAATATTTTACACATACCAGGTTAAGTAGAACACTGTTCAAATTAATTTCATTCTTACATGGTTTGTTTTCCATTTCCCCTGAACTGTGCTGGCATCATGAATGACTCCCCAACTGTTCCTGCCGGAGCACCTCTCAACACCAGCTTGGGAACAGCGCCATTACCAGACACCTTCTTTCCGGCCCAACATCTGAAACTGCTGACCACACCTGCAATGAACTGAAGAGTCCTTCCCTCATCCTTGGTGTCTGTGACTGACTGTTCACCTTTAATTCTTCCCAGGTTCTCTTTTTCTTCCTGTCCCCATTCTCACTGTCTTTTCTATTGTTTAGACTCCCGGAGTGACCTCATCCACTCCTAGGCGGCCACTATCACTTTGACAGGAAGCTTTCCAACTCCTATCGTTCTGACCTCATTCCCAGGCTGCAGCTCCAATGGGCCAGTTTTCTACCCAATAGTTCCACCTGAAGTCCCACAACTTCAACTCCACAAGTCTGAGAAGAAAAAACCAGGAGTCTGCTCTTTTGCAGTCCCAAGGCCAGAAGCAAGGTCTTTCACCACAGTCCTTTCAAAACTCTTTTAATTGGCCTGCTGGACTCTGAATCCTCCCCCACCATCCCCCACACTGTCCTCTTGTGCCTACTGCTGTTTTACTATTCCCCAAACACTCCTGTGCTTACATTGTCTCCAAGTTTACAGATCTCCATCTACTGCCTAACACAGATTTGAACTACTCAGCAGGCATCTGCTTCCTCCTTAACTCATCAACCTAAAATCAGCCTTCCTGATAGTCCAGCTCCCTGCTCCCTCAAGCTAGAATTGTCTGCCTATAGAGTTTCCTGAGCCCAATCTACCCAATCTTAAAGCTCTGTTCATATGCAAAGTCCTCACCGGTATTCCCTGATCAATTCAGATCAGACCGGTGTTTCTTCTTCAAATGCCCTCAGGCATCAGGTGTGGTGCAAGCCTTTGTTCCCAGCACTTCAGGCAAGGGCAAGCAGACCTGAGGAGTTCAAAGCCAGCCTGCTCTACAAAGTGTGTTCCAGGACAGCTAAAGTTACACAGAGAAACCCCATTTCAAAAAACAAACAAACAAACAAAAAACAATAGCAACAAAAAGTCCTTAGTATTACCACTGTGGAGGTAATGAGATTATATATCTTTTCTATAAAGATATATATCTTTTTTATAAAACAATGTCTCTTACTATCACTGTCCCTTACAGTGCATATTATGGGAGTGCCATCTTTGAAGTTTACCATGGAAACCAATTTAAGAAGAATTTTGAAAACTTGAAACTACAAAAGATGCTTAAATCTTTATCTCAGACTAGATCTCTAACTTCTGCAGATCTTCACAGAGGCAGGCCGATCTCTGTGGGAGGCCCAACCGATCTACAGAGTGAGTTCCAGGACTGCCAACCTTTCTCCAGGTTAAGGTGGAGGGGTGGGGTCTGCAAAGTTCAGTAACTCCAAAACTAAACTCATGACCTCAGCCCTACATCTCATCTAGCTGATGAACCCTGCCTTTCATGGTACTATTCCCCACAACAGGCCAGCCCAGAGTCTGAGGCATCCTTTTGCTCAGTGATCAGTGAGTTCTGTGACATCTTCCCAGCTGTCCCTGGGAATCATCTACTTCTTCCCAACTTTGCTGGCAATTCTGGTTAACACCATCTGAGAATACTGTTGTGTCAAATGATCATATACTAAACATTCTCAGCCATTCCCTGAACCCAATCTAAACAAGTGTCATTCCTACCTAAAACCTTTCCAACTTAAGAAAAAGACTTCCCACATGGCTGACAGACTGCACTGCTTCCTGCCAAGGTTTAACTTTCATTCTCATTTCATTTCCCGTATCATCTCTATCCTTAAGCACAATTACATGCCTCTAACAATAATGACCACATATGCTATATGCAGCTCCCCAAATATGCCCAGTGTCTGCTCCTGCTGCATGCAAGGCCTTTGTATAAGCTTACTCCTATTTGGGCTGGGTGATCGATCTTCCTTTGTAATCAAGTGACACCCTGAACCTGTCAGCCTCCTCACACTTACATTATTTCTAATTCAGAATAGTATTCAGAGAAAAAAAATCATATTCTTTTCTTTTTTTTATTAGCACATACTATTATATATACTAATGGGTTTCATAATGGGTTTCATAATGACGTTTTCATACACGTTCATAGTGTATTTTGATCATATTCACACACCCCCTCATCTTGCTCCTATTCCAGATATAATTCTCTTCCTCTTTCTAACTATCCATCTACTTTCATGGGTTGTTCTGCTTTGAGACTCAATGAATTTTATTTGGATTGCTCACAGGAAGGTTTGTTTACAGGGAAGCTTACCAGGAGCTACATCTCATATCTCCTTCCCTCCCCCCCCCCTCTCTCTCACACACACACACACACACATACACACACACTGAATATGTATGTGTGTACACATAGGTCTTCAAGAACTCATATACTCTGTGAGTTCAATAGGTAGCCAGCTGCGTCATGCCCAGAAGTCAGTATTCCACACCACTTCCTGCTCCCTCCAGTTTTTAATACTGTTTGCCCTTTTCCAAGATGCTCCCTAAATTTTATAGGAGGAGATAAAGATGTCCCATTTATGTCTCTGCATTCAGTAGTCATTTATTCTCAGTACTAGTTAAGAGTCTCTGCAGTCACTACAGACCATTGTAAGAAAGCAGCTCCCCTGACCAAGGCCAACAGCAGCACTCATCTATGAGCAAAAACACTGTATTAGAAGGCATACCATGTCCATTTAGCAAGCAACAGCAGTGGCTCTGACCTCCCCAAACACATCCTTTTGACCAAGTTTATAAGATGGGATATGACTCCCCATGGATCAGAGCAGGCATCAAATCTATCAGAAATTAACTAGTTACCCTATACTTTCTATGATGCAAGTATTTAATACTTGGCATGTACTCACTAATTATATGCTGTATTAATGATTAAATAGACAATAATATTCTTAGGTTTAATAAAAATCCAAGATCAAAAGGTGAAAGTCATTTCTATGTCATTTGTATAAATTCAACAGCATTTTGAAAAGTAGACAATTGACCTGTATTTTTATTTAACACATCTTTTGAGTAAAATTTGATTAAATAATATTTATATGTATGGGCTCAGAATATTAAAAATGAGAGGAAATACTGTGTTTGACATTTTCCTTTGTCTTGTCAACTAATAATTCACGTAAAATTACCTAGAAACTTTTGATACAAAACAGAATAAATGAAAAGCAGCCAAGAAAATATTTACAGGGCCAGAGCTGGAAGAAAATGAGAATGGAGACTACATCAGCCAGGCATGGTGACACATACCTATAATCCCAAAAATCATGAAGAGGAAGGTAAATCTATGAGTTCGAGGATACTGGTCTACATAGCAAGTTCCACATCAGTCAGAGCTACATAGTGAGACTATCTCTAAATAAATAAATGTGATCAATCAAAATATAAATAACAGATTTCCTTAAGAAAGAGGAGGAGAAGGAGGAAATAACATCAAAACATGGAACCGTGGGGACTTTATTAAAAAGAAAAGGCTCCAGTCTGTTCCTGTCCTTGTCCACTTAATGAACAAGCTTCATGACCCTGGTGGCCACAGGAAAGAATGGAAACCTTCTGCAGGCCAGAAGAGCCTTCCTGACTTATTTTGAGACATGGTGTCTCACACCTGTAACCCCGGCAAAGTGGAGGCCATGGCAGGAAGATTGCCATAAGTTCCTGGCCAGCCTGGGCTACCTGGTGAGTTCTAGGACAGTCTGGGCCACAGATTGTGACCCTGCCTTTAAAAAAAAAAAGTCTTTCTGATTTCTCAGCAAAGGCAGATTCTGTGAAGGTGAAAGAAACAAAACTAGGTATCTGCTGTCACACAGCATTTTCTTGTACTTCACAACAACCAGTTCTCCCCATTGTCATACAGGAGGAGGCAACCTGGGCCCTAATTATCCTACACTTAGGTCTAACTCAAATAATTACAACAACAAACAAACAAACAAAAAAAAAACCCAAAAAGCTACAATTGCCCTTAACTTTTAATTCTCCCACCTGAAATCACAAACCAGTGCCATTGTGCCTCAACTTCCTCCTGGTCTAGGCTTGGGAATCAGAACAGTAAGCAGGTAATGGCTCTAGTTACTGTTCTGGAAAAGATTAGTTTTGTGTAGGAGTGTTCCATACACAAGTAGTATATAATTTCACAAGGTGAAACGACTAAGGGATATTAAAAAAGTAAAACCATGGGATGTTACAGAGTAACCAGGAAGGCAACTGTAGGAAATAAGGTTCTCCAAGATAATTCAAAAGATATGATTGAAGAGAGATTTTGCAGAGCTACAGAAAATAAAGGTGGAAAAAAATTTGAATCTAAGTCTCTAGAACTACCAGAAATAAAAATTACCTTCACTCCCAGATTACCAGTGAAGAAAATTATAGAATTTTATCCTACACAAAGTCCAAGTCTATTAGTCACCATAGTTGGCAGATACCAAGTATTTCCACGGGAACCAAGTTGCTAGCTGTTCAGGGTGAATGGCAGGTCAAAATTCTTAGATTCTCTTAACACGTGTATCAGGATGTAACAAACGATTGATGAAAAAATATATAACCCTCATAGGTTAAATCCCTCTTTAGGCCCTATGACTTCAATTCACTTCAGCCACTCTGTGGTCTTAATCATAAGAAGCAGGTGAGACAAGGAGGATTAAGATAAATCCAGGAACAATACTGTACTGGGAAACAATTAGCATATGGTGTTCTCTCTCCAGCCAATGAGCAAAGACCCCCATCTTGAAATAGCAAATTCTACTTAAAGTCTATTATCTAAATGACTAAAAATTAACAAAGGGACAATTACTTGAGTTCTCCAAATAAGGACTTTCAATGAAGATACACGAGATACTTCAGTTATCGGGTACTTGCTCTGAATGCTGCACATATACAACCAAGTTGAAATGATGTGTTTAATAACCTTACTGGTAGAGAGGGATCAACGATATTCTTATTCACCTATGGCACTTAGCCGGAGTAAATTAAAAAATAAATTACCCTCAACTTTTCAGCCATGGGTAATTTGGAGGAGTGAGGTCCACTCTGTCCCTCTTACTGTAACATCACTGTTACTGTTCAGCCTGCTCTGTAAGAGCTATCTATTCCGTATCACCTCTCAGCTTCAGGTAAAGACCTAGAGTTGGAGAAGTGCCTGCTTCAATTTTCAGAAGTTTCTTTTTAAAGAACTGTCCTAGCAGTGACAGCAGATGGCAAAAAGCCACCCAGAGCTGAACAGCAGAGTGACATGTGTACCATCTATCAAAGATGCCAAAGCTTTGTACAGACCAGATGGAAGGCCAGAGAAACTTCTGATAAATATTATCAAATGCTGTGATGGTTCACTGGTGAACTCAGACATCTCTTTCTGAGACAGCGTAGTGCAGAAAATAATGACTCACAGCAACAAACTACAAGTAGCATAAAGAAAAGGAATTGGGGGCAGGGGCTTAAGGATTATGTTTACTTTCTTCATAAAACACTTCCTTTGCACACAGCATGCCATTTTAAAACATAAAACCACAAGGTGCCAGTCCTAATATGGCGAGGGGTTTGCTCCTCACAGTAGCAACCATATCTTTAAAGTTTTTAAACCCTCCGATTCATACTACAGCAGAAAATCTTAAACAAGATACAGTTAAGTACTATTATTCATCTGCATACTGAATGTGCTACTCATTTTTATTTGCTCAGAATTACCACGCTTTGGTGAGTATAAGAATTGGCTCTGCAGGAACTTAGACCCAAAATGGCAGCTGAGCTTCAAAAACTCACTAGAGCCATCATGCTTACCGTTCATGAGACTGGTTTGTTTATCTCATCTCTCCAGTGTCTCTGGGAAAGAGTACTTATAAAAACATGTCAGTGACTCTGGTGGTATTCTGCTAATGTGCTTAATCCTATTTTCCCTTCTGCCCAGAAGAGTGGGCACTGCTCTGGTTCCTCTCTGTACGTGGAATAAACCTGCCATTCACATGTTTACAGTCCACAAAAACAAGCTGAAGACAAAACATGGAAAGCTGAGTTTTTTCTCTTCAGCTACAACTTAGGAAACAGGAGTGAAATGAATCACCCAACAAGTGAAGCTCCAAATAACTGCTTTCATTTTCAGAGAAAACAACAAAAACCAGCTCTAATTTTCCTCAGCCCCAGCACAATACAACCATTCCTATCACTGAGGTAATTTCTACTAATCCAAACTATAAAGATAATTCAGAGCCAAATGTATCTTGTCTTTAATGCAATGTTTCCAATTCCTCTCACACAAAAGCTGAATTTATACCACCATAAAATTTACATGGGCGCCTTTAGTACTGTAGGCACTTCTCTGCTTATAGCCATTACTAATATAACAACAACATTACTTTAAAAAATAATAAAGTGATGGCTCTTCTGAGACAGAAGACTAATTATCCTTACGTATTCAAATGGAAAGTCTTTTTGTTAAATTAGCGTGAAAAGTCCCTTCATCTACACACAATTGGCCCAAAGAAACAGGCCATTTTCAGCACGAGAAGCCAACTCATTTTAACAGTGAATAAAGCTTTTGAAAGCACTACACACCCTCTTCTAGACTGTCAAATTTTCAAAATGGTCCAGCAGTTTCCCCATTTTATTTTTTTTAACACTTAAGATCCAGCTAGTTAGCATCTCATAATTAGATTAATTAAAAAGGAAATAACAACCAAAAAAACAAAAACAAAAACACTGCTCCCTTCTGATCAAAATTATTCTATTTATGCTTAATTAGCTTTACTCCAAGTCTACATATTTAATAATGGGATATGACAATTCAATCATTTGCATATGTAAACGTCTTTTCTAAACTATACTTTGTAGCAGATTTAGAAGAACAGTATCTTTCTCTTGCCAATATGCCACAGCACAAACCTAGGACACAAATTAGGAGAAAAGAGGAAAACAAGGCTTCTCAGAGCCAAGGATGTGCTGGAGGGAGGGGGAAGGGATTGTTAGGGGTGGGGGTAATTTACCCGCCACATCACAAACTACAGTCCTTTCAGCACACCAGACAGAGAGGCATTACATCACACTCTCACAATGATAGGGGGAGGTGGCCCTGAGAAAGCAAGTTTTCGGCTTTCTTTTCCAGCCAGCTTTCAGGCTTCTAGAATCCTGCATTAGAAGTAATGGAATTTAACTTGAGGCACCACACTTTCACGGGTTACTAACAATCACACAGACACTCGTTTATATGATCCTAAATGACCACTATACAATAAATACATGTCTAAAAAGGTATACATCACATACACTCAATTGGCGTTGAAAATCTAACCTTAAACAAAATATTTTATTTCATGTGAAATGGAGACTAATGTATACAGAGAACTGGTAAAGAAACAATTTCTAAACAAAGAGTCCTTTGTATCTTTAAAATAATCATGTTTATAAGGCGGTCCTACCATTTGGTTGAAGCCACGATCAAAATAAAAGCGCATCTGGCTGCACATTTGAAAACACACTGGGACCCAGTGCAAAGGAGCGCGCGCAGAGAAGAGAGGGGTGAGCCACATATTGCTTCGATTTCAAGCAGGGGAATCTATAACCCCAAATCTGGTGTTCGGTCACCCTCCAGACCTATTTTAAAATGTATCTAGTCTCACGTTAGGCTCTACACATCTCCAGGAAGGATGGCCCAGTCTCAAAGGGAGAGAGAGAGAGAGAAAGAGAGAGAGAGGAAAAAAAAAGCTTTCCCATTCTAGGGCTAGTCCTCCCGGATCCTTTGTCGGCCTTAGCAGCCGAAAGAATGCAAACCCATTTATATTTATGCAAATTTTTGCAGCAGATTTAAGGGGGGAGGGAGAGGTTTATGTTTTTTAAAAACCTCTTTCTAAATATCAAATTCCAATTACTCACAGCTTCGTTTATTGCATGATAGAAATGATGAAAAGCTATACATAAACTAAAAGTGCAATTAAATCACTTCAAAATCTAAATATTTTACCAAGTCTTTTCCATTTCTAAATTGCTGAAGCAAAAGTACATCACGGGTCTGATTTACAGATTCGCGAAATGTCTGAAGCCAGTCTCCAAGCTAGAGAAATGTCGATTTGCAACACCACTAGTGAAAACGGTTAGACACGATCCATATAAATCAATTGGTTTTTAAAAATTGAAAATATTTACCAACCTCATAAAGTGCAGCAGTGCTTAAATCCAGCAAATTGAGGCATACAAGGTAGAAATGGAAATGAAAAAAGGTCCAAAAAATGAATTCTTTTTGTCTATCTGTATTTTGTATTTTAAATACTCAGAAACCAGCAGAGACTCTGTCGGCCATTTTGGCTTGAACTAACTCTCTCGCTCACTCTCCCTCCTGCTCGCTTGCTCGCTCGCTCTCTCTCTCTCTCCCTCTGTCTCTAAAGGAAGCAGCTTTTTGTGACCTTCAAATAGAGGCGTATCACGTGACTTCGGGTAGGTTTGTCAATCAGGAAAGGGGAGGGAACTGGAGTTGAAGCTTCCTTAAAGGGGAAGGAGCCTTTTTCTACCGGCTTTCATTTGTGCAATGCTGTTATCTTATACTCCCGCCTACAGATACTGCATGTGAAAGTGGCAACACCATAAGGGGAACAGATGAACAAAATAGAAAAACCTTTATTGGTTTATAGAAATATGCTCAGTTGTTAACGATGCTTGCAGATCATGGATCTGATCTTGGCTCCTTTGCTAGTTATTCTCTAGATGTTTGGGCAAGAACAGACTGGCAAACTGCTCTTTAAAAGGGGGCTTAAACAAAGCTTAACCTAAACAAAAAGAGAATTTAGTTTTTAGATTAAGATGAAACATAGGACACAACTGATATGTCTAGCTACCTCTGAAATACACAAAAAGGCGCAGTAACTGTACCAACTCACAAACTGAGTGGCAATCCAGAGAAGTTAAGCAGCACCCAAAATCACATACCTCAATTGGGGCAGAACAGGGGCTGTTTTTTGCCCTGAACTTGGCGTCCATTGTATTGAGTATAGCACTCAGTAGCCTCTCTCCCAAGCCTAAATGAAAACTAAGCTAGGGCTTCACAAAACCGATCCCTCCAAGCTCAGCACCTCTGAGTTAGCTTTAATCCCCTCCCTTCAGAGGAAGTAGTTCAGAGACTAGGCACTAAATTGAAGCCTATTTCGCTTCCTGAAGCCCCAGTCCCACTTCAGGGACATTTTGACTCTTCCCATCTAGAAAACCCACCCTGGACTTGAAGTAGAAGTCCAACCCTTCCCTCCCTGGGCCTCGTGTGGAGATATAACAGTGATGGTACCTTGGTTTATTTGCTTCTCTCTCTCTTTCTTTCTTTCTTCCTTCTTTTTTAAAAATTTATTTTTTGTGCACTGGTGTTTTGCCTGCATGTATGTTTGTGTGAGGGTGTGAAGCCCTGGAACTGGAGTTAAAATTGTGAGCTGTCATGTGGGTGCTGGGTATTGAACCCAGGTCCTCTGAAAGAGCAGCCAGTGCTCATAACTGCTGAGCCATCTCTCTGGCCCCTGGTTTCTTTCTCTTAATGGCTCTGTTCACTTTATCCTGGCCATGTCAAATTACTCACAGGCCAGGAGTGGTGGTGCATGCTGCTAATTCCAGTGCAGAGGCAGGTGAACCTCTGCTATACATAGCAAGTTCCAGGTCAGCCAGAGATGCAGCGTAACCCTGTCTTAGAAAGTCAGTTACTACCCAAAGCAAGCATCTTGAGTCTCCTAGTCCAAGTCAGGCCTTCTTGTGAGCATTCCCAGGACATACTTTTCTACTTCAGAGTTGTTTAGCTGTAAGACAGAAACTGCTTAATGTTGGTATTTCCCTATAAACTGTCAACTGTCTACAAACACCACCATCTTCCCTATATTTAGTGAGGTGTCACACTGAACTCCAAACAGCAGCTGAATGAATGAATGAATGAATGAATGAACCAATTGATCAAATCACCTGAAGCTCTGTTCTGAAGGGCTGGGCTAAACAGAAGGTAACAAACAAATATAAGAAGTTTAGGGGAATAAATGCCACAGATCTCCAGAAACCCAATCCATTCTATCTATTTTAAGGATTCTTTTTCTTTGTTTGTTTTTGACTTTTTCGAAATAGGGTTTCTCTGTTGTAACTCTGGCTGTCCTCGAACTCACAGAGATCCGCCTGCCTCTGCCTCCCCAGTGCTAGGATTAAAGGCATGTGCCACCACCGCCCCAGCTAGGATTCTTTAAGGACATAAACAGAAACAGTAGGCTGGCCAAGGTGCTTCTTCCAAACAAACTAGCCAGACTGGCGGTGATTGGAGAACCAAGGACTCTGAAGGCCAGGCTTTCCTCGAAAAAGAACTTGGTAATTCAGTCTAAACTCCCATCTGTTTGCCTTTCTGGCTTTCTATGCTTTTATATTGTCTCCCTCCGCTTTTCCACTCAGAAAAAGAACAGGAAAGGAGCTGCTTCTGGGCAAGCAGAGGCCATTGCCCAGTCAGTCTGGCCTCTAACACTCCATGGTGTAAAATGCTTCCACTGCCTGCACTACATGGAGGAGAATGGACAGGACCCTGGCTGACAACTGAGATGTAGGCAAAAAAAGGAAAATCCTAGGCTGGAAATTCTGAACATTAATCTATTTTTATCCTTCCAATACCTTCCAGATGAGCTGCAGAAACCTAACGTGGAGTACACTCAGTAAGTGAAAGTGTGTAGAGACTGACTACATAGCCGCCTTGTTTCAATTTATGACAGTTGCACATTCTTATTCTGCTGCCTCTGTTCTCCAAGGCACAGTATTATGGTACAGATATGTCCTGCTTTATTCAAGGTTACACAGAACTTCTTACACTTTTCCACTTATAGCCTTTCTTCACCTGACCAATTTTTATACAACCCAGGCCTATAGATATATAGCTATCTAAAACATTTGGTGGTGGTGAACATCTATAATTCCAATGTTCAAGAGTTCCAGCCTCAGGCTACACAGTGAATTTGAGGTCAGCCTGAGTTACATGAGACGCTGTCTCAAAAAGTAAAAAAAATGTCTGGGAAGAGAGTTCCATCAGTAAAGCATCTGCCAGGCAAGCCTAAGGAACTGAGTTTAGTCCCCATGTGAAACAAGACTTGAACATCATGATGGATTTCTGGCCTCCACATTCACTGGCACATACATGAACATACACACAAGAAATAAAATATGTATACAAATAAAATATCTACTGATAAATCATGAAAAATATTTTAAAATAATTCTTTGGTGTATTTGTAATATCACCATTTATTAAAAACAAATATATTAATGGAATAGATGTGCTTTATTTTTACATAAATTAAATCTTGGCTGAATAGTTATACTGTAGGGCATGAGGAATATTTAATGTTTTCGGAGCTGATTAATATTCTGATTTTATAATCATCAACACTGAGAAACACCACTTCACATAGAGCACAAAATGGCACAAATACATTTAGGGACATTTCAGGAATTCTTAGAATTCTATCCTAATCCCAAGCCAAAATTCATCCAAAGATATATATTATTAAGAGCAATTTAAACAGCAATCTTTAAAATCTAACATTCTAATACAACAATACAAGCCAGAAATACACCAATTTATACATAATGCTAAAGAACAACAATAGGAAAATATTAAGTCTTTGTTTTCCATAATTAAACCATTATGTTCCTATAAGAGTAGAACAGTTTGTATGAAAGGAAAAACACTGCAATCAGAACATACAATAGTCTTGAGTCTGAGCCAAGGTGTGTCAGCAGCATCTGCTGGCTCTGCACGGTGTAAAAGCATGTGCAATGCACAGTGCATGTGCTGCGTGTTCAGAAGCAAGGCTACAGTGAAGCCCCACAGTGTAACACAGATGAGCACTGCTGCAAACACCTCAGGCTAATTATGCATATGATTTTTGAATCAATTTTAAGTCACTGTGTATTCAGAAACTTTTTGCTGCTGCTCAAGATTTTTACAACACCCACATTCAGTTATACAATCCCATATAGGATCACAAACCACAGTTTCAAAAAGCTAGGGCTTGGACTAAAGAGATGGCTCGGTAGTTAAGAGTAGTTGCCGCTCTTCCAGAGGACCTAGGTTTGATTCCTAGCACCCACCTGACAGCTCACAATCATTTGTAACTCCAGTTATAGGTGCCCCCATACCTTATTCGGGCTTCCACAGGCATCAGGCAAGCACATGTACACAGATGTACATGAAGGCAAAACACCCATACACATAAAAAGTAACATAATAATAATTAAGAAAAAAAAAGAAGCTAGGGCCTAGCAAACATGAGACCCTGGACTCAATAACCATTACCTCTGGCACATACCTTCAGTAGAGAGAAATAAAAAGACCTAGAAGCCAGCTGGAGCTATATAGCTACACAGTCCTGTCAGAAATGATGAAGGGAAAAGAGGATTCAACTTAATGGCTGTAATGGTAGGGAAAATACAAAGTATCAAAAATCAAACCAAGAAAAATTAAGGCACTGGGTGTGGTAAAGCACAAATGTGATACTAGTACCTAGAAGACAGAGAACAGAGTATCAGGAATTCAAAGACAGTTTCAGGTACACAGAGTTCAAAGTGAGATGGGCAATGGGGAGAGACCTTGTCTCAAAACAAACAAGAAAAAAGAAAATAAAAAAAGGAACAAAAGAATCCAGAAAAAAAGTCTACATTATTATAAATTAAATCGGTTGCTTTTAGTAAAAGAATTTCATAAGCAAAATTATAAAAATTCTTTTAAAATCTGAGAGCAATAATAAATCAAATCATGTATTTACATAGGATGTATCTTTTGTTTCTATAACATGGGACAGAATCTTTAAACTCTCCAAAAGCAAGTATAGCAAGGACCTAGGCAGTTTTACAGCTGCTTTGAAAGATATGTGCTGAAATTTGTTTCCAGAAGCTCATCCTGTCTTTCTTATTGAGAACATACCCTAAATCAGTGGTTCTAAACCTGTGGGTCACGACCCCTTTGGGAGCCAAATGACCCTTTCACAGGGGTTGCCTAAGACCATCTGCATATCAGATATTTACATCATGATTTATAACATTAGCAAAATTACAGTTATGAAGTAGCAACAAAAATAATTTTATGGTTGGGGTCACCACAACACAAGGAACTGTATTAAAGGGTCCCAGCATTAGGAAGGTTGAGAACCACTGACCTAGATGAATAGGAGACAAATGAGAAAGGAATTGTGAGGTCAGAGAAGGTTTCTAGAGCCAGGTGGGGAGACATGGAGAAAGGGAACATGAACAAAGTGTATCTTGAAGGTGGTTCTTATTAAAAATGTATCTGTGACTCTTAAAGTCAGGCCAGCCAACCCTTTCAAAACTAGGACTCTTAGCTGGGTAAACAGTTCAGTGGCAAAGCATTTGCTTAGCATGCCTAAGATCCTGGGTATAACCTTCCCAGTGTCAAATCTTTAGATCTGTTTGTCTAACCTGGAGCACCTGGATAAGCCAGGAAACTAGAAAGGGACCACTGAGGGGAGGGGAAGAAAGCTCTTAAAGAAGAAGGCACAGTAGAACACGCATGAAAGGGAATGATGGGAAGAAGGGCTAAATGGGGAGGAGTGAAAAGAAGATCAGAGGAAGGGATAACTAACACTAGGGATATTTGAGAAAGTCATTGGCCTGAAGAGATGATTCAGTGGTTAAGAGCACTGGATGCTCTTGCAGAGGACCTAGGTTCAGTTTCCGGCATGTGGCTCACAACTGTTTGTAACTCCAATTCAAGGGGATCTGACACCCTTTTCTGGCCTCTGAAGGAACTAATACCTGCATGGTACATATACATATATTCAGGCAAACACTCAATACACTAAAATAAAATTATAAAAATAAAATAAAATAAAATTATAAAATAAAATAAAATAAAAGTAAGTATGAAACAAGAAAAAAAAACCCATATGGAAACTTACTGTTTTGTAAGTGGGCATGTGCGTGTGTGCGTGTGCGTGTGTAATTGGAATTACCCTACATAGAGGATAGTGCTCCTCCCAGAAGCCATAGGCTGGCAAATAAAAAGTCTAGTACTAAGTGAGATATCTGTCCCTCAAGGTGTTGGTCAGGGATGTCCTGGGAACCCCCAAAACAATGCAAGCTATTGGCACTGCCCTTGATTGTCACCAGGTTGGATAAGACCTTATTGCTCAAGACACCACACACTTTGGTCACAATCAAGCTGATGCTAAAAGGGAAGCTTCCTCTCTTGCTGGCTAGCTTTCACAGTACCGGAAGTTGCTCTGTAGGCTGCTGGCAAAGGAAAGAGGAAAGTCATCAACAGTCTTACCCAGCTGTGAATCCTGCAAGCTATAATAAGGACCAGACTGGCAAGATATGCCCATTGATGCAACAGTGGCGCAAATGGTATGGCACAAACAAATAGTGGCACAAACCAACTGTTTTCTGATTGGATTTAAGGTGTGGCACTTCATGAAAGGAAACACATACCTGGAACCCATGGCTGAAGAGGCCATAGGCTTTATAGGGTTAACCTACTATTATTTTGCTAAATTGACACAGTACCAAATTTCTCTCTAAAGATCTTAGATTAGTGCAGTTCTCAGCCCTCAGCAAAGAAGTGTATTTGTGCAGTAGACAGCAGTTAATGAAGAAGCTTATATCTGGTATAAGTGCAAAGAATATGTGTGTGTAGAGTCTTCAGCCATAAATGGGGTATCTATACAATACAGCCTCCCCCTGAGGCTCAGAGAAAATCTTGGGAGAGGGAGTAAAAAGATTTTAAGAGGCAGAAAGGTTGGGAAGAATCAGGGAAAAACAGTGTCTTCTGGACATGACAATAGCAATGTATTCTTGAACTCCTATCAGCTAGGGTCTCTTACACAAGATCAAGTCAGTCAACATTCTAGCACGGAGGAGGGAGGGGCCCTCAAGCCCCCATTCCTAGCAGAAGAGCTACTGACAGTTGATGGGTACTAGGGAAGGGAGAGAATCAAGTTTTCTTTAGTGTTGTGGTCCCTCATAGGTCAAACATGCTCTGTGGATGGTTCAGCATCCATGAATTTTTAGGTAGCACAAATCAGATATGAAGTTGGGAACAGATGGTAGGATAAATCTAGAGTTAGGGGAAGGATAGGAAATGAATATGATCAAAATACAACTATGTATCAGCTGGATATGGTGATGCATGCCTTTAACCCCAGCACTATGGAGGTAGAGGCAGGCAGAGTGAGTTTCAGTCCAGTTGGGACTACATAGTGAGACTGTCTCAAAACAAACAAATAAACAAAGGAGAGTGTGCATAGAAATCCTCAAAGAATTTGTCAAAGCTTGTTGCTCATATAAATAAGGGCTTATTCCTGGACTCTCATTATTCGTTCCACTGATTTATAGTCTCTGTTTTGATGCTGACAAATCATTATGCTGATTACTGCAATGATTACATCCGATATTGTTCTTTTTTGAAAAAAAATTGTTTTCACTATTTTATATTACATTTGTTTTCTTGTGTTAAACAAAACATAAAAATATTACACATTTGTAGGGTAGTATGTTTCAATGCATGTATATGTTGTACAATATTTAAATAAAGTTAAATAGATCTACTTCCCCCTACCCCCAAAAAAAGCTAAAAAGATACAGAAAAGCAGGCTCTGGGCTCTAGACTCAACAGTCACTATTTGAGTACCACTGTGTTACAGGTATCTTGCTCAGAACCAGGTCCAGGAAGCTGTAAAACTGTTTATTATCATCTGGAAAGGCAGCGGTCGAACACTTGCCTAATGTGTGTGAGGCCCTGGTTTCAATCTCTTGCACTACAAAGTCAGTCAGTCAGTCAGTCATCAATCAATCAATCAATCAATCAATCATGGTAAGTGTCATAATAAAAATGAGAAAAAAAAGTTTCACAGCAGAGGTGAGATCAGTTGCACTGAATATTCTTTTTCTCTCTCCCTTCCTCTTTTTTTCTCCTTCACTGCCTCTTTCTTTTTTTTTTTTATACCAGGCCAGGTTAAACCGATTCTGTGGCTGAGCATGATCCCCGTGCCTCTGTCTCCTGTGTGGTGTGCTGGTGTTCCAGAGGTAGGCCACCAAGCTCAGTTTTACTAGGTGCTGGGATTGGACCTGGGCTTTGCATATGGTAGGTAGGTGCGCTTCCAATTTAGTTATGTCTTCAGTCCCTTGAACTGAGTCCTAAAAGAAGGAGGTTGTCATTTTGCCAGATAGAGAAAATAAAGAGATAAAAGGAAAGTCTTTTCTAAATTTTGCTACCTTCAGTCCTACCAAACAACGTAACTAAGGAAGATGATGAGAAAAAATGTAACTGTGAGTTTTGATTTATGGTCTTACACTCAACACAGTCAGAAGGCAGAAATAGTACCTCAAATTACTTGGGAAACCCAATACAACTTGAATCCAATAATCTTTATTGTTGAAAATTAGAATGCTGTATTATATTCTGTTATATTTATGAATTAGAATTCTAAAGAGGTTTATATTTTTTTCCTTTCCTTTTTTTTTTTTTTGAGAGCAGGTCTTTCTATGTAGTCCTGGCTGTCCTGTAACTTGCTGTACAGAACAGGCTAGCCTCAAATTCAGAGAGATCTTATTGCCAAGTGCTGGGATTAAAGGCATGCACCACCATGCCCAGCTTTATTATTGTGTGTCTGTATACACTTTACATGGATGTCCGATGATGCCAAAAGAGGGCACTGGATGCCCAAGAGTAGAGCTACAGGCAGTTGCCCAAACTGGGTACCAAATTATGTCTTCTACAAGAGCAATAAGTGTTTTTAACCACTGAGCCATCTCTCCAGTTCCAGCCCTTCTAAATGAGGCTCATATCACCTCACCTAGCAGGAAAAACTGTTTTAAAAACCTCCAAATTCAGGGACTGGAAATGTAGCCTAGCAACAGAGTGCTTCCTACTATGGTCCTGGGTTCATTCTAGGAAAACAAGATCAAAGCAAAACATGCCTCAGATTCCTTGTTTGTGTCCCTGTATGAATGCTTATGCACATATATGCACATGTGTGGGGAGGTCAGAGGACAACTCAGGTGTCATTCCTCAGACACTGTAAACTTTCTTGTATGTTTTTAAGACAGGGTCTCTTTTTTTGGTCTAGTATTCACCACATAGACGAGTCTAGCTGGCCAGTGAGCTCCAGGGATCCGCTTGTGTCCACCTCCACAGTGCGGAGATTAAAAGTGCACATCACCAACACGAGCTTTTTTATACACAGATTCTGGGAATTTAACTCAGATCCCCAAGTACTTTACTGGCTAAACTATCTCCCCAGCCCAAACTTTAATTTAAAAAAATTAAAATTTTGATGTACAGTTTTTAAAAATTTTATGTGTATGGGTGTTTTTCTTGCATGTATGTCTTTGTACCATATCTGTGCCTGGTGCCCTCATAAGCCAAGAAAGGATGTCATATCCCCTGCAACTAGAGGTATAAGCAGTTATGAATTGCCATATAGTTATTGGGTATCAAACCTGGGTCTTCTGGAAGAGCAGTAAATAATTTTAACTGCTGAACCATCTCTTCAGTGCCTGGCCCATCTTAAGAAAATAACTCAAATTCTCCAGATCCAAATCTCAAAGGCTAAATTCCAATACTTTTCTCCATCTCCATGGTACCACATAAAAACCTCCATGGCAGTATCTGCCTACCCATATTGTGGCTATCTGTCATTTTTTTTTTTTTTTGGGTTTTGTTTTGAAACAGAGTCTTCTATGAAGCCCAGGCTAGCCCCAAACTCACAATCTTCTGGTCTTACACATTAAGAACTGGAATTACAGGAGTATACTAACAAGCCCAGTTTGTCAATTTTTAACTAAGTTTCCATTGCTTTATTTATTTGTTTGTTTGTTTGTTTGTTTGTTTTCAAAACAGGGTTTCTCTGTTGTAACCCTGGCTGTCCTAGAACTCGCTCTGTAGATCATACTGGCTTCAAACTCACAGAGATCTGTCTGCCTCTGCCTCCTAAATTCTGGGATTAAAGGTGCCATTGCCACCCTGCAATTTATTTCTTAAATTTAAATAAATATTCATTGCTATGCACACAGAATGTAATACTATCCACCATAAAAATGAAATCTTGTCATTTTTAACTTAAGTAAATCTCAGAAGACATGTTTAAATAAAGTAAGGCAATGTGGTAGTTTGAATGAGAATGGCCCCTTATAGGGGCTAGCTCATACAGTTTAATGTTTGGTCTGAAGCTGGTGAACTGTTTGGGAAGGATTAGGAGGTGTGATCTTGCTGGAGGAGATGTGTCACTGGAGTGGGCTTTGAAGTTTCAAAAGCCCATGCCCTTCTACTCTCACTCTCTGCCTCCTACTTAGGGATAAGGATGTGAGCTCTCACTATTGCTCCAGCACCATTTCTGCCTGCCAGTTGCCATGCCCCTGCCATGATGGTCATGGACTCTAACCCTCTTGAGATGTAAGCCCTGATAAGGTCTTTCTTCTATAAGTTTCTTTGGTCACGAGTTTCTTCATGGCAATAAAAAAGTAACTAAGACAGCCAGGTGCAGAAAGGATAAATATCAATCACACTCAATGGTAGAATCTAAAAAACTGTGTAGAGCAGAACAGCAGTCACCAGAGGTTAGGAGAGCAGCAGGGAGTAGAAGACATGGAGAGGCTGGCCAACAGTACAATGTTTCCAATTACTCAAGAAGAGACTTCTGGTGTTCTACTATAAGTAGCTGAACTATAGAAAGCAACAATTATATATATAATGTCAGTGCTGGCATCAAACCAAGGGCCTTGCACATGCTAGCAAGTGTTCTACCACTGAGTTCTTTTATAAGTAGAGCCTCACTATGTAGCCCAAGACTTTGAACTCCCTCTCCTCTGGTATTTCAAGATAGGGTTTCTCTGTGTAGCCCTGGATGTCCTAGAACTCTCTCTCTCTGTAGACCAGGCTAGAGTCAAACTCAGAGATCCTCTGTCTCTCTGCCATCCAATTGCTGGGATTAAAGGTATTTGCCACCATGCCAGGCGACTCTGAATTCTTTTTCCCCCCATCGACCAGAGTTTCTCTGTTGAAGCCCTGGCTGTCCTGGATTTGTCTGCCTCTGCCTCTTGAGTGCTTATATTAAAGGTGTTTGCTACTACCTCCTGGTGACTTTGAACTCTTGATGCTCCTGTTTCAGGCTTTAAAGTGCTGGGATTATAGGCATATATCATGTCCAGCTGTACTTTGTGTTTCAAATACTTAAAAAAGAGAATTTTTAATGGTCTCATAACAACAATAATAAAATAAATGTTTAAGGTGATAAATATGCTAGTCATTCTGATTTGATCATTACATAATGTATACATTTATTAAAATATCATATTGTACTGATAAATATACCAATTTTAAAGTAAGGATTTGGCTAGAGAGATGGCTCAGTGGTTAAGAGCACTGGCTGCTCTTCCAGAAGACCTGGGTTCAGTTCCCAGCAGCTCACAACCATCTGTAAATCCAGTTCCAGGGGATCTGATGCCCTCTTCTGGCCTCCCTGGACACTAGGCAAGCAATACACACACACACACACACACACACACACCCCTGTTGGAAAGGGAAAAAAAAAAAAGCCTTAAAGTAAGCATTTAACTTTTAAACCCAATTATTTATTTGAAACTAATTATATTTTTCTGAAAGAGCATCTTTATAAAACCTGACTTATTACTGGCAAGAAAGTAATGTGTTTCTGCTGAACAGAGGCATCGGGAGGGTGGACCAGCTGTGTAAGGGACAGCACAGGCATGAGGATTCTCAAACAGCAGTGCAAATCTGTGGGCAGGCTAGAAGTGTCTGAAAGAGGCCATTAGAAACCAAGAAATAAGGAAATAATCCCTTTTATTTTTGTAAAAAAAGAAGGCAACCAAGAAGCTAGAAAGACATTTTCTACAAAGTAAACAAGAAGCAATAACAGGCTTATAGACAGGACACTTGAAAGAGTGGTACTGAGCTAATCTATCCAGTGGGATAGTCAAGAAAGCTCTGGGTATCAAATACAGGGTGGTGGCAGCAGTGGTGGTGGCATCATTGGTCTCAGCACTCAGGGGGCAGAAGCAGATCGATCTCTGAGTTTGAGGCCAGCCTGGACTATAGGTCGAGTTCCAGGAAGACTACACAGAGAAACCCTGTCTTGAAAAAAAAGGATGGAGGGAGGGAGGAAGGAAGGACAGGAAGCAAGCAAGCTAGCTCTGGATATCAAATCAAACAACATGCTATCAGATATTGTTCTTTTGCTATTAACAAATAACATCCTAGAATTTCAGGGTTCTTGATAACCTCCTACCTCACATTTTCAAAGTGGGTTGTAGAACAGGGGTGGGAACTTAGGGTCTTCTTCATTCATTCTAGCATGTATTTGTTGGTGTTTGTTGTGTAGTAGGTACTTCTTAGGAAGAGATTAGGGCAACCAAAATCTCCATCCTTGCTTGCAAAACCAGGGGTCTAGCATAAAGCCTCACTGAACCTGGCTTTTTTTGGCTGCATGTCCTCAGGTTGTCTTTCCTAGCAACCCTACATCAACTCAGATTCCTGGTAGGGAGAGGAATCCAAGAAGGGTGCTGAGGGCAGAGCCCTATGTAGTGATCATAAACATATACTAGCATCTACTCCATGAGATTCTGGATATGAACTATATTTACATAATATTAAAAGATTCAAAACATTTTACAAGCTCATGATAATAGTATCTCTGGGAAGGAGCCTTAAAAATACCACTTCTTTTCTTTCTTCCTTTTTGTCTCTTTTAAAAATTTTTTATTTTTGAGACAAAGTCCACATGTAGGCCAGGTGGCCTAGAACTTGATATATAGTCAAGGCTGGCCTTGAACTTCTGACCCTCTCGCTTCTGCTTCCCCTGTGGCAGGATGAGAATGCTGAGATCATATGCATTTCACAGCCTGGTCTCATACCTGCCTTTCAAGTAAAATATTCCACAAAGTTATAGTATGTGAGTGTACATGTACACACACATACACACGTACACACTTACACACGTACACACACACACACACTTACACACAGACACACACAAAGTAGGCCAGGTATGACAGTGGTACTCCTTTAATCCTAGCACTTAACACTCAAGAAACGGAGGCAGGAGCATCTCTATCAGTTTTGCAGCCAGCTTGGTCTACATAAGGAGTTCAAGGCCAGTCCTGACTATATAATGAGACCCTGCCTCAAAAAAAGTAAAATAAAGTAAGACTTCTATTAAATTAATCACAATCCTCTGTGAGCTAAGTGAGCTATCCTGTCTCTTGTTGGCTAATGTCACTATCTTAGTCTATAAGAAGAGATCAGCCTTGCAGGCATCCAAGATCCTTATAAAACAAAATCCAGAGCTTATTTATAATTAAGAGACACTTGAACAAAAAGACGTTTCTTCTGAGAAGTAATTCTTTTAAGCAGCTTCAGTGGAAATTAGAAAATTTATTAGCAGCAGAAAGTTTCCCATAAATGGTATACAAAATATTGATGATTTCACTCAAATTTTTAAAAGCAAATATTTCAAGAGTATAAAATATCTATTAAGCCACTTATGATACTTTATAAATAACAATTAACTTGAAAACAAAATTCATAACTTCTCTTTCCCACAAATCTGCAAAGATTATATAGAAAAGCAAACTATTCTCCTGATGTCCAGATTCCTGGGTAATTACTGAGTTTGCAGAGAGTTCAACTTAGTATTTCTTAACACATTTATGGTAATATGCTCATGTTTTAATGGCTCAAAGAGGTAAAAAGGGATGAGGGAAAGGAGGGAGAGTCAGGGACAGAAGCAACAATCTGTGAAAACCTGGCTGTACAATACACAAAATAAGCTTGGTGGTGTACGCCTTTAATCCCATCACTTGGGAGGCAGAAAGAAGCAGATCTCTGTGAGTTCGAGGCCAGTCTGATTTACATAGTTAGTTCCAGGTCAGCAGAGACACACAGTGAGACCCTGTCTCAAGCAAGCAAGCAAGCAAGGAAGGAAGCAAGTAAGCAAACAAACACAAAATGAAAAATTTTTAAATAAAACAAGGGCTGGAGAGATGGCTCAGCAGTTAAGAGCACTGACTACTCTTCCAGAGGTCCTGAGTTCAATTCCCAGCATCCACATGGTGGCTTACAATCAACTATGATGGGATCAGATACCCTCTTATGGTATGCAGGTGTACATGCAGATAGAGCACTCATAAATAAAAATAAATAAATCTTAAAAAAAACAAATAAATAAAACAAAACATTTGGGTAGTGATGGCGTATGCCTTTAATCCCAGAACTTGGAAGGCAGAGACAGGCGGACCTCTGAGTTCTAGGTCAGCCTAGTCTACAGAGTGAGGTCCAAGACAGCCAGGGCTACAAAGAGAAACCCTGTCTGGAAATAGTAAAATGACAATTGTGGAAACAGGGACTGTGACAGTACATGGGTAGCATGTGTTCAATCCCTAGTATTGTAGGCTAAAAGGAAGAAAGGAAGAAGAGAAGGAAAGGAAAGGAAGGAGGGAAGGAAAAAGGGAGGAAAACAAAAAGGCATAGTGTTAAACAGAGTAGCCAAACAGAAAACAAAGAATACCACAGCAAAAGGCATCTTACTTTTTCCTTTTCTATGGACTGAGCTCAGGACCTTGTGTGTACTAGGCAAGTGCTCTACAACTAATGCTACATGTCCAGCCTAGGGATGCTTAGTCTGATCTAGGGTAAACTTTAAAATTTTTATCTATTTATTATAATGTGTATGATATGCTAGTGAATCTGGGTGTGCACACGACACAATTCATGTGTGGAGGTTAGAGGACAACACTTGGGAGGCCAGTCTTTCCTTTCACTTCTACATGGGTTTCAGGGATCACTCAGTTTATGGGAGTTGTATGGCAAATACTTTTGCCTACTGAGCTCCTTGGCAGGACCCATAAACAAATTTTTATGACTGGTTTTATGTTGTAAGTTGAATCCATTCATAGGCTGGTAGAAACTTTGTTGTTGGAGACAGGTTCTTCTGTATCCCAGGATGGCTGTGAACTCACTATATACTTGAGGATGACCTTGAACTTCAGATCCTTTTGCCTTCATCTTTGAGTGCTGGGATTCAGGTATGATGCAGTATAATATCCAGTTTATGCTACTGATGCTGGGGACCAAACCCAAGGCTCTGGTGCATGCTAGGCAAGCACTGTATGTATTGAATGCCATCCCCTGCTCTCTGGACCACTGTGAGTAATACAGCAATATGCAGTGATCTTGAGTAAATTTTATAACTCTTGTGCTCCATTTGCCCTCTTTCCATAAGTAACATAGGCTAGTTATATAACCCATTTTACCAATAAATGAGCAATTTTAGTAAATCGATGTGGAAAAATATTAAGTTGGAATCTGTCTAGGAGCTGGGTAGAGACCACAGTGGCAGAGCATTTACCTGGCATTTGCAAAGCCCTGAGTCCAATCACAGTACCACAGGGGGAAAAAATACCAGAAACCGTAAAACAAACAAATGAAAACTTTTTCTTGTTTTACTTGAACAAAAAAAAAAACACAGCCCCTGTGCTCCTGACTCTCACCGAGGGTAAACATCTTCAGGAAGAAAAGACAGATTTCTCCTTAATTACTTCAACATAGGGTAACAGGGCAGAACCAGAATGAATGAACAAACAAAAACAAACAAATGAGGGTTGGGACTCTAGTTTAGTGCTAACCATCCTTAGTACCAAACCAAATCACAACAATTGAACCTCAGGATTTAGGGGGCTCTTAGAGAATGGTAAAGGTATCACACAAGACATTCAAGTTTAATAAAGCTGTTTCAAACTCTCTAAAAGCAGAAAAGCCCACATATGTACATAATGTGCCCCCAAGGATTACTGAGCACTGAAAGAAGCCATCTAAGGGCAAGTGTTACCAGAGAAGGTTTGTTTAGGTAATGGACACCCTCTAAAGAGCAGAACTTTGATTGGTGTATAGGAAATAGGCTTAATACCTTTCCATTGCTTTCCCCAACTTCCTACTACTCATGAGACTTTAACCTTGACTACTGTTACTGTGTTAACCACAGTCCCTTTCAGAAACACTGCCCATGGATAACAAGAGAATTGACAGAATAATACAATAAGCACCTTAAAGTTGGAAAAATCTGGGATCAAATCTTAAATTCCATTTCGAGTTGTACTGACACGGACTGATCTCCGAGGAAAATAGAGACAATGTGCTACACATGAAAGAATGCTGGGGCTGGAAAGATGGCTCAGTAGTAAAGAGCCCTGGATGCTCTTCCAGAGGACTGAGGTCTGATTCCCAGCATCCACATGGCAACCATCTATAACTCCAGTTTCAGGGTATCTGGTACCTTCTTCTAGCCAGCATGCATGTGGTATACAGATGTACATGTAGGCAAAACATCTATACATATAAAATAAAAATAAGTAAGTCTTCAAAAAAAAAGGTGACCCAGTAATGATAGCATGTATCTATCTTGAATACAGAAAGCCTTGACAAACGGAACTGTGATTTTTATAGGACAAGATTGTAGGGTAGGAGAGTGGGTGGGGCCATGGAGAAAATCAGCTCAAGTATTTCTCCTGCTTTCCACTGAGACCAAATAGACGTCTGGCATTCTAATTCTCTAAAGAGGAATTGACGCCATCAGCCTATCTAAAATGAAAGTGCATTAGACAGAATGGAGTAAAGTTAGGATTTATACTGTGAGCTATTTTTAAAACTGCTAGCTTAGCAAATTAAATGGCTGTGAAAATCTCCTGGTTTCCATTCACAACAAACACAAGACAAGGCACTCTCCTTTAATGAATCTGGTCTCCTGGCAGCATAGTCTATTCTGCATAATTCATTCCTAAGGGCTTAGGAAACTTCATTTTCTTAAGATACACCAAAATTAAACTATTTTCTAGGAAAAAAAAAAGATGGAGAAAGACGAAGGAGAGGAGTTTTTCTTTACAGATTTTTGGTAAATCCTATGAATCACCATCCCATTCAATTTAGGAAACTACTGTCTAAATAAAACTTGGAATTATGTCAGTGCTTTAAGCCAGTCTTTAAGTGTTTTTTTTTTTTCCTTTAAAAGGGCATATGAAAAACCAGTCTGTCTGCTCTGAAACACAATTTTGAAAATTTTATGACAGATGAAAGGAAAATAAAATCCATTCGCCACCACTAAAAAGCCACACCAAAGGTGCCAAATTGAAGTTTAAAATCAGTCACCTTTTCAAAAGTCAGGAGATAAATCCTGAATTACTGAGAATATTGGCTAATTTATGGTATTTATAGCACCTGTTCCATCAGATTAAAATTTTGTTATTTAAATAATGATCAGAAGTTTCAATTATTGCTGTAATTGAATTTCAGGAAGTACTATGAAGACAAACCCATACTTGGGGTGTGCAGACAGTCCATTAAGGCCTCTATGAAGACATTGCTAAGGAAAGGAAGCACCATTTCATACTTTCTTTGGAAAACACCCAAACTTAATTAGTTCAATTTGGAACGTCCTGAGCCTTAAGCCTTTGCTTAAGCATAACATAAATTTTGATTACCCAAGTGTGAAAACCAACAAAGCCAACTTTCTTGTCCCTCTCGTTAGTTTATAAATAGAAATAATGCATCAACAAAGCAACTGGTGTTCTCCACAGTATCTCCGATGTGTACACATCCCAGCAAACATGCTTGCAGCATACTGAACCAAGTGCTTCTGAAGATTTGTAATAGGACCCTTTTTAAATAAACTGTGACTCACTGTTTGCTTTCTTCTCCAGGAGGTGGAGTCTTGCCATGCCCTTCCATTACAAAATCCTCCTGTTCCACCTGCAAAGGCAAGCAGCACAGGTCAACAGCAGTCAGTACTGTGATGTTACTCCGGTGCCATGCTCTGCTCTGGTGCACACTCACAGGGCCATGTTGCTACAGTAACTAGAACAGAAGTGAGGGCCTGAGACTTCATTTTCCAGGTTTGTTCATGGCACCTCTCCTTGGGTGAACAGGTTTGCAGGATGAAAAAGGAAGAGTGTTGATCAATAACTCATGCAACTGTGACAAAGGACTAGCATCTGGAACATAAAAAACTAAGACTCAATGAGAAAATATCAGCCCATGAAAAAAAACAATTGAGTAAGAGTTTCACTGAAAAGAACACATAAATAGTCTGTAAACACATGAAAAGCTGCTTAATTTCATGTCATTAAGGAAAATACAAATTAAAACCACAAAGAGATTTTTTTTTTACAGCTGCAATACTGGGTAAAATGACAAGCCCAGCAAATGAAGTGTTAGCAGAGGTGAGGAGCATGGCAACTCTCCACTCCTAGTGGGAGGGAAAACTGGTACGACGACTTTGAGAAAGTCTGCCCTCACTGGTACATCTGAATACAGACTTATCATACAAACTACAAATGCATTTCTAGGTAAGTGCTCTAAAGAGACTTGTACATATACAAAAGTATCACCAGGCGGTGGCGCTCGCCTTTAATCCCAGCACTCAGGAGGTAGAGGTAGGTGGATCTCCGAATTTGAGGCCAGGCAGGTCTACAGAGGGAGTTCCAGGACAGCTACAGTTACAACATAAAACCCTGTCTTGAAAAACCAAAAAAATAACAACAACAAAAAAATGTCTTATCTGATTTATATTCTCCCCCCACCAGACAGGGTTTTCTCTATGGCCTTGAACTCACAAAGGACTACTTGCCTCTACCTCCCAAGTGCTGGGATTAAAGGTATGCCCAGCAGATAGTAACATTTTTAACAGAAGAAAATGTAGAAATAAATATCCACTGACAGTAAAATAAATAGGTTGTGACATTTTTAGCTATACACTAAATCCAGCTAAGTTACAAAAATCTACCTTTATTGAGAGAAGCAAACCATTAAAGAATACCTTCATCCCTTGGTATATACAGAGGACTGGCTCCAAGATGCTCAAGGATACCAAAATCCAAGGAGGCTTGGCACAAAATGGTATGGAATTTGCAAACAATCTATGCTAAGGTAACTGTTGTAGAAGTTTATTTTTAGTTGTGTTTAAAGTATTGTTTTGTGTACTGTTGGGTGAGGGGCCACTTAGGTCTTAGTGTTTTGTATGGTCTACAAGTGTTGGATTTATGTGGGAGATAATTGATTGCTATGATCTGCATGTGCTATCAGTAGAACACCTGAGGAGTTCTGTATCAATAAAAACATCTGAGCTGGGATGCTCAGGGTTCCACTGTCTCATATGGCACTGGCCAGGATTGCTGAGGTCTGGCAGGGCTTGCAACAATGAAAATGCCTCAGTGTCTTCTTTGCTGAGCCTACAGAGCAGTGTACTACTACAGATAACATAGTATGTACCACTGGATCCAGAAATATTTAGTTTAAAATTATATTATTTGTTTGTGTATTATGTATGTATGTATGTACATACCTGGGGAGGTCAGAGGATAACCTGTGGGAGTTGGTTGCCTCCTTCTACCATGTGGGTTCTGGGGATTGTTGGCAGCAAGAGTTTTTACCCACTGAGCCATCTTACCGACCAAGATATTTTTGTTGTTTTTTGTTTGGAATAGGATCTCATGTAGTCCTGGCTGGAAATGAATTTGTTATGGACCTGAGGCTGATCTTGATCTTCTAATCCTCCTGCCTCTTACCTCTCAAGTGCTGGGATAACACGATACAATCACCATGCTCAGTGCTAGATTTCTTTTAACACCTAATACAAAATGAACAAATGCTATGTGAATAGTTGTCATAGTGCATTGTCTATGGAATAACAAAAAAACATCTGCACATGCTCAGTGTAAGTACAATCTCTCTAATATTGTTTTTCTTAGTACAGAGAATAGAACCTAGTGCCTCATGCATGGCAGGCAAGAATTCTATGACTAAGATAGAGCCCCTACCCCCTACCCTAAGTATTTCCTAATTGTAATAGGTTGAGTGTTTTGAATGAGGAACTCACACAGGGAGGATGGTATATACAAATATAATATGACTTTATTTATGAATATGAACAAACATATATGTATATACAAACTGTTGCTATATGTAGCATAGGCTGGCTTCAAACTCACAATCCTTCTTCCTCAGCCTACATATAATTATTTACTTAAAGATTTATTTATATTTTATGTGCATGGTGCTCACTGAGGCCAGAAGAAGGCATTGGATCCCCTGGAACTGGAGTTACAGAGTTGTAAGCTGCCATGTGGGTGCTGGGAATCAAATCTGGGTCCACTGGAAGAGCAGCGGTGCTCTTAACCTCTAAGACAACTGTCCAGCACTGTTATATACAGTTTTAAACACAGCTTGAACATTCCCAATCTGAAAATTTTATTATACTGGTACTTGATGTTTCAGTATTCAGATTTTAGATTTCTAGATTAAGATGCATGATTTTTAAATGCTATATAAATGTATCAAAACCAAAAAGCTCAAAATCTGAAATACTTCTGGTCCTGATAATTTAAAGATAAAGGAAATTCATCCTGTATATGTATACATACATACACATATATGTTACACACACACACACACACACACACACACACACACACACACACACACATATATATTAAGCAAGAGAGACAACATGATCAAGAAGGAGATTCATTTAGGGAGAATGCATGGAGCTATCTATTTCTTGCCTTAATCCTAGCACTCAGGAAGCAGAGTCAAGTGAATCTGAGTTTGAGGCCAGAGAGACCCTATCACAAACACACAAACACACACACACACACACACACACACACACAGATGTTTTCTTCAGAATTATTTTTAACTATTTATGTGTATGTATACTTAACATATAGCTTATATAAATTTCAAAGGAAAAGAGCATTTTTACTGTTCCAGATGTTTACTGGTCCACACAAAAAGTGACAGAGCTGGAGAGATCTCTATTAATCGACTTATTAGTCCTATGAAAACGACCCCAAAAGGCATGATTTTAAAACAGCAAAACGAAGGGATGGATGGGGTGATGGTCCAATGGTTGAGAGCACTTTCTGTTTCTGCAGAGGGCCTGGGTTTGTTCCCAGTACCCACATGGGTGCTCACAACCATCCCAGGGGATCTGATACCCTCTTCTGGCCTAGCCAGAAGGAAATCACGTGGTATACATGCAGACATTCAGGGAAAACATTCATACACACAAAATAAAAAGTAATAAATCTTTAAAACAGCAAACATGTATGTCCAAAGATATGGGATCTCTCACATGTTAAAACAAACAAACAAACAAAACATTTCCTTATAGGACCCAATAATGTGGAAAACAGACAAGAACCATGGCGTGCTCATGCAACCAAGTCTGACAATATGAGTTTGACCCCTGAAACAAAATAAACACAAATGCTTTTAAAAATCACTAATCAGGTATGGTGACTCATAGATGTAATTACAGTACAAATGCAGGACTATCACTGCAAGTTCAAGGCCAGCCTGGTCCACACAATGAGTTCCCGGACAGCCATGGCTATATAGCAAGACCTTATCTAAAAAAACAAACAAACAAAAAACAAAATACAAAAGATCAAAAAAACACTGATCTGTTTATTTTATGCACTTAACCATAGAAATGTTGCTTTTTTCCCTTTTTTTTTTTTAGACGGTTTCTCTGTTGTAACTCTAGCTGTCCTAGAACTCACTCTGTAGGCCTGGAACTCACAGAGATCTGCCTGCCTCTGCTCCCAAAGTGCTGGGATTAAAGGCGTATGCCACGACTGCCCGGCCAAATGTCATCTTTTAATCAAGTGGGAAAGGGTTAAAAAAATAAAACAAAAACTGTGAAATGCATTAAGTTTCTTGGAATTTTAGGCCTAAATCATTTTCTCAAAGACCAAAATGTCTAGTTTCCCACTCAGATATATCACAAAGCTGTCTTTCTTCCTGAAAAGTGTTCTCCAATTAAAAAAACCTCTCAATTGTGACCTCTGTTTACTAGCAGAAAAAAAGTAGGAATGGGTGTGTTCTACTGATAATCAATACTACAATGTCAAAATAATGCTAAGCAGCAACAACTAAAAATGTTACAAAATCTTCTATATCAGCTCCCAGATCTTCAACTCCAGACCTCATGTTCTAGCTGGCTGTCCCAAAAGATCCAAAATGAAACATGATCTTAGTTCCTAAATTTCTTCTCCTATTCATATCCTATTTTTCCTTTGTCCACTTTTGCACACTTCCATGTGTATGGTGTACACGTGTGTGTATGTGGGTACACGTGCAATGTGTGTACACTCATATGAAGGCCCAAGGTAAATGCCAGGAATTAACCTTGATTGCTTCTTCACCTTTCTTTCATCATTGAGGCAGGATCTCTCTCAATCAAATCCAGAACCTGTTGATATGATTAGTCTCACTAGCCAGCTTTCTCTGAGGACCCCGTCTCTACCTTGGCTGGAATTACAAATGGGCTGCCACATCCACCTGGCATGTGTGTGTTCTGGGAATCCAAACTCCTGTCCTCATGCTTGTCCAGCAAGCACTTTAACCACTGAGCCATGTCCCTAGCCGCCTTTATCCCCTAATACTTATGTAAATAGTACCACAATTTACTAAGATCTCTTAGCAAGAAACCTATAATTATATGAGATCCTTAATGTCTCTTCCATAATCTCACATTCAAAGAGACTCCAAGATGAGAGGGACTCACCTATCCCTGGGGCACTGAGCAGGTGTTAAGCATTGTTAAAGCACTTTAAAAACTGTTAAAATCACTATTAGTGTTGTTGATAAGGTCTTCAGTTCTTAACATAAGCACTCCATCTGAAGTTCATTTTCTTGTAAATAAGCAAATGGGGGGGCATGTTGACTTGCTACTGTTGAGTTATACTCTCCCTTGCTGCCCACATTCCTTAAGCAAAAGGACTGTCAGTCAAATAGTCAGATGCCCGCTCTTATTCTAGCACCAGCTGTTTTAAACACTCCTCTTATACATTCAGGAAAACACATGATGACCTAGATGCTTGTTTTGGCTCTTGAAAGTACAAGGCCCAGCAAGGACTGTTTCAGTTTGTACCAGATGTTTTGGTATCAGGAACCTCAGTGAACTCCAGGTGACTCGGCAGCCAGAGAATGTGCACTTTCCCTAGTGGGCCTACTAGAGGGAATTCTGTGACTGGTGGGAAAGGGACACTCCTGACTAGTGCAAACACAAACCCTCATTTGCACAAAAGGTTTACTATGATGGGTACAAATACCTCTTCTCTGGATATATAAGCAAGCAGGCTTGCTTGTAACATTATACTCAATAAAAGACTTTCTCAAGCAGTTTTTCTTTCCCTTTTTCAGGATCAGTTGGAAATGAAAGAAACAACAGACAGCGAAACAAAGCAGTGACAGAGGCAGTAGAGAGACAGCAATAGCAGAACAGCTGGAATGAAGCGCTTTGAAGCCATGAGTAGCCAGATACTTGAAGTTGAACAAAAGGCAGAGTTGAGCACTGGGTGGGTAGGCTGAGCTGTACACACAGGAACACATGTACATGCATATACCACATACATGCACAAACAACAAATGGTAGTTGTCATCTGAATAATGATAGCTGAAGTTCCTTTATCTTCACATGTACCCATACATATGTACCTGAACACACAAAACAAGACACTACAGTTCATAACTCAACAGTTTCCATCTCAGGTAAGGTGCTTCATTCAGCACCTGTTGATGTGGATGTGACAGCATCTGCAATGCAAAAGCATGTTGTGTCAGATTCAAGGCCACAGTGAAGCTGGGAACTCCAACAGTGGCAAGCACTGCCGCAAACACCTTCTGTTCATTATACATCTGATTTTGCACTAATTTTTGGTTGATACATGTCCATGCATCTTTTATTGTTGTCACAACCCCCACAATATCTACCTGTCTCAAATAGCTACCCATCTCTCCCTTCAGTAACTGGCAAGCCTGGGCTCAGGCCTACCACCAATCCATATTGTTTTACCCCCAACATCCAATCTGAAAATAAAAAAAAACCCTGAAATCTGACTTTGCCTACAGAAATTCCCCTACTCCTCCCTTCTGATGAAAACTGCAAGGAGTCTTCATGACTTCTGTTCCCAGCGTGCTCTTTCCCAAAGTCTTTTTGGATCTTAACACACTGGAAGACAGCATTTCCTTCTCAGTATCCCAAATGTGCTTCTCCATTGACTTGCCCTTAGGACATTCCTACCTTGTCAACCCCCTCATCTCATCTGCAGCTTCTGCCCCTGAGTTACAGAGCATTGCTGTAGAAAGTGACAAAAGTTAGTCCTACACCAGGGGTATGTAAGTCACTGGTGCTGCCTGGAAGGTTCCCATCCCTCTCTGGGCCTACTCACCAGTCATTTTCATTTTCTAGGAAAGTGCCTGCTGACAGCTAGCACTTCCTTCTCTGTCCTCCACCTGCTCTTAAACCTCTACTCTGCAGTGCCTCTTGAGGTACCTCTTATGACCCTTTGTTCTAGTTCCCCTTTGGGCGAGCTTGGGATAGACAGAAGCCATGTAATCTTTGTGGACAGAACACAGGCGTTCGGCATGGGCATTCATTCATTCAACACAATTTCCAAAGCCCCTTTTCCAAAAGGTAGACACTGGGTTGAGGGAATGAATGAATGTCCCATCTACACAACCACATCTCTCCTACACAGTCAGTATTTTTTCTACAATTCCCAAACATAAAGGGCCCACCTTTAGGTGGCTACTCCTGCTCCACCAGGCCGAATGTTGTCTTGAAAACTTACTTTACACAAAGCCTCTTTCACTCTTCTGACATGACTACAAACTTGTGTCTTTAACTCATTCTCCTCACCCACCTCCGCTGCTCTGCCTTTCCTTGGATCCTGAACTCTTAATCTACACTAAGTACTCTGCTTTCTCTGGACCTGCACCCATTCCTCATTTTCAGTAAGTTTGACTCTTCAATAAACACATATTTTGCAATCTCTCAATCTAAAAATCTATTTAGGCTTTGTGATGTCTCGGATATCCCCTAGTAGGTTTTGTTTGTTTTAAACTATCATAATTACCACCTGCAACTCAAAATCTCCCAGCCTCTCATGACCAGTTCTGTCTTTTTCTTTCCTCCTTCCTCCCTTTTTTTTTTTTTTTTTCACGACAGGGTTTCCCTGTGTAGCCCTGGCTGTCCTGGAATTCACTCTGTAGACCAGGCTGGCCTCAAATTCAGAGAGATCCACCTGCCTCTGCCTCCCAAGTGCTGGGATTAAAGGCGTGCTGCTACTACCACCTGGTCTTTTTTTTTTTTCAAAGATTTATTTATTTTTATTTTATACATATGAGTATTTTGTTTACATGTATGTAAGTATAGCAAATGCATGCAGTGCTTGCAGAGGCCAGAAGAGGGTACTGGAGCCTCTGGAACTGGAGTTAGTCAGTTGTAAGCTGCCATATGAGTGCTGGAAACCAAATGCCAGTTTCTCATCCTCTTGGTCTCTGGCAGTAGCCATCCATTCTGCTTTGTGTCTCTATAAATACAATTTAGGGTAAGTGGAATGATGCATTTGCCTTTTTGTAACTGCTTATTTCACTTAGCATAATATCACCAAGCTCACCAATGTTCCAGCATGTGTCGGAATTTTCCTTTTGAGGCTAAATCATGTTCCATACGTATACGCCACGTTTTTTATCCATTCCCCCATTAATACACATTTCTGATAGCTTCCACCTTCTGGATCTTGTGAATGATGCTGTTATAAACACAGGTGGGCAAATATTTCTTTGCTTCCATGCTTTCAATTCCAAATAAATTTATATGATAGTGATTCTTGTGTGTGCTTGTGTGTGCGCCCACATACCATGATGTGTATGTAGAAATCAGAGACAACCCTGAGTCAATTCTCTGTTTCTACCTTTACAAGGGTTGTCAGGTGTGGTGGAAGCACCTTTATCCACTGAGCCATCTTGCTGGCTCCCCAATGAATTCTTAAAACTCCTATTATTCCCTACCATCTACTAACAGAGTAGCTACCACTACCCTTTTGAAATTATTTTCTGTCTTGTACTCTGTATAGAGTTCTATTTTACACCTTTTCTCTCCATCACCCAATACTGGGGCCTATGGATTTGTTATTGAGACTCAGAATGTGTTTTTCCAATGTTGTTACATGAAAGCTTTCTTTTCATCATTTAGACAGCAGCTTAAGGGCCATCTCTCTGAGTAGAGCTTCCCTGAAGCTGAAGCACCTTCCATATTTAGTCACTCTCTTGAATAACAGATCACTACCCAGAAAGACCTCTTATTTGTTCTTGTGTTTTGCTGTCTGGCTCTCTGCATCAATAATGCAAATTCCTGAGTCGGACACTCTGAATGTCTTCTTCACTGTAAGCCTGGCACAAAAAAGGTTAAGTGATAAAGTTGTGATTGTTTCTTGTTTCCCTATTCCCTAAGCATGCATTTCTCCTAGCATCTGTCCCTGAACTTCTCTCCACACTCTGCCACAGCCCCTTAATCTAATCTCACAAGTTCAACTATTACATTTGGGTGATTCCCAATTCTGTCCTGCATCCTGAACCATCCTGTCCTTCAGCCATGTATCTTTACCCAGAGAGCAGATTCAGTGATGAGAATAGCAGACAGCGTCTCAAATCTCACGTGGGAAACAACATTCATTCTATTCATTTCCAAACCTGATTTTCTCATGGGTCCTATTGTTACTGGGGTAAAGGGGTAAGGGTCAGAGCTGTGGCCCTGACAACCCTAACAAGTAGTGAGGCTCTGCCACCAGTCCTCAAAAACCAATCAAGTAGGTCAATTAATGGTGAAAAGCAGAAAAGGGAAATTTAGAGAATGCAACAACAATGGAAAGAGAAGCAAAGAGGTTTAGTGACCTGATCTATTCACTTCAGTCCATCTTTGGGGCCTGACATGAGATATAAGTTTAAATAGAAGGTCTCAAAGTTCTATCTCTGCCTCCAAAATACTGGAATTGCAGGCACATGCCACCACGAGAGATGAAAAATTAATGAAATTCAATTTAACAACTGTTCTGCTGCTTTTTGTAACTACTGAGAAACTTTAAGAACCTTCACAGGGCCATGAAGACATGCTCTATGTGTCCTCTAATTATAATCTGACCCTCACCTTTTGATCTACGGACCACCTCAAATTAGGTTTAATGTTTGGTATTGTAATATGAAGGTCCATGCATTTACACATGGTTATATAGTTGCTCTAGCACTCTTCCCTTTCCTGTGTTTGTTGTTCTTGAGAATGGTTTTCCTCTGTAGCTCAGGCTGACTTCAAACTCACCTCCTCCAGCCTCAGCTTCTTCAGTCCTGGGATTATAGTTGTAAACCATTTGGCTTTCTTTTCTCTTATTGAATCACATTAGTCTTTTTGGAATTTTTTTTTCATTGTGAAATCTCATACTTTAGGTTCAATGAACCTACAGTACAACTACCAGAGGAACAACGCCAGTATAAAAGCAATGTGTTGGACAATGTGACTTACTTCTTAGGCAACGAAGCATTACTGTAGTCGTCTGAATGAGACTAGTCCCCATAGGCATTAGGAGGTGTGGCCTTGTTGGGGGAAGTCATTGTAGTGGCTCTGAGGTTTCAAGAGCTCACAGCAGGCCCACCCAATGTCTGTCTGTCTGTCTCTGTCTTTGCCTCTGTCTCTCGCTCTGCCTGAAGATCAGGATGTGAAGCTCTCAGCTACCTCTTCACTGCCATGTGTGCTACAATGCTTCCTACCTTGAAGATAATGGACTAACTTCTGAAACTGTAAGCAAGTACCCAGTTAAATGCTTTCTTTTATAACAGTTGCCTTTGTCATGGTGTTTCTTCACAGCAACAGAATAGTGACTAAGACAATTACATTTTGTGTTTCTCAGGGCTGGGAATAAACCCAGGGGCCTTGTATATGCTTAGCTCATGTTCTATCGCCAAGCTACACCCAGCCCAAGAACCAAATTTAGACAAGAACCACAAATTTCAGTGAAATAGTCATTTTAAGATCACTTTGATATTTCCTCTTACAGAGAAGAGAGAAGCATTTAACACTTAGGAAGAAAAAAAAAAAATTAAACCTGAGCTTCTCAGGAAGCTCCTGGAGCATACAAGATCCACAAGGCCCTTTCCAAAGATCATATTAGTAATAACTGCTGGAGAAGAAGACACTCTTACATATGAGCTATCTTCAAGCTGCTGAGAGAGCTACAGGGTTGCAAGTTGCATGAGCTGTCACTCAGACTTGGCTTTTTGGTAATGCAGGGAGCAGTGAGTCACCCACACTCTTGTAAACAACCCCAACAAACTCAATGGTTCACTAAGCAAGACTTGGGTGGGATCATTTCTTTGGTCTATCGTTTGTGCCCTATCTATAATAAAAAGATGTTTGCTCACATCTCCCCAGGAAGTCACAAACTCACTGGTTCTTCTTCAACTAACTGCTTCCCTAGTTCAGCCACAGTTTACCTATAAATTACATGGTAATCATATGAGGTGCTTATAAAGAAAATACTGATTCCAGGATCCTCACTCTTAAAATTGTATTTCTCTAAGTCCAGGATGATACCCAGTCACCTTCATTTAAAAAAAAAAAAAAACATGCACGGAGCTGCAGAAATGGCTGAGTGGTTAAAGCTGCAGAGCAAGCATGAAGACTAGAGTATGGAAAAGCTGCTGCAATCCCAGCATGCCTACAGCAAAATGAAAGGCAGAGATGGGAGAATCCCTAGAAGTGTCTTGGCCAGCAAGGCTAGCATTCTTAGTGGGGAACAAGAGTATTTCACAAACAAGGTAGTAGGTAAGAATTGACACTAGATTGTCCTCTGACCTCTACACATATCCCGTGGCATGCATGTGTATATAGATACTCACACAAGTATGCAAAATGCAAATCAAAATTACAAACCCTCACACATTTGTAGTAGAATATAAAATGGTATAAAAAAATTAGAAGACAGTTTTGAACTTCCTAAAAAGCTAAATCTAAGCCATACAGCTAATAATTCTACTTCTAGATATATAACTAAGAAAAAAGAAAATATGTTTACATAAAAGCTTGTACATAAATGTTCACTGCAACATTATTCATAATAGTAAAAAAGTGGGAATAACCCCAAATGTCCATCATCTCATTAATACATAAGGTTGCACAAAAAAGGAAAAAAAAGGAATAAAATACTAATAATATGCCATAATATGTAGGACTACTGAAAATATTATACCAAATGAAAGAAGTTTCACACAGAAAAAAAATATATATGATTTTATGTATATAAAATATCCAGAACACAATGGTTGCCTGAGGACAGAGGAAATGAATGGGAAGTGATGGCTAATGAACTTAGAATTTCTTTTGCAAGTAATAAAAATGTTCTGAAATTGTACTAGTTATTTGTCTTGGGTTTTTCTTCCCCACTGTGCTTTTTTTTCTTTTAAAAATGTATTATTTAATGTTCTAGTTAATTTAAATTGTCAACTTCACACAACCTATAATTACCTGGGAAGAAAATCTTAATTGAGGAAAATGCCTATATCAGATTCGTCTCTGATTATGTCTGTGAACAGTGTCTTAACTGTTAACTGATGCCCACTTTGGGTGGCAGCATTCCCTAGTCAGGAGGTCCTGAACTGTGTAAGAAAGCTAGCTGAGCATAAACTTACCTGCCAGACAGGAAGCAGCATCCTCCACAGTTCCTGCCTCTTACTTCTTTGGCTTTGCAGTGAGTTCCTTGGTCAGAAGCAATGCTATGCAGACCAACAAGCAGTCCTACTTTCAGGATCTGCCTTAATTTTCCTCAATGTTGGAGAGTGAATTAGAATCGTAAGCCAGAATGTTTTATCACAGCAAAAGAAATGACACTAAAAAGTAGTTGTATAATTCTGTGAGCATAGTAAAAACTACTAAACTAACACTTTAAAATGGGTAAAGTTTGTATGTATGTCTGTACATTGGCATGCAATGAGAACTGAACTCTGGGCTTTCTTTACACATGCTAAATACATGCTTTACCACTGAACTATAGCCCCAACAGATGGATAAACTTAATGGCTTATGAAACACACTTTAGTAAAGCTGCTTGAAAAAGTAAAGAAAGACACCCAAGATAATTCTTGCTCATACCAGAGTTTGACACAGTCTAAAATAGTTCCTATAGTTCTATTCTTGGGGCCTGGCCCCTTCTGTTCCTACAGGCTGAGAATGTCCAATACACATGTTATTGCCCTCTTTGCTCTCTGTTTCTCTATCTATACTGAAGCCACAAATGCCTATCAGATATTTTCTCTGGGGTGCCTTGAAGCACTCCAATATTTAAAAAATCAGAACCTACCTATACTTGTTGTAGAGGTTTATTTTTAGTTATTTATAAAATGTTTTATGCACCGTTGGATGAGGGGCTAGCCTAGGTCTTGGTGTTCCGTATTGCTTGCAGGTGTCGGATTTCTATGGGGGATGTTTGATTGCTTACGATCTGTACCTGAGGAGTTCTGTACCAATAAAAAACCTGAGCTCAGATGCTCGGGGTTCCACTGTAGATCAAGTATGGTGCTGGCTAGGACAGTGGTTCCCTCTGCTGAGGTCTGGCAGGATTTACTGTTATGAAATATGCCTCCATGTCTTCCCTGATATCCCGCTCAGTAGATGTACTGCTATAAATGGTGAATCAACTTGGGGCAGGACATCACACCAACTAATTCTATGTGGAGACAAGAAGAGAAAGAAACTCCAGACCTCAGAGAATCCAGTAAAGGGAAGCTACCAGAGGATAGAGATTAAGGTATTAATTGAAGGCTCCTGAAGGAAGAGGAGAGAGAAAAAGAAACACACCTCTATGAAGAGAAGAGTGTATGAAATTAACAAATAAATGAGAAAGAAGGCTCCAAGGTGAGAACCACAGAATGGAGGCCCCTAGTGAAAAAGAATTCAGCTGGGAGCAGGAAAAAGCAAGGTTCTTACTGCTTTTCCTGACCATGGAGCCGGCGCTTCCTCCTGCTGCTGGTGGTAGCATATTGTTTCATAAACTGAGTTTCTGATAGCTGTGTTGTATGTGTGTGAAGCTCAAGATGTGTTTGAAATCTATGGGATGGGTTGTATGTTTCCCTTTAGAGGTGATTAGAAAGAATGCCAAACTGCCAGAATGTTTCAACTGGAGATTCTTCCCTCTGGCCCAGGACCCCCTGCAGTTTAGAAGCCACAGTTTAGAGGTAAAAAAGCTGCTTAGTTAAACTGACTTTTTTTTTTTCCTCCCCTGCAAACCTGACTAAGAGAAAGACAAGCTGTCCAGAGAACTCCGCTCATGAGGGACCTTTACTGCAGACAAAGTGACCAGTTATTTTTCCAGCAAACCAGACTCTAATTTAAAGCCTAGAAAATGTTTCCTAAGGGTCAGCACACAAAAACTGTCTTCCAGAATTGGCCAAGGTTGCATCTCGTGCTGGAAGCCGAGCTTGGTAGTGTAAGAGTTACCCCAAATGGTGCTGGTTTTGAGGGCATGAAGGGGTCATGGAGAGCATCTGAGGCTTGGCACAGTGAGGGGCCAGAAGAGACCATTGGTGAGGGTACAGCCTCCGTAGTAATTGATGGCCCAGATTGAAGGGGTCATGTATGGAAGTTGAGGCTTTGAACAGTGAAGAGAGCCCAGGAGAGGCTATTGGTAAAAGTGCAGTCCACTTGCAGCAGATGACCCCAGTGTTCTGAAGATGCCAGTACCATGGGATGACCACCAAGAACAGCAGCAGCAGTGGAGGGGAGCCAGTCAGAGCCTGGAGGACAAGCTGTGTGTGCTGCAGACGACAGAGCCAGAGAAGTGATCCAAGCCCTTTGGAGGAGCTCAGAAGATTGTAAGTGAATTCCAGATAATTGGACATTGATAATGTTTTTCTGCTGTCCAAAGATATTGTGAAAGCTTAATAGATGTTTGGTTTCATTTGATCCTGTGCAATAGAAGCCTTATAATTGTTCCTCTTGTAAACAGTTTTGCTGGTGTTTTGCTCTTCAGACCCACCATTATCACCCATGACAACTCCCATGACACCTTGCTATAATTTGCTAACGCAGATTCAGTCTGAGGCAGAAAAACCCAAACTTATAAAAAGCAACGGATTTTTATTAAGGTATGTGAACTTTCTAAATGATAATATAAATGTCAAGGTGTATTTATGTCAGACGGTAAGCAAATCAACAGATCACTGTATTCCCTGTAGAAAAAGACTAAATTTGCTTATTAATATTGGTAATGATAAAGAACATTATGCTAGTATGTAGGCTTCATTCAGTCAATTTTTCTTTCTTTCTCCCCTTCCTTTTCTTTCTTTCTTTCTTTCTTTCTTTCTTTCTTTCTTTCTTTCTTTCTTTCTTTCTTTCTTTCCTTCCTTCCTTCCCTCCCTCCCTCCTTCCTTCCTTCTTCCCTCCCTCCCTCCCTTTTGGAAACAGGGTCTCATGAAGCCCAAGTTGGCCTGAGGTCACTATATAGTCAATAATAACTTTTGAAGAAAAGGTCCTCCTGCTACTTCCAAAGTGCTAGGGTTACAAATGTGGTACCATATCTGGTTTTCTTTCTTTTTTCTTTTTGAGATTCAGTCTCACTATGTAGCCCTGGCTGTCCTGGAACTCTCTGTGTAGACCAGGTTAGCCTTGAACTCACAGAGACCCATTTGCCTCTGCCTCCTGAGTGCTGGGATTAAAAGTATAATCCACCACATGAGACCAAATGCTTATATTTTTAGTAAATAGTGAGTTGCATGGCTACTTAAATCTACAGCTGTAACTTTTAGTTTTATTTTCATGGTTTTATAAATATTTAAATAAAAAATACAGGGAATACTACCACAGACATAGCTACTCGATGCTATGGTGATTTTTACTATACTTGCCTTAGATTTCACTCAAAGAAATCAACATTACAAACTACAGACACTTTTTATAGTCACTAAGCGAATACCAACTCATTTAGAATATGGACTTAATTACACTAAACTTAAATTAAAAAATGGAGGTCAGGCCTGGTGGCATAAACCTGTGACCAGGCACTTAGGAGGCTGAAAGGAGGAGAATCACTGAGGCAGGGAATTGCAAATTCAAGGCCTGCCTGGATAACTGTGAGACTATGCCTCAAAATAAAAAAGTAAGAAGAGGTTTGGAGACATAACTCAGTAGGAGAGTGCTTGTCTGGCATGCATGAGGCCCAGGCTTTCAATCTCTAGTATGAGAGATGGAGGAAAATATAATTTAGAAAAAAAGAAATAGCCATGGAGTTGAAAAATGATCATCATAATCTGTTCTTTGTAAGAAACATAATGGAGGAGCCAGGCATGGTAGGACACACATTTAATCCCAGCACTCAGGAAGCAAAGGCAGGTATTCAAGGCCAGCCTGGTCTACATAGTGAGTTCCAGACCAGCCAAGGCTAAATCGTGAAGCCTTTTCTCAAAAATAAATAGGTAGACAGATGAGTGAGTGAATAATGAATGAATGGAAGAATATAGTGGCATGCACCTGTAGTACTCAGGAGGCTGAAGCAGGAGCATTACTTGAGCTTAGGAGTTCCGGGCCAAACTTGTACAGTATAGCAACACCTCTTCAAAACAAAAACGATGACTGGGCATGGTAGCACATGCCTTTAATCTCAGCACTTGAGAGGCAGAGACAGGTAGGTCTCTCAGCCAGAGCTATACAGAGAAACAGAGAAACCCGTCTCAAACAAACAAACAAACAAAGCAGAAAAAAAGAAAAAAAAGAGAGAAAAAAGAAATATAGAGCTAGTGAGACGGCTCAGCTAGTAAACACATTTGCCACCTAGCCTGAACTGGAGTTTCATCCCTGGAACTTGCATGGCTGAAGGAGAAAAATGACTCTGGCAAGTTGTCTTTTGACCACCACAAGCAGGAGACCACCCCAGAAAGGTAATAGCCTGCTTCAAAATCACATGTCCCCTCTGCATGCCTCCCATTAGGACCTACATTAAAAGCTCAAGACACAAAGGAAATTGGCATGCAGACTGACCTGGGTCAGTTATTCTCCCTTATTCCCTGTTTTTCTGAAACAGGGTTTTTATCATGTTGCCCAGTTTGACCTTGAATTTACAATTCTCCTGTCTTCACCTGAGTGCTGGGATTATGGTTATGTGCTACCATGTGGGGCTCAGATTCCTTTTCTTTAGAAACTATAAGGTCAAGATACAAATATTTGAGTCTATCTCCTTCACCAAGACTAGTCAAAGCAAACTGTAAAGTAAAACGAGGATTTCATTTTTCTTTTCAAAATCTGCTGTCTATTCTGGAAACTCTGCAGTCTAAAATAATCCAATTTCTTGTCACCCCTCTTCTTCAACCTGGAATTTAATCACTCTACATATTTACACTCTACACTCTAATCACTGTGTAGTAGATTAAAGACAGCCTTGAGTATTTTGCCAATCTTCTAACTGAAAGATAGTAATGTTGCCCTGGCCCTTTAAATCTAGATTCATCTGTGACTTGGTTTAATCTGACAGAACATGGAGGACTTCCGAGACTGGGCCTTAAGATATCTGTGGCTTCTACATTCTTGGAACATACCCCGGTGGATGCTAGCCACCCTAAGACAAGTAGAGAAGTCACATGGAGATGTACCTCAACGCTTAGTCAACAGCCTCAAGCTGAGCTCCCAGCTGGCAGCTGACACTGGCTGCCAGCCATGGGTTGAGTTGTTCTGGACATTTCTGAACAACTGGGCATCCAGTTGATCTCAGAGCCAGCCAATACAACATTGGAGCAGAAGAACTGCCCTACAGAACTCAGCCAACTACAAAGTAAGTCATTAAAGGCAGCACAAGGCTGGAGTTTTAAAATATGTAAAGTTTTAAAATATGTAAAGAAACTTCAATTTTTTAGAACAAATTAAGAGTTACAAGAGAGGTACAGTGGTAGCTCAATCCTTTAATCCCAGTGCTGGGAGGCAGAGACCATCTTGCTCTACAGAGCAAATTCCAAGATAGCCAACGCTACACAGAGAAACTTTGTCTCAGAAAAAAAAACAAAAAAACAAAAAAATAGTTACAAGAAAATTGCCAAGACAGAGCATTAGAACATTTCTATATATACCCTGAACCCAGTCTGTGCTCATTATTACCCTGGTCCTAACCTGGTCCATTTGCTACAATTATATACCATAACAACACATTATCATTTACTAAAGTGCATATTCCACTGAGATCTCATTAGTATTTATACATGTCCCTGGATCCCACTTAGGACAGCAAGCTGCTTATAGTTATTTTGTCTCTTTAGGCTCCTCTGGACTGTTTCTCAGATATTTTCGTTTTCCTGAATAACTGTGGTCAGATATTTTGTAGGATACCCTTTCAGTGGTATCATTCTTAGATTTTTCTGAGTAAAGTAGGCTATGGGTTAAGGAACAAGTGCTAATTCTCACTACATCAAGGGTACATACTGGAAACATGACATCATTGATAATGATGAACCTGAATCCTTTGGCTGAAGAGTGTTTGCCAGGTTTTTCCTCTATGTATAGCCACATTAAAGGAGTGGGAAGTTATTATTCATATCCTTCAGACAGGAATATCTAAATAAATCATTTGGGATTCTTGTGCTCTGGAGACTGAATTAATTTAACAAGTTTTGGTGTGGATCCAACCAACAGAGAGTAGGATATCTGAAACACAGTCAAACCTATTCAGCACCTTCTGTCATATTTTACAATTTTATGTGCCACACAGTTCTGGCTACTTATAACCCAGTTCTACCTCTACCCACTGACACACAAACCAGTAAAACAAAATCCTTTTATTCCTCCTCCAAAGTTCAGTCCAAGTGTTCCCTCTTCACTGTGAAGCTTCCTTCCAGGAAGAATTCAACACTTTAAGGTAGATACACATTTAATAACAGTACCACAGCCCATGTATGACTCTCAACTAGACTGAAAGTTCCCAGTATGCAAACACCATGCCTTATATAATTTGGCACCCAAAAAGCTAGGATACAGCAAATAAGAAGTACCCAATAAGTGCTTCTAAACGTAAAGAACTAGATGGCTATAAAAGTATACCATTTTTAATGATATCTCAATAAAGGGAAGAAAGGATAACACCAAACAGCTAAGGTCCAAGATATGTCAGTAAATCTACAACAGAGCTAAATCTCTTTGTTAATACACAGTGCCACTCTATTATAGCTAGACAAGGTGCTAGAAAAAAGATCATCACATTCAGTGAGTGAGAGCCACATATGACAGAGAAAATATATTTCAGGTCAACAGGCACATAAATGTCAAATGAAATAGGTCACATGAGTTTCTAAGGGGATGGGAAATCAAGTGCATTACCTCCTACCTTTACATTTTCTGATGTGCCATTAAAGACTTTACAAAACAAAATTCTCATACTTAACCTCTACAAGGGTGGAACAAAAGACTGACTCATGGTTACTGTGTTAACTGTATTCAGTGTTCTTTCTTGTATAGAGTCAGGAAATTCACTAAGAAATGGTCCTTGGGAAAAATACAAGGAATCTCTATGCCTCTGAAAGAAATATTCAGGAGCTTCTAGAATTTTACTATGAAAACTCTGTTTATGTGTATGCTTTTAGTATTTATAATAAATATTTCACTAAAAAAGCATAATTCCAAGACTGTTGTTGGCCATATAAAATTATGCTCCTAGGACCATCCAGGGTAAAGACAGGCATGCCATAAACTAATGTGAAATTAACATTCTTCTTGTTTCCTTTTAAAATACCTAGTGCACTAATCACTAAAAAACAAATCACAATTTAATGGGCAACTCTGTGTCAGCACCTAGGACAGTTCCTGGCATACACTGGGTGATCAATAAATATTTGCTGAATTAATGGAAGAAGGCAAGTGGAGGAAGAAGGAAAAGAGGTAAAAGTCAAAATGAGCAAGGAGACAGGTGTTGGTATGTGCCTATAATTCTGTCATCTGGAGGCTGAGGCAAGAGGAATGAGTTCAAGGCCAGTCTGGACTGCATTGTGAGTTTAAAATAGCCTGGCTACAATAGCAAGATAATGTCTCAAAAAAGATAATAAGAGAATGGGTGAGAGACCAGCAGGTAAATGTGTTACACCAGCAGTGTCAACTGGTGACCTGAGTTCAAGTCCCAGGAACCCATAAAAAAGTAGACTCCACAAAGTTGTGCTCTGACTACAAGTATACTGTGGCATGCGTCTACATACACATTATGCAATAATAATAAATTTTAAAAAATTAAAAAATAGTATAGCAAGCAATAATGGGAAAAACACATTTATATAATTTATCTATGATTTACCTACCATGGGCTTTTCAAAGCTACTGCCTGCTTCATCTCTTTTTGGCAGAGAAAAAATAAATCTTCCTAAACTCAAGCAATCATTATCTACAATTCCTGACTCTGGACATATAATCTCTAATCCTCTGTCAACATATGCATCTCTCCAGGAAAAAAAAAAGAGCTAGAAAAACTGCACAGTTCTAGAGACTCTCTGCGTAAGAAACATCGTATTCCAAGAAGCTGATTTCCACAAGCCACTTTAAAGCATCCTTATTTTCTATCTGTTCATTTTCTTGGTATATGTAAATATATTGGCCATCATACTAGTATTTAAATATTCTTTTGTTGTTGATGTTTTGGTTTGTTTTTGTTCTTTGAGACAAGGTTTCTCTATGTAACTCTGGCTGTCCTGGAGCTCACTCTGTAGACCAGGCTGACTTTGAACTAAGAGATCCGCCTGCCTCTGCCTCCCATATTTAACTATTGTTAACATTTGCTCCATAATTTTAACTCCAAATCTTTCCCCTAAAGAAGAAATCTTGTCATTTTAAGCCCTCAATTCTGCATCCTACTTTCTAGATCAATGATTCCATTTCTAAGGCAATATGAAGAAAAGATAATCTCACTTTCTTTGCATTAAATATCTGCTTCTCTACCCCTAACCCCCACCAAGTAGGAGCAGGATCTGGCCTGAGCTCACTCAGATACTACGGCACACTGATTCCTAGCTTCCATCACGCTTGCAAATCTAACGGCCTTTGTATTTCCACTGTGTTCCTTTCACTCATTCCTGTCTTCTTTTCTGAAATAAACACAGACTTCTCCAGTCTTTTTTTTTTTTTTTTTTTTTAAAGGTTTTGAGTTGGGCATGGTAGTGTACATCTTTAATCCCAGCTATCAGAGGTAGGCAGATCTCTGAGTTTGAGGCTAGTCTGGTCTATAAAGCAAGTTCCAGGGACAGCCAGGACTACACAAAAACAAACAGAACTTTTATTAGAAGAATTTTTTTATGTATAAAGTAAATGCAAATAGACCTCTATATAGCCATCCTCAAGCATCAACAGCTGTCCACAGCCTGCTATTCTTGTTTCATCTACACCTCAACTCACCCATCACCACATATTCAATGACTATTACTTTATAACTATATTAGAGAAAACTGATCTACGCCATATTTGTAATTTTTATTATTAAACACAGAGCATCTCCATCATCTCTCATAGGTTTTATCATGTCTTTTCCCTTTAATCAGTCTTCTGTTGTTCTGCCCTGTCACTATTTTTGTTTGTGTTCTGAGACAAGGTGTTGCTATGTAGCTGCGATCAACATGGAATTTCTATATAGTTCAGGCTGGCCTCAAACTCACAATCTTACCTCAGCCTCCCAAGTGCTAGGATTATGGGTATAAACCACCATATTGGCTTTTATTACTTTTCTTTTTGCTGTTTTCCAGACAGGGTTTCTCTGTTGTAACTCTGGCTGTTCCAGAACTCACTCTGTAAACCAGGCTGGCTTCAAACTCACAGAGATCTGCTTGCCTCTGTGTTCTGAGTGCTGGGACTAAAGGCATGTACCACTACTACTACCCGGCCTTTTATTATTTCTTAAACAAACAAACACTTATCTAGAACTAGAGATGTAGCTCAATTTGTAGGGTGCTTGCCTACCAAGAAGGAAGCTCTGGATTTGATGTCTAGTACCACACAAAATGAATGAGCCCATAATCCCAGCACTTCAGAGGTTTGGAGACAGGAGGATCGTGTGTGTGTGTGTGTGTGTGTGTGTGTGTGTGTGTGTGTGTGTGTGTGTGTGTGTGTGTGTGTGTGTGTGTAAAAGGTGTTTTCTTCAGTTGTTCTTCATCTTTTTGAGACAGGGTCTTCTCACTGAACACAGAGCTCACCAATTCAACAAAACTAGCTGGCTGCTGAGCTCCAAAGATCCTCTTTTCTAAATCTCCCCAGTGCCAGGATTATAGGTGCATGTCTACCACACTTAGCTCTTTACAATAGTGCTGGGAATCTTCTCAGGACCTAGTGTTTGCATGGCAAGCACTTTGCCAAGTAAGTCATCTCCACTTTTCTGGAAATTCCCCTCTTTTGATGCAAAAGGACCTAAGGTGAAGTGAGTTTAAACACATCTCAAATCTGTCTTTGTCTCCAGTGGCTATCACAGAAATGTGGGCTTCCCTCTCATCTGACAACTACAATTGAGGGGTCTCGACTCCTCTCCTGCCTCTCTCAGGCAGTCTCCAGGTAGTTAGGCTGATCTCTCAAACACTCATCATATCTTGCTCTTCCATGGCTGCCCAGTTCAGAGACTTTTGAAGAGTACACAGTCTCTTTACCCTTCTCTAATCTGCTGTCACACTGGGCCACCTGGGTATCTGATAGTTTCTGGAACAGGCTGGGAGCCTCTGTAGCCTCTGTAGCCTTTTCTTCTGTCTAGAACACTGTTCTCCTCACTCTGCACATAGTTGGCTTCCTAGTTCTTTAGCTAAGATCTTGTCTCAGAGGCTTTAGTTTAAGCTTTTCCTCCTAATCACCTTTTAATCTATGCTTTATTTTCCATTCTTCACAGTACTTACAGTGGCTTATAATTCATATTTTTATATTTGTCTCTCTTTAAAATGTGGCCATTCTGAGGGTAACTACTCTCTGTTACATCATTTTATCATATGATTATAATTATTTATTGAGGACTGGAGAGATGGGTCAGTGGTTAAGAGTACTCACTGCTCTTGCAGAGAACTCAGGATTGGTTCCCACCACCCACATGGCACTCACAACCATCCATGACTTCAATTCCAGGAGGTCCTACACTCTCTTCTGCTTCTGTATCGTGTATACTAGGGGTGCACATATATACATGCAGGCAAACATTAAAAAATAATTATTGAAAAAAGGAACAGGCTTAGCTCAAAACCACATTTTCTAGAAATGCTCCACTTCTCAAAACCCGCTTTCTATTCACAACTATCCATTAAATTAATATAGTATTGTGATAAAGTCCTACGTGAACACAAAATCATTACAAATATAAGATTTTATATAAAAAAGCAAGATAGGGAGACTAAATTTTTAAATTAAAAATACTGATGGAAGATGAAGCTAAAATCCAATTCTTGTTTGTTGTTTGAGGCAAGGACTTGTAGGTCTGATTGGCTTGCTACTCACCTGATAGCTCAGCTGGCCTCAAATTCAAGGCAATTGTTCTGTCTCAGCCTCCCAGACTGCAAGTACATGTCACTGTGTCCAGCTTTGTTCTCTTATTTTTAATCTAACTGATTTTAAATTAAGACACTATTAAGTAACTAAAAACCAAAGTCAATATTTCTGGTTTGTTTCAAATTTTCACAAGTATATACAACTTTAATAATATAATTTACAATATAAATATTCTAAGAATGAATTACAACCATTACCCAGCCTTTTAAAAGGACGAGGCTTTAGGATCACAAATTCAAGGCTCCCCTAGGCTGTCAAGTAAGTTCAAGGCCAGCCTAGGTGACTTAGCCAGACCCTGTCTCAAAATAAAAATTTAAAAATTGATATGAGTATAGCTCAGATATCAAGTACTTGCCTAACATGAGCCAGGCCTTGGGTGTAATCCTCAGTACCACACACAATAAATGAATGAATGAATAGCAACAAACAAATGAACAGATTCAGTAAAATTTAATTTAAATTGTCATGTAGCATAATAAAGAAGAATACTGAGAAAAAAGATCTCATCGATCTAATTTCTAATTCACCTCCAACAACATCCACTCAGTCCATCCACTGCCACTACTGTTCAATTTCTACCCCAGTTGTTCTTCTGATGAGTAACGTACTGACCTTGGAACTGCCTTCTTCTTCTACTTCTCCCTCATTGGTTTGCATGGGAACAGACTCTGTGCAAAACTCTGCAGAAACACACAAACACTGCCTGGAAGGTAAAAAGAGAAAACACATGTAAAGACTTTAAGGTAAAAGTTTGCTTTTTCAAATATTTTGATGCAAATATGTCACAGAGACCCTGGATGCTATGACACCACCATTATTTTTGCTAATGCCACTCTTCTTTGTCTAGGTCCAGTCTGCACTGGTGGACTCCTATCTCAAAGGCTTAGCAAAGTCCTGTGATGTCTCTTTCCACACCTCCTCTCTGGACCTAAAGCCCTAACGCTGCTACCCTGTGACTCTGTATGAAGGTGCAACACTCAAGATGTCAGCCCAAATTCCAGATGATGCTACATACAAACAAGAAAGACGATCTAGTCAAAAGTGAGTCTTCTCCATTAAAAAAAGAAAAAAGACCAGGTGGTAATGGAGCAGGCCTTTAATCCCAGCACTTGGGAGGCAGAGGCAGGCGGATCTCTGAGTTCGAGGCCAGCCTGAGTTACAAAAGAGAAACCTTGTCTTTAAAAAAAAAAAAGAAGAAGAGGAGGAGGAGGAGGAGGAGGAGGAGGAGGAGGAGGAGGAGGAGGAGGAGGAGGAGGAGGAGGAAGAGAAGACTGGAGATGCTGGGCATGGTGGTGTGCACCTTTAATCCCAGCATTCAGAAGACAGACAAGTGGATTTCGGTGAGTGTAAAGCAAACCTGGTTTACATAGTGAGTTCCAGACCAGCTAGGGCTGTGTAGAGAGCATTTGTCTGGTATGCACATTTTGCCCTGGGTTTTAAACCCAGCATTGAAAAACCAAAAACAAAATAGTATCAAACTTTAAAAACTAAAATTTTAAATTAAGTTCTATTTATCTATTTTAATATGCATGAATGTTCCACCTGCATGTATGTCTGTACCACATGTGTGTCTAGTGCTTTCCAAGGTCAGGAGAGTGTCAGATCCTTTGGACTAGAGTTATTTATGAGTGTTATAAACTTCCATGAATATGCTGGGAACAGAGTCTGGGTCCCCTGTGAGAGCAGTAAGTGCTCTTAACTATTGAGTCATTGTTCAAGCCCCTCAAAGCTAATTTTTAAAAAGCTTCCTTTTGATACTTTTTAATTTTGCAATTGTCCTCAAAAATCTCACACATCCAGGGCCCCATTACTCCTCTTAAAGTCTTTTTTTTTTTTTAAAAAAAAAAAAAAAAAAAAAAACAACCTAGATTTCTCATAGGAGAGAACGTATGCAATCTTTATCTTAAAATCTGGCTTATATTTTTATTTCTTTATTTTATGTGCATTGGTGTTTTGCCTGCATGTATGTCTGTGTGAAGGTATTGGATTCCCTGAACAGGAGTTACAGATAGTTGAGTTTTGAGCTGCCATGTGGGTGCTGGGAATTGATCTTGAGTCCTCTGGAAGAGCAGCCAGTGCTCTAACCACAGTACCATCTCTCCAGCCTTCAAATATATAATCACTAAGAAATAATTCATCAAACCAACTGAAAGGAATCACTATGACTAACCATCACAGTGGACACTACAACTGACCACCACAGTAATAACCACAACAGTGACCATCACAGTGAACACTACAACTAATCACCACAGTGATGACAGTGACCACTGCAGCTGACCATCCAATGATCACCACAGTGACCGCTATCACTGACCATCACAGGAGACACAACTGATCACCGCAGTGACCATTTGACTGGCCATAACAGTCAATACTACATATTAACCACCACAGTGACCATGACAGTAACCACCACAGCTGATCATTACAGTGAACACTATAACTGACCATGACAGTGACCACTTATGGCTGACTACATCAATGACCACCAGTGTCCACTATGACTAGCCATCATGGTAGACACTACAACTGACAACCACAGTGAACACTACAAGTGCCTACTCCAGTGCCCATGACCATTACCATTATGGCTGACCATCACAGTAGACACTACAACTGACCAGCACAGTGCCCACTGTGTAACAGTTAAAAAGATGCTCATAATGCATGCTTATGTGCAGAGAAGCTCTTTAGGAATGTACTCAGGTTTGAAGATCTGCTCCGGTGCAGGACTCTTTATAGCCAAGCCATGAGACTCCAAGAAGGGACTTCTATACTTCCACATTGGTTATGTGGGGTTTCAAAATATCTACTGTGCTCACTAATAAAGTTTTTAAAGAACAAATGTATACTTATGCAATGAGAAACTTAAAATTGGCATAGAAGGAGCTGTCACTCAACCTTTATCACTGAGGCCCAGATGAACCAACATTGCTCAGGACTTCTGTGCAACAAGCAAAACAAGGCATTGATCATGTCCTTCACTTTTTACGGCAATTAAGTGTAAATAGTTGGTGGGGTTGGGGATGCAGCTCAGTTGGTTCTGTGCTTGCCTATCATTTTTGAAGCCCTGAGTTTGATCCCCAGCACCCTATAAAGTTAGGTGTTATGTGTACACCTATAATTTAAGCACTTGAAGACTGAGGCAGGAAGATGCTTTAAGTTTGAAGCCAGCCTGGGAGACAGAGTGAAGCCCTGCCTCAAAAACGAAAGAGAGAGGGGAAGAGGGAGAGAAAAAAAAATTGATATCACTGGAAAAATTTAATATCCTATTCAGAAAGATGTGGTGTGCAAAGTGTTTCACAACCATCTCCCTCTTGGTTAAAGTGAAGATCACATTCATAGACGTGCACATCATCTGCACACCTCAGATCTGGTCCCTGCTCCCAGGCCTCTGTGGCTCACAGATGATGCTGTTCCTCCCCAGGGGAATCACTGAGGATCTCTGTTTCCCCTAAAACGAGCTATATCTCTGGCCTTTCTTTAAAAAAATATTTTCCATGTATTGGTATTTTGCTTCAATATGTCTGTGCACTGTGTGCATGCCTGGTGCCCAAGGAAGCCAGGAGAGTCTATCAGGTCCCTTTGAACTAGAATTACAGACAGTTGTCAGCTGCCATGTGGGTGCTGAAAAATTGAACCCTCAGCCTCTGGAAAGAGCAGGAAATGCTCTTATTTACTGAGATATTTCTCTAGCCCCATCTAGGAGGTATTATTTTCACTTTTTTTTTAAGGATTTGTTTTATTTTACTTTATGTGTATAAATGTTTGCCTGAATGCATGCATATGCACCACATGTGTGCTTGCTGTGTCCCCTGGAACTGGGGTTACAGGTGGTTATGAGCCATCATTGTGGGTCCTGGGAATCAAACCTGGGTCCTCTTTCATGAACAAGTACTGTTAACCACTGAGCCATCTCTCTAGCCCCTCCCTGGCCTCTCTTATCTGCTGGCCACTGACAAGGTTCACAATGATGCTCACTGACATTAGCCAGGAAGCAGTAGACAAGGAGACTGGCAGTGGCTAAGCAGCTGATCTATGACAGACCACTTGTTCTTATCAAGTATACTTCAACTACAGCTTTACTACCTTTATTCTTTTTGGACTCTCCTACCCACCATCCCCTAATATCTTGTTCTCACTTGACTTGCCTGGCTCTATCAAGTTCCTCCTTCTTTGACAGTCTGCTCTTCCCCTTCCATGGCTCCTCTTCCCTGCCTGCAGAAGCAAACACCCATCTGCCTTCTGCTTTTCCTACTACCCTCTACCTCCAAGGCTTTAATCCCAACTTTTGTCCATATACTCACTTCTTAATCCCTTATCTCTTCACAAGTTCTTACCCATTCATCACGGCTCAATTTGGTCTGACCTCTTCTATTCCAGCCCTCAACTGTCTAACTTATTAGAGTAGAAATGGCTAAAGCAGACTAACTAAGGATACCAAACCTAGCAGCTGGCAACAGCAGGCAACCTTACCATCACTAAGCATGAAGGGGCAAGGAGCAGTGACAAACTTGCAGAGATAGCTATAGCTATACCCACAGACTCAACACTAATGCTTATTTTTGTGTGACTGTGAGAAAATTACTGCTTGTCTCAGGCTCAGTGTCCCTAAGGAAACTTGGAAAGATTCATTTTTCTGAGATTAGTGATAATGCATTTGCACTTGGTACACAATATTGGCCCACTGAGGAAGCCCCTCTAATCTGAATTCCTATTTTCCTATAGGCTCACACTCTCAGTCACCTTGTGGCCCTTTCCCTGTGGTTGTGCACCTGAAGAGGAAGGCTTCTTCATTTTTTTGCACCTTACTTCTAGCTGCCCTCTGCCCCAGAGACAGTATAGCAGCTTGTCTGAGCTCAGAAAGACAAGGCACGTGGCACTCAACACTTCTCTCTTGAAGTAGCAGCTTACCAGAAAGAAGGCATTCTCCTTGGTTCCTCATAAATGTGTGACACCTTCACAAGTCCCCACAGAAGGAAAGTCAACTGACTTGCTTTTTTAACTATGTAGCTGAGGCTAGTCCAGATCCTCTTGCCTTCATCCCCAAGTGCTGGAACTGTAGGCATACATCAACATACCTACCAAGTCTGTTGAATTCTGAGGTTTAGTGCTGAGAAATTCACTGCTATGTATATATAGGCTTAATAGCAGAAGCATCATAATGGGTCCTTTGATGTCATTCTCTTTTATCTCACTTTCCATCAGGAAAAAAGACAGTGCCATTTCTGTGCCTCAATAACCCTGACCTCTGGTGTACTGAACAGGAAAAAATAAATGCACACACACACACACACACATTTGGTCTGGTATCCTCAGAGGTCAGGAGAGGACACCAATCCCCTGGGACTGGAGTTACATATGGTTGTAAATTGCCATGTGGTTGCTGAGACTCAAACTGGGGTCCAAGGTAAGAGCAACAAATGTTCTTAACCACTGAGCCAACTTCCCAGCCCTGATAAAAAATCTTGATAAAAAGACATGAAGTAAAAATTTAGGGCATTTTACATGTGGGATTTTTGAGGCTTCTGTTGCAAGCTGGGCTTTAGTGAGGGACAAAGTGTTTTCTTGCACATTAGGCCAAGTGAATGCTTATAACTACACACCAGCTTTTAGCTACTGAGCCTTATAAACTATAGGCCACCCAGCATTTTGACCTCAGCAGTGACTGTAGTTATGGCAACTTTGTCGTTAGGTAAGTGGCTGTTTCTATAGAGACAAGGCTGCATGCATTAGACTCAGAAGCCTTAGCAAAAGCTTAGGGTTTGCAGGTCTCACCAAGAATAAGCCACAGCTTGTCACAGTGGTTGGTGGTACTGGAAGCTCCGGTAAAATAAATGTCAGCTGTGCAGGCAGCCTTAGTGCACACTGACCACTCTGGCCTAGCAGCAGATGCCAGCTGTGCTGGCCTCAGCAAAGAAGGCAGGGCATTAGCAGGCTTGTGTGGCTTCAGTATACAGAGATTGCTACTTGACCTTGAATTATGCCTGCCCAGCTCTTCAGCTAAGCTGGCATGGCTGAGGCAAAAATTAGATGGTGGAGAAGAGACTCCCTTCACAGAAGTCTTTTAGACGTCAGAAAATGGGACAATTATTAGCTTCCTATAAGCTACAAAGCAGATAAACTTCAAACAGCACATGCATTACAAAGCCAATGAAGTTCCATGTTTACGCTAGACACATGTAGGTGTTTCAAAGAGGAAATGGAAATTAAGAGGTTTCTGACTGTACCTCATGTGAGAAAGGAAGGAAGAGTCTGAGCATACCCTGGCAGACCCAGACCTACTGGTTAAGACCAATGCACTTAGAGACAAAAGAGCATGCTAGAGAAAGAATGCCTTTCTCCCTGACACTCTTGATGCTTCCTTCCTCATGATACAGAATCAATGTTTTAGTATTAGGGACTGTAAATCCCTGCCTCACACTGTAGGTGAAGTGCTTATCTGATTAGCGTGTCTAAAAGAAACTCAACCTAGACTTGCATAATCCAGCCCCTCTGCTGCTCCTTTACCTTGAAGATAACTATTCTGCTCTGTTCTCCACTCTTTTAAGAGACAGGCATACCTCAGACTAGGGCTGCCATTTCAATGCCCATTAGGTCCTAGAGTTCAGAATAAAAGGCCTACTTGTCCTCAGACATAATGGAGCTCTCTATAAAGAAAGATATGCCTCTGTTAGTTTAGCACTGGATAAGGAGAGCATTATTTATTGGGTTCTCTTCTGTCCCAACTCATGTAGAACTTATTTTCCAAATTAAGTTCACTGTTCTGTATCAGCCTCCTTTCCTAAAAATTCCTAAAAATTGCTACCATGGCATTGGTAGCAAACCTTTCCTTTCTAAACCCTTCACTAACCTTGCTTCTTCTTATACATGTCCCTTTCTCCAAGTCACTCAGGCAAATTCCCCTATTCTCTCCACATTAGTATTTCTCTGCACATTCCCAGGTCACACCTATAATAGTTGGATTTTACATGCCCTCTGGGGGTCCACATATAAGAGCCTGGTCCCCTGACCCTGATGGTGCTTGGGCCTAGAAATCTTTGGATCTTTGAGAACAGGCTCTTGGAGTGAAATGAGAGATGTTGGTCTCTTCCTTCTTTTATTAACACAAGGTAAACAATTTTGTCTTGGCACGTGCTACTGACACAATATACTTACTGCCTTACTCAGAACCTCAAAAACCCTATATGAAAACAAACCTTTTCTCTTTATTTTATATATATATATATATATATATATATATATATATATTATATATATTATACCTCATGTCACATACAACGGTGACAGAAAGCTAACAATAAATACCCCATGTAAATCCCTTGCATTCATCCACACCCTTTCCTTCTAATATCCATTTAATTTTTAGTTCTAAAAATATTTCCTGACTTTCCCATTAGTGTGTCTACTTACTGTAAGTCATCTACAATCTGTTTTCCTTTTTGCCCTTTCTTTTCATTCAACTTCTGTTGTTCCTTTGGAATTAATCTTAGTAGTTTTAAGTGTGTTTCCTCTAGTTAGGTTTGGTAGTGCACACCTTTAATCCCAGCACTCAGTAGCAGAGGCAGATGAACTTCTGTGAGTTCCAGGCCAGCCTGGTCCACATAGCTAGCTCCAGGGCACTTATGCCTACATACATGATGAGACCCTGCCTCAAAAATCAAGACCAAAACCAAACAAAGAATGTGTTTCCTTTAAAGTCTTGATGAGCTACAGGTATAGTTCAAAAGTAAAGTATGTGCTAAGTAGTCACTAGTCTCTGGGTTCAATCTCCAGAATCCAAACAAATCCCTAAGAAAAATCTACATACTGGACTGGAGACATGGCTCAGTGGTTAAGAGTGTATACATCTCTTGCAGAGAACCTGAGTTTGACTCCCAGCACCAGAATGGGGTGGCTCACAATCACCTCTAACTGCAGGCAATTCAGCTGCAGGCAATCCTACACCTCTGGCTTCTGAGGGCACCTGTACTCATATGGACATACAAAGGCACACACACACAGAATCATAATTGAAAACAAAAATAAATCTTTAGAAAAAAAATCTACTTGCAAACCTTGAAGATATTTGTGCTTCAAAATGTGGTTTACATTTGTTCTTAAGGATTCAAGTCAGTTTTACTGTCATTTTGACAGAAGAGAAGAATATAATAGGCAACAGTTAAGTACACATTGAACTAGGGTGTCACTTGGGGACTACTGAAGGATATGAAAAGTTTCAGTGCTAGAAAAATGATTAAAAAAAATTCAATATAAAAATTCACTGGAAGGGCTAACCAGAGGTAGCAAAGCTGTCCTGAGACACGTGGTGTTTGTTCAACTTGTTTCAGTAGAACATTCCACCATCTTATCATACATTTAAATGATGGCTAGTCTTGACCCACACTGTTCTCAGCACTCACAGAAGAGCAACTCAGTTAACTGTTAACTATCCTGTGAGTAATGTCATAGACATTCTGTGAATGTCTTCTATAAAAATAAGCAAATATACTGGGGTTTTCAAAGTCTTCTAGGTTCCATCCCTCACTCTTTCCAGCCTTACCCACTTTCTTTATCCACTCGGACATATTGAACTACTTCCTGCTTCACCAACATGCCAGACCTGTTCAGGCTTCCATGTATCTTCATATTCTTCCCTCTGTCTCTCTCTCCTGTGGTGCCACCAAGAAACATACTACTTATCATTCAAAGGTCAGCATGTGTAAAGTATCATGACCATCTCTGGGTGGAAGAGATTGTTCCCTCAATGGGGCCTATCTGAATTCTATTATGAACCTTTAACAACTTTCTGGATTTATTTGCTCACAGAGATTCACTATGTAACAGGGATGTTCCTGAACTCTTGATATCAGACATTAGATCTTGTTAATCTCTGATTTCAGTCTACTTAAAACCGTGCATCTGTAGCCAGGTATAGTGGTGCACATCTTAATCCCAGCACTTGGGAGGCAGAAGCAAGCAGATCTATGAGTTCAAGGTCAATCTGGTCTACAGAGCAAGGGCTATGAAGAGAAACTGTCTTGAAAAAGAAACAAAACAAAAAAATCAAAAAACAATAACAAAAAACTGTACACCTGCCAGCTGATAGGTATTCAATGAGATTCTATATAGGAATAAATTAATTAATCAACTGAAGTGTGCTTTTTATTTAAAATGCAATATATGTAATACACAGGGCCCAGCAATTAAGAGCACCCAGATGGTGACTCACAGTCAGATGTAACCAGTTCCAGGTGATCCAATGCCTACTCTTCTGGTCTCTGTGGACACATGGCACATACATGAAATATTTGCAAGCAAGACACCCATAACACAGAATAAAAGTAGAGTTTTAAAATGTTATTTTCTAGCTCTGATGTGCTACTGTGCAGCAGGGTATCTGCAGATGATGACAAAACACTGTGTATTTTTAAAAGCTAGATGGGGCTTCAAAGATGGCTGAGAAGTTAAGAGTGCAAACTGCTCTTGCAGAAGACAAAAGTTAGTCCCCAATTCCCATGTGAGGCTCACAAGCACTTGTAACTCCAGCATTTTCCTCTGACCTCTAAGAGTACCTACATTAACCTGACATACACTCTCACATAATTAAAAATAGAAACAAATATAAAAAGAAAAAGCTAGTAAGAAAGATTTCCAATGTTATCACCATAAAGATGAGAACTGTTGAGGAGACAGATTTGTTTACTCTGACTTAAACATTATACAATGTATGTATGTATCAAAACAGCACATGTAACCCCATAAGTATGTATGATTTTTTGATTTTTCTATATGTTTTAAAACCTTCAAAGTTTTTAAGAAGTTTCAAAGACAAGATTGCAGATGTAGACTACATTAGTGTAAAACAATGGATGACTACTTGTGCAATAACAACAAGGCTTTTTCAATTCAGATGAGATCCTACAGAGGAACAGGAGAAAGGACAGTAGAGAGGTAAAGCAGCAGAGTCTCCTCCCTCTTCTAAATGCTGAAGAAGAAAAAAGCAGTAACCAAGATGCAACACCACAAAACAACAACAACAACAAAAACACTGTTTATCTAGGAAACAAAAAAAGGTCTTTTAGAAGAATAGGGGCAAAGTTTGTGGTACAGAGGTTGCCTAGCATGTGCAAAGCCTGGGGTTTGATGCCAGCACCACCAAATAAGAAAAGACAACTCAAGGCAAGACTTACAGATAGGGATTCCCTACTAAAGAAGGCAGACTCAAAGACTGAAATTAAGTTTTGAAGAGGTTTATAGGCCCCAAGATGCCGCAGGAACAGATTCAGCAAGTTCAATCTCTGCTGTTAATCTCTTTAAGAAAGGAAATGAGGGCTGGAACACTGAGGACTGCCCATTTATATCTGCAATTGCTAATCCTTATGACTTCTCACTTCAGGATGAGGCATCAAATATCAGTATCAATGTGAATGCCAGTGCATTTTATGACTGTATGTGTGATGTTGGGGACTGAACCCAGGCATCAAGCATTGCAGGCAAGCATTCTACAACTGAGCTATATTCCCAGCCTCGATACCAGTGCAATTTAAATCAGCTAAAGCAAGAGTGTAAAAGCTGATATTATGACCATATTTTGCCTTTCTAAGAGGATGCAGAAAACTTGGGGCTGGAGAAAAGGCTCAGTAGTTAACAGCATTTGTTGTTCTTAAAACGGATATAGATTTGATTCCCAGCACCTACATGGCAACTAGAAGCCATCTACAACTCCAGTTCCAGAGGATTTGATACCTTCCACAGGCACTACATACATTTTTGTGTATGTGTATGTATATATATGCAGGCAAATCACCCATATACATGAAGTAAAAAGAAATTGCCAGGCATGGTAGCACACGTCTTTAATCCTAGCACTTGGGAGGCAGAAGTAGGCAGATCTTTGTGAGTTCAAGATCAGCCTAGTCTACATAGTAAGTTCCAGGACAGCAAGGGTTATGTCTCAAAAGATCCCATAAACAAATAAACAAGTCTTTTTTCAAAAGAAGTAAAAAACCTGAATACACAATTTATTTTATTTTTGTATCTATTTATCCATCCATCCATCCATCCATCTATCCATCTATCAGAGTGTTGGCCTACATGTTCATCTGTGCACCACATGTGAGCCTGGTGTCAGAAGAGACAAGAAGGGGTAATCAGGCCCCCTGGAACTAGAGTTATAGACAGTTGTGAGCCACAATGAAGGTGCAAGATATCAAAGCCAGATCCTCTGAAAAAGGAGCCAGTGTTCTTAAACACTGAACCATCTCTCCATTTATATATTATAAATATAAATATGTTATATATGAATGCAAGAAAGAAACCCTCCCATATACTTTCTTCTTTTAAAAATGAAGACTCTTGATTTACTGCCAGTGATAACTTACCTTTAACAGTATCCTGGGACAACACAAGCCTGAGACGATCAGTCTAGGTTACATTCAGTGCAAAAAGCCAAAACCCTGAAAAGAAAAAAAAATCACAATGAACCAGACAGACAACGTAAGATACCTGGAGAAGCAGTAGGACAAGCAGTTTCATCTGAAGCCACTCTTCTGTTTAGAGTTTGTGGCCCAGTGGCCTAACTCTGCAAACCCTCAACATCTTCCTCAAGGGTTCTTTCAAAGTTAAATGAAATATGAGTAAAATGTATGTGTAACGTCAGGTGCCAAATGCTCATTTAATAAAGGCCAAGTCCTAATAAAAAATGTGGAGTAAAGGCTGGGGATGAGGCTCCTTGATGCAACACTTGCCTAATGTGTGAGGCCCTGAGTTTCATCCTAGCAACGCATGAAAATGGAACAATTTCTGAAATGACATTAAAATCTGTATTCAATCTGTACTACTTTCTTTTTAAACAAGATGATTTTTGGATTATTATTGCGTGCATGATGTGCTTGTGTGAATCAGTAAAAGCATGCAACAGTGTTCATGTGGAGGTAAGAGAACAACCTTCAGAAGTCAGTTTTCTCCTCTTACCTTTATGTGGGTTTCCAAGATTAAACTCAGGTTGCTGGGCAAGCACCCTTATGTGCTTAGCACTCACTGGCCTTTTTTTTTTTTTTGATAATATCTCCCCATATGAACCACAACAATAACCAGCATGGCATAATAACCCTAAGGATTCAGCATGCATTCCTTGTCGGTAACCAATAGCCCCCTAATTGATCTTAAGACCTGCTCAACAAAAGGAAAGGCCATGCCTGGTACTGAAAACCTAGCCAACTACCCAGAGCTAGTGAAGTCCTGGGTCTTGGAGGAAAAACCTACAACTGCCACTTTACTAAACCAGCACCATCCCTAACTACATTCTAAATATTTATCCTAAACCCACAGGTATCTATACCTCTCACCGCACATCAAAGAAACTTCTCTTTGCAACTAATGGAGACCATTATATTAAAAAAAAAAAAACCCCACAGATAATAAAAATGCAGAGAACAAGAGATCATGTGATGTCCATTCCTAACTGATACAGCTACAACACAATTCTTGCACCTAACGGTCAGGGATCAGGGATCATTTTGGAAAAGGGGCTGGGAAGATACTAAGAATCAAAGGACCAGGAAGTTTGCTTTGAGACTGCTTCTAGATATGTCAGAGATACTATACCGTAAGTCTCATCAACGTGAATGCCTAAACAAGATCTTCACAATTGATGATATCAACTGTCATACTAACATGAAATGGGAAAAGCTTGTGGAGCCTCAACCCTAGACAAAGAGCTATGGGCAACTGGAGAATGCTTAGAGTAGAGAAATTATCTTCCTCTGGGAAGAGTCCATACAATATCAAGTGAACAGCCCTGAGATCATATACATATACAGCAAACATTATATGGACTGAGCAGATTATATTTATATATTTAGGAAAACACATAAATACATACATACATATAGATAGATAGATAGATATGTACAAAACTAATTAAAGACAAAGAAGCTATGAATTTGAGATAAAATTGAGAGAGAGCATAAGAGAGACTGAGGGGAAAAAAAGAGAAGGTAGGAAATGATGTAATTAAAATTATAAAAATTTAAAAAATTATTTTAAATAGATAGTATCTCCCTATATAGCCCAGGCTGGTCAAGAATTCACAATCCTACTTCAGTTTACTAAGAGCTAGGATTACAGGCATGCCACAACACACAAACAAATCTTTAATATTTTTTATCTGCTCTATCTACCTCAAAAATACCAAATTGCCCTTTCAATGTCTCCATCTGGATGCTCCATAATCACTTCAGACTTGATTTGACCCAAACTCTACCGCCACCCTGCCTAGACTGCTTCTCTTTCTTCACTGTCTTCCCCAAGGCCCTCACATAAGCCCATCAATAAGTTCTAGCATTTATGCCTTCAAAATGTGCATCTCAGATCCCCTCACAGTCCTTCATTTTCCCTGTCACTTCTCCCTCAAAGGCTCTGTTCCACTCTGGCTCCCCCCTAAAACCCACTGCCAAATAACAGCTGGCACGATCTCTTCAATTAAGTTCATTACCAGAAGCTAATAAATGCAGTAAGGACTTTATTTCCTGATGACAAGTCTCTCTCCTGCTTGGGATGCACCTACTATGTGTGTGGAGATGGCAAAACAAGAGCCAGGCCAGGCTGTCAGAAAACTCTCTATTGGGAAGTGTCCCAGCTTCACGAGCAATCTTGTGCTCTCTGAGAGGGCACATCATTCCCCATGGCCATGCACTGCAAGGGGTAGCCTTAGGTCTCTAGAATGTCATAATGGTTGAAGTGGTATTTTGCTGGATGACCATATCTGCCATCACCTGCTTGCTGCACTTAACAGTGTTTGAATATACCACTGGTATTACAAACAGAATTGGACTATCTTGATTCCTCTCTCCTTCTGCTACACACACTGTTATAACAATCTCAAAAGCAAATTACCTTTGTGTGTGCTGTGGTTTCAAGTACCCATTACCTTTAGGGCAGATTTTAATGGGTCTCCAGACCCATTTCTTCTCCTCCATGTACTCTGGCTTGCATCTGGTCTCCTTATTCACCACACACGCACTAAGTTCTGCTGAAGGCTCTTTGCTGATGATTCCCTTTCACTCCTTTGCTGCTGGTGTCCTGTCCAGGAACTTTCCTTACCCTCCTCTGAGATATATCATACTATATTGATAATGTATACGGGTCTGTCTTCTTTATATACAACATGAGCACCTTGACAGCAAAGATTAAGTGTTACACATCTTTTAATTTGGTGAGCAGATGCCCAGCAAACATGCTGAAGTGAACCTCAACTTCATTGCAGGAATTTCATACATAAAGTTGGCAGTTTCCCATCAAATGGACTGGGGAAAGTTAAAGGAGCTGGCTGCACCTTCCAAGACAGATTTGGTCCTCCTGGAAGACTCAGGACTATATAGTTACATGTGACCCATGGCACTTCAGAGAATGGTCAGATTCTTCGTTTAGTTGTCAGTCTCTGGTTATCAAGAGAACAACACTGTCTAATTTTAGTTCTCTATTCTGATTAAAGTTTCTGCCCCGACTGAACCGTGACTTCTCTCTAGATCTATCATCAGCTCAAACTCTACAACAATGTCACAATGTAGCTCATTATTACATATGTTCTTAACAGACAACTTTAGGTGGAGATGGTAACCAACGAGGTCCTTTGCCTGCTTCACTGTCATTTTGGACACTCGCTGACATTTAATAAGGACAGAAAGACATTATGGCAGAAGGCAGATGAGCAAGGAAACTAGGTAATTTTCCAAGTTCTTCCTTTTCCTTCTAAGGGATAGGGTATCTTAGCACTCCTGAGCTCAAGTGACTGTGCCTCCTCAGTTTCCCAAGTAGCCGAGATTACCTGTGCCTGGCTTCCAGGTATTCTCAAACTGGGTTCTCAAGAAAAGCTCCTTTACTTGTTCTGTACCAAGTACATGCATATCAAACACATGTATGAACACTGATTCTAAAACCAACAGCTTAAGATACCTACAGCATTATTTTCCTTCTAAAAGATGAATACCAGGAAAATTCCCTCAAACAACTATTTCACAATGCTCAGAAGTAATCTAATCCTACCACACGGTCATGCACTGCAATGGTGGCAAGCTACCAACCCCTGCAGTTTCCTCTACTCTCTTAAGGAACAGCCAGAGTAATCTTGGGGTTAACAATGAGATCCCACAGACCTCGGACTCATTCAACCCCAGGTCTTGCTAAACTGAAACAGACTACAGTCAAGTATTTAACTCAACTCACAAGATATAATTACAGCTAAGTGTTTCCTAAAGAATATGGCAAAGTGAAAGACATATATATTCAACAAATGACACTTACTTCTCTAGCATCACCTCTGATATGACAGGGTTTTAATTTTCAGATTTAACTATTCAGTGCAATTCAATCTAATTCTCCTTTTAAAAATGCAAGCAGCACAGAAAAATCACTGTCTCTCCCTCAGCATCCTCCATAGTTCTCACTGCTGTCACCAGCATCTATCTAGTACAGCTCTTGGAACATGTTAAGGAATAAAAAAGAACTGTAAAAAAGAACAAAAACACTGAAACAACAAAAGAAAACACTACATATTTTTATAACTCATTTTGTTGGCTTATTTTTTCAGAGTCTCACATAGCCTAGGTTAGCCTCCTTTTGTAGGGGAGAAGGACCTTGAATTTCTGATCCTCCTGTTTCTACCTACGAGGTACTGGGGATTAAACCCAAGACTTTGTTTTTTCTTTTCTGAAATAGGGTTTCTCTGTGTGACCCTGGCTGTCCAGGAACTTTCTCTGCAGACCAGGTTATCCTTGAACTCAGAGATCCATCTGCCTCTATCTCCCAAGTGCTGAGATTAAAGGCGTTGCCACCACCACTCCGCTGAAATCAGGACTTTGTACATACTAGGCAAGCACGCTACCAAGTGAAACCCCTTATTTTTGTGAATTCCCCCTCCCCCCGTAGTACGGGTGTGTGACAGAGTCCTCCTATGTAGCCCAGGCTAGGCTCAAATACCCTGCTTCATCCTCCCAATTACTGGGTTACAGGCCTGTGAAACCAAACCCTTTAACTGAGACACAAATGAACACTTAACCATGACTGCCTATGCTGAAGACAACTGGCTATCAAGATGTCCAGGGGTGGCATCTTAAGTGAAGCTGTACATGTAAGGAAAATACAGAATACTGGAAAGGTCTTTCCAGGACAATTCTGTGAGGGACATTTAGCCCAAGGAGAGAAAAAGGGTTACCTGCTAAATTAAGTTCCACAAGTAATAGTATAAGCCTAGGAGCATAGGTGCAAGCAGGCTTTCGGCAGGCAGTAGTGTTATTTAGCCACCCAAACACAGGGTTTATTTAGTATTGCCCCAGGATTTGGAAATGTGACCTTCACAGCTTCATACAGGTCCAATTTACCTCAATGTTTTAGAAATTCTTTTAAAATGTTTTGGTCTGCACATTTCTAAATACATATCCCTTTTATCCTAAAATCTGTGCTGGTGTCCCTCTTCCTTCTACTAATCATACTTGGAGAAAAAAAAATGTTTTCTTTTCATTTGAGAGTCTCACTATATAATCTAGGCTGGCCTTGAAACCATGATGATCCTGCCTCAACTTCCTGATATAAATGTGCACCACTAAGCCCAGCTCTGTAAAAGCAACTTTGTATTTGTAGTTCCAATGTCCATATCTTTCCTAACAAATGTAACCACAAACTCTGGGCTGATGGATCCCCAACTCTAGTGCTGACCTTTCTTGTCAACCTCTAGAACCAGATGCATAACTGCCTATAGACTGCTCTACCTCCTGTGCACAGGTCCCCGAAACTCAATACAACCCAAACAGCCTGTCCCCAGCTTGTGTTCTCCCTCTGCCTCACTCAAAACGCCGTCTTACCACTCAACATCAGCTCCTTCCTAGCACTAAACTCTACCAATTCTAATCTCGAACATTCCTTTGTGTTTTTTCTTACCTGTGTCTACTGCCACCGACTTCATCTGTTTTTACTAGGTTTACTCCTTTTTCAAATTTGGTTTTCTTATCCACAATACCCACCGACCTCCAACATTTAAAAAGTACAAAGTCTTGACTAAGAAAATGTAATTTCTAATCCATGCTACACCAGGTCGAGCACCTACTCACCTCTCTGGCATCATCTTACAAAGCTACATAGTATTTCATTTCCCCAGAGCACCCATGGTTTCATGTGCCTGTGCCTGTGCCTTTGTGCAAGTTATTTCCTCTTAGAAGTACCCACCAACTTGCTGACAGATGCAGCCTTAGGAATCTTTTCTGTGAAGTCTTTGACACCATCTCATCTCACAGGCAATCTGGATGTGTCCCGCCTCTGAGTTAATAACTGTACAGGCAATACCCTCTAGGTTTGTTTATCTGTGAACTACTAGTTTATAAGCTTCCTAAAGGTATGGCCTGTGTGTGAGTAAGAGTGGTTCCGAAAGGTCATATATTTGAATAGTCATCAGGGAGTAGCACTACTTGAGAAGGATTAGGAGGTATAGTCTTGTTGAGTAGGTGTGGCCTTGGATATCTGTCACTACGGATGGGCTTTGAGGTTTCAAAGCCAGGTCCAGTGTAGCTCTCTCCTGTTTGCAGATCTGTATGTAGAATTCTCAGGTACTTCCCCAGTACTATGCCTGTGTGTGTGCCACCATGCTCCCCACCATGATATAATGGAAATGCACTAAACCTCTGAAACTGTAAGCAAGCCCCAACTAAATGTTTTATTTTGTAAGAGTTGCCTTGGTTATGGTGCCTCTTCATAAAACAATGCCTAAGACTGTAGCAGTAAGCTGCTGTGGCAGCTCAACAAGAATGACAAGGAGGCATATTCATAGATATAAACCCTGCCAGACTACAGCAGAGGGAACCACTATTATGAGCAGTGCCACACTGGTCAGTGGAACCCTGAGCTTCTCATCCTGGGTTTTTTTTATTAATATCTAAGCTCCTCAGGTGTTCTACTGATAGCACATGCAGGCCATGAGCAATCAAACATCCCCCATATAAATCCAACACTTGCAGACAATACAAATGCCAAGCCCTAAGCAGCCCCTTTCCCTAACAGTGCACAAAACAACCACTTTAAACATAACTAAAAATAAACTTCTATAACATAAGACAGTCTGCATCTGAGGAGTCACTTAATACTTCATCAGTATCATTAGATACAGTGCTAGCCCAAGTGACATTCTCAATAAACCCTTGTGGGGTAGGATAAGCCACATTTTTAGAAAAAAATAGTCAACTCAATATAATAGTCCAAGCTTACTCATATAAGGACTGTACTCATTCATCTTTAAAAAAAAAAAAAGTACAGTACAGCAGGGCAGCATTCTATCTCCATGGTACTTGTAGTAGTAGAGGAAGCCTTGGGACTGGTTTGGCCAGAACTTGCTATGTAGATCAAGCTGTCCTAGATTCCCAGAGATCCACTTGCCTCTGCCTCCCACAACTGGGCTATAAAACTCTGACTTTAAAGTGTCAGATTTACTCTTCTCTTCTGGGAAATCAGGGAAGGCTGCCTGGTGTAAAGGGAAGGACAGTCTAAAGCAGGACTGATAAGACAGACAGATATCCTACCTTGGATTACCAAACCAGTTTGTTCAATTTTTATGTCCTCCAGTTGGTCCGAGAACAAGTGGTCAGTTCTTTAACAGAAAGCGCTTGAGAAAATAAAATTGCCTTCTGAAAATCTAAACACAAGTAACTTGGAAGTCTCTTGGAAGTAGGGGCAGCATTAGTGGGAGTATAAGGAATACACATACGGAACAGCAGTAATTTCAGAATGTTTGTAAAGCACAGCATATTGTGCTCAACAAGCTTTCAGAGCAAAAGCCTGGAGCTAGCTAGGTTTTACTGTAACTTTGGCCATGAAAGAATGTTTTATTTCATTTATTTGTCATGCCTGATTTGAGGGAGTATATTTGCATGTGTGTGTGTATATGTGTATGGGTGTGCATGCACACATTGTATAGTATGTAAAAGTCAGAGGCTAACCTTTGGTGTCATCGTCAGGATCACTGTCTACTTCCCTTGAGACAGGGGCCTTCATTGCCTGGAGCTCTTCAATTAGACTAGGTGGATGGCAAGCCTCACAGATCTTTTGTCTTCTATTCCATAGTGTTGGAATTACAAGCACACACTACCACACCCAGCCTTTTTACAAAGGTTTGAACTCAGGTCCTCATGCAAGCACTTTAATGACTGACCCATCCCTCAAGCTCTGACATTTTTATTTTTTATGCTTAACTTTTTGTTTGGAGGAACAGAGTCTCACTATATACCCTACCCTCTCACCTCACACTGTATAGCCCAGGCTGGGCTGGAACCCACAATCTTCTTGCCTTAGTTTTCCCAAGTGCCAATTACAGGTGTCTACACCCACATCTGGTTCACACAGTAACCCATTTATAGATGAGTAAAGAAAAACCTTTATTCTCCTTCCAAACTGTACTTTAATTCTGTTTACTTGAGTTCCTTGAAGCAAGGTTTGCTATGTACACTAGGCTGACCTTAAAAGTCACAGTGTCCTCTTATCATTGCTCTCCAATGTTGAGATTACGGCATGAGCCATCACATCAGGCTTCTTTTGGTACTGGAGATTGAACCTAGGGCTTGTTCATGCATGATAGGTAAGCACTCTACCAACTGGGCTGCATACTGTTCCCTTTGTTTTTGTTTTGCTTTTTTGAGAGGCAAGTCTCACACAGCCCAGGCTGGCCTCTAACTCATGGTGATTCTCCTGCCTCAACCTCCAGAATACTTGAATTACATGTGCATGCCACCATGCCCAACTGTGGACAAGTTTTTAAATGTATACTTCTTAGATAAACCAGTGAACTGTTCTGCTGTTAGAAGCTGCAAATGGCTTACTAGTAACTGCCTTGCCACAGCTTCCTGCTGCTGTTTACTAACTGCAAAATTTTCTCCCGGCTACAGCCACAGAGTCTTCAGACATTTCTTGATCTGACTGCCTTCAAAAGCAAATTTAACATCAGCCACATAGCCAGGTTTTCCTTGCCAATGATCATGTGAGTTTGCTATTCTGTCCCTGTGCATCTTGAACACTGTAAAAACAGTTCCTGGAGCATCATATGTCACTGATCTAGCTGCCATCAACTGAAAACATTTTCTTCATGTTTTGTGGTACAAACTAAAAGCATTCTGGATGTGGTTTGCATACACTTTATCTTTGGCCAAAAGAGAGGTTTAAATTCCAGATTTAAAAACAGAGAAGAGGGAGTGACCACTGTGACCATGGTAATGCTTAAACTGCTGTACTATCTAGTCTGTGTTTGGGAGTTTATATCACAATTACAGTTCTGAAATTATTCTGCTGTAAATACAGTCATGTTCAATAAATGTAGCAAGTTCTCTGCTAACAGAATTTTAAAGCCAGGAGAAGTTCTGAAGACACAGAAGCCTCTTTTGGTTTCTTAAATGAAAAAGTAATATACAAAAATAGAAACTGGCACCAACCTATAAAATACAGTTTTTCAGGCTTTAAAAAAAATTTTTTAGTAAACATATTCAGTGAGGCTCCTTAAAAAGACAGAACAGTTTTTTTTTTTGTTTTTTTTTGTTTTTTTTTTTTGGTATAGGCTGCAGAGTGAGCCCAGGGCCTTGCACAAGAACAGATAATTTTTAAGTCAAAATGAAACTAAAACTTCAAAGGATATTTCTGATACTGGGAATGTAAACTAGATGATTCAGACCAACTGCCCTACTAAGGACAGCCAGAAATTTTGGATAAAACATAAAATAAAAAGCCCTGAAGTTAGAGAAGTACTAATAAGCCAGTCAAAAATTACCAAATATAGAAACCAGTCCCAGGAGCTAGAGATGGCTCAGTCTTTAAGAGCACACACTGCTCTTGCAGAGAACCTGAGTTAGGTTCCCAGCACCCACATCAGGCGACTCACAGCAGTCCGTAATTCAGCTCCAGAGGATCCAACATTCTCTTCTGGACTTCGTGGGCAACTGCACTCACAGTACATACTCACAGAGACACATATATACATTTGTAGTAGTAAGCTGCTGTGTGGTCTCACCAAGAGAGATGCAGGAGGAATTTTCATAGGTATGGAAGCCCTGCCAGACCTCAGCAGAGGCAACCACCATCCTGACCAGCACCTAACTGGACAGTAGAACCCCGGAGCATCTGTGCTCAGGTGTTTTTATTCATTCAGAACTCCTCAGGTGCAGATCATAATCCAACATCTGCAGACAAGACAAAATGTCAAGGCCTATGCATTCCTTTTTCCAACAGTGCACAAAAACAATTATTTTAAATATAACTAAAAATAAACTTCCACAACACACTTTTTTTTTGCGGGGGGGGGGGGTGAGACAGGTTTCTCTGTTGTAACTCTGGCTGTCCTAGAACTCACTCTGTAGACCAGGCTGGCCTTTACTTGAACTCAAGAGATCTGCATGCTTCTGCCTCTCTAGTGTTGGGATTAAAGGCATGCACCACCACCACCATCACCACCACCCAGACATATAATTTTAAAGTGGTAATAAAAATAAATCTTTCAAAAAACCAATTTCAGATAAACTACATGTATTGTGGGATCCTATACTCCAAGCAAAATAGTCACTGCCATCTTGATTAAGATTAGATTAGGTAAAATAGATTAGATCTGATTAAGAGCAGTTGTGATCACCTACAAGAGACCCTTAGCTGTGATTCCAGCCACCAGTTCCTGTGCCCTGATCCCAACTGTATGTAATCCTACCCCAGCTGTACCTGTCTCGGGAGGTGTTAGCATACAATGGTAGAAAGTTAACCGAGGAAGGGCTCCATCTGTGCAACTATGGGAAAGTTGTCATCTATGCTGAGGTAAGACTTTTCAGTGACGGAGCTGTTCTGGAAAGCCATCCACGCTCTAAGGAAGACCAATAAACTAGCTTGTTCTCTAAGCTAGACTTAGGTGGAATCTTTGTTTTTGTTTGCATTTTGAAGGGTATCACTATATGGCTCACAACTGTCTATAACTCCAGTTTCAGAGACTCTGACACTCTCTTCAAACCTCTGGGCACTTTAAAAGTGTACAGACATACATGCAGGCAAAACACCCATAAATCATAAAATACAAATAAATAAAAATCTCAATTTTTGTTTTGTTTTTCTGTGTAGCCATGGCTGTCCTGAAACTCAGTCTGTAGACCAGGCTATCCTTAAACTCAAGAGATCCACCTGCTTCTGTCTCCCAAGCAGCTCAATTTTTTTTTAAAGAATATAATTTAAAATTTCTATCTGATGTGGTCTAAGATAAGACAACTCAATTTTTAGTTAAAATGTCTTACCACAAAATTTTCTGATTTTTACTTTTAGACATTTCTCATTTGGCTAACTAGTGATTTATATAATGCTAGCAAATTCTTATATATGTTAAAGTTCACAGCAACATTATTTATGATCGCTAAGGAATGTAACCAATCTAAAAGTCCACCAACTGGTGAAAGTACAAATATTGAGCAGGAAGCAAGTTACTATTGACACATACTTGTTGTAGTACACTGCTGCTGGGGCTCATCCAAGAAGACAAGGAGGCATTTTCATATGTGGAAGCCCTGCCAGACCTCTGCAGAGGGAACCAGTCATGGCCAGAGCCATACTCACACACTCAAACTCTGAGCATCTGAGCTCAGGTGTTTTTATTGATTCAGAACTCCTTAGGTGTTCTGATTACATGTGTAGATCATAATCAATTAAACAACCCCAACAGAAATTCAACAGCTGCAAACAATATAAAATGTCAAGACCTAGGCAGACTCTTTTTCCAACAAGCACAAAAACAATTATTTTAAACACAACTAAAAATGAACTTCTACAATATATACTCCCACATATTTTTGAGGCTAAATCTTAAAAATATGCTGAGTAAAAGAAGCAGGTTTGAAATATTACATATAATAATTCCATTTATGTGATTATAGAATCAGAAGAGGAATTAGAAGCTTCTTGAGGCACTGAGTAGGAATAAGGACCGACAATGATGGGACAAAAGAGACCACTGTAGGTGAACATAAATGTTCTAAAGTTGAGTTGTGTTTAAATTTGTGTTTATAGTTGTGTAAATTTACTAAAAACAAAAGTGGGATTTTTGTTTGTTTTCTTTTGTTTATGACAGAATTTTGTTATGTAGTTATGGCTGGCTTGGTACTATGTAACTCAGGCTGCCTGAACTCCATGGCAGTTCTGTCTCTGCCTCCCTTGTGCTAGAAGCATAGGTTTGTACCACGATACCCAGATCTCAAAAATTTTTTTGGCGGGGAGGCAAGTGTTCACATGAGAGGGTGTGCACATGTGGAGGCCAGAGGTCAACCTTGAGTGTCATTCCTCAGGAACTGTCCGCCTTGTGCTTTTGGAGATAGGGTCTCTCACTGGGAGGTGGGGCTCATTGATTAGGCTAGGCTTGCTGGCCTGAGAGCCCCTTGGATCCACCTGAACTTTCCCAGCTCTGGATTACAAGTGGGTGGATCACACCTGGCTCTTTTACTTAGCTCAGAGGATTGCACTCACTTAGTTCCTTATGTTTTAGCGGAAAGCACTTTATAGACTGAGCTTTCTAAACTGCTTTTAATTTTACATCAAAATGGGTGAATTTTGTGGTATATAAATTACATCTCCATTAAGTGGCTTTTAAAATTGAAAATATTTGATACCACCTGTAAGTCACTTACCATAAGGATAAAGTATATCAAGAACTCAGCTTTTAAAATAAGTTAAATGGCACACATTAAATACCTTAATAATCCCAAACTTCAACTGAGGATGTAACTCAACAGTGAAGCATATGCCCTGAGGATTCAACCCCCAGAACCAAAAAAGATAATGAATAAATAACCCCAAACAGGATCTTCCTCCCCCTACTCATTTTCCAATCTGGGAGCAATAAATGATGAGGCTGATAAACAAACAGGCTTTCAGTGTCATTTATTTCATCCCATCTATATAAACACACACTCTGGTTTCATCTTTATTTATAACTACAAATACAAGAGTGGAAAAAGTTCTTTTAAAAGGGATGAGTTCAGCCAGGCGGTGGTAGCACACGCCTTTAATGCCAGCTCTTGGGAGGCAGAGACAGGTGGATCGCTTTGAGTTTGAGGCCATCCTAGTCTATAGAGTGACTTCCAGGACAGCCAGAGCTACAACAGACAAACTCTGTCTCTAAAAAAAACAACAACAACAAAGGTATGATTTCAAATATATGTCACATAATGCTCCCTCTTTGAGGTTTTTCCCAATCAGTAGGCACACGAAAAATGTCACCAGGTGGTGGTGGTGCAAACCTTTAATCCTAGCATTAGGGAGACAGAGGCAGGTGGATTTCTGTGAGTTTGAGGCCAGACTGGTCTACAGAATGAGTTCCAGGACAGCCAGAACTACACAGAAATACCCTGTCTTGAAAAACAAAATAAACAAATAAACAACAACAACAAAAAGATAAATGTAGGGCTAAAGAGATGGCTCAGCAGTTAAAAGCCTTGGTTGTTCTTTCCATAGGTCCTGGATTTGATTCCCAGCACCCACATGGAGGCTCTGTAAGAGCAAAAGTTATATTTTATATCTTAGTTACTGTGCCTAAAGATATCTCAAAAGAAAAAGATAACTTCCTGGAATGTTGAACGGGGCTGCTCAGGTGAGACAGTCTTGAATCTCTCTTGTCCAAGGACATAACCTTTTGAAATGCTGTGTAGGGAGCGTCTAGATCTCAAGTAGACCCACTGCACTGGATGTGCTCCAAATGTACCGGATGTGCTTGGTTACTTGTAGGCAGAAGACAATCTAGACAGGAAGTACATCAGGATAGATGCTTGCCACTGATTGGACCTGGTGGGAAGAACATAGCCTTATGGTTCTGCTTTTAAGCACCTGTGCCACATGACTGGGTGCCATTCTGTGGGATCTCTGAGGTAACAGGTTCACTCCATGGGTAACTCAGAATGGACTTGATAAGAGTCCACCTTCCCGACCAGTATTTAATTAATTTTAATTTAATTATTTTTAATTATTTAATAGTTAATTTAACTAATTAAGCTTGCTTGCTTCAAATTTGGTTCAATTGTAGTGGTCTTATTCTTGACCGGATTTGGGATTTACAGCTCACAACCATCTGTAATTCCAGTCCCAGGGGATGTGATGCTTTTTGGCCTCTATGGGCACCATGCACACACATGGTATACAGACATATATGCAAGCAAAACACTCATACACATAAAATAAATTAAAATTTTAATAAAAAAGAAAAAGGTAAATGCAGAAATCATAATGTATAATGTAGCAGTAAGCTACAATCTCTTACCCTCTATTTAGGGAAGGAGAAAGGAAAGATAAAAAGAAATCTTCACCACTTTTGCAAGCAGCCTTGATATAGAAAGAGAAAGGTAGAAATCTTCCCAGCCTCTTTTTAGGTGTCCTAAACTTGAAGAGGACTAGCTGACAGTGAGTCAGACTAGCATCTCAGCTCATGGTAAACTCAATCTCTCCAACCTTTGTTCTTTTAGGAATTATCACACTAACTAACGACAGCAACCCAAGCAAGGAACCACCAATAAATGCCTACCCCTGACTCTCTAGGTTTCAGACTTTTTATACCCTAAGCCAAAAGTTCCCATAAACCCATGCGGCACTAAATCCCCAAAACAAACTACAGGTGCCAGCATCAAGCATTTCAAATCCAACTTGTAAACAACAACTATACCACAGCTGGGAACACAAACCTAATCCAAATGCCATTTTGTGTTTTTTAAAGAAACCAAAATAACAAAAATTTTCCCAAGTGTTTCTCTACATATAACAAGATAAAAGAACAATGAGAAATATACCTTAAGCATGATTTTTAAATAGGGCTCAAGATAAGTCTTAAAAAAGTGTCTTTTACACAAATGTACCATAGGACTTCAATTAAATCTACAAGTACTACAATAAAATTGGTCTACTCAACTGGAATTGCTCAACTGGACACTGCTTAAAGTAGTGTCTTTGTCACCAGAAAAAACCATCAAAGTATTTGGTAATGCAGAGATGGACTTGCAAGTCATGTCGCTATGAGGTTTGACTGGGCAAAACAAGAGAAACTACACTGGTTGGTGTCAACTGTCAGTTGTACTTTATTCAAATAAATCTCATTTTAAATTTACTCCAGATTCCTCAAAGCAGAAACAGCATAAAAAGGTGTAATCTCACTTCTTTCATGTTTTGAAAACACCTGGCTTGTTTCCTGACTTTGGACTGCTCATCTACTGCTGAGTTGTCAAAAACCCATTAGTATTCATTCTCTTTACTCCCTCTGCCTGTCTGTCTCTGCCTGTCTCTGCCTGTCTCTGCCTGTCTCTGCCTGTCTCTGCCTGTCTCTGCCTGTCTCTCTCTCTGTATGTGTGTGACATCCTTTGGCTTGATTCCTTTCTTTTTTCCTCTTACCATCACAGTCCTAATTTGTAGGGAAGTATGAAAGGATGGGAAAATGGGGGAAAGAAGGCAAATCAGAGAATACTAAGGCAACAGGAGAGGAACAGCAGAGACTCAGTTTGGAGCAGTGGTTCTTAAAGTGGTCCTAGATATGTGGCAAGTGCATCAACTGGGATACTGACAAATAGATCAAACCCTCACCGTTACTCCAGATCTACTGATCCAGAAGCTCTGTCCTGATTAGCAGGCCTCTTAGGAGAGGCTACTATAGCTGCTATTTTCAACCTGTGGGTCTTGACCCCTTTGGGGGTCAAATGACCTTTACACAGGGCTTGCCCAAGACCATCTGTGTATCAGATATTTACATTATGATTCATAACAGTAGCAAAAGTACAGTTCTAAAAGTAGCAATGAAATAATTTTATGATTGGGTCATAACATGAGGAACTGTATTAAAGACTTGCAGCTTAGGAAGGTTGAGAACCACTGTACTATAGGCTAAACTTTGAGAACTGGTGATTCATCTGGTAGAAGAAGAGATGAACCAAGACAAGAGAACTTGGAGACAGACTAAGAATTTCCACTGCAATTCCCCCAGTCTCTAATCTACTTGATTAATAAAGAACTCACCTCCAACATCCTGACTTTCATATATAATTAAGTTCAGGTATCAGACCACATACATTGCTTAGGTTGAATCTTTCTCTCAGTCTTCAGCCAATATGGTACAAATTTTGCTAATTCACTGTTGGAGCTCTAGTCAGTCAAGAAGAAAGGAAATGCATACAAAGGAAATTGAGACTAGAAGGTGTTTCAGAGCTGGGGTATAGCTCAGTGATGTATGTGCCTAGCCTAGCATGTGTGGGTTCAACTCCCAGTACCATACCATAATCTCCCCCGACAAAAAAAAAACAAACCCCAAAACATATTAAAGGTGTTTTAAACTAGTAGAGAGAAGATGGATTCTTCAACAAATGGTATGGAATAACTGGTTCATTATGTGAATGGGAAGTGGGAAGATGTGTTTCTTATTTCATATATTTTATTCCATTTAAGAAAATAAAATTCCAGGAAAAACATTTCACCAGTCTTGCTGGTTTATACCTGTAATCCTAGAACCTGAAATGCCAAGACAGAAGAACTGCCACCAAGTTCAAGGCCAGTGTGGGGTACAGAATGAGACCTTGTCTCAAAACATAAAACAAGCAAAACAAAACAAAAACAACCAAGAAAAAAAAATAAAAAGGAAGTTGGATATAGTGGAGCATGCTTATAATCCTAGTACTTGGGAGCTGAGGCAGGAGGATCATGAGTAAAAGGTTCGCCTAGGCTACATGAGATATTATCTCAAAAACATAAAACAAAACTACCACAAAAAGAATATGAAATTATGGACTGCAAAATTATGAATAAAAGTAATTTTACAAATTGAACTGATGAAGGTCTTCCTAAAAGCATGATCATTTCTTTCCAAAGGCATAAAAGAAAGACCGCTTCAAAAGCATAAGGACCTGAGTTAGATCTCCAGAACCCATGTAAAAATGCCTTGGACAGTGACACACATCTGTACTCTGTAATTATCTGTAATGCGTAATCACACAATATGTAATTGAGGAAGTGGAGACAACAGGATCCCTGGGTCTCACTGGCCAGTGAGTCTAGTCTAATCAGAGAGCTCTAGGATAGTGAGAGACCTCATCTCCAAAGAGTTGAACAATATTTCATGACACATAAAATTGTTCTCTGGTCTCCACATTCACACTTAAATACATGCACACAAACCTGTATGTGCACACATACACTTTTTAAAGAGGTGCATGGGCAAAGTTAACGAGATAGAGACTATCATATATTGATGATGAGATACACTGCTTACAGACCAAGACTGAAGGGTTTGTTTGCTCTGCTTTGTTTTTGTGTCAGGATCTTGTATACTCCAGGCTTGCCCCAAACTTGTCATGTAGTCAAGGCTGACCTTGAATTCTTGATCCTCTTGCCTCGACCAACTAAGTACAAGGAGTATATATGTGCATTACTATACCCTGTAAGATATGTTTTTGTTTTATTTATAGGCCTGTCAGCCTTAAATTTGCAATCCTCCTGTCTCAGTTTCCCAAGTGCTGGGAGTACAGGCACATGTCACCAAACTCAGTCACAACCTTTGTTTTAATTTTCTTTTCCCCATCAAGTGGGAATGTATGGTACTGGTACTCATAGAAGGTACTCTGTAATGTTTGTAAAATACAGCATGTGTGCACATGATAAATGGGCACAGGAAAACTGGTACTTGCTGACACCTCCTATTGGAATCCAGACTTGGTTAACGGTAACTTTGTGCTCAGTCAGAACCTTTCACATTTCATAACCTTTCTTATGAACAGGTGTGGCCACAAGTCCCAGCCCTGGCCAGTAAAATGCACATTTGATGAGGCACGGTGAGGAGGTACAAAGAGTGAAGAAAAGAAATGGCCATTCCACTATCAGGAGATATATGCTCAAGGCTGAATAGAAGAACAGCAACAGGCTGTGGAATTTCTGCATCTGCCTTTACTACTTGCTTCTCAGCTTTCTGATGCACAACAGAAAATAAATCTCAATTTCACTAAAGCAAAGTTACATTTCTTATTATAAATTGTCTAATTTACTCCTCCTTGACAAAAGCACACAAAAGTGGGAAAAAGAGTTTGAGGCTGCTATAACAAACCAAAGAGCATTTCTTTTTCAGCAACAGCACAGTGGTCATCTGCTTTTGTGTTAGTGTAAGTGGTAATGACTCCAGGAGTATATGATATCAGTAACTGACAACACTCTAGCTAGCAGCTCAGAAATGATTTAAGATGTTCTAACCAAATCAAAATGTTTGGAAAGTATTTATGCTTGTACACTCCAACATATATTTCAGTATCATCAGCAATAAGACTAACTAAAACAGATCAACATCCATGCTCACATAAAGTTAGCAAAAATTTCTTAATTAAATGGAAGTGATAATCAAAACTGAGTGAAAAGGAAAATGGAAAACATTTCAGAAGACACCTGCAGAAGGCAGCTATTCTGACTGTATATTAAACTTCTGTCTTGTCAACTGCGTTCCACGTTCACCATCTGGCTTTGCATGAACTGCTTTCTAATGTGATGTTTTTTTAATTTTTTTTTTTTAATGTGTGGGCACAAGTGGGTAGAAGCTAATGATCAACATTGAGTGTCTTTCCTCTATTGGTTCCATCATATTTGAAATATCTCTCACTGGTCCTGGAGCTCACCAATTTGGCCAAGCTGACCAGATAGCAAGGCTCTCCAGAACCCACCTCTCTCCCATGCACCCAAGCACTGAAGTTACAGATGCACATTACCACACGTGGCTTTTATATGGGTACTAGGGATCTGAAAAAGGTCTTAAGCTTGTGCAATAAGCACTTTGCCCCCAGCCCTTACTAATGTGATACTGTAAAGAAGACTTTTCCACAGGGAAAAGTAGAAAAAACTTCTCTTGATGAGGTTCTGTAGTAGTTTACAATCACCAGGAAAGAATGAAATAAAGCAGTTGTTTTAAGCCATTTCATATCACAATGAGGTTATTCTTCAAATTTTGCTTTTGTTATTCTGTATGCACTTTATATTGTCCCAATGTATATAGGTAACATTTCATTTTATCCTACATATTAGCTCTCTGCTTCCTGATTGCTGACACAATATAACCAGCCACTTCACATCTCTGCTGCCACAACCACTAAGCCACCCCTATAGCCATGTATTCCTCAAAACTGTGAGCCAGATCCATCTCTGTCCCTCATCAAGTTTTTTTGTCAAAGTCATGAGAAAAATAACTAATACATGGTATAGCCTCAAATCCCATTCTATACCTAGATCAGTTGTTTCTTAAAGTAACTGTGCTTCTTTTCAGTGAGTATGTTATTTCAAGACCATAATTTGGACACCATGGCTTCACACTGATATTGAGCTGATTCCAGTTTAACAAGTTATAAAGGTTTTTTGATTTGTTTTGTTTTTTGTTTTTCGAGACAGGGTTTCTCTGTAGTAACTCTGGTCATCCTAGAACTTGCTCTGTAGACCAGGCTGGCCTTGAACTCAAGAGACATACCTGCCTCTGTCTCCTGAATACTGAGATTAAAGGAGTGTGCCACCACTGCCCAGCCTTTTTGTATGCTTTCAGTAAAATGTATAAGGAATTCAGACTGAAACTTCCAATTAAAAATTAAGACAATATCTCTATGAGTTCAAGGCCGGCCTGGTCTAGAGTAAGTTCCAGGACAGCCAAAATTGTAACAGAGAAACCTTGTCTCAAAAAAAAAAAAAAATCAAGACAATAAAACAAACCACAAATGGGGATACAATGTTTTCAAAATATTTATTGAATGAAGAACTACTATCTAAAATATGCAAAGAACTATTAAAAACTCAAGAAAATGAAGCTGGGTGGTGGTGGCACATGCCTTTAATCTCAGCCCTCGGGAGGCAGAGGCAGGCAGATCTCTGTGAGTTCGAGGACAGCCTGGTCTACAGAGTTCCAGGACAGCCAGAGCTACAACAAAGAAACCCTGTCTCGAAACAACCCGCCCCCCCCAAAAAAAAGAAGAAAATAAGAAAATGAACAACCTGTTTACAAAGCGATCAAAATAACTGAGCAAATACCTCACTGAAGAATACGTATAAATGCAAATACGCACATGAAAAGATACTTAACACCGTAACATTAGGAACTGCAAATTAAAGCAATGACATTCCACTATATACCTATTAGAATAGCCAAAACCACTGACACCACCAAATGTTCACAAGGATACAGAAAATAGGACTCATTTACTTGCTGGTTGGAATGCCAATGATACTGCTATCTTAGAAGACAGTATGGCAGTATCTTACAACTAAGCATACTTAAACATATAATCCATTAATTGTACTTTGATTCTGAAAACTCCTGCCTACACGTATACACAAAAATTTATACATAGATATTTATAGCAGCTTTATTCAGCAAAATTTGAAAACAACCAAGACATCCTTCAGTATGTAATATAATAAACCATGAAGCAGCCAGGAAATGGAATATTATTCAGCACATGTGTGCACATGTGTGCAAGCTACCAAGCTGTGGAAAGACGTGCAGATAACTTAAATGCACACTACTAAGCAAAAGAAGCTATTCTGGAAAGGATTCACATTGTATGAGTTCAACTTGGTGACAGCTGGAAAATGAAATGTTATAGAGACTAGTAAGGTCTCTGGTTGTTAAAGGATGGGAGAAAGGAACAGACTGGCACAGTATATGGATCTTTAGGGCAGTAAAATGACTCTGCAGCACATTATCACAGTGGGCATATAATATTCACTGCCCATGGCCCACAAATGGACAAGAATGAACTTTATGTAAACTATGGACTTTGGGTAAAAACGACATGCCAATGTAGGCTCATCAGTTAAAACAGTTGATACTGAGGAGGGCCAGAGGGGTAATATGATAACTAGACTTCTGCTCAGTTTTGCTGCGAACCTAAAATTACTCTAGTTTTGTTAAGAAAATCTATTTTTAAAAGGCTTATTTAATCTCTTATTGCATATTGGCATTTCCTTTCACCCATGTTCAGAATCTAGGTCTCAATAAGATCAAAAATGACAAATATCATCTTATTATTTTCTTTACATGTAATAATAATCCCACTGTGAGGAAAGCTCAATGCCTTTTGTGATCTAACACCAGAAATTTCACACAATTGTTGTAATATCCCACTGCACACATAAGACACAAGTCAGCCAGGGTCAGTGTGCAAGAGGACTACAGAAAGACTTGAACACCACAGACAAGAATGGTCTAGGCCATCCTGGAGGCTGATTACCACAATATGGCACTAAGAATAACACACATACTCCAAACTCCTCCCTGACATTCCAAACACACCATTGTCTGGTTTCTACTGCTCTCTAATCTCTTTTTACCTGACGTTTTCTTGGCGCAGCAAGCTCCAGCCTTACTGCCCTTCTTTCTTACACCTAAGGGATCCATACCCACTTAGGGCCTCTGTATAGGCTGTTCCTTCTGCCTGGATGATAAGCCCTATCCATTACCTTTTTAATTGAATATAAACACAAATGTCACCTCTTCAAAGGTTTTTCCTGATTATCAGTCTGAAGAAGCCACCTATCCCTTTAATCCCAGAACTCAATCGTAATTCTTTTCAGCACACTCATTACCATCTGACACTTGAGCACACCTGCCACAATGGTAACAAGAGCCAAACACTCTAGACCACAATTCTGGCCACTGTCAGCTCCAAGGCTCCCTACGCAAAGCTTCCACCACATTCTCATTGCCACACTTAGCTGAGTCCCCCTTTTTACCTCCAAACATCTGCTGTCTGACTCTTCTAGCTTACTTACTCAAGTGCCCCTGGAAAACAACTTTGTAATTGTCATTACAGTGGCTATTCCATTTTCTCTTCCTTCACTTAACTTTTTTCTTAAACTTTGAAATTTCACAAATAATCACATAACCATTCCCATGAAGGAACTCTCAACTCCAAGTTTCCTCCTCTCAAATACCACAATTCTAGATTCAGCAAGGCAGGGTTATCTTCTTTTTTCTCAATGCTGAGATCAAACCCAGGGCCTCAACCATGCTAGCAAGTACTCTGCTATGCTGCATCCTCAGCCCCACAATCCCAGTCAGAAAACTGCTTTCTCTATGCCAACTGTGTGATGAGCACTCAGTTCAGCATGTTTTCTATATAATTCAGTGTTTACTATATACTCAAGGTTACTAAAAGAACACTCAATCTTAATTTGTAGTCTTACTGTATTTCTCTAGCAAGATGGCTTTCCAATTCCTCATTCTCCCAGAAGACTATTTCCTATCTCTTCCCTTCCTGTACCACACCACCCTCCTCAGCCTTTCAGCTAATGTTCTTGATCCTTTACTGAGAAGTAAAATGCCCTTAACACAACTTGTGTCCTGTCTTCCACTCCTGCCCAGTTCTATAAACCTACCCAAATATGTATCCACTCTCCACTCTAATCCATATTACAACAAAAGCGACCCTTCTCCTTCTGAAGAGCACTGCTACCCCTGACCCTCTCATAAGCTCCAATCTTGCAATCAAGCATCACTCACTGTCTTACAACAGTCTCCCCTGCACCTCTGAAGCTCGAGAATGTCTCTTCTAGATAGGCATGGTATCACATACCTGTAATCCAAGCAGTAGAGAGGCAGAAGCAGTATCGAGAGCCTGAGGTCAGACTGGGCTACAAAGTTAGATCCTTTCAAGAAAAGAAGGAAGGAGAGCTACGTATAAAGGGGAAAAGAAAGGAAGAAGAGAGAAATCTATAAAGAGAGGCTGAATAGGAATTAATGAATGTCTACTTGGGGAAAAATTCTTTGGCCCTTTATCATCCTCTATCACTTTCAGCTAAAACTCTATTTCTCTGCTCCCTTCACAGTTAAACAGTCAAGTTAGAAGTCTGCTGTATCCGCACTTTTCACCTCCCATGCACACTCTGTTCAATGCATTCTATCAAGATTCTGCCTCCATCTCTATCAACACCCAGGCTGTCAATCCAATGAACAGTTCATGCCCTCATCTAGTAGCATTACATTCTGTGAGTTGTTCCTTTCCTTTAAATGATCACTATTTCAAAAAGTACACTCAATCAAAAAGTACTAACAACAGTCTAGCCACGAGCTGCTCCAAGTACTAGTTGGGAGTGCAGTGGTTTCTACGATCCTTCATTCTTCTGATTTTTCATCGTGATTTTATTTCTCTTCTCTCTTTCACTCTCCTCTAACCTCATCTCTAAACTTTAACAATAATTCAAAACTCAGTACCAAGCCCCTTCTTACTTACTGTCTCATTAAATGGCATCATCCATGCCTGTGTTTAATTGTTTTTTCACAGTAAAAACTTTCACATTTGTATCAGTAACTGGGAACTTTGGAACTCCAGTTCTCCTGTGCTCAATTACTTATTTGAAATTTCCACCAGGTATCTCAGAGCATCTCAGACTTAACATGATCAAATTTTAATTCTGATTTCCCCAAATAGATTACCTGCTTACTAATCTCAGTAAATAATACAATATACAGCTTTTAAGCCAAAAATCTTATTTGTTTGTGGGTTTGAGGCAGTCTTCTAAAGCAGAGACTGGTCTCAAATCCACTGAGTAATCAGGAATGACCTTGAAATTCTGCTCATCTCGCCTTCACCATTAAGTGCTAGGCACGCATGCCATAACACAAGACTTTCAGGCAAGATACTTGATTCCTATCCCCTCTTCTCTTTCAATCTATCAGTCTCATTGAGTCTAGTCCCCAAATATATCTCCAATGTGTTCATCACTCTTGCTATTATCATTTCTTCCCTAAACTCTTAACAGTTTCTCACTGGCCACTCAATTTCCACTTTTGTATACCTCCAGTCTTTTGGACATTTACCTTTAAAAAATTAGACTGGCTTACTCTCTACTTAAAATTCTTCAACAGAATTGGAATATAGTTCTGTGGTACACCAAGCTCTTAACACGTTAATGGACCCAGGTTCCACTCCCAAGACTTTTTTAAAAGAAAGAAGAAATCTGCTAGCATCTTGGAACTGAACCTGTGGCCCTTTCTCTTGGTCTTCTAGGTCCTGGGTCGCATGAATGCCACTTACTTGTTCCTCAGCACCACTTTTCCACCTTCCTTCACTCCCAAGAGCCACACAAACCTGCAGTTTCTTGACTCAGCCAAGGCTCTCTCCCATGGCTTGGTACCTGCTACTCCCTCTATCAGAAACGCCCTCTCCCCTGGCTGCTTCTTCTCAATTTCCAGTCTCAGCTTAAAGGTAAACTCCCAGAGTTTCCCTGACCACTCTCTGATGTGACTCCTTGATAGCTCCAAACAAGCTTTGATCACTTTCTTCACAACATATAATATTTTCTAAGTATTTAGAACTTATTTTGAAAATTTTAAAATATGTATAGAAATAGAACCAGGAATATTCTTACTTTCTTTTAAAATGACCTTCCCTGTTTTACTGCAAGCTCCAGTGGATAGAGAATATGTTTCTCTTTATAGAGCCAGGGCCTTACATAGGGCCTGTTTCATGACAAACAGTAAATTTAGTTTGAATAAGAAGAAAAGGTAAGGCTGACAGGGAAGAGAAGGATGGTACCATTGAGAAAGTGAAACAGGAAGGGGAGAGTTTTGAGGACAACTGGTAATTTATTCATCAGTCTATTCCCTGCCAGGTTCTGGGTGAAGGATTAAATTTCAGAGATAAATAAAAGCAAGTCTTATACAATAAGTATAGTGGAGGCAGATATAATAAGCAGTGCTTATTGAAGATCCCTGTGTGCTAAAAGAGAGCTAAGCATTTCAGGGGTCCTTTTTCATTTAGTTCTCACAATAATCTTATAAAGAGGGAACCACAATTATTATCCCCATTTTGTATCTATGGAAACTGAGTCTTAGAAATGTTAAGCAAGGGTTGCAGGTCACTAAGTACAATAAAATAAAGCCAGGTTGAGCATTTAGGTAATGTAATTTGAATACCAAGCCACAAGACATCTGTACCTCCAGACGTACCCTGTACACTGTACTGCAGGACACTGTGAAAAATGTACTAACATGGGCACACACAAGGGAAAGAAGAAGGGGAATCTGATGAGTAGACAAGGCAGGGAGGCTGCCCCACCTTGAGATGAGCCTCAGAAGTGCATGCAGGGAAACAGTTTGTGCAAAACAGCATGCAGGCACTTAAGAAGCATCAGGTACCCAGGCACTTGGAAATATCCCAGTCTACTTTATTTTAGTTTATTATTTTATGTATATGCACATTTGTCTGCATATATTTCTGTGCACCACATGCATGCCCTGACATCTATGGAGGCCAGAAGAATACCTCAGATATCCTGCATCAGACACTGAAACTAGAATTATAGACAGTTGTGAGTCACCATGTGGGTGCTGGGAATCAAACCTAGGTTGTCTGGAAGAGAAGAACTGCTGAGTCATCTCTCCTAATTTTTAAAAAGTGAGTATGGTTACACACTTCTGTAATCCCAGCACTGGAAAGCCTGAGGCAGGATCAATGTGAGTTCCAGGCCAACCTGGGCTACATCATAGGATCCTGCTTCAACCCTAAAGTTCCCAAAACTGAGTGATGAATAACACTGTGGGGCACAAGCTTTGGACACACAAGACAAAAGATAAAGACACCATGGGGAAATTACTCATGAGGCCCTCAGAGGCACAAAGGTGTGTGTGTGTAGTCTGAAAAGGCTTCACAGCAGAGCTGAGTCTAAACTGGTCCTAAAGGACAAACTGACCACATTAGGAAAAGAAGCTCACAAGGGGGTGATTTGTATAAAGGGAAGGAACACCTGGGGAACTAAAAAGGTTTGAAATTGGGTACTGCTGACTCTTAGAGGCATTCTTTCTTTCTTGTTCAGCTCTTAGAGATACAGAGGGATGAGTTAAAGGGAACTGCAAGAAATGAGGCTGGCAGTTGGGTACCAATGTGATCTTCAGTGTCACCTCTGTTATTTTAAGAAATTTAGATTTAATGTTGATAGAGTTTACACTGGGAAAGGGCATAATATGAGTAGATACTGCTTAACAAATACATATAAAAGCTATAACATTAAAATAGTATGGGCCTTCACTCAGGAATACATCTACAAATGGTACTCAAAAATATTTCCAAGAATATTCCTATGTATTCAAAATTTGTGTAGAATAATCCATGGCCTTAGCTAGAAGTGGGATATGCCTGTAATTCCAACACTCAAGAGGCAGAGAAAGGACTATCAGGGAAAGTTCCAGGCCAAACTGGTCTACAGAGTTCCAGGCCAGCCAGGACTATCAAGACCTTGTCTCAACAGGGCAGGGCAGGCAGAGACAAGTGGATTTCTGTGAGTTTGAGGCCGGCCTGGTCTACAGAGTGAGTTCCAGAACAGCCAGGGCTACATAGAGAGACCTTGTCTTAAAAAAAAAATGACAAAGGGGATACACACACACATACACACACTCCACATACATATTATAAACAATCACCAAAATTTTAACCACAGTAGAGAGAACTGACTGTCTCAAGTTGTCCTCTGACCTCTACATATACACAGTGGTGCATGTGCAACCCCCCCCAACACACACAATAAATAATGTAATAAAAATTTTCTTGGGGGCTGGAGAACCAGCCCAGCAATTCGACACTTGTTGCTCATGCAGTGGACCTGGGTTTGGTTCCTAGCACTGACAAGGTGGCTAACAATCATCTGTAACACCAGTTCCAGAGATATTACATACTCTTCTGACTTGACAGGTACCAGGCACAAACATGGTACACATGCATACATTCAGGCAAAACAGTTAATCTTTAAAGTTTCTTTTCCTTAAACTGTCCCATGTAATGTTTGAATAAAAGACAGAAGAATCAGTTTAAAAAGATCCAAACCACTACAAAACAAGTGATCAAAAATGAATGGGGTGAAGTTGGGCATGGTGACATATGTTTTAATCTTAGCATTCAGGAGGCAGAAGCAGGCAGATACTTGAGTTCCAGGACAGCCTGGTATACAAGGCAAGTGCCAGGACAACCAAGACTACAGAGGAAACCTGTCCTGAAAAACAAACAAACAAACAAAAATTATGGGCTTTTTATTATTCTTCTACACTACTTTTAAAAACACTCATTTCTTTACAGTGCTAGCTATGATTAAACCAGGGCCTCTCACATGCTAGGCATGCACTGTACCAGAAAGCTACACCCAGAGCTCACAAAGATTTATTTTTAAGCTACTATACAGACTGATGATAGGAAAGGTAAATCCAGAGAAAGTTTGCAACTCCTGCTTGAGAAAAGAAATCTACTAGGTGATGCACGGGTATTTAAAATCTTTGTTTCCTGCTATTTATTATTATAGAGCACTTCTGAAAGGAGTATGCTGAAGAATGAACCAGGAGTCCATGCAAAGTCAGCCACATAAAGAAAGGAGCTGGGAAGGTGTCAAAGCTACCTAAGGTATCAAGCTTTGTGAAGAGGTGTCCTAATTCCTCTATTAATGGAGCAGATATAATATATAATATATAACAGATATAATATAATAAGAACAGATATAATCTCATGTCCTCTTGAAGAAAAAAGAAACACAAGGTTCATTTTCTGAAGGTGACAAAACTAATCAAACACGAGAGCTAAGAAGGTAAATGTGGCCCACCTAATTTCCCTTATTCACAATCCCCAAATCTAAAAACTTGTGGAAATCCAGTTTTCTATAAATTCATTTGTTGGCAAAATTCAATGTGAATTTGACTAGCAGCATAATCTGACCTGAACTGACATGAGACTATTTATAGTCTATCTACTTTATTAAGAAAAGCTACACTGTGACTGCCAAAATATTAATGTTTTTGAGCAGGAAGACCTGGCCTGACCCTGCATGGCACACAGTATATGATACAGGCTTTTGATTTCCTCCTCTGGGAAGCAAACACAGGGCCTTGCACATGGTAGGCATGTGTTCTACCATGAGGCTGCAGCATCTCCAATCCTAAATGGAAGATTATTAGCTTTACAAAGTTAAAGAAAAGACAAGTTCTGAATTCTGAACACATGGGGACTTTAGAGTCTCCAGTAGGGATCAACTGACCCGAAATGGACTAGAGAGATGAGGTCTGTTAGAAGCATGTACTGCTCCTGCAGAGGACCAAGTTCAATTTTCAGTACAAATTTCAGGTGGCTCGCAGACACCTGTGACTCCAGTTCCAGGGTATCCAGTACCCTCTGGTTTCCTTGGGTACCGAATACACATAGTACACATAAACTCGTGCAGGTATACACACATACATATAATATTTTTTAAATCCTTAAACCTTTGTGCCTATATATGACATAATTGGTTAATTTTTTAAACTATCTCTCACTCCTATCCTCCCCCACACTAATGCTAGAAACGATGAAGCCAAGTGTGAGTCTCATTTTGCCACTGTAAATATGGAGACACTGAACAGCCCTGGGATGGAAGAGAATCCCAAACTATTTATGTTTAAAAGCAGTCATGATGCTATACTGAAGAATCCAAAGACTGAAAAGTACCTCAAAATACTCCTTAAACTTTAGAGTTGGGCATGGCTAGGACAGGGATAGGATAGGGCTGGTACCTCAGATACTTAGGAGGCAGAATGTAGGATCTGTGAGGCTAAGGCCATTGTGGTCTATATAGAAAACCCTGCCTCAAAAACCAAACAACCAAACAAACACTCAAAATATATCCCAGGCTTCTTAGGAAGTTATGGTGGGAAGATCACAAGTTCAAGGCTTGCCTGGACTACAGAACAAGTTCAAAGCCAAAGGCCTTGGCAATTTATTGAGACCACAAAATAAAAAGCAAAAAGCACTGGAGATACAGCTCAGTGGCACAGCACTAGCCTAACACTAAATGAGGCTGTAGGTTGAAGGCCAAGAACTTCATCTCATTTGTTTATTTGTTTATATATTTCAAGATAGGGTTTCTCTGTGTAGTTCTAGCTGTCCAGACAAGGCTGGCCTTGAACTCAGAAATCTGCCTGCCTTCCAAGTCCTGGGATTAAAATCATGTGCCACTACACCTGGCTCCCTAGTGTAGTTGAATGCTCTGTGGCATTTAGCAAGAGAGACAAGGAGGTGTTTTCACAGGTGCAAATTCTACCAGACCTTAGCAGAGGGAACCACCATCCTGGCCAGCGCTAGACTGGTGTTTTATTGATTCAGAACTCCTTAGGTGCGATACTGATACCATATGCAGATCATAAGCAATTAAACATCCCCCACAGAAATCCAATACCTGCAAACAATATAGAATGCCAAGACCTAGGGTTAGGCCCCTCATCCAACAGTGCATAAAACAATTTCAAACATAACTAAAAATAAACTTCCCCAACATCCCAGTACCTCTTTTTAAAGAAAAGCAACAGGCTAAGGGTTTAGTCCAGTGGCAGAGCACTTCCTTATCATGTAGAGACCATGCATCTGGACTGCTGGGGGAAAAATCAGACTTGATATGTAAGAATTTAGCACATAGTTAAATTTTTAAAAATTGAAACAGGATCTTGGCCAGGCAGTGGTGGTGTAGGCCTTTAATCCCAGCACATGGGAGGCAGAGGCCAGCCTGGTCTAGAGAATGAATTTCAGAGCAGCCAGGACTACACAGAGAAACCCTGTCTTGAAAACCCAAAGAGGGAGGGGAAGGAAAGACGGAAAAGGGTATGTGTGGACGGAGGGGGGCGGAGGGCGGATCTCAAGTCCATAACCCAAGCTGGCCTCAAACATACTAGATAGATGACGCGCCTACCTGACTTAAAATCCATTTTTAAACATAAGGCAAGCTCCCCAGGTAGACTACACCTCACACAATCTGATTTAGAACTAAGTATACTTTATCTGAATCAACGCTTGGAAGCCTGCACCTGTTTTCCCTTCGATGATTGTGCTTTCCATCTTTGGCCTGAAATAAATCTTGATAATGAGTATAACTGAAGGTTTAGTCTTGTGAGTTCTTCCAGAAGATACCAAACCTGGAGGTATACTTGGGAGATTCCACACATACTCAGCATGTTCTCTAATCACAATGGAATTAAATTATAAATCGATAGTAGAAAAGATATGTAGAAACCTCCAGATAGTCTCAAAATCAAACAATCAAACTTGTCGGGGAGAAAAAGATTAGCAAGTATTTTAAAATAATGAAAATGGAACTCATTAAAGTTTCAGGGATGCAGCTAAAGCAAAATTTAGGGGTAATTTACAGCATGCCCAATGTGAGTTCTCAATTAACTTCAGTGTCTACCCAGAAAAATGAGAGACAAACAGAATCCAACCCAATCACAAAAAAAGAAGATATTAAATATCATAGTGGAAATTAACAAAATAAAACACAGAAAAATAATAGGAAAAAAGCTAACCAAGTTCTCAGTCCACTAATCTGGTGCCATATGTAACAAAGTTACTCTGCTGAGTTAAAGCACTTGTGGATGCTGGCCCATGCCTTTAATCCCAGCACTGGGGAGGCAGAGGGAGGTTGATCTCTGTGAGTTGGAGGCCAGCCTGGTCTACAGAGTGAGTTCCAGGATAGCTGGGGCTACACAGGAAACCCTGTCTCAAAAAAACCAAACCAAACCAAACCAAATCAAACCAACCAAACCAACCAAACCAAACAATAACAACAACAACAAAAAGTCACTTGCAGATAAGAAGTCTACACTGAAGCTGTACTGGTTTCATAGGTGTAGAGTTTCAGGTACTTGGAAGGAATATGCAAGAAGGACCAAAAATTCAATGCCTACCTTAGTACAAGAGTTAAAGGATAGCCAGGTGATAGTGGTGCACACCTTTAATCCCAGCGCTCAGGAGACAGAGGTAGGTGGATCTCTGTGAGTTCAAAGCCAGCCTGGTCTACAGAGTGAGTTTCAGGACAGCCAGAGGTACAACAGAAAAACCCTGTCTTAAAAAACCAAAGGGGGGAAAAAATGAAAGGATACTCTGGATAACGAAATCTTCTCAAAATAAAAATTAAAAAGGGGCTGGAGAGATGGCTCAGTAATTACAAGCACTTACTACTTTTCCAAAGGACCTAAGTTCAAAACCCAGAACCCACATGGAGTGGCTCACAACCACCTTAGCTCCAGCTCCAGGGGGCCTGACCCCTCTATTCTGGACACCTGCACATACATGATACTCGCTCACACAGACACAGACAGACATAGACAGACAAACACACACACACAAAATTTAAAAAAAAACTTAATTAAATAAAAAGGCTGAAAATATAACTGAGAGTGCTTGCCTCACACACACAGCTCTAGGTTCAATTCTCAGCATAAATAAAAACAAGTGATGACAAAAAATTATTGAAATTAAATGATGGTAGACATGTTCAATGGATATTGCATAGATCTGTTCTTTATGAAATCTTTTGGTGTATGACTACATGGAGATGACAGCTACAAGCAACAGATCACTACTGGAATGGAATGAGGAAATAGTAGCACACTGGAAATCTTGGAATGAGAATATAAATGGCTGTATTCAGCAGAAAAATCAATTGCTTCCACATGTCCCCTCTTCAATGCATCTGTTTTACTAGGATATAAAACTCTGGTCATTTCCGTTTTCATATTAAACCTTTGGTTAAATAAAAATGTAACCAAGTGTGGTGATGTACTTTCAGAGGTAGAAGCAGGAGAGTGCTGAGTTCAGGTTCATCTGGACTATATAATATGAACCTGTTTCACAAAACCAAGACTAACTAAACATTTAATAAATTACATCAATGAAAATAAAATCTGGTTCTTTGTGAAGAGCAATAAAATTAATGTACATCCAGTTAAACAAAGGCAAAAAAAATACAGAAACATAAATTACCAATATAAGAGTAAAATTTGTACTCTAAAAATTGTACTGCTATATTAAAAGACTAGAAAGAGGATCAAGAGAGACACCTCTGCAGGTAAGAGTGCATATTGCACTTGCAGAGGACCTGAGTTCATTTTCTAGCACTCAGATTGGACGGCTCACAACTGCTTGTAACTTTAGCTCCAAAGGATCTGATGTTCTCTTCTGGCCTCTGTGAGTATCTGCATTCAAATGCACAAACCCACACACAATTATAAATAAAATAAACCTCAAAGAAATAGACTGGTAAGAGAATATTATAAACAGTGTCATACCAATAAACTTAACAACTTAAATAAAACAGAGAACTACCAAGGCTCAATAAAGATAGAGAAACTTGAACAGGATTATAATGATGTTAGATGATTTGAATTTGGTACCAAAACATTCTCACAAAAACAAAAACAAAAAAACCAAAACATCAAGTCAAGACAGCCTTACTGGGGAATCTCCAAAAACCTAAGAAAGAAAAACAGAGAAAAAGAGAGTTATAGAGGTAAGAGGGAATGATTCAGGGAGGGAGGGGTTAATTAATTCTGTGGGGCATAGAGGACTATGCCTATACTCCTAGCAGTCAGGTGGCAGTGGCCAGAGGATCAAGAATTCAAGTCCAGCCTTGGATACACAGTGGGTTCAAGGTCAGCCTGCCATGAGACTCTTCCTCAAAAACAAACAAACAAACAAACAAACAAACAATAAATAAGTTGTGACCAGATAGAGGATTAGTAGTACAAGACTAAATACTCTTCACCAAACACTGAGAAAAGGGAGGAATAAGAATGCTCAACCTCACCACTTCTGCTCAATATAATATCTGAGTCTAAGCCAGCCAGACTTGATTCCAAGTCTGGAATCAGACTTGAAGAATGGAAAAATAAAACCATCTTCCTCTGTAAATATTTATATTTACATTTGTATTATACATTTATTATATTGAGTACTTATGTGGAGGACAACTTGTGGGAGTTGATTCTCTCCTTCTGCCATGTGGGACCCAGAGATTGCCTGAGATCATTAGGCTTGATGGTAAGTGCCTTTATCTACCATCTTACTGGCCCAATATTTATATTTAAAATATAAAATCTGTAGGGGCCAGAGAGACAGCCTTGGGATTAAAAGAACGGGTTGAATTTTCAAACAAGCTGTGTTTGATTCCCAGCACCTACATGGTACAGCTCACGACCATCTGTAACTCTAGTCCCAGGAGGATCTGAACCCCTTTTCTGGCCTCCATGGGCACTGCTTGTATATGGTGCATAGGCATACATGCAGGCACTCACAAATATACATCAAATGTATCTTTTAAATATATATAGTATGTAAAAATGTCACTAGAACCAATGAATGAAATTAACAAAGTTTCCTAGTTCATTACACTCTCATTATATCAATTTAAAAACAAAACAAAACCACAAAGCTTGGGCTGGAGAAATGGCTCAGTAGTTAAGAGCCAATAACGCTCTTGCAGAGAATCAAATCTGGTTCTGAGTACTGACATGGGGCAGCTCACAACTGCTTGTAACTCCAGCTCTAGAGGATCTTATGCCATCTTTTGGTCTTCATCAGGCACTGCAGGCAGACAGGCAGACAGACAGACAGACAGACACACACACACACACATATACACTTTAAAATAAAGTCTTTTAGCCGGGCGGTGGTGGCACATGCCTTTAATCCCTGTACTCCAAAGGCAGAGACAGGTGGATCACTGTGACTTGGAGGCCAGCCTGGTCTACAGAGTGAGTTCCAGGATAGCCAGAGTTACAACAGAGAAACCCTGCCTCAGAAAAAAAAAATTAAAAAGCCCCTGGATACAGTTCAGTGTAGTGTAGCATGTGGTAGACATTCTCAGTACCACAGGAAAAAAATCTTAATTCAAATACTTAATTTTGAGCAAAACTATGTTTTGCCATAGCCACATGTTCATTTCTTCACTATTCTTTGGAATGCCTAAACTATCTTCTTATCTGGACATCAAATAGGCTCTTCATATTGGCCTAGTGCAGTGATCTTAACATATAATATCTATCACTTTTGTAGCATTTTATAAAAGTATGTATTTTGTACATGTTTGTAATAATAAACTGCACCTATTATTTTTCCAAAAAAGTGCCTCTGGATGCACAATGAAGAGGGCCTTTGGTTAAGAAATATTTCAAGGAAGACAAAGTTTACAGAAAACTTTAAGTATGTGTGTGTATGTTTGTACTAGCCCATACATGTGCACATGTAGAGGCCAGAGATAGATATTGAGTATCTTCCTCCATTGCTCTCCACTGTCCTTTTTAAGTCAGGCTCAAACTGAACCTGTAGTTTGTGTGTGTCTGCTAGACTGGTTGGCTGGTAAGCCCCAGGGCCTACCTGTCTCTGACCCCTCAGTCCTAGAGTTACAGACATTCACTACACATCTGAACTCAGATCCTCACGCTTGCACAGAAAGGACTTTACCCATTGAGCCATCATCTCTCCAGCCTAGGAAAACTTGAGAGTAAGAGAAAAATTAGACTGACAGCCAGATGCAAAGAGAATATTTTACATAAATCAAGCCTTCAAAAAACAGAGAGAGAGTCAAAAGGGGAAAAAATCATGTGGAAAATGAAGCAAAGATTGTACCAGAGAAGTCAGGAATGGAAAACTAGGCAATAAGAGTTAGAAGACTTGGAAGAGTAAAGAAAGGCACCAGGTTCAGATGGAAGTTGACTTCCTAGAATGAGAAAGCACAGAGTTTTCAAGAAAACAGTGGGTAGGAAATGTTTTCTGAGGAAAGAGAACGTGACAACAGGCAGACAACTACTTGAATAATCTAGACATAGCCTGAGGGTGACTTCACTTCAGGACGGTGGCTTGGATAGTGCAGCAGTGCACACACGGAGTCCTAGCCACCTTTGAGGCTGAGGCAGGAAAACTCAAGTACAAAGCCAACCTGGGCAACACAGTGAAGCCCAGTCTCAAGAAGCCAAGGAAAACAAACACACAAAAACAGCCCCAAGCCACAGGAAAAAAGAACTAATGGACAGGGCACCATTTCAAGATCAGCATCATCAGATTTCAGGATTCAGGTATTAAAAAGATTAGTGACCAGATAGGAACCCAAGAGAGTCAAAAATTTGTAAGAAAGTAAGGATGTGCTCCAGCCTCTAAGTTACCTTTCAGAGAAGCAATCTGAATGAGTCTTCAGACTCAAGGATGGGAAAAAAGTTAAAGGCAAACAAGAAAGTGCCATACACATTCTTCAGAGCAGCAAGGAAGCTGAGCGTCATCAGCTTCCAAAGCAAACACCGCATCAGTGCAGACCCTGGCACAAAGTGCTGAGGCAGAGTCACAAGCCAGGCAGGGAGCACATGGTCCCCTGTTTAAACTTTGCAAGCCAGCCCACACTGGTTTGAAATGTAATGTCTTTCACATTTTCATTCTTGTTTTGTTTTTGTTAGTCCTACAAAGAGCCTTTCACTGTGTTAGAGAGAGAGAGAGAGAGAAAGTGTGTGTGTGTGTGTGTGTGTGTGTGTGTGTGTGTGTGTGTGTGTGTATTTTACAAGTAACATTTCCCCCATTGCTAGTCAGCCAGCCAGCCATGTATTAGGAGCATGGAGTACATAGAGACCTCCTCTTTATAGTGACATGTGGCTCCCAGCTCCCCACGCTGTTTAAATGCAATAATGAATGTGCTGTTTTGTGTAAGGGGACTGAGCCAAAATGTAAAACAAAACAAAACAAAACATCATAAATGTTAAGCATATTGTTGTAAAAACACAAAACTTTTGGAGTAAAAGACAAAATTGTAGAGACTATATTTAGAAGTTCTACAGAGACACACCCATGAGTAAAACATCTCATGAAAAGGATATCACTGGGCCAGATGCACCATCAGCAGGATGTATATACAGGAGAGAGGCAGTTCTTTCAGAGTAGTAGTCTAATTCCTTGTTTGGATTTTCTTCCTCCAGACTAGAACTCTGTACCTAGAAGCTGCTTTAGGCATTTCTCCTGATCTACAGTGAATGTTAAATAGCCAGGGTCACTTTTTACTTTGTATGTCAGTGGTACATTGTAGCTATAAATTCATGAGATGTAGCCATAGATTCAGGTTCAAAGACGGTTTATTGTCTTGTCTAACTGAATCACCTGTTCTAGCCCTGTACCCAGGAGCAATTCAGCCTCTTTACAATCTCGTCTTAATCCTTAAACTGGAAGGCTTCAGCCTTCAAACAATCTTGAAAATTTAAACCTCTGTACAATCTAATAAATCTCCAAGACTTACTGCTGACTGACCCACTCCGAATAACTTCTGAACTCTTGGACTCTTCTGGTTCAACTCAACTCACTTGTTCTGGTCCAAACTCTTCTCCAAGCTGCCTGGTTCAAACTGACCTTCTGAGCCAGTTTACTGTTTCTGACCTCTTCTGACTCTGGCTGACTCAGACTGAATTGCTCTGCTCAGCTCCAAACTGACTCACTCTTCCCATCTGATACTGACTTCTGCCAAGCTTCCCATGTCTGCTTCCACACTTTTTCTTACGATTAAAAACATGGACCACCATTGCCTTCTGACTACTGGGATTAAAGGTACATCTACATTCCATCCAGACCACACAGGCGTCTAAATGTAGACCCCTGGAATACAGACAGCTTCCTAGCTTTTACACAGGTCTGTTGTTCTACAGTACATGCATATGGGTGCACATGTGAGGGGTACACTCTTGGCTGTGCATGTACATTCCAAAGGTCAATTATGGATATCGTTCGTACTCTAATAATACTCTCTACTTTATTTTGAGACAAGGTTCTCTCTTTGTTCACTCTTTTGGCTAGACTGGCTGGCAGTGAGCCCCTGGAACCCTCCTGATTCCTCCTCCCAGTTATGTATTAAAGAGCATGCTGCCATGCCTGGCTCTTACATGGGTGCTAGTGATCCGCACTCAGGTCCTCATGGCTGCACAGCAAGCACTTTACCTACTGAGCCATCTCCTTAGCCCCACTTCTAATTTTTGAGTTCCCAGACTAATAAATACACACACATACACACGTGTGTATATACATATATATGTGTGTATTTACATATACATATATATAATTGTTTTTGTTTTTTTCAAGGCAGGGTTTCTCTGTTGTAACTCTGGCTGTCCTGGAACTCACTCTGTAGACCAGGCTGGCCTCGAACTCAGAGATCTGACTATCTCTTCCTCCCAAGTGCCGGGATCAAAGGTGTGTGCCACCACCACCTGGCACATTATATATATTTTAAAAATAAAGATACTCTAAAGCAGTGTTACAGAATAAACTGCACTCATTGTTAATATTCTCTCTACCTTGTATCTCTTCAGTCTTTTCAATCTAGGTCAGTATGTGAGTACACAGACCACATAGACATTTACATTAGTACCAGCCAACTAGCATCTTGTGTCATCAGCACCACCAGTGCTTAATCTCCTAACTATTCTGAAAATAACTGTTATGCTGAAATTATACATGTGTGCAATACATCGCATACAATGGTTGTTCCTTTTTTAAAAAAAACTAATAATTATAGATGAAAGAAGCAAAAGATGATGTGTCCAGAGGAGGGAGCAGCACTTAAGCCTAACAGGAGAGGAAGGCAGTCTGAAGGTTCCATAGGCTGGATCTTGTTGAGGGCTGTCTCTAACCCACAACCATGGAAGTATGTTAGGTCATGGGGAATGTTCCCTGGAAGGGTACACAATCTTCCTTGACCCTTTTCTTCCTTTACTTACTGCTTCCTAGCCCTCATTTGGTGAAAGCTTCTACTACCATATGCTCCCTCCATAATGTGCAGCTATGTCTCAGGCTAAAAGCATCAAAAACTGATTACAGGCCCAAACCACCCAAACTATGAGACAGTGAGATAAACATTTTATTTTCCTCCAGTGCTATATACACTTAACCAAGGCCTTCACATGTGCTAGGTTAAGAGACCTCCAGTTGAAATCTTTCCCTATTTTTTTTTAAAGGCAAGGTCTCTCTTTTGTAACTCTGACTACCCTGGAACTCACTTTATAGACCAGGCTGGCCTCAAAATCCACTTGCCTCTGTTTCTCCAATGTTGGGATTAAAGGTGTGCTGCCACCACCACCATCCCGCTCATGTTATCTCCCTTTCTTCAACTCTGTTTGAGAATCAAATCAGACTAATAGTAGCTTGGGAGATTTAGGAGATATGCAAAGACCTTCAAGCTGTAGAAATCATCTTCCCCCAAGACAAGTGCCCAGAGGCCCTTCTGGGCAGTCCTTCCTGATTTCAACCTTTCACCCTTTCACTGTTCAGTGTCTGGCCCTTCAGAGATGGCATTAACACTCACACCGATGACCTAGAGGTCACTTCTGTCGAACAGCTCCTACACATAAGCTGATATGAATCACCACTTTCTAATTCCACCTGATAACATTTGCATGGTTTACAGGTGCTCTACTCAAACAAGTGTGTTAACCAGAAGAGACAGGCACCATTCTGGCTTGTGATGATTATCTTCTCTGAAGAGGACTTCAGAATGTCTTTAAGAGTTCTAGTATGGAGGAGGGAGGCTAGAGGGATGGAGCACTTGATGTTCCTGTGGAGGACCCTGAGTCCAGCGCCCAGCAAACACATCAGGTGGCTCACTATTGCTTATAACTCCAGCTCCAAGGGATCTAACGCCTGTTCTTGCCTCAATGGGCACCCACATTCACGTGTGTGTGTGTGTGTGTGTGTACACAAAGAACTAAAGATAAAATAAATCTTTCTTAAAAAGGCAAAGTTAATTTGAGGTAGAGCATAGTGGTAGGTGCTTGCTTTGCACATACAATACACTGGATTTGACCTCCAGCATTAAGAAGTAACGGGAATGGAGAGATGGCTCAGCAGTTTAAAGCACTTACTGCTTTTGCAAAGGACTTAGGTTCAGTTCCCAGCACCTACATGGTGGCTCATAACCATCCATAACTTCGATTCCAGGAAACCTGATGCCTTCTACTGATCTCCATGAGCACCAGGAACATATGTAGTGCACAAAGACACATTCATACAAATAAACACATCTTTCAAATTTTATTTTTAAAGTAATAGTAATAATAAAAGAACTTGGGTCCTAGGTGTGGTGGCACATGCCCCAACCCCAGCATTTGGAAGGCTAAAGCAGGAAGGTTGCCAGTTTGAAGCCCACCTGGGTTATGTAGTCAGACCTTGCTCAAAAACAAAAGGAGCTAGAGATGGCTCTCCAGGTGAAGGCCCTTACTGCCAAACCTCAGTACCTGTGCTCCATCTCAGGGACCCACATGGTGGGAGAAGAGAAACCAACTCTTGCAGGTTGCTCTGACTTCCACATGCATCAACACCAAAAGAGATAAATAAATGTAATTAAAATGTTTTTAAAAGGAAGGAAGGAAGGAGGAAAGCAAGAAATCAATATGGAAAGTACTCCAGTTGCCTGCAAGCAGCAGAAACAAGCTGCCGAGTAGCTTGGAAGAAGTTTAGACCACAGTCTCTTGGAAAGGACACTCTCCAACCTGTAGAACTGCCTGAAGGCTGTGCAGTGTGCTCCAGGTTCCTAGCTTTTGTGAGCTGTCACCCAGGCTGGGGTGTGCTTTGGTGATACAGCTGTCTTGAGTCATTTCTGCTCCTATAAACCCAACAAAACTCACTGGTTTGTCAAGTTGGATTTTGTTAGTATCCATACTTTAGTCTTTGATGGGATCTTTATCTGAGGGAGTAGATTTGTGTTGCATCTCCCCAGAAAAAGTTTTGTCACACAACAAGCAAGCACTTCTATTCCTGACTATACTTGTATTTCTAAGTAAATATTTTTCACTGAGGTAAAACATATACAGAATAGCTCTGTAGTTTTTAAAAGATTATTTTCACTACAACTGCATAGTTCTCATAGGCACCAAATTCTCTTAGCTGGTGCAAAAAAGAATGAGGGTACTATAAAACTAAGTAATTTGATTATTGGTTTTGTTTTGAAATAGAGTCTCCATATTTCCTAAGCTAATCTTAAATTTACTATATAGCTGAAGATGACCTTGAACTTCTAATATTTCTGCCTCTACCTCTGAGTGCTGGGGTTACAAGTATAAACCATTACATGTAACTTTTACTTTCTAAAATGTGTGTGTGTGTGTGCCTGTGTGTCTGTGTGGATTTGTACACATGTATGCAATGCCTGCAGAGACCAGAAGTTGGTGTTTGGTCCTATGAAACTTGAGCTACAGACAACTGTGAAGCCACCATGTTGGTGCTGGGAAGTGAATCCACGTCCTCTAGAAGAGCAACCAGTGCTCTTAACCACTGTGCCATCTCTTCAGCCCCCACACCTGGTTTAAAGAAGTGCTAACAATCAAACCCAGGACTTTGTGTATGCTAGGCAAGCACCTTGCCAACTAAGCTACATCCAGCCCCAAAATTAAGTACTTTGAGACATTCACTAGACCTCTGCTTACCTACAATAAGGCAGGCACAGTACAAGGTGTACCTGGAAATGCAGAGATAAATAGTCTTGGTCTTCAGAAGCTTAAACTCTGGCAAGACGGGTCAGTGGTAAAAGTGCTTGTTGCACTAACCTGGACAACCTGAGTTCGATTCCTGGAACCTACATAAAGGTAGAAGGAAAGACTCAACTCTACAAGGTTGCCCTCTGACTTCCACACACATGCTATAGCAAAGGCACACTCATAAACACACAATAAGCTTTTTTTAAAATTTAAAGCTTACAGGACAGACAGACCTAGAAACATGATAAGATACACCCCAGGGTATAAATGAATAAAATATAAAAGAACAGTGAGAAATGAGATCTTCCTAGGAAAAATGAATCAGTTCACTTCTGTGTGAAAAGGACTTTTAAAAACTTTTTTCACTGTAGCTTTTGAATTCTCAGTCATTTCTGTGCCTGGAACACAGCTGGCACTCAAGCAAGTATCAGTAATACAAACAAACTCAGGGCTTCTGACTTCTAGTTCAGACTGCATCTTGGCTGTAGCACTGGATGGGCATGTGTACAGATGCCAATACTCATGGAACTACTCTGGGGCTCTGCTTCAGAGGCTGCTTTCACAGCCAGTTTACAAACCACAAGGGAACTAAGTCTCATGAAAGTTAAAAATCTTTTTTGGGGGTGGGGAGTAGTTGAGACAGGGCCTCATTATATAGCCCAGTGCAACTTGAAACTCTCCTGCCTCCACCTTAGAGTGCTGGGATTATAGACATGGACACCATGCCAGGATGCAAACAACAACAACTATTACTTCTTTTAATATTTATTTATTTATTGTTTGTTTGTTTGTTTAGAGACAGGGTCTCAATACATTGCCCTGGCTGGCCTGGAACTTGCTATGTAAACAAACCTGGCCTAGAACTCAGAGTTCCTCTTGCCTCTGCCTCACGAGTGCTGGGATTAAAGATACCACCGCACTTAGCTGTAACTTTATTTTTGAGTCAATCTGAAAACTGTAACATCTAAACAGTTATTTGTTTTGTGGGTTTTTAAAATTTTGTGTGAGGGAACTGTGTATATATATGGTATGTATATACAGTATGTGCACGTATACATCAATGTGTCTGTGTGAGTGTAGGCCTAAGACCAATGTCGGGCACCTTTCCTCTCTTGCCCTCCACCTTTATTTTTTCCTGACTGGTCTTTACTGAACCTGAAGCTCACTGATTCAGCTAAGCTGGCTAGTTGGCCAATGGAGTTCAGGGATTCCTCTTCTCTAGTGCCTCCAAGGCTTAGAGTTACAGGCATGCACAGCCAAGCCCTATTTTTTATATGGTTTGTGGGGATCCAAACTCAGGTCCCTATGCTTGTAAAGCAGGCATCTTACTAAATGAGCCATCTCTACAGCCCTGCACAGTTACTTTTAATTTTAACTTTTTCTTGAGACAAAAGTCTCACTGTATAGCCCAGATGTCCTAGAACTCACTACGTAGACCAGGCTGACCTTGAACTCATAGAAGATGTGTTTGTCTCTGTCTCCTGAGTGCTGGAATTAAAGGCATCCGTCACCATGCCCAATATGAACAATTATTTTTTAAAGAAGCAAATCTACTCCAAACATACCAAGTTGCATACATGAAATATCTGAGCCTTCTGAATGTCAGCAATACCTCAATAACGGGAAAAGACACAAATGTACACTCAAAAAAGGAGGAATATAAAAATATGCCAGAGAGCTGGAGATTTAGCTCAATGGTACAGTGCCAGTACTCAGCATTAAAAAGCCCCAGGTTCAATCAATCCTTAGCACTGTCCCCTAAAGCCATGTATCCTTCACAACTCATGATCTGCTGTCTTCAAACGACACAGTATTAACTTCTTCAAACGACACAGTATTAACTTCTAACTAGAAAGATTTAAAAAGTACATGTAGGCCGGCCATAGTGGTCACACATTTAATTCCAGCACTTGAGGAGGTAGGGGCAGGCGGATCTCTGTGAGTTTGAGGCCAGCCTGATCTACACAAAGAGTTCCAGGATAGCTACAGCTATGTAGAGAGACCCCATCTTAAAAAAAAAAAAATTAAGGTAGCATTTGTTCATTCATTGAAAATATACAGATTTCCTAGCACAGGCCAGCTCAGGAGCAAAAATGAGGAAGGCAAAGCTCTGTTCTCAAGACATACAAGAGGGAAGATGTCAACACACACAATCCAGGACAGTCAAGCTACTCAGCAGGCACACACCAATGAGAACAGTGAGGCTATCTACTGTTGGCACTGGTTCTATTTCATTAGATAATCATTAGTCAGTGCTTGCGCCTTATCATCTGTAATTATAACACAAATTGATTGTAAACAGTGACAATATAAAAATAATATGAAAAGAAATGATATTAAATCAGATACAGTGGCATGTTACCTGCAGTCCTAGGTATTCAGCAGGCTGAGGGAGGAAGATCACTTGAGTCCAGATGTTCTAGGCCAGCCTGGACAACAAAGGAGACCTCATCTCAAAAAAAGAAAAATAATAATGTTAAATTCTCCAGAGAATGGACTGGAAAGATGGCTAAGAGATTATGAGCATTTGGAACCTTTCCAGAGTTTGAATCCCAGCACTCATGTGGATGGTTCACAACCACTTGTGTTTAGCTCCCAGGACTCCAATGCTCTCTTCTGGCATGTGTACATGCATACACATACTTATCTGTACATATGAACACAGTTCCAGAGACGATAAGAATTAAAGATTATCGTTCTCAAGTTCCCCTGTGTTTCTCAGCAAGAAAATTTAGCAAGTTTGGATTATGAAGCTGTTTTTAGGTGAAGGGAACTGAGTTATGCAAAAGACTGTGGCTGGAATTACCTAGGTCTAATCCTTCCACTATGCTGAAGACAGAGTTTAGATCTGTTCTGTCCAATAAAGTAGCCACTAACAACACGTGGCTATAGAGCAGATGAAATATCTAGTGTGAATTGATATAATAAGTAAAAAATATATTCTAGATTTTAAAGCTCTAACATGAAAAAAGACTGATAAATATTCCAGTATTAGATTTTTTATTGATTACATATTTAAATACTAAGATTTTTAATATATTGAAGTAAGCAAAATGTAACAAAAATCAACTTCACCTTTTCTTTTTACTTTTTAATGTGGCTACTCGAAAATTTTAAATTACATGTGTGGTCCACATTTGTGGTTTGCTCTCTACTTCTGTTGGACAGTACTAGTCCACAGAACTGTAAATAACAGGATAAAGCACTTAAACCCTCTAGGCAATCAAACATCATTGAGGATTTCCAACCTAAGTGTTTGTGGTAGATTTGGAAAGGAGCAGAAAACATAAAGCAATCTTTCAGGAAGATTAGTGTGTAGCAGTGAAACACTAGAGGCAGTTGTCAATGTCAAAGGCAGCAAATGTCAAAGGGCAAGCAGTCTGCTCAGCTGGAACCTACACAAGGTCTTTAGAAGCAACACACTGCAGAGAGGAGGAAGGAATCAAGAGCAGCTGAGACAAGGGAAGAATAACAGGTGCAATGCTGACCCAGCCTGAATAACTAGGGTGCAACGCTCGTGCAACAGCAAGCTCAACACAGTAACTTCAGATCTATCTTTATGTGGCAAACTCTCAACAGTGGCACTAAATCCCAGAAATACCAGGAGGAGGTAGGCAGACAAGGCTACAAGAAATTAAAAAATAACAACAATAAGAGTAAAACAAGGCCAAACTTAGGGGGTGCTGGAGAGATGGCTCAACAGTTAAAAGCACTGGCTGATTCTTCCAGAGGTCTCAGGTTCAATTCCCAGCACCCACATGGCAGCACACAACTGCCTGTAACTCCAGTTCCAGGCAATCTGGCCACCTCATATAGATATATATGTAGGCAAAACACCAATGCACATAAGATAAAAAATAAAAATATTTAAAAAGCCAAATTAAAACATAGCCAACAAACATTTTCCGGGAGTCTGCTCTATGCCTGACACTTACTTACTTGGACAGGCTCTGGCAATGTGGCAAACAAAACAGACATGGCCCTGGACCATAAGTTGTTAACTACAAAAATCAACAGGAGCTCTAAGAGACCTGAGCAGGAATATAAGATTAGTGGACAGAGACAGAAAGAAAAACTCTTTAGAAGCTGGGCATCCTAGCATTCAGCAGGCTGAGGCAGGACAAAGGCCAAGAGTTCAAATCCAGCCTGGGCAATATAGTGAACTCAAGGGCAACCTAATCTTACAGTGGATTCTCCTTTCCTACCTCTCTCTGTTTCTCAGTGTTCTTTTTGCTGTTCTCCCTCTGGATAATTTAGGAGGCAAGGCAGGGCGATAGGGGTGCACACCTTTAATCCCAGCACTTGCGAGGCAGAAGCAGGTGGATCTGTTAGTTCGAGGCCAGCCTGGTCTACACAGAGTGAGTTCCAGGACAGCCAGAGTTACAACAGAGAAACAGGCAGGCATCATGACCCTCATCACTGCACCCCAAGTGGACAAACCACTCTGATCTGTATTCTGGATACTGGTGAATGTGCCTACCTGTAGGGACTACTTACACGGATATCCCTCCCACTTACTACACCGTACCTCACACTGTACACGTGCAAAGACAACGTCTACATACTCTGCTCTTTAAGGAGCGTTTACAAACTACAAACACATAGTTTTAAAGTCAAGAACTGCAATCTCCGACAAACGAAGAGAAACACAGTATTAAACATTCACAAAAGACTAGGGTGTGTGACTTCTGTACAACTGCTATGTACAGCTATGTACTAAATGATGTTTTATTCACGAAGTCTTGGTTGGTACTCTTTATTCACTGAGTCAAAATAAGACAGCCAAAAGACACTTGACAAAGCATGGAGCTAAAAGTTGAACGATGAACGAGCAGCAGTTACTGGGTGTCGTTAGCCACTGTGGAGCATTTCAAAGCTGGATCAGATATTTAGCCATTATGGACTAACGAATCCGTTAGTTTGAAATCAAAGGGCACCGGACCAGCGCACGGTGGCAAATCATCCCCAGGGCTGTTTCTAGTCCTTTCATGCCCGCCCCTCGTTTGTTTCCTCAATCTAAGTGAGCATCGCCTCTCCCCGTAGCCCCCCACGCAGCTCTCGCGGGATGGCCGAGGGACCCGCCATCAGGTCCTGCAGGCAAGCCTGAGCGCCCGCCGCGCGGGAATACCGGATGCTCGCGCCCCACCGCGGGGCAGACGCAGCTCCGAGGGCCCCAGGAGACCCGAAGCGCCGGGACCGCGGCCGGTCCACCCGGAAGCCCTTCCTCGGCTCACACCTGCCGGCGCGTGACGCCGCTCCGTCCCTGCCCCACCACTTGGGACGCCCTGGCCTTCGCGACCGACGTGACCGCGCGTCCCTCACACACCCCTCCCCCGCCTCACGTCTGCACTTCGCCACCCCACAGCGCGCCCAGGTCGGCAGCGGCCCACCCCGGGCCTGCACTCTCCCGCCCCGCCCCCCGCCCGGCTCGCTCTCGTCGCGCGCTCTCGCGAGGACACGCACACGCTGCGCCTCAGCGGGCCGCGCCGCGCGCCCCCGAGGGCGTCCTCGTCGCCCACCCTGGGCCGTCCCTCTCGGCCCGGCGGCTCGCGAGGGAGGGGAAGGCCCGCGCGGCCCACAGTCCTTACTCACCGCTGAGCCGCGCCGGCTCCGAGTGTGCGTCGTTCCGCTGTAGAGCCCAGCGGTGACCGCGGACCCCGCTTCTCCGCAAGCTGTGGAGGCGACGTCGCGGGGAGGCTGAGAGGCGAGGGGGGGTCACTGTCGCTCGCTTCACCTTCCCGAAGCTCGGGGACCCCAGAAACTAAAAACAAAATAAACAAACTTTCCCCTCCGCCTCCCTCCCCCAAAACCACAACACAAACACTCGGGGGCCCGCCCACAGCCCCACTCCATTGGCCGCAGGCAGGATGCCTCTAGCTTTCACTGGCTAGCTTTCGTGCCCGTCAAGCTGCTGTTCCGCCTCTTTTAAGTCCTCGCCGCGGCTGTCTCCCTTCATTGGCTAAGTGCTTCCCGTTTGCCGAGCTGGGGTTGGCTGAGCGGCCTGCGCCAATCATGAAGGGACACACCCCCTCAGCATCCCAGAGGCCGCTTCCTCGGTCGCGGACCCAGAGAGACGAAGGGGAAACTAGAGCATGATGGCCGCCGAGCTCGCCCAGCGCAGTCATTATCTTTTCCCTTTTCTAGCTCATTGGTGCGTTTCTCAGGCGCTGTTTCTCCCAAGCTCCTTTCTCCATTCGAAACTGCACTAATAACGGAATCTATACGTGCCGGCTCCTTGATTTAGCCCCTCCGAAGAGCTGAGTGTGGGTTGGTTGTGCGTCATTGGACTGTCAGGGTGTCGCTCCGAAGTCACATCCTTAAGCTATTGGTGGAACAGCCAGAAAGCGGCCATCAACAAGGGCCCATGCCATTGGTTTGATTCCACTGGGTTTTTTTCATGGCATCTTATTGGGCACATCGGAGTCGTCCGTCAGATCCGGACTCGCGGCCCAACAGTTTAGCTGAGGAGGAGGGCGTTTTTGATCATTGGTAGTTGACAGTAGTAATTACTATCGTTTATTGTGCGTGTATTTTATGCCAAATACGGTGCTGAATCCTTTACAGAAACTATCCGATTAAACCCCAATTTTTACAGAAAGCAGGGCCAAAAGAGGTGAGGAAATTTACCCAAGGTCATCCATTTAGAAGGGAGTTGTTGAGCCATGAATTGGTTCCTAGGCCTGTCTGACTCGACAGTCTTCACTCGTTTACCTATACATTAGTGCCTCTGAATAGTACTTGTCGACCTAACATCTTAAAACTGCTTCCTCCAGAACCCAAGTTCTTTATTCAGTTTCTGGTAATAACATTATTAGAGACTACCTATGGAAAGATTCTGATTAACATTATTCGAGACTAACTTTGGAGACAGTGCCATTTTCTCCATGACATCCTCCTCCTAGGATCTATTCCTCCCCATTTTAAGTTAAACAAATATTTCCTGACAAGAAGCATGGATAGATCTATTTTCAGTTTTTCTTTGGTTTTGTAAATGACCGTTTTTTGTCATTCTTATGAACCAAGAAACCCTCATATCCATCCTTGACCATCTATAGCTTGTTCTTTTGGAAGAATATCCAAGAGTTGGAAATGAGGAGAAATTAAGTCTAGAGTGAAATAAAGAATAAATCCCTTTAGAAATAATTGATTGCATGCAAATGGAACAGTCCTCTGGCTCCTGGAAAGCAGCCAGAGTTGCTGATGTCGAGCAAGCCATGTGTGTACTCCTGGCTTCTGGCCACTGGATTCTTTCTCTGTGACAGCATTTATGGAAGTGAATATTCATTACAACCAGGGAAGGATGCTTAGGACCCACTGCCAGAATGCCAAGCCCCAAGATTCTGGGACTAAAATGATCTCCAGGAGCACACTGTTGGACTCTAGCCCACATTCCTTCTCGGGTAATTAACATTTTACCATCCCAAATCCCTGTCCCTTGTAGCTGAAGGAGGATCATATCCCTAGTTTCCCTTCCCTATGCAAGCTGTTGTGTAATCTTATTGGCAGTGATTTAACAATAAAACAGCTATTGTAACACAGCAATAAGCTCAACACTTAACAGCCTGTCAGAAAAAGACAAGGTATTTCACAAACATCAATTAAGAGCAAATGGCAGGTATTCTTAGGCTAGTTCGAGGATACGAGGGAAATCATGAGTCAATCTAATGAAGGACCTAAAGTCATGAAACCTAGTAACTCCGTGGGCTTAGCTCATAAGAGCATTCAACATAGGGACCAGAAAACACAGAAACATCAAAGGTTCAGAAACTTTCCAGCCTTCAAAGTTAATCGTTTTTTGTATCACTTAAAATTTTAGTTCTATGTTTATTTACATGTATGTACATCTGTATCTGTGTGACAGTATGCCATGCTTGTGTGCATTGCCCATGAAGGCCAGATGGAGGACTCTAGGTCCCACTGGAGCTGAGTTAGAGGTCACTATGAGCTACCCCCAACATTGGTGTTGGGAATCAAACTCAGGTCCTCTGGAAAAGCAACAAATGTTTTTAACTACTGTGCCATTGTCTCCATCCCCTGTCCTGTACCTCTGTCTTTAACCCTTAAGATATGCTTGGTGTTATATGAATTATTGGGCAAATCCCAGCTGTAAGTTCCTTGAGCTTTCTTTTTCATCTTTGTGTTCCTTATATTGATCTCTGTATAAAAGATCCCCCAAGAAATAATTATTCAGTAATTATTTAGTGAGCTTGTTAAGAACTTTTCTAAGGTACAGGGGCTGCTTCACAGATAAAAACATTTTGTTGTCAGGGACCCCAGTATTGTGAGGTGACAACAGGGAACACATAAAGTGCAGTACTGTAATACTGTACTCTGGAAGAACGTTGGAGGGACGGGGGACCCAGTCTTGGAAGGAAGGACAGGGCTCTTGACTTCCAAGCAGAAGTGACATCTATAAGAACTACAGGACAGCTGGGTGTGGTGGCACATGCCATTAGTCTCAGCACTAGGGAGGCAGAGGCAGGCAGATCTCTGTGAATTCTAGGCCAGCCTGGTCTCCAGAGCTAGTTCCAGGACAGCCAGGGCTGTTACACAGAGAAACCCTGTCTCAAAAAAATACAAACAACAAAAAAAAAAAAAAAAAAAAAAAAAAAAAACAAGAGAAAGACTCTTGTCTCAGAAAAATCTGAAAAGTAGTACTGAGTAAATGGAACAGTTGCTCAACACAAAAATACAGAACGCTTTAAAGTAGGGGAAAAAACACTTCCCATCTCCTGTCCACAGAGCCGCACATCTTCAAGCAACAGTGGGATGTGATGCAGTATTGTCTGGGTGCTGAGATCCCTCATTCCTCCAAACTACACTTTGGTCAGATTTTGTCCTCACATTCTATACAGATAGGAAGGAAGCCAAGAAATCAAGAAAATATTTATGGTGGAAGGTGAGGGTTTCAAATTCCTGTTGGAGTCAATAGCAGGATTTTGGGGCTTGCTCAGCCTAGTGTGTAGAGTTAATGAACTAGTTCAAAGTGTCTCTTGAGCTCACTGTCATCGCCAGAGGGCTTCCCGGCATGCTTTGGTGGCTGTGGAATCAACCGGAGCTCAGAAAGGCAGTCCAGGCTAGCATATTCTGTGTTCTCTTCATTTCCTCTCAGCATGCCACTTGGAGAAAATATTTTTTTTTTTTTTGCTCCAACTCCTACTCCCAGATTTGAGAACCCTTTGCCCTGCACATTTGTATGCCGGCCACGTGCACTGTGTTCTTGGAGCCCTGTACTATTCTGGGACCTTTGTATATGGTGTTCTATACAGTTGGCTTTCTGCTGGAGAAGGCAGATCTAATGAGTGATAGTTGCCTTGGATGACTACCAAAAGTATTCCCAGCCATCCTAAGCAGCAGACTTCCTTTATGTCCCTTGAGAGACTGTGCTGTGGTCTCTGCCCTTAGCCTGGACAAGATCCAAACCAATAGGAGCTCTTGAAAATGCTTCTGTAATGACCTACAGGCTTGGGGCAGTTAGAGCCAGCTGGATCTGTTCCAGCTCTGACTTTTGCAGCACAAGCAAACACCCTCCATACTTTGGCCTCTCAATGCTCTGAGACATTTGGCAAGGTTTGTTAAGCATTCTCCAATTCTCAGAGCTCATAACAATGAGGTGATCCCTGTAAAGGAACCTAATGCAAAAGTCAAGGGGACAGCTGACAGCTGATGCTGATTACTGAAGCACCGGTGTGTTGATAACCAATGACCAGGAGGAATGGGGGAAGGGCACATGCTAGAGGGTGTGTATGACAGAGGACATTTTCATAGGCTTTTATTACAGACCTAGTAGCATTTATTATGCAGCAAAAGCCCTGGAGATAGACGCTGTGTCACTTCCAAATCACCTGTAGGTTTTTATGACTGCATTTCCTGAAAAGATACTCAGCAAAGCAGTGGATACTGAACCCTTCTAGAGTGTTGGCTGATACTAGACACACAGGAGGAGTTCATGGAGAATCTTAAGATGTGGTTATTCATAACACCCCTGTCATTGATTATTGTGGAAGTTTAGTTATGTATAAAGTGTTTTATGTACTGTTGGGTGAGGGGCTAGTCTAGGTCTTGGCGTTCTGTATTGTTTGCAGGTGTTAGATTTCGGGGTAGGGGGATGTTTGCCTATGATCTGGACGTGGTATAACTAGAACACCTAAGGAGTTTGAATCAATAAAACACCTGAGCTCAGGTGCTCAGGGGTTCCACTGTCGATTGAGTATGGTGCTGCCCAGGACAGTGGTTCCCTCTGCTGAGGTCCGGCAGAGTTTACACCCATGAAAAATACCTCCTTATCGTCTGTGCTGAGCTCGCACAGCAGCATTCTACTACAGTTGATACATGGTGTGTGTTAGACACTGTACTTAGGGCTTTATGTATATTACAGCAGTTAATATTCCCCACAAGGATGGTTCTCATTTTCCAAATAGGAAAACAGAGGCAATGGAGGGCTAACTAACCTGTTCCAGGTTACCACAGGCAATAGCTGAAGCCAGGCAGTCTGGCTCAAACAAGTGAGCTCTTGCCTACAATGCTATGGTGGCCTGAGAATTAACAGCACAGCTGGGGAGGTAAGCTCCTACTGGAATAGTTGACTATCCATCCACCACCTTCCCTAGTCCTTTCTCCCTTTATACTCAGGTAAAATGGCATGCCTCTTCCTGGCTAAGTTACGCCCTCTGGTGGCCTTTTCTTGCATTCCAACTGAGAACTGGCTCTCCTCTTCAAAGGTCTTCCCTTCCCTCTGTGTCTTTATTCCAGCTTCTTAGAAAATAGCATGTGACCCTCTCCACCTCTATCACGGTTCCCTCCTTCTCTAGCCCTGGCTTTCCCTAATGCTACTGAAGCCAGTTTCTCTAAGCTCATCTATAACCTGTTTTGTGGCCAGGATCCAGGAGACTTTCCCAGTCCCGTTTCCATGGCTTCACCACTATGTTTTACTCTGAGAATTCGCTCTTTCTTCACTTCCCAAAATAGCCAGCTTTCCTCCCACCTCTACAACTGTTCATGCTCTTTTATTCCTGCCATCTCTTTCTGCATTTCTTTCAAGGACCTGTGTGTTCTTCAGGCTTTCCGTGGGCAAGGGCTGGGTCCTTATCTTGCCTTCACCTTTAAGATCACCGGCTTCCTCGTGCAGGAACATATGAAATCCAATTTGTTGTTCCTGACTCTAAAATAATGATGCCGACCTAACTTAATTTTTTTTTAAGCACAGGGTGTCATGTATTCCAAGCTGGCCTCTTTTCTTTTCTTTCTTCCTCCTCCTTCTTCTTCTTTTTTTTTTTTATTAAAGATTTTATTTATATGAGTGCTCTATCTGCATGTACACCTGTACACTAGAAGAGGACATCTGAGCCCATTATAGATGGTTGTGAGCCACCATGTGGCTGCTGGGAATTGAACTCATGACCTCTGGAAGAGCAATCAGTGCCCCTAACCACTGAGCCATCTCTCCAGCCCCCTGGCCTCTTACTTTCATTTCATGTGCATTGGTGTTGTCTGTGTGGGGGTGTTGGGTCCTATGGGCATTGGGTCCTATGGAACTGGAGTTATAGGTAATTGTGAACTGCCATGTGGGTGCTGGGAATTGAACCAGAGTCCTCTGAAAGAGCAGCCAGTGCTCTTAACCACTAAGCCATCTCTCCAGCCCCAACCTTGAACTTTTTTTGATCTTCCTGTCTCTACTTTCCAAGTTCTGAGATTATAAGAATGAGCCATCGTGCCCAGTTTACGGAGTGCCAGGGATCAAACCCAAGGCTTTAAGCATGCTAGGCAAGAACTCCCATCAACCGAGCTCTATCTCTAGCCCCAAACTTAACATTTTAAAGCAAAATTTCTGCCAAGCAGGGCTGCCTACATAATTTATAAGGGCAGTACACAATGAAAACTAAAGGAGTCCTATTAGAAAATGATTAAGATTTTCCTAGGGGCGATGGTGGTGCATACCTTTAATCCAAGCACTCAGGAGGCCAGTTGGTCTACAGAGTGAGTTCTAGGACAGCCAGTGCTACACAGAGAAACCCTGTCTCAGAACTACTCACCCCCCCCCAAAAAAATAAAACAAGATGGTAATGGCAGAATATCAAATATGGACACATCACCTTCTGAGTGTGTGGTTATATGGGACATGAAGTTGGCTGTCAGGCTGTCATGCCAAGCATGGTTCTCAGCATTTTATATACACTGGTTTATTTGTCCTTGTGAGGAAAGAAAGAGCAGAGGGAGACTAAGTAATTGTCAAAGGACACTTTTTTTTTTCCAAGACAAGTCAAGGTTTCTCTGTTGTAACTCTAGCTGTCCTAGAAGTCACTCTGTAGACCAGGCTGGCCTCGAACTCATAGAGTCCGCCTGCCTCTGCCTCCCACGTGCTGGGATTAAAGGCATGTGCCACTACTGCCTGGCTTGACATATTGTTTTAAATTGATGAAGCTGGAAAACAACAATCACCACCACAACCACCCAAAACAAAAGAAACTTACCACGTCTGCCTGGCCAGGTTATATCAGGCTCCCAAGAAAGTGTCCTGTGAAGCATGGCTCCCTCCCCAGAAGCCCTCAGCCTGGCCATGGCGTCCCTTCCTCTATTACGTGGTCTGTGTTTTTTCTGTAGCCCAGTATGCTCCATCCATCCTCTTTGACCCGTGAATCCACACTTTCTTCAAAGCTCTGTCTAAGCACCCCACCCCTACCCTTGTAAGGGGCTTCACCTGCCCACTCACTCCAGCTTTTCTCCGCACCTTCTTTGCAGTCCTAGTTGGAAGCAGCCCTACCCATGGGGGAGGGAGGGGCACAGGGGTTAGTTAGACCCAAGAAACACTCAGCTGCCATTGCTCACTCAAGGCAATCCCACAAGGCTTGAGGGGAAATGGCCTCACATCCCCTCCACAATCTAAAGCAGCTTGCTGTTGAGAACAGAGATTTTTGGGAACAGATATTGTGCCTGAATCTCCAACTGTGCCCTTAATTGCTTGAAATTCAGAGCTTCCAAATCTAAAAGATTTCGCTCTAGACTTCTCATAGTTCTGTTAGGGGTACCTCAGAAATTCCACTTTCTTCATGGATTCTCCTCTGACCTCTATCCTCAGGTAAAATGCTTTTTCTGGGTTTCCACACTCCTCCAGCTTCCCCATCAGAACACTTGTCCCCCTTTATCCTTGGGATACAGACAAGTTCTGTGTTTTTTTTTTTTTTTTTTGGTTTTTTTTTTTTTTTTTTAGAGAAAGGGCTTCTCTGTGTAGCCCTGGCTGTCCTGGAACTTGCTCTGTAGACTAGGCTGGCCTCAAACTCACAGAGATCTGACTGCCTCTGCCTCCTGAGTGCTGGGATTAAAGGCACATGCCACCACCACCCAGCTACAGATCAGTTCTGTCTTAACACAGTACCTGAGATACAATGAGTTCTCAGTTTTGTTTTGTTTTTTTTCAAAAAACAAGCAAGTGAATAAATGAAAGTAAATATTAAAACTCCGACCTTTTGCATGCCCCCTTCGCACAGGACTGGGCTCCTAGTGAGCACATCTGTAAACTTACTAAATGAAGGAAAACCAATGACAGCTTCTGAGTTTCCTTTGGGAGAGGAGACTGGGGGATTCCTCTCAATAGAACAATGATGTCAAATGTGATTCCTGAGAGTCAATGGGTCATGGGTGGGAAAGAGTTTCCTCAGATAGATGCCAGCAGAGTAGAGTCTGTGGTCCCAATTCAGCCTGCCACCTATCACCACAGCCTATGAGTTCAGAAAGGGTTTTACACTTTAATTAGATTTCTAGTACTGGGAATTGGACACGGCCTGTAGAATGCTAGGCGTGTAGTCTACAACTTAGCTTTATATTTTTTTTAAGTTTTTACATTTTATTTAAAAATTTCCATTTTTATTTACATATATGTGTATGTATGCACATGTGTGTGCAGGTGCCTGCAGAGGCAAGAAGGGGTCAGATCCCCTGGAGCTGTAGTTACAGGTGATTGTGAGTTGCCTGATGTGGGGCACTGGAAATCAATCCTGACTCCTTTGGAAGAGCAGCAAGTACTCTTAACCAATGAGCCATCTCTCCAGCTCTGAATTTGTACATTTTTAAATGATTAAAAGAATTACAGTAATAACATTTTGTGATGTGTGACATTTTCAGTGCCCACAGTTTCACAGAAACCCAGTTGTACCCTCTTGTTTATGTAGTGTGTCGCTGCTTTAGCGCTACTCTGTAGTTATGACAGGCATCGCACGTCCGAAGAGCCTAAAGGGTTTTTTTTGTTTTTGTTTTTGTTTTTTGTTTTTTAGGTTTTGAGGTGGGGCACCGTCTCACTATGCAGACCAGGCAGACCAGGCTTGCTTAGAACTTGCTGTGATCCTCTCTGCCTCAGCCTTAGAAGTGTGTGTGTCAGGCTTGGTCAAAGCCCAGAGTATTTACTCTGAACCTTAATGAGAAAGAGCTTGCCCACCCTCACCCTGGCCACCTGAGCCAGAGAAATACGATGCAAGCTGTCATCTGGCCACAAGGTGTCAGCCGTTCTCCACCAGTGCTTCCACCCTCATGAGCCCCCCAAGGAGTCTCAGCACTCAGTACTCTGGGAGAAGGCTGAAGGCTCCTCCCAGGACAGCAGCTGGGGGGGGGGGGGCAGCCAGGCAGCCACTGGCAGAGAAGCTAGGTGAATCCCTGGGGGAGTTTGGACTTCATGGGTGCGGGGAGTACTGGGCTGGTGTGGTACAGAGTTGGCCACTTCTCCAGAGTACAGAATACTGTCTTTGGTTTAAGCTTTATTTGTATTTTGTATTCACAATATTCTGCAGACAAGCTAAAATTGTTCATTTCACCCAAAACTATTAGTCAAGAAAAGTGAGATTTTCATGAAACCAGCTAGGCTTGCTGGCTTCTGAGGTGGGGACGTGGTATATGTGGGGAGCACAGATCCCTGTCCAAAAGAGTGAGTCATACATAGAAACTTTGGCAGGTTTTCTCCACCCTTCTTTCAGAACCTGGGCTTTGAGACTTCCTCCAAGTGAATAAATATTTAGCCCAATGTGCCAACCAAACACCATGAACTTGACCAATTGCCAGGGTCAGTGCACAGGAGAATCTGTCATAAAATACCTCTGGAAGCTCCAAGTCTGCACCTTCTCACACAAGATGCTTTGCCTCAGGTGGGTGTCCTCCATGTGACATATAAGGAATCCCAAATTCCAGAAGCCTGATGGATCCCTACCCATACAGTGGCAGAGCCAGGATTCTGCCTGGGTCAACCTATTCTATATCATGGCCCATGAAAGTCACCATAAGCAGCATAAGCAGCATGCATCCACTCTGCTTTCTTTTTCTTTCTTTTGTCCTTTTTTTTATTTTATTTTTGTTTTTTGAGACAGGGTTTCTCTGTTGTAACTAGCTGTTTTGGAACTTACTCTGTAGACCAGGCTGGCCTTGAACTCACAGAGATCTGCTTATCTCTGTCCCCTGAGTGCTGGGATTAAAGGTGTGACCATCACCACCCCTCTTTGTCTACTCTGCTTTTAAACATTGCTTTCCTCAGTCACTGTGGGTCCCCAGGTCCAGCACCCAGTAACTATCCACTTACTAAACAATTCACTGCAAACAAGCAGTGAGCTGCCCTTCCCTATCCAGTTGCCTAACCTCCAAGCCACATCCAAGAGCCACACCAGGGTTCAAAGCTGCCAGTGGGGAAATGTAAAGCACAAGGCAAGGTTCTTGGCATACAGTGGACCTTCCCCCTTTATGGCAGTAGGCATGTGGGCATGCCCTGTTCTTGCCTTTTGTGTCTTTCCTCCACAGGCTCCCATATGCTTGCTGGCTTCTGGTGCAGGTCCTAGCTCATCTCCTATGACATAGGCACCTCTTCTTGAAGCTGCCTTTTGGTGCCTCCAGACATTGCCCTAGCTTGTAACCACTTTCCTGGATAAAAACTTGTTTCTGAATGGCTGTCATGGAGAGGCAGAGAGACAGGTGCACTAGTATGCCCCCATAACTGGATCCCAGTCTTTTCCATGACTTGCAAATCTCAAGGTCCTTGGTTTTCCTCTGAAAAGACTCAGATACATATATATGAATGATGATGACACATATGTGCCACTAAGAACATTGGAAGTTAGAGAACAACTTTTGGGAGTTGGTCCTTTTCTTCCACCCTTAGTTCTGGGGTTTGGACCTAGGTCTCCATCCTTGTACACCAAGTGATTTTACCCACAGATCTCGCTGTCCCCGACTGTCCAGTTTCAACCATTTAACCAACAGATTTTAAGAAGATACTATGGTTATGGCATTGAGCCAGATGTGGTCTTTGTGCTCAGAGTCTGGCCAAGATGAATGGGCACTTCTCATGCACGGGAGAGCATGTTCCCTGGAAGCAACACTGTCCCCACTCCAGCTGGGAAAGCACAAGCACTGAAGGGAGGGCTGGGAGGTCTGGGGCTAACTCCGTGGGGCTGGTGGATCTGTCCTGCGATTATTTTGCCTATGGACACTTGCTTGTCTGCTCCTGCCACTGCTTGCTTTTCTCTAGTTGTACATTCTTCCGACCTTGGTCAGGCTCAACTCACTGAACCTAGGGTGCCATTCTGAAACAAATTCCATGCCTCTGGAAAAGCTGTATGGATAATTCATGACAGCCACTGGGCCTGTGGGCAAGAAGACGTGAGCGTAGGGAAGTGCCAGGTGGTAACTTGCAGCCATGGCACATGCTGGCTTATTAGCCGCAGAGGAGGGCTCTGTGGTGTTTACTTGGACTGTGGCCATGGCAGTCAGAAAGCAATCCCCACTCTGGTTCACTTGAGTTTGGAGGTTCTCTTGCTGTCGACTCTGCTCTTTTTTTGAAGGGGCCACTCCTGGGCACACATGGGTGTGTCCCATGGTGCTTTCCATTGCTGAGACTGAAGGAAGGGGAACAGATTGGGAGGAAATCTGACAGAGAACTGAACAGAAGAAGGCAGATGTGTGCACATAAACACACCTGCTCTGGGGAGAACAAGGCAGCAAGGTGTTAAACAAGGTAACTAGGATAAAGGTGGAAAACATCCCAGGAAGAAAACTCTCAGGTGAGCTAGCCAACCTCAGAGCCAATGCACTCTGCCAAAGCCACACAAGGTAAAACTGAGTGTGGTGGCACACACCCGTGATCCCAGCATTCAGAACAGGAGCTGCAAAGGCCAGCCTGGGCCACATCCTTCCCCTAACAGACTCTGCAGCTCTGCCCACTAGTATGTGTGTGACGTGGGACTCGGAGACAGTGACACACCTTCACTCGATGGACTCTTCCCTGAGTCTTTGAAAGTTTCATGACTAAAGCATGTGGTGAGTGGCTCAGTGAGCGAAAAGCAGCATGGCAGGGAAGAGCACTCTCCCCCCAGCTGCGAGTTAAGGGGGGGCTCACCTGGGGACAGGGGTGAAATAAGCTAGCTTACTTCACTGGGTAGAGAGAAGATGGCCTCAGCAGAATTGAATAGGAGCTGGCCTCTTTCTCTGTCTCAGGCAACCACTCTCGACGTGGAGGGCCATTTCTTTTCCCCACTGCAGTTTAGGTATCTTGTATCCACATCCTCAGGGTGACCACTGCAGCAGAGGTGTTAACAGCCCACTTCCCATGTCACCTGGGCTCTCCTTTTCCTCCAGAATAAGCAAATGGCACACTACCAGCCTCCTATCAGGAAGCACTTACCAGAAGTGTTTAATCCTTACACAGGCTTGGGAAGCCACAGTGGGGTCCTTTTCCCACTCCTGGGAGCGAACCTCAGGGAGGACAGAGGCGACTGGGCTGAGGCCACTCCTTACTTTCCTACTTCCTTCCCACCAGCAAGGAGGCCAGACACAGGCTACCATGTGTTGCCCCACTTCTGTAGCCCACAGTACCTCTGTCTCTCACCTTTGCAAGATGTTTGTGTCCCTCCCCCAGTACTAGTGGATATCCAAGGGCTTTTCAGAAAGGGACAAGAACTTGGTTCGGAGGCCTGGAAAGGTTTCTCTGTGGCCCATTGCCCCTCTGTCTTCTGCCTGTCCAGGAAGGCTGACCCAGAGTCTGCAGTTGGGTAATGTCTTCTGTGTCAATGTTCACCCTCCCTCGGCCTGGACAGGCAACCATGTAGGGAGGTGGCAGTGGGGTTGGTTGTCTTGTCCCAGCAACTGTGATAATTAGGCCAACCTGTTTTAGAGAAACCAAGGCTTCTAAGAACAGCTTGCATTTCACAGGAGGCTAAGGCTAGTCTTTGGCTGAAATTTCAAGGAGGAAGCCCTAGTGAGTGAAGAAGGCTATGAACCATCAGGGAGGAAACATGAATGCTCTTGTCTTCAGGGCCCAGCCTCCTGCTCTGCACTCCCATCCTTCATGGGACCTGTACATGAAAGGAGCAGACACAGGGAAAGGCACTCTAGGGAGCCCGATTTTTCCACAGCACCAGCCAGGGAGGCCCGAGGCACAGGCCAGGCTTACTATGACAATTCAGAAGGAGAGAGAGGGTTCTTCACCAGCATTGTCAGATCCTGCTGCTAGCTGGAAGGAGGGTGAAGTATCCCCACCCCCACCTCAATTCCATTCAGAGACTGGTTCGGGATCCAACAGGGATGGGTGTCTGTAAGGCCACAGTAGCCAACATCCCAGCTGTTCCAGATGCATCTTCTATTTGGAGTTCAAGGCTGGAACAAGACTGGCTCAGAGTCTTGTCTTTGTCCCTTTTTTCCACCAACCTCTGGGCCTGGGGAACTAGACAGCACCAGAAAGTCCACGGAGAAAGCCAAGTGGCCAGGGCTGCCTTGGACAGACTGTCTTATCAAGGCAGAAGGAATGGCCCTTGTCCTACCTGGGGACTTGGAGGGCAGGGCTGGCCCAGTGGAAGAGAGGTTGGCATAAAAGAGCAGACACTAGTCAGACTTCTACTTCATGTAAACAAGGCAACAGTGTTCCTGGTCTGCCACTGCAGTCTGCTGTAGGCGAGTGACGGTTGAGATGCTTCAGATCCTGCCGTCTGGGATTCAGGCCCTAAGATTGGGACAGAGGCTGCAGGGTAGGAGGCCTGGCCAGGATCTGATGTGTAAACCGGTGCAGGCTATAGGCCATGCTTTCCTCAGCACAGGACAGGATGGGTGGGCATCTGTGGGTCCCGCCCACCACTATCCTGCAGCTCAGGAGATCACGCAGTTGCTGGGCTTGGTGACACTGGGACTTGCTTTACCTGTGGAGACAGGGTACAGACGTGGAAGGTGTAAGTAAGAAGCTCGGTAGATTTGCCACAAGCCCAGCCTTGAACTGTCCACATCGCAAGTTTGGAGTTCAGGGCTAATGCTGTTGATCTGGAATCCAGATCAACAGGTCACCCAGGAAGGCAATGGTGCTATCTGCTTCATCAGCTTCACAAAAATTGGAGGATCCCTATGATTAGAGACATCAAGTAGTCTGTGTCTTCTGACCAAAACAGAGAGGGACTCTGGAATCAGCCACCAATGGCCTAAAGATTCCTATTACTAGCAGCTAGAAACTGTAGGCAGTGTCAAGCTCTCAAAGTGAGATCCTGGGCACTCTCAGGGATCCTGATAGGAGGGTATGGGGGTAACCCTGAGAGCCAAACCACTCGCCTTATTGTAGAGTCGAAGCAGTGGCCCTGTTCCTGAAGTGGCCTTGTCCTTCCAGCCTAGCCTCAGCTCCTTCTGCCACCCGGGCGGCTGAGTCAGGGAAGAAAAGCTATGGCTGGGGAGGGCTGGCTGCCCTAGTGGGCAAGGTGGTCACACTGCTGAGGGTGACCCAGGTGGAGGATGGAACAGGCCCTGGAGACGTGAAGGCTGCCTTTCTCTAGGCTGACCTTTCTCCCTTCCCTAGCCTCTATATCCATTTCTAGCTCCTTCACAGTGCTCGGAAGAGGAGCCAGCAGTTTTCATGAATGAACCCTACTTGGAACTTTGGGATGGGGCAAGGGGAGCTGTGAGGCAGACCTGACACTTCTGGCTGGCCCTGGAGGCACTGGACAGTTGAGGGCCAAGTCCACACCCTCAGAACGCCTGCTGGCTGCTTTTCCCAGGTGGAGCCACTGTGTTACTTCCTACTCCCCCTTACACCCCTAATAAAGACAATCTCCTGGGCTCATGCCATCTTTCATAACACTTCAGCTGTGAATTTAATTAAGGTGACGACTGCCTCTTGTGAGTTGTAGTAGCAGGAGAGGCACTAGGCAGGGCAAGACCTGGAACTCTGGTGCTGCCGCCCCTTCCTGAATCCCCATGTCTATCAAAGGACACACTGCCCAGGCCTGCTGTCTGCGCTCTGCTAGCCACTGCCTCACTGGGGCTGAGCTCCTTCAGGGTATACCTTAGACCCAGGCAGACAACTGCCTAGGAGGTGGTAGAACAGGAAACCAGAGGCCTTTCTGTGGTGTGTTGCAGGCTGTGTCTGGTGTGGCTCTATGAAAATCATTAGGTTCTACCGCCTTGCAGCCTTGGCTGCTTCAGCAACAGCGGATGCATGGTTCCCACTTCTTCTCCTCAGTGGCCTTCTTTGCTTGGCCTCCTAAGCGGACTCTGAGCTTGTCCCCAGAGGCAACTGCGTTTTGGAGGCAGGTAAGCAAAAATCAATCTCTGGATTTAGAAGCGGGGCAGGAGTGTGCCAAGGGCACAGGGGCACCTACAGAGCCTATACCCTGCCAGATCCTTGCCAGAGAAGGTGGATATTAGCAGGCCCCGATTCTTTGATTTGTAGGGTTGGGTGCCAGCCTGGAGATAGCCCTTATCCCCAGGATTCATTTCCATGACTTTAACAGAGAAACAGGGTTGGGGAAAAATCCATGTGTTCCGTCATCCCTTCCATGATCATTTACCAGGAAACTGCCAAGGGTGGGTACCTCAGACCCACCCAGATTAGTGGAATTATGCCCATCACCGAATTTCCTTTTATAAAGTATGGGTAACAGGGACGTGAGTGGCCCAAAGAAGACTTATATGAGAAAGCCATGCTGCGAAGAGGGGTTGGCACTGAGGACTGGGAGCAGGAGTACGGAGTGGTAGGAAAGGCCATGGCATGCAGGAGAGTGGCATGACAGGGACTGGGGATGCGACAGCCTACGGTGCGTGGAGCAACAGCTAGCAGGCAAGATGCTGCAGGAGGCAGGCGGCACTGAAAATCACAGCAGGACTGTGATGACAGTAAGTTCCTCTTCCTATAGCTTTCAGGACTTCATGTTATTGTTTTTTATCTGGAATATTCTTTCCATGATGTCCAAGTGTCCGTTTGAGGTTCTGCTCCAGTGCTCCTTAATCAATGAGGCCCCTCCTGGGCACCCTGTACAACAGAGTCAGTACACTCCGTGCTCTCAAATGTCTCTAGGATAGTGGGCATCACAAGAAAGGGCTTTTGTTCCTTCCTTTCCCTGCTTGATTCAGTATGGTGTCCCATAGAGCAAACATCTCAAAAACATATTCTTATTTGGATAAAACAAATAAGTAGGCAATCTCTAGCTTTTTGGAGCTCAGACCCATACAAACAACACTAGGTGATATATGCTTACCTAGTTAGTACCTTTTTGAGAGAGTAGCCTCAGAGGACCTGGGAAGGCAGAAGGCCTATTTCATCTTCTGATAAGAATAGCATAGCTGAGTTGGAGAGATGACTCAGTAGCTAAGAACACTTGTTGCTCTTTCAGAGGACCTGGGTTTGATTCCCAGCACCACATGGTGGATCACAGGCATCTGTAACTCCCGTTCCAAAGGATCCAATGCCTCCTTTTGAACTATGTAAGCACCAGGCACACATGTGGTGCACATATATATGTGCATACAAAACACTCATACACATAAAATGAAATAAATCACACATATATGTATATATACATACACACACACACACACACACACACACACATATAAATAAATGAATTAAGTACTGTCTCATCTCTGGGGCATCATTAGCTTACCTGAGCCACATGACCAGAATCCCCTGTTGGTCACAGATTTCCAGGTCTAGCCCTGTCCAGTGACCAGAATGATCAGATCTGACTAAGGACTCTACACAACAGCCTGTTCTATGCTTCTCAGGAGCAACACTTACATGATATTCCCATAGATCCTCTGCCCAGGAAGCACTTCCCCACCAGCCCACTCCCGATAAGGACTCAGATTTCCAGGACAGATCTTTCCAGGAAAGAGCACCAGCCCCACAGAGCAACGTAGAAGAGCCTAAAGTCCCCAAATACAGGATCCACGACTCTAAAATCAGAGAAGGTATCATAGGTCTTCCAGTCTCAAAAGACACAGAGACATGGTATCTGCTCTAACCTTTTAGAGACAGCTGCAGCTGCTTTGAGGCAGTTATGGGAGGCAGAGACTATTCTGCCCTTTCCTCACAGCCTGTCTGTGGACACAGGGGTTGGCCCTTCTGGAGTTCAAGGATCTTGTTCCTGGGGTACCACCATCAGGCAAACACTTGCAAAACCCACCTGAATTCCGAGTGACAGAATTTCACACTATATCCCCTTTAACACTTGAAAACTTTCACTGTCCATTTTCCAGTGATGCCCTAGGGGATCAAGAGCAGCACTTGGAACCTTCTCCTCTAGCCCAGTGACTCCCGGAGGGTAGAGCTTTGCCTGAGTCTATCTAACTGCAGTGGTGCTGCTCTGAAGACCCCCCTGCATTGGAGAGCTTTGCAGGAAAACCAAGGCTCCAGTTCAAACTGCAGATATCTACACTCAGTGCTTCATGGTCTGCTAATGTATCTGTCACCATGTGGTGCATGAAGCAAACAGGGAGAGGGAACTCTTCTTCCACTGAGGCACTAACCCAACAGGAGTGAGCGTGTCCATGTGTTGGAGATTCTGAAATCCACTATTTTGTTCCATGAATTTCTTTGATACTCAGCATTCCTGTGTTATGCTTCTGATTTAATTTAGTGTTTAATTTCAAATTCTTGGCAGTGGAGATTGGTTAAAAGATGAAATGGATCTTCATGGCAACAGCTGTGATAAAAGCTTTGGTTTCCAAAGCTTTTTTTCCCTTTCTTTTTTCTGTCAGTACCACTAGCATTCCACATTTTGCTGAATGTCATCAACTCCTTAGTCTTAACCAATATACCAATATGGTGACTGCCATTCAGAGAATTCTGTTTCATAGTGTTTGGTTTTTTTTAATGCAGATTTGAGCCCAGCCCAGCAAGCAGACTCTATTCTCAGGATTTTTAAACAAGGATGTTCCTGGCCTCCTGAGAGCCTGCTCCAAGATCCTATATGGGAGCAGGTGGCAAGTGGCCAGAAAGGCAGGATCTAATAGCCCAGCAAGGCGCAAGGTTTAGAAAGCAAAAGGCAAAGAAAGGACACCCAGCTTCAGCCACTAGAGGGGGCTCTGGGTCTTCAAACCACCAGGCTGATTCCATTGTGTGCCCCCCTACACCTCCCCCCCCCACACCCCCCCTCATCCCAGCCCCAAAGAAGGCGATTCTGTGAGATTCTCCCCAGGGCCACACCTGGGTTTGCAAAAATTTGCATGCTGTTTGACAACTATATACTTCTTATCAAGCAATTTTACAGGCTGTCAGCTCTCGGCTTTTCCTATCTTTCTCTCTTTCACCCACCCTGTCATCCACCCACGTTCTCCCTGACGAGAGGGTGCAGAGACAGACAGGACAGTCAGCATCAACTCAAAGGGACCTCAGAAGCCCTATAGAAGAGGCGACAGCCCTGGAGAGGGGAGGGCAACATGCCAAGAGATAAGATCATGCTACCGTTGTCTATTGCAGCTTGAATGCTTCCTGTGGGAAGGGGGTTCCTTCCTGGGGGGGGGGGGGGCTTTGAGGAAGAAGTTGAAGTGGCTCCAATCCAACTCAAGCTCTAGCTGCCCAAGGATTGGGGCCCATGCTGTGTTAGGTGTGGAGCCAGCTGCCTAGAGGCTGTCACCTTGAGGAAAGGCACCAGAGGCCCCTGAGCTAGGGTTTGGGAGATAGAGAAGGTGCAGGAAGGGCCTTGGGGAAAAGCTCAGCTTCTCAACTCTGCCTTTGAACAAGGAAGAAGCGGGGGCAGAGGTCTCAGGAGAGAGCTAAGATTGGCAGGGTATGTGGTGTGTGCTACCTCTATGCTCTTCCTCAGGCTGGAGGGGGACACACTTCATACTTTCCTACGTGTTAGACATTCTTACCCCAGCCCTTCTGCTCTGGGGGCTGGGTGCTCTGGAGCAGGCGCTCCAAAAGGTACAATGGGGTTTGCTTGTTGGCTCCAAGGGCAAATGCTCAGATAGGCAGCAGTGGCAAACACCAACTGCCCAAGTCATCTGAGCAGGGGATTCTGACACCAAAGGCTGCAGGAAGGGACAAGACAATGGGCTTTGTGTTTCTATGGAAACAGCACCTCAGGGCGAGGGGCACGGAAAGAGAAATCTTCCACTTCACTTCTAGTCAGGAGTTGGGAAACAGCCCCTTTGTGGTTGGGCTCATCCCCTCCTCTTCCTTGCCAGGTGTTCACCATGGCAACCCTCCTTCCAAACAAGAGTCACAGAGCACATCAGCATCTGGTCCTGGGGAGCCAGAGAAGTCCAAGGAGAATGGAAAAGGGGGACCAGCCACTCCTACTATGACAGGCTTGGCTCAGAATCAGGCTCACAGTCACTCTCCACGTCCTGTACTTGATCCACTTCTCAGTTCCCACCGGCATCTGGACCCAAGAGTCATGTCGAAGAGAGGGAAAGTGCCTGAGTGCGACCCAGCCTGCTCAGCTGCTCAGCAAGTGTGGACCCACTAGAGGCAGGGGAAGGTCCTGGTGCTCACACACTGTGCCCACATCACAGAGACCTCAGACCTGCTCTAAGAGGAAGCTACATCCCTGAGCCCAATGGGACACATTAAGCTCTTCTAATCAGGAGAAAAGTGATACCCTTGCTCTAGGTTGTCATTTGGGTCAAAGTCAGGTCTACAGGATACCTGAGTCCTGGGAGCCCCTGGGTTGCCCAGGACTGATACTTTACAATCCGTTTCCACATAGTGGGCTAGCCAGGAAGCTCCGTTCTCATTACTGCAAAGCCCTGAAACCAAAGAAGGAAAAACCCCAACATAGAAGTCTTTCCAGCCCAGGGATGCTGAGGTGAGAAAGGCTCAGAGCAAGCAGCCTGTGTGTCACCAGCAGGCTCTTGAAAGGTTGGTCATATTGGAGACTGCTCTGGAGAAAGAGAAAAAAGACAGGGCTTCAAGGAGATCCCAGAGAGATGGTTAGAAAAGATGTCACCGCATCACCAATCTCTCCCAAAGGGGAAATCTGCTTTTCAAACAGACATGGGGAAAACCAGTTCTAACTACTAACACAGAAACTAGAAAGCTGGGTCAGGGCACTGGTGGAACTGGCTGATGGTGGGGTATGTCTGGCCAGGTAAGATCCTGATAACAGCAAGGAACAGGATGGCAAGAAAGAGCCCCAGATTCTCAGCCAGGGCTGTGCTCTGTTTCTTCATTTATAAAAGCAAAACTTGTCACACGCCCTTCTTTTACTGAAGTTACAATGAAGGTGATCTGAATACCATGGAGGAGTTAAAGGGGTCCTCAGACCATCCCAGGCCCACTGCTATGCTGAACACCAACCAAGCAAGGCATCTGTCACTCTTCCTTCTCAGAGATGAGGAATCTGAAACTTGGACCTGCAGTGACTTGTCCTAGGGTCACTAGGTTCAGTGGCCAGAGCCAAACCAGGAATAGAGGCCCTCCTGACCCAGGAGTTCCTGCTTGCTTCCTGCCAGCAAGTTGTCCTCTGTAGCTGGGAGGCAGATCCTCCATAAAAGTTATTTGTGGGGCCAGGAGCTCACCTGATATGTTGGCACTGGAACCCTCATTGGGCCTCTTCCCCAGAGGAAATTCCACATCAGCAAAAGTCTCAGTGGAGGGGGAGTTGGCCATGTTGTTGGGCACCACAGGCCTCTTTATTCTCCGGCTGAAGAACCTGCTGCCGAAGCGTTTGCTCTCCTTGGCTGGAGTGGCTTCTTTGTTGGCAGCTTCTTCCTTGCCGTTTTGGGGGAGTATGTCTTGGGATTTGTGCCTCGGGTCTAAGTACACATGAGAGACCATCCTGCCATCCTTTGGTCTCAGCAATCTTGTGGGAATGGGCTCCACTGTGGGCAATATCTGCTCTACTGTGACCAGGTCATTCAGAAAGCTCTCCAGACGCCGGGCCGACTCACCACCTCCACCGCCTTCCTCCTGTCCCTCTGGGTTGCCACCAGCTTCCTGTTGCTGCCGGGCCGCCCAGCGCATCATCTCTCCTGGAGGAGGGCGGCTGCCTGCCACTAAGGAGTACTTGGGATTGATAAGCTTGCGAGCTACAGTGGAGGAGTAGTTGAGGCCAAGCCTGCCTGCCAGGCCCAGGTGCTGGTACAAGTTCACCTCCTCAGAGATGGCGTACAGCTCCCGGAACTCTACATCAAAGGGCTCCACGTTCTGTCCTGTCAGGAGCAAGAGAAGATTCCTGTCCACATAGGAGGAGCTCCAGGTAAAGCTAGGGACAGAAAAGCAGAGACATGGATGGGTTTAGACCTTTTCAGTGTCCTACCAGTAGCTCCATCAACACCCCACTGCTGGTCTCAATCTGCCATGTCACTGTGGCCACACTGCCTGAGGCCTAGAGGAAGGTGCCTCTTGCCCTCACACTGCACTGCTCTCCTTTCACCAGGCCAAAATTTCCCTCCCTTTCCTTCCCATGGGGCTTGAGAGGTCAGACCTGGATCCACATCTACCCTGTCCTGTGTGCCTTGTACAATGCAGCTTTTAGGACCTATGGTAGAACATGCCATAGGGAGATCACTTGGTGCAAGGCTTTGAGGCTCAGATGAAATAAACAGCTCAATACCTGGTACAAACACATGCAATATATAGGAACTAAGCTGTGCCACTGCTAGCATTGTTCTGACCCTACTGTTCCTTTCCCAGAGTGCTCACTGTCTGCAAAAATCCACACTTTAACTGCAGAAGAGGACTCAGACCACTTACTCATTACATGTGCTCAAGTCTCACCTGGATTTTTGCTTTCTCAGAGGACAGAGATGGCTCACATATAGGTTCTCAGGTACCTGGTAATTTGCCTTTCAATTCAAATTCTGCAGTCATCTCTCTGTGCCACATCTGTGGTGGTTTGAATGAGAATGGCCCCCAAAGGCTCACGTATTTGAATGCTTACTCCCCAGCTGGTAGAGCTGTTTGGGAAGGATTAGGAGTGTGGCCTTGTTGTAGGAAGTGTGTCACTAGAGGTGAGCTTTGAGGTTTCAAAAACCCATGTCGTTCCCAGTTATCGCCCTTTGCCTTGTGCTTGTGGATAAGACGTGAGCTCTTGGCTACTGCTCCAGCACCAGGCCTGCTGCCTGCCTGCTGCCATGCTACCCGCCATGGCAGTCATGAACTCTAACCCTCTGGATCCATGAGCCTCCAAATAAAATGCTTTCTTTTATAAGTTGCCCTGGTCATGGTGTTTTGTCACAACAATAGAAAAGTAACTAAGACAATATCTCGTATTTCTTTCCCAGATCTTGTCCCTTTTACTTCCTGCTTATCCTACTCAAAAACTGGCCTCAAAATATAACCAGCTGCTGAGGAACATGTCAAGCAGGCAATGCTTAATGCCTAGGAAGAGCTGATCCTCTGTGGAATAACCAAGCTGTCAACAGAAAGTCTGAGGAAAGCAACTGGGCAGGAGCTGTTTGCGATCAGGACAGAGAATGCTTCTGAACACACGTGACTGTAGAAGCTCCAGGCTAGCACATTCCTAACAATTACCATGAATGCATGTCTCCTGGGCCCTCCCTTGATATGGCCCAACACACCTGTAAGATCCAGTGGCTACTTTGTCCCCATCCACCATCAGGAACCTCGATGAGAGCGTCCCCTTGATCTTCCCCATGGGCATGTAGAAGCCAACTCCTGTCACAGAGCGGACACGGATGTTCTGTTGAGAAGAGGAGAAAGACACCATTGCCCTGTCTGAGGGAGCCTAGAGGTTCCACACCAAGGCCTTGCTTGGGAGAGGTCCACAGACCTGACTGCTGAAAATTTCTGCTTCCCTCAGTCTTACTATTTTACTTTGAACAAGCCCAAGAGAATTCTTGCTCAAAGTTCCCCCAAGAGAACTACAGCCCTATATTGAACCTGACAGTGAGTCAGTGGTTCTACGGACTGACTACTCCAGGACTGGGAGAGAGCTGCCTCCTTCAGCCTCAGCGGCTCTAGGATAACATTAATGTATTAAGGATATATAAATAAGTATTCACAAGTTACTGAGTCTCTGCTCTACATAGAGGGAAAAATACTGGGATCTTGAATGTCAACCTGAGCCCCTGAGTTTGGGAGGAGGCAAGAGGAGGAGCCAAAGGAAGGGACAGAAGGAGTCTCCCATTTCATCTTGGGCCCACATCTTGTCCCAGGGGTGCAACTCACCCGAATTCGGAAGTCAGCAAGCTCCAGGCCCTGACACATCTCCAAGAAGGACTTCACTCCTGCCTCATCCAGGATGATGTACACAGGGACCCGGCGCTTAGAGGCTGCATCCACAATGTCTTGGAATATATCCCCGTCAGTGAAAAGATCCATGACCACAGCGATGACCTGGACAGAGAAAGTGCTGTTGAGACATGTTGTGACAGATACATGTTCTGAGAACCACCTTGGCAACTGATGGCCAAGAGACAGAAATCCTACCTGCCACCACCCCTGGGTTCTCCAGGTGCCCACATCTTAGGGCACATTGAGTTCAGGGAAGAGCCTGAGGGTACAGGCTCTGCTGCTGGTACTTCATACTGGACAAATCACACCCCACTCTGGAAACTTCCAGAACTCCTCAGAAGCCATATCAGGAGAAGGCTGGGAGCCTGGAGAGAATTGCCCTGCTGCAGTTCCCCTGCAGGGGAAGAGCAGGTGTGAGGAGATGCTGTGGTGGAGGTGCAAGGGAGGGTCCATTTCCATCAGCCACATCTACACAGACATCACTTTCTCAGCAGGTCTGGGCACTCTATCTCCCTGCAGCTGAGCAAAGTCCTATACATCCCCAGTGCTGACTCTGGCAGAGCCAGAGTTGGCCAGGTACCCCTGATCTCTGATGTTCAGTCTTCCCTCCACCCCAACCCAAATTAAGAACAGTGCTCTGGAGCACTCACATTAAACAAAAAACAAAAACAAAACAAAACAACAACAACAAAAAACCCAGCCCTCATTGTCTCTTTAGAAGCAGAGGCTTTTTTCACCGCAGGGAAGACCCAGTTTTCTAACTTGAGCTGCTTCCATTTCCCTGCACGAGCCATCCCCTGTCCCACTTTAAGGATTTGCTTGTGAGGCCCAAACACTATAGACCCATCACTTTCTATGCATGACCTCAGGCAAGATACTTGACCTCAGTGAGCCTGCTTCCTCATCTGCAAAGTGGAGATCCCCTATACTTTATACATTTGCCACAAGGATCAGAGATAAGGTGGATAAGGTGCCACACACACCCAGAACATAGAGAGGCCTCAATCAATAGTAGTTGAAAATACACTCTCTTCAGCCAGGCCTACTCCACACCTAGCTCATCAGCATTTCCTTGGCAGGAAAATGGAGCTAACGATGGCACCTATCTCAGTGAGTTAAGAACTCAATGGCACACATTATCACTTAGAGTCATGCTGGGCAACGGTAACTCTAATAAGTGCCTATCGCCTATAACACCATCACCATCACCATCTTCACTACACTTTACCAAGATCCCAGACTCTGAGGTCTTCCCTTACTACTTATGACATCACTTACTGCTCTCCCTAGCTCTTTCATTTGCCAATCAGTAACATCCACATGATGATTACTGGGCCCCGTAGGCAGAGTGAGGATCTAAAGACAGATAAGTTACACTTGCCGCAAGAAGGATAAGCCACTTACACAAAATAGCTAAGGCATAAGGAAAGAGATAAAGACCTTACAGTTACACGAGTGGCATGTGATAGCAGTGAGAGATAGGCAAGCGCTGCTTCTAGCCAGGGAGGGGGAGAATAAGACAAGCAGTACAATGAAGAGGATGTCTTAGGTGCCCTGAGAAAGGAATAGAGAAAAGAAAGGAACAGGGAACTTGGCTGGGCTGCTGTGTGAGCATGGCCTGGCAAAGAGCATAGGGCTGAGGCAAGGGGGAATGTACCACCCTTTCTCTGAGGGACCTACAAAGCGTGTATTTCTGAGAAAAAGCACAGCTCTGGCAAAGACACCTGTCCACACCTAAGGACACATGGTCCTTAATTTTACATTAACTTGGCTGTGCCACAGAGTCCAGATATTTAGTGAAAGAACATTCTGGATGTTTCTCTGAAGGTACATTTTGGGCTTCAAATAAATCAGACTCCCCTCTATTATGTATAAGGGCCTTCTCCAATCAGTCAAAGGCCTTCATAGACAAAGACTGACTTCTCCTGAACAAGAAGAAAATCTGCAAGCCACATGCCTTGTAAACTTGGACTTCACATAAACTTGGACTACAACTCTCCTATGTGTCTCTAGCCTGCTGGTTTACCCTGAGGTTTTATACTTTCATCTCCTAAAAAGTAATCTCTCTAGCCAGGCATGGTAGTGTGCACCTGTAATCTGAGCACTTGGAAGGAGAAGACAAGAGAATCAGGAGTCCATGGCCATCTTTGTATATACAGAAAGTTCATGATCAGCCTGGGCTGATGGTCTGGCACTGGTGGTGGTATCATCATCATCATCATCATCATCATCATCATCATCATCATCATCAAACAATGCCACTAAAAGCCAAGAAAACCAACTTTTTCCTCCTTCTTTCCCATCTCTGTACACACACACACACACATACACACACACACACACACACACACACACTGCTGATTCTGTTTCTCTGGGGAACCCTGACTAATGCAGGCTGAGGATGGGCGCAAACATGCACTAATACTCCCCAAGTACTCACTGGTGCCCAAGTACTCACACTCTGTGGGTAATTTTTCTAATCTGATTCTTCACAGCTGCTCTACTAGGAATAAATGTCTTTGCCATTTCGCAATTGAGGAAGTTAAAGCATAGGGGCCAACTAATGTCCCCAAGGTCACACAGCTAGTACACAGCAAAGCAAGAAGCAGGTTTACCTGACCCAAGAGCACATTTCATGGCTACATGGTATTTTAGAAGCATCAAATAAAAAAAACAAACAAACCCATTCTTAGAAACGGCTAAAGACAGACAAATGTCTAGAGAGACTGGCAGAAAGAGAGGAGATACAAACAAAATGCAGAATGAAAAGGAGAATTAACTATAGATACAGCAGAGACTTAAGGAACAGTAAGACATGAGTTAGTGGTGATGGTAGAACTTACTAGATTCAACTGTGCACTATGAGATAGCAGAACCACCCCTGGCCAAGCAACCCAGAAACCTCTTGGATCTAGGCACAGGTCTATAAGGTAAAAGGAAAAGAGACACTCACTGCAACTTCCTTGGGCAAACAAAGAGTAGGCAGAATTTTCAGTGTCTTTCTCTGGAAGACAGAGACAGGAAAAGTAAGGAAATAGGCATAAGGTAGGATGTTCCATAGCTGACTGAAGCAATGAATGAGTTCCATTAGATCTTTTCTAAGACTCATTTTATTTGTGTGTGTGGTGGGGTCTAAATGTGTACTACAAACATGTAAGTCCCTGAGGAGGCTGGAGAGCACATGGGATTTCCTGGAACTGGAGTCACAGACGGTTGTGAATTGTCTGATGTGGGTGCTGGGAACAAAACTCAGGTCCTTTGCAAGAGCAGCAAGTGCTCTTACCTCCTGGGCCCTCTTTTCAGATAGTTCTTAAAAGAGTGATGGCTCACTTTCGCAATCCCAGCATTTGGTACACATAGGAGATTCAGGAATTTACGGCCATCCGTGGCTACAAAACAGGTTCCAGGCCAGTCTAGCCTACAAGAGGCACTGTCTCAAAATAATTGAAAATGCTGCAGTGACTTACACTTAACACAAGAAAAAGGAATGGGAAGAAATGAGAAAGGAAATGGGAGAGCCTTGGGTGGGTTGATGACAGCAGTGAACTGTCAACTCCACAAGAGTTCCTTCGTACTGAGGCCAATCAGTCAAACAAAACACATGCTCAAATCCTCTAGTGAGGCTTACACGGTCCAGTGTAGGCATGAGAAGATACAATGGACTTGGAGGGGAGGTGCATTGCAGCATGGTCCTATAGAGAGTACTCTTCATTCCGGGTGGATTGAGCTTGACGGCCTGAGTTTGATCCCCACATCCATGTAAAGGTAGACAGAACATCTGACTTCCACATGCATGCCACAGCTAACCTACCTGGTCATCCCAGTCCTGTCCAAGGCCACAGTCCACTGTCCCCTCTCATTTCTAAACTCTCCCCACTGCCCAGTTCAGAGTCATCTCACATCACCCAGGATTGCTTGGTCAGTTTCCAGCCCACTTCTTGGATTCCCCACTTTTGTTTTTGTAACTGAAAAAGCAAGCAGGGAAGTTAGACTTGCCCTGGGCCCCACCTAAGAACATGAGAGGCACAAAGTCCCCAGGACCAGCTTGCAGGAGACTGGGTCTTAGACACCCTGGTGAGAGTCAGCCATCTGTGCCACTGCTGATTAAACAATGAAATATCTGTAGTAGGGGGAAAAATCAATTGCACACTGACTCCCGCAATCTAGGTGTGGAGAAGTGATAATTATCCCGCGAGTTGGTCTCAGAGGGCCCCTCCTTGACATCTATCCTCAGCATCAAGCCCAGGAAAACCAACTCCCTACCCCCTCTGCTGCAGCACTGAATGTGCTCATGATTCTTCATGAAGTCTACTTCAAGGCTCCGAGTGAAGATGGAGGCTTGAGGCTTACCAAAACCAACAAACAATAATAATAATAAAAAGAGTTTACAGGCTCAGAATCCAGGGAAACAGAAAATCACTGCCCCTTCTGGCTGGCTCTGTCCAGCATCCTTCCTCTGGATACCTACTGAGGACGCAGGGAGAGAGGTTAATTTGAGCTGGCAGTTGTTTAGAAGCTGTCGCAGGCACACAGGCAAAGAGGCTCTGATGCTGTGGACTCCTTGTGGGGTGTTTCCTTAGCTCATCATCCCCTCCTTTGATAGCCTGCCCAGGCAGCAGAGGTGGGAGAGTGGGAAGGAGGATGTTAGGGAGCCCTAGAATGCCCCTCTATCTGTCATTCAACTTTAATGACTCCTCTAGCTTTCCAACTTCTTTAACTGTCATTAGAGAAAGAGATGAGGAGGGCTCTGCCTTGCCCTGAAGCCCCCATATGTTTAGATGACCCAGACTACAGTACAGAAGGCTCTGACAGATGTCCACACCCACAGAGCTGATGGCTGCTGGGACACGTCCCCTAGCCTGTTCTACAGCCACTTCCAAATTCAACATCCTTCCAGTCACAGACAAGCCAGAGTCTATTAGCTTTTCCACCTCGCTGATCAAATCCTATCAGTTCTCACCCCTCACTGTGCCCCATGAACCCTCTCTGGGTCATTAATCCCTTGCTGTTCCCATGAATACTACCATCCTACCACAGGGTCTCCTGTCTCTAGTTTAACTTCTGGAATAGCTTTGTGGCTGGTTCCCCCATCCTCTCTGCACTCTGATTCCTCTTCCATAGCCCAAAGAAGGCTCATGCAACCAGTCTTGGTCCCATGACCCTCAAAGGGGTCTCTTAGAGACCTGGCATAGGCATGGCCCATCAGTGGGGCAAGTCTCACCTCTGCCCCTTGTTTTGGGTCATTCAGAATGACCTCCAATAACCTTAAACCTGGACACACCTCACTGAAGCACCTTTAGAGTTGGGGCACTTTGCTGTGTCAATGTAGGGGACTGAACAGCATCCTTGGTCTCTATTCCCTGGGTACCAGCAGCATCACCCATAGGGGTGGAAAACAAGCATTGCTAGATACAGACAAGTAAACGTCTCCTTGAGTATGTAATACCATGCTGCTCAGATCCTTCTGTCTCTGAACCTTCTATAACCTGATAAAGCACTATGCAGCTTCTAAAACTCCAAGGATTTCCTGAGTCCCTCCTCTCAGAAGTGCTAACCACACTCTGCTTCCTGCCCATCTGTATTCTAAGCAAACAACAGAAGCTCTGGGCACTCCAACGTAATGTCTGCCTGTCATCTCTCTGTCCTCTCCCAGGCTGTGGGCTTCTGATGGCAGGCACTGGCAGATTCTTCTCAGAATCTCCACCCTTGGCAAATAGCTCAGAACAGGTCATTCTCCATATCTAAATGAAGATCTGTGTGTCTGTTGTGTTTATTGTGTATGGCTGTAGCTTTGCAGTTTTCTTTTACTTCATTAATGACAAGGCACTGGATTAAGAGAGAAAAAAGATACCGAGTAAGATTTTGTGAGATGGTTTCGCTAGAAGGCAGAGTTGAAGTTCTTCCTCAAGGGCACAGAGAATGCTGCTGTTGCGAGCGACAGCTCGCGAGTCTGGGGGTTCTTTCAGTCTGCTTACTGAAGATCCTGGAGGAGCAGCCAGCCCTGACTGAGAACAATACTTAACCATGGGGGAGGGCTCCCACACCAAGGAAACCAGGCCAGAAGGCAGGGCCATCCCCAGTCCCCAGCATACACAGCAAGTGCCTTTGTGCAAAGACAAAAAGGCAGCCTCCCCCCTATGACAGAGTGTGAGGTCAGGGAGTGGAAGCATCTGCATGTCAGCCCCCACAGAGCTGCTTCACAGTGTCCACATGCAGGGTGTCATTGTACTTGGCCCCTACACACTGAAGTATTTCAAACTCAAGAATCTCTCTGAGTGTGTGAGTGTGTGTGTGTGTGTGTGTGTGTGTGTGTGTGTGTGTGTGTGTGTGTGAGACTCAGATAGCAATCAGCCTAGTTCCAATGTTCAAGTCATCCGGTGGGGTCCTAGGATAGCTGGGACTAAAGCTCAGGGTTCTGACACCAGGCCGGGGCTTTTCTGCATCAGGAGTTGTCACCCCCAGGCGATATGGACACAAGCTACAGAACCCTAGGCCACCTGAGGGTACACAAAATCAGGATGCTAATGGAGACTGTGGACAGAGACAGACAACACAACCCTCCCCACTAGCTTCCCTATTTCACATGATATGGAACTAAAGGCTTTGTGGCTGCAGGTGCCTGTAAGATCACCATCTTCATCCCTTCTTGTGGAGGGAAAACCAAAGGCCATGGGACCAGCCCGCTGACCTTAGATATACGCTGGTGACAGCCACTTCTCTTGGTGGAGAAAGGGAAAAGTGCTGGGGGGTGCTTTGCCACTAGCTCCCTGTTTAAGCCTGGGGCCCAACTGTCAGCCCACATGCCTGCCTTGCAGGGCTGTGGTGAGGTTTGGATAAGGTCATGACTGTGAAACTCCAAGATCACCTGTGCAGTTAGGAGGGCTCATTAGATTCACTGGCTACCAGGCTAACTCCCCACACCTTTAGCCTCTGGTTAAAGGAGGCAGAAGCTGGGCAAACAGGTCCAGCTGCTGCCTCCCAGAATAGCTACCAATCTGGTTATTCTACATGGGGTGGGAGGTTGGTTCGCTTGGGTTCAGAGAACAGCCTTTCCCTTTCCACTGTGAAGGCCATGCTGGCTGGGTCTTATCAAATAGTCTTTAATCAGATAACTCTGATTGTGGAATCCCATTCTGTGCTATCTCCCAAGACAGGTTAAGGTTTCCAGGGCAGCACTCACAGTTACCAGCTTTTAGTGTGTAAAGAATCACTGGGAGCCAAGCCAGAGACAGGGCAGGGGGTGGGACTGTTCAGAATGTGGATTCCATAGCCCAAAGATTCGGATACCTGGAAAATGCGTCCTGGAAAATGCACTGGGTCATCACTCTCATCCTCCCCAAGGTGGTCTAAATGAAGAAGAGTCCGCAGATCACCTTTTGAGTGAAGGCTGGTGTTTGAAGAGAATATATAACCTGAAGGCAGAAAGCCTTTCTGCTTGTATGGCTTTGGGCTACTTACTCATTGTTAAATGGGGAAAGGGACAACTTTACAGGGGTTTCTGGTATGTGTGTGGCAATACACATGAGTGTGTGCATGCCCAGAGCCTGCCGAGCTCGCTGCACAGTTAGGAAACTTCTAGTGTATGGAAATGATTCTCCTGGAAATGGAAAGCACTCTGGGTACAGGACAAGGACTTTCTTTCACATCAAGGCTGCTACGGGCCCCATCTGAATGATGAGTAGTTTTGACACTTTAAGCTTCCAGTTTATGTAACCTAGGGCAGCCTGGTATAAAAGTAGTAAAGCAGACAGAGCCCCAGGAGGGAGGGATTCAAGCTGCAGGACCGCACATAAGAACACTCTCCCATCTGAACCTCTTTTGCTTCCTTCCACCCTGGTCTGAATCTCCATAGTCCCAAAGCAGAGTAGAGAAAGCAGACTTTGGAATTGGGAGTTCCATATGAGCTGTGAGAGACAAGTTGCTTAACTTCTCTGACATCCATCTAGAAAATGTGGCTATTTCATGGTCCTTAGAAAAGAAATGTAATAATACCTGGACAGAACTCTGTATGGTATCTGCCCCAGAGGGTCCCCTACCCTCTCTCTGTGAAGGGGTCCAGCACACGAAGTTCTCAGCATTGACTAACTGGATACCAGCGTATATACTCCATGGTTGTTCTCCTATTCTGCATATGGATTCCATAACACAACCCTAAGTATGCCTTGTCTCTACTCAAATACTCCACGGCTCCCAACTGCCTACAGAAGCAAGCCACAGCCCCTCAGAGTGGCTGAAGGTGTTCCACATTCCCTGGACCCAAAGCTTGTTCCCCATGCCCAACAAAGTTCACACAGATGATTCTGCTCCCCAAACACCTGAGCAGGTTAGGGACCCTACATCTCAACTCACACTGTCAACACCATGTGCTGGGACTGCTCTGTGCCCATCCAGGTCCTTATTTCACCCTTATAGAGGCTGTTCCAGGATTACCCTCTGTCCCTAGTTCCCAGTGCAGGACCTATCCCTGTTAGGCCCATGCTGGTGTCTCTCCACATGCACACAACAGACGTGCCGTGCTATACTTCCACACATGGGGGATACCCTCCAGAGCTGATGATATGGTTAAACTTGGATTCTGCCCACCAAGAAGGCAGAATAAAGCCAGGGTTCCAACAAGGTCCTGCTCCCTGTGTGGCTGCCAGGCTGCCCCCCACCCCACCAGTAGAACATCTGAGCTTTGTTAGCCTCAGCTGCCCAGCTATCTGGAGCCATGTTACATTATTTTGGGCTCACTAATTAGACATCATTAAACATGAGGCACCGCTGGTTGCATTGACAGCTACTGGAAGCCAATTGTGCCTAGGCAGGCCACTTCCTCTTTACTCTCCTCAGCCTCAGTTCAGAGCCCAGTCTCTGACCCTGCAGGGCAGGGATCACTGCTGCACACTGGCACTCACTTCCTACTGATCTGATCCTGTAACATCTGTACTCTGACACAAGGTTGAATGAAGGGGACATACAAGGGAGACCTGATCCAAGCTGACTCTCCAGAGAAAGAGGACATATATACCCACACGAGCAAGATCAACTTATTCAACCACCAAGAAGCATAGGTGACCTGCTGGGGAGTAACCACAGCAATTCTTTTTAAGATCCTAGGCCAGCTTTTCTCTGCCCTAAGGCATGCTTCTGGGATGACTTCCCCTGCACTAAGTTGGTGTTAATTAGTGAAAATTATCTAATGCAAGCTCATTTTAACATTAGCTTAAAGCCAAACATAATTAGGAAGATAAATCAGCTACTAAAAAACAAAATCCAATGAAGACACACACACGAGTTTTTGGATCATCCACTAGCTTGGGTTATGTCCTTGCACCACAGGCCCTATGCAAGGCACTGCAGAGCCGGGCAAGTCTCAAGAAATGCATGACTGGGTGTTTCCTGATGGACCTGCCAGAGTGGGACACGTTGGCAGCTTGCCTGGAAGGTTCTGAGAAACAGCAGGATGACTTGAGGCCGTTGTCAGGTGATATGGCCTTCGGAGGGCTTCCCCAGAGAGGTGGGGTATGTGTGTGCAGGGAGGTGCCTGATTGGAGTAAGGGGGGTAGATTCAGGGAAGGGCTAGTGGGTGAAGGCAGTCAGGCTATACACCTGGGGGAGGGGAACTGTGAATTCAGTGCTCAGGCCTACAGCCGTACACACAGCTCACCCACTGCCTGCCCTGCCCTGCACAAACAGCTGACTTGGCTGTTATTTTGCAGGAAGCCTGGGCTTGTTGGGAGCTTAGCATACATGTGCGAGCCTAGGTCTCAGGCTCATCTCAGTTCCCACTCAGCTCCACTGCTAACCAGCAGTGTGACTTTATCCTCTCTGACCCTCAGTTTCCTCATCTGTAAGTGGTAAATTGCTGGACTGGCATTACATAGCCTAGAAGGGCTGTAGAGGCTAGAGATTCATTGGATCTTCAGCACTACAAAAACCAAATGTCTAACCTAAGCACCCAGTAAATTATCGCTTTCAACACCATATCCCACTCCTCACTGTACTGGAATGTATTTTCTTTTTGCCTCAGCCATTGGGTTCACATCACCTGTCCAGTTACGGTGGCTGGCATATAGTACATTCTCAATTAGACATACTGAGTGACTGTGCAAATAGGGGCATTCTCTGGTTTGAAAACCCCCTGGGAGGAGAAGTTAAGGTCTTTCATAGTCTGCCCTCCAGTAGCCACAGCAAGAAAGAGTCCTGGTCCCTACCTCCAACCCACCAACTCCTGACTCACTACTTTAAAAAGAAAGAACGCTTATCCTGAGCCTCCCTCGTGCCCAGCACAATGATGACTAGCCTACAAATTGTATCCAGGATGAGCCTACAGATCATCAGGAAGCTGGGCAAGAGAGACCAATCATTAGAAAGCCATCGGCTCTCTTCCAGGGCTAAGATTCTGGGATCATTAGCAAGTGCCGACTTTATGGATTTCAGAGAAGGAAAGGGAAAGCTGGAGAAAGCAGGAGCTCTGGCTTGGGCTTGTTGCTTAGAGCACCTGGGGGTGGGGGGCAGGGGGTACTTAGGGTGTGGTAGTCAGTGTCAGGAGCCAGGGCAGGCAGTCAGTCCTGCAAGACCTCTGTTCTTTATCCTGTTTCCTTCTAGCTCAGATTGGCTGCTAGCCCCAGAACAGGCTTGGCTTTGTACACTCTGAGAGAGGCAGGGCTGGCCAGCAGTCTAAGGGAGGCAGCATCCTAAGGGCTGAGAACATGGAGGGGGAGGGGTACTAATATGGGAATCCCTAAAAGGGTCCTTGCCTTTCAAGGAAAACACAAGTCTGAGGGCCATGGCGCCAAAGAGGCAATATAGAAAACCTACCACATCCCCTGTGCCTGTGTTACTTGTCCCAACACTGCCTTCTCTCCCTGACTCAGCCCAGATCAGGGCAGCTAACAGTCATGGACTTGTCTGTCTCCAAAACCAGTTTACAAGCCTCCAGGGTCGGACTGGCAAAGCACACTGATGACAAATACATTCTGAAGTTTCTGGAAGTTTCAGAGGGACGAGATGTCCAAAGTACAATTCCCAAGAATAGCATACACGTGCCCAAGGACACAGCCTTGACTGTGATCTGTATGGATTTCAGTCAGCCTTTTCTAAGTCCTAGAACTTTCTACTTCCCATGAGTGTCAGGATTAGTTAAAGGAAATAGGCCTTCTCCTTTCCCAACAGTTTTAAACCTGCCTCACAGAAATCCCTTTGTCTGCCTGCCTGTATTACTCATTCGTTTCAAGGCTCAGTCCTTGTGATTCTTAGCACAATCTTGTAACTGTAAACGAAGCAGCAAAAATCACTCCCATGTTATAGATGCAGAAATAGAGGCCCAGCTGAGTCAAATAATTCTCCTAGGGACAACCAGTAAGCAAGGAAAAGAGACAGCTAGAGTGAACAAGAAGGACTCTGCTGATCCTGGCTGGCAACTTTGGATGCCTTTCTCTGGTAATGGTTTAGATCATCTGCCCAACAGATCCTGCTTTACAACCATGAAACCCAGAGAAGATGATGAAGATGCTCACCAACACCCCACTTCCTGTGTTCTAAACCAGGGCTAGGAGAAGGGTACACACCTCTGTCAGAATTTCAGGAACACATAGTATAAGATTTCTGAGGGCCACCCCCACCTCTAAAGAGAAAAATGGTTTAAAGCTGTACTTAGTCAGCTCATTCCTGGCTGGTGACTCTTCTCCCAAGGAAGCTGTAGGTCTCCACAGTCCAAGGACCCTAAGGATGTTTCTAGACAGTCCAGGGACTCTGGCTGAGCCCATGCAGGTATTCAGGGCCTTCCAGGGACCATCCTCAAACTGCCTTCCCTTCCCGATTTAGGAAGAGGGGTGAGGGTGGGCGTTTCCATGCTTTTCTGTCTTATTCCTTCCTGCCCAGAGCAGAGTCCAAAGAGATCCCAGCCTAAGGGTTTGTGCCACAGGCAATCAGCTTGGAGACAGGCAGACAGCCATCTTCCCCTATCTCCACCAAAGCAATGCCAACAGATGAACTAAAAGGGTGTGAACTAAAAGCTCTCTATAAGGAAAAAAGAAACACACATGTCCTGAGCCTCAGGCCCTGAGTCTCCCAACTCTAACCCATTTTCCTCTCTTGCTTAGAGAAAGCAGCAGTGTTTCTCCCCCAACAATTAACATTCCTCTTCTGGTAACCTTAGCCTCCACAGACAGCCCCTCCTCTTCTAAAGCATCTAGAAACCTAGACCCTGTCCTCTTTATTTTATTGGTCAGCAGACTCAAGTGGGAAGAGATTTGTCCAAAGGAACCCAGCTGGGAAGAGGATCAAGATAGAAGCGAAGACCCTTCAACTCCAGAGCCTAGCTTCTGTCCCTGTCATGGAAGTTGGGTCTCCATTATTCAGAGATCCCAGCTCCCAGAATCAATGACTGAGCAGAAAGGCAGACTTAGAACTCCACAGCCAAAGTACCCAGGAGGGCAAAGTGCCCAGATTGTCAAGGAGGCCCAGACAAGCCAGGGCAAGAAGCAGAGGGCGGTGGAGCTAGAATGGGAATTGCAGCTGGGCCACTAGCCATCAGTTCTCATGGGACAAGGACCCCAGAACTGCCCAAGTATGTCTGAGTAGCAGAGACACTTATGGAAGGAAGAGCGTAAGAGTTGAGAGAGGGGACAATACGTGGGACCTGGGCTGCTCAGAGATGCTGGCTGGCTTTGGCTCTATGCATTTAAATTAGCTTCTAAGAGCAGCTCAAGCTGCTCATGGTGGTATATGCCTGTAATCCTAGCACTTAGAGGCTGATGTGAAGGATCATCACAGGTTCGAGGCCAGCTTGTACCATGTAGTAAATTCCAGGCCAACTGGGACTACATAGCTTGTCTGAAAAGAAGAGGGTGGGAGGGGGAAGCAGCTCAGAATCTCCTAATCAACTGTCCTGCTGAGGTGGCAAGGAAGAAGGATGAGACAAAGGGAGCCAGAAATAGGACCAGCTTAAGCAAGATGGGTAAGGTATAAGTGAACATATTGTCTGAATCTTCAACCTTATAAGCCATTAAACATTGTGTCTTTTTCTTTCCTTTTTCAGTTTTCACACATATGTGGTGTGCATGCATATTGACACATGTGTGTGGGTGCATGCCCGTGGAGATTGATGTCAGGAATCATCCTTGTCAGCTCTCCTGTTGTACCCAGAGTCCAGAATCCCCCTCCACAAGTACCACCAGCAGCCCAGTTCTGATGCAAAAGCAAGGAGCCTTTCTTCTGCAGAGTAAACCAGCATGCTGGGGTCAGGCACCAGGTGAAATGGCTGACCCTGAACAAAGGCTTGCTGGCCTTTTCATAGACAGAAAGAGGGGGTTTTAACATAGGTGAGGTAGCCTGGTTTCTAACTGGGGGACAGAAATGCAGTTTACAAATGTTTAGTTTTGATTGGCTCATGATCAAGGGACTAGCTGTCCACATTTTTAAGCTGTATCTGGTTAGCCATCAAAGTCAAGACATTTGGTTTATGGCCCCCAGGCCATCTGGCCAGATAAGATAGGGGTCATACCTGCACTGCTTTTTCTCTCTGATTGGTTGCCCTCAGAGTGGGGGTCATTTCTCAGGTTGTCTAAGCCCCATTTGTTGTATACATCTGTCACCCTGGGCCCTGTCAGTCAGCCTTTTGGTTCAGGGAAGGGACTCCTGCAGTCTTTCCCAAGGACCAGGGTGGAGGTGCGACCCTTCCAAGTCCTAAGGGCCCGTGGCTCTTTCATGGTGGAAGCCCTTTACCTTAGAAGAATCATCCAGGTCTACCACTCCCACTATATTCATTGAGGCAGAGTCTCTTAGTTGAACCCAGAGTTTGTCAATATTCTAGTCTCGCTAACCACCTTGCTCAGGGGATCAGTTCTCTCTACCTTCCTTGGTTGAAATTATAGGTAGGCTACCACAGTCACTCAGCATTTACACGGGTTCTGGGGATCTGAACTCTGGTCCTCAAGCGTGCCTGGCAGATGCTTTTAACCATAGTCATCTCCTGAAATAATAACCCCCTACCCAGGGAGCGACAGCATCTACTTCTCTGTATGTCAATGGCTAGCATACAGTACCTGGTGCAGAGAAGGCACTCCACTGGTTACTATTTGCTGAATGTGGCTGAACAAGCCAAGTGGCGACTAATGTTCATGGGAAAAGACAAGGAGCCTTAGGGTAAAGACTGTCACCTGAAAAGACCAGGTCTCTCGGTGACATGAATTGGTGACTCCAAGACTTTGTCATATTCCTTGGGCACTGCATCCCAGCTCTTTACCCTTGTCTCCTACTACCTGCCCAGATGTCTGGCCAAAGCTGCTTTGTATTTACACCTTGTGCTTTGGAGCCTCTCTCCAAAAATCCTTGGCCTTGGTCTACAAATGTTACATTCTTTTGGACCTTAGGGTTCTTCTGTGACATGAGGACAATGGCCTGCCTTACATTCCCAAGGAAATCGAGTAGTTTGCAGAGAAGTGGGAAGAGCTGGGTAGCTGGTGCACTTGGAAGGTGGGACCTGGGAATACTGGAGTCAGGAATCAAATGGATGCCACTGGTCATAAGGACAGGCATAAGCTTGGTGCCATGTCACCCTTCCTGCTAGATCAGATGTTCAGTCAAGCAGCTTCAAAGAGCCAGGGGCGGGACTAGTGTCTCTCCTGCCACACCTTCTCTCAAGCATTTGTCATACTGAATTATAAGGATGGATTAGCAGACCATTAGGTTATTTAAGAGCAGGGGCGTGTCTCATCCATTTCTTTTCTACTAATGCATGCTTAGCACGCAGGAGACCTCCATGATAAAAGGGATGCAAGATCTTCCAAGTGGTCAGCTCAGTGGGATTGAGGTTGCTTCTTTCTCTGCTTCTGGCTTCCCAGCTTTCCAAGGAGTCTTGCTGTAAGATACCCCCTGGTAGTTCCAAAGGCCTGAGCTGCCCAAGTACAGCAGCTTGCCCTGGTCTTCTTTGCTAGCATGGCACAGGCCAGGGTTTCTAAAAGGTTTGGGGTTATGGTAGACAAAGGAAATCATTAATGACATTAAAATAGGAAGATCTCTCAAGGTAGAAAAACAACAGAAAACCCCACCCCCAAGCAAACACAGCTGGATCTTTGAATGTTGGATACCAGTGCAACTTGGATGGCTTTTCTGTCATTTGCAGAGGCCCAGAAAGTGGCTGGTTAAAACCTAACTCCTCAGAGGCTTTTCTTTCATGCACAGGGACCTCCACATTGACCCATGTCCTCACTGGTTTCCACACCTGGGCCTTCTTCCGGGAGCCAAAGTTGCATTTTCAAAGCACCCCTTAACTAGGCTCCTTCTCTTCCCCTGAGAATCAGGTATGGAATGGAAGCGTTCCTTGCATGGCCAAGTCACATCGACTCCCTCTTTCCTGTTTGTCTTTTAGGAACAAAAATAATGAATAGCATCTTACAAGATTATTCTGAGGATTAAATGAAATAAAATCCCAAATTCCTGGTACTCAGGTAGACTGCCTTCCCTCTCAGGTCATGGGATCTCAGCACATAAACCATCTCTCCATCCACCCTACCCAGCCTCTAGGCAGTCAGACACTCCCTGAAAACAAAGGAAAGTCCCTCCCCCAGGGTGAACAAGAGGAGAATCTGATTTGATTGCTTGCCAGTTGGGTGAGCAAGAAACAGGGCCAGGCAGTGGTTAGGATGTGCTGTATCTGACATACATGCTAGGGATCTGGATCTTTCTATAACTACACGGTGACCTTTAGGCAAACTTCTTTCCTGCTCCGTGCCTCAGTTTCCTTAGATGCTGTATACACCCCTACCAAGCCTCATAGAGTACTCACTACTCAGTACCCTCCAATCAAGTTTCTTTGCATTTTGAAGCAAAAGAAATTTTCCACTTCCTGTTCAGTAGTCTCTAACCGAGAGACTGTTCATCCCAGTTGTTTTCTCCCTTCCTTCAAACCTGCAACCCACCTCCCACGGGGGCCTTTCCAGACACAGCCTCAACACCCTTTTCCTCTTTCTAGCAGAGCCTCAGCATTTAAGCAAATCCTTGAAGGGCAAAGTCCACAGCTTGGATCTTTATGGCTAGTGCCAGGCACACAGTAGACATTCTAGAAATAAGCATTAGTTCAATCTAGAATACAGCACTGGTTTACAATGGCAAAACATTCTGTTAAATATTTATTTAAAGAGTTAAGTAAACTCCACAATACAGGACAGACCTGTCATAGAAGTGAAGCAGTGGTGTGGAGCCTTATTGTTACAGGGGTACATGATGGACACCACAGCTTGTGACCATACCAGATCCATTCAGGTCCTTGAAGAATCCCACCACACCATGACAAAGGACAGCAGATCAGGGTAGCACAGTGGTTCAGAGTTAGAGCTTTGGTGTTTGGATTCTGACTCAGCTGTTTGCTAAATTAGACGAGTAACTTAACTATCCTGCATCTTGGTTTCTTTTTCTCCAAAGATAAGGAAAACCTCTGTCTCACCTAAGGGTTGTGAAGAACACGGGCCGGAGCATGAGATGGCTTAGGAGGTGAAGGCGTTTGCTGCCAAACCTGACAACCTAAGTGCCATCCCTGCTGTGCTTCCTTACTGTAAAAGAGGGTGCCGCACACAGGCTCACTAAGCCTCAAGGAGTACAGCTCCCCCAAATCAAACTTCTTTGCATTTTGAAGCAAAATAAATCTCTCACTTCCCGTCCCAGGTTTTTCTGTCTCTGCCCTTCAGATGTACAACTCACCTCCTACAGAGAGGAAGAAGAGACTGATTCCTCCAGGTTATCCTCTGACCTACATAACACACATACACACACGCACACACACACACAAATAAATAATAAATGTAAACATTTTTAAAGCTGTAGAGAGAAAGTCATTAACACAGTGCGTGACATGTCATAAGCACTAAATAAATCAAGGTTTAGTGAATATTACAGAATATTACATCATGAGTCCTGACCCTTGACCCCAGCTACAGCCTGCTGCCCAGCACTGCCACCCATTTCCTTTCCCTCTCCTTTGTGCTCAGCCTTGCTTTTTTCTTCAGCAGGGTACAGGACACAAAGAAAGCTTAGTCAGACAAGGAACAATTAATTATTCTAGAGTGAAAGTGGAAGTAAAGACAGTGAAAAGTTAACTTCTCTGCTGTGGGCCACACAGCCTAAGCCACACCTCCCAGGAAGAAGAGCCCCTCACTGCCCTTCGAAGGATCTTTTCTCCTCTGTGGACCTGTTTGGCCTCCAGGAAAAAAAAGACAGCTCTAATTACACTCATGAAGTTGAGTAAGAACAGTGAACACAAGCCTCTGGTTGCATGTTCCGATCTAGGGAGCAAAGGCTGTTGGTGTTGGTTAATAAATCCAGTGGAGGGCTGACTAGATGGCTCAGGAGGTGGTGGTGGTGGAGTGCTTGCCACCATTCCTGACTACCTGAATCCAATTTCTAGATTCCATATAGTAGAAGAAGAGAACCAACTACCCCAAAATGTCCTTTGCCATCTATATGTGCCAGCATACCCCAAACATAACACATACTTGTGAAAAAAGTATATCACTGCTCAGTGTTTAGCAAGGAAAAATATAGGCTGTCTCATTAAATCTGAATTCAGGGAAACAGAAAGTCACTTTTAGCCTCAATGTGCCCCATGTAGTATTGGGGATAAACGGATACTAAAGTGCTATTTGAAGATCAGACTTAATGCAATAGCTCACATTTTCTGGAAACTACTCAGGTACCCAAGGGCACAGAGGAAAAGATTAGTCTTTCACCTACCCCACAGCCAGCTGTCCAGCTGGTATTCTAACCAGGCTCCTTGGAAACATCTTCTTCCAACACACAGGCAGAGCAGATGGGCTAAGTAGCAGCCTCTTCCTGAGCTGTTGAGTCCAATGTCTGCCTTGTGGGAGCGCCCAGCACTGGGCCAGGCCAAAGCTAGAGCTCAAAATAGCTTTCCTCATTCATTCGAGCCTGTTTGGGCTCTAGTACCAAGCTCAGGACAGCGTGAGAATGTGAGAGCCGGGTTGTTTTGGGGAGAGAGGCTCCCAAGAAAGCTCACCTGGAGTGGAGGGTGAGGGAGGTCATCACCAACTACCCACTTCTTGAGGTTGTGAAGATCAAATAGGGAAATAGCCAAGGATGCACCTTGTAAATAAATCCCCGGGCATAGGTCATGAGCAAGCCCTTTGAGTGGCCAGTGTAGCTCAGGGCCTCACACCTTCACACTGCCCAAGGGAGAAGGATGTGACAGACCGGACACAAGGCCAGCGCCTCTGGACACGGTAGTAAGAATGATTAACGTCCATCCAGCACTTTGCGATATGCTACAAACGTTCACATCCATCTTTCAAAAGGCCTACCACAGCTCCACGGGGTGAGGGCAAGCTGGGGGCCATTTCCCAGAGGATGGTGGCCAGGAAGTGAGACCAGATGGAGGGTCCCACCGGTGCAGGATAGGCCTACCTTCTGGGCCTGTTGGATCATCTGTCTGACCACCTGCTTCAGGTGCGGCGCCTTCTCTTCTTTGGGCGGGTGGGTGAAGAGCGTGACACGGCTCACGCCGCGGTAGAAGCCGGAGTCCGTCCAACCCAGGTCCAGCGGGGGCACTTCAGTGTCCGAGCGGTCTGGCCAGTAGGCCAGGGACTCACTGGGCTCGGCCGGGGCCTTGGCCTTGGTCTTGCCACGGGCGTTGGAGACCGCCTCCTGGTAGGGGCTCCAGGCGGCACGGAGGGCCTGGCGCTCCTGGCTGGAGAGGAAGCCCCGCAGCCGCTCCTTCTTGACCCGCTCGCCATAGGCCTGCTCGCCTCCACCGAGCAGCGCCTCCAGCGCGGCCCGCCGCCGCTCGCAGTAGTAGAAGGCGGCCTGCGCCTCGGTCACCTTCTCGTTCACGTGCGCCTCGTCCAGGCAGCTCAGCTGGGACTCGGCCATGGCGCCCCAGCCTCGTCCCGGACCCCGGGCTGGGCTCGGACCCTGCCGTCCCCAGCCCTGCACCTGGAGCTGCCGAGGGGCGGGGCGCCTCACCTGGCCGCGAGGTCCGCCTCGGCCCGCCCAGTGATCGCCAGCCGGCCAATCGGTGTGGGCCCGGGTGCGGGCGCGGCCGTCGGGCGGAGACGGGAGGCCGCCTCTGCAGGGCTTGCGGGATCTCCGGGCAGCCCCGCCGACGCCGTGCGACTCTGGCCTACCTAGCCCAGCTAGGGGGCGGATCCCTGGAGTGGAAGTGAACTTGGATCCCGGCTGTAGTCAGAGCCATGTGCGGCCTTTGGGTCACTCCTGCCTCCGGGCTGTGACCCATCGCTGCAGGAAAGAAAAGTCGGTGGCTTGACCCTTTGCGCATCCAGCACCCTCCGGACTCAGCCCGGAGGGTCCAAGTTCATCTTTCCGCAGGCAGGTCCCAGAGCAAGTGTTCTGGCTCGAACGCCTGCGGGGTTTAGCAATCTGACCCCTTTGGCTTTCAGGGTCCGGGGGTGTACGTTGTTGGGGGAAATTGTGCCGACTGTGAAGGGGACAGTTGGTGTGGGAAAGCAAAAATGCTAATGATATGCCTAGTTCCCCCGCCCACACGTCCCAGTTCTGAGATCAGAGGCCTCCAGGGGCTGTCAGTTCAACACCATCACTACAAAATTTTTCTTCTAAAAGAACCACCCAAACAGAAAAGATGTAAGCAGGCGTCAGAGAATTTGCCCCTCATTTAATTTGAAGTGGTGTGTGCGTGTGTTTGGGCCTGATAGGCTGCCAGAGGCCTGATTACTATATTAGTGATTCAAAATATATGTTTGAGCTCAAAGAAGGAAGCTGAGCACAGATACGAGCGCGTGCACACCACTACCAGAGGCTCTGCTGCTTCCCATTGGATTAAATACAGTCTTCTTAGTCATTAACATTATTTTGTTCGTGTGCTGCTGTACAATTTTGATTCTCCACATTCAAAATATTTTCAGATCATAGCAACCAAAGGTTCACATTTCTCTCATTTTGTAGCACAGCGTCTTGGAGCTGGAAGGAGCTTTAGAAATGAGTCCAACCCCCTCATTTCACAAACGAGGAAATTGAGGCCTAGAAATAAATGCTTTTCTATATCTCCGGGAGAAAGGAGAGGCTAAGCTGGGGAACTACTAGACTCTGATGTCTAGGACGTTCTTCCCCTGCTTGTGGCCTCCTTTGCTCTTTCTGGTCTTGTGAAGGGACACAGGTTATTGGGGATCTAGTTTTGATCTGGGGTGTGTGTGAAGGGGTCAACAACCATTTCTAGGTCTCTCTCTCTCTCTCTCTTTCTCTCTCTTTCTCCTTCTCTCTCTTCTCTCCTCCCCCCTTCCTTTCTCTCTCCCTTCTCTGTGCTTGGGATAAAACTCAGGGCTTTGGCAAGCTAGGCAAGAGCTCTTTCATTGATCTACACTCTGCAGCCACATTGATGGTCTGGAAAAATGAATGATTAGATTGTCTGCAGGGGCTCGAGAGCTGGTTAAGAGCACTGACTGCTCTCCTAGAGGACCTGGATTTAATTCCCAGCAGCCACATGGTGGCACACAACTGTCAATAACTCCAGTCCCAGAGTATCTGACACCCTCTTCTAGCCTCTGGAGGCACCAGGTATGCATGTAGTGCACAGACATAGATGCAGGCAAAGCACCCATACACATAATATAAATATTTTCTAATTAAAAATAGATTGCAGAGTTTGTGACAATAGTCACTACTGGCATCATAGGTCAGCCCAAAGGTGCCCATCACCTCACCTGATCTTCACCACTTCTAAGAATCAGTGCAGCCCACTCTAAAAGTACTGCAGCATAGTCTACTTTTAGTTGGGGGACATTTGCTTGCTTTGGAGGCCCTGTGAGTTGCCAGGGCCTCTGCTTAGAGAATACACAGAATCTTGAGGCAATGGAAGGGAGGGACAGACGGTCAAGGATGACACAGCTCAGGGGACAGCATGAATACGCCGAGTGTGCTCCAAGAAAAGCAGTCAAATCAGTGTGGCACCATGCCACCTGTCATCCCAGGTAGGAGGGTGGTGAGTTAAAAGTCAGCCCGGACAACATAATAAGACCCTGCTTTAAAAAACAAACCACCACCAAACCAAAATCAGTTATATACTTAGAGAGGAAACTGATTATTCAATAAAAACTTACTTGAGTTTACTATGCACCTGGCACAGTTCATAGTCAACATCCCCCCTTCCCTCCCTCTCTTTCTCCTCCTCCTCTTCCTCCTCTTCCTCCTCTTCCTTCCTTTTGAGACAGAATCTCAGATAGCCTAGGGCCTTGGATGCATTGCAGGTAAAGACTTACCTTAAATTCCCAATCCTCCTGCCTCGGCCTCTCAAATACTAGGATTACCGGCATATTTCATCATCTCAGGCTCAGTGCAAATCTGAGCTACTGTGGTTGTTAGAAAGAGACATGTCCTGTATATATGTGTATCCAGACACCTGGTTCTCAGTTGGTGGAGATGTTTGGGGGAGGTTATGGAACCTTCAGGAGGTGTGATAAATTGTTACTTTTCTGTTGCTGTGGTAAAACACCATGACCGAGACTACTTATAGAAAAGTTTATTTGAACTTATGGTTCCAGAGGGTTAGTATCCTCGATGACTGAGCAAAGGCGTGGCAGGAGGAGCAGAAAGCTGAGGGCTCATATCTTTAACTGAAAGCATGAAACAGAAAGCTTGAAACTGTGCCAGTCTTTAAACTTTCAAAGCTTGTCCACAGTGACATATTGACATAGTTCCTTCAATAAGACCACACCTCCTAAATCTCCCCAAGCAGCCCTACCAACTGGGGACCAAGTATCCAAATGCCCAAGACTATGAGGGACATCTCATTTTAACCACTACATAGAGCCTTGCTCAAGGAAGTAGATTTTTGGAGATGGGCTTTGAGAACTCACAGCCTCTCCCTACTTCTAGTTGTCTGTCTCCGATTTGTAGTTTTAGCTGAGGTGATCTCCCAGCTTCTTGCTGTGGCTGCCAAGCCTGTTGCTTGCTGCCATGTTTCCCTGCCACATTGGAGTCTTATCCCTCTGGACCTGTCAGTCCAAATAGACACTTTCTTCTATAAATTGCTTTTGTTATGGTATTTTATAAAAAACAGAAAAACAAAAACAAAAAACAGAAAAGTAACTAACACAAAAGTTGGTACTGAGAGTGGGCTGTTGCTGGAAAGAAGCTGGCCATGTTGATTTTTGGAGGAATGTGAAAGACTTTGGGACTTTGGGTGAGAAAAGTATGCTGTCAAAAGAATGCTGTCATCAGAGATTAGTAGGCCGTTCTATAGGAGCCTGGAGCACAACATGGATGGGAGTAATGAGGATGGCAGAGGCCAGGTTCAAGAGATTTCAGATGGGACAATATTAGAACGGTCTACAGGCCATTTATGTAATATTTAGGCAGGAAATCTGGCTGCCTTCTGCCCATGTCATGAGAACCTGCCTGAACCTAAGTTTAAAAAGTAATGGACTAGTTTATTTGTTGGAGGAAATGTCTTTAAAATATTTTAAATAGCCAGGTGTTGGTAGCTTTAGTCAAAGCACTCAGGAAGCAGAGGCAGGTGGATCTCTGTGAGTTTGAGGCCAGCCTGGTCTACAGAGTGAGTTCCAGGACAGCCAGAGTTACAACAGAGAAACCCTGTCTCGAAACAAAAAAAAAAGAAAGAAAAAGAAAAAAAATTAAATATTATTTTTTTATTTTGTGGATATGGGTGTTTTGCCTGCACATGTATCTGTGTATCATGTGTGTACAGTGTTCTTAGGAGCCAGGAGAGGGCATTGGACTCCTGTGACTGGAATTATAGACAGTTGTAAGCTGCCACTTGAGAGTTAGGCTCAAACCCCTGTCCTCTAGAAGAACAATCAGTGCTCTTAACCACTGAGCCATCTCTCTAGCCCCTGGTGGAAGAAATTTCAAGACAACATAATGTTGAGTCTTTGGAATGGTTGTTTCTGATAACACTTACACAAGTCTATAATGACAAAAGGCAAGGGGAAGAAAGAAATATAAAATGTACAGTTTGGAGGAAAAAAGCACAAGGAAGTCTAATGTTCCAACGTGTTGGAAGGGAGGCTGTGATCATCAAGAGGATCAGCATCATCAAAGAGAGGTCTCCTCTGCACTGGAACAACAGGGTAATGATGCTGACCTTTCATGACCTAGGGGTTAAACAAGATCACATATTTGATGTAATTAGTACTTTGATTGGCAGAAAGTGATTTATAGTGATGGTTCTAAGACTTTAGAGTGCCTGACCATCAATCACCTGGGTAAGGAGTGTCTGGTTAAGACATGGGTTTGGATTTCACAGGTCTTGGATGAGGCCTGAGGTTCTGCATTTTTAAGAAGTCCCAGGTTGACTGACAGGTGGAGCTTTTTATGGTTAGGATTTCAGAGGTGGGTGAATAAGAACATGAATGGAATCCAGCTTTCCTGATAGTTGCTGTGTGTCCCTAGGAAAGTGATTTCTCCCTGCTAAGCCTCATCATCAGTTAAATACGAGCAAGAAGTTCTAGACTGCAGGATTCTCAGAGAAGGCGAACAAGTTAGTGGAAATACAGTGCTGTGCAGAAGGTCTGGGGCACATAGCAGCTGGGCAAGGAAGTTAGTGTGAGAGCATGGGAAAAGGCAAGGGGAGACTAGAAAGAGAGGACCATGAGGCCCAAACTGTGGAGGCCTCAGCTGCTATGTGGCCCTAGCTGGCTTTGAACCTAAGAGCCTCCTGACTCAGACTCCAGACTGATCGGGTTACATGTATGCCACCTCATCTGACTGGGAATTAGTTTAGTTGACGCTATGCTATAGCTACAGTGGAGCCTCTGAGGGTTGGAGACTGATAGGGTTATAACAATATAGCAGCAATTGCTATGCCAGGCTCCATGCTAAGAATTTGCTGGTTATTTCAAATGAACTGCAAATGGAAAAGAATTCAAACCCAGACTGTTGGACCTCAAAGCCTGTCCACCTCCTCAGGTTGATATACTGCCGTAGTTGAAGATATAAGAACAGTAGAAAAAGAAAGTGTTTGCCTTGTCTGGCAATGCAATTCAATAGATACTTACTAGGGGCTTAGCATTGTGCTTAGAGTTAGAAGCCATTCAGCCACTTACCAGCCTTCCTGAGTGAGCATCAGGCCCTGTTCCACCTAGAACAGGGAAGCAGCTGTGATCCAAGCCAAGCCCACCCTGAGCTTACATCGAAGTAGAATGATTAAAACATGCCCCACCTCAGGGGGCACAAATATTGTGTGACAGAACTTGGGACTGGACAGAAGGTTAGAAGCAGAGTATTTTAGAAATAGCTCACACTGGAAAAAGATCTTTCTACATCTGCAGGGAAACACACTGGTTATTTAGTAATGCTCACTTTTACATACCAAAGACTTGTTCAGTCTACATTTTTGAGAGGTTAATAAGTACTGGACAGCATGCCTGCCACTGGGAATAAGAAAGTAGAACGGGACATCATAGGTGGCTTCTCTGGCGCCTCCTGTATGTAGTTCAGATGGATGTCAAATAGTCGCAATAACAAAGAGCTGGGTTGTAGCTCAGTGGTAGATTGTTTGCCTAGTTTGTGTGAGGCCCCAGATTCCATCCCCAGCACTGATCTTCATAAAGTGGGGTGATAAGGGGACATAGTGGCAGAGAGGCTGTGGGCAGGGAAGCAGAATGTACAGTTATGTAATTGCATCTGAATTCCTCTCCCTGAATCTGTTAGTCACTTCTGAAAGGGATTGTTGCAAGATGCTACAGGCAAATAAACTGAGGTTTCTAGAAGCAAGATGTCCCCTTCAAGGTCACTGTTGCCAACTGGAAATGTTGGGACACTTATTCATATGGCCTCACCCCTAGACCTACCCTACCCTACAGCTGTACACCAGATTATTGTATAGATGAAACCAAAGACAGAAACAGACACCCTGATCTCCTTTAGGTACCTGTAGATTAAGCTATATAATTTAGGTTCATCTAGGCCCAGGGACACCCTGGGAAAACCCCTACTACTCTAATGGTCCCTCTAGTTCTGGGTCTGGAGTTTCCCTTAGTTAGGTGGATCCACCCTGGTTTCATTTCCAACTCCACAGGCCACCTTGCCCAAGGTGACTATTGTCTTCTGAGAATTGTGCCTTCCTTAACAAGCCCCTTCCTGCTGGCTCCCTCTCTCCTTGCTCTGGAGGACTACCCCCTCCTGCCTAGATACTTGGCTCTAATTCACCCTCCTCTTGCCCTCCACAGTGCTCACTGCAGGCTGTGCTTTCCGCATTTTGTAAAGATATGACACCTTATAGTTAACATTAATTGTAGCTGTGTTCAGCCCCGTGCATGTCTATTTTCCTAGGCCCTCCTGTGTAATTTGAGTCCCAAAATAACCCATCTCATGATATATTCTTAGATAAGTTTCCCAGGGGTGACTTTTTTCCTCTGTAGCAATTTGTGTCACGAAGGCCTGTTATAAAACTTTGGGGACTCACTCACACCTTGGTAAAAAATTTTTCCTTGCTGCTGTTCCCAGAGAAGGTGAGAGAATGAGGGGAAGAGGTTTCGCTAGCATCTGGAGAAACATAGATCCAGGGCCCCCAATGGAGTAGCCTTCTCTCACTCAGTCTGCAGCTCCAAGAAGCAAATGCACGGAGACTTCTCACCTACCCTTATGACTTTCTGCTATCCATATGGAAAAAAAAGTAATTTGTTATGTGTATGACTGTCCATGGATCCACGCAGCCAGAATCCCACACAGCTGATATCTCATCACCCTCCCTGTCAATCAGCTTCCTTGTCCCTTCACCAGTCCCCAGGTGATGACCTTGATCTGCGTTCACCAATAATCCTGTTAGGCTGGTTTTCTCCAGGACACGTCCACCCTACACACATACCACTAAGTCATTTCCTCTTTGTTGTTTTCACCCCTGATCCCACACACACACACACACACACACACACACACACACACACACTACTCCTTGTCTATAAGTCATCATTTTTTCAGTCTGTTTGGAGTTCAGCCCAATCCCTCTACCCCATTGCTTATGCTTGCTTCCTGCACTTTTCTCTGTGAATACATTCTTCCTTAGCATGCTTTAGCTAGTGTCTGTGAATGATGATTTCTTTAAGGATCTCAGCCAAGTGAAGGAATTAGTCTCAAAGGGAAAGCGCCATCCTGGGTCACGGGTAACTTCCCCTGGGTCTCTATTATTTCACAGAGCACCCCACCCAGATCAGTCACCTCTTGCCTAGACAATGTTCCACCCATTACCCCCTTGGGTTACAGGCTTCCTTCTGGAGATTGGATTGGGTTGAGGCAGGTCATCAGGATAACTCTTGTATTGATGCAGCTCCCCGTACCTGGAGGTCGCCTCCCTTTCTTTCTACCCCCACCTACATCCTAGCCAGCTCTCAAGGCCACTACCTTCATAAAATCACCTTTGATTCAACCCTCACCTCAGAGCAGCCCCTTCTCTCTGAACCTTCTCTTGGAATGTACTCTGCTGGTCCTAACCTACAGGTTGTACATTCAGGGCTTATACCATGTGACCAGGTTTTAGGCCACTAGGACAGGGATCAACAAGTACTAATGAATTATTCATTCCGGCATAGGTCCTTTGGTTGGTGTGATGGTTAATCTCCACTGTACCCAGGAGTCACATCTCTAGGTGTTCCTGTGAGGATATTTCCAAAGAGGTTTAACAGAGTAGGGAAAATTCACCCTGAATGTGGGCATGTGGGTGACACCATCCAATGGGCTGGTGTCTTAGACCAAAAAAAAAAAAAAAAAAAAAAGGAGAAAGAGAAAGAGCAATGTAGTAGAAGTTTATTTTTAGTTAAGTACAAAATAATCGTTTTGTGCACTGTTGGGTGAGGGTCTTGGCACTTTGTATTGTCTACAGTGGATTTCTGTGGGGGATGTCTGATTGCTTATGATCTGCACCTGAGGAGTTTTGAATCAATAAAAACACCTGAGCTCAGATGCTCAAGGTTCCACTGTGAGTATGGTACTGGCCAGAATGGTGGTTCCCTCTGCTGAGGTCTGGCAGGGTTTCCATCTGTGAAATGCCTCCTTGTCTTCTTGGTGAGCCACTCCAGCAGCAGCATACTACTACAGAGCAACATTCATTTCTCTGCTTCCTGAGTACAGATGCTGTGTGACCAGCTGCCTCATGCTCCTCCTGCATTCCTTCCCTGCCACAATGAACTGTACCCTTGAACTGTGAGCCAAAATAAATTCTTCCTTTTGTAAGTTGCTTTCATCCGATGTTTGGTCACAGTAACAAGGTGAATAACTAATACAGCTGAGAGTCAGAGCTGCTTTAGAAATTGTCTCCAAATGTGCCTGTTGCCACCAGAGTTTAGGGAGGGAGATACTCCACCATAACAGCTTTCCCCCAGTAAAGGCTGGTCTCTGCCTATGAGAATGCTTTGTTCCTGAGCCCCCTGTTTTTGTGTTCCTCCTGCCTAACAGGAAAAGACTCTTCCTCTCCTGAGGATGCCCTCCTAGCCACTGCCCTCTAATCTCAGAAGGAGAAATACCTTCTTTTTGTACCAGTAAAATTGTCAGAGTCTACCTTAGACTTTCCCTGCTTCTGTTCCTGAGCACCACTGTTGCTGTTGTTATTTTGAGCTAAGATCTTACTATGTAACCCAGGCTGGTGTTGAACTTGTAATGAGTTCTGGGATGACAGATGAGTGTTACTATACCCAGTTCCAAGTACCATTTAAAAAGATTTATTTTGTGTGTGTGTGTGTGTGAGAGAGAGAGAGAGAGAGACAGAGAGACAGAGAGACAGAGAGAGACAGAGAGACAGAGAGAGAGAGAGATAAATGGGGTGGGAGATGAGTAGGACAGAAAAGGGCATCAAATTCTCCAGAGCTAGAGTTACAGGCAGTTGTGAGCCACTGGTCATGGGTGGTGGGAACTGAACACAGGTCCTCTGGAAGAGCAGCAAGTACTTGTAACTGCTGAGCCATCTCTCCAGCACCTCCAAGCACCACTGTTATCCCGCCAGTAGGTTCCTAGATCTGAACTGGCAGCAGAATTCAAACAGCCTGCACTTCAAATGCAAGAACTCCCATGAGGCCAAACATTTCTTTTCTTTTCTTTTCTTTTTTTGGTTTTTCAAGACAGGGTTTCTCTGTTGTAACTCTGGCTGTCGTAGAACTTACTCTGTAGACCAGGCTGGCCTTGAACTCACAGAGATCCACCTGCCTCTGCCTCCTGAGTCCTAGGATTAAAGGTGTGCACCACCACTCAGCTGAGGCCAAACCATTTTTTTGGACCGTCTCTTCTCTCTGTTGTTGCCCATCCCTGAGATACACAATGCCCCTCCTCAGACACATGTGCATACAAACACAGAAATTCACTTTAATACACACATACATACCCTCATGCTGTGAACTGTGCTAGACGGTTAGAGTACCGCTCTACACTCACTCATTCATTCGTTCAACACGCTCTTAGTATTCAGTCTGCTTTATAACTGGGCGGAGTTTCCCTGCTTCCTCACCACGAGCTACCTCTAGAATGCCCTTCATTTATCTCCCAAGTCTCCAAGCCTTTTAAGAACCAGTTTGCAATGGAAGAGGTACGGGGTGGGGTGGGAATGGCACACGTCTTTAATCCCAGCGCTTGGGAGGCAGGTGGATCTCTGAGTTTGAGGCCAGTCCATTCTACAGAGTGAGTTCCAAGGATATCCAGGGCTACACGGAAAGACCCTGTCTCAGAAAAATATAAATAAAAAAATAAATGAGTAGGTGAACTAGGTTGAGGTCTGCCTCCTTGGAAAAGCCCTCCCAGCTTCCAGGCCTCTGGTGGCTCTTCTTCTTTTGAGTTTCTGTGATAGTCGGTGCTCCCTAAAAGAACTCTCTATGACAATTCACATGTTCATCATCTGGAGCCCTCCTGATACTCAGCCCGGGGCAGAACCACCCATGCAAGAAGCACAGAGGCCCAGGGGATGGACTCAGGTTGGTAACTTGTCCTCTTTTAGTGAGTCCACCCTCAGTTAGGGCTCCTCGTTCAAGAGCTCATGCTGGGCTGCTTCTGACAAATGACTGGGGCTGGGGGTGGGACGGGGCAGAGAAAGTGTAGACGGGGCAGAGAAAGTGTAGAAAGGCTGCACCAAGTCCTTTTCTGATCCTGGTCCCCCTCCTCCATCAGTCAGAAGGAGGGCCTCCTTTGGTCTGTGCTTTCCAAATGCTTATTTTAAGCCTTCTTTTTCTTTGTTTTGGTTTAGACAATGTCTTACTATGTCCCCCTGGCTGGGCTTACACTCATGGCTGTCCTCCTTCCTCTTTCTCCCAAGTGCTGAGATTACAGATGTGAGCCACTGTGCTCAGCACTTGTTTTCTAGAAAGATGATTGAAAATGAACTGCATGGCATTCCTGACACCACAACCTTCCTAAATGCACATGTACACACACACACACACACACACGCACACGCACACGCACACGCACACGCACGGTCTCATTGTTCACTTGAAATGGCTGAAAAGACACATGCTCAGTTGATTTGTTTGCCATCCGTGTCCACATTACGGTGGTCATGTGCTCTACTGCTGAGCTAGGCTGTCTGGAACCTTATACCTCGCTGTTGGGAATGTGGGCCTTTGGGCCCCTGAGCCTGAGCACTAACACAGGGCAAGTGTGCAGGAAGGCACCAGACCTGGAGGCTCAGGAAAGACACTTTGGAGAAAGTGACAACTGGGTAAGGACATAAGGACCTGGAGAGCCACTTGGAGACGAGAGAGAAATGTGTTTTCACGGTGGGAGCCCCCAAGCAAGAATAATGGGAACCATGGAAGACTTCACCGCCCCACAGAATGACATAAGACATGGCCACGGATGTGGGGGTTAGAGCAGAGACTGCTGAAACAAGTCAGGATGGCTATGGTGGAGCAGTGAGGGGAGGGTGGTGGCAGCAGGAATGGATTTGAAGGAACAAGACAGACTAAGTCTTTTTTGTCCAGTGACTGTGAGGAAGGGAAGATGGCAGACAGGAGATATTTGTTTCATTTTGGATGTGGGAAACCTAGGATGACAAGGAAAGGGGCCAGCAGATCCTTTAAGAACATGCAATCTTGGCAGTGCCGTGGATATCTGAGGAGAGGGCCTGACAGGCGCCCTGATGCACTGGTGTGGAATTGAGGAGATATCTTAGGGTGGGATGGGGAATGTAGCAATCATCAAGACAGCTGGGTGGAGTGGCACATGTCTTCAATCCCCGAAGAGGTGGGCAGATCTCTGAGTTGGGGGCAGCCTGATCTACAGAGTGAGTTCTAGGACAGCCAGGGCTACCCAGAAAAACTGTGTCTCAAACAACAAAACAAACAAAAAATCTGTGAAACAGCTGAGGATGTGGCTCAGTGGTAGAACACTTATGTGCATGAGGCCATGCCAAGCATGAGGAGAGAGAGGGGAGAAAGGACATAAAGGAAGAAAGTCTAGGCATAGAAATGGCGCTAGAGAACCCCAAGGTATTGTGAATATAAATTCTTGAAGTTAGCAGAGCACAGTGGTGTATTCCTTTAATCCCAGAAGAGGAGAGGCAGATGTGTGGATCTCTGAGATTGAGGGCAGCCTGATCTACATAAGGAGTTCCAAGCTGGTCAGGGCTACAGGATGAAACTCTGTCTCAAAACAAACAAACAAACAAAAATTCAAGAAGTTAAATCTACCAACAGAAGGCATAATTTCCAGAAGTTCTAGTTGCCTTAGTGGAGATACATACTTGCTAATTCCTCGATTGCTTTTTAAAAGACACACTCCATTCCCTGTCTGTACCCATCCTGAATTGTACCTTGCCAAAGAGGGGTCTGTGGACCAGTTGTTCACTGAACATATGCTGTCTGCATGCACTAAGGGTTTAGAGCAAGAAGAGAGCCAGCCATGCCTTCAGTTTACTGATGAAGAAATTGAGGTTCAGAGAGATTAAAGCACCTCCATGAACTCCAGTAGCTCTAGAGAGAGTGAGGACAGTCAAGGCTGCTGTGCATCCCCCTCCCTTTCTTCTGCACCCCCCAACCCATCTGGACTTGCCATGGTAACTAAGCCTCCTCCAGCGTGGGAAGCAGTTACCTAGCAACTCCCCATAACCAGGTCAGAGCTGGGGAATGAGACACCACTTGCTGCCTCCCCTGGGGAATTCAGATGTGGAGAAATGGAATGGCCACAAATGACCTTCATAGAGGCTTAACTGGGAGCACCTACGTATTTCATATCAGGCTTAGCAAAATGCTGGGGCTATGTCACAGTCCAGGGCTAGCCTGGACCTTGTCCACAGAGTAGACACAGAGTATGCTCCCTGTGTGCAGTGGCGATTCTTTTGAATAGCATGGTACTCATTTCCATTGACTTGTTGGCTTAGTGTGGATGAGGGAGTCTGCCCAGATAGGCTGGTAAGGCTGGAGACACGCATATATGAGGAGTCTGAATTGTAGACACTTCATTTGTGGAGGGAGCTGGGGGTTATTCATTCAGCCTCCTTGATCTTTTATTATGCCAAGGAATGTTTATGGAATGGCCTGCCGGTCATAAATAAGTTGGTTCTTCCTCTACTGTTCCCTGAGGACCTGGTCTTAACAGCCATTCTCCACTCTGCCCACCCATATCTCCTCTTTCCCATGGGCAGAGCCCCACCTGGGGCCCCCAGGTTCTGCCTCTTATAGGATCCCTCCCTAAAAGCTAAACCAGTGAGAAAGTTGGCTCATTCTTTTGAATATGACAGGTTGAGGAGTGACATGTGAGGCAGTCTTGCCCATGGAACCTGAGGGGCTGGCTGCTGAAAACTTCTGGGTAAGTTTGCTTCACTAATTAAACTTGGTGTGTGGGGGGTGCCTTCTTCACCAGACATTGCCACGTCTACATGTCATGTTGGGAATTGCAACGACCACTGAGAGGAAATGCTGCTGATGCTCAGGGGATCAGGGGATGGCATTGCTGCTAAGCCCGGGAAGCAAGCAAGCTAGGCACTACCCACTTTGGCATTCCTTGTTCTGGTAGATCACTTCAGCCTGTGTTTACAGTACTTGTGGTTAAGCCTCTGTGTTCACATCTCAGATGCAGGCTGAGTGGGCAAGTCTTGATACACACGGCAAACAAACAAAACCAAAACCCAAACAAAAAATACCAAACATCTTTCTTTCTGAATAAGTCTAAGATATGATGGACTCCCCTGTCTTATCTCCAGGCTAGATCCATGATCTACCTGCAGCTGCATGCCCGGCTTCTTGCAGATCTGACTTCCCTTCCACACCTCCCCACGCTTAGGACACTCCATCCGCATAGGTCATCCTGGAGTGGGTTTCCATTTGCTCCCTAGAGTCAACCACATGTGTCTCCCACTGCAAGTTCAGTGAAGTCAGGCATGGTAACGGTTGGGTTATTATTATTATTTTTTAAGTAGAATTTTTTTTTCAGTGATTTTAGACTCACAGCAAAACAGGAGATACCGAACTCCCCAGAGGGCATGAATAGCATCTCCTACGGCCAGCATCCAGTGGCAGAGTGGTGTGTTTGCTACCGTTGATGAATGTGTACTGAAGCATTGTCACCTGAAGTCCATAGCTTCCACCAGGGTTCACTTACTGCTGTACTTTCCATGGTTTTACAGAACAGTCATATGTACCACACAGAGCAGTTGACCTGTCCTAAACAGTATTCATGCTTGGTCTGTTCTTTCCTCCATCCCCTGTGACCTTGGTAAACTGATTCTTTTATTTTTGTTTTATTATTTTAAAAGTTCTTGCTTTGTTTGTTTGGAGACCAAGTCTTTCATGAAGCTCTGGATGGCTTGGAACTCACTGTGTCGACCAGGCTGGCCTCAAACCTGTGGCAATGCACTTGCCTCTGCCTCCAAAGTCATTTTATTTTATTAAAAAAAAAAAAAAAAACCTGTTTTGGGGAAGGGAGATGTGACTACATGGGTAGAGTGCTTGCACAGTGTGCCGAAAGCCCTGGGTTCACTCCCCGGCATCCCATAAATGAAACATAGTGGTTAAAATCTGCACTCTAGTACTCAGGAGGTAGAAGCAGGTGACTCAGAAATTCAAGTCATCCTCTACTACAGTCTAAGCTGGAGGCCAACCCATTATGTACAAGACCCTTTCTCAAAAAAAAAAAAAACAAAAAAAACAAAAAAAAAAAAAACAAAAAACCAAAAACAAAAACAAAACAAAACAAAAACAAAAAACCACCACCACCACCACCACCACCAACACCAACAAAAACTTGTCTCACACTGTCTGGTCTGGTCTGGTCTGAAACTTACTCCTGAGGATTGGAATTACAGCTATGAAGTCCTCACCCAGCAATAGCTCACTTTAAAAAGCGCTGAGTAGGTCAGGTGGTGGTGGCGCATGTCTTTGACACCAGCATCTGGGAGGCAGAGGCAGGCAGATCTCTGTGAGTTCGAGGCCAGCCTGGTCTACAGAGTGAGTTCCAGGGTAACCAGAGTTACAACAGAGAAAACCCTGTCTCGAAACAAACAAACAAAAACAAACAAAAAAGCCCTGAGTAATGCTTCTTTGCCACTCTTAGCTCATTTACTTCCATTTACTCGCTGAAGGGCCTTGTGTTGCTTCCATTCTGGAAATTCTGAATATAGCTGCTACCTCACCAGTGTGTAGGCTTTTGTGTCCACAATTTCCAGCTCCTTTGGGTCACATGATAAGAGGCTGCCGGTCTGTCTTTGGATGTGGCCTTGCACATTGTATTCCTACCAGCCGTGAGGGGCCCGGTGCTCCCCCTACTTCACATCTTTACCAGCGATTGCTGTTGCAGTGTTTTGGATTTGGACACTCTAATAGCTGGATAGCATTAGCTCGCTGCTGTTTTAATCCGTAGCTCTCTAAAGGCGTATGAACTCAGGCATCTTGAAAGGATGCCTGTTGTCATCTGTGCATTGTCTTCAGTGAGGTCTGTTCAGATCTTTTGACTATTTTTTAAATTAAGTTGTGGATTTCTTCTGATTGAGTTTTAAGAGTGATGATCCCAGGGACTAGAGAGACGACTCTGGCTAAGAGCACTGGCTGCTCTCCCAGAGGACCCTGGTCTGATTACCAGTACTCACATGGTAACTCACCACTGCCTGTAACTCCAGTTCCAGGGTATCTAATGCCCTCTTCCGGCCTCCGTGGAAACCAGGCACACACATGGAAGGCAGACACACGCAGGCAAAAAGATAATAAAATGATTTTAAAAATTATATTAAAAAGTGGCAATTCTGTCTCTGCACTGAGCTCCCACAGGTAAAATTTGTGTGGTAATGCCATATCAGATCTCTCTTTCTCTCTCTCAGTCTCTCTCTTTTTCATAGTCTCAGGCAATCCTCAAACTGACCATAGTTGAAGACAGCCTTGAATGGTCCAGCCTGCCTCCATTTCCCGAGTGCTGGGATTATGGTCTTGTGGTCATGTGACACCACACCTGGCAAACACTCTGCCGACTTAACCTCAGTCTCAGCCTAGATTTGTCTTTTTTTTTAAAGTAACTTTTTTGGTTAACATACAAAGAAATTAGTTTTCTTGTGACATCTTCATACACGGATATCATAATACTTTCCATTTGTACTTCTCCACATTCCTTCCCTTTCCCTCTGCCCCTCTTTGCTGGTCACCTGCCTCCCACACATAGTCCTCCCGTTACCCTTCGCATTATGTATAATATCATAATCTATATGAGATGCTTTATATACAATTATAAATACATTATAATTGTCTTTTCTTGTTTCTCACTCCCCTAAGAGCTGTCTTTGGCAAATGTTTTCTTGAAGGTGGTGGCTTATCTTCTCATTCTTTTGACATGCAGAGTCTACATCACAGAATTGGAAAAGAACACTAATCAGGGCTTTTCTCTCAGAGCCGCTCCTTACGCCCTCGCCAGCACAGCTCTGCATTCGTGTACCAACCATTCACTGAGTGATCTGTTTGCCTTGAGCTGTCCAGTCTAGGTGTGGAGGCAGATCAGCAAATCACCCACTATAGTACAGTGTTTTGAGTACTGGGGCAGAACCAGAGCGATGATGTTATAGGCAGTTAAAGGAGGGACATGTATATCAGCCATGGAAATGGGGCAGTTTCTGGTGGAAAGCCTGAATTCAGAGCTAAGAATTAGGGTCTGGACCCCATGCTACCTAAATAGGCAGCCACTGCCCACATAAGTCTATTGCATTCATTTGTTTTAGCCATATTTCAAGTATTCAGTTACAACCTGGGGGTGGTGGCACATGGGTATAATTCTAGCACTTGAGAGATGGAGGAACAGAATTTCAAGGTCATCCTCTGCTGCATAAACGAGGCCAACCAGGGCGACATGACACTGTCTTTTAGATGAACAAACTAAATAAAAAAGTTTTAAAATGTAATAACCAAGTATTTGATGAGTGGCCACCACACGGAACAGAGCAGTCGCAGAACTAATCTATCATCACTGCAGTCTAAAAACCAGTAACAATAACAACGAAGTGGGAGAAAGGCACTCCAAGCAAAAGGAATGGGAGGTGGAGACCCAGAGGTTGGAGACAGCATGACTCCTTCTGGGGCCATGGTGGGGCTGACTGAGAAGGCTCAGAAGAGAAAAGATGGGGATGTGACTGAACAAATACGCAGCAGGCAGATCACAAGAGCCTCCGGTGGAATGCTAAGGACTTGAAACTGAGAGCCATGGGAGCCCCTGAAGGATTTGAACAAGAGTCTAATGTCATCTGCTTTACATGTTCATCAGATCTGTCTGGCAGCTGGTGGAGGCTGTATCAGAGTCGGGGGGGGGGGGCGGTGTGGTTGGTCAGAATAGGAAGCAAGGGAGCCAATGTAGAGACCAGTGCAGTCACTGGGAAAGAAGTGAAAAATGAAGCAGTCACTGTGGTATAGGCAAGGCTTGGACAGAGCAGGGAGAAGTGAGTGAGGAACCGCATGGTCGATCTCATCAGACCTCTAGGAGGATTTAATAAAAGCTCCAACATAGAACTGTGTGCCATGCATTGGCCCCTATATGCTATTTGTGGAGCAAATGAAGCAGTGTGGGGTGTTTCTCTTTGTCTGAAGAAGAAATGTGCACTAAGCAGAGAGAGGAGACAAGATACAGGGAGGGGAAGGTTAGCATACCTATTCTGTCTGATAGGGAGAGGGCTCAGGTGAGAAGGTACAAGCAGAGCTCACGGGAGACTGTGAGGGACCCTGGGCCCAGCTGTGGCACACTTTTAGAACTGGACACTGGCCATTCCCCAGCTCCTTTTACTCCCCATTCTCCTTGCTGCACGGATCAGAACCATGAAGGATCAGACCATTCACTAGCAGACTCATGTGATTCAGAGCAATCCAGAACACGGTGAGTGGATGGATGTGTGGTGCAACGGACATGAGCGGGAAGACCAGGACTCCCAGCCGACCCAGGGGAGACTCTGAGGGTAATGGCAAAGCTTCAGTCGCATGAACCTCACAGAGAAAATCCCCTTGTTTGCACCTGTAGGTACGGCAAGTCTGAGGCATTTGGGGTGAATGAATAGCCGAGACAGGCACTTGTTCATCGTAGTGTGATCATTCCTGGGAAGACGTGAACAAATGTCTACTCACCCCAGACAGGGAGCCAGGTACAGGCTGAAGTACAGATACCACCGAAGTTCAATGTGGCAAACCGATGAGTTTACTGAGGTTACTTACAGGAGTAGGGGTGATTTACAGGAGTAAAAATGACTCAAAGGACAGACCCCAAAGACCACCCCAGCATGGCTGACAGCTCATGAAAACTGGGACCCTGGAGCTCACTGAACAGCCTGTAGGCAGTTCAGCAGGTTGGAGGGTGTCCTTTCTGGTGACCCAGTTGGTCTGAGTCTCTTCTGGGCATTTCAGCTGGTCTCTGCCTCTTCCAGGTCTTTGTCTGGTCTTTGCTTATTCCAGGCTTCTCTGTTTGAGCCTCTTCTAAGCATCTCAGCAGTCTTTACTGCTTACATACTGTCGAGGAGAAAGGGGCCTAGTTAATCTAGTCGGCTTCAGGGACTCCTATTTTGAGTTGTTCACTTCCTATTTCAATGAGCTTCCTTGTTACATAGAGGTTCACCTCCCTTTAGAGCAGTGGTTCTCAACCTTACTAATGCTGCGCCCCTTTAACACAGTTCCTCGTGCTGTGGTGAACCTCAACCACAAAATTATTTTTGTTGCTAGTTCACAACTGTAATTCTGCTACTGTTATGAATCATAATGTAAATAGCTGATATTCGAGGTGGTCTTCCGCGACTACTGTGAAAGGGTTATTTGACAGCCAAAGGCGTCACAACCCACAAGTTGAGAACAACTGCCTTAGAACATCTTGGTTCACCTCCCTTTTCTTATCCTATGCCCGAAAGAGTTTCCCTTCAAGAGGAAGGCTTTTTAATCTTGGAGGAACACAACATCATTCATTAGACACATATTTATTGACACCCTTCCCCACGTGCCACGAACAGTGTGAGATGCTGGGCATACCATGGTCTACAGAACACAATGATTCCTGCCCCAAAGGGCGTACAGCCTAATGGTCACACTTCTTACTCTAGCGCCCCCCACCTGTGTGCACACTGTTCAGGAAAAGCATGGGACTCATGAGGTAATCTAAAGGGATATTTTATTTCATATGTTGAATGGGTACGTATGAGAGGAAGTGACCTGTAAACCCAGATCTGAGCAGGGGTCAGCAGGAAAACAAAGGGTGTGTGTTCAGGAGGAACCCACAGTTTCAAAAACCTTGGGGACAGTTCTTGGCCTTGTGGAGGCTGAAAGAAGGATAGTGGAGCAGAGGCATGGAAGCAAGAGGAGATTGGAGAGGAGATTCTGCAGGGACCAGACCTTGCAGGACCAAGTTAGGATTTTAGGTTCAAGGGTAAGTGCTTGGGAAAAAGAGTTGTGTGATCGGATTTGTTTGTCCAAAGATTGCTTTGGTGTCTGTGTGAACGGTGTACCAGGGACAGGTGGGGGTGCAGGGCAACGATACAGAGGACAGTGCAGTTGCTATGGAGGGACAAAGGGGTGCCATGGCTGGGAGATGAAGTGGAAGGACGTGAAAAACAATAACAAAAAGAAATTTGTTTTGAAGAATTGCAGTGGTAGATTTTTCTCACACTCTTGTCTTACAGATAGACTCGTTATAACTAGACAGAGCGTCCTGCAATTATTTTGACCAGACCAGTCTGTCCCCTGTGTGGGCTGTTAGCTGAGATCTAGTAATGCTGCTGTCTTGCCTATAGCCTAAAGTGATGGACATTGATTTTCTCTTTAAGGATTTTCTTGAGAAAGCGTCTGCGCCTTCCACAGCTCTGCCCCCGTTTAAAGTGGTTTCTATTAGGGAATTCCTGTTCGTGTCTCAGCCAAATGCTTGTCACTTGGAAAATTTCTGATTCCTGATGAAGATACGAAAATAAGTCACTGGGCCGCCAAACAGGAATGATGTCATAATGACAGTAATGAGTCGTGCCTGTCCCAAAGCCAAAGTGACTTGTGCGTTAGCAACAAAGAGCAGTGGCTGAATAGCCCCAGAAAAAGAATCCAATTAGAGTTGTGAGGCCAATGCCCGTGCTGATCAAAGCACCTGGGAGCTTGTTAGAGTTGCAAGACTGAGTCAGAACCCGCATTTTAACACGGGCCCTAGACGATGCTCAGAGACTTGAGATTTTTGGGAGCCATTTCCTTAAGCCACCTTGAGACCATGTAAAGGTGAGTGGGCCATGGCAGCTGCCGAATATTCAAAATGGAATAATTTCCAGCAAATAGGGAGGAAATCCAACTGGTCCAACAGGAACTGGCTTTTCTCTGGAAGTCCCCTGCTCAGACATCAGGAAGTCACCTAGGGTGTGGCAGCCATAATCAGAGACAGCATGCTGGCTGCTGGCTGCGTGGCTGGTGAAAAACACTGGGTAGACATGTTCCCCTGGCTCTGAGAGGCTGATGTGTGGAAAGTAGATAGGGGCTAGAGATTGGGGTATGACTCCTCATGTCTTCCTCTCTACCTCCCAGGAAGCAGCAGCAGAGGGCAAAGAGATTTTGAGATCCAGGTGGACAATTTGGCCCTGGTCCTTCTTGGCTCAGTCCCTATGAGTCCTTGTTCTTCCTTAGTGGTTTAGGTGGCTCTCCTGTTCCCTCCTGAACTGAGCCCTGCTAATGAGCACAGCAACACACTTCAATAAAAATTCCTCCTACCGTCTCCCATAATAGCTCCTGCTAGAACAGGATGCCCGTTCCAGGGGTTTTAGGAGCCCTGTCTTTCCAGGTCTAACATCCTTCCACCCCCAGGCAGGGAGTGCCCCCTCCTTCTAGGGCTGTATCACATAGACACCAGATACAGACTGGCAAAACTTTATTACTGTCTTCTTGTAGAGTGCTTCAAGGCAAAGTATCTAGACCAGAACCAAGCTAGTCATCTCTGCCTCAGCCAGGGCTGCTCCTCCCACGGAATCAGCCAAGTGGATGAAGTTTGTGGGCTGTTTAGAGCATATGGTTTGCAAATACTGTAAAACCAAACATCACTTTTGGCTTTTATTTACTGTAATGTTTCACATCACCCACTACCAAGCTTACTGATCAGGCCAGCTTTGCCTCAGCTTCCATCCTCGTGTTTCCTCCTAGGACCCTCTCTGCTCTCTGCCTCTTCCTGGTGCACTCCTTCCCCAGCTACATTGGGGGTCCCCTTCTGCACCAGCTGTCCGTGCTGTCCCACTCGACCTCCTTCTCCCTGTCTCCCCTCTGCCGTTCATCTGCTCTGCTCTGCTGACCCTTCCCAAGCCGCAGCTGCTCCTCGCTCACGCTCTGCTTCCCTGCACTTCTAGGCTGTTTCTTCTTCCCTCCCGTCCCTTTCTTCCTCTCTTTCTCTAAAGGGATCAAAGAGTTGTTGAATCAGAGTCACAAGGGATGGAATGCATGCCACATGGCAGTGACTTGTGAGTCACACACTCTTCTGTTACGGCCTTCAGTAACAGATGCCTTGCAGCCCCTCCCTGAAGCAGGAGGGAACACAGGACAGGGCCCTCTGGCACATCGCCACCATCACCACCGCTTTCACCCCAGAGCTTCTTTTCCTGTCTCAGAACACACATCCACATCCACATGTGACTACACTGACACTCTGATAAGTGCCTTCTGTTCCAACATGTTTGCTCCCAGGCTCCTCAGAGGCATGGAGCTTCCTCTCAGTGTCCCTCCCCTTCAGCCAGGCTTCTCAGTGCTGTATTCCCCAAGGTGGTGACCAGGACACACAAGTCTAGTTTGAGGTGACATGGACAGCGGCAGTGGGGTTCCTCTTCCTAGGTGGAGGGAGGCCAGCAGAGACCAAGCAATCAGATGGAAGAGGAAAATCATTTCCAGGAGTCAATCTGTCAATCTATTGATCTGCAGTCAATGCTCCCGGCTTCCCACTGATCCACTGGCAAAGATATCTTCAACCACAAAAAACCAAGAGCAAAACCCAAGACAGCTCTTGCAGAGACACACAAAGTGTGTGTCTGTAACCACAAAGTGAGGCTGCTGACACATCCCACATTCTCAGCCAGGGCTTCTCCAAGTGGTTCACAGAATCTAGGCTACAGCTTTCTTTGCAGCTGGGGAAACAGAAGTTATGTTCAAGTAAGCCACAAGGGCCTGTGGAGAACCCCTGTGTTCCCTACCACTTGGCTCTGCGGTGTCTCCATGTTAGAGACACTCTCTCTTGTCAGCCGTAGGGGAAGAGGATTACCCAAGGGACAGTCACTGGTGGAAAGTAAAAGTCCCAGCCAGACATTGACTAGGCCTGAGGCTTGCAGGGCTCTCCCACACCAAGCCGAGACTCGTGACCACGCCTTTGCCAGCTCCCTGCTCAGACTTGTTTGGTGCCTGGGGCCCTGGGTTTGCAACACCTTAATTCTCAGGGTGCAGTGCCTGCCCTGTGGAGAACAGGAGGGAAGCTACCCTGTAGGTGAACGGGGCCAGGTGAGCTACTTAACATGCCTTGCCAAGGGTGCAAGAACAGGAGGGAAGCTACCCTGTAGGTGAACGGGGCCAGGTGAGCTACTTAACATGCTTGCAAGCCCAGCCCTGTCTTGCGCATCCATCGCTGGGGTGTGGTCTCTGCCTTGCTGCTTGCTCTCTTGGAAAATTCCCAAGCCAGGAAAAAACCTATAAAAGTTCAAGGACTGGGAGAAGACCATTTCCTTATCCTGCTCCCGGCTCTCTTCTGCCTTCTCACACAGAGAAGTGCAGGAAGAGCGCCCCATTCTCCACTTGAGTTCCTTCTCATGCCAGTCACTGAACCAACCCATCTGCCAATAAATTACTAATGTAAAATGTTGTGTGTAGACGTAGGCATACATATACATGTTTTGTGTACACACGGCACGCATATACACACACACATATATGTGTAGTTATAAAGTCCAGCTTTTCCCCCTGGCCCCCGGCTTGCAAGCAGCTTCAGACAAAAAGCCCCTAGCCTTCTAGTTGGGCTCATCGCATCATGGGGGCCACATAGTTAGCAGGGAAGAGACCCAGTTTGTTGTGTAGACGGCCGGTCCACCAAGACGGGTTGGAGCTGTCCAGGACTTCCACCACCTCTCCACTTCGGAATCCCAGCTCATCCTCCTCCAGAGCCTCAAAGTCATATAGCGCCCTGGCCCAACGCACTCGCTATAAGGGAAACGAGAGATATGCTGATGAGCTCGTAGGCTGGTCTTCAGAGCTACCATCAGATAGAAGAACCATGAGCTTCTAGATCTATTCTGGGTCTCCTGAGTCCTTTCGAAAGGCTGGCCTTGAAGCAATTTAAAACAGACCTGGCAGGCACAGCCCAGGGAATAAGTGACTGGGACTCACCAGCTTTGTACTTGATGTGGTCTCGTTTTGCTTTTGTGGTACAGGGGATGGAACCTGGGACCTCACATATGTTAGGCAAGTGCTCTACCACTGAGTCAGCCCTGAGACCAAGTGCACTGGATCACAGGGATAAAGCTCACCCATCTCCCACAGCCAGAAGAGTGAGAACAGGGCACAGCTCAATAGTCAGACTGAAACAGTAGGCTGATTGAGCCAGGTTGGACCCCCACCCCCCGAGATGCTGCCCCCCACTCTCCACTCACTCACCCCTGCCACCTGGAGTTGCACGGGGTCTGTATGTCTCCGGTGCATCAGGGTGGCGTTCATCTCACTGCCAATGCCACAGTGTCCATCGTTTATGTCCAGACTGCCTCCACGGCGGTCCTAGAGACACATAGGAGAGGGTCAATAGATACATTATCATTAGGGGTGTCTTTCACAGCCCACCCCAACCCTGTGCCTTGGTGGGGTGCTGTCTACAGAGCTAACACCCAAGAATACTTGCTAACCATCACTCCTTCTCTTGGAAGATGGACAGGAGGGAATCTGAAGGGATCTTAGCTTCTGAAGGCAAAGATGATGGGCTTCATTTATTAATTAAATAGCAGTAATTTGGGGAGTCTTTTGTACCTATGCCTCAGGAATGCAACCAACTATCATCATCATCATCCGTGTGTGTGTGTGTGTGTGTGTGAGAGAGAGAGAGAGAGAGAAAGAAAGAGAGAGAGAGAGTGTGTGTGTAGGCCTGAGGTTGACATTGGCTGTCTTCTTCTGTCGCTATCATCTGAAGGGATGCTATTGAACCCGGCACTCTGATTCAGCTAGCCTGGCTAGCTAATGAGCTCCTGGGATCTGCCATTTCTACACACATGCCTCAGCAGTGGGTTAAAGATGTGTTCCCCTATATGCCGACCTTTGTGTGGCTGCTGGGAATCTGATTTCTTGTTTATCCAGGATACACTTTACCCATTAAGCCATCTCCCCAGTCCTGTCTTTTTCCTTTTAATTTGAGACAGGGTCTTGCCTTATAGCCCAGGCTGACCTTGAATTCACCATGTAGCCCAGAATAGAGTTAGGCTTTTAATGTTCCTGCCTTAGTCTCCTAAGTGTTGGGATTATAGGCATGCACTGACCTACCTAGCTTGTATTTTTTTTTCCTATTTAATAAAAATCAGAAACATTTACTAGTTTAGAGGAAGAACCATATACAGTAATGTGCTAAGTGAGCAGATGGGAACATACCCAGAAGAGCCTAAGTAGATCAAGGAAGGTGTCTGGGAAGGTATGGTGCCCAGGCTCTAGCTTACAGGAGAGAAATTGACCAGGAAAGACCCGTCCGGCAGACAGAATGGCTTATAAAAAGCCCCAAACAGGAAATGCACTTAGCCATGTCAGTCACAAAATGTGGTGCCGGTTGCTGGATTGTGTGTTTGCAGGAAGTGGATACAGGCAGCTCACAAAGGACTCTGCCCAGTGGAGGAGTGGAGGACCAATGCTATTTTATTGAATTGTCCATATCCAGAAGTCACTTGCAGTCCTATCGAGAATAGGAAGATATATAAATAAACAAGTTTGCTGCAGGTGTTAATATGTTTTGTTTTTTTTTATGGATTAAGGGGCAGGAATTGGAATTCTGCTGACAGGAGAACCAGTCTTCAGGGAGTGTGGTGTGTGTGTGTGTGTGTATGGTATGTGTGTTCAGTCTGGGAACTGTATAGTTCACAGGCCATTTGCATCTTTCAGGAGGCTGGTCTAGGCTTTGGCATGTAGACTAAATGTGATTGAGAAATGCATTTTATTCTGCCCAACACTACTTTTTCTGTGGTAGTGGTGGTGGTGGTGTGTGTGTATGTGTGTGTGTGTGTGTATATGTGTGTATGTGTGTGTGTATGTGTGTGTATGTGTGTGTGTGTATGTGTGTATGTGTGTGAGTATATGTATGCATGTATGTATATATATACATGTGTGTGTGTGTGTGTGTGTGTATGTGTGTATGTGTGTGTGTGTATGTGTGTGAGTATATGTATGCATGTATGTATATATATATATATGTGTGTGTGTGTGTGTGTGTATGTGTGTGTGTGTGTGTGTGTGTGTGAATATATGTATGCGTGTGTGTATGTATATGTGTGTGTGTGTGTGTGTGTGTGTCACCAGAAGTCAATGCCAGGTATCTTCTCTATCCCTGTCTGCCTTGCTTTGGAGACAGAGTCTCCTCATTGAACCTTTTCAGCCTTCACTCCTTGCCCTCGTCCCTTCCTTCTCCTCAAATACCTGGTGGAAATGGTGCTGTGGATACCGCTGCTGTGGAGGGGGCTGTGGCCCTGGTGGAAAATGGGAGGGTGGCTGCTGGTGCTGGGGGTACTGTTGGGGACGGGGAGGAGGGTTGTCTGACAGCTTCCGGTTCATCAAAGGTCGAATGTCTTCTGCATTTCCACTTGGGTGAGGGCCTCCTTGGGACCTCCTGTCCAGGCTATTGCCCCGGTGACCCTGGGAGAGAAAACAGGGGATCCAGAATCATCTTTCCCTAGACTTCCTGTTCTGGTCTCTCTTCTGGCAGTAACTGTGTGGTAGTAGTAGGTTTGGACCTCCATGTTATCAAAAGCAGCCTCTGCATTCTCAAGTCTTCCCTAGTTTAGGAGTTCAGGCCTTTGGTTGACCATTTCCATGTGGTCACTCAATCCACTCCTCCTGGGTTTGTTTTCCTCTTTGCAATCAAGCGTAACTATTTTACAGATGGAAAGAGATTTGAAAAGGGCATGTGCCTCCCTCCCCAAGCTGCCAACTGTTTTCAAGGCTGGGATGCTACAATGGCCAGAGAAGACGGTGTTCCCAACCAGAGCACACAGAAGGTCAGAAAAGGTCAGCTGAGATCTGCGGATAAGTACTCCGTATGTTATCACATGTTGCCAAACTCTGGACATTCTACCTTCCAGAAAGCTCTACTCTTAACTTTGCCTCATCTGGAGCTGACATTTACAGCCTGTGACAAGGACTCGAGACAGCAACATTCTGGTAGAGCCGTGGAAACCAGGCCTGGTGCCCTGTGTGCCAGGAAGGGACGAGGTCTCTCTACCTCATCTTGTAACAGCTCATGAACCAGAAAAACTTTATTGTTATTTTTATTTAACAAACAATTACATAGAGCCTTGGGCTCAGTATATGCTAGCACTGTACAAATATTAACTCTTTTGATCCAGTTTAACAGAAACTTTATCCCGACCCTGGGTGCTGAATCCTAGTGAGTTAATACTTCTGCCTGTTCATTTCCCGGTTAAAACAATCCACAGATCTTGGTTGACCTTTGTTTTCTTTCTGAATGTCTGTGTGTTCTGGATGGGAACACCCTCTTCTCTGACGATTGTAGCATCCCATCTGAAGCACACGCGTCCTTTCAAATCACCTCTCCACGGGATTCCAGCTAGGCCAGCCAGGGCTTCTTTCTTTGTAACACCTATCTCTTACAACCACGTTCTTTTCTTTGAAAAGTAGTGTGTAGTTTGTATGTGTACACATGTGCACACATGCGTGTGGATTCCCTTGTGGGAGGATGATTACTGGTCCTTTGGTGCCTGCCTGATACGGACCAGATTCTGTGGCAGGGTCTGTGACTATGCCGCACTAGATCTTCATGAGGCCCAGCAAGGGAGCTACTATTGTGCCGAGATGGGAAAACACATACTCAGAAAGCATCCTTTCTTTGTTTGTTTGGTTGTTTTTGTCTGTTTGCTTTTTTTTTTTTTTCTGGCAGTGTCTTGCTTGCCCTAGCTGTCCTGGTACTTGCTATGTAGCCCAGGCTGGCCTTGAACTTGCAATCCTCCTGCTTTCACCTCCCAAGTACTGGGTAAAGTCAGGCACCACCATACCCAGCTTTGGAAAGTGCTCTTTAAAAACAGAAGTTTTATTTTGTGGTATATGTCTGTGTATATGTATGCCACGTGTGTGCAGGTGCCCAAGGAGGCCTGAAGAGGGCATAGGATCCACTGGACTTAGAGTTATACGGTAGTTGTGAGCTGCCTGACACGAAGCTGGGAACTAAATTCATGACCTCTGGAAGAGCAGCCAGTGCTCTGAACTGCTGAGCCACTGCTGGTCTCAGAAAGTGTTCTGATCTTGATCAGATGATGTATGTAGTTAGGAATGAAGTCCCTGTACTCCTCGAGGCCGTCAGGAAACTGCCTGGTGCTTCAGTCCTGGCCCTAGTCTACTCTCTAGCACAGCTGTCTGTTGTCCTGACCTTGAACAGCTCCCAAGCTGGGCTGAACACAGTGATGTAAGACCCACAGATAACTAAGCAGCAGCACCCCAATGTGATCTAACACTTACAGTGCATTTGCAGTGTGATCAGGAGTGATGGGAGAGCTTGGGGGACGTTTTATTATACTCACAACCCCTGTGTATGGTGTCTTTAGGGACGAGGAAGCAGGATCTGAGAGCTTTCCAAAGCCACACAGCTAGGAAGTGATTAGCTCAGATTAAACCTGAGATCTGACTGGGATCAGAATACGTGTGTGTGTGTGTGCGCATGTGCGTGTGTGTGTGTGCGTGCGTGTGTCTTACACAGGAATTCAGGCTACCTAAAATCCCTGGCTTGGAATTTATCCGGACCTGAGGCGTACCTGATCTTCTTGGGTTCTATCCCGAAGGAAGATCTGCTTCTGTTTGGAGATGGAAGTTGTCCTGTAGTAGTCCACCAGCTTATTTAGGGACGGAAACTTCTCAGTCCACAGGAAATAATTGCCCTTGTTGTCTCGCATGACTTTGAAGTGCTGAACATCGTCCTCGTGCCTGGGGATCAAGCAAACTGTTGAAAGCTGGTGAAAGTTTAAGAGATTCCTGGCCATGTCATGCCATAGAATGGCTGTTCATCCCATAGCAGAAGATGTAGGTATGGGCTCCTGAAACAAGCTCTGGTAGCAGGTCTGTGAGAGGAACCATCCACAGAGGGTGATCAGACGAGCAACGTTTACAAATTAAAAAATGGGGTTAGTAGCCAGGTGGTGGTGGCTCATGCTTTAATCCCAGCACTTGGAAGGCAGAGGCAGGCTGATCTCTGTGAGTTTGAGGCCAAACTGGTCTACACAGTGAGTTTCAGAACAGCCAGGGTTACAACAGAGAAACCCTGTCTGGAAAACAAACAAACAAACAAACAACAAAAAAGCAAACCTCTCCCCCCCAAAAAACAACAAGCAAACAAAAAATGGTTCTGGTTAGATGGTTCAGAAGGCAGGGATTTTACTGTCAAGCCTAATGACCTCAGTTGATCCACAGAACCCACACGATGGAAGAAAAGAATCAACCCTCCAAGGTTGTACACACACACACACACACACACACACACACACACCAAAATGAATGTAAAAAAAGGTCTTTTAGAAAAGGATAATGTTCCAAATATATTTACAATTTTACTTTAAATTATGTGTACATCTGTGTGAGTATATGCCATATGAGAACAGGTGGAACTGTGGAAGCCCAAAGTTGGGTCTTCTGGAGCTCGAGTTACATACAGGTGGTTGTAAGCTCCCTGATGTGGGTGCTGGGAACTGAACTCAGATCCTTTGCAAGAGCACTATTTGCTCTTAACCACTACCTATCTCTCCAGACCTTTTCCCACTAAGGACTAACCAATCAAGGACCTTTCATAATGTTTATTTGAAATAAGGCAATATCAGAGTTTTGTATTCTGCTAAGGACTGGCAGCAGAGGGACTTTTAAAGACTCTGCTGTTTTCTTGTATTGTTGGAATGGGTATTAAATGGTAGTTGGCCAGGTGGTAGATGATATGTGGGTTCAATAATGACAAGGAAGGCACTCTCTATTGTTCAAACTTGGTTTCTCCATGGCAAAAGGAACAGCCTCTGAACCTCTGGGCTGAACCTCTGGACAGAGTCTCGGGTGCCAGTTATAATTGTTATCTGTCTCCCATGGGTTGGTAAATAACAAGACACAATTCTCTAAGATGTAAGCTGGAACAAACTAGGCAGAGGGTTACAGTCTCCCTGGGCTGAGCCCTGAACTGAACTGAAATGCTGATTGAGCCCAGATGAACAGCCAGCCTCTGAGCCTGATTACCCAGGTAATTTATTGATTGAAAGCTCTGCCCCCAGATACAAAGTCTTTTGCATTATGAACAGAATCCTATAATCTGCTTCCCCAAACACCAGTCCGGCCGACCTGTTGCCAGTTGACAAAGGTCAAGACTGAGTGACAAGGACAAGGGTGTGTTCCCAAATCTCCTTATTAGTTGCTGAGGAGGAATTACAGAAATCTCTTTTAATTGCATTATCACAAACAGATGAAGATAACAGAGGACAGGATAATCCAAGCGTCAATTGCTTAGACAATAACTGGTTTCTCAGACTAATATTCTTTCTGCATCCCAAAAAGCAACACCCAAAAAGCTGGATTACACAGGCCATTGAAGGTGATCCTTACTAGAACAGCCATATTGCCAGATCAAAGGATCAAAAGATCAAATGCTCTTTCCACTACTTTCCTGTTATAACAAATCTCTTGATCTGTCTCATTTAAGTCCATAAACTAAACAGACCTCTTCCCTATGAGGTCTTATTTATCTTCTTCCCTAAGGAATTAGGGAATTATCTTATATAAGATAGGTTTTCCATATCTTCTTCCCTAAGGAATTAATCACTTTCTTATTTATATGATAAGGACTTCTTGATCTGGTTTCAGTTTATGTTATGTATAAATAAGATCATAAAGCATTTTGTGCTTTGGGATGAAATACATTATATGGAGTTGTAGATTTTAACTGGAAAAGGTCTTGGAGGTAGTTTAGCCTTCTCTGTTTTACAGGTGAGGATGCTGAGACTGAGAAAGGCCCAATGACTTAGTTAAGGTCAATATGAATGAGTAGCAAACCTGAGACAAGAATATCCAGTCTGATTCCAGCTAGGCTGGGTAAGCACACGGACTGCTTTTAGATCAGTGCCTTTTGCTACCAGTCTGGATCAGTTGGCCAGGCACATCTGTGCTGGGTTTGCAGAAATCAGATTTTAGCCATCTGAAAACAAGGGGATAGGTTTTAATATAAGCTCTGGTCTTAATCCACAGTCAAGTAATTCTTCCTTGATTATAAAGTTTTTTTTTTTTTTTTTTTTTTTTTTCAAACAGACATGCCTTTGCATGTTGCAGTGGCGTTAGTACTAGTGCCATCAATGGCTGGTTCCATTGGTCAAGAGTTAAAGGCTTTGGAGAGTAGAGATTCTCCTGACGGTTAGTGGAGTATTCTTAGGGATGGATTTAGGAGTCAGTGTTTGGAGGGAACAGGGATTCTGGTCTTTATTCTCACCTTTGATATGGGTTCTGCCTATGACCAAGAGAAGTCAAAAGTTACTGTCCAACTGCTTTGGGGTGACACATGGCTATCACTGCTGGTCTTCCCCAGGAATTTGGACACTAATAGCGGCTTTTCTTCAAGACCCCAGTGTCTCAATTCATAGAGGAGGAAGTATTGTGTATAATAACTATTCACCCAGTCCCTGTCTGCAATCACAATGGATATCATGTTGCTGCCTGACATCTGTGTCTATGATGTAGAATGACCTATGGTACTGAGAAGGGTGTAGAAAAGGATGTGACTCTGAAAGGCTAGCATTTTACCAAAGGCTAAGTGACAGAGTTATGATGGGTTCTTAACACTTTGTGTCCATGCCATCCAGCAGTTTTAAAAAGAAATAAAAATGATTTTGCTTTGGGCTATAGAATACAAGTCTTCAAAAGATGTATAGAGATTATTCTAATGATCACAAGAAGTTGCCTTATCTCAATAGCAGGGAAGACTCTGGCAGAAGTCTAGGCTAAGCATTATATACAAATCATGCCACTCAAGGAATGTGACCCATAATTCCTAGCTGAAAGAGTCAAGGTCATGGTTCTGAAAACCAAAGGCATCAAGAGATGTACTTCAGTCTAACAAATTGCTTGGTGCTGTTTGTAACCAAGTCTCTTAAAAGTAGGTTTGATTGGGGCTGGAGAATTAGTTCAGTGGTTAAGAGTATAGGCTACTCTTCCAGAGAACCTAGGGTTTCAGGGGATCCAACACCCTCTTCTGGCTTCCATGGTCACTACATGCACATGGTACACAGACATACACACTGGCAAAACACCTTGCTGTAAACACAAAATTTTACAAAAAAAAAGGAAAAAATAGGATTGATCAATAAGGTTTATTAATAGAGCAAATTTTTACTAGTGAAGATCCAGTGAGTTTTGAATTTGAGATATATTAATATTGGCTCGAGTTAATAGTTTATGATTACCTAAGATACGAAGCAGTCTTACTGAAGGAGAAATAAGAGTACAGGGCTAGTGACATGGTTCAGTGGGTGTGGTGGCTTGAATAAGAATGGCCCCCACAGGCTCATATATTTGAGTGCTTATTCACCAGGGAGGGGCACTGTTTGAAAGGATTAGGAGGTGTGGCCTATTGGAGGAAGTGTGGCACTGAGAGTAGGCTTTGAGGTTTCAAAAGCCCCATGCCAAGGCCAGTCTCTCCCCCCACCCCCACCTCCTGCCTGTAGATCAGGATATAGCCCTCAACTGCTTCTTCAGCAACATATCTGCCTGTGTGCTGCCATGCTTCCTGCCATGATAACAGACTAAACCTCTGAAACTGTAAGCAAGCCCCAATTAAATGCTTTCTTTTATTGTAAGAGTTACCTTGGTCATGGGGTCTCCTCACAGCAATGGAACAGTGACTAAGACAGTGGGTAAAGGTGTGTGCCACCAAGCTGGATCTCCTGAGTTCAATTCCTGGCACCCACATGGGAGAATGAGAACCTCAACCCCACAAACTTATCTTCTAACCCTCTCCACATGTACATATATAGCTACCCTGGCCACCACACATGTAATATGAATATGCGCACAAAACAAATAAGTATACGTGTTCTTGTGTTTTAGCAAGATGTCAAGGTTGGTGATGTTAAGGAGGCCAAGGTATTTGCAAATATGCTTGAGGTGCACATGCTTAAAGGCCAGTGCTCCTCCTCCTCCTCCCCATCCTCCTCCTCCTCCTCTCCTCCTTTTTGTTTTTTTGAGACAGGGTTTCTCTGTTGTAACTCTGGCTGTCCTGGAACTCACTCTGTAGACCAGGCTGGCTTCAAACTCACGTCACCCATCTCTGCCTCCCAAGTTCTGGGATCAAAGGCGTGTGCTACCACCACCCAGCTGATCAGTGGTTCTTCTTAATGCTGCGACCCTTTAATACAGTTTCTCATTTTGTGGTGTCCCTGAACCATAAAATTACTTTCATTGCTACTTCATTAGTGTAATTTTGCTAGTTATGAATTGTAATGTAAATATCTGGTATGCAGATGGTCTTAGGCGACCCCTGGGAAAGGGCCATTTGACAACCCTCCTCACCACCACTACCATCAAGAGGTCACAGCCCACAGGTTGAGAACTGCTGCTACAGATGGCTGGCCCATCATTCATTAGTCCTTCCTACTTACATTTTTAAAAGATTCAGGCTTTCTAAATAACAAAGCAGCCACAGTTTATCATCAGAGGTTAGATTTCTGCACAGGAAGCAATATAGCCTCACACCTTTTGAAATCTATCAACTAGTGCAGGACAGTGTTGCCTGTCAGTTCACTGGGCAGGAAGTGTGTCCTGTGTAGGCTCTGGCCTTTTCCTCTGCTACGAGCTGCATTTCTTGCACTTCAGTTATGAGGTTATCAAGTCTGACTTGCAGTCTTTGACATGCTGACCATACACACTGCATTCAGATCTGGGGTTTCTCAGTTTAGGTCTGTGTCATGTCCCTGTCTGGACTGAGTCATTTCCTGTAAGGTGCAGCACAAGAGTTACAGTGTCAATATTCTTTCTGATCCCCCTCACCAGAAGCCTCCCCAACTCCCCCGTGCTCTTCTCAGTTTTGCTTGGCTTGACCTCCCTGTGTGGAAGTGGCTTCCCATGACAGCCTCTTGGGGTTTCTGTTTTTCTCCAGCCTTTCTTCAGACCTCTACTGACAGAAACAGAAAAGGTTAAGATTTAAAATTCCAGACGGCCACAGCCAAGTGGGAGTTCCCTTTCCTTCTTCCTCTTCTCTTTCCGCAGACACTCCTCGATGTCTGCAGGGTATATGGCTCTATTCAAAGAATACAATAAAGCAGATCAACTTACTTTCTGGAAGTATCTAGGCTAGACAGGGAAGCAGATAAATACACAGTTGTTTTTTTTTTTTCTTTGACTGGTTCTTAATGTGTATCCCTGGCTGTCCTGGAACTGACTATGTAGACCAGGCTGGCCTTGAACTTACAGAGATCAGTCTGCCTCTGACTCTTGCGTGCTGGGATTAAAAGTATGTACCACTACTACACACAACATTTTTGAACAGATATCAATGTATGGAGGAGTTGAGGACGCATGTTCTGGGGAGGAAATAGCATGTTTCTGATCACTGGGAAACCCCCAACTTCAGCGGCAAGGGTCAAAGTGAGTTTGGGAGTGGCCGGTACCTGACAGAGATGGAGAAGTCTCCTGGGGAGCTCTGGCTGGCCCTGATGATGAAGAATCCAATTTCCTTGCCCATGAGTAAGTTCTCTGCTTGATGCCTAGAGAGGCCTTCGTGGAACCACCTATAGCAAGACGTGGCAAAAGAGTTCTCTGAGACACAAGGTGCTGGGGAGGGAGAAGGCACATGGAAAAGAGGTGACTCAAGGAAGGCCAGGGACACTGAGTCAGGATTTGGACATGCATTCTAAAACATAACAGTGACACTCATCAGATTTCAGAGAAGCATAGATTACTTCTCTGGACTTGCTCTCTTTGTTCCTGCCCTCTGGCAGGAACAGCTGCCATGCTTTCTTTCTAGCTTGGGAGGGGATTATAGATGGGTTCCACCTTGGCTGGGTCTGAGAGCTGTTATTGACCATCTTCGAACGTGTGGCACCATTTTGTTGGTGCCAGGAAAATAGTGGTGAACCCAGCAGACAAGCGAATTTACTCTTAGGGAACTGACATTCTAGGTGGCCCAGGAGATGCTCGAAAAACAACAGAATATTCAAAATGGCATGCCGGGAGAACTATGAGCCAGGAGAGAAAATAGAAGCAAAGTGGACAGGATGCTGAGGGTGGAAAGTTGTTCTAAGTAGTCAGGGGAGATGGCTCCGTCATCAAAGTACTTGCTTTGAATGCATAACAAACTGAGTTTGATCCTCCACACCCATAGTGATGTGCACCAGTAATTCCTGGATTCAAGAGGCCGACACAGGAGTCTCCGAGGCTCACTGGCTAGCAGTCAAGCTTAACTGGCAAATATCAGTCCAGTTGAGAGACCCTGTGTCAAAAGAGGTGGGTGGTATGGCCACAGGTGACACCTGAGGTTGTCCTCCAGCCTCCACACGCATCCGTAATCCCCTCCCCCCATTGGAAACGATGGTAATAAGAAAGGTTACTGGAGAAGGATGGGGAGGCAGGAGGACCTCGCAAAGGGGACTGAGGAGCAGTCATGGCCGGCAGTGGAGGACCAAGGGGAGGGCCAGCAGGAGGGGCATCGGAACTCACAGAACACGTTCCAGTGGGAGGGACCCATCATGCTGAGGTGACAGCTGAGAAAATACAGCTGCAATCTGTAGCTGGCTGGGACCTTGTTGACTGGAGTCCCCGGGAGCGCCACAGCGAATGGGAGGAGGGTTGGAAATAGGGAACACAAACACTTCTGAAGAAATGAATGGAAAACTGGAAGGAGTTGGAACCAATAGTTTCCTGGTTCTGTTTTTCATTTGTTTATTTGGGCGAGGGTGTGGGTGATCGCATAAGTCTGTTTAGCTGACAGGAATGATCCAGCAGAGGGACAGAGCGTAGATGGGGGAAAGGGGGCAGTCTCCGCTGGAGGCGCTGACAGCTGCTGTCTGAATATGGTTGTAGGATGTGCTGGTCCGGTGGGAGTGGGCCTGAGGGTGGGGGAGGGGCATCGAGGCGAGTCTCTTCTGGTGGTTTCCCTTGTCCCCCATACACCTGGGAGGAAGGTGGCTGAGCTGAGAGGTGGGTGGGATGTGACTGGCATGAAGTGGCCACCTGGAGATAACAGCCGCACTGAGGACCCCCGGGAGGTCAGAGGTCAACCTTCGGTTTAGTGGTCTCTCCTGGGTCACAGAAAGTGACTCCGCTGCCCCTCACCGGAGTCATCAATACTACTACTATGATTGTCTCACAAAGCCTGTGCTCTTGGCGCTAGACCCTGGGTCTGAGACAAGATTAGATTTCTATCTAACCCTTGTGGTCAGTTCTTGAGACAAACACAGCCCAATCTCAGTGTTTCACTTCCTCTTTCTGAGGGGAGTTTCCCTTCCCTCTCCCCTCTCTCTGACTGGGTGACCAAGCAGAGATAGTTTGGGTTCCCTGTTTAGGGTGGAAAGAAGCTTTAGGCATTCATGGAGAAGAGCTTTGCAGGAATGGCTTTTGAAGTGGGATGTCCAACAGCGCCCCCTTTGGAATTCTTGGAGATCCTGCAACTGCATTCATTATAGGTGATTTTAACTTACAAGGGCTGCCCCCCTTCTATATATATACATAAATTAAATAGATGATCCATGCATGTGGTGTAAACTTCAGAAGGGAATGTAATGCCATGCAAATAAATCTTCCTCCCACTCTGGCCTTCCGCTGTGAGGTTCTGGAGGCTGGGGAGGGAGATCTCCAGAGGCAGCCATTTTTGACAGTTCCTTGGGTATGCATGGATAATTTTAGTGACAACTGAAAAAGTAAGGAGAGCGTGTGTGGGAAGACCCATCTTGGCAGGCTGGAAATACTTACTCAGGAAACTCGATATCTATGAAATTCTTAGGCACATATCCTTCTTGGCTTCCGAGCTCAGCCTTGAGCCACTCTTCCTGGTTGCTCAGTATCTATGTGGGGGAAAGAACACAGGACAGAGACTGTGATGAGAAGCTGCCAAGCAGCAGGAAGAGGCTGCAGGACAAACAGGAAAACAAGCCAGAGGAACCGGATGAGACCTCAGCTCCGGGGCTTAGTGGGGGAGGAAGGAGCACCATGGCTTGCATCTCTGGAGTTTGGCTTCTTTTTACATCATTTTTTTCCTCCACTTGTATCACCTACTCATGTCACCCATCATAGCTCAGACGTAGCACTCAGAGACTGCCCTGAGTCCTTTCTTACAATTTGAGGTTTTTCTTACATGTATTGGTGTGTGTGCATGCATCTGTGCGTGTGTGCAAGTACACCACAGCCTGTCTGTGGAAGTCAGAGAACAACTTTTAGTAGTCAGTTCTCTCCTTCCACCTTGTGGGTTGCAGGGATCAAAGTCACCCAACTGAGCCGTCTCATCAGCCACTAATTCATTAGTTAAATTTCTTGAGACAAGTTCACATGTAACCTAAGCTGGCCTGGAACCCACTACAAAGGATAGCTTTGAACTCTTGATCTTCCTGCTTCTATTTTCCAAGTATTGGAACCATGGAGGTATACCGTCATGCCTGACAAAGGAGAGCAAAACTTAGACATCTAAGTGAGACCAGCTTTCTAAGCTATAATGCTTTATAGTCTCATTCTGAATCTCAGAAATGGTTGGGATAGGATTCAAAATACTCAGGTGACAGTATAGGTGTGGTGTGTCTAGTCTGTCATCTCTACGCTCAGAAAAGAGAGGCAGGAAGATTTCTGTCTATTGGAGGCAAGCTTGGGCTATGTAGTAGTGAGTACTATGCCTCGGAGTGAGAACTTGGGGGAGGGGGGCTCTCTACAGACACTTGGGATGCCTTTTGTTAACTTAGAGTCAGATCATAAGCAAAACCAAGAGTTCTGTCATTACTGTAAGGTCTTCCTTTGACTGCTGGTACGCACATGTGGGCAACACCTGCCCTGGTCACTCCCATTATTCAGTAGACATGCTGTGTGTATATTTACTGATTTCAGAAAACAAGACGCCCTTGAAAGTATTTACCGTCTCCACTGAGAATGTTTCTAAAGTGTGTGGGCCTCAGCTAGAACAATGACTATCTGAGGGTGGCAGCATAAGAGACTGGAAAACCCTTGATGGTGCCACCAAGCCACAGAATCACTTTTCAACAGCCCCTCCCCCACTTCTGGGCCCGGAGGAATATTAACTCTTTGCTGTTGCTGAAGTCATTGTTTCTCTTTTCTTGTTAGTGAGCATGTTTTCACCGGTGGAGATGCTAGGGTAGAGGGCAGAGCAGAGGATAGATGGGAAGGACTGCCTGGAGACTTCTCCAGGCAACACAAGGAGCTTATTGGGCCGAATGTGAAAAACCAAAGGACCACTTCTGTGGTACATTCTTGGAGTTTAGTGTCGTCTTTCTAGCTGGGATTTAGATTGTAGCTGGAGAAGTTAGAAGCACAAGGCCCTGTGGCCCATGGTTGAAGACTCTGGATTTTTATCTTCAGATTTAGAAAACCCCCAAAAAGATTTTTTTAAGGGAGACCTTTATTTCATGCATTCTCATGTCTTTTTTTAAAAAATTTTATGAACATTGGTGTTTTGTCTGAATGCATGTTTGTGGGAGAGTGTCGGATCCCTTGGAAAAGAGTTACAGACAGCTGTGAGCTGCCATGTGGGTGCTGGGAAATTACCCAAAGTCCTCTGGAAGAGCAGCCATCTTTCTGAGCCATCTCTCCAGCCACGCTGCCCCCCAAAAAATTTTTAGGCCAGGAAATAACAGTAAGAATGAGAGTTAAGGAGGAGCTTGAAAATGAGCTGGGGATGGGTTAAAACTAGAGGAAGAACAGAAGGAAGATGGCATAAGCCACCAGAGAAGGACAGGGGGCCTGAACTAAGAAGAAGCAAGGACCTATCTCAGAGGATTCAAGGAAGTAAAATCAGGCAGGATTTTGTGAGCATTTGGGGTAGCTGAGGAAGAAGGGGATTCTGGGAAACTTTGGATTTCTAGCTTGGGAGACTGAGTGGGTGTCGATGTTTCTACTGAAATAGAGAAGAGGAGGAGCAGGAGGGACTCATGGGCTTCAGCCTGGAGTGGGTGAAGAATTCAACTGAGAAGAAAAAATCAGCGAGCTGTGGATGTGTGGGTTGGATGTAGGAGAGAGCCGGGGGCTGATGGCGGGGTTTCCAAGAGTCATCCAGAAAACGCAGGAGTGGAAGCCCTGGACCCTTGGATTTCTCTCTCCCACAGCAAAAGCCAAACTCCGTCCTCCCTCCCTCCTTCCTTCCTTCTTTCCTTCCTTCCTTCCTTCCTCCCTCCTTCTTCTTTCTTCCCTCCCCTCCCTCCCTCCTTCCTTCATTCCTCCTTCCTTCCCTCTTTCCTTCCCTCCCTCCTTCCTTCCTTCCTCCGTCTTTCCTTCTTTCCTTCCTCCTTCTTTCTTTCTTTCCTTCCTTCCTTCCTCTTTCCTTCCTTCTTTTTTCCTTCATTTGACAGGATTTCACGTAGCCTAGGCTGGCCTCCAAATTGCTATACAGCTGAGGGTGGCCTTGAATTTCTGATTTCCTGCCTCTATCTCTGAGTGCTGAGATTATAGGCAAACACCACCATACCCAGTTTATGCGGTATTGGGACTAGTCTCCAGGACTCCCTGTGTGCTAGGTCAGCTCTCTTCTAGCCCAGCCACATCTCCCTACCTGAGCTCTACTTTTAAAAAATTTTTCTTTTTTTGAGACAGGGCTTGACTGTGTGGCCCTGGCTGCCCTGGAACTCACCCTGTAGACCAGGCTGGTCTTGAACTCACAGAGATCACCTTGCTTCTGTCTCCTGAGTGCTGGGATTAAAAGTGTGTACCAGCATGCCCGGCATTCCTTCTAACATCATGGCTGAGGTGAAAGAAAAGAGGCAAAGCCATCAGGTTTGGAACAAGCAAACCTGGTTTGCTCCGTCACTGTCCGTGTGACACAGGACAAATCATTTAGCCATCTGAAATGTGGGGATAATCACCGCCCACTTGAGCCTCACAGAGCTGAGGTGAGAACAGTCGGAGCTCTGGCAGGTGAACATCCTTCTGAAGGTATATATTCTTTAATATGTATCTGTCCAGTGCAGTATCTTTATGAGGGAGGACCCCAGTTCTGGAGGACATGGACGTGTTTGTAATTCTTGCAACATTGTACATGAATATTTGGGCTGTAATCATTTGTTCCAAAGCAGTAAAAGCGTGTCCCATATTTGAGCTTGAGAATTGCTGAGAAAAGAAAACTCTCTAACATCAAATGTGGCTCTCAGCATCGCTGAGGGTGGGTGTGGGTCTGTGCGTGCTGGGGGAGTGAGGGGGTGGGGAGCACACAATCTAGGTCAAGGGAGGGCGAGGACACTCAGCAGTGGCATCTTCTATCCACAGAAAAAGCACAAGAATGTTCCCTTCCATGTACTGCTCCTGAAATGACAGCTTTGGGATTGGTTTCTCCTATCGCAAGGGACCTCAGGAGAGGGATGTGGTTTGGCCAGGGTAACGGATGTCAAATCCAAAGCAAGCAGGGGGAAGGCAAAAGACGCCATTTGGAAATTGGCTTATCACAGTACAAATCACACTCTGTACTTTCTTCTCTGACCTGAAACAAGCTGCAATCTTAGTAATCATGGCCTGTACTCATCTACCTACCTCCTCTAGAAACTAAAGATTGTTCCCCCACTGCCAGCCATTTGTCTCCGCCACCTGGGGCTTGATCTGCCTGAGATTGTGTTTCCAGAGAGGTGACTTACAGGCATTTTATGGTGTAGAGAAGTTTTTTTAAAATCTCATTTTCTGCAAAGAAAAGTGTTCTTTTTTTTTTTTTCTTTTCTTTTTTTGAGGTATGTTGGCTTCCTCCTGCCGTTGTGGGCCCTGAGCCCCAAAGCTTCCTGTTCTCATCTCTCCATCGGTTCAGTTCCCCCTATCTCTTGCACCCATCATATAAACCCAAGCAAGGAGTTCAGCCCAAATACACAAAGTTCTACTCTTAAGTTGCTGTATCGTCTTTCTTAAAATGTTCCCTAAGAGAATAACTTTCTGGGCTACATGGCCTGAGAATAAGTTAGATGTGGGAAGAGAAAGGCCAAAAGTACAGCTGGAAAAAAGAAATGTAAAATTAGATGGAAGTACAGCTCTTAGAGGCACAGTGGAAAGCTGAAGCATTGGAGAAGTTAATTGTGTAGGCTTAAGTTGGTGCTTTTAGGCCTCTCTTGGTGGGAAGAAATGGGGTCGACTTGGGCACACTACAGAGACAGGTAGGAACAAACTGGGTCAAAAGCTGTTTTCAAATCTGCTGGCAAATTCCAGTGTAGATCTGTGCCCTGTGTAGCTACAGGGACAGACACGAACAGTGCAATTCCCAGTGTCCTTTCCAAGTGTTTATTTCCCCGGAGAACATGGATGAAGCCACTTGGCAGAGTCTCCTCATTCACCACCATCTTGTCTACCATTCCATGCAGCCGCTAGTAAGCACCAACTGTCTACAGCCAGGAAGGAGGAGGGTGAGCTAGAGAGAGTAGACGGCTGGTAAGCTAGCCAAACACTTCCTTGTACTGCTCTAATGAGAAAGCCTCTTTAATCTTTAGCACCGAAGGCCAATCAAGGAACCTGAGCACCTCAAAGTGAATTTCTAGGCCACTCAAGAGCTGGCCGTGAAATGGTCTGCAGTAATCCCTGGGTGTGTTTTCTGCCTCAGGATGGGAGTGATTGACATGGTCACTAATGACCACCATTCAGACGTCAGAGCTTTGTCACAGGTGCTCTGTGTTTTATTCTTTACCACTACAGCTGCAGGGGGCAGAATTTGAAAAGGTGGGCAGAGTTGGCTTCCTGATGGAATTCTAAGTGGTCATATAGATGCCATTTCCCAGGTCAAGACATAAGCACTGCATTCCTGTTTGGGGATGTGTCTTGTTCTAGGTGCTGGGAAGGCACAAAGCTGAACTGGAGTCTATCTGTTCTCAATGAGCTTACCGGTAGAAGAGCTCCCCATTCATTCATTCATTCATTCACTCATTCACTCATTCACTCATCAAACATTGATGAGAAGCAGTTTTCTGCTCCTGAAGATGCTGAAGTATGCACAACCCTCATCCCTACAAAACTTTAGCTAGTGGGGTAGCCAATAGGGAAATGGGCAATTGAGTGGTGGCTCTGGAAATGAAGCCTGCTTGAGGCAAGATTGTATGCCTGTGAGATGCTGGGAAACAGATGAAGAGGAAGGGTTAGTTTTATTTGGGGCTAGGGTGGTAAGGAAGGGAGAGGACCAGTAAGGGGGGGGTCTCTAGAAAGATGTTCAAATACAAAAGGACACTTGGAGAATGTGGGGGAGTCTGAGACAGGATGATGTATTTACTACAGGGAGGGGCGGTGTGTCTTCACAGATATGTGCTGTGTGTATGTGAGCACACGCGTGCCTGCGTGCGAGGGCGATGAGACTGTACAGTGTGTCAAATAGTTTAGATTTCAATCAATTGGTAATAGGAGCCACTGAGTGTGCTTTGGAGCAAGGAAACGATATGATCTGATTTGTCATCTAGAAAAGTCCTTCTGGGACCAGTAGGTGGGATGACCAAAGGAGGAAGAAAGAGATAGGGGCGTGCGGTCATCTGAGCAGGCAGAGAGAGCAGGCATGCACGTACTGGTGACAATAAGGCCAACACTTGCTCAGCATCTGCTTTGGGCCAGGGCCATTACTTTAATTTGTTTTTCCTGGACTCTGCAGGACAGGTAATCCCTCCATAGACAGAGGCAAGCACTGATGCTCGTGCCAGCAGGTGGTGCCTAGGCCCAAGCCACACAGCTCACAGGCTGGGAATTGAATCCATGTTCATATGGTTACAAAGGCTGTGTTCCTTTTTCCAGCATCACATTTTTTTTTTATAATGGAAAAGAGCCTCCCTTGGGGACTCAGGGAAAGGAATGTATTTAGAACAGAGATAGTAGTGCATAGGGAGCAGACAGCTCCACCCTGGCCCTGGCTCAGTTACTGTCTACATGTGTGACCTTGACATGTGGTTTAATTCCTCAGCCTTATTTTCACGTTTATGGAATGGAGGAAGTACCCCCAATCTCCCAAATTTGCTGAGCTGCTATAACAGTACATGTGGCCCCTGTGCCAGACCTGGCTTGCTGAATGGCTGGTGGCAGTCCTGAGCACCAGGATATAGTGACTGACCTTTGATGGTACTTTAATCACAGACAGAGGAATAGCTTGGAGGGAAGTTGGGGCGAGGTGGGTATAGGGATTTGTGTGAGCCTGGCATCAGGGGCTGGAGTCTATGAAGTGGCACATAGCAGACAACTGGTTCTGGGGTTCAAGGCACAGGTTACCGAGGGAGCAGACTGAAGGATCTTTAGCACAGAGCCAGAGAAGGGGGGAGGTGGTTCACAGCAAGAAGGAGAATCCAAAGGCCAATAGCAGAGCTCCAGGGAGGTAAGTATATCAGCTTAGAGACAGGGCAGGAACACTTACAAACAAGACCCATAGGAGAGCTCCAGAGAGGAGAGGGAGAGAGACAACAAGACAGGAATGCCACCCAGCAAGGGGGAAGAGTCCCACGAGATGGGCAGCCAGTAGAGTAGAGTAGAGTGGTCTTACTCCACAGGTGTCTTGGTAGAACATTCTAGTCACATGAAGAAGGTTGTAGCATGTGCTAGGTAGTTTTTTGTTAACTCGACACAAGCTAGAGTCATCTGGAAGAGGGAATATAAATTGAGAAAATGTCTCCATCAGATTGGCTATAGGCAAGTCTGTGGGGCATTTCTTGACTAATGATTGATGCGGGAGGGCTCAGCCCACTGTGGGTGGTGGGTTATAGAACAAAAGAGCTGAGTAAGCCATGAGTCAGAAAGCAGTGTTCCTCCATGGTCTCTGTTTCGGTTCCTGCTTTCTGGTTCCTGCCTTGAGTTCTTGCCCTGACTCCCCTCAGTGGTGGACTTTGATGTGGAAGTGTAAACCAAACCCTTTCCTTCCCAAGTTGTGGTTGGTCACAGAGTTTATCACAGCAACAGAAAGAAAACCAGGACACAAAGTAAAGGGCAGACTTCAAAGGGCCATGGAGCAAGGAGAGGAAGTGGAGGGCACCCAGTGCGGAGAATAGTTTCCAGGTTGAGCCACAGAGGAGAGAAAATAAATAAGGAGCCAGACTGGGAAGCAGAGCTGAGGAAATGCTCATTTGCTTGTTTTCTTTTCACTCTTCTGGTTAACAGAAGATGGCAGGGGAACTTAAGCAAGGCATTAGTTTCTATGTGTGATGAACACGAGGGTGGGAGCTAGTCAGAGCAGAGGATGCGCCAGCGTGGTTGGCATCTGAATGGTCACGGTGCCCCATAGAGGAGGGAGGGAGGGACTTATCATCATATGACAAGTGTCTCTGTGACCCTAGTAAGGATCCAAAGATGCAAAAGCCACCTTTTCCTCAATCAGTAGCCTAGACATATTTGAACTCATAAAACTTCCAACTTGGGACACTACGGGGATCAACCACATTACTAGATCTTTCAAGCTGAAAGCAGAAGGTTACACATGGGTGGGGGCATTAAATGGCAAATGAAGTCATTTTGTTCTACATGCATGTACTCCATGAATACTTTCCAAGTTGCCCTCTAACACCTCAACAGGGGACTATAATTCTCTGTGGCAAGATACAACAGTGGCCTTGGTGACAGCGGACATGAGAGAGGGCCACTGGGCAGCTGAGGACAAGAGCTGAGGCATGCTCTTGGAGGGTGCCGTGAGGTTGGACAGGGGTACACTGTCACCATGTACTCCTGAGTACCCTATAGACAGGCTTTTGTTCTTTTGCAAATTATAAGGGCTAACTTTGGGAGTATGTAGATGGACACCTGAAATGTGGAAGAAGTCCAAGGTCACTTCAGCTCTGCAGGTGGCCACTCTGACCCAAGCAGGGCCTGCAAGCGAGTTCCCAGAAGCCTCTTAATGGCTGGGTGTGCATGACCTCTGTCAAGCCGCCTCCGGTTTGATGCTTCCTAACTTTCACACTGCCTGCCCTTCAAGGTGGAATCCCATGTTTCCCACCCGTGCTTCTGAGCCCTGAGTCGAGAGCATCTATGATAGCCCATCAGAGGCATGTTCTTCCCACTTCATGCTACAGGCGTGGCAGGAGAAGGAGGGCAACTCATGCTACCTCTGAATTTCTGTCACCCAACCTGGTGTCTAGCACATAGGTGTTCAGAAAGAATGCTTTGGAGGGATGTGAACTTAACTTTTCATGGAACTGCACTGGGCTGTGCTCAAAGCAAGACTTCTTAAGGATGGCTCCTCTGGGGCTGGGAGAGCCCACCGTGCAAGCAGAAGGTCCTGAGTTCAGATCTCTAGTACCCACATAAAATTCCAGGTGCAGAGGCATGTGTCTATAATCCCCGTACAGGGGAGGTAGAGGCAGGTGGATCCCTGGAGCTCCCTAGTCAGCCTGGCTAAACTGAATCTGTGCTCTCCAGATTCAGTGAGAGATCCTGCTTTAAAAAATTAAGGTGGAGAGCAAAAGAGGAAGACAACTGATGACATCTCCTGGACTCTGAACTTACATGCACCCATGTACATGGGCATGCATGCACACATGTACATGTACACATAAGCAGTACACCCGCATGCACACGTGCATGTGGACATACATACAAACACACACACATGCACATGTGCACAATGACTCTTTTGTTTTCCCAACGGGAATCTGGGGTGCTATTGTGGTGAGGGACATAACACTGTGTCCTCCCTATAGCAAAGGCCCTACACACATTTCTCTTATTCCTCTACATGTCTTCAGGCAGTACTAATGGTATTAGGCTTAGCATTGGCTGAAAAGCTGCAGTATTTGTCTACACATGGGTGATCAGTAGATGAACCTAGAAATAAACTTTGAGATTCTCTCTCTGTGTTTTGTTTTTGTTTTGAGACAGGATCTCATGTGGCCCAGACTGACCTCAAATTCACTATGTAGCCAAAGCTGGCCTTGAACTCCTAATCCTCCTGCCTCTAACCCATGAGTGCTAGGATTACAGCCATGTTCCCACATCCAGTTTTGAAATTCTCTTTAAAGAAAACAGTAAAAGGAGGAGGAGGAGGAAGAGGAGGAGGAGGAGGAGGAAAAGGAGGAGGAGGAGGAGGAAGACAACAACGACGACGAAGAGGAGAAAGAACTGTGCACACTTTTTCAGAGACAAAGGCATTGATTGCTAGATGGCCTCATGGCCAGGCTCAGGGAACCCAGCCCCTCACTGCTCCCCTGGGAACCCACATCACCTACCTTCAGAACATCCCCAGTGTGAAAGCTCAGTTCATCCTCACCCGAGGCCATGAAATCAAACTTTGCTACAGCTTCCATGTCTTGACGAGAAGCTGGAAGAGAAACAATGTGGTCATTGTGCCTTTCCACCAGGGACTGGCTGCAGAGCAGATGGTGCTGCCTGGCAGGCTCAGCACTGGGCAGGAGGGTGGCTTAGTGAACGCCCGCAGGCTGGAGAGCTAGGCTCAGGCAGCCGAGAGGGCTGTGCAGGGCCAGAGCTCATGTTTGCAACAAGAGCCACTGCAGCCTTCCAGATCTGGTTCCCCAAATCATTCTCTGAACCCCTAGAGACCAGGAGTAGGACACACAGCCAGTGGCAGCCCAGCTCCCTCCTCCTGCTCCCTTGGACTGCTGCGCCCGTCACTGCTTCTGGGGGCATCTCTGCTTCTCACTGATAAGGACGGAGACTTGCTATCAGCTGGAACTTGAGGCCCAGGGGGGCTAGAAAGACTGCTCAGTAAACACTGTCCCGAGGCTGTCCCGAGGCAGCTATATTTAACCAGGCAGTGTTAATTAGACAGATGCCATTTTCCCTTTTACATCTGAATCATTTAAGAGAATTAGACAGTATTGGCCAATGGGGAACTCAGCGTCCTTCTGCCCACTTTGACAGTAAGAAGCATTTTGGTTTCTGAGCTGGGAAACTCAGTCCGATAGCTTATTTTAACATCAGGATGTAACCCAAGTACATTTCAGAAATTTTAATTTTGATATTTCTGAATTGAATTAACCCTTTGTCCAGTAACACGCATGTGCTGATCACTATGTCCACCCATATACTACAAAATATGAAAAATATTTAAGGAGCTGTTGGGAATGTCACAAAAAGAACAGAGTAGAAGCCGTGAGTGTGTGTGTGTGTGTGTGTGTGTGTAAATAGCTATATGATCCTGGCCAGGTCATTAAACCTCTGGGAATATCAGTTTCCTCATTTTTAGAGTGGAATTTAAAAAAAAATATTTAGTGGATCAAGTTGTGAAACAGAGAAAAATAATAGTCTCAAATACTACACACACTACAACTAGAGAGTATTTATGTTTTAAAATAATTTTATGGGCTGGAAAGGTGGTTCCTTTGATAGAGTGCATGTCTAGCACGCATGAGGAATTGGATCGCCAGCACCACGTGGCCATGGTGGCACACCCTTGTAATACCAGCACTCAGGAGATAGAGACTGGAGGACGAGAAGTTCTGGGTCATCCTTGGCTACATAGTAAGTTCGAGGCCAGCCTGGGCTACATGACATCCTGTATCAAGACAATAACGGTAATCCTAATTTTATGGCACAAATCTCTCCCGAGCTGTGGCAGTCCAAAGCAGGAAAAATACGATGTCGGCCATCCCCTAAAAACTCTTCTCACTGACTGTGGCACTTAATCTGCAGGACTGTCACATTCTCTGATCCTCTGCTAAGACAGCTTACTGTCAGGGCGGCGTCTGGAAAGCTGTGGTTTGGCATTTGTGCTTTACAAAATTTCGCTAATTCTCAAGCCTCTGCTTTGTGAGACGACTATTACCAGTCGCCAAAGGCAGAGATAGCAAGCGGAGCAGCGCAAGCAAAGCAGCGCTTAGGGGCCAAGTGAAACGCCGTCTTTGACTCCCTGTACTCGCCTTCCAGTCACGACTATTGCCACACCGTGGCGACACAGACACACCCCTGGATTGTACACTTTCCTCAAGATCTGTGTATCCGAGGCAAGTTCACATGTTGGTGGCCCAGGTCAACCCGCTGAACAGGGAGGAGCACTCTGCCCTTCTTCCTAAAGGCTAAATGCCTTTGCTGAATTGGTTCACCCCGTTATCGTACCACTCAAACCTTTCCTAATTAAAGCCTTGCCTCTGGTTTTCAGGGGGATGTGACTTCTGTGGGTCGCCCTCACGGTATCCACAGCAGACACTTTCACGTCAAGAGGTCAGGTGTCAGGTGAGCGGTCCTGAAAACTGCGATCCCATCTCCATACGAACTCACCTTAAATATATCCGCAGCAGGAAAACGGGGAGGCAAATGTGTTAGAAAGTCTTGTAAATTAGTGATGAGAAAAAGCAAAGTCCAAAAGCATGCTCTAGGTGTGACCTTGAGCTTGGGAAGATCAAGCCCGAGAGCTCGGGTCCTGACGGCTGTAAATCACTTGGGTGAGAAGGCCCAGACGGAAGTAAAATTGCCACTGAAATGTGTTACTTTTCTGTCTTCCCCCAGGGAAGGTTGGCAGTGTGGCGGAGCCAGAGGTACAGGCATATCACACAGCTCCCAGCTTGTAATATTAATCCTGGCTCTGAAAGCCCAATTAAACAAGCCTGCTCTTTGTGAGATACACTCCCATTTCCATTTGTGAAACAAAACCTGTTTGGCTGCTGTTTGGTAGGAGGGAGATGTTGTGGGAGGGGGGCTGTGGTTGGGGTCACGGGGCTCCGTACTCTGTCTCATCCCCCTTGATGAAGCGAACAGTAACTGTGTCCTCTTCAGTTTGACCATTGAAAGACATAGACCTTTTGCTCTTGACTCCTCTAGATTCATTAGAGTTGGTTTGGAAACGTTTGACAGGGACCACTAGGGAAGAAGAAAATTGAACTATCAATATAGTTTATTCAGTAAGTATTGATTTGTCTTTATTTATTTCTTTGTTTAACAGTCTGCGCCTGTCACCACTACATTTTACATCTGGGAAACAAATTTATGTCTATATACTTATATATATGACAGACATTTAAAAAAAAAGGGTAGTAACAATGGGAGGAATGAGGGAAGAAGGAAGGGAGGGAGGTGAGGAGAACACAGCCTGAATTAAAGAAATGTCTCCATGCTGTTACTTGTGATTTCAGTGCTCCTGACCTCTGGGAGAGATGAAGAGAGAGACCCCTCTCCAGCGTCCTCCTTCCTCACAGATGGACTCAGTGTGCAGTTCCTGCCAGGGACTGGCTTTAGAAATGGCTGAAATGCCACCTGCCACACAGCATGAGAAGCTGCAGCCTCCAGGGGCAGCCAGACGCCTCCAGTAGCCTTCCCCGAAGCCGTACCCACAGACGATGCCATTTGTGGGGCTCTAATGCCAGTCGGCTTCCCACTGGCCCTTCACGGCTCTCTCACGCTTTATCCATTAGCAGCCCTGAGACACAGATCAGCCTCACCACGGGGTGACGCCACCCAGGAATGCTTGGACTGATCCTCTCTGCCCTTGAATTTCCTTGTAAGCTGCTTTTACTAGGGGAAAAAAAAAATCAGCCTGGAAAATATTAAAGTTATATACAAGGAACGTATGTCTACTTTTAAAAGATCGTCAGGGCAAAATGAAAACGAAGGCTGTGGAGTAGTTCTTTAACATAACTCCATTTAGAAGCCAGATGAAATAGATGTGTTCAGAAAACTAGTTATCATCAAAATGGTACCAGGCAAGAAACTTCAAGAACAATTTCAGCTCCTCCTAAGTTGGCTATGAATAGCCAAGGCTTCCATTTTATGTCTCTCTTAAAAGGAGCAATTGCATAACAGCACAGAGCTGGGCGAGACTCAGGCTCAGGGCCCAACAAAAGAGGAAGCTGGGTCCTAAATTGAATCAGCCGCACCACTTCCTATTTTGCTGGGGACAGCTCTAATTTGAATGCATGTCCCAGTTTGTGTTGTAATTCAGATAGCATAATATCTTGCAATTAGAGAGGGGTGGGGAGATTGCTTTTATGAATACTGCTGACCACACATTTATCAGAACATTAGCCACGAATGTAATCTTTATTAATTTATTTATGTAGGAAATGAAGAGAGCAGAGAAGAGTTTACCATTTTTGAACTATGGATTCGGGTACCAAGAAGAGCTAAAACCTGTAAAATTATACCCTAATGCTACATAATATAGACCCTTGGAGGTCACAGGCTTTATACTGTTATTATTATGTTGAGACAGGGTCACTGAGGCCCTGCTATGCTGATCAGGCTGGCCTGGAACATCTGGGCTCAAGCAATGTTCCTGCCCCAGCCTTCTAAAGGCTGGGGCTACCAGTATAAGACTTGGTACAAGCAGGTGAAGCCCCTCTGGAAGACAACCAAAGGGCAGCTCAGTTACTTTTCAGAAGTAGGTAGCCTCGTGTTGCAGGGGAAATGAGGGTGATTACGGCTAAGTCCCACGGTACACAATAGGAAGGCTCTTGGAAAGGTATTCTGAATAGAGTATTTGCAAATGGAATCATATTAGCATTTATTATAGAGACTTGCTCTACAAAGGAGCCCTGCGGTGAAGCCCTTATGAAATGAAGAGGAAACTTTGTTATGCAAATACCTATCTTTTAATTGATCCATTTGAAAGTCTGAGTTTGTAGGCATTAAATCTTAAAAAGAACACACCTGTATATCACCTCTGGCTCCCATACTGTAGACCAAGTAAATATCTCTACCGGGCTGAAAGTGCTTTAAAAAGCCACTGATACAGACAGAGCATTCTTCTACCTTGGAGTGTAGACCAGGGATCAGGAGACTTTTTCTGGAAAGGGTCTGTAGTGAATACCTTTGACTTTGAGGGTGGTACGGTCTCTGTCCTGTGCTGTTATAATGTCTAGGTCAGCCACAGATGAACAAATGAATGGGTATGTGTTCTCGTTATACTTTATTTGTGAACACTGGCATGCATTTCTTCTTGCTGTGTTTTTGAGACAGGGTCTCATATATCCCAGGCAGGTCTAAAACTGGCCTAGGTAGAGGAGGGTGATCTTGAACTCCCGATTCTCCTGCCCAGGCATCCTGAGTGTTGAGATTACAAGCACGTGCTACCACAGCGGGCTTAGCTCTAGACTCCTGAAGGGAGGAGTCGTAGCTAATGAATGCGGGTTAGGAATCCACACACCTGAATTGGAATCTGCAATATGCTGTTTACTTCCTGGGTGTTCTGTTGTCTTGTCCACAAAACTGCAACAGCCACAGGTCCTTTGTGTGTAGACCCTAACCAACGCATACACCGTAGCCGAGGATATTATTCTTAGAGTCTCCACTAACCCCGGGCAATGCTCAGGAGATATTTCATAAGTGTTTGTTGCATGCATGAAAGCATAACAAACGACCTGCCACCACAGTTCCAACTACATTTGATTCCATTAGGGAAGGGACCTAAGTAAGTATCTAAGTTTGCAAGGGCCAACTAATTCCCACTCCAAGGTGCCATGACTTTTCAGCAAACTCAGCCAGAGACAATGAAGCACATGTTCCCACTAAGAAGTCTGCTTTATTTAATCCAACAGAGGGCAATGGTGCACCCTAAATGGTGGCTTGTACTTTGTAACTCTTCTTTGCATCCCGAGGCCTTATAATCCTTATCCAGGTGGGTTTGGTGACTGTCCTCATTGTCCTTTGGGAGTTGTGAGGTTTATAAACATTAACCTTTCAGAGCCTAGCACCTATGAAAACACAAGCTTGCTTAGACTGAAAAGAATTAGATGTCATCTTCTTCCACATATTTCCTGAGGTTTAAATTCCTTCTGAGCAGCCTGGCAAGATGGACCTTTTCATTTAATTTTGCTTTTGATCATAAGATAAAGATCTTGTGTTGAAATCTACATTGTGTTTTCTTTCTTTTACTTGTGTGTGCGTATGTTCATAGGTATCTAGGCACATCTGTGTGCGTGTGTGTGGAGGTTTGGAAAAGAGATTGGGTGTCTTCCTCAGTCACTCTCCATTTTATGTATGGAGGCAGAGTTTCTTGCTGAACCCAGCGCTCACCAGTCCTGACTAGTCTGGCTATCCAGCAAGCCTGCCCCGGGGAGCATCTGTCTCTTGCTGCCTAGTCCTGGGATTATAGGCAGTAATGATGCCTGCCTGGCTTTTAAGTGAGTTCAGGGATTCAAATTCTGGTCCTCACTGCAAGTGCCTTCCTTACTGAATCGTCTCCCTGGTTCCTATTGTGTGGATTTCTTTACTCTGACTGCTACAGTTGTGTTTGGGACCTTTCTGCCTCAGTGGGCATTGGGCATAGCAGGAGAGAACAAAAAGGCACTAGATAGGTGGCTCTTGAAAATCTGTAACTACTGGATGGACAATGACCCCTCAGCTCGACTGTTACCTTCTGTTTAAATCATCTAGAGATGCAAACCAATTTATTCTGGAAGAACATGAGGGATGCAGAAGGCTTGGCTTCTCTACATTTGGGGCTCTCAAATAACAGAAATGTTAACCTGCTTGTCAAATGTCTAACAAGACATTCATGTTTCTTTATTATGTCTGCTCTCGAATTATCTCTTATGATCCCTCTGCAGCCCTTAAAACAGTGACCTGTGAATTCCTTTCTAGTAAGATTCCACTCCGACTTCTTCAAATATTTGAATCTAAGGCCAGGTCCAGAAAGCAGAGCCGGAAGTGAAACGGGATGTCTATAAGCATATAGGGCTCCCTGCTCCCCTCCACTGTCTCTCACTCACTCAAGGCTGCAAGTGGCCCTCCTGGCCCTCTTCATTAGATTTGCAGCCAAAGGTTCCTCTAGACATCGGTCCTTTTAAGAGAGAGACTCCATAATTTCTTTTTGGTTCAGGATTTTAGGAGAATAAATAGCCTTCTCAGTGGAGACAGGTGATCTCTCTCCAGGGAATAGATAAACATTCTGATTTTACTGCAACCAAAGAAAGCAAGGACTAGCAAAGTACATCCCCCAAAACCTTCCATCCAGAAGGCTGAGATTTTCGTCCCTTCTAGTGACTGTGCATACAGGACATTCTTATTTTTCTCCTGCCCTCAGGTGACTCATTATTTTCTCCCTCCTATGCCCCAGGAAAGCACAAATCCCTCAGCAGGACTGGCAGGGGTGAACACATGGAACTCAAGGGGGCCCTCTGCAGCTTGTCTGAGAACAATAACTCATCAGCCCCAAGCTGCCGGTGCCAGTCTTGGCGACCCAGAGGAAGTGGCTTATGAAAAGAAGCCTCCGGGCCCCACCCCCATCTCCCATCCATTTCTGTCCTGTGCGCAGGTGTGTTCCCCGAATAACAGTTCATCTTCTCGCTGTTTCTCTTCTGCAGGAAGCCACCAACAGAGCTGTCTCTAATGACAGGCGACAAAGGGGCAGCTTGTTCGGCAGTGAGGTGCTGTGCGGGCAGGCAGGGAAGATGCTACTTTCTGTTCATCTGGAGAAGCCCGGGGCTCTGCCCATCACCACTATGGGGGTCCCTGGGGGTAGGGGGAGAGGGGCTCGGAGGTGGTGGGGCAAGTCATTACGGGTTTAACTTACAATTCGCCGCTCCTTATTATCAGGGACCCTCCTTTGCCAACAGGGGATCTGGGAGCCCTCCTCCGCCCCCCCGCCCCGGAATTGTTGGCTCTCTCTTGTGATTTCCAAATGGGAAGCTTCTCTGTGGTTCCAAGGCATTTGGTGTTCAGGTTTGTGGGAAGTACACAAGCAGGATGTTTTTCAGACTTACAAACTTAACACACGGACAGAGTCCCTAAAACCCCGATATCCTTATTTAACCAAATCGCTGTTCTGCAAGTCTCCGTCACTGCGGGTTATGGAGATGGAATTACTCTCAGGGCTGCTGCATTTCTCTTTTTTAATTGCCTTCTTTTTTGCCCCCCTCAAGATTTTTTTGGTCTTAGGGGAAGGAGTGGAAAGAGAAGTAAAAGGAGGAGGGAAACACGTGAGAACACTGTCCCCAGCCAGGGCTCTTCCCCTCTTCCCAAATCTCAGTCATCATTGGCTCTCATCATCCTCTTTCTCGTTAATCTGTTCAGCCTGGCTTATATAATCAACTATTTCTTTTTTATGCTTATCACATAAAATCTCATTCACCCCAAACTTTATTGAAGAAAAATACCCATTTCTTTTTTCTTTAACTGTAACACACCTGTTCTCTTAAACTCAGACAACCCCAGCCTGTTTTCCTAACCTGTCAACCTGTCAGGTGAGGCTGCCTCAGTAGGAGGAAGGCTCACAGAGAAGGGGGGGAGGCTCTGACAAGCCTGCCTTCAAACCCCTGTTGCTTACTTGGTGGCCGAGGAACCTTAATTATCTGTGCCTCAGTTTCCCCTCCAGGAATTCGGGTAACAATCCCTACTCTACCACCTTCCAGGGAAAGTGAATGCAGAAGGCTCTGCTCAGCCCTGGCATTTGCCTGCATAGTGTCTTTCCCCAAAGCATTTTGGCATCTGAATATTCTACCAACATTTCTTGTAGAGAAAAACAAATGTCAAAACTGCTTTTAAAAGTGTAAATCCACCAAACATATGCTCCTTTTTTCTCGTTTGAAGCCTCCGTTTCCCCTCACTTCCCCTGGGCCGGTGCTAACTTTTTTCTCCTGGCCATGAGCCCTGGCTGTGGTATTAGCCAAAGATACAGCTGTGGTGTGGGATGGACACCACTTGGTAGGACGAAAAGGGGGACTAGCCAATGGGAAAGAGGGAGTCTGATTTGGCTTCTACATTCTGTCAAGCACCCAGAGCGAGATCATGGTGTGGTTGGCTTAAAACAGGAAGCACGGGAGACAGCCAGGGAAGGAACACACCACCCAAGTTTCACCAACACCTGGAGACAAGAGCTGGCCAAGACTAAGCTGCCATTGCATGCTGTGGTCTATGATATACCAAGGGCTTTACCAATTTACCAACTCATTGCAAACCTTTTTTTTTTTTGAGGGGGAGGTAGTGCTGGGAATTGAACTTACTGCTTCAGGCATGCTAGGCAAGCTCTCTACCACTGAGCTACAGCCCCAGCCCAATGTTTATTATTACTGTTAGTGACTAGACATGGGAGAAGGAAGCCAGAGACTGTGCCTGGTGGTTCCTAAGGCTTCTCTCTGCTTGGGATCTTGGCCTCTATTGGTAGTAGCAAAATCACAGGCCCTCCTCCCACCAAGTCAGGATAATTGCTAACTAGCTTAGGCCTGCTGAACCTTCCTGGATGGCTGTCTGTCAGTTAAGAAATTGACAGCAGCAATTCTCACACACCATGGAGATTCAAGCCCATTACTTCTCGGTCAAAGAGGCAATGGCTGCAATAAACCGGGCTGACCTCAGAATGGGCCATCATGGGCTCCCAGGCAATTTTGGAAATGGGAACCATATCATGGCACACACTCACAGTTCCTTCTCCTTCCCTCCCCCAACTCTTCCTCCTCCTCTCCCTTTTCTTCCTTTTCTCCTCCCCCTCTTTCCCTCCCACCTCCTACAATATATTCTCTCTCTACAATATATTCAAGGGCTTTCAAATTCACTTTCTCCTCTAAACACTAGTCACCATAGTTGTACTCAGACTGTATGATTTTAATTCTCCATCGTTTTGACTAAAACAACACCACAGAAACCTCGAAACAACAACAGCAAAATGCCAAGAGCCCACTGGTCCCACCCGAGAGGTCCCCGACAGCCCCACCCACCCATGCTGTGAAGCTGACCTCAGACCCAGCTGTCCTGCACTTGAAGGCAACTGTAGAAACGGGAGAAAGGCTGATGCGTCTCTGGTGGACTGCTCATTTTACCCTCAGTGTGTCCTAGAGCCGTAGCAATTGTCTGCAGACACACTGTGAGCGCTGTGGGCAAATCCAAACGGAAATGCAGCGTTACAAATACCACCCCACCACAGACATTATTTTGTGAACCCTGTCAGAAGGGTGTGGGGAGGAGTGGCTGGGGTAGATGAGGATAAAGGGCAAGAAAGGGACAGACAGACAGACAGCTTTTTACAACAGCCAGGCTTTTTATCCTCCCTTCCCGTCTTCTACCCACATCACGATTTCCTTTCGCATCCATCACTAGGATTTTATGGGGCCTTCATGCTCTTTTCTCTTCTTCCCTTCTGTTCACTTCCTGTTTGCTTTTATTGATCTGGGCTCTGAAAGTTGGTCATATTTATCACGGATTTGAAAGCCTGCGTCTTCTTGCTCTGTGGTCTGAGGGGAGGGCTGCAACATTGCTCACACGAATAACAAATACACCCCCTGTCGCCTCCTCTCTCTCCCTCCCTCCCTGTGCCCAAGGCTCCCTCCCTTACTCTTATTTGACCAACACACGAGAGTGCGGCTCAGACAATTCCATGATCACAACTCGCTTAATCTTTTTGTCACTTTTACTCCTGTCATCAAATCCCCATTTATCATCGGAACACTGGCCATTTTTCAGCTCACTGGTTTCCAAGCTTGCAAAAGTAAACATCAACAGTCACTCACCTACCTTCAGTACACAAGTCTAGCCCTGAAAGTCTAGAAGTCCTGACAGCATTGAACAGCAAGTCATCCAGTAAAGGTACAAAAGTTGCTAATCAAAGGGATGCTAGGAATTGGGCACGGTAGTGATACATGCCTGACACTTTGGAGGCTGAGGCAGAAGAACCCCAAGTTTCATTGCTCTGGAATACGTAGTGAGTCTCCATCTCAAAAACTCAGAAATCAAGACAAGCAAATGCCCAGACAAAGGAGTTCTGTTTTGAATTTTGCTTGCCAAGTAAATAATTAGATTTTTTTTTCTTTTGGTTTCTTGAGACAGGGTTCCTCTGTTGTAAGTCTGGTTGTCTTCGAACCGTAGAGCAGGCTGGCCTGGAACTCACAAAGATCGGAACACCACCATTGCCCGCCTAGAATTTTTTTATATTAGGAAAATGTAGGCCTTCTTAAATTGAGTTTAGTCAAAGAAAGCCAAACCTGCATTTGTCTTGTATTCCCTCTCTCTCTCTCTCCCTCCCTCCCTCCTTCCCTCCCTCTCTCTCTCTCTCCCTCCCTCCCTCCCTCTCCCTCTTTCTCTCTCTCTCTCCTGCACCCCTCTCATGCTCCTGACCTGCTCCCTGCCTTTACTTCCAAAGTGGTGAGATTACCATCAAGTTGGAAGCAGTTCACAAAGCTAGTCGGTCTTTCCTAGAAGAATCATGTGGGTGCAAGGGAAGGAGCCTGGTTGGAAAGTGTAAGTAAAGCACTTGGCAAGTCTGTTACAGTGAACAAAATGTTTCTCCTCATTCCAAGTATTACTCAAAGGAGAAGAACCAAACCACCATGAATCCCAGACTGTTCTAGGGCCCTTTATCACCCGTGCTTGATCTCCTGGTCATTTTCCAAAGGCCTCACCTCTGCCATCCCCTAGCTGCAGAATATGTCACTCCACTTGAACTCAGTATTCAGGATGTGGCCTGAGCAGAGCTGTGTGGAATAGGATGATCAAATTACTTTCTCTGCCTGCTAGTGTTTGATAATTGTGTTATACGTTGCTGCCGGCTGTCTGGGAGGTAAAACGCTCCAAGAACTCAGGTGTTTTCAACAGGAAGATGGTGAAGCTAGGCCTCTCCACTTCTGTTGTAGGGGTTTTGAAACAGGCTTCACATGAGCCCTGAGGTTTTATTTTGTTTCTCTCGGTTCCTTTGGCCAACTGTCAGTCCGTTTGACATGCAGGTGCTTTGATTTCTTTCTAGTTGCTTCCTTCAAGCCATTCTTTCTCCTCCTCTCCCTCCTCTTCCAGGAACCTTGTTTTTTGAGACAGCCTTTCACCGGGCTGGAGCACAGCAATTAGGTAGGTTGGTTGACCAGTGAGCTCAAGGGTCTGCCTATCTCCATTTCCCCTGTAACGTGACCACAGGCATACACAACCACACTTGACTTTTGACTTTTTAATGCAGGTTCTGGGGTTTGAACTCGTGTCCTTATGCTTTCTAGGCAAGCACTTTACCTACTGAGTCATCTTTCCAGGCCCAACTCTTTCTTCTTAAGTGAGCTCCACAACGTTGGGTTTTTATTCTGTAATAAATGGACATGAGCCATAGTAAATGTATAGGGACTTTGGAGCTAGGCACAGTGGGATTCAAGTCCTGGATCCTTCCTTTGCCAGCTATGTGACCATCAGCCAACTGGCCATCCCTGAGCTCAATCTCTTTACCTAAAGCCTCCTGTTGACAGAAACTCATTAATCAAGATTATTTGAGTATCAAGGAGTATTTGAGAAAACACACTAGAAAAATCTTTCTCTGTCTGCCTCTCTGACTCTGTCTCTCTCTTAACAGGATCTCGGGTAGCCCAGGATGACCTCAAACTCATGATGTAGCCAAGGATAACCTTGAACTTCTGATCCTATCTCTATCACTTGAGAGCTGGCATCAGGGGCATGTGCTACCACACCCAATTTTATGTGGTGCTGAGAATCAGCACAGGCTAGATAATCACTCTACCAACCAAGCCACACCACTACCTCTTCATCCTTACCCATCTCTCAGATAAAGCATCGATGAGCGTGTGTCAAGTGCAATCCAATACCAAAGTCCAAGCAGACCATGCCTGTGACCATTTCTGTATGTGCCAGTGGCACCCCTGTCTCCCAGAAGGAAGTACACTACCACAGGGCCAGCTCCTTCATGGCCACACTCGGGGAGATACCGGGTGGCACACGTTCTTCTGCTCTCTCATTGTCCTCCTTAGTGTTTTGCCTTTCCTTGCGCTCCTTTGCAAACCATGATGCTTATTCTTCTTGTGTCTGAGAGGGCTGCTGTAGCCTTCTGCCTGCCTACGTTCCACTCTTCCAGCCAGAGGGAGCCAAGACCTGTGTGTGCTGACACTTTCCAACATGAGCTTTCTGAGGATCATCTTTCCATTCAGAACCTGTCAATCTCATTGTCACGTGACCTCTCCTAGCACTCAAGCCTCTCTCACTGGCATGTCAGGCCTGGAGCAGTCTCTCTCTCCCTATCCTGTCTTTCAAAATTGACTTCAGAATTTCAACTAACCAAAGCAAGCATGTCTTGGCAAGCAGCCTCTCGTTCTTCAGGAACCCTAACTACCCGATAGCCTCTGCCCCATCTTTCTGTTGTTTATCTCATACCACTGTGTAAGGCTGTGCAGGTTGGCCACTGCACAAGAGCCCCAGGCTCAGACTATACTGAGGCTAATGTCTACCTGTTCCTCTTCTAATTGAGCTGTAAGTCCTGGGATGCATGTATCTGTCTGAAGTTAAGAGTGCTTTTTCTTATTGATATCAAGACTCCTGGTCTAAGATCAGCTGTCTTGCTTGAGGCCTGTCCCTGTCACATTGAGTGGCTTCACTCTCTCTGATCCTTCTGTGTGCCTATCCATGTCTGATGTTGCACAAACCTGGGCTCTCCCACTAGCTCTCTGGGTAATGTGACCCTAAAAATGTTATCCAAATGCACCATGCCTCAGTTCCTTCCTGTCAGGGCCTTGCTGTGTAGTCCAAGCTGACTTCAAATTCACAATCCTCCTAACTTAGCTTCTCGACACGTAGATTACAGGTGTGTGTCATGGAGCCTAGAAGTTTCTTTGTTTTAAAGACATGGTTAAAGGCAGATATGGTGGCTCAAACCTATAATCTCAGCATCTGAGAAGCTTTGGAAGGAGGATTGCCATGAGTTCAAGCCAGACTAGGCTACATAGTGAGTTCTAGGCCAGCTTGGGCTACAGAGAGAGTCCGTCTAAAAAAAGGAAAGAGAAATAAAAAAGAAAGGAAGGAAGGAAGGAAGGAAAGAAGGAAGGAAGAAAGGAAGACAAAAACCAAAAATCCTGGGCCCAATCTTCATATTGTTGTTGGATAAAGAAATGAAGTGTCCATCTCAACCATTTAGTGAAGTGTCTGGCACAGGGTAGGTGCACAATGAACATTAGTTATTGGGACTTTTAAAGCATTAAAATATTTCTTTTTCTCAGCAGCTAATAAGGAGGCAGGAGGGTGAAAATGTACCTCCTTCAGCCAGGTGAAATACAAAGAGCCCAATTAAACCTCAATTTCAGATAAATAAGTTGTTAGTATGCACACATCTCCCATGTTTGCCTTCTCCACAGGATTCTCTTAAGTGGTAGACTGGAGCCCTGCTGAGAACAACAGGAAGGAGCCCTTGCTCCCTTCTTCCTCTCAGATCCCACTTTCCCTGCTGTTCTCCCTGCACACAAAGTCTGCCCCTGAAGCCTGGGGAGAACTCTAGCAACCAGACGGTAGCCCTGGAAGGGAGTTTTTAGAATTCTTGTAAAATTTTCTTCATTCTTGGGACAGAACTCAGGGCCTTGTGCGTACAAGGCACGTGGGCTGCCATTGAGCCACAATCCCAGGTGTGTGGGGAGGGTTACATGCAGAGCTCTAATTCTCATTCATGCATCCCTTGAGCCACAAAAGGTCGTACCTCTTAATGTCCCCCCACCACCACCTTGGGTATTTGCTACTTTTAATACTTGTGGGTCAAAGTTTAGCTTTAGCCATTATTGGTAGATTCATGTGTTGGAATTCCTGCTCTTTAAGCGACTCTTCTTGTAAACCGTGGTGGCAGAGCAGGGATGCTCTAGGCCCTCTTCAGTGTTCTGGTGCTTCCCTTGTGATTATTCTGGCATTTCATATCCGTTATTTCAGAATCGCTACCCACTTTCTCATACCTATAACTTGTCACACGCTTCCCTGTTTGGCATTTGCACCATTGCACAAAATTCCTGGGCACCAGCCCCAGGAAATCATTAGTAATCCCATCACGTAGCCACCACGTTGGCATTTGCCTGTGTCACCCATGTATGGAGTCCTGGTGACAAATACTTCCTGAATGGCTGGTGATACCTCATCCATTCTGTATGTGACTGGTGTCTTCCTAGAACTTCGCCTCTTCCTGGAACCATCTGAGAGGAAGTTACAAAACCACCAACAGTTCCAAATGTGCATCTGCATGCTCTCTGCCTCTGTCTCTTCTCCTTTTCCTCCTTTTTGTAGTCTCTCATTTCAAATCTCCTGTCACTGACCCCCTGCCCAGACCTTTCTCCTCATTTCAGGAAGTGACCTTTTCTTCCAAGGTTGTTTTCAGTGGCTTGGCTTCACTAAACTCTCACTCACGTTCTGTCTCTCAGTGGCATCTTCTTTTGTTTGTTTTGTTTTAGGGGAAGTTTGATATTAAGCCTCACACAATCACTCAGGCCTACTCAGAACTCACTACATAGCCCAGTCTGGCCTCAAACTTGCTGTACTATGGACTCTGGCCCTTAAGTGTCAGCATTACAGACATGTGTCCCCAAGCTTGGCATAGATAGGTGACTCCGGGGTAACTGGGATTCAGGCCTGTGTGCCCCCCACTTTACTTTAGGTGGTGCTGGAATCACAACCCAGGGACTCTGGTTTACTAGGCCAACCCTCTACCCACTGAGCTACACCCTCAGCACTGGGGCATCTCTTTCAATTCCTTATGCATTCATTCAACAACCTCTCCCAAGCCTTACTCTGTGCTTTGCTGAGCATGGAGACTCAGAATGGACTAGAACTTGGGAGGGAGGTGCTCACAGCTTTGTCAGAGGATAGATTAGTCAAGCAAAGATCTGGGCCATGTTGATAAAGGAACCAAACTTCAGGTGGTCAAGAAGTTCAAAAGAGAGGCTTTCCCAACCAAGTGGCAATTGAGCCTAGTCTTGAAAACTAGAGGATAGGCAGAATGGAGAGCCCAGCAGATGTGACATATGCACAGAGAATGCCCTGACCAAGGGCGAGCTGCGGACCTAGTCTTTTCATTATGGTCCTTGTGGAGTGGCAGAAGATAGAATGACTTATAGGGTGGAGGCAGGTCACTGTGTATCTCATCTAGTTGTCAAGGGCTTTGAACTTCGTGGGAAATGTCCTGCAGACACACCGAGGTTCCATTTGCCTCTGGTGGCATTATGGAGATCGGAAGGCAAAGGCACCTGAAGATGGAGAAGCTATTCAAGTCACTGTGGCTAGACATGACGGCAACACCACCTTGGGGACATTTCAGGAGATGATTTGGCACTTCCTGGGACGGAGAACACAGAGAGGAGGTGATCCAGGAGGAATCTGAAATGTGAGACTCCAGTCAAGGGTTAGGTGGGCAGGTGCATTTCTCAACAGCAACAGGCTGCATAGAGGTAGAAATTTGGGGACTATTCCAAAATAGGTAGGTGCTATTACGGCCCTGAGTTTGAAGGGGTTTCTGCTACTGTGCCTTTCCTGCCAGGAAGGACTCCACTCCCCAGAACTGTAATCCAAGACAAACCCTCCTTCCCCTGAGGTGCTTCTTGCCAGACAAGGAGAAAAGTAGCCAATGCGCTTGTCCTTCCATCCAGCTTCTTCCAATGGTGTCGCCTTACCCCACAGTGCAACATCACAACCACAACTGTCGTGGGCACTGCATCATCTCTGTGCTTCCACCTCATTTATTCCTCAACAGCCACAAGTATCATGAGAGAAAAGAATCGGAATGGTGTAACCTGTAAGGTCCAAGGGACAAGAGCGTGGTGTGCCTTCCGGAGGTTTTCTGTTCCCTAAAACCCTAGGCCAAAAATCCTTTCTGGGACCACATGTAATTTGAACCATATTCTGTGATCAGGCCAAGCTCTTCACTTGGCTTTCTCCTTGCTTGGGAGGACAGTGAAGGTGAGCAGGTTGTTCTACTGTTCCCAGTAGTGTCACAGTTAGGAGACAGGTGTCAGAAAAAGGAGACAATAATGTGCTCATGGTCACACTGCCCACCAACCCAGGTCCTGCTGACTTCAGTCACATGGTCCTGTTAGGGGATTACATCAGTGATGGATTGTTCCCACCATCATCTGCACAGCAGAAAGCCAACATGTTAGGAAGCAGCCAGCACTCTCACTGGTGACTCCATTTAGTTTGGAAGTAGAGAGAATTTCAGAGGGGACCCCCAACACAGTAGATCCTCTGTAAATGCCAGGGATGGAATCAGACCAATATCCAGCCAGGCACATTTCTCAAAAGCAGGATCAGACAAAGCTAGTGCCCAGAAGTCTCTTTGCTTCTAGGAAACAAATTCCAACATAGAAAATGATGCCAACTTGTTGGTAACAGTAGCTGTCCATCCACCAGGGTTCAGCCAAGGCAAATAACCCATTGTTAATGGAGGGAGAGAGTTCCCCGTGTTTCAGCTTTAAGTGGTAGTTTGCTAACGGGTAAATATAGAATGACTTTCTCTCTCCCTTGGAGACAAATGAGTTCTGGTTCTCAAGAACCAACAACATGTCTGGCAAGAAGTAGAAAACAGAAAGTAAGAAACAAACAAACCAGGTATTTTGCCTGTTAAGATTTGTAAAGAAAAAGGAATGTTTATTTTGGACAGCCTGGAGAGAAGGGTTGGCCTGGGCAGTTTCTGAGCTGCCAGAGGAGGAGGCTGGACGTGGGTGGAAAGATGTCTTTGGACAGAGTGAACTCTGTAGTGACATCTCTGCACTCAAGCTCCTGATTGATTGACTGATTGATTGTTTGATTATAAGTTTTAAGTTTTTTTTTAAATGTGTATGTATGTGACTGCTTGTCTGTATGTGCACCGCATGTGTGCAAGTGACCCTAGAGTTGGAGTTACAGAGAATCATGAGCTGCCTAATGTGGGTATCAGGAACAAAACCTGGGCCCCAGCAGGACTAGCGAGCATTGCTAACTGCTGAGTCATCTCTCCAACACCTAAGTAAGGGTTCTTTTTTGAGACAGTATTTCATGGGGCCCAGACTGGCCTCAACCTTGATATGTAGCAGAAGATGATCCTGAACTTCTGATCCTCCTGCCTTCTCAAGTGTTGGATGACAGGCTGCACCACCATCACTGGCTTCTGAGGTGCTGGGGATCAAACCCAGGGCCCGTGCATGACAGATCTGAGCCAGAACTCCTGGAAAGAAGTTGAGTCTGCAGAGCAGGAATGACTGCTTAGATCTGCAGTGCGGTGGAGAGGTTGGCATGTTGCAGGTCCAGAAGCTCATGACTTTATTTTGGGCTAGTTCTAGCCCTTTGCAATAACCATTCCGTGCTCACCTCTGTGTCGGAACTAAACCTTGTGACTAATAGATAAAGACCCTTTTAGAATCTATTAATTCAGCAGACCATTAGCTTCCATCAATCCAAAAGCTCCAATAACATCTTGGGGCTATAGAAAAACTTCCCCCATGTTGCTCTGCTGCCCCTGTGCTGTGCCTGCCGATGTATTTTAAATTTGCCTTGATTTATGACTTTCTTTGTTCTGTAAAATTATGAGACTTCATGAAACTGTTTCCACGTGAGAACATGGAATTTGGGGTGACCCACATCTGTGTTCCCAGGCTATGGTCACTCAAAAGGGTTCCAGAATAAATTACCTTTGTGGTTTTTCCGTAGGCAAGCACTCTGCCAACTGGACCGATTTATTAGGTCTGCCCGCACCTACCCACTGATGTCCTCACAGAGAGTGACAAATTCAGGAAGGCAGGCCTGAGAGCAACTTGCAGTTATAAGGACAGACTCTGGGCCAAATGCGACAGGTCTGAGACATGGGGTCTCCTTTCTCTGGTGGCACCATTGCTGAGGGACATCAGCCATCAAAGGGGAGAAAGAACAATGCACATGTGACAAAGGTAAAGAAAGTAGCTGAGACCAAAGGGTGAGACAAAATGCCACGCCTTTGATGGACTGCATTGCGGTAGCATGGTTCTGTCTCTACTGTCCCTCGGGGCAATGTCACTGGGGCATTCACCTCTGACCAGCCATCTGTTGGGAGGGGAGGAGTCACGGCCTGCACTTTAAAATGTGTGCAGTGGCCTATTGAGAACCCGCTCTCCAGGCTGCTAGGAATACCATCATATGCAACAGAAATAAACCTCTTTTTACGAGCCATTTAAATTCTGGAAATCCCTCCTGAATCTAGACTACTGCAGGGGAGTATTTTTACCAGGGTCTTTCAACCCCAGCTTTGAGCCACATCAGAGGCATGCTCACAGAAGCCCCACAGCAAGGGAAGTCTTGAACAGTGACAGAAGCCCAAGGCCACGCGGTGGCAGAGCGGGCGGGTTTTCCCGCGTGACTGTGCTTCCCCACCTGCACTTTGAACTGCAGAGAAGCGTGGCCAACGGGACAGAATGAAAATGTGCTCAACTTGGCATTTGCTTTCTCTCTTCAGCTTTCACAGGAGAGAGAGAGAGAGAGAGAGAGAGGGAGAGAGATGTGTAAGGAGGAAAAAGAAAAACCAAGGAGAAAAAAAGTTCCTTATGGGGGAAAATGTATTCATTCTCTTTGTGTCTTCCATCTCTGAAAGCCGTGCTGGGCTTGATCCTGGCCGGGGCCAGGCACTGGGGTGGCAGCTCCTGCCTCAGTCTCACTGCACTCTCCCTTCCCCATTCCAATCACGATAAATATATTTATACTCACTTGATTATGTCAGCCAGACAATGCTACTCTAATTGGCAGCGATCAGGGTTCCAGAATTGCTCTGGTGAACCTGCTGTCTCTCTATCAGGCAGAGCGCTAAGGGGCCGCTGACGCAGTCCCCGGGTAACAAATTTCAGTGGAATGAAGAGCAATCCCCGAAAAGGTAATGCATTTTCCAAACAGCTCCTAAGCACCAGCCTGTGAGGAACTCGGAGTAACATGGACCCTCACCCATCCCCCCCCATCCTCACTGCACACCCTCATCCTCCCTTTTCCTAAACCCCCCTCCCCCCACTGCCATACTTAGGAGAAAACGAACAAACCCAGAGCTACTTCCTTTGCTGGAGGTTCTTTTGTTCTCTGTCTTTTTTTTTTTCCTCCCCCTTTTACTGGGCTTCTGGAGCTAACTGTCATTTTTGGTTCGTGGGTCTTTGTAGATTTCGGGGACATCTGGCACACACTTTACTGCGTTTGCTAGCTCTGGTATTTGTAGCTCTGCGCGCTGCACTCTACATGCCTGTTAACGCAGCACATACATAATTTATGCATGCATAAATTGGAACTAGAGTGCACAGGTTTATTCTGACATTTGTGGAACTTCGCAGTGCCCACCATAGGTACTGATGCAATACATCACCATGAAATGAATGAAGGAACCAAGGAGGCACAAACAGGCAGCCATCATCCATTCATTCATCAGACACTGAATGCTTAGTAGGTACCACGCACTGTGGTAGATGCTGAGAAGTTAATCATGCCCGGAGTCCTACCCCTCAGGGGGTTCATCACTGAGGCACGGGAGCGAGACACACAAATAGGCAGTTCTTATTTTGTCATTGGGGTGGGGGGCTGGGCATTGGAGCACACACTTGGAATTCTAGCACTAGGAGGCTGAGGCAGGAAGAGCCTGAGTTCAACACTAGCTCCACAGTGAGACCCTGTCTTAAAAATAAAAATAAAATAAGTACACAGCACATGGGAAGTGAAGACAGGAGGATCAAGAGTTCAAAGACAGCCTCAACCACATAGTGAGTTCAAGGCTAGCCTGGGCTACATAGTGAGGCCTTGTCTCGAACAATCCAAACAACAACAAAAGACATCACAGAGACACAGTGACAGCAATGTTTACGGGGCAGTTTGGAACTCCGACAAGGGAGGACTCAGTTTACCTAAGGAGGCTGAGACCATGGGGAGTCTTCTAGAGTAGTGATGCTTAAACATGACATGACAGCTTCCCGGGGGGACAGCACAGTCAATGACAAGACATAAAGAAATAAAAAAGAGTGTTTTGAGAAAGCAGCTAGGCGAGGAATTGTCATGATGGGGTGGGAGACTCAGGCCCCCCATCACCAGGGGGCTCAGGGTGAGATGACGGCTAGGTTAGGGGGATGAACTTAACACGTCCGCCATGACCCTGGATTCGTACACATGCCTCAAAGGAGGATTTGGATCGACCCCTGGGAAGCTGCTGGAACGTAGATTGTAGAGAGGAGGTCCAAGTCATGCCTCGGGTCCGTGTGAGTGCCATGCTTCTGAGCACAGGCGGGCTCCTCTAGCAGTAAAAGAAGGTGGAGTTCAGGGCCCCAAGACAGCGTGGAGCTCCTATAATCCCAGTTGCTTTGATTCTCTGCAGTCTGTGTGTAGCTCACACTGGGGCCTATGCAGCACCCGAAGCTGGAAAACGGAGGCTAGTCCCCGGGAGCACGGAGTATCCCGACATAACAGTGAAGAAGCAGTTACGGGCATACATGTGCGCTTGCCTGTATGTGTGTGTGTGTGTGTGTGTGTGTGTGTGTGTTGGGTACATGTGTACATATGTACAGAGGACAGCTTCAAGTGTCGTTCCTCAGGAGCCATCTGCCTGGAGCTCACCGAACAGACTAATTTGGCTGCCAGAATGAAACTCAGGTCCTTCTGACCAAGCTGTCCTCCCAGCTGAGATAGGTACTTCAAGGGACAATTTTATGCAAATCCTTAAGGTGTATTTGCAGGGATGTAGTAAATGGTAGCTATGACCCCACTGTTCCCAGCCTGGGTCAGGGTCTCAAGCTGCTTAACACCCCTCCACCATCAACTCATACTGAATCCTGTTCGATTCACTTTCTCTACAGCGTTGCTCAGTTCGTCAGCTGGGAAAGTGTACATCAATGTTTCCTCCATCCTGTCCTGTTTCACTCAGTGTCTCCACCAAGGATCCGCTCAGATTCAAAGCCATTTCCTTTAGGACTGCTTCTGGCCAGCCTGTCTTCTTCTGAGCCCCGTCTTGCATTTACTGACCATGTTGTTTATGAATACCTGTCTATTTTACTTTGGAGTAGATGTTTTGTTTCTTCCACTAACTTGTAAGCCCTGGAGGACAGGAATCAAGCCACACCCCTTTCCATACTCATGGCCCCATCCAATATCCTATTCCAGGTGAATAGTTGACACTGAACTTGTTTATAATGTGATAATTATCATTTTCTTAGCATCATAGAGTTGCAGCCCAGAGTTCTCTTTTTCCTCTTCTTGGGGAAAAAGAAAGCTTGGAGGAAGCGTGGCTGGGTGCAACCATTTTGGAGTAATGACACTATGAGACATTCCTCCCACAAATCGTAAACAGTATTTTACATGTGTTTCTGGGGAGCGTCAAGCCCGCTCAGGAACGAGCTATTTCACAGATCAAAAGGAGCATATGTGCAGCCCGCCATGGGGGATAGTTACGCTGCTAAGTTTAAAGGGAGAATGATCGAACATGCCAACCTGAAAGTAGAAATGGTTTCGTAGCACGTGGCTAGAAAGAAACATGAGCGACTTAATTTCTGGCTCTCAGGGCACATGTGCGGGTGAGCAGCACACGGGGTTTTTCACAAGGAGGAACTGGCACAAAATCAATAAGGAAAAGCAGTATTTCTTTACAGATCCAAAGGCATTTAAGGGAGCCAGCTTTGCCAAGGCACACAACTGTGTGGGATTGTAACTGGGCAGTTAAACCCACCATCTAAAATGGCAGCTGGGATTTTCCCAGAAGAGCTTCAGGGAGGAAAAATAGCTGCCGACTTCATTTCCATTTGTGGTGTGTGTGTGCGTGTGTGTGTGTGTGTGTGCACGAGTGCGTGTGAAACTATTTTCATGTTTGTTGTTGTTCCTCTCTGTTATCTTCCCTCATGGATGAAACAAGTGACTACTTCTTTTCAACCACATGGAAATCCACTCATCTACTGATACATATTATTGATTATTTATCAGAAATCAAACATGGGTTCAGAAGTGGGTATGGTACTATGTGTGCAATTCTAGCAGCTGAGAGTCAGAAGCAGGGCTGTGAGTTTTAGGCAAGCTTAGGCTAGGAAGACATTATCTCTTTTCTCTTCTTTCCTTTCCTTTCTTTTTTTCTTTTCTCTTTCTTTCTTTTCTTTTCTTTCCTTTCTTCTTCTTCTTCTTCTTTTTTTTTTTTTTTAAGATATGGTTTCCTGTAGCCCTGGTTGGCCTCAAACTTGTGACCTTGAACCTCTGAGCTTCTTGCCTCCACCTTCTGAGTGGAGCTATGGACATGTGCCATCACGCCTGGTTGCATGTGGCTCAGGGGATCAAACCCGGGGCTTTGTGCATGCTAGGCAAGCACTCTTGTCAACTGAGCTACATCCTCACCGTGAGATCTTGTATTTAAAAAGCAAAAACAACATCCCTAACATCTCTATGGTTTTAAGCACTGGGAATGCAGATGGAGACAAGAAAGACAGTCATTAACCTCCAGAAGCCTGTGCTCTAGAACATGCCCATGGGTTCTATCAGAAATAGACAGGCTGGGCATAGGTAACTGGTACCGCTAACGCCTTACTGCATTTGAAAGCATAACTCCATCAAATTAAAATATCTGCTTATGATTATCTCAACTCATATATGCCACATTCAGTGAAGGGTGTTTAAAAGGAATGGTTAGTAAGAAATACACAGCTGGGGCTGGAGAGATGGCTCAGTGATTAAGAGCACTGGCTGCTCTTCCAGAGGACCCAGGTTCAACTCCCAGCACCCACATGGCAGCTCACAACTGTCTGTAACTTCAGTTCTAGAGGATCTGACACCTTCACACAGACACATATGCAGGTAAAACATCAATGCACATAAAAATGAAATAAATAAAAAAAAAAGAAATACACAACCTGTAGACCAGGCTGGCTTATAAAGATCTACCTGCCTCTGCCTCCCGAGTGCTGGGATTAAAGACCTATGTCACCATGCCTGACTTTAATCTACTTTAAATCATTTCTTTTCTGTTGTCTCTCTCCAAGGCCCCAGTTCCACAACCTGACCTCTCACTTCTCCTCTGTAACATTTCCCGTCTCCCTCTTCACCACTTCCAGAGTGGCTTGTGTAAAGCACACATCACACCAAGCCATGGCTCTTCTAAGCTTCTACCTTCCCAGGCTGCAGGACGATGCTTACGTTTCTCAGCCTGGCCCTGGCTGACCTGAACAGCTGTGTTTCTGTTCCCTTCCTAGACCTCAGGCCCCAATCAGACCCAGACACAGAAGGACGCATAAAGGTCTTGGGTCATACAAATCGACCCTGGACTTCTCTCTCCAACACTTTCCTCTTTCTCTATAATTCTTTCCATCTTTCATGCTACTCAGCTGTCACTTCCCTGCTTAAGAGACTCTTGTGTGGCCTTACCTTCCCACCTTACGAGCAGTCTCATAGACAGGCCCTTGCAATGTTTTGTTTACTTGTGTGTCAGGAGGCTCCCTTGTGAGCACCTGAGTAGAGAGTAACTTACTCGTGGCCTGAGAGCATAGTACAGTGCCTGGCACACAGCAGGTGCTCTTTTCTGGTTTGGCTGCTGTACATTTGTGAATCGGGTGGCTTCAGCAATACAACAGTGGCCAGTATGATGAAGAATTTAACTTCACTCTTAAGAACAGTGAGTATTAGACATTCGAGCTAATGGGCTGCAGCTGATAAGATATTTCAAAACCACATTTTCCTCGTCAATGTTTCTGTGTGCTGTGCATCTGGAGACAGTTGGGAAGTTCAAATAAATGATTAGAGCATGTAAAACAGACCCATTAAGTAATGGGGATCATTTCCCGCAGAAGAGAAACTTGAAGAAACTTGATAATGGTTCTTAATGAAAGGAAAGATTGTGCTCTGAGGATGGCTAAGCCTTTCAAATTAAAAATAAAATAAAATAAAACCCTCACTGGTTTCCTATTGGGGTATGTAGTCCATTTCAACTTTCTATTATAAATTACTCACATAGGGCCAGCAAGATGGCCCGGTGGGTAAAGCTACTTGCCACTAAACCTGGTAACCTGAGTTTGCTCCCTGGGACTCACGTGGTGGAAAGAGAGAACCAACTCCCCACAAGTTGTCCTCTGTATATATGCATGTGCGTATATATACATACACACAACGATATATATACATATACATATACATATACATACACATACACATACACATACACATACATATACATATACATATATATATATATATTCTTTTTGTTTGTTTTTTTCTAGATAGGGTTTCTCTGTTGTAGCTATGGATGTCCTAGAACTCACTCTGTAGACCAGGCTGACCTTGAACTTACAGGGAGAGATCCATCTGCTTCTGCCTCCCGGGTGCTGGGATCAAAGGCGTATACCACCACCGTCCAGCAAAGAATGAAAAATCCAATTTTTAAAAAAATTGGAATGTCCATAGGTTGACCTTAAACTCCTGGGCTGAGGTGGTCCTCTGGCCTCAGTCTCGAGTCTTGTCGAGTATTCATCTATTTATAGGACCTGATATCAATCAAGTCCTATTTAGTTATTCTGACTTTGCCTCCAGAGTGATAGCACTTACTGTAGGGCCCAAAGAGCCAGGTCTTTTCCCTGCTATTTATTTATTTGTTTGTTTGTTTATGCAACCTTGTTTATCCTGCCTTGGGGATATTCATAGCGGAGTCACAGTCAGCATATAACAGGGGCAGCTTGTCATGTAACTCAAAGGCAACTCCAAAGTCTGTGCCAAAAAAGTAGGCATTCATCAGCTGGGCAGAAGATGGAGTGATGGAGCACTGAGCTGCACCGAACTGCACAGAGCTGCGGAGCACTGAGCTGCACCGAACTGCACAGAGCTGCAGAGGTCTGGGGCCAATTCAGGAGAACAGCAGTAGCCCACAGGAGCCCCTTAGGAAGGATGTAAATGAGTCACCCGAATTCTCAGGTTGAGTGAGATAACTTCTGCAAATTTTCTTTGAATCAACCCATGTCATCAGCGCTTGCACATTGGGCAGAACAGGAAGAAGAGAGGCAGCACTTTCTTGACAGTGTCTGGACCTTAGCAGGGTGATGATAAGATGTAGGGTTAGATGTGACTTTGCAAGAATCATACAGGTAGTGCATGAGTCCACTGTGTGTGCTGGAGGTGCAGGGGCAAATGGGTTTTCTTGGGAGAAAACACAGTGTTCCTGGAGCAAGTGTCCTTTGATATGGCCTCATTGGATACATCAGAAGGCAATGCTAATCAGTTTCACTTTGGCCTTATAGTCTGGGAAAATCAACTGCTTTTTAACATTGAGTTCCCAGGATAATCGGATGAATTATTGACACACTGCTTAAGGCCTGGAGTTTTAGTACGCATAACTTCTCTGACCTCATTTTTTGTCTGTCTGTCTGTCTGTTTCTCCAGATTCTCATTATGTAGCCCATATTGGCCTCAATTCACAGAGATCTGCTTGCCTCTGCCTCCTGAGTGCTGGGATTAAAGGTGTGCGCTGCTACCCTGCACCGCTGTTTCCTCCTCTTTAAAATAAATGTAATGTCATTATTCCATAGCGTAGGATTAAAACCAATGCATGGGAAAGACCTGGGCAGTGTCTAGTAGATAGCATTACACTTGCATTTATGTTAATGTACATATTATGAAGGGAAGGCAATTCAATTGATAAGAGCCTGGGGCGGGAGAAAAAAAAAGAACTGGTCCTCCATTAAGGTATTTTCTTAAGCGTGGTCCCTAGCAGTTGTAAACCCACAGCCAGGGAATTCAGAAGCTGATACCACAGAACTAGTGATCCAAGTCCACAAACAGAACTTAAGTTTAATCAGCCGGGACTGCCCTTATTTGCATGACCATTATTTGCATAGATCTGATTTGCATGCCAGAGATTATGTAACAAGAAATTAGGAGCGCTGCCATACCACCTTCTAGATCTGTCACTAGCCAATGTGGACTGTTTTCTTTCACATGACATAGGTTATATGCCAGGGAACGATGCAAAAGAGACTCACCCTGACTGTTAAAGGACTCCTTCCACAGAAACAGCCCATGGCCCACAATACTCATAGTTCATATCATACATTGTATTGTACCTGCCCTTCAACGGATTTTCATTTGCTACTTACTAATTCTTCCCTGGTTGCTGTAGTAACTGGTATCAGATGGCTGGATACATTTTTAATGAGGTAATTTAATATTTGCTAGGGGGAATAGTCCCAAACCAATTAAAAACAGAGGCTTGGTACTTAAGTCTACAGTAAATGTTGAGGAAACTGAGAGGGTGCACTTAGTGGAATACGTGGTTTAATCTCTGAAGAGAAGAAGCATTTCAGGAAGAGAGAGTCAAAGCATCTCTCTACACAGTGGATGGGAAGGGAGAGGAAGGTTATGTGTGACAGTAACAGAAATGTCATTGGAGAGTTAAATTGGGGAATGTCACATAGAAGGCAGGTAGTAGGGGCAGTGACTCTTAAGTAGAATCAAGAGATGAGACTAATGTAATCAGAAACTTTAAAACTACATAATGTATGCTATTAGTGACTCCATACTGAATAAATGTAAGAAAATAAGAGCCAAATTCCTGACCTGTAGCCACCTTCTAGCAGTGGCCGTACTTACAATGGTGGCTTTAACCAATAATGAACCATTTAGTATAAAGATACATAAAGAAAATGAAAGGAGTGTAATGTTTTAGGTACTGGGACAGTATGTCAAAAGTACATGTGTATAAGGTCGAGTCCTAGCAAATAGCCACTTTGGGGGGTTAAAAATTCATCAGATTTTATCAATTTCATACAGCCCAACCTGATACATTGAAGTTAATTGACACTAAATCAAACCACTTATATGACCTTGCCTTTTACTGCCTTTTAACTATGACCATAAAATAAAATTGGCCAATTTTATGTCTTAGCCTCTTTGACCTTCCAGAATTTTTACACGCTAGGTGCTAAATAAGTGTTTTGTTAATTGAGTGGTATTTTCTGTTATCCTCTCAAAAGTTAGGTCTGAATTTTGCTGTGCTACTTAAATTCCTAGGCTGTCCCTAAACTATAATTAATAAAGTGTTGGCTTCATTTCAATTTTCATGATTTAGATAAATCTTTCCTGTTTCTTGTTTGGGCAACACTGGGAAGCTAATTAATATATTATTAATATATTTTTCAGGCAAACAAGACTCTGCTTGCTCACGTAGCCATGACAAGAATAAATTCAGGTCAGAAATATTTTTGCAATTATGGGAAAATGTTATTATAATAATGAAAAATTATTGTTTATGTAATCCAGCTCTGCACATTAAAACACATTATAGACTAACAAACAAGGTGAATGGCAACCGGGCAAGCTCTTTCCCAAAGGTGCCAATTACTCAGACCCCAGCTGGAGCATCAACGTGCCCTGCAATGAACTCAAAAAGATAACTTCTGGGCATACCAGAAGAGCTTCATTATTATCATTTGTTATTATTGGTAAAAGGTTTCATAAGAGTTGTAGTTGATTCCAAACTAAGCAGCCAATTCTGGGATAACTGAGATGGTGGCATGAATTCTTTTTCCACTCACAAATTCTAACGTTTCTGGGGCTAGGGATGTAGCTCAGTTGATAGAGTGCTCGCCTGGCAGGCATGGTCTTGGGGTGATCCCCAGCACCACAGAAACGGTATGTGGAGGTGCATGCCTGTAATCTTAGCCTTTGGGAGGCAGAAGGATCAGAAGTTCAAGGTTATCTTCAGCTATGTAGTGAGTTCCAGGCCAGCGTGGGCTACAAGAGACCTAGTCTCAAAAAGTCGGGGTGGGCTGGGAATGAATAGTGTGCTTGCCTAGCATGTGTGAGGCTCCAAATCCAGTTCCCAGCTCCAGGAGGAGAAAAAGTCTATTTTCTACAGTAGTCTAAGAGATGGGGACTGATCAAGGAAGGCTGAACAACCCATGAGTTATACCACCTCTCTGGACCCCAGTTCTCCTTACTAGTTAGCTTCCTCCCAGAGGGCTTCATTCCTGCCTTTTGTTGTTGTTGTGTGGATAAATGGGCACCACCTTAAAGTGTTGTGGAGCCAGAGCCAGAAGTACATTACTGGGGTTTGGTGGACCTAGAGCTGGGAGAGCAGCCATGCCACACACGATTCTGAGAAAACAGAATTGCTTTCAGTTTTGAAGAGAACCACAAACCCTCTGTGTCTGAATCCCTTATATGAATCAAACCTGTGGGTAAGTGAGGAGTCGAGATACCAACAACCTATCCCCTACCCATCTGAGCTTCTCCCTTTTCCTTTTTGGACAGAGCATTTACAATCCTGCCTGATTTGAGCCATCCCATGAGACCCCAACCCCAGGTCACAGGCTCTATGTGTGAGGCAATATATTTGTCCAATGTAATTGCCCAGCTCAGGGCGATGCTGATTATAGTTTAGACCATCCAGGGCAAGAACACCTCCAAACACACCTATAGGTAATCGCCAGTCACACAGCCCAGAGGTGAGCAGCTGGAGAAGGAATTAGCATATCTCTGGAGTCACGTTCCAGTGGTTTTGTTCAAGAGTTCTGATTCAAGTTGACAAAGATATGGAAAATACTTATAGAACTAGGTAATTCTGCATTTCCCCTTTTAACTCATTGAAAGCTCCCCATTTGGAGGGGTCTGAGAGGAGTGTGGGAGAAAAAGGAGCTGCTGGCAGGTGATGGGGAGGTGTGTTGTTAGGAAAATTGCCTGAAATTTGAGGTTAGGGGTGCGGGTGTGTGCCAGGACTGTAATACATGGAATTATTTAGGGCTGGGGATGCTCATGAAAGGGCAGGAGCCTGCTTCAGAAGTTGGCTTGGGGTGAGGGCTCTGAGCCAATCCAGGAACAACACAGCTCTAATCCAGTATAACAATAAATCCCTCACACGAGTGTGCATTCATCATTACCACTATAATCACAATCTGCTCTCAACGATGCCAGTACTGTAATACTTCTGGATCTTTTCTCCAACTTTCCGTTTCTGAAAATGATTTCTAACACACACCAAAAGGGAAGCAATCAGAAGCTATTCTTGTCGATGGCTGTTTACATAACTGAAGTTATCCTTTGTTTGGGAGGGCAGAGTCTTTTAAAAAAACATGTATCGAGGAGCAACACATCATGTCCTTGGAAATCAACCTGTTGTTAACCTTTTAAAAGACGGTTCCCAAACAAGTCATCTGGCCAAAAAATAAAACATCCGATTTGCCAGTGAATTAAAATATAACAAAACAGAAAAGCATTTAAAAAACGATTAAAACAGGAACTGGGGAGACTGCTTGGTCCCTAAAGCATCTGCCACGCAAACATGATGCCCGGCACCCGTGTTAAGTCTGGGCCTGTCTGGAAACCCAGAGCTCGGAACGTGGAGAACGGAAGTTCAGTCAGTGAGTGCCAGGCTTAGTGAAAGATGACCTCAGACATAAGGTGTAGAGACAAGAGGAAGACATCCACGTCTCCTCCGGCCTTGGCACACGCTCCACACACGTGCATACTCCCAAGAATGGACTCACTCACAACCAGCTCAGGGATTTACTTTCAGGTGCGTGTGGAGAGGAGCTCGTCATTTAGTCCAGGCTGGTCTTGGTTTGTGACCCTCCTGCCTCTGCCTGTCAAGTGCTGAGACCACAGGGGTGCACTACCACACCCAGGTAAGGATTTAAAAAAAAGGTTTATTTTAGTGTCTGTCTGTGAGTGGAGTGTGTGAATGTGTGTGTGTGTGTGTGTGTGTGTGAGAGAGAGAGAGAGAGAGAGAGAGAGAGAGAGAGAGAGAGAGAGAGAGAGAGGGGAGAGAACAGGTGCTCTCATAAGCTAGAGGTATCAGATTCCCTGGAGCTGGAGTTACAGGTGACTGCGAGGTGCCCGACGTGGGTGCTGGGAACCAGACTCGGGTCCTCTGGAAGAGCAGCACACGCTTTTAACTGTGGATCCATTTCTCCAGCTCCAGTTTTGTTTTTTTTTTGTTGTTGTTGCTTTTTTTTTTTTTATGTGCTAAAAAGTAATGTTTTCTCACATTCTGTACAAGTTCCTTTCAGTGAGAGAGCAGTGCTGTCTAAGGGCCCATGAACCCATGGGGTGCCTCGTTCAGTTAGATAATCTGCCAGCTGGGAAGCAAAGAAAGACACTCACAATTCAAACTGTGGGGAAACTTACAAGCTGAAAACCAAGTTACAAGGAAACATGACCAACTTTAACTTTTAGGTCTGATGTGGTCTTGTTATGCTCGGTCAAAAAGTAGAAAATGTACAAATACAGAGAATAACAACAAACCCATCACTGGATGGATTTAGTTTTGTTTGTTTGATTTTGCTATATAGCCCGGGATGGCTTGGTACTCACTTTGTAGCCCAGGTTGGCCTTGAATGCCAAGAACCTTATGCCTCTGCCTCTCAAATGCTAGGATTGCAGGTGTGCACACCACCACACCTAGCTTACCCTTTCTTTTGAGACAGTCTCTTGTGTGGCCTGGATTGGCTTTGAACTCATGACTTTTTTTTGCCCCAGCCTCTCCAGTGCTGGGATTAAGGGTGGGCACCACCATGCCTCTATTTCATAGACACTGTGTTTCAGAGGGGTGGTGAAAATCAAGGCTCCAAATCTAGGAGCAGCTCTTGGGATCGAGCACCTTTGGTTAATTCAGTTTTCTCCCTTCACTGAGCTGTTGTCTCCATTCACCTCCATTTGCTGAGGCATAGCAGTACTTGGGGGTGCTAAGGGTTGCGGCAGATGTGGAGACCTCTTTGCCCTTCAGCAGTTTACAGTCAATTCGGAAGTGGTACATATATGCTCAACTGTAATGTAAGACCGACGAGACCACCTGGATAAACAGAATCCCTCTATCCTGGAGAGGAGTGGGGAGAGGGTATGCGTTTGAGGCTAGCCCTTGAAGGCCGGCTAGGATTTTGGAGGGTATTGTGAGGGTCCTGGGGAAGTTGAAGAGAGAACAGAAGCCCTTTGTTCTGCAGTAGAGAACAGAGGAGTTCCCTGGAGCTATGTGTGTGTGTCTCCAACTCCACGGGTGTGCTTTCACTGTAAAAACTGTTGAGAGGCCTGCAGCTTATGGATGGAAAGGTCACTGTCCCAAATTCTATAATTTTCTATTTCAACTGTGCTACAGAGGGATCCTTACTGAACTTTTATGTATCACCAAGTTGCCTTCTAAACCCTAGAGTCATATAATACAGTCATAATTTCTTTAGGAGAACATGTTGTAGTTTACAAATTGCTTTTTTTATACCCATTATTACATTTGCTCCATTTAACAGCCCTGTGCCACTCCAGGCATATCTCTGCAAGCTCTTCCTTCTGACAGCAACCACTGGTTTTAGAACCCACCCATTAGAGAAAGCAGAAAACTTCCCACAGCAGCTGTTTTGCGCTAGAAGCCCGAGCCGGTTGAAGCCAGCAACTCAGGAGAAATGGGAGGAGAGGGCCCCACACAGACAGACACTGGGAGTCCCTGGAGGCTGAGATGGTGGCTTTGGGAACTGGCCACTGTAGAAGGGGACAAATGCACAGCAGAAGTGAGACTGGGAACCAGGCAGGAGGCAGGAGAAGGTCCTCAGTGTGGTGTAGGTAAATAGTAGGTGCACACTGAGTGCTCACCTCAGCTACCCAGCTACCGGTAGGGCTGGTGTGTAGCTTCAACAGTGCCCTATGACAATTCAAAATGTTATGAAACACAGGACAGAGGTGGGGGATCTTTTTGGTTTTGAGACAAGGTCACATGTAGCCAGGCTAACCTGGAACTCCTGAACTTCCCAAGTGCTGAGATTAGGGGTGAGTACTACCACACTCAACTCTAAAAAAGAACAACTTTTTTATAATGTTAGGGGCCCAAAAACTGGGACCTCAGAATCTTCCCAGAGAGGTATGCTCATCTGTTTGATGTATCTGCCTTCTGTCTCATTCCAGAACATTCCATCCATCATAAAAAGCCTATCCTGAAGTGGTGCACTTTGGCAACTGCTTTGTGGAAGGGGAAACAATCAGGATGCTGTTATTGTTGCAGTTTAGCCAGGATAAATCTGATGGATGTTGGCAGCATCAACATATCATTTAGCCTGCCGAAAATCAGTTTACTTTCCTACTTAGAGACACGATGTGAAATGAGATTAATCCGGTTGCCGTAGAGTGAATTCAGCTGAACAAATCCCTCTGCAACTCATTTGAATCAAAACCCACATGGCAGCAGAGTGCTGTCTCCAGCGCCTGAGCAAACGCATTGATCTCAGGTTTATTCACAGCGAAACACATCAGAGCCACTGTCGATGACAGCGAACTCTTCTGTCCTTAGGCAAGGGTCACAATCGAGATGTTGCAGTGAAACTTAGCCTAAGGATGATTGTACAGGCTAGACTATACACTCAGCCAAGATCCACAACTCCCTGGAGGAAGACCAGAGAATAAACACCAACAAAGCTGTGAATGTTCTCCATCCACTTTCTGCTTTCCACGGCCAAAAGGGCAGTCTGCACACAGGATACATTTAATAAATATGTTTTGGTGGTAATTCATGCTGGCAGGCAAGACTCCCAAGGGGTCCAGAAGGTCACAAAGGGGTGCAAAGATTGGCGAGAGATGCTGGCCATGGCAAGCTAATGGAACCGCACTTCTGTAACCTGACAACAGGGCCGCTGGGTGGGGCATGGTGGGGGTGTTCTAGGGAGGAAGAAAGAAAGCCACTAGGGTGAAGGGGAACAAGGGAGGTTGGGAATGGGGACAACATGGTGACATGAATGGATTTTAAGGAACCCACGGGTCCTTGAGAAATCTTTCTCTGCAAAGTTTAAAGCTGAAGAGGAGACAGTCTCTTTGAAAGGTCTTAGCTTCCCTATTGGAGGGACCTCTCCAGTTCTCTCCAGGCTCTTACCCCATGCTTTGCAGTAGCTAGGGTCAGGACTCAGCTTGCTTCTTGGCTGCCTCTCTCTATAGTTGGGAGCACTCCATCCCTTCTTGCAAGTCAACCATTGTTCTGTGGACTCAGCAGAAGCCTCTCGTTTGTGGGGAGGGATGTAAGAGGCTCACTGGAGCTGAACACTCAGCTGACCCTGCCATGGGTCACCCTCTGCAGCTGGCGTGGCTAAGAGATGGCCCAGTTTTAGCCAGTGGATTCTGCCTGCTTACTGGACTTACCTGAAATCCCTCCTGCTAATGCTAAACATACTTTCTTCTTTTTCAGGTCTTACAAGATGTTGGGATCATAAGAATCGATTCTACTGCCTACCTCCCCCCATGTCTCCCCCCAGACCCCAGCCCTCCTTAGCAATCACCTGGCATCTAGTCCCTGAACCCCAGCCCTGCTACCTAAACTGACTGCATAGAGCATTGGGTACAACCTGTCCTGGCTACTGCCTCTTACCTGCAGTAGGATTCTCCACTCTCTGCCCAGACCCCTAACATTACTCTGACCACTGCCAGTTTGTTTTTCTTTGTCTGGTCATATGCCTGGCTCTATTTTCCTACATCATGACCCATGTGTCCCCTAGAAACCATATACCTCTACAGAAGGGTTTCTCAACCTCGTTGCCATTGACATCTAAGCCAGCAACTGTGGGGACCATTTTGTGCAGTTCAGTTTATCAGGCTCTCCAGCTTCTACCCCCACCAGCAGTATCCCATGTCCAAATGATGACAATCAGAACCATCTCCTGGCATTGCCAAATATCCCTCTTGGAGATGGGTTGTGTAGAACACGTGATCTGTAAACACCTAGTGAGGCAAGGGTATTTTAGAGGCCAGTGATGTACACATTGAGAAAAGGCTGTGTATACTGGGAACATTTAAATCTGGTAAACTCATTACTAATGATTCTCTATACTGTCAAAAACATCACAAGGGTGGGGCTGGTGAACTTTGTGTTAGGGTGCAGTGTGGCCTACATCAGGCCTTCCCAGCTGCTACTGTGCACAGAAGTCACCAGGAAAGGCTGTCAGATTCGAAAGGTTTGGGAAAGGGACTGAAAGCCTCTCTGTCTGTCTGTCTGTCTGTCTGTCTGTCTTCTGGTGTATTGGAGGGAATTGACTTCAGAGGATTTCTCTTGGGCTCACAGGCAGCTAATGCTACTGATCCTGGATCACACTGCTGCATCAAACACAGAGACTCCAGTTCCCAGTCTCCCGTGAGAGCTGAAGGAGAGACTATGAAGCTCAAGGTCTCAAGAATAAGGTTAGAACTTGCATTCGAGTGACGGGCTAGAGGGGGGTGGGTGCTCCACGCACCTTCCTGAAATTAAGCAAACTGCTCTGGGATGTTTTGAAATAGACACTTGCATTAGCTTGAAATTATATATTGAAGATCCACGAGTCCTCTGTTTCAGCCTAAAAAGATGATCTTCAACTTTCCAGTTTGTTAAGACTTTCAGAGGTTTCCAGGAGTCTGATAGACCCCAAAGCACAAAGTGTTTGTTGTCCATGTGCTGCCATTAGTGCAAGAAGAGGGCAGGGTGAGGGTGGGGCTAGAGGGGAAGGAGTGAAGAGGGCCACTTGATTTAAACTTTCTACTATTAACACGTCTTTCTGTAAGGCAGTTTGGGTGGTAGTGCCCCCTCCCCCCAATTCTGGGAATGGAGACCGAGGGCCTTGAGCATGTCAGGGGAGTGCTCTGCCATATCAAGAATATATATATTCACATACACATATTATATACATTAAGTATATAATTACATACATTAGGCGTATGAATGTTTTGTTTGCATGTATGTCTATGTATCACATGTATCATATCTCTCTGATGTCCACAGGAGCCAGAAGAAGGTGTTGGATCCCCTGAAACTGGAGTCACAGATAATCGTGAGCTGCAATGTGGGTGCTGGGAATTGAGTCTGGTCCTTTGGGAGAGCAGTGCTCTTGGCTGCTGAGCCATCTCTCTAGTTCAAGTTCGAATGTTTAAGTGTTAGTTCTTGGTTGGAGGAGATGGCTAAGTCTGTAAAGAGCTTGCTGCACTTGAATGAGGACCTAAGTTGGGTCTCTCAGAACCCATGAAAAAGGCTGGGCACAGTAACCTGTACCTGTAATCCCTGCATTAGAGAGGCAGAGACAAAAGAACTCCAGGGGCTTGGTGGCCAGCCAGTAGCCAAACTGGTAAGTTCCAGATTCAGTGAGAGACTGTCGCAAAATATAAGATGTAAAATGATTCGGGAACACATCTGACATCAACCTCCTGCCTAAACACACACACACACACACACACACACACACACACACACACCTGTACACCCATATGTGTGCGTGTGACACGCACAGACACACACACACACACACACACCTGTACACCCATGTGTGTGCGTGTGACACGCACAGACACACACACACACACACACAAAGAGGTTGCAGTTCTCTTTCTTTTCACATCAATGCAACACCATCTTATCATCTTCCTTCATTCCTTCTTCCCTCCCTCCCTCCCTCTGTCCTTCTTTTTCTCTTCTCTTTCTCTCTCTCTCTCTCTCTCTCTTTCTTTCTTCCTTCCTTCCTTCCTTCCTTCCTTCCTTCCTTCCTTTCTTTCTTTCTTTCTTTCTTTCTTTCTTTCTTTCTTTCTTTCTTTCTTTCTCTCTTTCTTTCTTTCCAGGGTCTCACCATGTACCCTGGCTGGGGTAGAACTTGCTATGTAGACCACCCATGCCTCTATCTCCCAACTGCTGCCCATTTTCTTACAAATCTAGAATTCTCAGTCATGTTGGAGAATCTCCAGGAACACGACAAAGAAATTCATCATGGAAATTAAAGCATAGAGATCTTTTGGCCCTGGTTACCCGAAAGCCATTCCTAATTCACATGCTCATTATACCATTCAAGAGTCACCTTCAATTGGTCTCACAAAGAAGAAAGGCCTTATGGCATTTACTCAAATGGCAAATAATTTTACTCAAAAATTATATTAACCCCACACAATATTATTACAACACCAAATCAGATAACCCAGTCATATCTTTAAAGGAGTTGCACATATGAATGGCCACGAGCTGTAACACGCTGTGATAAGGGTAATCAGATCTTCTGAAAGCTGCCCAGAGCCTGACACAAAAATTATCCTCCTCTCACACAATGCTGCCTGAGTTAACATTGACTTTGGGTTTTGTGTACACCGAAGTCTCTGCATCACATCGAAAAGGAAATGGCCATTTCTGTTTGTGACTGTTTTACAGTGAGGTCCTAGTGTGTCTAAAGATACCGATTTCTCCAGGGCTGCAGATGACTTGCAGATAGGAAAGAGAACACAGCACCAATGCCTTTGAGGCCAGGGATCAGTTTGAGATCAGCTGCGCTGCTACTCCAGCTGATGAGCACTCCCTTCCCCCCAGGGAGGGAGAGCTAATCTGCCCCTTCTGGAATATTCTGACTGCTTGCTATCACTATGATCAAATGTAATAAGGAAAAATGTCAGTTAAGCCTCAGTGCCTAGTGTTCTCCCTCCCTTTCTCTCTCTCTTTCTCTCTCTCTACACACACACACACACACACACACACACACACACACACACACACACACGGGGAGGGCAAGGAAGATTGTGATCAGCAGCAGCACATGAGAACTCAGGGGTTCTAACTGACCACAGTTTCAGTGTGAGTCAGCAGTGTGACATAACTGCCACAGAGGCTGAGGCAGTCAGTCGTGGGCCGAGTTAATAGAAGTAGAGGGAGAAGGTCCAGGGAAGAATTACCCTGTGGTATTTGCACTATCAGAGCTCTGTTGCAGTCCAGGGACCTTGGCTAAAGAACGGTTCTAAACTGGAATCCTTCCAGAGAGAGCCACTTCAGATGATGGCAGCATGCAAAACTGCACCCCAGGAGTTAAACAAACAGAACCGAGGATGTTCTTGCTTGGAAAAGAAGAGTCCGAGGCACATGATGGAGTGGGGAGGCTCTAGAGGCTCCTTGCTTCCAAGCACAGAAACTTAATTTCTGGATTCCCCAATGTAAAATACTACATGAGGGCCTTCTCAAATTTTGCTTGCAAAATCAACATTTCCAGTAAATCACACCCCATTTTTCTCATGATTTCCTTAACATGTAAAAAGTTCTGGATGGGGCCATAGAAATGGCTCAGTCAGTAAAGCACCTGTCTCTCAAGCACGAGGACCTGAGTTCAGATCCCCAACATCCTCATAAAAACCAGGCACAGGGTCTGTGATCCCAGCACTGGGTGGAGCAGAGGCATGTGGATCCCTAGAGCTGGCTGGAGAACCAGCCTGGCTACTCAGTGAGCTCCAGGTTCAGGGAGGGACCTTATTTCAAAAACCAAGGTAAAGGGAGCTAGAGAGATGGCTCAGTGATTAAGAGTAGTCTGCTGCTCTAGCAAAAGACTGCAGTTCTGGTGCCAGCATCCATGTCGGGAGGCTCACAACTGCCTATAACTCCAATTCCAGGGGATCTAATCTCCCTTCTGACTTCTGTGGGCACCACATACATGTACACACACACACACACACACACACACACTCCTGGATGCACCAGTGCCTCCCTCTGTCCTCGGGTACGCCTTCTCCAAGAATCCCCACCTCCAGCCATTTTCTCTGCGGTCTCCTTATCATGGACGTCACACTGCAGTGCCATTTTCTTCCACTCCTATCTTTCATGAGATTATTCATACCCCAGTGAAGAGGACTCTGTTACGGCTTTGATTTTTATCCTCCTAAATGTTCTCAGTTCATCCGGGTCCTGATCAACAAGAGACTGAGGGAATTTCTGCAGACAGCAGCCAAAAGATGAATTAAAGTATCCGGGCAGGTAATCCTTTATAACATCTACATGACGAAGCATCTCGGCTACTCTCCTGATGCTAATAACTGCTTCTACCCTTCAGTTTATGATGTGATGTGAGCTGACAGCGCTGGCTGTGGCACACATCTTATTCCTTACATCTTCATTTTCACGTGGAGGTTGCTCATCCACATGGTCGGAAACCAGCCTTGTGATTTTCTCTTCTTCCAGGCAGGGGGCCCCTTCACTTCACAGTTGTCCTTTAACTTATTTGGGTATTTGTGGGGTGCCATGTGTTACAATGCTGTACGGGCCCTTGGTTCATGAAACGTATTGTGGTCTATTTATAAATATTGATCCAAGAAATCAAAATGCCACAGAATGAGTTTGTTAAATAAGAAAGGACCATGTAAAGCGTTTTCCCCCCAATGAGATGCTGCATGTTTTACGTTCTAGAAAAAATACACAAAAGCCTTTGGGGTGGCCATGCATGAATCTTCCAGAATCTCCTGCATGTTGGGTTAGAGAACAATGTCCCTCTGTTCAAAGACGGAGAGTGGACGCGGCACCCTGAACCACCTGAGATGCTGAGAATAGAACACAACATACAGGAGCTTTATCCATGCTCCGTCACTCTCATTGCAGTGTGGGTGTTAGCTCCAACAGTCCCACCACTGGCACGGTAGAAACTGTACGCTTAATTGGGAGATGTGGATATGATCCCATGGCCTAAAGTTAGCTTAGAAAGCAGGACAACTGAGAAACACAACCTTGACTTCCCATCATCAACAGCAAATCACAAATACAGTCAGTTACCTCTGGCTAGCTAGCTTGTCTGTGCCAATGGCCCTCGGGCAAGGGACGACTATGTCCTTCCTTGGTCTCGGGGCTCACGATTCTCCAGCTGCCAAGCTCAGCTCTCCAACTGTCAGGCTCATCAGAGATAAAGGATGTGTGTGTGTGAGTGTGTGAGTGTGTGTGTGTGTGTGAGGCCAGAGGTTGTTGTCAGTGTCTTCCTCAATTGCTCTTTACCTTACTTTTTTGAGACAGGGTCTCTTAATGAACCTAGAACTCTTTGATTCAGCAAAACCAGCTAGCCAGTGAGCTCCATGGATTCTTTTATCTCCTTTCCCAGAACCAGAATTATAGGCACACGCATCTACACTTAACCTTTTCTGTGGGTCCTAGGGATCCAAACTCTGGTCCTTAGGCTTGAGTGGTGAGTACTTTACCAACTTGAGCCATCTTCTCAGCCTCAAGGATATATATAATTCTTAGTGAAAAATCATGTGGAAGGCATTGTGTCCTTCCAGACGAACAACCTCTTTAGGAAGACAGGGTCTATCAGCTCTAAATAAGTCCATCAGCATTACTTATGTCCATGTTGCACTCTGAACTGCCCATGAGGGATAATAAAATGGTGTGCTACGGAGCAACGGGGTCAGGAGATAATTGCTGTGAAGTAGCCCTGCAGCAAATGAGGTGCCTGGCAGAATGACACACAGTGGCCTGCAAAGGCACTGCTGATATTTATTGTTCCTAATAAGATTTGGGTCTTGCAAAGGAATCCATCAAGATGGGCTCAGACGCCAGCTCTCATGACTTATAAGGAAGGGTGAGGAGTCTTGCCCTGTAGAGCAAAAAGAGTCACTTACCATCTGTTTCCAGTGGGATACTTGATTCCCAACAGAAAACCAGAGGGTGTCAGTGAACAAGTGCTCTCGGTGACCTCTCTCTGGACCAGAGGAAACTGAGGCCCAGAGGAGTTGTGACCTGCTCAAGGTCGCATAGCTATTTCTCTCAGGTAGAGCCAGAATTCAGATCTGCAGAAGCCGGGTGAGGGTTCTCCTCCCATGATGAGAGCATGACATGCCCAGAACAACATGGGGGAAGGGTCCCAGCAGTGTTAGCAAAGTCAACTTAAACTTTGCTTTTCCCTTTCTGCGACATTAGAGGTTAAGACATGTGGTTTACCTGCCTTGAAGACCTTACCTAGATCAAATGAGATAGCGTGCGAAAACCCAGCTTTAAAACTGTGTTGGGTTCAGAGTAAAATAAATCTAGAGAAATTTTCCTGTTGGGCTTCAGTGAACGGACACTTGGGGAACAATCCATGTGGAAAGGTAGAAGGTTGAGTGCAGGCATGGGTTTCCCCCTGGGGTGGCACTCCCTTCCCCCTCCTCTCCCACCACTAAGAACCTTGTGCTGTGGGTATCAGCGTTATTTACAGGCAATTAAAATAGTTGATATAAAAGGTATTAAAATTTGTCAGTTTTCCTAGATTTCGTATATGATTGAGTTCTGCTTGCTACAACCACTTACTGATTGAATAATACACATCTTGGTAACAATTTTATGTAAGGGAAGAGAGGCTTTGTGAGTATGTGAGTGTATGTACATATGTATGGTTTCCAGAGGTCACCATCAGGTGTCTTTATCAATTGTTTTAATTCTATTTATTCTATTTATTTTGAAATAGGATCTCTCACTGAACCTGGAGTTTGATTCTCTTCGGCTGGCTGAGCAGCAAGGATCAGGAGTCTTCCTGTCTCTGCCTCCCCAGCTCTGAGCTCTGAGATTACAGGTATGAACTGCCAAGCCAGGCACGCCAGGAATCCAAACTCAGGACACTTTACCCACTGAGCCATCTTCCTCACCCTGACTTCACACTTCGCTCCTTTACAAAGGACTAAAACCTCCAACTTACAAACGGTGAGCAGAAATCTCAAGTTACAAATCAGCCATTTCCCTCTATTCATGTTCTCCCCTAATAATATTTCTTCATTATTTAGATTCTTCTGGAAATTCATAATTAACAAAAGAACTATCTGCTCATTATTGGCTGAGTTCCCACAGAGTTCTCAACAGTTTGTGTCTAATATTTTCCCATAAAGCATTGGAGAAAAGACTCAAATCATAAACCATTTGTAGACTGACACGCTAAACCAGTGGTTCTGGAAGGCTGAGGGGTGAAGAGGAGAAAAAAAAAAGAAAGAAAAAGAAAAGAGAAAATGTTCTTCATGACCAATCGATCAATTAGGCTGCTTTTCATTAAAAAAATACGAAAAGGCAGAAGCAATTTAGCAACGATAGTTTTAGGAATGCATAAAAACATTAATAATGCCGGTTCCTTTTACCCACTTATTTTTAGTTTTCTTTAGAAAATTACACTTGAGAGCCTTCTGTAATGGCAATTTAAGGAGCAGATAAGACAGCCCTGGAACCTGCTTGTAATGCTAATGAAGGGCTTGGATCAATCCCTAGTTGGGGAGGCTTTTCTGGATAAAACTGTGTGTTTCTAAAGTCACAGACTGACTTAGGCAAGCTCTGAGTGCCGGAGATAACCAGCCGGGGGGGCATTACTACCAACAGCAGACATCCATCGTTCTACAAGGAAACCCGCTGTGGCCTTTATGAATTGGACAGAGCTTATACTTCAGTGTTTGAGTGGGAAAACCTTTTGTGGTTACAGGAATGTGAAAAATGAGAAGGGCTGCCTCCCTGACTCTATCAAAATATCATGTTCTGCCCGAGGCTCCGAGGTCTCATAACTCCTCTCCTGTATTAGTCTTTTCCACTTCCTGCCCCTGCCTTCTCGCCCTCCCTCCTCACTCCCAACTCTTCCAGGATCTTAAGTTTCTCGAGGGCCCTGAGCCGATTGAATTCGGTAATATCCGAATCTACGATCCGCAGACTGTTGTTCTCATTCAAAAGACCCAAACTTGCACTGTGTTTGGGTAGCCATGCTAGATTTTCAACTTTAACAATGGGCTCTCTTTGCGGATTTCCATTCAGATTCCGCCATGTCTCTCTTCCTTCCACATGCCAGTCTTCAACAGAGAATGTTCTGGAATCAGGCTCAAATTCTGGCTCTACCGTGAGGGACCTTGCGTGTGGCATTTTGACCTCTTTGCTCCTTCGCTTTCTTGTATGTGAAGGAATGATATCGCTGGCTCTCTCTTGGCTATGCTGGGAGAAGTAAACAATTTAATGCCTGCGGAGACTTTGACACGTGAGGCCATGAGGTGGAGTTTACAAGCAATGTGAGAGGGAGAGTAGCGGATGAGCCACGAGGCAGTAACAGCGACGCCACCAACAATACATTGTTTTGGAAACGTGTATGAATTATTCAATTCTCAGACAACCCCACTAGCACCCTCATTATGCTCCCTTTGCAGCTCAAGAAACAAAAACAGACTGAATTCCTGTTCAGTTCACTCAGCAAATGGTGGGCTGGGCTCAGATTTAGGCTGTTTGGCCCCACAGCAAGTACTCAGCCAGTGTAACTTACTATGATCACCGCTCCGTGAACGATGCACTCAATAGATACGGCCGCGTCACTAATGGCGACTGCGCACGTCTTACGCAGCTTCAAGTATATTAGAAATAGATGTGAGCACCGATGGAATACTGATTCGGGCAAGGACTAGGACCTAAAATCATCAGGTGGAAGCAGTTGGAAACAGTGCCAAAATGTCACCCCCTCCTCTGATTACTTGTTAATTGTAAGAGGGAAACAAGTGCCTTTATAATGAGAAAGAGAGAGGGAGAGTGTGTGTGGGGGGGGAATCCCCAGAGCAAAATCAACGCCTAGAGCCAGAATCAAACTTGGCATCATGAATGATGGAACAATCCAGAATGATGTGCCTCCTGATACGATGCAATATGGAGCATCCCGTGGCACCGTATGAAAAATGTTCAATCAGGATCTCAACATGAGCCGGCGAGAGTGGTAAGCATGCTTGCTGCTAATCCTGATGACCTGAGTTCGATCTCCGAATCCCACATGGTAGAAGAAGAGAACCAGCTCTCATGAGTTACCCATGTACACATGTGCAGTCTGATATGTGTATATACCCACACATATACACACAGAGTAAATAAGGACACATAAACAGCAATCTCCACACGCTTCTAGTCCTAACGTGGAGGCCATGTGAAAAGCAAGAGACAGAGTGAGAGATGAGCCACGAGGCAACCACCCATTCAGAATGTGGGCATTTCTGCAAGGTCATTGGCCTAACTTGGAAAAAAAAATTCCAGTTTTGAATAGATGTAAAGATTAGATTCTGGCTTTTTGAAATAATTGTGTAGGTGGCAGTTGGGGGGCAAAACAAGGAAGGTTAATACAGACTAGTTATTAGGTGGTAGATATTAAGGACTTCTGCCTTCGTAGGTATAATGATACTCTCGTGGTTATACGAGAGAAAGTTCTTGTTCTTGGGTGGGAACTGAATTATTCAGGAGTGAACCGTCGTTCATCTGCAACTTACAAGAAATTCAGAGAGAAACATACAAATCAGAGTGAGTGTGAAGGTTATGTTAGTGAGCCTAAGTGAGGCGTGTTTAGTGTTTCTACTTTTTATTAAATTTGTACATTTTTAAATAAGGCCTTGCTATGTAGCTCTAGCTGGTCTGGTGGCCTTGAACTTGCACCAATCCTCCTGCCTCTGCCTCCCAAGTACTGGGATTGTAGGTGTGTGCCATCATGCCCTGCTTAAATCTCTGTATAGATCCCCTTCCTTTGTGAGACTCGTATCTAACTAACATCTTTGGGGAGCAAAGAAGGTTTCTATTGTGTACGCTATCATAATTCCATTAACTTCTCCAAGACTCTGGACTATACTTGCATACTTAAAAAGGAAACTACTTTTAAACATTATTTATTGAATTTTTATTAGCTCATGACTATTGAAACCCAATGTGAACTTTGTTAGAGATCTTGGAACCCTAGCAGGGCGTGGCACAAGTATTGGCACCAAGCGATGGTTCAGTAAAGGTTAGTGAAATGTTTGTTGAATGAAGCTGTGCTTTTCCTGAAAGTTCTCAAATGCCATAAAATATAGCAGTGTACGGAAAGAGGCAGAGACACACGAGATTGAGGTGCTTCTTTGCATATGAAGATATGCAGAGCAAAGGCTTTAGTTATGCAAAATGGGGCTAGCCTACTCTATCCTTTGACTCAAATATACTAAGTCATTTATTCTTGAACTTTAAAAAGTATTTGTCTATTGTTTTATATTATTTGTTATTTCCACGTGCACCACATGCTACGGCGTGAACGTGTAGCTGGGGGACAGCTTGTAGGAATGGGCTCTCTTCTTTCTCCGCGTGAGTGTCAGGTATTAAACTCAGGGCATTAGCTTTGCTGGCAAGCATCTTTACCCACTGAGCCACCTGGCTGCCCCCTTTTAACAGATTTTGAGTTTGCTTCATGGGAGCTTGAAGATTCAGTCCCCTGGATCGACCCAGCAGCAACTGTTACTTTGTTAAGAAACCCTGATGGAATCACACTTAATGACATAGTTGTGAACAAGTACAGAATTTTCTAGAGCCAGGAAAAGAGGCCAGTTTTGCTCAAGTTCAGGCATGAGCTCTTTAAGTCGCCAATAGCAGTAGGTGCTACTCTCTGGGAATCAACAGATACGTGGGATCAGGATCACCATCAGCTCTTCCGAAAGGCAGTGGTTCCAAAAGAGACTGCTCTGGGCAGCAAGAGAGATGTGTTTTGTACAAGAGACAGGAAGGAAAATGATCAAGATTTAGAGAAATAATAATGCTCCCGTCTTGCATTTTCATAGTGCCTTTCCCTGAGGTGCTTGGTATTTATGTTAACTCTTTTATTCTTACGGTGTCCCTACGAGGTAGATATAAAACAACTGAAGGCCTAAGACATGGAAGCTATTGTTAGCAACAAAGGCATTTCTTCATATTGAATAAATTGATCACCTCCTTCCCCTCTGCCTCAGTAAAGTCATTTTTTAAAGATGAAGGCTATTACAATTTAGGGAGAATAAGATAACAGTTCACTACGTGGGAGACGCTCGCGGGTGAGTCTAATAGGGTGGTTTTCTTCAGTGATAAGGGCCTGCCTCCCTTGTACAGAAAATCAGACACAATACACACGCACACAAGTTCTCAAAAAAGGGTACAAGTCAGAATTTTTTAAAACTTGGCATTGAAAGGCACCACTTAATAGTAGCTACTTTTTGAAAGAGGACCCCCTCTAAAAATTATTCTATGAACATCAAGCTTTGTAGGTCATGTCTAATCACTAAAGGAGACTAAATTAAACTAAACATTCCTTCTGAAATTAAAAAAGAAAAAAGAAAAAAAAAGGGACCCACTAAAGAATCAACAGTTTATGATAAATGTACCCACGTGCAAGACTCTCCATTGAAGTTTTCCACCCTCCAACAATGTGGGCTCATGGCTGCTTTATCCCAGGGGTGTTTTAGACCCTAAGCAGCCCCCTGTAATTTGCCTATGCATGTGTATTTTTAATAACATGCAAATTCTTACATATGCCTTATTAACAAGGCTGTATTTGAGGTCAGTAGATGCAGTCATTTTTAAGTTAGTGAAAACCTGGTCTTTGCATTCCTTCCTCATGTTCCGGAACAGATGGGGACAGGAGCAGAAACTAGAGATGGTCTTAAAGATGCCACATAACTATTAATAAAGAGACAAAGATAGACAACGCCCTGTCCTCATATCTTCCCACGTGAAGTTTTCTTTTAATAAAGGAATCCAAACCAGTGTTCTTCTTAAAGAGAGCAAACGCCACCAGAACTAGCAGTTGGAGCCGGTGGGGAAGTTGAGTGAGGAGAGTTCTTGACCTCGCACTCCGGGCTCCATTCACGGATGCTCGGTCCTCTGCCACCTGCCACTCCCCAACTCGGATCAAACGCTGAACCTTCACTAGCGAAGGGAGATTTTACTTCTGTGACCCCAGCATCCAAAGTCTTTTCCACAGATAGCTCTGAAGCCGATTAGTGGAGGAGCTGATTTCATTCCCTGTGAGTAAAGAGCCAGTTCTCTCCAGTTCATTTGGCAGCAGTTGATTCCTAGTATACCAACGCAAGCCACCGGGATGAGAGACCTGGGCTGGTGGACTGAAGCATTAACAGCAAAGTTTAGCAAACCAGTGGGCCCTAGCTTCCTTAGATCTGGCTCACAGAGAAGAGAATGTTAAAAGCACTCACGGTGTCTAGAGGCTGCGCATTCATGTTGCATGACATACCTTTTGGAAGCGAAGAGGTTGAGTGTGTATCTTGGCTTTGACGAGTTACTAGAAGTGTCTTTTGCCAGTGGGAAGATGCATTCAAATGCCAAGATCACTGCGCTTCGGCATACAGGCCCGCCTTGTGCTGCCTTCTGAGCACCACACCGAAGCAGGGTTCGAGCCCCAGATCCATCAATATAGATAGCGTCCTCCTCCCTGCCACTTGCTCTCCCTCCAAACCGCCCCCCAACCAGTCTGCAGTCTGTAGGCAAACCACACAGGAACTAGCAGACACCCGGGTGCACAGGGTTGGGTGTGAGCCTTAGAGTATGCGGTTTTGTTTTCTTACTGCTAGAGCTGAACCAAAGCGCAGGAGGTTCGCCGAAACAAGCCTGCTCCTTCACGTTTCAGTTTTAACAGTATCCTCCCTGCCCCCAACACTCACATTAGAAAACTTCCGATCCTGATCCCGGATACAGTCTACCAGCTGCTGCTGGCCTCAAGGAAAGCCCTGTCTTCACATCCCTCCATCGAGAGGAGCACAAAGGCCACTGGGAAAAAGTTACAGTCACTCCGGTCAATCACAATGTTAAAACCCCAGAGAAATCGCTTGCTTAGTGTATACAGCCCATCACATAACTTTTAGCTCGTGATAAAAATTTTGACCCAAGAAAGAAGAAAGTGGGGAGAGAGCCTCTCTGAGCCAGGAGTTCTCTCAGCCAGGGGCTCTCTGAGCCAGGAGTTCTATTAGCGACAGGCACTAACCAACTGAGTTAATCAGCCATGGAGGCAGGAGTTGTAACCCCAGGTTTGCCACTGGCAGGAGCAAGGATCTTTCCGAGAGCCACGGAACTTTGCATTCTCTTGAGCAGGCGGCACCCAAGGCTCTCTGGCGATTGAAGACGCGTTGTCTCCCTCAACTTCCCTAGTACTTACCTTTAGGTTTCTACCCTGCCCTGCCCCCACACCACCTGCAGCCCCTGAAGGCTTCTTCCTTTCTCTTTGTTCTTGTATCTTCTGCACAAAACGAAACATGCTTCAACCGGCTAAGCGGCACCTTTAGAGTGTGGAGTTTCGATGTGAAGAGGGAAATATCGGGATGCCACTGGGATTAACCCTTAGATGGATAGTTTTCTCTATTCGACTCGATTTGAAGTTCTAAAAATTTAACTTGTTCTTCGTGCCTGCCTTCTGAGCCGCATCTCACTGCTTCCTTAAATGATGAACTTTGCTGAAGATTTACTTTTTCAAAACCTTTTTTTCTCATTATAATTGCTCACTGTTTTTTTTTTGATCAGGTTTTGTTTTGTAATGTAGCCCAGGTTATGTCTGGAACTCTCCAATTCTTGCCTCAGTCTCAGGACTCGAGTCCAACCTGCTCAAGAGCTGGTGTTATAGATGTGTACCACCTTATCTGTCTGCTTAAGCATCTTAATTGAAATAGGAAAGAAGAAGCCTGGTGTAGATAAGAGTCAGCAAGCTACCGTGATCGTAGTAGGTGCTCAGTAAAGAGTCATCAGATGTGTTAGAAGTAATCTGCTGCTCCCAACGCTTTAGTATTTGGAGTTAAAAAAAAAAAAGCGTTTTTATTTTAGTTTTAATTATGTGCATATGTGTGTAGGTACGTGCCTATGAATGCGGTGCCCATGGAGACCAGAAAAGGGCTGGGCCTCCTGGAGCTGGGCTAACAAGCCACAGGAGCCAGCTGCCTGACATGGTTCTCTGCTGGAGCAGTGTGTGGTCTTCACCACTGAGTCATCTCCCCAGGCCCTTTTCTTATTAATGAAAGTCTGCACAATGTTCTTAAAACTAAGGTGCGTGTGAACAGGATACCCACTCTTTTCACAGTGCGAGGATTTTAAAGATAACACCTCGCTGATTTTGAAGCAGTAAGGTTGGCTTCAGAGTCAGGACCTTCTTGGGTCCCATCATTACATTACATGACTCTGCTGCCAAGTTTGTGAGCTCCAGAAGCCTCTGGCCAGCATCTTTTCCAGCAGTAGTTCCCAAGCCAGCAGCACGGGATGGTTAACTCCCTCAGCTTGCCTGGCTGAGGTGCGGGCAGGAAGGGAAAATGGTGACTGGTTCTATCCAGACTCTCTCAGGGGTCCTCACTGTGCACCCTAACGTGGACGCAACTGTCCCACAAGGTACTGTTCCCTAGAGAACAGAATCTCTCCCCTTCCGAGCAAAGGGCAGAGAGTAGAGCCCAGGGACCTCAAGAATTAGTTTTGCTAGCAAGTAATGGGTGACTGGAAGCCACGCTAGGCAGCACACAGGGTGGGGTTGCAGCCACTTCAGTGGTTTGCGTGATGACAGCTCTGTGACCGAAGGAGCACAAGGTCACCACTTAGGAATGAAGACCCCGATGTAAGGGTGTCGGTATTTCAGCCTTTGCCGTCAGGAGACACCCAGAAAAGCAGCAAGTAATTGGGAGGATTCTGGAATGTGTGAAATCTCATTTATCCTCGATGGAGGAAATTTCTTTAAAAACCACACTTACTTTAAAAAAACTCAAGCAGCTCCTTTTGAAGGGTCATCGTTCATAACCGAACTTCTTATGTGCAATTGTGCTTAATTTCATTTTAGAGTAAAACACGTGCTTCTGATTCCATAGAGTACATTCAGATGTTCAACCACCTTCTCCATGCATGGCGGAGGGGCGGGCTAGGGACGAACTGTTGAACACAGCATAGCCTCTGCCTTGCTGGATCCTACATTCTGGCAAAGGGAGGAACAAAGCCACAAAACAAGGAAGTTAGCCTTAGGATGGGAACGAACTTGCCACAGTGAGCGAGGCAGAGGTCAAAGATTGAAGAACAGGCAGAGCCTTGCTGGCTACAGCAAAGCCCTGAGACTGCATTCTGAGTGGGTCAGGGAGCCAATGAGAGACTCTGAACTCAGGAGTGTAGTGAGTTGGCTAGAATTTTAAATTTCACAAGGATCCCCAGACTGTCGTGTGAACGCTGTCCTCTGAGCATAACAGCCATTACCACCTCAGACAGGGCAGCTGTGACCACACACAAGCGATCCTCCAAACCAGGCTTACTGGTGTTTCTTCATAGCATCATCACAGGGGACGGCTCTTACACTGAGGTTTCAGCCATTCCTTCCTGCACCCTTCCCCCAAGCTGTATGTGACTTTGCCCAAGCTGCATGTGGTCTCAGAAGGTGAGAGGTTAATTAAATGGGGAACTCCATCTATGCAGCTATGGGGAAGTCACAGTGACGTGACTGTTGCGTGTGTGTGTGTGTGTGTGTGTGTGTGTGTGAAACCCGTCACACATGTTTTTATAAGTAAACCAAATGAACTCATTGGTTCATTAGGCTCAACTTGGGCAGAATATTGACTTTGGTTTGTCGTTGGTCCCCATGTAGTCTCCAATGTGTGTAGATATTTGTCTGTGTTTTTTCAGGAAAGGTTCATACAGCAAACACTACACTGTAAGGGAACAAGAAGAGAAGTCTGTGGTTGCCCAGGACGTTACTGTAACAGCCCAGGCAGGAGGCGATGGTGTCTTAGAACAGTGGCGGGGAGGTGGCAGAGAATGGCTGGACTGTACACGGAGGGTGCTCATGAAGTTTAGCAACAGCCAGGTGTGGCTGGAATCCCAATACTCAGGTACCCAAGACAGAAAGATTGCCATGAGTTCGAGGACAGCATAAACTACATTGTAGATTCTAGGCTATCCTGGGCTAAAGTGTGAATCCTCTCCCCTTCCAAAATACAAATAAACACACAAACAAATGAACAGACGAATAGTGGCCAAGGGTAGTAACCTTTAACCCTAGCACTCCAGAGTCAGAGGCAGGCATATTTCTGTCAGTTCAAGGCCAGCCTGGTAACATTATTGCATCATCTCCTGGAATGTAGCACCAATAACCCATTTATGCAGTAGCCACCTTGGATTTCAAAAGGAATCTGATAATTACGACATAAAGTAAAAGACAAGAGTCCAAAAGGACTCCGAGGCTCACAGCCCGAGAAACTGGAACAAGGCAGTGTCACCAAAGGCAGGAGACACTGGGAGGAAGCCTGTGTGGAGGAAAGGGTCAGGCTTTGGACATACTGACTTTGAAATGTTAGTGAGACATTCCAACAGGGGGTCAGAGCCTTAGACAGATGAGTCTGAAGGTCAGGAGAGAGAAGGGCTGCCAAGGAAACCTTGCGAGTGCTGGGTGTGAGACCACACACCCACCTCCTGAGGCAGGAACGCAGCTGGAGAAGACAGCCGTTTGGAGAAAAGACAGCTCCAAAGTTGAGAGACTGGAGAGTGAATAGCAATGGGCTTACTGAGGCCAGAAGAAGCGACGTCCTGGAAACCAAGAGGAGTAAAGTTTGTTAACTTTTGTAAAACTCCCAGTTCAGAAATTAGAATGAAAAAAAAAAATCCTTCACCAATCAAGTCATTATCAAAGAATGACATTTGTACTGGGGGGACACTATAGTATTGCAACTTAACTGTGACCTCAAATGGAGGGAAACAGGTAAAAAGGACCCCCTTACTTAATATTACATCAGCGGAGTTCACTTCACCAGTGTGGGCCCACCCCGCTTCTGCAGAGCCTAACCACCTCCCTACAGCTGGCCTCTCCGCCCTGTGGGCCGCAGTCATAGAGCGCGTCTTAGCTCCTATTTCCGCCTTACCAATCTCGGTGTGTTGACTGTCCTCAAGGCTTTAAAGCTGAAGCAGACCTTCTCCTCCTCCCACGTCTCTCCACTAGCCTGTCTCCCAGCGGACTTTGATTCACAGGACCCTCGTATTAAAAATGTCCAAGACAGAATTTGTCATTTTTTTCCTGTTAAACCATTTCAGATCATCTTCCAAGTCTTAATGAATAACAGACATTCACAATCACCCCCAAAAGATTCCCTCTCTTCTCTCATTCGTGTGTGGATTTGGAGCCAAGCCCAGGAACTGCTAGCTGCAGCACAAATCGAACAGAATGCAGACGGTGTCCACTGCAGCCATTCTCCTTTACACCCAGACTTCAGTGGCTGCTTGACACTGTGCATGCACCGAACCTTTATGTACTGTGTTTTTTCCTGTACACGAATATTATGATGCCATTTAACTTACACATCAGACATAGTGAGAGATGAATAATGATAAAGAACAGTGATAATAAGCTAAAATAAATGTTATTTGGAGGCCAGGTGCTCCCTGTTTAATCCCAGCGCTCAGGAGACAGTCAGGAGGGTCTCCATGAGTTCAGATTGGTGAACATAGAGAGTTCCAAGTCTGCCTGAGTTACATAGCGAGATTATCTAAAAAAACAAAACAAAACAAAAAAAACAACAAAGAAAAGAAAAGAAAATAAAGGAAGAAAGAAAAAAGAAAAAGGGAAAGAAGAAGTTAAGAACATGTGTTGTTCTCGCAGAGGACCCAGGCTTGGTTCCCAGCACCCACATGGTGGTTCACAGCCATCTGTAACTCCAGCTACAGGGGATTCAAGCCCTTCTTCTGACCTCCTTGGGCACATGTACACTTTGGTGCACAGACATACATGCAGGCAAAGCATTCAGTGGTGTAGCTTCTCAAAAGATACTTCTCAAAAGTATCTTATTTACTGTGTTCACTTTGTGTGTGTGTGTGTGTGAGAGAGAGAGAGAGAGAGAGAAAGAGAGAGAGAGAGAATGTAATGTCTGCTTGATGGCAGAAAGTGAGAGGAGCAGGCATTGTGAAGTAGCCTTAGGCTACTATAACAGGAAGCCTGTACTGTAAAGTAAACTCAGGCTACCTTTATGGGATACTTGAACAAAGCACAGCCATGACTCAACAGTCCCTCTGGTAGCCATGAGGTGACTAGAAGAGAGGTAGCATATACAACACACATACATCAGGAAAGGGGCTATTTCAGGTCCCAGGGGTGATAGAATGGGATGTGCAGAGAATTGTGCTATCAACGTGGCATCAAATTTAAACTACGATTTTTTTCCTCTGGAATTATTCACTTAATATTTCTGGGCTATAGTTGACTGTGGGTAACGATGATTTTTTTTTTCTGGAATTATCCACTTAATAGTTCTGGGCCTTAGTTGACCATGGGTAACTGAAACTGAATTTGAAGCTGTGGTAAAGGGGGAATGTCTATTTTCTGTCTCAGGGTCTTCTTCATTTATTCCCAGAATTGCCCAGCATTCTGTCCTTCTAGGGCTTCTGAACACATGCAGAAGATCACTCTAGAAAAGAAAATTGAATGGTTTTTGTTTTTTTTTTAAACCCTACAATCTCTGTCTTCAGAGTACAGCAGCTAGAATGGTGACTGAAATATCACAGGGACTCAAAATCAAGGATGGAAGATTGCCTTTGGATTGGGGAAATGAAGATGAGTTGGACACCAGCTATTAGGGTCGAGGGTCCAGTTACGTCACTTGCTTATTGGATACCCTAAACAGTCCATACCACCCACGTGTTCCTACAAGCTCATCTCCAGGAAGTCTGTTCTTTGCTCCCATTGCACTCCACGGCTGCCTTCATCACAGCAAGCTTTTACGCTGGTGACTCTGATTAGACTACAATTTCCTTGCATTTTCATGGTGTAGCATAGTGCCTAGCACACAGCAGATTCTCAACGATACGGAATGAACACAATTCCTCACAGTAAAAGGATGGTAAGGACCAATCCTAGCAGGTCTTTGAAAGGCACACAAGATGTATGTAAATTATAACTTAATGTATAAAGGACACGTCTGTTCCCTCGCCACTTGATTGAATAAAATCTAAACATCTTAGGACAACACTCAAGGCCCAGACAGTCTGTTTTCCAGGCTGCCGTTTCATTTTGCTCCTGGTTAAGCCTTCATTGTATTATTTCCAGGTAAGTAATATTTCAAACACACCAACTTCTTTCACACCCCTCATGATTTCATATTTTACGTCCCTATCCACATGTCAGTACCGATAACGTTGGCTACTATTACAACAGTTGAAGCCATGGAGGGTAAAAACAATCAAACTTTGCCTTTTACTATGAAGTATTTTCCTACCCTGTAAGTCTTTCCATCCTAGTGAAAATTTCACTCAATTGCCAATGTGTTTTAAAGCATGAACTTGGTTATACTGTCCATGTCCCTCAGGACTAGGTTTAAAAAGGGACTAGCCTTTTCTCTGTTGCTTTGTCTCCCTTCACTGCTGTTCTTCTAATAGCTTATTCTACGGTCACAGTAACTAGAGGATGTGTAGTTTTACCAAGGTAACAGCGCGCTCTGCTTTCGTGCCTTCATACACAATGAGTCCTTTGTCTCTGATGTCCTCCCCTTCTTTGCCTACCCTGTGAACTTCCTGTCATCCTTTAAGATTTAATTCAGATGTAAAGTGTTCTGTGAAATCTGCCCTTAAATACTCCTTGGCAGAATTAGATGCTGTCTCTCCTCGCTCATTATACAATACATATCGTGTCACCATCTTCTGTGACTGTGCCCGTCACCTCCACTAACCTGTAAACTCTTGCAGCATAGGGCTATGCTTTATCTCTGGGTCCTTCCTGCCTGGTACAAAGCGCGTGCTCACTGCTGATGGGCTGAAAATATCAAAGACCAGCCCTCGGTGAGACCTGGAGCTGCCCTTGGAGCTACTTCATCGCTGACCATCAGACACACTGCTTTCTACCTCTAGGTTATTAGTCTCTTTCATCTCTGAGGTAGCTGTCAGTGCTGGTAGGGTGGTGCTTCTGGTCCATTACAATTACAATAGTAACACACATTGTAAAAAGCTAGAAAGCAAAATGAGAACAGCGCCACTGACGGAGACTGGATAACAAGGACTTTTGCCTCCCATCTGTTTGGTCCTCTGCAGCCAGGAGGAATAAAACTGCAGCTAAAAAAGGTCCCGCAAATGGCCGGCACTCAAGGACCGGAAGTGTGGAAGTGGAAGCAAGGAAGCGGAAGTGGGCAACGGCGTGGGCGCTTGGGTCTCCTTGAGGAGGCCGAGTAGCCAGCCCAGGGGTTTGATTTTGATGGGGAAGAGATCCCCAGGTAGGTGGCTGGAAGGGCCGTCGGGTAGTAACCTCCAGCGTGGAGCAGAGGGTGGATGGAGGGAAGCCAGCGGCCCTCCTGCCTAAGTTTCCTGTTGCCACCATTCGGCCCAGGCACAGGACAGGCCGGCGGAGGGCTCTGAGACTGCCGCTACCGGATGCCATGCGACACAGGCCCGCCCTCCTTCCAGAAGTTTTCCATCTGAGGAAACGGTTCCATTTTTGTGCAGTCATCATTCTGGGTCTCATGTGTGACCCAGTGACCTGGCCCCCTGTGATTCTGAACCCCCCTATTGAGAAAATGAAAAGGGGGGCCAGGAAAGATCCTGTCTAGTGGAAGTTGATTCTCTCAGTCTCTACCCTCCCTTTTTTTCAGAATTCTCTCCAAGTCCTTGCCTTTCATCCTTTCCACATCCCTATGCGGTGCTGTTCTTATGCTGTAGATGAGGGAACTAAGGCTCAGAGATCTCCTTAATTAGAAAATGGATGTCAACACTGCCCTCCCCCACATGGAGGCAGAAAATCGCTGAACACAGACATGGCTCCAAAAAGTTTCTCTTCCTCTTTCAGTGTGGAGCTCTCGCCATCAAAACAGTAGCCCCTTCCGATGCTGTGGTATTCTCTATAATAATTTAACAATCCTGCCCAGAACCGATTTCCTCCTGAGCCAAGCCCAAGTCTGAAGGCAGAACTGGAACAAACAAGCTTTCCCTCTAGCTCTCTCTCATATGTGTCTTCCCAGAGGCTCCTATGAGCACCCAGTCTTCTAGATGTTACTGTTATTATCGTCCCACGTCTTGGCATAGTTCCTCTAGGTTTTTTTCTTTCTTTCTTGTGTGTGTCTGTATGGGTGTTTTGTCTACATGGACATCTGTGTACCTCATGTGTGCAGTGCTGCAGAGGCCAGAAGAGGTGTTGGATCCCTTGTAACTGGAGGTACAGATAGTGTGAACCACCATGAGAGTGCTCTTAACCACTGAGCCACCTCTCCAACCCTTTCCTCTAGTTCTTCAATCCTTTATTTTCTATTGTGAAATCTGAAGTTTCAAAGACAAATTTCCCCTTTTTAATTTACTAAGTAGTGAAATCTGAACTGAAATGAAGCCATTTATAACCTCTATGCCAAATAGCTACACGTTTTTGTTGTAAATATGTCGGTGGGGTTTGTTGTTCAGAGTGTCCCTATCCCTCGCTGTGTGCGTTCTGTAGTATATGGTACAGGCACTCAATGCCTTTCAAAACACAGAACTGCACAGCTCAGCTGGTCTCAAGGAAGCTGTATGAGATTGTGGGTCACTAGTTTAATATTATCTGTTAAGTGCTTTCCTGTCACAATTCTGATAAAATGGCAGGAAAAGAACAGTGTTGGGGAAGTGGGCTGACCAAGAGACTTCTTCGAGGTAGGTGTGGTAATCCATGCCTTTAATCTTGGTACTTGGGAAGCAGGAGCAGGCAGATCTCAATGAGAGGTCTGCATACAAACACAGCGAGGAGAGAAAGGAGAGAGAGAGAGGGAGAGAGAGAGAGAGATATTAGGATTCAACTTTATTATGTTTTTGCTCCAGAAATATTTAATCATGAAAGTTCCTTAGCTAAACTGGAAATTTTTGACCATAGGGAACATGACTTACATTTCTTCATAAACCCATGTAAATGGTTCTCAAGAGATATTTGTTGAATGCTTTGAAATATTTGCTCAAATTCTAGACTTTTCCATAGATGACAATTACAGGAGCTAGATTTTTTTTTTTTTAATATCATGTTTGAAATTGGAAGTTGTAGAATCGTCTCCAGGTTATCTCAGAGCAGGATCATTTAGCCGTGTGGTCATTCATTCCTCACGTTCGAGCTCCCACCATGGCCAGGTAGTCTTTGGGTATAGCATTTCAAGGGTAAGTAAGGCAGTCAGGTCGAGGTCTCTGCCCTTCAGGAACTTCTAGTCTTGTGTTATTTGCCACAATCAAACATCAAGTAGTTAAGTACATATTATGTTAAATGCCACGAAAGAAATCTAAGTGCCAGAAAGGTAAGAGGTTAGAGGGATGACGAACCTGGGACATGAATTGCCTTCTTCCTTATCTCTCAATATAATGGTGGCACGGGTAGCAGACAGCTGAGAGTCAAGTGTGGAAGCCTGCCTCCTTGCCACTGATTTTGTCTCAGATGCCATAAAGTCACAAGGGGCTTAACGACAGGGACGCATTCTGAGACAGGCACCCTTAGAGCTACAGAAATATAGGATGTACGCACCCAAACTAAGAGGCCTGTGATGTCACTAGGCGATGTAATTTTGGGTGGCCACAGTCATGTATGACATCTTTGACTGAAGCATCTGTGCAGTACCTGACTGTAATCACAATCTCCAGGTGACCTCAGGGTGTGTGTACGCAGCATTTCTCTATAGTGGAGCATCTAAACATAATAAGCTCACATCATTAACAACTGACACTAATTACTGAATTCTTTGTGACAGAATGGTGGCTCATTATATGTTCATGTCAGTGTATGTGATCAAGTGATATTAATTTATCTATCTAGACTTTTTCTTTGTAGCTTTTGTAACAGGAGAGTGTTTGATTTTGTCATGGTGTTGGGCACATCCACTTTAAATTACTGTTTTGGGTTAGAAGGCTCTTAATTTTTTTTTTCCTGAGCAGAAAATTTGTTTAAGAAAACACTTCAAAACTTTAAGGATGCAGTTTAAAGAATATAGGAAAGCTGAATAAAATAGCGAGCATGGTCTTTCCAAAATACAGATAGGTAGCTATAACAACAAAAGATTTTAAACAACTGTTCAATCCCAGCAAGTTATGATTCTAAGACAGTTAAAAAGTACATCCATGAAGACACAGATCAATATTTGTTCTAAGCCAGTGTTACAGTGCAGCTCTGCGCTGAGTGGAGTTCGGCAGAGGGGGAAAAAAGGGGGGGCAGTAGGAACAGAAATCTTGACTACCTTATTAAAACATTACAAATCAGGTTTTTGTTGCAGGAGGAAGTCAGACAAAAATGCTTCCATTTGGGGTGCAAATGAGACAACCAGAAAGTCACAGAAACACACTTCTCTTTTTCTTCGTAGGAAAAGGTCTCATTCTGAGAAATCTTAATTAAACCGATGATATTTCCTATCTTGTTTATTTGAGAGTGCATTGGGTTTTTATCAAAAAAGGGAGAGGCAGAAGAGTTAATGACCTATTTTTTAAAAAAAGGTTATATAGTTCATTTACCATGCATCTGAAAATTGTGTCTTCCTTGGATGCACAAATTAATCAGGCATGAGTTATGAACTGAGGAGGCCAAGGAAACAAACGAAAAATAACAGTCGTTATGGACCTGATCTTTTTCTTTTGTAATGTATGCAGCTTCGCTAGTAAAATCTGATTATAGTTCATCTAGGCTTCGTTGGGTCTGGATGCTCATCATGGCTTGAAATCAATTTGGCACAGTGCCTTGGTAGCTGTCGGAGGTGAATCACTAGAGAAATTGCAAACTAAGTGACTCACCTTCCTGCAGAGTAATGAAAAAGAGGAAGGGAATGGTTTCATGTAAATTATGAACTGATAATTCACAAGTGTCCTGTGAATTCTTGGGGCAGCACAACCCTTTTAAGTTTTAATGTGTTTTTATATTAACCTGAATGACCTTCCTTTCCTATGTATTTAGGAAGCTGTCAGACACATGCTATCCACCCCAGGTTTTAGGGAATTCTTTACACTATGTTATTTAAATAAATATTTAAATAAACATGTTATTTAAATGACACTGTTGCATGTGAAACCTATATCATTTTCATGAAGATGGGTAAAGAAAGAAATCAAACCCTTCCCTCTAGTTTTCTAGCCTTATCTAAACTAAAATACTGGTTTTGGGTACCATGCATTAGCGGTAGCTCCAAGGCAGTAGAAGTACTTGTCTTAGTACTGGCTCCCTAGGTGGACAAGAAAACAGAATCTGATTAGATTTGATTGTAGTATTTTGTAATTCTAGAGAGAATACAATTATGGGCACTAGGAGATTCTCAGACTTAGTTTTGCACCATTTAAATTCTTTTCAGGGCACAGTATTTGTACAATGGCAACGTGTGTTACACAAGAGATGTCAGAGTGCAAATTCCCCCTTAAATACTAATTTATCTGTTCTCTGAGTAAGCCTTTATACTCACTGTATTTCTGCCAAAGGGGTTGAGTGATATTTTCTGCATAACCTTTTAGGACCAGATAAACCACCCACATTTTTTTGGACAATGAAGATTCAATCTCGTGAAGGCTTTTCATATGTTCATCCTAAGAACACCCATATATTACCCCCTTCCCTTCTGGCTGATGAAGTGACAGACTATCTTGGGAACTAGATTTAGAAATTTTTCCGAACTAACTTGGTCATTGTAGACATCTTTTTTTTTTTTAAAGGAACTTAAACATTTTTCGTACTTCCCTTGCAGGAAATCGATACTTTATCACGTGGAGATGAATAATTTGTGTTTGGGAACTGCAGAACCCGGGACGGATCTCCTGTCAGGAACTCTGTGAGCCAGTCATTCCTGACCCATCCTTCTCATCCCCCCCTTCACCTTCAGACTCACGCTAGCGATGGCATTCAGGAGGCAAGTGAAAAACTTTGTGAAAAATTACTCAGAGGCCGAAATAAAAGTCAGGGAAGCAACTTCCAATGACCCCTGGGGCCCCTCCAGCTCTCTGATGTTAGCCATCAGCGACATGACTTTCAATGCAGTCTCCCTCTCAGAGATCATGCACATGATTTGGCAGCGGCTCAGTGACCACGGGAAGAACTGGCGCCACGTGTACAAATCCCTTGCCCTGATGGACTACCTCATCAAGAATGGCTCCAGGAAAGTTATTCAGTACTGCAGAGAGGGCTTCTGTAACCTTCAAATGCTAAAAGATTTTCAACACATAGACGAAGCCGGGAAAGACCAAGGTAACGGTTTGTAAAAATTTAAGAGTGTCCCTGTAAAGACAGGAGTGTGGGCAGACTGTGTTAAACCCTGAACTGGAGCAAGGTGGTTCTTGATTTTTTGAGAACATCTTGTTATGTAGCCCAGGCTGTCCTGAGTGTGCCCTCCTGCCTTAGCCTCCCACGTACTAGGATAACAGGAACACACCATCACACTGGGCCCACCTTTCTTCTTAGATGGTTGTGGTTCTCATTTTCATCCTCTGTGTTGATTGTGGCATTTGGGAGAATAGTGTGTTTGTTTTTATTGGGGTCCTGATCCAATGATACCTCATAGAAAAGCAAATAGAGAAAATGGCAGAGGAGACATGGCAGTTCGTATATCCACGTCACTATAATTTGTAATTGTAATTAGAGTGGGATATAGTCATAAATTACAGAAGTGTATCTAAGAACTCTGTAATCTTTGAAGGCTACTGAGTGGACGTATTTGACAGAAGCACAGAAATTCGAGTCATAAAATAATTCTGGGTGTGGAAAGAAGATGGCATAGGGACAGGCTATATAAAGTATTGAAGTGAATTGGTGCCAAACAGTCTGAAAAGGTGAAGAGCCAGCATTCCTTTCCTTCTAACACAAAGTTATAATTGTGTTTAAAGCAATAGGTTTGAATCACGAGAAAATAATAAAGTTTGCTACTTTCTATGGTTTCTGCATTTAAAAAATACATTTTATAAAATACAAAGAATGTACAAAATTAGTTTCCATGTACCCTTCTCCACCCCACACAGGATCTCTCCAATTACTAACATCAGTGGGGTACATTTGTGACAAATGGCAGTCAATGTTGACATTACTAATGTTCGTATTTTACACGTGTCACACAGTTCTTTCGGGTTTGAAAAGGCGGAGTGTCCTGTGTCCACCTCCCAGTACCACACAGGGCCCTTTCACTTCCTTAAGTGTGGCTTGTAACCCACTTGTTGATTTTGCTCCCCTACGCTCTTGGCCCTGGGTACCACTGGTCTTTATAGTTTTAGCTTTTCCAAGTGTCATGAGGTTAGACTATAAAGCTTCTGTAGACTGGTTTCTTTGGTTGGTATATCCCAGGGTTCCTCCATATCCTTCCATAGCATGAGAGCTTGTTTCTTTTTGTCTTTCCTCTTTATAAAGTTTTGTTGAAATATAATTGACATACCATATAAAGTGCCCATTTGGATATACATAAGGTTTATTATATTATTTTAAAAGTTGTGATATAGATCAACACTCACCTTTTTGTGTTCAATTGTATTGATTTTTTGAGCTAGAATCTCATGTGGCCTTGAGTTTATTATGAGTTGAGTTGACCTTGAACTCCTGATCTTTCTACTCCCACCTCCCAAGTGCTGGAATTAGTGGTATGTGCTACCAAGCCAGGCTCATATTTACATTTGTAAATGTGCAACTCAGTGGTGTTAATTACATTGACTGTGTTGTGAAGCTATCACCACTCTTGTGGAAACCTTTTTTTTAAATCACACTGTCAACATTGAGCAATAACTTCTCATTTTCATTCTACTAAGCCTCTACTTTCTTTTTTATATATAATATTTTTATTAATAATTTGAGTTTCATACAATGTATCTTGATAACACCCTCTTCCCGTTCCTCCCTGTCCCACCCTCCCATCCCTTGCCCCCCAAAAAGCAAAAGAGAGAGAGAGAGAGGAAGAGAGAGAGGAAAGGAAATTAAGTCAAACTTATGTGGCAGGGACTTCGATGGCGGGCTCCACCATGGTCTTTGGAGGCAGAAGGCTGTTCTGATTGTGTACTTTGACCAGGCCAATGCCAGCTTGAGGTGAGGCATGAATGAGTTTGACCTGAAGTTGGACATCACTGTCCAAACCAGACATGGAGCAGGCTCCCTGGTATTCTGCAAGCACTGAGGCATTCCACAGCTCTGCCCCCCACCCTCAGTATCCCATAGGGACCAGGGTCTCCTGCAGGCAACTGGTCATCTCTCAGGCACCTGGACCTCACACAGGCACCCAGTCATCTGGTAGTTACCAAGATTTCCCACAGGCACCAGGGAATCATGCAGATACCCAGGCATCATGCAAGAACCCGGCCCATCAACAGATACCTGGGCATCACACAGGCACAAACTCTTCCCCAGGCAACTGTGGGCATCTTGTTATCCTGCTGGCACCTGAACATCCAACAGGCAGCAGGGCCACTGTAGAGGAACACTTGGAAGAAGTTTTTGTTATTTTGGTTTCTTTAAAAACACAAAATGGCATTTGGATTAGGCTTGTTTTCTACCCTCAGTTGTATAGTTGTTGTTTACGAGTTGGATTTGGAATACTTGATGCAGGTGGCTATAATTTGGTTGAGTGCAGTAATTCTAGCACCTGTAGCCAGATTGGGTGCTGCATGGGTATATGGGAACTTTTGGCTTAGGGTATAAAAAGACTGAAGCCCCGAGAGTCAGTGTGTACGTTGGTTGGTGGTTCATTAGTTGGGTTGCTGTCATTAGTGTTATAATTCCTAAAAGAACAAAGGTTGGAGAGATTGCATTTATAAACCGTGAGCTGAGATGCTAGTCTGACTCACTGTCAGCTAGTTCTCTTCAAGCTTAGGACAGCCTAAAAAGAGGCTATGAAGATTTCTACCTTTTTCTTTCTATAGGCTAGTTGCAAAAGCAGTGAAGATTTCTTTTGTCTTTCCTTTCTCTATCCCTAAATAGAGGGTAAAAGACTATAGCATACTGCTGCTCGTGGAAGACATCCAGCAGGCACCCAGACATCCTGCAGGTACATGGACATTACACAGGTACCTGAACATCACACAGTCATCTGGCAGTCACCAGGGCCTCCCACAGGCACCAGAATATCCCACAGACACCCTGACATCCCTAAGGCACCAGGAACTCCTGTGGGCACCAGGGCATCTCAGAGAATCCTGGACATCCTACAGGCACCATGACTTCCTGCAGGCACCAGGACTCCTGGAGCTCCAGGAATTCCCCCAGGCTCCAGGGAATACTGGAGACACCTGGGTATCAAGCAGGCACTGAGCCAACCTGCAGACACTGAGACACCTCACGTGGACCTGGCTATCCTGCAGTCACCTGAACACCCTGCAGGTGCACAGATATCACACAAGCACCTGGAAATCACACAGGCACCCGGTCATCCCTCAGGCACCCAGACATCATGCAAACATCTGGTCATCCGGCAAGCACTTATGCCTCCCTTAGGCACCAGGAACTCCCACAGGCGCCAGGACTTCCTCCGGGCTCCAGGGAATCCCACAGTTACCCAGGCACCATGCAAAGCACCAGGCCAATCCACAGACACCCAGACATCTCACAAGCTTCCAGATATCCCTAAGGCACCTGGACATCCTGCAGGCACACAGACATCACACAGGCACCCGGACATCACACCAGCACCCAGCCATCCCTAAAACACCTGGACATCACACAGATATTGGGTCATTTGGCAGTCACCAGGGCCTCTCACAGGTACCTGGATATTCCATAGGCACCCTAGACATCCCCTGGGCACCAGGGCCTCATGAAAAGCCTCTTCTTTCTATCTTGATTAACTTGACTGTTAAGCCCATTTATATGTAAGTGGAATTTTACTGTAGTTTTTCCTTTCCATCCAGTTTATTCCTTTAACCCTAGGGTCCTTGACACTCATTCATATGGCAGGATACATCACAACTCCATTCTTTTATGGTTGAATAACATTTTATTGTTTGTGCTTACAACATTTAAACAAATCTATTCATCTGTCGGTAGACTTGTGGGATGATTCTAGTTGTGAGCTCCTGTGAATAATGCTGCAGTGAACATCGATGTGTGTCAGTCAGGTCTCTGCTTTTAGTTCTTTGGAGTGTTCACAAAATAGTAGACTTGCTAGAACATGTGCTAATGTCAGTGTTTAGCCTCTTGAGGAACTGCTGAGCCTTTCCAGAGTGAATGAATCGTCTTACATTCCCATCAGCAATGTAAGAGGGTTTCATTTTTCCTGTATCCTTACTAATACTTGCTATTTTTGTCCATGTTAAAATTATGACTAATCCTTCTGGATATGAAGTTGGACCTCACTGTGCTTTTGATTTACATTTCCCCAAGAATCATGATCTCAAACATCATGTCCCTGCTGGAGATACATCTGTTGTCTTTTAGAAATGTCTTTTCAAGTCCTTTGCCTGTTTTCAATGAGTTCACTTACTATTTAGTTTTGAAAGTTCTTTATATATTCTAGATATAAGACCCTTACCAGATAGATGGCTTAAAAGTATCTTCTGGTATTCTGTAGGCTATCTGTTTGCTTTCTTGGTATGTCTGTCCTCTGATGCACGAAAGTTTGTTATTTCTAAACAGAGTCTCACTATGTATCCCTAGCTAGCCTGGAACTTGCTGTGTAGACCAAGTTAACTTTGAACTCACAGAGATCCACTTACCTCTGCCTCCTGGTGCTGGGACTAAAGACGTATACCACCACAACTGGCTAAAAATTTTAAATTTTGGTGAAGTCCAATTTTTCTATTTTTCATGTGGTTGCTTTACTTTACATATTATATATAAAACAAACTATTGTCAAATGCAAGGTCATGAAGATTTATACTTACATATTCTTCTAAGAGTTTTGTAGTTTTAACTCAGGCTTAGTTTGGGTTTTTGTTGCTGTGATGAAACACCATGCCCCAAAAGCAAATTGAGGAGGAAAGAGTTTATTTGGCTCACACGTCCACATCACTGTTCATCATTGAAGGAAGTCAGGACAGGAACTCAAACAGGGCAGGAACCTGGAGGCAGGAGCTGATACAGAGGCCATGGACGAGTCCTGCTTACTGGCTTGCTCCCCAGGGCTTTCTCCAGCCTGCTTTCTTATAGCGCCCAGGACCACCAGCCCAGGGCACCATACACAATGGACTGGGCCCTCCCCTATCAATCACTAATTAAGAAAATGCCCTACAGCTGGATCTTGTGGAGGAATTTTCTCAATTGAGGTTCCCTCCTTTCAGATAACTTTAGCTTGTGTGAAGTTGACATAAAACTAGCCAACACATGCTTTTATTCAGATCTTGGATTTCTGCTGAGTTAATATTTCCGTATGATGTGTGATAGAGAGCCTACTTCAAATTCTTTTGTATGTGATGCCCAGTTAGTTGCCTTACCACCTGTCAAAAAGAATGTTCTTCCCCATTGAGTTATGCTGGTCCCTTGTGACAAGTCATTTCTGTACTCTAATCTGTATTCTCACTGGTCTCTGTGTCTTTTCATATGCTAGCACATTGCTGTATCTTTGTAGTAACATTTGAAATCAAGGAGTGTGAATACTTCAACTCCATTCTTCCTTTTCAATAGCAGTTTATTTATTCTGGGTCTCTTGCATTTCCTTGTGGATTTATTGTTAACTTATCAGTTCATGTTAAAAGAAATGACAGAGGGAGATTTCAAGATGGTGGTGGGGCAGATGGCCAGAGTCAGATGGGGCTCTGTCTGCCTGCCCCACTGCCCCACCAATATGGTTGCCTCTGGCCCCTCACTCCATGGACATGGAGAAACTATTCTGTCACCAAGTTCAGTGGGAAAGAATTTGAGAGTAAAATGTGATTGGAAAGACAACAAACCTGGAAAACCAACTGCACAGAGGGGAAAGAGGAAAGACAGCAAAATACAGCAAGGTATGCAGCAGAGCTGTGGAGCTGGAGTCCTGGCAGGACCAGGTGTGGGGGTCCCCCTGTGAGGCAGGGGCCCTGCTTCCCCCCTACCCACCCCATCACAGCCAGAGAGAATCTGAATTGGAAGTACAGTCATGGTGCTGTCATGACCAAGATGGTGAAAAAAGACACTCAGGGAGAAGTGACACAGAGCTGGGGGCTCTGTAGGCAGGGGAACAATGGCAAGCATTGCCAGGAAACACATTGCTGGAGGTGGTGGCAAGCATGGGGGTGCACCCAGGGTAAATGGGGGACAGGTCCTCCAGCGGCCACCAGACCAGAGCCACTGGTCTAGTTACTGCGACTGCAGCTCGTGGCACCCTCCCTAGTGGGGTGGGGGGAAGCATAGACTGCAGTGCTGCCTGCTAGGCAGCTGGACCCTGCCTACATGACGTACTAGAGCTGAGCTGTTGCTCCCATGGCTGTGGGTGCTGCTCATAGTGCCCTCCCTGATGAAGTGGGGGAGGACTGGATGGCAGTGTAGGCTGCAGGCACAAAGCCTGAGGTAGCAGATCAAAGGGTACTGAGGTCAGGGCGGGGTCCAACAACCTGGAGTCTGAGTAGGTACTGCTCATGGGCAAGCTGCCAAGCCACAGGATCACTCTGAAGCAGAGCAAGTGGCAAGATATCCCAGCTAAAAAAATGTGTTATATTCTGGGTGAGGGCTCCGCACAAGGAATCAGCCTTCCAGCTACCATTAGACCCACCTGGCCATTTCACTGCCTGCCATACTGGAACCAAGCTGCTTCTTCTGTGGCTATGGCTGCTGCTCATGGTACCCTCTCTGATGGGGTGGGGAAGGGCACAGACTGCAGCAGTGTCAGAGGGCTGCAGGCACAAAGGTCGAGGTGGCAGGATGGATAGATGGTACTGGGGTGAGGGTGGGGCCCAGCTACCTAGAGTTTTAGCAAGCCCTAACCCCAGATCATGCTGCCAAACCTCCAGAGCACTCTGATTCTGAGCAACAGCAAGATGTCCCAGCCAAAGAATGGTCCATAGGTGGGGTTGAGCCTCCTCCTCTGGAGAGGAGCTTTGAAGGACTCAGGATGCTAATGTGGACCAGGATGGTTAGAGTTCCATCTGCATTGCTGACACCATCAGAGTTTGTCTGGCACTGGACCCTGGCTTCATGATGCACTGACTCTGGCAGGCAGGCTAGGGCCCTGGGTGATAGCCAGGTGCCTACCTGAAGTGTAGTGGCCAGTGTGGTGTCTGGGGGCCTGCAGGATGCCGAGTGCCTATGGGATGCTGGAGAACCTCCAGAATGTACATGTGCAAGTGGAATGGCCAGATACCTGCAGGAGGACCAGGGGACAAGATGTCTGAGTGCCTGAGGGATGGGAGGTGCCTGTGCACTATGCAGGAGCCTGTGGGAAGTATGGGTGCGTTCATGATGTCTTGGTCCATTCCAGGTGTCTTGGTGCCTGCCAGAGACCTATGTACCTGTGGGACATCCTGGTGCCTGTGGGACGTCCTGGTGTCTGTGAGATGTCAGGGGGCCTGCAGGAGGCCTGGTGACTGCTAGATGGTCAGATGCCTGCTGGATGTCCAAGTGCCTGAGGGATGACCCAGTGCCTGTGCAATGACCAGGTCCCTGTGTGATGTCTATATACCTTCGAGAAGTCAATGTGTCTGAAGGATGTCTGGGTGCCTATAGGAGGTCTGTATGCCTGTTGGATGTCTGGGCACCTGGGGGATGCCCTGATGCATGCAGGAGGCTCTGGTGCCTGTGGGAGGTCCAGGTCCCTGTGGGATGACCAGATGCCCATGGGTGCCTGCCTGTGGGAAGACTGGGTGCCTACATGAAGTCTGAGTGTCTGTGACTTGGCAGAGTGCCTGTGTGATGCCTAGGTGACCACAGGATTCCCTGGTGCCCTCAGGAGGTCTTGGTGCCTACGGGAGGTCCTGGTGACTGCCAGATGACTGAGTATTTGTGTGATGTCCAGGTGCCTGTGTGGTGTCTGCCTGCAGGATGTCCTGATGCCTGTGGGATATCTGGGCACCTGCAGAATGACCAGGAGTCTGTGGGATGTCTGGGTTCCTATGGGAGGCCTGGTTCCTGCCAGATGTCTGGGTGTCTACATGATGTCTGGGTACCTGAGGGATACCTGGGTGCATGTGCGATGTCCAGGTGCTTGTGTGATGTCCATGTGCCTGTAAGATGCCTGGGTGTCTGGATTATCAGATGCTCTTGGGTGCTTGCAGGAAGACTGGGTGCCTGCATGATGTCTGGATGTCTATGGGTTGGCTGGTTGCCTGTGTGATGCCTGGACATCTGTGGGATTACGTGGTGCCTGTGGGAGGTCCTGGTGCCTGCAGAGGGCCCTGTTCCTGCAGAATGTCTAAGTGCTTGCAGGATATCTGGGTCTCTGCAGCATGTCCAGGTGCCTGTGGGATGTCTGGGTACCTGCAGGATGACAAGTTGCCTGTGGGTGCCTCTGTGATTTCTGGGTGTCTGCAGATTGGCTGAGTGCCTGTGTAATGCCTGGGTGTCTTCAGGATTCCCTGGTGCCTTGGGGAGGTCCTGGTGCCTGTGTGATGTTAGGTGCCTGAGGGAGGCCCTGGTCCCTGTGGGATGTTGGGGGAAGAGGGGCTGTGGGATAACCTGGTGCTTTCAGGATATCAGGGTGCCTGTCCCGGTTTGGGTGGTAAGGCCCAACTTCAGGTCAAACTCTGTCATGCTTCATCTCCTGCTAGTATGGGCCAGGTGAATGTCCATGAGCAGCGTAGCCTTCTGCCTCCAAAGATCATGGTGATGCTCAAGATCCATCTCTTGCAACACAAGCTTGACTTAATATTCTTTTCTTCTCCTTTATTTTTTCTTTTGAGGTCACAAGGCTGGGAAGTGGAACAGGAAGGAATGGGAAGTTGGTGTTATCAAGATACATTGTATAAAATTAAAAAAAATAAATCAATAATTAAAAATGAAAAATAAATTAATAAAATTATTATAAAAAACAAATGATAGATAAAATTTTGGTTGGGATTGCATTGACTCTCTAGACAATTTGGGGGAACATTGATATCTTACTATTAATTTTTCTTCTTTTAAAATCATAAATACAACCTGGTGAGTCCATAAAATGTTACTTGTATGTATGCTTTCAGGGCTGGCCTGAAAACAGCCATTGTTTTCCATTGGTAAACCATTGGTAAAGCCATGTGGTGTTGGATAACCAATCAGTGTGCTCTTCTCTAGTGAGTAATATTTCTCCTGCTCTCAGCATCCTTAGTTGCCTGTAGTTCTCTGTCTAGGGTTGAGGCCTAGGTTGAGGCCTCATGAGCTTTCTCCCTTCCACTTTAGCTGTCTATTGGTATTGTCCACATTCAGATCTGGTTTAGGCAGCCATATTGGTGAGACTTCATGGGTATGACATCTGATATTTCTAGGAGACATCACCTCACAGCAAACTTCCTGTTCCTCTGGCTCTTACAATCTTTCTGATTCTTCTTCTGTTTTGATCCCTGAACCTTAGGTGCAGAAGTTGTGTTGTAGAGGTATCAGCTGGGACTGGGCTTCACAACTCTGCATTTTGATTGGTTGTGGTTTTCTGCACTGGTCTCCTTCTGTTGCAAAAGAAAGTTTCCTTGATGAGGAGTGAGAACTACACTTAGCCTTGGGTATAAAGGTAAATATTTCAGATGTGGTTAGGGATTATGTTGGGTTAGTAAAGTGGTGGTTATGGCTTCTCTTCTAAGGTCCATGACTTCTGAGTAGCTAGCTAGTTTTCCAGAACCAGGCATGGTTTCCTTCTTGTTGAGTGGGCCTTCAGCCCAATTAGAAAACTGTTAGTCACTGGCACAGTTTGTGTGCCACGATTATATACACCCTTAGTATTATTGTGCCATGCTCATTGATGTGATTTATAGGCACGATAGTTGGGTAGCACTGTTGCTGGTTTCCTCCTTTAGAAGTTTCTATGTCCCTTCTGGAACCATAAACCAAACGAATCCTTTCTTCTATAAATTGTCTTAGTCGTGGTGTCTTCTCCAGCAATATAAAAGTGGTGAGAATAGACAGCCTTTCCTTGTTCATGCTTTTAGGAAGAAAACTCTCAGGCTTTAAATATTATGTTAGCTATGATTTTTCTCTTTTCTTCTTTTCTTTTTTGTTTTGAGACAGGAGTCTCACTATGTAGCTCAGGCTGTCCTGGAACTCACAGTCCTTCTGCCCTAATCTCCTGAGTGCTAGGATTACAGGTTTGTGACACAATATTGGTTAGTTGTGGGTTTTTTATATTTGCTCAGGTTGAAGAAGTTTTTTTTCTGTTCATAATTTTTTATTACTACCACTACTATTGTTTGCATATGCTTGTGTACATTGTGTGTGTGTGTGCAGGTTCCTGTGTGCCAAGCATACATGCAGAGATCTGAGGACAGTTTTCAGGAGTCAGTTCTCTCCTTCTGACTTGTGGGTTCTGGAGATCAAACTTGGGTCATCAGGCTTGGTGGCAGAAAAAAAGAAACTTTTGTCAAATGCTTTCTATGTGTCTGTTGGGGTGATTATGTATTTTAAAAATCCTCTTATCCTGTGAATATGGTTTAGACCTTGATTTTCTGCATTTCTGGCATGTCATATTTAATCATGGTGCACATCTTACTTTTTAAGTGTTTATTTTAGATTAGGTTTTGGGTTTAATGATGAAATTGGAGAACTCTTCATGAGTTTTCATCCTGCTGTGTTGATTCATTCAGAAATTTTTATACAAATCAGCTTTCATGAAGATTAAGTTCTTATTTATTTATTTGACAAGGTCTCACTATCTCATTATGTAGTCCAGCCTCAAACCCACAATTGTCCTGCCTCTGCTTCCTAAGTCCTGACATAAATTTATTTTTAAAAGGTAAAACAATGCTAATTAAAATTTATAAGTTTTCTCTTGAAAATTTCAGAGCAGGTTTTTGTCACTGGACTGAGAACTAGGATGACTATAAAGCAGAGAGGCTAGTGCCAGCTCTAAAGAGCTTATGAGCTATTCTAAAGAAGGAAATCAAAAAAGTATAGAATTATAAATACACAGACAGACCTTTTTATGGATTCATTATAGCCTTACTATGAACCAGGTATGAGTTCGTTTAAATCCATCATCATAAAGGTTTTTCAGATTCTTTAACACTTGAGCTTAGGACCAAATATGCAAGCCAGGTACCTAACAATGTGAGTTCTCTGTAATTGGTAATCACTAAGACAGCAAGAAAAGCACAAATCAGAGCAGACATGTCCACAGAGGCATAGTACATTTGTTTGTTGATTTGGGGAGGGCATTAGTCATTGATTGACAGCATCGGTGCATGTCACATTTATTAATTGAATATTTACTAATGAATGAAAATAATTACATTGGGGGATATTACTTTGTCTTTTATATATCTCCCTTTTTGTGTTTATTTCCCAATGAATGTTGTATTGTAGAAGAGTAGGTCTTGGCATAATTCAGTTTATATCGAAATGTGCCTCTGTGAGGATGGTGGATGTACTGAAAGGTGTGATTGACAGATGTCTAGACAGGAGGGTTTGGCTCCCAGTCTGTCTTCATGCTTTTCTCTCCTTAGCCTTCTATGTAATTCCTCTTTCAACAAGTGCTGCTACTGTATTGCCTTGTACTGTACGTAAGTTCTTTTCCCCCTCTAGAACATTCATTTCTTGCTGTTTGTTGAATTCATATTTAGTCTTCAAATCCCAGCTCAGAGGCCCTCTCCTGTATATGCCCACGCTTCTTTCCCTCTCTGAGAAATAGTCATAGCTGTACTGTTTTCTTCATATCAGTGTGGTGCCTTTTATGACATGTTGTGTATATGTATGTGATATATAGTATATATAATTTCTTTAACCAGATTCTGAGGGCACATACCATGTGTTAGTCATCTTTTTACCACCAGATCATGGCACATTAAAAGCGAGGAGAGACCTGAAAAAAGGTGTATAACTATTGAAAAACTGCTGAATAGAAATGTTGCTGCTGGGTTAGAGAAGAAAAGAGGTGTAGAGTGAAGTCACTGAAAAGCCCTAGGACACACTTTGATGATCCAAGTAATTTTCAATGGAAGCTTGTCCTTGAAACACATCACCGAAAGACCAAATTCTGCTGAAATAAAAAAAAAAAAAAGCAAGACTTCTGGCTCTCTTGGTTGGCCCTTAAATTTGCTGTTCTCTTTGCTCAGGGGCCATTGTCTTTCAGGAACCCATGTGATCCCTCCTGTCCTTCTGATCTCCTCAGAAAACCTCTCCCTGCTCCAAGCACTACTTTGGCTGTGCACCACAAAGTTTAATAAACTGTTTTCATTTCAATTAAATGAATTAAAACACTCAATTAAAACAATTTACCTCTTTTTCCTCTTTATTTCCTCAACCCGTGCATCATTTAATTTCCAAATATTTTTAGATTTTCTAGCTATCTTTTTTTATTTTTTTTATTTTATTTTATTTTTTTTTTTTTTACCGATTTCTAGCTTAATTCTGTTGTTGTCTGAAAACAGATACTGTATGATTTTATATTCTTCTAAATGTACTGACATGTGCCCTGCCTTGGAACGTGGCCTGTCTCGGGGAATGTTCCGAGCGAGCTTGATGAGAATGAAGTAGCCTATAAATGTCTATGACATCAGTGCTTGTCTGTGGGGTTTGGGACTCGCCGGACACGCAGACCTTGAGGACTGCTGTGCTTCCTTGGAGACGTGCCACCTGTGCCACCACGCACTGTCATTCTAAGGAGAAACTCCCTAGGTCTGACGCCTGATGTGATGAACTAGCTACTAGTGCTTTCTTTGGATTAGTGAATGTGTACTGAGGCCAGTGGAGGGCGGCGGGTGTCCCCCTCCATCACTCTCTGTATTATCCCTTTGAGGGAGGTCTCCCTGAACCTGGAGTTCATGTTGTTTTCAGTTAGACTAGTAGTCAGCAAACCTCAGTGATTCTCCAGTCTCCGTCCTCCACAGTGATAGGGATACGAGCTTGTGTAAGGCCACGCCCAACTCGTTATGTGGATGCTGGGATCTGAACTCAGGTCCCTGTGGCTGTTCAGTAACTGGTATGTAACCACTGCGCCATCTTTCTAGCTAAATACATAAGACTTTGTCTTCAGTCGCAGCCATGTTAGGCCTAGCTCTTCTCTTTTTCTTCTAAGTTTGGGTCTCTTTTTGGCACTCAAACTTGTCCTCCTGTCGTAGCCTGCCCAGTATCTACAAGCGCACGCCACTATACCTAGCTTTTCTGTTTACTTTTAATTATCAGTGTGTTTTTATATTTAAAGTGAGCTTCTTGCAGACAGCATTTAGTTGATCTTGTTTCTTGGAACGTTTCTGTCCCTTAATAGGTGCACTTCGCCCACTGGTACTCAGACTGGTTTCTGATAGTCGGATTAAAGCTGCCGGATTTCTCAATTCCCTTTTTGTCGGCCTTGTTCTTATTTCTCCACCTCTCCCTTTCTTTCTTTCTTTCTTTCTTTCTTTCTTTCTTTCTTTCTTTCTTTCTTTCTTTCTTTCTTTCTTTCTTTCTTTCTTTCTTTCTTTCTTTCTTTCTTTCTTTCTTTCTTTCTTTCTTTCTTTCTTTCTCTCTCTCATCTATCTATCACTAGTGCTTAAACCCAAGATATTATGTACCCCAACTACTTGTGCTAATCCCAAATTTGACGGGAAAAAAAAAACATTGCCACAAAATTTGAGTAGCTTTTAAGCAGGCTTTTAATACTGGCCAGTGATGATGGAAGCTGACTAGGACCATGTGGAGGTCCCTACTGGGATTCCTACATTCTTCCTGTCTGGGTATTTCCTGCCTCCTACCTGGGTATCTCCGGTCTCTATCCAATCAAGGGCAAGCATGTGTCCCGTGTTGTTGATGAAGTTTGAACCCAGATTTAACACTTGCTTCTTTATGGTTTAATTGGTAGTTTTATACAATTTCATTTTCTCTTCTTCACTGCCATATCAGTTATACATCCCCTTCCTTCATTTTTGCTTACCTCAGAGTTTACAGTGTATACAGTGTATGTTTACAACCAGTCTCACCCCATTATTAAATAGCACTATGCTATGATTTGTTAAGTGTCTGATAGGCCTGGTCCCCAGACAGTGACACTATTGGGGAGTAGGTGATGGACCTCTCAAGAAGTAGAGCCTATGGGAAGTCTCCAGACATTGATGGCATGACTTTGAGGAGGATTATGGAACCCTGATCCCTTCTCCTCCTCCCCCTCCCCCTTCCCCTTGTCCTAGCCATGAGGCAAACAGTTTTGCCACATGCTGCCTTATCCCCGGGCCCGAGCAACAGGGCCATCAGTCATCATGACGTGAAACTTCTAATAGCGAGACCCAGAATGAACCTGTCCTTTATATAAGTTGGTATCTGTTACAACTAGGGAGAGGTGACTAATTCATGCTACACAACCTCATGGGTAGTGCTAGTATCTTATAATATCAAAATAATTCTATTTTATCCTTCTGATCCCCTATATTATTGCTCTCATTCACTTTGCATCTACATAAGCACATGTATATGCATACATAATCAAATACATCACTGATTGCTGCCATAATTCAATAGGGTCTCATATCCCAGGCTCCCCCAGATCTCAACTTGCACCCAAGAATGACTTTGGACTTTTGGTCCTTCTGCCTCCACCTCCCAAGTGCTGAGATTATAGGTGTGGGTCACCAGGCTGGGTTTCCAAAGTGCTGGCGGTCATACCCAGGTCTCCCTACATGCTAGGCAAGCACACTACCAACTGAGCTACCTCCCAGCCCAACTGTTACTATTTTAAACAAACTGCTGTGAGACTCATGAAGAATAAGGAAAAGAAAGATTTTTGTTTTACTTTTACTTACACCAACTCTGGTGCTTTCTTCATGAAGAGCAGTTTCTGGCAGTTTTCTGTTTTACTGCTTATTAAAGAATTTCTTTGAGCATTCCTTGCAAGGAAGGAATTCTGACAGCAGACCCTTAGTTTTGGTTGGGGAAAGTATTTCTCCTCATTTGAAGGACAGTTTCACAGGGTGCAGAATTCTAGCCTGGTAGCTTTTCTCCTAAGAATTTTAGTATTTCTCTCCATTCTCTTCTTTGTTAAATGGTTTCTGAGGAGATGGTATGATTCTCATCTTTGTTTCTTTATAGGAAAGTCTTTTTCCTTTTGGCCTCCTTCTTTATCTTTAATTTTTTAGGGGTTTGGAAATGATATGCTGATGAAACCTTCTGAGCTTCCCTGTCTGACATCAGTTTGGGAGAAATTCTCAATGGCAGTCACTTCACATCTCCATGTTGTTAATTTACTTCTCTCACTTTCTGTAATTCCCACCGACACACAGCACCTCGCGTCTGTCCTGCAGGTGCAGATATCCTGCTCTGTTTATTTTTCATGCATTTCTCTTTGGATTTTTACTGAGATGTTCTCAGACTTGAAGGTTCTTTTCTCAGCCATGTCCTGTCTGAAGTCAGTCCACTAAAGACACTGTTTGGTGTTTTTCATCTTCATGTTTTCTTTCTGGTTCTCTTAGCTTTTCCATGCCTCTGCCTACACTGCTTATCTATTCCTGCGTGCAGTCTGTGGCTCTCTCAGCATCTCAGTCATCACTGCTTCGTGGTGATTCTGGCCTCCCTGCTAGATTCAGATGTGTTCTTCATACCCACTCTGTGTCTGCAGACCATGATTGTTGCTTTTTAGAATGCCTTGTAATTTTTCTCTAATCACGGGGCTTGATGAACAGGTAGGAGGGACCGTGGAAAACAGGCTCTCCAGTGGTGAGGTGGTAAGGAGAGGAGGCAGAGAGAATGCATTAGTCTTGTAGCTAAGTCTCTGTGTTTTGGTGAGCCTGTGCCACAGGGACGTCACCTGCGCTTCTCATTTCTCGCACCTCCCCCTCCTCAGTGGAGTAGACAGTTAGTAGATTGGGGCTGAGTGTTTCTCCCAGGTTGGTGAGACTCGGCACATCGCATCAGATCAGCTCTAGTTACTGCATTTCTCTGAGGGCAGAGTTTGTTAAGAAACAGGACACTTTGGCATATTTTAAAAACTAGTTTTAATCCTGTCCCTTCCCCCACCAGAGATAGCTGGAATCTCCTGTGCCATAAGTGCATATTTGCAGGAAAGGTACAGTGTCTATAGGGTTAGGACTACTTACAGATTGAGATACCTAAGAACATATCGCCATGGGTAAGAGGGTCCACTGGGAATGTTGTCTCTTACAAATGTAATAAGCTAAAGCTCAGGATATAAGTTGTTTAGGTAAAGCTGCACAACCAATTAAACTGAATACAATTAGAACTTATATATCCTGACACCACTTAATCATGTTTTGTTAATATACCAAACATCCTCTCACAACTGAGCCTGTAAAAGACCCTACGAAGGTTTCATTGAATCTCTAGAATGAAAATAATTAAAATCGTTTGGAAAATGCCCGAAATGTGAAACTTTGTCATACTATCAAATCATACACTTATACAAATATGATATTCTTCTAAAACTAGATTTTAGAAAATATGTTCATTATAGGTTGATAAGTGCCTTTTATTCTGAATTAAGTAAGTTGTGTAATTGCAGTTGCTTTTATTTACATGTGTCCACATATTTAAATTAAAGGAATATTTTTAAAAAGGGATATATTTTATTTTATTTGAGTGCTCTATCTGCATGTACATCTGCATACCAGAAGAGGGCATCTGATTCCATTATAGATGGTTGTGAGCCGCCATGTGGCTGCTGGGAATCAAACTCATGACTTACAAAAGAGCAGTCAGTCCTCTTAACTGCTGAGCCATCTCTCCAGTCCCAAAGAGATACATTTTAAAAGAACAAATTTTCAGTGTCAATAGAAAAAGCTATGTTAAGCCATTTTCCTGGAAGTAGCATCCTTTGGTAGCATGTTAACTTTCCGGGACTACCCTCTGCTTCTCTCTTAGGAAACGAGGCAGCTCACAATAGTATTCATGGCTGGTACATGCACAGGGTGGTTCTGCTTCTATGTCCCGTCTTTTAACAGGCTGATGGGGCCTCACCAGTCCCTTACTAGCCCAACAAATTTAAAACAAACTAAGCCTTTTAAGCCCTTGATAGCAGCTGTACATTACAATGTAGAAGCAAACACTCTAGGAACACAATGCATTTATTTATATTCGCATAAACTATAAATGACTGAGATCTCTTAGCGGGGAGGGTTCAGATTCCCATAGAAGGAAAGAAAACACCAAGTATTTGATTCCTGAGAGGTTAGACAAAGAGGGAATCCAGTGTGGGCAGGAGGGAAAGGCATAATTAAGATTGTATCCTTTCCATGGAACGATAAGGAACTCAAAAGACCTGAGCTGTTTACAAAAGAGTTCAAGGAAGGAAAGAAAAAAATGTCTTTTTTTTTTTTCTTTAAAGACAAATCTTTCTTTGAATAGCCCTGGCTGTCCTGGAACTCACTATGCAGACCTGGCTTTTGAACTCACAGGGATCCCCCCACCTCTGTCCTGAGTGCCGGGATTAAAAGGGTGTGCTACCACGATGGCAGAAAGATGGCTTGGCTGTTAAAGGCTGGGTTTACTACCAAAAAGGCAAGAAAAATATCTTCTAAATACAGGAATATTTACTTTAGATATAATTAGCCATGTCAAGGCTACAAAATCAAACAGCTGCAATTTGGGAGTATTGTTCCTTGTGCAGAGGAGTCTAGACTCAGGGTTTCAGCAAGCCGATAGCTCCAGCCAGCATGATGCAGAAGCTAAGCACTGTGGGGAAAACTACCTAGCTTCAAAGTGGGTCAGACTTAATGTTTTCTTTTTTCTCTACTCTTGTCAGACATCACTAGTCAAAACTTTAATCAGGATGAGCCTGACATGTGATTGTAGACTAATAATGTAGTGTATATGCGCACTGGTGGTGGGCTATTAACACAGGCTCCCTGAATATATTCCTAGCGTAAGAAGGTGGTGTGATTTCCCGTAACAGGTATTTTTTATGAACAAATAATTTCCTTTAACAAACACATTACAGGTTTTGGGTTATCATGAGCCTGTGGCTTTAAGTTATATCACTGTTCATTTAAACAAAGTACCTTTACTTAACACAGGGGCATGTTTTAGCCTTTTGTTCCCTTTCAACAAATATATTTGGGTTGGTAATTGTGAGAGCAGGAGGCAAGACTTAAATTCATTTAAGGTTGAATGTGACCTTCGCCGAACTGTCTTCCCACTGTACTCTTTATTCATTGTGCCCAGTAACGACAGAGAAAGTAAACAGAAAAGAGAGAGCAAGCAGGCGAGTGTTGCCAGTGCTGTGTCAACAGAGTTACTCACTTTGGATTTCCATCAAATAAAATAGTGTTGAATCATATGCCAAGGTCAGTCAAAGAAATTGAGGTGTGCACCTGTCATTTTAGCAGAGCCTGTCTCTGCTCTCTAACTCACTAACACGTTGACTCTGGGCAAGTTTCTTCATCATTTTACACCTTGATAGTCTCTCCTGTAAAGTGGACTTCATATTGAGCTTAGGGAGTGGTTGTGAGGGTTAGAGACGTGTTTGAGGGACTGCCATGTAATTGTTCAGTACAATACTGTTAGGGTGAATCTTTTATTATTTGCATTTTCTAGGACATCTGCTCTTGTCGAAACAGAGCTCAGTGCAAGTGTTCCCTAGGAAGGCCTTGCTTGTGGTCCTGGATAGGGATGCAGGTCTCCTCAGCACTAGCTCCTGACCACATGCCCACTATACTCCTTAGTACACTGACATTGTGACCTTGATTTATATGCCGGTTCCTTTACTGTGCTCTGTGTGTGTGCACTGTGTGCTGTGCGTGCTGGTGTGTGTGTGTGTGTGGGTGTGTGTGCACTGTGTGCTGTGCTCTGTGTGTGTGTGTGTGTGTGTGTGTGTGTGTTGGTGTGTGTATGTTGGTGGTGGTGGTAATGAGGTTCCTATATTTGCATCTCCAGTTTCCGTGGTGGAGGTGTTGAATGCTTGCTATCTAAATGATTGCTAGTCTGATTGAATGGCCAGTGTGACTCTGTAGACCCAAAGAAGGGACTGGTAGCTCACAGATGTGTATATGCGGGGTGAGAAGGGGAAGTCACCTTTTAAAAATTATTTCATTATTTGCAATAACCACAAATTATCATTGTAAATAACTATATGAAAAAGAATAAAAGGAAAATGGAGAGAGTATTAATTCATTTTTATTATTACAATGAAATACCAAAAGGCAACTGGTTTTATAAAGGAAAGAGGTCGTTAGCTCACAGTTCTAGAGATCTGGAGGCAAAGTGCCACATCTCTAGAGAAGACTTCAGGGAGCCACAAGACTGGGAGGGAAAAATCCATCTCAGAGCAGGAAGCCAGAGGCCACTGGCTCCCTTCCAAGGGTGTGCTCCCAAATGAGCGCAAGCCCTCCCACTAGGTCCACCTCCTAGGGATCCTACCACATCTGCAATGCCAGACTGAAGAAGCCACGCAACACACCAGTCCCCATGGAACAACTCAAACTATTTAACTGCGGTAAAGGGCCGGAGGGGGCGAGGTGCTGGTGACTTTCATCGTTCGCCTATCTTTTAGTGCCTGTGGCCAAGATTGTTTTATTGTTTGGCTTTTTTTCTCTATAAACTTCCTTAGTTCTTTCCTCTCAGATTCTGCCAAGAATTTTCAGGAATTCTCTTGATTTTGATTTACCTAATTTAATTAGCAGTTGCAAATTTTATAAAAACTTACCCATACATAGTGAGGAATGATATAGTGTTAAATAGCATTGTGTAAAAAACGCAGAGCTAAGTGGTGAGCAGTCAATATTTAAATGTTTTAATATCAAAGAGAGGACTTTAAAAATCAAGGTGGGAGCATAGGACTTTGAGAAGTGCACTTAGGGATGCAGACCTGGCTCAGTGGTAATAGCGTGTTTGCCAGCACGTGTGTGGCCCTGTGTTTGAGCCCAGGAACTCAAAAAGAAATAACAAATCAAGCTCCTCTTGGGATCTAGAAGATTAAACGGCTAAGTTTAGCAAGTAAAGTCACTCTCCAAAGTTCAAGTAAATAAACAAGTGCGTGTGTCCTAGTAAAAGTGTCAAATAGAACTTTGAGGAGACTAGGGACATGGCTTAGTTGGTAAAATGCTTACTGTGCAGGTGTGAGGACCTGAGTTCAATCCCTAGAACCCATATAAAAAAGCCAGATCGGTGGCACATGCCTGTAATCCCAGCGCTGCAGAGGAGACAGGAGGACAATGCCTGGGACTCATTGGCTTGCCAGTCTAGCCTGATCTGTGAGCTGCAGGTTCAGTGAGAGACCTTATCTCAAAAAAATAAGGTGGAGAGTACAGGAATGATAGTCGTGAGCCATATACTTCCTCCAAAGAGCACACTGTAAAGCTAAGGTATTGAGATGCGAGGCAGGAGGATCAGGAGTTCAAGCCAGCCTCAGCTACATGGCAAGTTTGAAGTCTGTCTGGGCTATGTAAAACCCTGTCTCAAAAAACAAAACAATCAACAAAAACTCAAGTTCTCTTAAAGGGCTGACCTTAAAAATGAAAGGATGTAAGGCTAAAAGAGAACCAAGAGGGCCCGCAAACCTTCAGCGCCTTCATTTTGTACCCGCCTGGTTTCTGTTGAGGCTCCGGTGCACTCCTGACACTGTCTCCAGCTGCTCTGGAAGGCCCGAGGCCAAGGCTGCTGGAGAGCAGGGAGACCAGCTTAGCAGCGCAGTGCTGCAGGACCGACCTTGAGCCAAGTGCTAACGGCACATGGAAGGGGATTTCTGCGTGTCCCAAGGCCCGGATTCCTTCCTGGCGAGCTGGGCACAGGACGGAGGACGCGTAAGAACACCAGGACACATGGATATGTTACTCAGTGATTTGATCAAGGAGGAGCTCTCTGGAGCCTGGCGCCCCGGGTGAACCCCTCTTTATGAGTCCCTAACCCTAACCCTGAATGTTAGGTGAAACACTGAGGTAAAACACTGGTTAGAAACATTGAGTGTGTTTTTGTTTTTATCTTTAATCTCAATTTTGACTGTAGTTCTATAGCCGGGATGTTTATTTGATTCCGTCACACACATCTGTTCGTCTTTTGTTTATGCTCATCCTTGTTTTGTTTCATAGTTTTATGTTTCTATTTATAGATGTGAGTCTTGCATTTTCTAAGCGTGTGTGTGCTTGTGCGCATGTGCGTGAATGGAGGTGGGGACAACCTTGGGGATTCAGTTTCTTTCTTTCAGTGTTTGAGGCAGGGCCACTCTACGCTAGCCAGGCAGTGAGCCTCCAGCTGCTTCTCCTGACTCTTCCTCCCATCTCACCGTCTGAGTGCTGGGGTTACAGATGCGGGCTGCCACATTTCATTTCTTAATGTGCGTTTCAGGGATCTAACTCGGGTGTCAGGCTTGGACAAGGAACACCTTTACCTACTGAGCCATCTCCCCTGCCCCTGCTCTCAGTGGTTTACTTAAAAATCTTTAAAAAAACAATTTAAAATCCTATAGCATATTGATTCTGTAGAAGATCCTATAGACACGTGCCGTCTGGGGCAGAATTAGTCTTCTTGACTGTCTGATATGGTTTAGTGATGGCTTCAGACTCGAGTAGGAGGTTCTTCCCACAGCTATGCATGCTTGCCTTGCTTTCGTGTGAGTGGCTGTTTCTTCTACCCTGTTCCCTTCTGGCCTCCAGTACAGGCCTTGTCATGGAGTTTGAGCCCTACATGTAAAACTGGGGAGCCAGCAAGTAACTTAGTTCCATGTGTTAAGACTGTGTATGCACCCCTGCTTTTAGGTGCACGTAAGCAGATATAAATGGGCCTATCCCAGAGAGCAGTGAGTGCTGCCCCTCCCTCACTTTCTTCCCATAAACACGGACCCCTCACATCAAAGGGAGAGCAGGTCCAGACCCTACCCCTAAGTTGCTGAAGTCCTAGATGCCTGATCGAGAGCCCAGCAGCCCTGTGGCTTTAGCCACACACGTGGCTTTCTCATCTGTGTTTCTCTGTGGAGTTTTTTTATCTTGTTTTGGGGACTGGCAGTGCCTGTTACTGCCAAGTGTTTGGAACAGAGCAGGGCAGTTCTTTGAAGCATGACCTTACTGTGTGCCGCCAACACGATGGATGGGGTTTTGTTTTGTCTATTCGTTTTTGCAGTTCTGTGGGTGAAGTCAAGACCTTGAGGATGGTAGGCAGATGCTCCACCTGAGATACCCTCCCAGACCCAGACTGAAGGGCTTTGTGTTTTTAATAGAAATAACCTGGTCAAATACTTCTCTTGTCTCTGCGCCCCCCCCCTTTGAGGCCTGGTATAGAAGGTAGACTGAAAGGGAGATGAATAGGTAAATAACTTAAGCAACCACAAGAAACAAATGATCTGAATTAAGGGAGATGGAGAGGAGGGATGGACTTAGTGGGTTTGTTTGGTAGACCTGACAACTGAATGGGGAGGAGGTATGTGTTTATATTCCCCACTTAGAGTGGAAGTTGAAGTTCACTGCAAAAGGAGTTGAGGAAGAAGAGTGAATTTGTGTAGGTAGCGTCTCAGGAAGGAGGCAGGAGTGTTAGCATGTTTTGTAAGTGTTGTTGAAGGCAGACATGTCTTTCTACAGCTCTGATCACACACGTTCTTTTAGTAGTAGAACTCAGTGCCCAGGACCTTTGAGTCTGTCCTTCTCCAGCATTTGGGAAACATTTCCTTGCCATGCTCATCCATCTCAAACACTTCTTAAATGTCCTGGCGACAAGGAAGTGCAGTTCTAGACTTTGTGGATATTGGGGTCTGATTGAGGAAAGGACAATTCTAAACTGTGGCAGAACTCTAAAGGGCAGGTGCAAGGTGCTCTTTGTGTAGCTGGAAGGAGGGCCTGGCCAAGTCTGAGGCCCAGGTCTGTGTAACTTCCTCACTAAGACTAGCCATGACTGCACCCCACATTCATGTCTAGCTTGTCACCTTCCATATTTCTTTAGAAAACGTATTTTGGCTTGAAATCACCCTGGGATACTCGCCCGTGTCCCACCCAGCAGCATCGGCGTGCACGTGGGCACTTGTCTCTTTTTGCTGTGGTTAGGGCGCTTCCTGGATGGCTTGAGAGATGATTAAATGGCTGCAGAAGCAAATGTGTTTGGACATTGGTCTCTTGTAGTAGTAAGCTGCTGTGTGTTCAGCAAGATGACAAGGAGGCATTTTCATAAGTGCAAGCCCTGCCAGACCTCAGTAGAGGGGGAACTACCATCATGGCCAACGCCATACTCGACAGTGGAGCCCCAAGCTTCTCAACTCAGGTGTTTTATTGATACAGAACTCCTCAGGTACAGATCATAAGCAGTCAAACACCCCCACAGAAATATTTCCACCTGCAAACAATACAAGACCTAGGCTAGCCCCTCACCCAATAGTGCACAAAACATTTTATAATAACTAAAAATAACCTTCCTCAACAGTCTCTGCATAGTTGCCCTAGTGGTTCTTGTCCCTAGTCTTTTATTTTGTGTTTGAGAGGTTGACCAAGTTGACCTTCTGCTTGATCCCCCTCCTGCCATATTGATCCGCCCTCAGTCTAGTTTATTTATGCCCTCGTTTCTGTGTGTTTATTTATAAATATTTTTGTCACATGCTGTGCTTTTCTTTTTAAAAATGTCTATTATCTTTATTTCTGTGTGTGTGTTTGCCTGCACGTATGTATGTGTACCATGTGCATGCCTAATGTTCACCCCTGAAACTAGATTTAATCATGGTTTGAGCTGCCAGGTAGGTTCTGGGATCTGAACCCTTGTCCTCTGCAAGAACAGCAAGTGCTCTTAACTTTGAGCCATCTCCCCAGTACCTGGAGTTGGGGTGGCTATTTATTGTAGCCTCCCTCGCTGGCATAACAACACATATGACTGCTTCAACTGGGTCAGCCATCCCCATGGATCCCTTCAGTACAGAAGGAGAAGAGGGAGCCTTCATGCTGCAGAGCATGGGGTGAATCTTACGTCAGAAACCCATGTCTTCTACCCTGCCCCCTCCTTTCTTCTTTCGGACAGGAAGCTGCTGCTGCCTGAGCTTGTCCTTCCTGCACTGCTCTGGCTTTATGCTGTGTCCTCCTTCGTGTCTCTGAGACACTTGTGAGAAGTGAATGGATGCCACCTTGCTGTTGCTGTTGTTTGTTTGGCAACTCCTCGGGACAGACTTCGGCTCTTCCTGGCTCTTCTAGCTGCTCACTGTGGCGCTTTAGAGCAGCCAGGCTGGGACAGAGGGCAGCAGAATGGTGGCCCAGGGAAGTGGGCAGAGTTAAGTGAGATGCCCCCTCCTGGGTGATTTCTTCCTTATTTTGGGCAAAATGCAGTGGGCTGGCCTTCCTGCAGCTGCTTCTGCTCCCTCGAGGGAGTCTGATGCTCCGAGGACGAGGCTTCCGCCAGTGCAAACAGCTTTCTGTGTGCTGTGCCTGCTTGCCATTTGGAGCCAGTGAGCTGCCCCCACATCCCACCAATTCCCACAGACTCCAAGTAGAATGTTCCCAGTCGAGCCCATAATTTCTAGTTTCTAACTGGGGGTATTGCAGGAGGCTATTTTAAGCCAAGCAACTTTCTCAGGCATCTAAGTTGTAAATTGGCTCCCAGCATCTTTCAGCAATCTGCTCCATTTACACCACAGCAAGGAGAACATTTGAAACTTTTTGATAATGTTTCTTTCTTGATTTGTTCACTCAGTAAATATTTATTGAATATATGTTATGTGCCATCAGTGCCTGCAATGAGACTTCTCTTACGGGTTTATAGTCTAGGTGAGGAAACAGATACAAGCAAACACTCAGGTGACACTAGGCAGTGACAGGCAGCACAGGAAGAAGCAAAGCAGGATAGGGAATAGAAGGATGAGGCGGGCATCTTCAGAGGGCGGGCGGCAGGAGGGAGGCTGCTCTGAGGAGGTGGCATCTGAGGGAAGACCAGATGAGTCAGGGATCCAGCCATGCAGAGTTCCCAAGGAAGCAACAGCTGCCCGGGTTCTGTGCTGTTGGAAGAGGCTCGGGGCTGCAGGATGAGGTGCTGGAGGAGAAGGGAGAGGATACGAGCTCCTCAAGTCGAGGATGGGAACACACGATTTTCTCATCTCCAAATCTAAACTGTGCTCCTGTTCCCAGGGAAAGACAGTGCCTGACGTCATCCCCAAGGGCTAAAGTCCCAGCTGGCTTCTGCCTTTCATATGACCCTGAGAAGTGGCCCAGCACACAGTGGGCCTTTTCACATGACCCTGAGTGGTAATACAGCACACAGTGGGCCTTTCGGTTAGAGACTGTGAATTGTCCACCAGAAATTAAGGGGGTTTAGAATAGAATTTGAAGCAGTTATAAAAGAAATTTGGAAGAGATAAATGGCTAAGAGATGAGATTACTGAAACTAACCTTTGTCCACGAGCTCATCCGCACAGGTGCTTGTGGAGGCAGAGGATGTCAGGATGCCTTCCTCAGTTGCTTCTCACCTTATTATTATTTTTTTGAGACAGCTTCTCACTGAACCTGAGCTTGCCAGTTTGATTGGATTGGCTGCCAGTAAGTCTCTGAAGCCCCTCTGTCTAGGTCCCCAGCACTGGGGTTGCCACTCCTGGATTTTATGTGGGTTCTGGGGCTCTCGCACTCCCACAGCAGACGCTTTACCCACCTAGCATCTTCCCGTCCTCGTGCTCAAGCTGTCTGTGCGCCTGTGTTAGAGGGTTGATTTCAGATTAAGGATGGCTTTCCAAAGAAAAATCCAATAATGCATTTAAAATGAAAAGTGTAATGCCAGATACGACATGATTTCATCGTGTATCGATGATTTGTTTGCTCAGTGGACACGGAGAGGAATGTGCTCATCAACAGTCTTCTACTTGTCTCTCCGCTGTACTACATTTCCACTTTTCCTTAATTTTCTTTAGAATAAATTAATTATAGTTTTAATTAGTGTTTCCACTTTTTAAGCAAAATTTTGGGTTTTCAGGTCGCTATATCCGAGAGAAGTCTAAGCAAATCACAACTCTGCTGATGGATGAACAGCTGCTTAATAAAGAGAGGGAAGTGGCGAGTTGGACCAGACAGCGGACCTCCTACTCCATGACGTTCCCCAGCAGACTGCCTACCTCGGGGAACCCGCCTGCAGCATGTGCTTCTGTCCTCGTCCCCGAAAGCCCTGCCTCCGAGAAGAAGCACTCGCTCCTGACAATCGCAAGTCTCCGTAATAAAAGTGAGCACTATAAGCTGTGGCCTCAAGCATGATAGGTGTCCATTGCAAACAGCTAGAAACATAAAACGCCAGAGTCATACCAATTTATCAACACCACATTAGCAGGACTATCCAACTACTAAACTTCATACTGCAGGGAAAAAAGATGAAGGAGGGTATTCCGTAGACAATTGTGGGGAAGTTTCAGAACGTGTTGTTTCTGTATTCATGCAAAATAGTTTTCAGCTGAAACTGTTAGCCTAGTGACTATCCTATTTGGCATTTTTATTCAGTTTAATATTCTTTTTCTAACTGGAATATGAAAGAGACTTACTTTCTGAGGGTGGGGGCCCCGGGGTACAAGGCATGTTTCTTAAATGTGTTTGAAGATTCTAACGTAATTTAAACATTTTCTAGCATGATTCTTTGCAAGGGTTTCCTTTGCCTAAAACTTTAACTCTGGATTGCTGAACTTTAAAAACAAGGGTGGGTGAGATACAGCGTTATCAGGGAACTAGAACAATCTTTCCTATTAATCTTGCCAAAACATCAAGGAATGACATCCTGCCATAGCTCCTCCAGCCCCCACTGATGAGTTCTGCTTAAAGATGGGCAGTTAAGAGAGGAAAAGCATGGATGAAATCTGACTTAGTTGCTCCTTGAAGGCAACTAAACTCGGTGTCACTCTCAGCAGTGTGGGCATCTGAGAATTTTCAGAGGTCACCTCCTGACCACAGCATCTGTGTCTGTGGCAATGGCTGAAGGTTTGCCCCAACCCTATGTTGAAATGTAATTCCCAATGTGATGACAGCTGGAAGTGGGGCCTCTGGGAGATGCTAGGTCACAGGAGTCAAGCCCTCAGACAGGATTTGATCCCTAAGGCCCTAGAGATCTCTCACTGACACTCCTGCTGCTGTGGGGAGAGGCGGTTTCTTACAACCTTGTGGGTACCCTGATCGCAGTCTTTCAGAGCTGTTTGAAAACAATTTCTCTTGTTTCTGAGTCACCCAGTCTATAGTGCTGTCAGTAGCCTGAGCCCACCAAGATGTCTGCCAAGCAAGACCCCAAAAGAGTTGCAGGAATCCAATATGAGCAGCGAATTCCAGTTGTCAGAGAAGCATAGAAACTTAAAAAAAATCAGCAATAACAGTAACACCAACCAGCCGTGTGATCATCCTCCCCTGACTTTGTCAAGGGCTCGTAAGTGGTGACTCAGTTTGTATCCATGGAGCACTGACACAGGAAGGCATTAAGAGGGATTCTTCATAATTGTAACAGTAAACACCACCAGATACTTCTAGAAGCAGTGGACAATCTTTTTCAGAGACCCATTTATTTTGGAATAAGTCCCTCACAGCTGACACTAGGAGCACAGTAACCAGCTGTGACTCTTCAGAGCTTCTTCATTCCTTTTGCTGTTCTCTGTCACCTTTCTTGCATGTGTCTGCATGTGTTAATCTGTGTATATGTCTATGTGTGTGTGTGTGTGTGTGTGTGTGTGTCTATGTGTGTGTGTATACGTGTGTGTATGTCTGTGTGTGTGTCTGTGTGTGTGTCTGTGTGTATGTGTGTGTCTGTGTGTGTATGTATGTGTGTCTCTGTGTGTGTGTGTATGTCTGTGTGTCTGTGTGTGTGTGTCTGTGTCTCTGTGTGTGTGTCTGTGTCTCTATGTGTGTGTGTCTGTGTGTCTGTGGGTGTGTGTGTCTGTATGTCTGTGTGTGTCTGTGTGTGTCTGTGTGTGTGTCTGTGTGTATGTGTGTGTCTGTGTGTGTGTATGTATGTGTGTCTCTGTGTGTGTGTGTATGTCTGTCTGTGTGCCTCTGTGTGTGTGTCTGTGTCTCTGTGTGTGTGTCTGTGTCTCTATGTGTGTGTGTGTGTGTGTATGTCTGTGTGTGTCTGTGTGTGTGTCTGTGTGTGTCTGTGTGTGTGTCTGTGTCTCTGTCTGTGTTTTATGTGCATGTTCATGCAGATGCTTGCATGTTGGAGTACATGTGAATGTGCAGGCTGGAGGTCAATGCTGGTGTCTTCCTCAATTGAGCCCCTCATTTTTTCCAGACAGGGTAGCTCACTGAGTTTGTCAGTTCAGGTAGGGTGGCCGGCCAGAGAGCTCCAGGCACCCACTTGTCTCCACCCCACACTGTTGCATTTCAGATTGTGCTGCAGCACCTGGCGTTCTACTTGGGTCCTGGGGTCCTCATGCTCAGTAGCCAGGTGTTAACATGAGATCCAGCATCAGCGCTGTTGGCATTTGGCCCTCCATCCAGCTCTGTGGGTGGAGGTGGTCACTGGCAAGTCGTATACATTACATAGGTTCTCATGCTTGTGTGGGGGGCCAGAGGAGCCGTCTCCCAGGCCCTTTACCGGGGAGCCGTTTCCCAGGCCCTTTACCGGGGAGCCGTCTCCCAGGCTTCCATCACTTCTTTACTGACTTTCTTCCTGCGCTTTATGACTGGAAATTCGAGTGCCCTGTAGAAATTGGATCAACAGCAGTGAGGGAGTTAGGGTTCCTTTCACCACAGAGCTTATGTGACAGATGCTAATGTGACACATGCACAGAATAACATAAAACATGTCAGATGGTAATGTACCCTTTATCAAAAGGGAAAGCAGTCAGGGACAGAGTGACAGGGATGGCTTTATTTGGGGACAGATGTGGGCTGGGCAGCATTTTGGAGGAGGGGCATTTAAACAGAGACCCGGCTGCGTGCTGAAGCAGGCGGCCTGGTGAAGGAGCCGAAGGGTCATGTGCTCCTGCCCTGAACCAGCCACAGCGTGGGTGACAGCAAGGTAACAAAGTGAGTCCCTAAGTCACTGCAGAAGCAGCTCACCTCTGAGCCATGTGTATAAGGCACACAAGAAATTTCAATTTGCCACTTTATAGTCATAGAGCAAGTTGTTTCTTAAATCCAAGTGGCATCTCCCAGTGTTATGACACATCTCAGTCACCAGGAAGAGCTCTGAATGAACCCACGGCACGGTGGCACACAACCGAGACCCAGAACTCGGGAGCCCAGCCAGGAGAATTGAGACTGGCCTGTACCACACAACTGGACCTTGCCTCAAATGGGAAAAAAAATCCTGGAGCTTTGTTACAGGGCATTTAGTAGCACACACATGTACTGAGATGGGCCTGCCATCTGCCAGGCACTGCACTAGGCATGGTAAGCAAATCCGGTGTTTCTGCTTGCATGGAAGTGACATCACGAGATGTACTGTGCTCTCTGTCAGCTTCACAAGTTCCAGGAGCGAGGCCGTGGGAAGTACTGCTTGATGTGTATGTTCAGATGCAGAGGCTGCTGGAGCCCTGTTAATAGAAACTCGGTTAGTTTATTTTTGTTTCTTTACCCGCAGTCTGCACTAGATACATAGATGCGTGCATTTATGTTTAGGGAGGAGCAACTGGGGTAAGTTAGCTGTAGTGCCATCTCCATGGAGGTGTTGGATCTCAAGCTGTACTTTCAAGGAAGAAATCAAGGACATTTTGGGATACAAATAAGAGGGGAAATGAGTTGGGCCAGGGCCTCCTTGGTGGGACAAGGGAAGTGGCGAATGGAAGCACGGAGATGGAGAAACCGTCTGAAGTGTGTATGTGTGTGTTTCTTTCCTTCTCCAGTAATGCAGAAGAGGTGCTTGAAGACTAATATGGCTTCCTTCAACATCAGCAGCTTCAGGTTCTTTCTGTGTCATTGCTGTACAAAACCCTGCACTGATTTCCGCTTCATGACGCATAGATCGCCCCCCCCCCGCCCCCAGTGCCAGCCCTCACATCTGTATTCTAGCTAGAAGGAAGAAAGATGTGTTGAAGCTGTGAATGCCCCATCCTGTTATGTTGCATTTAACATTTTGGCTTACACGTTGTTTATCACTTAGCCACATGAACACTCCTAGTCGAAAGGGAGATTGGACAGCCTTGTGTCAACTATGCTGTTTAGACAGAAATCAGAAGAAAGAAAGGTAGAGGAGACAGTAAAACAATCTCTGCCACAGTGCAGAAGATTACAGCAGAAGGTGGATTGAGGTGTAAGACCTGCTTGTGTACTAAATGGAGTAAAAACTAAATGTGAATGTGCAGAAAATGTGGGCAGATACTTGGAAGTTTTCTGAGCAATTAGCAAAAGGCGTAATAAATGGTATTTGGAAATTCCAATATGCTAGAACTTGCACCTAGGAAGTGGTTCAGGCCTTGAACAGGAGGGCTGTTTAGTTTAGTCACAGAACTTTGCTTTCTTCTTATAGAAAACAGCTGTTTTCGGGAGATAATTTGTACTGCTTTGTGTGGAAATGAAGGGGATGTGAGCTGTAGGGAGACTGTGAGGAACAATTGTTTCAGTCTGGGCACAGGACCTGCTCTGGGCGGGAGAGACGAGGGGACAGTCGCATGTGGAGGGTGGCAACGGGCTAAGTGGATGTCACACTGGAAAAGAAAGGAGGAAGGGCGAGCAACTTCCTGGTCTGAGTTAGAGGAAAGAGAGGCAGGCAACGGTGTCGGGGTCGTACAGGTAAATTTCCATCCACGGGAGTTTCAGAGTGTCTCTGCCTTACTTAGTTACAGTGAGATGTGAAATTGGGAGCATCACTAGAAAGCCCAGAGCTGAAACAGCTGTGCCGACTGTGTCGTGGTAAATTAGCAGGGAGAAGAGCGCCCTGAAGAAGCCTTCACACGTCACCATGTCTTGTTTTTTTTTCTACTCTTGGATGTTTCCCCTAAGTTTTAATTCTCGTCGATTGCCTGGGTGGTTTTCGTTTGGAAGATTTTGGTTTTGAAGGAAGAGATGCACTGAAGGCTCATTGCTGCCTGATGGCAAGCAGCAGGCTGTAGGGAGCAGCAACAACCCAGCTCAGGCTCTGCCGGTCACGCAGGCCCTTCCTGAGAGGGGCACCAGAGCCTGTCTCTCCAGAAGCACTGCTTACCCACGCTGGCACCTCAGAGCTCTCCGAGGGGTCATCATCACAGGGCCGTGCCCCCGGGAGGGTTCCTCTGGGCAGCAAGAAAAGCAATAGCGCTGTGTGCCTTGGGCGCATTCCCGTGCAAGGGTACATGACGGCTGTGGACTCAGCCGCACCGCCGAGCGCCATCCCGCCTTTGTAGTCACAGCACACACAGCTCTGTGGATGCTGCTGTCTGTACTGACAACCTTGACGTAAAGTCAGACTTGGTGACCTCAGCTCACACAGAACAAATGAGAGCACTCATAGCATACACTGGTTGCCACGGAAACACTCAGGCTGATGAAGCCTGCCATTGATCTTTTACATTTTAAAAGTAAACATAAAAAACCCTGTAATTTATATCCTTGCCTTCCCACACTGACAGTTTTTACTAAGGATATTGACTCCCAGTCTGCCTTTCTTCTTTGGTTTTCCTTTTGGAAAGGTTACTTTGTTCCTGTAAAATGATACAGGCACATTGAAAAGATCTGGTCACTTCCAACCTCATTCCTAAGTAGTCACCAGTACTCAATGAACGTACTTCTAGGCATACATACGTGCATACATGCATACATACATACGTATACACATACATACATACACATAGAGAAGTAGCTTGAGAGGAGCGTCTTTTTTTTTTTCCTTTATGGAGGAGAGGGGCAGGGTCTCACTATAGAGCCTAGATTGGCCTTGAACTCAGTCCTCCGGTCTCAGCTTTCCAAGTTCTAAAATTATAGGTGTGCACCAACCCAATATGTTACATGTTAATTTGTGGTAAATTTTTTCAAACGTCTGCTTCTAGCCATAACTCTAGCAGCTCCTTCTGCTGCATGATCACCAGTGGCCATAAAGGATGTGCTGACGTCACTGTCCCCAGGGAACTATGAGAATCCCCAAGGACCTTTTCTTTCAAATGTTAGTAATAAAGTAAGAACAGAATGTGTGTGCTGAGCCAGTGGGACTGGGAATTGGAACCAGTGGTGTTTTAGGAGTTGACTCACTTTCTGGTGTCATTGGTTAAAAAAATGAGTTCTCCATGCCTTAAGCATGGAGAAGGAGAGTTTTGGATGCCTTCTCAGGAATGTGAGGAGTGCTGAGTGCAGGCCTAGATCAGGGGCTGACGTGGACCCTGCAGTTCTTTGCAAAGGGAAACCACCTCGGTTCACCAGAGTCCGTGGGTTTTCACCAGGTGAAGTCAGGCTCACAGCCCAGCATCACCATAGTAGGAGAATGTAAGCGAGGGACAGGTCAGTTCCCTAAAGACGGTCAGATACAGAACACCTCACAGACACATCTCTAAACATTTATGTAACAAAGGATAGAATCACACACTGTCAGTTTTAAAGAAATTATAAGGACTAAATGGATGAATTTTTTAAAAGAACTTGGAAAAATTAAAAAAGAAGTCTACTTTAACAAATTAGATTATATGTCCAAAAAGAAAAATAATTATTGCAAGGAAAAAGAGGGAGTGATGAATAAATGGCAAACATATATACAGAATTAAATATTTTCAGTATAAAATAATGTTGCTTAACTTTTTAGTTAAAAATGACAGCTGGACCCCAGCATTTGGGAGGCTAGGCAGAAAGATTGCCAGAAGTTTGAGGCCAGTCTGGTCTGGGATTGAGAACGTGTCTAAAAACAAAACAAAACAACCCCCCCCCAAAAAAAACCAACAAAAACAAAACTTTAACAGTGGGCGGCTGTGGCACGTGAGCTGAAGGTAGATGGCTCTAAAGGTCCTCACATGGTGCTGAGAGCTGAGAATATCCGACTCCAAACCTTCACAGGGAGCACAAGGGAGCACAAGTTCCAGTACAAGCTCCAAACAGAGAGACAGAGCACAAACTCCAACAAGTAGGAAAATGTAATAAGAAAGAATTAAAATCTCCACAAGTGGCAGAAGCATCGAGTAGAAGTAAACCGGTATCATTAAGCCCTATTAGTCACAATGGACAGTAGCAGATGGAACTATTAGAAGGCAGAGACTATCAGATGAGGGCAAAGAAATCCAGACGTGCTCTGTGAGTCTTAAGTTACACTGAGGCTGAAAGCAGATGGGTAGAAACAGATAAGTAAGCCACCATATCCTAACTAAAAAACAATAATGATGACAAGCAGGAGCCAGCGAGACGGCTCAGTGAGAAGTGCTTGTCACTAACCTGAGGACCGGACAACCTGACAACTGGACATCCTGAGGACCAGACAACCTGAGGACCAGATAACCTGAGGACCAGATAACCTGAGGACCGGACAACCTGAGGACCGGACATCCTGAGGACCAGATAACCTGACGACCAGACAACCTGAGGACCGGACAACCTGAGGACCGGACAACCTGAGGACCGGACAACCTGACGACCAGACAACCTGAGGACCGGACATCCTGAGGACTGGACAACCTTATGGCTGGAGTTTGATCTCCAGAGCCCACAAGGGAGAAGAAGAGAACCAACTCCTAAAAGTTGTCTTCTGATTTCCACACGCATGCATACACACACACACACACTCACTCACGCTTGCACACATAAATGTAAAAAATCTCAAACCAGGCAGACATAGCAAGATCTGACTGAAGATAATAAGAAAGGTAATGAAAAAAATTCAGTTCTCCAGGAAGATGAAAAGCTTTTAGATGTGATTATTCCCAGTAAAGTAACTTCAAAGAGTGGGAAGCAAACTTGGTAGGACTGCTGGAGACACTGAACTACTATCCTGGCAGACAATTCCCAGATGTACCTTTCAATTAATCATAGGTGGAATGCACCAGATGTTTCAAGAAACCTGTATCACACAGACCAGTTTTTCTGACCAACATGCAATTAAGATTGAACACAAGAAAAAATAGGCATGAAAAATATCTGTACGTTTGCATGTAAAAGTATTTCTTCTAGGATCAAGCAGAGAGTAACTCCCATCCTTCCTGCTGACTTGGCTCTGTGTTGGGGGTCAGCCATCAAAGTAAACAACAGAAGTTAAAGCAGGCACTGGAGAGATGGCTCAGATGGTAAAGTGCTTACCACAGACCTGTAATCCCAGCACCGGGGAGGCAGAGACAGGAGGGAGGGCTCCTGTGGCTCCCAGGCAGCCAGTGTAGCTGAGACACCGAATGAGAGACCCTGTCTCCAAACGATGGAGAGTGATTGAGGAAGATACTCAATACAGACCTCTAGTCACCACATATGTGCTCATACGTGTGGTGCACACACATCCACAGGCGATCCCACACACAAACTCACACGTGCATACTCATGCAAGAAATTACATGCATGGAAGAAACAAACCTTTCTACGTAGAAAGCTAGGAAAAGTCTACAGAAGACACACACAAAAATAAAAGCTTTAGTAAGATGGTAGTTTAACATCAAAATTACAATATCTCAAACAAAAAATAATAAAAAGGAAAATTTAGAGAGTATATCCTGTCAGCCATGAATGATAAGCATTTTAAAAAATTTATGTATATGGGTGTTTGCCTGCAAGTATGTCTGTGAACCACATCTGTCCAGTTCCCACAGAGGCCAGTGAGACTCCTGGAACTGTTGTTACAGACCACCGTGAGCAGCTATGTGAGTGATGAGAATTGAACCCCTATCCTCTGGTAGAGCAGCCAGTGCTCTTAACCACTGAGCAATCTTTCCAGCCCCCAATAAACATTTTAAAACATCTGTTCTCTCTCTCTCTGTCTCTGTGTAAGTGAATGGACAAGCACGTGACATTGTGCACACATAGAGGTCAGACAGGACAATTTTTGAGGATCAGTTTCTCCTTTCACCATGTGGGGTTCAGGAATTGAACTCAGGTTGTCAGTCTTGGTGGCAAGTGCCTTTATCTGCTGGGCCATTTGATAGCCCAATATACATATTTTTAAAGACACTATTTATAATTTAAAAATCATAATTTCTTAGAAACAAATCTTAGACAGAATGTATGAGATCAGTACACTGTGGATTATAATACATAATTGAAATACATTAAAAGAGACCTGTGTAAATGGGAAAATATGGCATGTTTATTGGAATAATGCAAATATGTCAGTCCTCTCCAAACTGAAGAGTTGGTGAGGATTTTCCTGCATTGGTAGCGCTGCTGTTTGGATCAGGCTCACTGTCTTGTGAAGGCTGTGCATTGTGGGTATTATCCTTGCCGTACCCCCAGATGATACTGGTACATTCTTTACTGTTGTGAGAATCAAAACCGTCTGCAGACGTGGCCGGATGTCCCCTGTGGGCCCAAATTGCCTCCCATTGAGAACCACCGATTCAGTGCAATTACAATCAAAATTTCCAGAAGGGTTTTTAAAACTGAACTTGATGGGGCTGATAATAAATGTATTTGGAAAAATCAAAGTGTCAAGAATAAGACAGCCACATGTGCATACGCACGTGGAGTATGTATGTGAGTACACGCCCCGCCCCCCAAAACACACACACAAAGAATAGCCCAAATAAGCTGTGGTCCATGGTACTCCATGTCACATCTAAAACTTCAGTACTTGGGAGACTGAGGCAAAGGATCTTGAGTCCCATAGTGAGACCCTGTCTCGAAAGAAAGCCTGAACATTCCCAAGGAGTAAGGCGAAGGGCATCCTTCCTCAATAAGAAGGACTCGGCGGTCACAACACGCTATGGAGGCGGGCAGGGGCATGTACAACTGGGACAAAGCACTGTGCCCAGAAAATAGCTGCGCATCTGTGTGACCCTAATAAACGGCAGGGCATCATTTCAGATTTCTGGGGAAAGGAAGAATTGCTCAATGAATAATAGGCCCCCCACTAAAGAAAGTGAGATTAGGTCTCTGTTTTATATCTTGCATGCACAAAAAAAATCTAGATAAATCAAGGACTTAAAAGTATAAAAGCAAAATTTAAAAATGTTTAGAAGAAGATTTGGGAAAATGTATTTTGTAATAAATAGTAGGATAGAGAAATACTGTTTTTAGACACAAAACAGAGAAAGTGAGAGCAGGTTCTTACTTCTATTGCATGAATCCCTGGAGTTGAACTCAGGCACTCTGGCTTGGTGGCATGTTCCTTAACCCGCTGTGCTATCTCCACAGACAGAAACTTTTTTTTCCTCTTTTGCAGTCCTGAGGGTTGAACTCCCGGCCTCACCCACACTACACAAGCACTGACCTCTGAACCTCAACCCTGAAAACAGTGCTGATTGTAAACATGACAACAGGAGTTAGTGAGCGTGCCCTATGGTAGGCAGTGTTCTGTTGTCAGCCCCGTGCCCCATGTGTCTGTCCAGTCTCTTCCCCATGGGCATAGAACCTGTGGGTAGGTACCCATAATTCCCACATGATATGGCAAAAGATTATTAAGGTGGGCCTAGTCTAACGACAGGACTCTTGGGTGCTTAGCACTTTCTCCAGCTGGTGTCAGAGGAGAAAGTGAGAGGTTCTGAGTAGGAGGGTGAGGGGTGAGGAGTCTTAAGTGGCTTCTAGAAGCTGGGAGTAGGCCCTACTACTTGCCAGCCATCGAGGGAATGAGGCCTTCAGCTGAGAGGAGCTTAATTCCACCAAAACCCCAAAGACCTTGGGAGAAATTCTCCTTACGTCTTCAGACAAGAGTTCTGCTGAGCTAGCACCTTGATTTTGGCCTTGTGACCCAGAGACAGTTCAGTGTGAAGAAGCGTCTCCCTTGGTTTTCTGCTGCTGTTTTGTGTTTAAGTCTGATTTGTATTGATTTTTGCATCGTAGTAAAGTCAGGATCTGATCCGATTCTTCTCCTGTGAACATCTGGTTCTCCCAACGCTGCCTACTGAAGAACTCGCTATCCTCTCCCCATTGTGCACTCTTGGCACAGTTGTTGGTGCTCAGCGTGTGGACGCACACGTGTGTGAATTCATTTCTGAGCAGTCTGTTCTCATTTATGATCTCTGTGTCTGGTTTTTCACCAGCACCTTCTGTTTTGTTGGCTTTTGTGGATTTTTCTCCAGTAGATTTTGAGATCAAAATCCACTACATAGAAAGAAGAAGAAAAATCATAAGACTATGGGGAAATCTCCTAACATATATAAGAGTAAAAAAGGATAGCGTCCAGAGTACATAGAGAATTCCTACTAATAGTGTAAAGGGGGAGAGATGGATGGAGACAGACACAGAAGACACTTCTAGCGCAGTGGAGGAAATGTGTAAGGCCGAGAAACTGTTTAGATGTCAGCCCTGCAGCATTTGGATAGCAGCAACAGGGAATTTTGAGAGGATGTAATTTTCGACTGCTTCAGAACCTCTGGAGCCATTCCTCTTCCATTCCCTGCAGTTGGTTCTTCATCCTCTTGCTCCTCCACCCCTCCTGGTTTCCTGTTGTGTGATGGTGTATTTGTTTATTTGCCTGGTTATTTACTTACAGTCATTGAGGCTAGCCGACTTTGTGACACGCCATTGTTGTCTACAGATGCACTGGGCCACATTCATAGCTCTTCTAGGATGCTGATGGCCCATGGGCTACAGGTCCAACATATCTATTGAAGGCAGGGACATTAATGGGTATGAGCGCTGGTTCAGGAGCCATTCAACATGAATTTGGTGTGATTTGGACATATTACTTAAGCTTTTCCCTTGCAAACCCACCTTCCTGAAGTGGAGACAGTGCCGACTCTTGAATTGACACCTGAGGAAGATGAGCTGACCCAGCTATACCACAGTGACTCCAGCTGTGGTCTTTTTCATTCTCCCATCACATCTGAGACCAGCTTGTTTTCTCCACCAAGTCAGAGTTTTGGGCTATTTCTCATGGTATTCCTTTCTTTACAGAAAGAAGGAGTGGTGAGCTGAAGCTATGTTTGTGTTCTGTGGAACACCCAGACTCTGCTGTATTTCTTGGTCTCTTGTAGGGAGGGCCATGCTGATTCTATCTACTTGAGGTGTGTGTCCCGCAAGGCAGGGAAGATAGCTTTGCTCTTCAGATAATCTGCCAAGCTCAGCATGGAACTGGTTGTTCCTACTCCCAATGTGCAGCATCTTTAACCTCATACTTTCCCTTTCCAGCGATTTCCACTCTCCATGGGTGGACAGTGGAAAAGATCAGCATCCCATCTCCCCATACAGATTTTGGGGAAGCAAGGCATTCTGGGTCTTGTTTCTTTTCTTGACCACCAGCTATTTTATTTTCTTTCTTGTAAAAGTTACTTTTAGTTATGTCTGCTTCCATATAAGGTTTTTGTTACCTTTACATATTAGTTTTGTCTTAAAAATATCTCTTAATGAGTTGGGTGTAATGAAAAATCTTTTGTGTGTGATGTGTGTGTATACATGTGTGTGCATGCATGTCTCTATGTGTGTACATATATATGTATGTGTGTGTTCCCACATGTGAACTGAGGATTGAGCTTCTCACATGTGAGGTAAGCATCCAGCCTTTCACCTACTTCTCCAGCTTGGGAACTGGGGATCCCCTATTGCAGTGTCACCCAACTGTCTTCACTGAGGAGTCACCCAGAGAACAATGAAACCTCTTTTTGTGTGACTGATTATTTTTCCTTGTCCCTAAAGCTGAGCATTTAAGAGTTTTTGAATTCTCCCATTAGTTTTGAAACCTCTTTGTAGCAGAATGCTTTGACAACAAGCCTTCTGTCCTGTGCAGCTCTCCTTCTCTGCTACTACAAGAAATAAAGGGGGGTAGAAAAGTGAATTGGTGGTGCTATTAAAAGAAATATGGGGGGGGCTAGAAAGGGTGGAAACAGAAAACTGAGGAACTGGGAACACAATTGGGCTCCTTCCCAGTGACAGAAAGAAAGATTTTGTCCTAGGTAGATAAAAGGGAGGAGATTGTACAGGATGATGGTCCTGTTAGGAAAATAGGGGAAAGGGTCTGTGTGGGAGAATGACCAGATAAGGCAGCCTAGGGTCACAAAATCACCTTCAGCATTTTCAGTAGTGATCCAGCAGCATTTCCAGGAGTGATCCAGCATATTCCAGTTGATGGGGATAACCCCCAAAGTTATAATGAAACAGGATGGCATCTGATAGAAATGAGTGATGTAAAGAGATTGAAGGAAGCTGTGGTGTTGTATGACATGCATTTCCCCCTGTAAAGCAGGTCCTGAATAGCTGGGCACTGTAGCACTGGATTGTCCCATTCAGTTGGAAAGGATGTTATGCTAGAGGCAAGATCTCAGCTTCAATGGTGGAAAGAAGAAGCACCCACTATGGAACAGCAGAATAGGACTAGAGGAATAAATATAACTCGAAACCAACTCCGTATCAAGGGCCAGTATACTGAATTACAAGAACAGATTCAGTCTGATGATCTGACCATAGGACAATGTCATTTAGCAGCTTAACAAGCTTGGGAAAAGGTAGAGGAACCAGGAAAAAGTCCACCTCTTTCACAAAAATCATAAGAGACTCAAGTGAAGCCCTCACAGACTTTTTGCAAAGATTATCTGCAACACTGAATAGAGCTATCTTAGACCCTGAAGCGAGACAGGTGCTGATTGAGACCATGGTATTTGAAAATGGAAACACAGATTGTGAGAAAGTCTTAAGGCCATTAAAAGAAAAATTCTGCGCCATTGGATCAATGGATCAGAACTGCTGCAGATGCTGATTCCAACACCTACGGCCTCTGTTGTAAAATAAAAAATCCTGTCTGCAGCTTCCAGGTCCTCAGAGGTGGTTCCACTGCCCACCGGTCAGTGGCAGCAGTGGCTCCTGGGTGGGAGCTGCTTCGGGTGGCGTAGTTCTATGGCACACCTATCCAGTCTTGGATCAGAGATCTGTGAGCCGACTAGAACAAACCATTCTCGGGAGCCAAGGGCATAGGGCTTAACTTTTTTATTTATAAAAACAAACTTGTTTACTGGGGGAAGGGCATATATATTTATAGCCAGAGAAATGGTTCCCATATTCCAGGAGTGTCAGTGGAAGTTCATTGGTTAGGACAGGCAGTCCCACTTGCATATTGGGGTTATGGCTTGGGCTCAGGTATTTTCTGGGGACCAGAGGGATAGACTTTATAAGAAAGGGTTTAGTTGCAACTCCAGATAAACAATTTTGCCAGGTGGTGTGCCCTTGGAGGGGGTGGTGTTTTGTGTGGCTTGTGGCCTTTCAGCTGCTGTGGAGGGAGGGTAGATTCCTGCCAGCTCTTCAGAATGAGGTCTTAAAAGCACCCTAGACCCACTTACCTGTGTGACAATCCCACAGCCTCTGTAATAGGACAAACTATAATTAGAGGGCTAAAATATCAAAATGTCCGATGCTTTAACTGTGGAAGACACAGCCACTTGCAAAGAGATTGTGGCCAAGCTACTTCTAAAGAAAACGGTCTCTTTAAATATCGATCAGAAAAAAAGAAGCAGATTTCCAGGAGTGTGCAGATGGTGTGGAAAGGGTTGGCACTGGGCGAATGAGTGTAGATTTAAGAAAGATATACAGGGGAAGTTTTTGCAGCTGGGAAATGCCACAGGGGGCTGAGTTTGGTCCCTGGGAGAAAAAACAAGCTGTCTGTGTCCTGTCAGCATCGGGGTAGCATGCAAACCAAAAAACCCAAACTCAGTATTGGAGATCTGATCCATACTACTGAAGGCAGTGCTGCACTAGATCTGGCTATAGACAGACAGCTTACCCTATCCCCAAACATTCAGTGCTATAAAATTGCTACTCGAGTTTATGGTCCTCTTCCCCAGGAAGAGTAGGAATGATCCTAGGTAGGAGCAGTTTGACATTAAAGGGATTCATTGTGCATCCTGAAATAATGGAGATTTTAAAGGAGAAATTAAAATCATGGCCTATGTAACAAGAGACCTACAGTTTAATGCAAAGGGTAGAATCATGTAGCTGTTACTGTTTCTTTATATTTAAAAAAAAAGCTACCACTGTAGAGAGAGCAGGCAGGTTTGGAAGCAGTGAGAAATGAGTGTTCTGGCAGGCTGTCATTAGTGATATAAGGCCAAAATTTGAAATGCAAATAAATGGCATTGAAATAGAAGGGTTGATGGACACAGGTGCATATGTAACAATAATCTTCCAAGAGTCATGTATTCAAATTGGCCCCTTCAGGAAGTATCTACACAGTTTATAGTGATTGTGAAATTATCTCACATAAAGCAAAGTATAACATGGGTTAAATTTGTGGGACCTGAGGGCAAAAAAGGAAAGTTAAGGCCTTATGTGGCTGACATAGCTATAAATTTATGAGGAAGAGATTTATTGCAACAATGGGGAACTCAGATTAATATCCCTTCTATCCCAGAAAAGGTACATAAAACAAGGTCTCAAAGAGAAGATGCTCTTAATGTACAGGCTGTACAGGTTGTCCAAAAGCTGGACACAACAGGTATTGAGTTTCCAAATTTATAAAGGGGACCACTGCCAAAAATATACCAACTGCCCTACCCTTAAAATGGTTAGCAATCTAAACAATGCTCTGTTTGGATAGAGCAGTGGCCTTTAACAAAATAAAAATTACAAGCACTTAGAGGAGCAGTTAAAAGCTCAGCATATAGAACAGTCTACCAGCCTATGGAATCCACCTGTATTTATTAATTTTCTGGATGTTAATGAGACAGAAACAACAGTGTCCAATATTGTCTATTGGACAATGGAATTACAGAGTTAAATTAACTCATATATTATAAGGTTGTATTAACATCTGAAAGGAAATCAGTACATGTGTTGCACTGGGGTAGGAGGTATGTCTATATTTCCAGTGGAAATGAAAAGCTGTGGGTACCATCAAAGCTGATAAAGCTTAGATTTGAGTCAGGAAGATCTCCTGAATACCCTGACAGCTGATCTGAAAAGCATGACTATGGGGGGAAAAAAAAGCTATTTAAAGACAGAGCCTTTTAATGATTATATTAGAGTACAAAAAACTAAAAGCAACAAAGAATCAGCCCTGGTTCCTGGTTCATGGATTAAAGTTTCTGAATCCTAAATTTCCACCTGACTCCAATCCCAGTGACAGTAGAGTATGAGGAAGATGAAGAATATGAAGCCTTGATGAGAAGCTGTCCCTGTGTGAATCTCACTTTGGCTGATTTGGATCAGCTGGCTGGCAGAAGGTTCCAGGAAAAGATAATGAGAGTGATGGCCCACAAGATGCCAATCACGACAAATTTGACACGACCTCCAGAAGTCCCAAGACTTCCCATGACCTGTAAAATGGCTGACAGTGCATTAGTCCTGGGAGATTGTGATGTTCCTTGTAGAGGAAGAGAACACTTGCAGCAAACAGAAACCAGAGGAAAACAGCCAAAGTTCCAGGCATTCAAGGAATAGGCTGTGTCTATACAAAGGAGTCAGCGGACAAAACATTGAAAGCGACAATTGCCCTTAATAATATCAGTGAACTTCAGAGGTCCTTGAAACATGAAGATCCCTATAGCATTTTTATAGAAAGTAGATCCATGTGTGTTAATGCTCATCAAGTAGACTGACTTTATGCCAACCTGCAAAGAAGGTGAACAGCCCAAACCACATTCAGCCTCCAAAGAAGCAGTATACTTTTGAAAGCCTGAACCATAAAGTAGTGCCTTCTACTAGTTTTGAAAAGGAAAATAAAAATCCTTTCTCGTGCTTTCTGCTAGTAATATATCATGTGTGAATGCTAAGGATAAACTCCCAAAGACCAGAAAGGAAAAGAGATGGCCTAGCAGAAGGCCTCAGAGAAAAACCAATCAATATTGTACAACTTATGGCTTATTACAAGGGGGAAGTGTAACAGGACACATTACCAAGAATTTTTCTGTCCTGTGCAGCTCTCCTTATGGTTACATGCCGCTCGGACTTCTGGGAACTTTGCTTAGGGCATAAGGGAGACTGTTGCCAGTTGGTAGTTGGCAGTTGGTGGGTGGGTTTGATAGACGATAATACTGTTTTTTAGCAACTCCTGATCTTCAAGCTTCAGATAGTTAAGCACAGCCAAAAAGGGCAGTGAATTTTTCTTTCTTTCTCCTTTTCTATCTTTCAAAGCTGCCTGAAGATCAGTGAAGAATTCTTTCTTTCTATCTTTCCTGACTCTTTTTAGAGCTAGAGAGTAAAAAAGGCACAGTGGGAATCTGTTACAAGTTAGGAATCAGTTACAAGTTAGAATCTGTCACAGGAACAGTTGGGGCAAGAGAACGGGCTTCAGGTTTTCAGCTCCACCTCTTGGTAGCCGTGACTCAGATCACATGTGTTTATGGACAAAAGCCTAGAATGAAATTGCCTTAGCTCCCTCTCTAAAGAACTCCAGTGATCCTTTTTATGTTAGCTACTCACTTCATTTAGTTAAAAAAAAATCTTTCTAAAGTTTGGTGTTTTCTTGTTATTTATGCTTCTCATTCTTAGAAATTGCCTTTCTCAAGCAAACCTCAAAATTTACCTTTCAAGGAAAAGATGTAATATTAGTATACCCTGTCTCTGGTGACAGGAAGTAGCCAGATCAGAACAACACAGAAGAGAGGTGTGTCTGGAGTGGGGCTTCCAGCTCTTTTCCTCCACGGCCATGGTGGAAAGTTGGTGGCTGAGGTCCCCACCCCCACCCTTCTCTGGGATCTCCTTACAGCAGAAGAGAGCCTCTTTGCCCAGGGTCATGCTCGTCCTGAAGGTGTGGGCATCCACTGATCAGCTGTAGTCTAGCTCTCTTACTTCATGGCAGCAACTGTGAGGAGAGTCTTGTTTGACAGCTTCTGGAAGGATCTGCCGAGTCCCCTCTTGCTCTAGTCCAGTCCTGCCTCCCACATTCCTCACAGATCTTGTTCCTGAGGGCTCCTCCTGGTGAACCCTGACATAGACATGTGCCTTAGAGGGTGTTTTCTAAGGAACTCAATAGAAGTTTTCTCTCCCGGTTGAAAAGACAGTAAGAGCAGGTGAATGTGAAAGAGAAAAGAGAAAACAATTGCCAAGAAGTGCTGATGGGTGCTGAGCTCCAGCGGTGGACACGCTGGTGCTTCACGTTACTCTTGAACCCTTCCTGTGAGTTTAAAATTGTGATGAAAATGGAAGTTCTACAAAGGAGAACAGAAATGAGTGCGAAAGCTATTCAAGTGCAGTAATGCGACAAGGGGGTGAAGCCGAGCGGAGCCTGACGGCTCATCTCATCCTTGCATGCAAGAGGCGGAGGCAGAAGGGTTGCTGTGAGTTTGAAGCCAGCCTGGGCCACACAGTGAGAGAAACTGGAGTCAAGATTCCGAATGTCTGAGTTTGCAAAGCTACAAAGAAACTCCATCACCACGAGGCTGCCTTTCCATCTTCCTGGTTCTTCAGTAGTCCACTGGATCTCCTCTCCTCTCCATCCCTCCCCTCCCCTTTTCCTCTCTTTCTTTCCTCTCTTCCCTCCCTCCTTTCCCTCTTCCTCTTTCTTGTGTGTGTTCATGTGTGTGCATGGGTGTCTGAAGGCATGCCTGTGTAGAGGCCAGGGGTCAGTTTCTGGTGTCTTTCTCAATGACTCTCTACCTTACTTTTTGAGACGCAGTTTTTCCCTGGGCCTAGACCTTACTGATCCAGTTAGGCTGGGTGGCCAGTGACCTCCAGGGACCCTTTCATCTCCGCCTCCCTAACTCTGGGATTTCGAAGTGCACACTGCTGTACTTGGCTCTTTATGTGGGCCCCAGAGATCCAACCTAGGTCCTCATGTGTACACAGCCAGCACTTTACCAACTGGTCATCTCCCCAGAACCTGGGTGCTTTCTAAGATGGAATGTATTGTGTTTGATGAAGACTTTTTAAAAATCCAGGTCTCACGGTGTTGTGGCCTCCTGAGCTGGACCTGGGCACTGCCCCTACTACAGCCTCCTTAGACCACAGTGTAGGCACCATCCTGATTCTGCAGGAGAATTCTTGAGTATCAGGACTAAACCGATGCAAGTTTACTTAAATCACAACTGGAAGGACCCTGTTGGTCTATGGTGACAGTGTTTGTAATGCTAAGGGAAAAGTGGGCCAGTTTGGGGACTTGCTAGCTTATAGGGCACCTCAACTCTCTTCCTAGGTGATTCTAGGGTGTTGCAAGTTGACAGTTAAAAATATAATACTACGAAGCTAACTATGGTCAAGAAGAAAAAGCAGTCAGGGTGCAGAAAGTCTATGGAAGTCAGGGATCTTCTTTCCTTGACATCAGACAGCACAACACTGGAGGTGAGGTGTGCTTCACTGGATTAGGCGACTACACAACATGTACTCCTGGATTTCCTCAAGTCAGAAGGTATGTGCACACATTCAGTTCCTCAGCAGACATGATGTCCCTCTGGTGTCACAGCCCAGCAATTGAGACTGTGAAATCACAAGCAAGGGAGGATGAGGATGAGAAGGAGCCCCAGAGGAAAGTATAAAGAGAGTCAGGGAGGATCAGGTTGGCCTGTGGGCTTGTCTGTGAAGGGCTGTCTTGATTGGTAGTTGAGGTGGGAAGACTCAACCTTAATGTGGGCAGTGCCGTGTCCTGGACTTCACTGTGCACAAGCAACAGGGGAACAGCACGGATGCTTTCATTTCTCTGCTCTTGACTGGGCCTGTGATGTGACTAACTGCTTGACTTCCTGCCTTGATTTCCCCTTGATGACAGACCGTGGTCTGGAATGTAAGCCAGACAATCCTTTCCTCTTTGTGATTGTTTGTTTCTCAAGGTGTTTGTCACAGCAAAAGAAGAGAATTGAGAGGGGTGTTCTAGGCCAGAATGCATCTCCAGACGTCCTCAGCGTTCTCCCTTTGAGAGCGTGCTGCTCTTGCACTTCTCAGTTTCCTCAGAAGGGACTTTCTGAAATGCTTATTAATCTACCCCGAGCTGTCGAAAGCCTGAGCCCATGTCATTCAGCGATAATTTTGCTGCTGAGCACTGAGCGCAATCATTAGAGTTTCTGATTAAACCTAAGGAAAGCAGGTAGATGATGGAAGCCCCCGAGTCCCTGCTGTTTGCCAGGATTAGTTAGAAAGTCTCCAAGTCAAAAATAAGTCCATTTTAATTACTCGTTTTCACATAAGGTTACAACAAAATGATAAGCTACAAATGTAAATGAAAAATCCTTGTTATTTCTTCAAGACCTGACACCTACCGCCTTGTGCTTCTCCCCAGGGGTTCCTTCTGCTAGAAATGATTTCTGTCTTCTATGTTTACTGGGATGCGTCCACCCTTCAGAGCCCCTTCAAATCTTACCTCTGCTTGAGGCTGTTCCTGGAGTTAGTTCGGAAAGTTCAGCATGATGCTGTAGTCAGTTATTCTCCGTAAGCCTGTCTGTGTGTGGGGCTTAACTTCCTGTCAGGCTGTGGACTTCTTGAAGGCAGAGCCTGTCTCGGGCAGACCTATTGCTTCTAAGGCACTTTTCTTGTATAACCCCAAACTTACATACTTCCTCACAAATTTGAGGGTTGGAATATGGAATTTTATAAAAATGAATAACTGTAAAGTCTGTCATATTGTAAATAGACACATAAAAGAAGAAAAGAAAAACAAGCCTGACGTGGTGGCACATACCTGTCACCCCAGCTATTTGGGAGGCTGAGGCAAGAGGATCATGAGTTCAAGGCCAGCCTAAACTACATAGTAAGACTGTCTCAAAACAAAATACAGAGAGCTCGCACCTAGCACGCATAGTACAGCATCAGTGTCCAGTACTGTTTTTTTAAATTTTAAATTATATGTATGTATATATATATATGTGCCTGTGTGTTTGTACACACGAGTGGGTGCCAGTGGATCCCAGAAGAGGGCTTTAGAGCTCCCTGGAGCTGGAGTCACAGGCGGCTGTGAGTCACCTGATGTGGGTGCTGGGTCTTCTGCAATAGCAGCGCATGCTCTTAACCACTGACTGCTCTCCCCACGCCCCTCGCATCTTAAGCACTGTAAGTACTATTAGGATTGATAGCTGCAGTCTTCACCTGAAGAAAATGCAGGATCTTTAACTATGGAAACTCTGTGTCATTCCTTTCTCTGGGTAAAAGCACTACGAATTGTTCTCTGACTGTTGCTCACATGCTATGGCATGCATAGGTAAACACACATGCACTCACTCACCTAAAATAAGTAAATATAATGAATATATAAATATTATATAATAAATAAATATAAATATAATAATTGCAAATGATGTAGACATTTGAAGGTAAAAGGAGAAATGTTTATATTTATTAAAATAAGTGAGACTAAAGTCAGATTTGAGTTCATATCTCTTGCCGAATCTTATCTTCATATGTAGTATTTTCATGTTTGAAAGTCTTTTTTAAAAATCAAATACGTGCATAAATTGTGTTTTTGAAGAAGAATCTCATTGAGGAGCTCAGGCTGGGTATCCAGGCTTACTTCAGACTTAACTGTTCTGCTTCTGGGCTTACAGATATATAGCCATCGTGCCGGGCTATCAGAACTGCTGAATTCATAATTCATTCTCATAAGTACTTATCACACATAAAGAATCCACCTTAATTGGGAACACGTGCTTCTACCAACTAAGAGGGACCATTCGCCCGCTATGAATACCACTCTCTGCTCACTGTAAGCACAGAGCAGCATCCATTTCATTTCATGTCTTTTGTAGAGATGAATGCCTTAAACACTTGTTCAGATAAATCATAGCCAGGACTAGAAGATGCTCTACCGTGGTACTGTGAGTCCATCCTATGAGTCCCTTCCAGTGAGTGTGCCGACAATTATCCAGTGGCTTATAGAAATATTTCCTATCTCCTGTCATCTGTAACTTGATGAAGTCTTTCTTCCATGTTTTTGAAAGCAAAGAGTTAGGAAGACATTATTTGGGGAAAGATTTTTTTAAAAAATCACTAGGAATAATTTACCTTTTCAATTTCTGGAAATAATAGAAAAAAATCCTTCACTAAAATGTATCAACTATCAGTTAAACTTGTACTCCAGCCTAACAGAATCAGAAAGTGCAGCGAACGTGAAAATACTGACTGCCTTCAAACTGTCAGTGCAATGTGTTTTTCAAACACAGGTTTTATAGCCTGTGCTTTAAATGTTTTCAGTCCTTCATAACTGCAGATTTGGTTTATGTAATTTCTGGAAAATATCTACCATATAATCTACTTGGCAAATGCAACCCACGTTGTCAAAACAATAGATTGAATTGGATTTCAAGTAGCCTTTTTCCCATAAAATGTCTCACTTATTCTAATAAATATAAACATTTCTCCTTTTACCTTCAAATCTCTACATCATTTGCAATTATTATATTGTTATTTACTTAGTTGGGGTGAGTGAGTGCATGTGTGTTTACCTATGCATGCCATAGCAGTGACTGGCAGTGAGAACAACTCGTGGTGCCTTTACCCAGTAAGCCATCTTGCCTGCCATATTTGCCTGCATATCTCATGGAGCCCAATCTGGCCTCACAGTCTATATGTAGCAGACACTGGCCCTGAACTCAGGATCCTCCTGCCTCTACCTCCTCAGTGCTAGGATTTCAGGTGTGCACCACCATGCTACCACAGGACTCCTAAACCCTTTCCTAAGGTGGCTAGCTCAGCCTTGGAGCCTTGTAAACTGTTGCACTGATGACGTAAGATGCCTTCCCCTTCCCACACACCCCTGGGCTCTCATTACTCTGCTCTCAGTGGAGAGTGCTTCCTTAGGAGCGATGCACTCTTTGACCATAGTTGGGGATGACAAGCACACGGATGTTAAATGATATTGGTCACCTGCCCAGCTGCTCCGTGCTGGGATACAGCGTATCTGAATATCGGATGTCCTGGTATGAACCAATGTGAGAATCCCTTATTGCCACTGCTTTGCCTTTAAAAGACTATGTGTGGAACAAGATACTGGGTCTTCCCTGTCTTCACTAAAGGAGGTCTCCTCAGGGTGGCTGGCTTGTTTTGCCGTTTCTACTATTGTGCCTTATGTTTGGGGACGAAGATCCATTCACAAAATGGATGAATGTTATGTCTTTCTTTTGTGAAGTGGGGAAAATTATGAATGGCAAAGAGGAAAGAACTTGCCAAGCCCTGCAGATGTTGCAGATCTGAAAACTGATTCCTTTAAAAGGGTCAATGTCCCCTTAGCCTTTGGGGGGGTACTTAATCTCCCCTCAAGTGTGCAGACACCAAATGTGACACAACTGTCACATGCCTCTTACCGCCTACAATTTCATGTCGCGATAGAGTTAGCACTAATATTTTAGACATTTCTTTTTTAGTGCTCATGCATGCTGAGTATATGCTATACTACTGGGCTGCATCCTGACCCAAAGTTTCACCTTTAGAACTGGTACTAATACCCAGTAACTAATCCAGGAAGGCAAAGGATATTAAAACTGAAAAAAAATGCCAAATATAGTGAACATAAGCAGACATACCAGTTTATTTTCATTGGTATATTTTCTCTTTTTTGCTTCAAATTTTTGTTTTACATTAAAAGTTTATTTGTCTCATCAAATAATCTATACATTCCTGATCTGTTCCTCCCAAACAGAACACATGAAATTCACTTTGCAGTAATAAGACTACTTAAATATTCTAATAATTATAGTCATCATTTTTGCAATGCTAAAATTCCCTTTTAGTAGTTCTTACCTTTTGAAGTTCTAGTTTGTCATAGGTTACCATGTATTACATACCTACCACTATGTTTTACATTATTTATAAAATATTTCGGATAATAGGGCTAAACAGATTGCTGACATGGGACAAGGCCATGAACTTCAGACTGTTTTTTGACTCCTTCTGAGACTGCTAATGATTGTGAACTAGTGCGTGCTCATAGGTGGCCTTGGTGTGATGTGTGTGTGTTTAGAAGGCAGAATGAACCTTCAGAAGTGATTAGAGCTACACACGAGTGCAAAAATACTATTTTTTTTCCCAAAGTAAAACCCTAGCTTTATGTTGTTGACAGAAAACAACTCCAAGGCAAGGCTGAGGCTGGAACAGTGCCCAGACAGCCCCTCACCTCCCGGAACCTCCCTGGCCAGAGACTCTCCTCCGCTCAGGATGAAGACGCAGAAATCAGCAGAGGTGAGGCGCTCCAGTTCCCTTTGTTGCTGTGCCAGGTAACCACACATGCGTGTTAGGACCTGAATGTGTTCCCTTGCAGCTCTGCAGGTCCAAAGTGTCTGCAAGGCTGCCCGCGCAGTCTGTCCTCCTCGCCGCAAGCTCTGGAAGACCTGTTTGTCTTGCCATTGTGTTTTATGTTATTCAGAGTTTAAAATATCAGTAAGATAAAATTGTGATGAGTCTTCCTCTATGTTAGAGTCTGTGCTGTTCATGTATTAACTTTGTGGCTCTGGGCATGGCACGCAGTGCATGCTGGGCAAACATTCTAACACTGAGCTACATCCACAGCCTTAAAATGCATTTATTGTGGCTTTACAGGAAGTTGGCAAACAGTCTTGAGTCTTAGGTGATCTTTTCCATGCTTCCCCCAATGTTGACAATGCCATACATTTAGATAATAAAATTTAACCATTTCATTCCCATCCCCCATCCTCCTCCCCTCCTCCCATGGAGCTCTTCTTCTCAGCAAGCCCTGCATGAGATTAGGCCTGACAACATTTCATCACCAGTGGGGGAGGAGCCATGAGGCCCCGCCTCCTACTTTCATGTCTTCTGTTGTGCAGTTAGTAAGATTTACTTGCCGAAGCTCAGTGAGAAGTTATTTAGTGGAGCAAGGGCAGCTGTCTGTGGCCACATCACTGAAGCTAACGATCCCCACCCCCAACCTCAACAATTGCCAGTAGTCCCTCTGGAGAGGTGGAACCCCATGGATAAGTGGGGGAGTAGGAGTTGGACTATAGGGTGGGGAAACTTCTCTCTGCCCCTGTAGAAAACGAGGGCCACTCCTGCAGTACTAGGCCTCACATTAATTCTCTTTAGCGTGGGAAGCAGCAGCAACCTTAAAGGGAGACCTGCCTATGCAGGAGTTTAAACAGGAAGAGGGAAAGTATCCTAGGCTGCCTGGTCATCCCCACTGACCTTGCTCATCTCCTGCCACCCCAGGCTTCTGCCTGGCCCTCGGGCCCTCAGAGTAGGGCAGCTGACTAAACTGGGAGCAGGCACCAAGGCAGCCAACAGCGGAGGCAGTTCCCTTCTTGAATTATCCTGCCTCATCCGTCCATGCACACAGAGATCCAGTCACGGGAGCCCACTGTCTGCACTGTCTTCTCGTTTTCGTGTTTTCTCTCCACAGTCCTCTTCTGTGCAAGGGAGCCAGCGCCTGCTGTGTTCCTTCCTCCGTGTTCCCCGGCCTCGGGCCCACGCCTTATTAATTCCCCTTTGTGCTTGCATGTGCCAACTCACAGGTTTGGTTCTGATGCATAGTTCTTCAAATGCTACTTTTTCTATTGCTTTGGAAGTCTTTCTGCTTCGTATCTATTAGGACACATTTAGGCCATTTAATCTGTCGCTCCCTGTGCTTCTCCAGTGTTTTTCAAACTATTTTTTTGTCTCCCATCTTGCTGCTGCATTACAGGCTGTCTTCTAGGCCATGTGTCCTTTCGTTGGTCTGTGCCCAGAGCTGTCCCTGCCCTGGGAGTTGTTTTCAGTTCGGTGACTGTCTTCACTCTCACCTCAGATTGCTTCCGTTCCCCTACTTGGTTTTGTTCTTGTTTCCTTTTCCTTTAAACGGTAAGAATAGTGCTAGAGCCTTTCCAGGTTTGGTAGAAGCAGAGAGACAGATTTCGGGTAAAACGATGCTTTGGAAATCCCGGCGTTTGTAGTGGGGTTGGCTGGGGAGCAGCTCCCACAGTCTCGTCTTCCAGTACTGTCCTCTCCATTGTCCTTTCGAGGCAACTGTACGTTTTTGTTTTAATGTTTTTTAGATTTGTTTAGAATATTGGATCAGAAGCTTTTTTTCTTTTGCACGGGTCATGTGAATGTGGTGTGTGTGTGTGTGTGTGGGTGTGTGTGTTCCCTCTTACTCTTCCCTGATTAATTTTTAATTAACAATTAATTAATTAACAATCCTTAATTTGCCTGACCCCTCCCTTCTCCAGCGCAAGCTGTCCACACACAGGACTGGCAACTTGAGGTTCCTCTCTTTCACTGATGTCAGAGATGCTGCCGATCTGGTTCATAGAGCACAGGGTGCGGAGGTCCAGCTGCAGGGGAAGCACATGTCCCATCATGTGGTCATCCGGTGGGGAAGCGTGTGTGTCCCTCACCTACCTCCATGGCATGTTACCTCGGGCTGTGACTGAATAACAGGTTGTTCCCGATTCCTTCCTTTAAGAACAGATCCCGAGCATGATTCTGGGGCAGTGTGGATACTTCAGTCTTCCATGGCTGCTTTCTACCTGGCCTCCTCTCTGGAGTGAGCTGCTTTATCCTGCCCTGCTCTGAACCCCAAAGGCTTGAGATTTAACCCAGCCTGTTTCTGCTCATTCTCTCATCCATGAATGTTTTAGCCTGGTTTTTGAGCAGGGCTATGTCTTTTTAATCTTCACATTTGCATTTTTCCTCCTTACTGGATATTTGGAGAATGACGCCATCCCCAAAGCATGCCCTCACAGAGCTGTCCTACTTGGAAATCTCTTCCAGTCGTGAGTGAGTGACGCCTGGTGAAACGCTCGTTTACTTTTGTTCGGTTAACTCTGTGCTTTTCCACTGGGAGGTCAGCTAATAGTTTGGAAAGGGATTTATAGAGTTCAAATGTACTGTTGCTTAGTGCACAACAGTTTACAGATATTTTTAGAAAACTAGATTATTTTAAAAGACACGAGATCAAAATGATTCCTAAATTTACCGTTAACTTCTTTGATGCTGATATCTTTTTAGTACAAAAGACTTGAATATTCTTCCGTACAGCAGAGCCCAAGACATCAAATGCTGCCTGACTTCTTGTGCCACTCTTTAAATCCTGACATTTTCCCCCTTTACTTTAGAGGAACCCTTAGTTACTGACTTACATAATCCCATATCTTCTATCTGAGAAAATGATAACCTCTTCCCAGGGAGCCTTCTAGAGGCTGAGCTTTCACTTTTAAAGGCATGACTGTGTGTTAGCAGTTCCCATCACTCTCTTGACAAGCATCACCTCCTGTGACTGCTGGGAACACTCAACACAACCCGATGTGTCTTCTCCAGCTGCCTGCAGAAGACAGACCCAGCAAGCTGAACAGTAAAGCAGTTGTTGAGAGAACTGCTGGCAAGGCTTGGTCTGCACAAGCAGCCAGCCCCTTGCAAGAAGGGAGGGACAATGTCCAGGGCTCAGGCAGAGTGAGGTGGCTTTAAAAGAACTCTTAGAAAACTCAAATAGAAAACTCCTTAACTCTTCTCTTTCTACAACTGGAGAAAAAAATACCTTAAAAGAGACAAATAAAATTCTTTTAAATATACTTTAGAGGTTTAATTACTTATTTTTATATGTATGTATTTATATGGGTGTGTATGCCTGTGTGAGAGTGAATGCCCCGTGTGTGCAGTGCCTTAGGGGCCAGAGGTGTTGGATCCCCTGGAACTGGAGTTACAGAAAGTTGTAAGCCCACAGATGTGGATGCTGGGAACTGGACTCTGATCCTCTGTAAGAGCAGCTGATGCTTATGGCCACCCCTAACTTTTTTTAAACCTGGGTACTGGGAATCTGAACCCAGGTCTTCTTGTCTGCGAAGCAAGTGCTCTTGCTGACTGAGCTACTGCTCCAGCTCCAAGTTTCATTTGTCTTTTGATGCTCTCCATTTTCACTAGTTCTCATTATATAAACTTAAACCTTGTAATAAAAATAATAAAAATTAAAATAAAATAAAAAGAAATGAGCCAGTAATCCCTAAAGATGTGAAGGGAACTTTAATACCCATTACTAAGGGGAAGAGGTCAACAACAGTGTATGACCACAGGAGGCCAACAGTGTGACAGTCTGGAAAAGATGAGTTCTGGAGACTGTAAGGATTGGAGCCTCCAGGATGCAGAGAGGAGGGATCTGAAGGCTTTCAAGGGCAGCTTTTAGGGAACCACTCTATACAACATGATCGACGTGTATCATTAGATCTTTGCCCAAACCCGAACCATGAACGGCAGCAGGAGTGTGCCCAGGACAAACCACAGTCCTGCGCGAGTGTGTCTGTAAGTACTGCCACAGCTGTACCACCCGGGGCCCTTGGCTTACAGTGACGCCGCAGGTAAGATGGGCGGATAGGGCACACAGGGAAATCTCTACTTTCTGCTCAATTTTGCTGTAAACCCAAAGTAGTTCTGCAATATATTCTGTTTTATTTTATAAGGAGACTTTTTATAAAGTCTTAGAGTAAGAAAACATTTCTAAGGATACTTAAACTCCAGAGGTAAAAATGGAAAGACAAGTAGATTTGGCTACGTAAAAGTTAAAAACATCTGTAAGGGGGAAAAAGCCATGAATACAGTAAAAATTTTAAAAAGATTAAAAACTGGAAATGAATAATGAACTGATAATGAGATACTTCTTCAGTAGATCAACAGTTTTAGACATTAATAAGAAGGGCAGTCAGGGTGGCTCTGTGGTGAAGGTGCTTGCTGCCAATCCTGTCGACCTGAGTTCAATCCCTGGACCGTCATGGTGGAAGGAGAGAGCCAACTCTCACAAGTTGCACTCTGACATCTATGTATCAACCGTGGCATATGTGTGCTCCCTTACACACCAAAAACTCATAAATGAGTATAATAAATTTCTTTAAGAAGTTGAGAAGCAGGGGCTGGAGCCGGCGAAGTGGTAGAGAGTGCTTATGTACTTGAGGCCCTGGATCCAATCGCAGCACCAAACATATACACACGAAAGGAAGCAGTGCCTCACAAAATATTATTCAGTCTCAGGTATAATTAGGGAAAACGATTTCTGTGCTCTTCACACTGATGAAAAAGTGTTTAATTGCTAACACCCTGCATTCGCACCGAGAGGGAGACACCCCGGCACACCGCTGGGTACCGGCAGGTGCAACTTCTGAGAGCACAGTTTGGCACCGTTCAAACCCACGACAAGCACATGTGAGTACTCCACAATGCCACTGTCAACACACGGCTTAAAAAGGTGGATGGATGAAGCTTTTCATTGCAACAATTTTAATAGATAGAAAGAAGAAAATCCCTGAAATGATTACCAATAGGGAATGATTAAATTAATTTACACATCAGGAATACAGCTCAGCTCTAGCCTGAGAGAAGTACATTTGTAATACGTACTTCAGTGAAAGAAGCCTTTTTGGAGACAGCACACAATGAATGATTTACATTTGTGTGTGTGTGTGTGTATGTGTGTGTGTGTGTGTGTGTGTGTGTGTGTGTGCATGTATATATGCATATATAGCTTTAAAAAATGTAGCTTTTAAGAATGTGTTGATATTTCCCAAAATTCGTAAAACAAACTGAATGCCCCAAGGAGAGGAGCTCGAGGCCTATGCAGAAGCAGCAGGGAATTTGTCCTTCAGTCTTTACCATTCTTGTTGTTTGGTGTTTTGCAGTGAGTATTTTTTTAATCTAAAAATTAATACTAAAAGCACAAATACAGACATTAAAATGGACGTTAAGCAGCAGCAGTGATGCAGCAGAAATGGGAATGATGAACAAACATAATTAGAATAAGCATAATTTCTACTTCTCTAGCAACTCTGATGAGTTCAAATTTTTGCAAATAGGACAAATTGCACAGAAATAAACCAAAGGGCAAAATTTGTATATTTTTCATTTTGCAAAATCCTAAGCGGAAGCAGCAAAACACAGATATTTATCATCCATCACTATTGATTTAGCAACTCGCAATGACATAGAAGGTTTTGGTCAGCCTTAATTTTGTGTGAACCACTTCACAACATCCCTATCAGTTGCTATGGAAACAGCTGCAACCAAAAAAAAAAGAAAAAAAACCCACAACCTTGCTTTTCTTCAGTCTCCTTAGGCAAGACAAGGTTTTTTTTGTTTGTTTGCTGTGTTTCTGTTTTGTGGCAGTAAAAGCTACAGATAGCCTTATTATCAAACTTAATGATAAAAACTTGGGTATGAAGAAAGAAAACAGACCATTGTCGATCATAAACATAGAAGGTTTCCTTAGTTTTGAAAGTAATACTCTGGTGTCCTGCTCTACTTCTGAAAGCTCTGTTCTGTTAAGAATTTTATTTGTGGGGTTGGAGAGATGGCTCGGTAGTGAGAGAGCTTGCTGTGCAGGCATGAAGAGCTGAGTTCAGATTCCCAGTACCTATATAAGAAGGGGGCGTGGCCAGGAGCATCTGTGACTGCAGTGCAGGATGGAGGGAGGGGAAGGGCAGAGACAGGAGTCTTGCTACAAAATGCAGTAGTTCAAGGTTCAGTGAGATACCTTGTCTCAAGAGAATAAGGCACGGTGTGTTTAGCACTAAATGGCATTCCGCTGTCTGGAGGTAGCACCCTTCACCCATTCGCCTGCCAGAGCTTGCTTCCAGGTTTTGTCTATCATGAATAAAACTGCCATGGACATTTGTGTGGTGAAATAAGCCAGACTCAGATACCAGGGAGCACATTTTCTTATCAATGTAGGACTGAGATTTAAAAGGATGTGTGTGTGTGTGTGTGTGTGTGTGTGTGTGTGTGTGTAGATTTTTATCATTGAGAACCCAAAAAGCTTTGTATCATTATAAAACATAATTCCTAAAATATAAAGTGAAATTAATGCACCTTGCATTCATTTGGAGTTTTTCTTCTGCGATGCTGGTATTTTTGCTCTGAGATGATGATGGGTTTAATGTGTGCAGAACCCAACAGGTAACCATGGATACTCTGTTTGCATCATCTTTGATATCCTTAGCATAGAAGAAAGAAGATGCAGATACACGATAGAAGAGATTGTCGTAGTCTGATAGGTTTGACTCGAGTGGTGGCGTGTCAGTCTGAGCTCATGTAATTTGTCTTGTCAACAAGCTAAAGAAAAAAAATCATAAGATAATGTCACTTGACATAGCAATGCCTTTGATAGAGTCCAGCACTCATTTATGGGAAAACTCAGCAAACTGGAAATCAGATGGGCAAACAATATGAATAGTCATTTCAGCAAATACAGACAGAAAAGAATGCTGGGAGAGCTGGCCAGCGTTGCCAGCCCCAAGGCACACACGGTGAAGTATCAGAATGGCTGAAACAAGCTAACAACACCACAGGCTGGTGAGGGTATGGCAGAGCCAGGCCACTCCTGCTTTGCTGATAGGGATGTAGAATGGTGAAGTCACCCTGGAAAACAATTTGGTAGTGTCTTATATAATTGAGCACATGGGCTGGAGAGAGGGCTCATGGTTAAGAGCACTTCCAGATCTTGCAGAAGACCTGGGTTTGGGTCAACACCCACATGGCAGCTCCAGTTCCAGGGGATCCCATACCCTCTTCTGCCCTCCATAGGCGCCAGGAACATACATGGTGCATAGACATACACTCAGGCAAAACATTCATAGACAATAAATAAATAAATAGCTAAATAAATCTTTTTTTTTTTTTAAAGAATCAACTGAATATGTGCCTGTGTGTGCTGAGCATGGTTAATTAATCGCAACACAAAGGGAGTGGAGGCAGGTGGATTTCTGTGAGTTCCAGGTCAGCCGGGGCTACATAGTGAGATCCGTCTCAAAACAACAACAAAACCTGAATATATAACATCCATCCACACACCCCAACAGTGGTGCTCCAAGTCATTATCTCAGAAATACGGAAATTTGCTTGTATCATACAAAACCCTGCACCCAGTGATTTTGTCTGTAACACCCCAAATCTAGAAAAAAAACCAGATGTACTTGAGTGGGTTGAACATCAGTGGTATACGCCTCGGCAGTGAAGAGGAAGGAACTTCCAGTGTGCCCAACAACCTGGGCGAATCTCTAGGAACCGTTCTGGATGAAGAGAGCCAATCCTAAAGGATCACCTATTGTGTGGTCCAATTTACATAACACACTTTACATGCCCTAATTACAGACAGGCCAAACAGATTTGTAGAGCCTGGGGTAGAAATGCAGTCTCCTGGCTGAATTCAAGTCAGATCCCAAAAGTGATGTCCTAGTTAGGGTTACTATTGCTATGGTGAAATACCACGACCAAATCAACTTGGGTAGGATAGGGTTTATTTGGTTTATACTTCCAGGTAACAGTCCATCACTGTGGGAAATCAGGGCAGGAACTCAAGCAGAGCAGGAATCTGGAGACAGGAATTGATACAGAGGCCATAGAGGGGTGCTGTGTACTGGCTTGTTCCTCATGGCTTGCTCAGCCTGCTCTCTTATAGAACCCAGGACCACAGCCTAGGGATGGCTCCGCCCACAATGGCCTGGCACCTCCATTATCAATCACCAATTAAGAAAATGCCCTATAGGCTTGTCTACAGTCTGATTTTATGGAGACATTTCTTCAACTGAGGCTCCCTCCTCTCCAGTGACTGTAACTTGTATCAAGGTGACATAGAACTTGCTGGCATACATGACTTTCTTTTGATTATGTGTCTGGGTGTGTGCCTAAGAGTGCAGGTGCCTTCAGAGGCCAGAGACATCAGATGTCCTGGAGCTGTAGTTACAGTTTTGAGCTGTTGGATGAGCTCGCTGGAACCCAGCTTCAGTCCTTCCAAGGACAGCCACACTCTTAATGGCTGAACCATCTGTCTGGTACAGTTTTTGTTTTTCAGTGCATGCATTCTCTCTTGTTTCTGTCAGGACTTAACACTGTTGCATGACGAGTATCCGAAGCAACTTTTGCCAGCAATACCGCCTTCCATCACCTCTCCTACTTCCTGGCTGTCAGAAGGGGAAGCAGAAGTCTGCAACCTCTGGGATGCAGGTAATGTGATTACAGATTGAAGTTTCTTCAGAAATATGAGTAAGATGTACTAGAAGGGAAGTCTACACAAATAGAAGATGTGATTTTTAAACATAGCAACAGTTGACTTTATCATTGATAACCAGGGACTGGCATGATAATCCAACCCATGCAAGGCCTTAGAATCTCTTCTGTCAGTCACTTGCATTGGGGGTTTCTTTTTCTTTCTCTTCTTTTTGTTTTAATCTTCTTTGAAAATTAACTTCAAACCTTAAACCTTTTTGAAAGTTTTAAAGAGTTGAACTAATTTTCTGTTCGTAAGAGAAGATTTATTTTTATCACTGTTTACCTGTACGAGTAAGTTTTGCCTGTGTACCACGTATGTGCTGTGGAGGCCAGAAGGTGTCAGATCCCTGGACTGGAGTTCCAGACAGTTGTGAGCCACCGTGTGGGTGCTGGATATTGAGCCCAGGATCTCTGCAAGATCAGCCAGGGCTCTTAACTGTTGAGCCATCTCTCTAGCCCAATTTTAGTATTTTTTTAACGTAACTTATTTTGGATGAAGTTTAATGAATGAGATCCTTCTAAAGCAGGAATTAAGTGAAACTGTGAATAGGCGTGATACATAGCATCTCTTCCGCAGCTTAGTTAATCGTCTCTTGAATAATTGACAGTAGAAAAGGGCACAGCATAAAGCTGGGCCTGGTGACTCACACCTGTGATCTCACCACTCAGGATGGTGAGACAGGATTGCCACAAACTCAAAGCCAGCTTCATCTAAGCCAACCTGGACTACTGTGTAAGACCCTGCTTCAGAAATCTGGGGCGGGGAGCACAGGATAGAATTACACAAAATGACACCAAAGCCACCTGCAGTAAGTGACAATGTTGAGTTCTATCTGGGCTCTGTTGCTGTCAGGACTCTCTGGGGTCTGGCTCTGGTTGAACCTTTCCCTCTTGTCTCTGCTCTGCATGAAGTCTCAGTTTGTAGTACACTTTGGAGCTGACAGTAGAGCCCAGGCCTCATGGTACATATGCTAAGTGCGCACTGTACACCAAGCTGCATCCTGGTTGCAATAGGCTTTGCCTCTGGGTTTACTCAGCCAGTGGAATGGCCCGTCTTTTACCAAGATGTGAACGAGACATCTCCTGTACTTCCTGACCCTCATCTGTCTTTGCTTTTCTAGCTCCCAGTGGTCCTTTCACAGAGGTGCTTCCTCATGGTTTAGGTTCTCTCTGCTCTCTCTTCTAGGATCATACACCTCAAAGTTTCTCCTTATGTAGATCTTTAACACCCCAAACTGAAAAGCCACAGTGTGTTAGTATAGACTTATTTTCCTTACAAGCACACATTTATGAATAGTTCTTATAAACTCTTATGAGAACTATAAGAATATTTTAATAAATACAACAAAACTTGAGGTTATGATGATATTTGTATGGGATGGCATTAGCACAGATAACAGTTATAAATGGCTACAATCCAGGGACAGCTTGCTTGACATTTAAATTTTTTAATTAATCACTTTACTTATTTTTTTTGAGACAGTGTCTCACTATGTAGCCTTGGCTGGCCTGGCATTCACTCTGTAGACCAGGCTGTCCTGGAACTAGCTTACAGAGGCACCCACCTCTGCCTCCTGGGCGCTGGGACTGAAGTGCTGCCACATCTGCCTTGCTAAGTATTCTTTCAATGCCCTTTAAAGCAAACAGCCCAAATCCAGAAGCTTGCAGGAAGAGCAGTGAGGAAAACTTTCTTGTATTCTAACATTGCCTAACATTTTTTCCTCCTAACATTTCGAATATAGACTTCCTTCTCGAGAGCAGTGTTAGATTCGCGGCAGGACTGAGTGGAAAGTGCGTCTCTCTGCTCCGTTGCAGAACACATTCAGCTCTTCCCGATCTGTGTCTGTTACAGTCGGACTTGTGTTGACATGGCGGTCTTCCTAAGTCTGTAGCTTTGTCCCAGTTTACCTTTGGTGTGGGACATTCTGTGAGTTTGAACACATGGCATGCACACACCCGCTACCATACAGTGTGGCCTCACTGCCCCAAGGCCCCTCTGCTCTCCGCTATTCACCCCTGCCTCCGCAGCCCCCTCCGCGCTCCGCTACTCACCCTGCCTCCGCAGCCCCCTCTGCGCTCCGCTATTCACCCCTGCCCCCGCAGCCCGGCAGCCACTGAGGTTTTCCTTGGAATGTCATAACATTGGAATCATGCATAAGCAACCATTTTAGTTTGGCTTCTTTGAGGTTGTGACCTGCAAAGTTCTTTTCATGGCTGGATCACTCCTTTCTTCTAAGTGTGGAATAATATGTACCAGCTTATTGATTTGCCCATGACACCTTGGTTGGTTTTGGTTCTGCAGATATTAATAAGTAAGCAGCCAAGGTAGGCTTTTGTGTGAATATATATATATATATATATATATATATATATATTCCCTCTAACACTTTAACACAACTGAAGTTGAATATATATGAGAATCAGAGGCCACCTAGAAGAGGAGAAGCCACAGAACATGCTACGTGAGGGAATGCCTCCACCAATATTCTCAGTCGGAACCCATCTCAGTACAGGGGCTCTTCCTGTTGTTTTTAAAATATGCGTTTGTGGTATTTGTGTGTGCGTACACATGCATGCATCTGGGTATGTTCATGTGTAGGTGTATATGTGCAAGTGTATGCACATGCCATATGGAGAAGAGGCTTACGTTGATGCCAGGTGTCTTTCTCAGTGGTTCTCCACTTTGTTTACTGAGGCAGCATCTCTCACTGGACCCAGAGCTCAGTTACTAGTCTTGTTAGCCCGCTTGTCCCGACTCTGCCTCCCAAGTACTAGGACTCTAGACAGGCCCATGCCTACACAACTTTTATGTGCAGCAAGCGCTTTATCCACTGAGCCATCTCTCCAGACCCTTTTCCTGTTTCTAAGCCTTTCTTTCCCACAGCCTTTCCCTGACTTGCTAAAATGCAGATCCTAGCATTTCACTTCCCAGCTTCGCAACTGTCAACAGCTCTCTGCTGCCAGTGAGATAAATCTGATTTTCTTCATATTGTCATATGAAATTTCCATAGTTTGATCCCAGCCAATCTTTCTGGTTCCATCACCCCAAGCAGCCGGTACCCACAGAGCCCTGCGACACTCCATGTGTAGTCCCTTCAGACTGTCTTTGTTCCAGCATAACATGCTGGTCTAAATTTTGTGGTGTAAATACCATTTATTATGTTCATGAATTCTCTGGGTCAGGAATTAGGACAAGGCACAGTGGGGATGGCTGGTCACTTCCTGGATGGATAGACAGATATCTGAGCCTCAGCTGAGGAGCTCAAAGGCCAGGCCAAGAATTTTCTGAAGGCTTGCTCTCTTCTTTGGCCGTTTTGCTGCTGGCTATCCACTGGGAGCCTCAGTTCCTCTCCACATGAGCCTATTTAAGTGGTCTTTCCATGTGGGCTAGTGAGAGCTTCGTCACAGCATGGTGGCTGGGTTCCCAGCGTGAGCATATTCCATCCGAGCAGAGGGCAGAGACCCAGTAGAAGCTGTTTAATCAATCTCAGAAGCCATGTCATCATGCTTCCAGTATGTTCTACTCATCTAGGCAGTCACAAAGTCCTCCCCAAGTTCAGGAGACAGGAGAGTAGACCTCTTCCTCTCCATAGAGGGTCATGCCATGTTGAAAGAAAAGAGCATTGTGTAGGTTGCAGGTTGGGACATACTTCCATGTGCCAGTATGCATGTTTGGAAAATGTCTATAGCTTTCTATCAAATTCTAAATATTTGACAAAATTCTATTCAAATAGCAAGGCCCAATGAAAATGTCGTGATTGTTATAAAAGCTTTCTATGTGCTAAGAGATTTCCCCTTCCAATATAGTCTCACGACCTTCCCATACCTCTTTTACAGGACTTTAAGATTTGTATCTTAATCTATAGTTACTTTATAGTTATAGTTATATAAATTATAGTTACTTTATAGCTACATGAGTAAATAAGTGAATATACTCATTAAAAAAGTCAAATACTGGAAATAAAGCCAATCCACATCCTGTCTGTACCTTACCTCACACAGTCATCTCCACAGAGTTAAGACTTAATAACTTGGTGGGTATTTTCTAGACTTTTCTCTGTGTATTTGCATGCACATTATTTTGAATTACATATAGTTAACTTTATTTTGTTTTAGAACCTTATTCCATATGTTTCCTGAAGCTATGTCAAGTGTAAGAATCCCACCTTTGTGGTGGTGATGAGGCGTGTAGAAAGGTTGCTCAGTGGTTAAAATGCTTGCTGTTTTTTCAGAGGACCAGACTTCAGGTCCCAGCAGTCACATGGGGCAGCTCAGAGCCGCATGTGTACCTCCAGCTCTGGCCTCCAGGACTATGTGCGCACTCGCACATAAACACACACACACACAAATTCTAAAAATTATAAAAATAAATCTTTAAAAACACAATCCAGTTGGTTATCTTCCTCTAATCTCCTGTAATATCTGAGTAACAGTTTGTTCCCCTGCTGGTTAAATATTTTGGTGTTTTATATTTTTCTCTCATAATTATGGCTTGGTGAAAAGCCTCATGCACATATGCAAGTGTTCTTTGGGGTGGACTTTTAGAAATGGCTTCGGAAGCTGTATTGTGTGCCCATTTCTGTTTTCATCACTGCTATCAGTTTAGCTCCTCGATCAGCGCCAGTTCGAGCTTGCGCATGAGTGAACCCACCCCACCCTAACCAACACTTAATATTGTCAAGCCTTATATTTTTACCACTTGTATGAAAGTTGCATTACATAGCTGATATAATTGGAATATTTACACGTATCGATTGGGTGTTTTTATTTCCTCTTCTGTGGCTTGCCTATTTATATAATTAACCCATTTGTCTTTTGTATTGTTTGTTGTTCATTGGAATTGATTTTGTAGCATTATATATATATGCACATGTAATTTATGGCTGCAATTTGTGTTGCAAATCTCCTCCGGGCTGTGGCTTGACTCTCAGCTTTCTCCGTGATGTGTTCACAGAAGTTTGGGCTCTGGATCATCGTTTCTTTCCTCCGTAGCTTGTGAGTGTGTTTTCAGGATAAGCAGCTGTGGGGTTACACGTGTGGCTCAGTTGGTTGAGCACCTCCCACACAAGCTTGAGGACCTGAGTTCGGATCCCCAGAAGCTACAAAAAGCCCGGCATTGAGCAGATTATCTAATAAAAATCCCACAAGCACAAGAAGCCCTCTTTTGAGCTGCTGGTTGGGGCTGTCCAGGGGACTCCCAAAGCACACAGCCCACTGCTGCTGCCCTTAGTTGCCCCCAGAGGTAGAGGGTAATTCCCTGTTGCTGAAGACACCATGCGTTTTGGACATAAGGCCCAGAGGAACTGGCCCAGGACTGATCTGAAAGCCTCCCCTCTGACGACTGGCTTTCATGGTTCCAGAAGAAACCATACAGACTTCCAAAGGAGGGAAACAACCAGCAGTGCTACCCAGTTATGGCGCCTATGATCTGTGTCAACGGCGAGCACGGCGCAACGATATTAAAGGTGTGAGAGTAGCATGCATACCGTGCCAGTGACTAACAGTTTCCTAATTGGGCTGAAGGCCCACTCAACAGGAAGGAAACTGCCTGGTTCTGGAAACCTAGCTAGCCACACAGGGCTAGTGAAGTCGTAGACCTTGGAAGAGAGCCTACAGCTGCCATTGTACTAAAACAACATAATCCCTAACTACATTTGAAGTATTTGTTTTCACACTCACAGATAGTTCTCATTCCTCATCAAGGGAACTTCTCTTTGCAATATAGGGAGAGCATTACAGAAAACCCCAGCCAATCAAAACGCAGAGTTGTGAAGCCCAGTCCCAGCTGATACCTCTACAACACAACTCCTGCACCTAAGGCTCAGGGGTCATAACAGGAGAAGAGGCAGAAAGATTGTAAGAGGCAGAGAAGCAGGAAGTTTGCTGTGAGGTGATGTCTCCTAGAGATATCAGATGCCATACCCATGAAGTCTCACCAACATGGCTGCCTAAACCAGACCTGAACATGGACGATACCAACACACACGCTAATGTGGGAGGGAGGAAGCTCATGAGGCCTCAGTACTAGACAGAGAACTACAGGCAACTAAGGATGCTGAGAGCAGAAATCTTCTTCACTAGAGAAGAGCACACTGATTGGTTATCCAACACCGAATGATCAGTCCTGAAAACATACTTACAAGTAACATGCAGACTGAGCAGACTGTATTTATATATTTAGGAGGGTGTGTGTATGTATATATATATATACAAACATACATACATATCCATCCAGATAGATAGTTATCCACAATTTAATAAAAAGAGGCCATGAATTTGAAAGAGAAAGAGGAAGGGGGAGGTGGTAGGCACATGGAAAAGTTTGGAGGGAAGGGAGAAATGTTGTAATTATATTATAATCTCATTGGCCGGCCGACCTAGCTGGATAAACATAAAGGAGTTTGGACCTGGAATCCACATGGTGGAAGGAGAGTAGCCTCACACAAGTTGTCCTCTGACCTTCACAAACGTGGTAGGGTGCTCATGCCCATTCATGCCCATGTGTCGCTTTAAATATAAAAATTTATATAAAAATATAAAAGTAAAGGTGGCAAAGAGATTGAAGAAAGACTCTGGATATCAAGCGTGGGCCTCTACACATGTGGAAGTGAGTCCAACGCGCACACGCTACACCAAGCACAGCACTGAGTGCGCACTCAGAGGCAGCTTTCCGCAAGCTCATGGGCTATATTCACCCCATTATATTTTCATGGCTTGAGGTATGGAGTCCATCTGGATTTCGGGTGTTTGTGAGTGGCTGTGGACAGCAGCTTGGCGCCTGTTGCCTCACATTGCCTATGGGTGCGTCCATTTCACTCTTTCTCCATGTGCGAGCGCACATGCGCATGCTCATGTCTGTGCATGTCCACAGAGTCCAGAGGTCTGCGTTGGGTGTATTGCTCTATGTTCTCTATTTTTTTGAGACAGTGTCTCTCACTTAGCTTGGCGCTTGCCGTTTTGGCTGGGCTGGCCGGTCAGTGAGGCCCTGGAACACGTGTCTCACACTGCAGTGCTGTGGTTACAGCCGTATTGGCAACACCTGGCTTGTATGTGGGGCACCTAGGATCTGAACTCGTGTCCTCATGCTTGCTCACCAAGCGTTTACCCACTGAGCCGTCTCCCCAGCTCCTTGATCTTGTTTTGAGATGACTCTTTAACCTGTAGTGGTAGTGTGAGTTTAACAACTCTTCCTCCTCACCCTCACTTTGAGCAGTGATTATGACCAAACTTCTTAATGTTCTTGTGGGTGACCCCAGCACTCTTACTATTATATAAATGGTGGTGCAATAACACCGTTTCTCCCCACCAGAACAAAGTAGGCTTTTATTTCTGTTTCTGTGATTTGATGCAGATTTTGAAACACATTATTCTAAGTTTCTGTCCAGTTCACTATCTTATCCTGTCAACAGATGGTTCTGATTTCCATGTTCTGATTTTGGCAACTTCAGCCCATGGCAAAAATAAAATAAGAAAGCTATTCTGGCCAGGCCTTCCGTTCTGTTCCTTTCTCCTTGCCTTTTGTCCTGGGTATTTCTTTCCTTTATCACCTGGTATCATACCCTCAGGATTCATTTCCCTTCTCTGCTGCGTAGTATTTCTCTCTAGGGACTCTGTCATCGGCACTGTGTGTCTATTTGTTGTTTTGTCTTTTAATTACACGCAGGGCTTGCATGAACTCACATAACGTGTCCAAGACTTCTGGATCTCATGGACAAGAAGTGCTGCAGGCCAGTTAATTGTCAGTTAGATACGAGGTCCTTGAAATCAGCTAGCATGCCAGATTGTTTCCCAAGACCTAGTTCCTACAATATCATGTTGAACAGCTGCCAAGGTATCGGATGAGTTGGTCTCTCGTTCGTTCTCAACTGTTTTTTTTTAATGAAATTGAGCATATTTTCATGAGTAGACATATTTCACAGTCTGAATCACTTGTGTTTCCTTGTGTAAAGTGTCTACACATATCTCTTGACCATTTTTCTGCTTGGTTGTTGTTTCTTAGTTGATCATCCGTAGGAGTCTCTATCCGGGCGGAGGCTGAGCACACCATTGCGTGCGGTTTTCTAGCTCACGGGTGCTCTTGACACTTCAGATGGAGGGTTCTCGAAACAGAAGTTCTGAATTTTAATGAGGCAGAACTTTATTCTTTATGATCTGTGCTTCTGTGTCTTCTCTTTTTTGGAAAATTTCTCCCTTGTCCTGAGAGCATGAAGATAGCTCTGTGTAGGCTGTTTTTTAAAGCTGTTTCCTTTCCACAGTTAAATCACTAATACGCGACCGATGGTGGCATGTGTTGAAGTAGGAATCCAGGCTCTTTTCTCCATGGATGGGCAGCTGCCCACAATTATTAATTGGAAAGCCTGCCCTCTCCCCCAGTGGGCTGCAGGGCCACCCGTATTCTAAAGCGTCGGTCACGTGGACACAGCTGCGCTCCTACGCTCTGTTTGGTGCCATCAGTATGTGAATGCACCTTTACCAGCAAGCGGTTTCCATTACACTATGTCTATAACAGCTCTTGGTGGACGTTCCTTCACCAGCAGTGGGTATCCCACGCCCTTAAATTCCACTGGAGTTTTGATTGACACAGTATAGAATCTTTAAATCAATCTGGAGAAGTGAAGTTGTTGTAACAGCGAAACACCCCATTCACTTAATTCTTACCTACTGCATTTATACTTTTATATACAGGTGCCTTGTAATTTTGGCTAGGTTTGATCCTACGTGCTTGGTATGCATACGTTCTCAATGTAAGGTGGTACAATTAAGATTTTTCATCTTAAGAAAGTGTAAAACTTTATTTCCAATTTGGAATTGTGATCTTTCTGGGATAGCAATCTGCCACAAGTTTGGGGGGAAGGGGTTGGCCAGCAGCAGAGAGCCTAAGTCCCCAGTCAGCCCTGTGGTCTCATGGGACTATCCTGGTACTCTGCAGTGTTCTGGGATGCCAGAGAAAAGTCCACCTCATCAGGAATTGCTTCAAGTCTTGGGACGTACCTCTGTTCCCACAGCTACTCTAAGAAGCTTCCTTTGATAAATTTCATTTTCTTTTTGTTGCTGGTGCAGGTGAGTGGAGTTAATTTTTTTTTTTTTGTATATTGGTTGTTATAACCAGCCCCTTACTGAACTTTTAGCAACTTTCTTGATTTATATACTGATTCTTCTGAGTTTCTCATATTGAAAAGCACATCATCTGTAAACAATGGCAGGTTTAGTTCTTTACTGGCAAACTCTGTATCCTTCATGTTTGGCTCTACCCACCCCATGCCTCATGGGCCTCTTCATATACTGCTGGGTGACAGCACAGCCAGGGACTTCTAGGACCCGTTCCGTATCCACAAGAGGTCGATGTCAGCCTCAGCTGATTGGAGATATTCACTGCAGGCTTTTGTAGATCCCTGTTGCTAATTTATTAGCAGTTTTATCAAGACCACATTTCAGATTTTCTCCACTTAGCATCTGTATAGATACCTACAGATTTCTCTCCTTTAGACTATTAATTTTATAAATTATTGATTTCTAAACATTAAACAACCTAGAATTCCTGGGGGAAACCTCAATTGGCCTGGTATATTCTCTTTTCTGCTTATTTCTGGATTTGGCTTACCAAGGTTTTGTTCAGGAGTTTCACATCTGTGTCTTGAGTGACATTATGATCATCTTCTCTCAAATTCTCTTTGTTGTGTACTGATACTGAAGCTTTGCTGCAAAGCACGTGGTGGTGGTGGTGGTGGTGGTGGTGGTGGTGGTGTGTTCGCTCCTTCTATCACCTGGATTGAGTTGTGCAGTGCTGCAGATAGGTGCTGTGAGACACTTTGGAAGACCTGTGAAAGCACTGACTGTGTGGTTTGTCCCCAAGACTGCAGGCGGGGATGGCACTCCAGTGTGGATCCTACCTTACAAGGAATGGAAGGGTTCCATGTGAATCAGCCTTGGTACCTTCTGCCGCTATGCAACAACAGGTCTTGTGCTCACCTGGATCCCAGACTGAGATCCCTACACTACCCGGTTTCCATGAATCCCCTGTGGCCAGCAGATTGCAGTGGCACTGTTGGGGCTCCAGAAACCAGTGTCCCTTAAGAGCCAGTAAAATAGGGGAAGCATGTGCATTTCATTTTCTAGGGCACCTGTAAATGACTCCTGGTGCCCCTGGGGAAGGCTGTGTGTGTGTGTGTGTGTGTGTGTGTGTGTGTGTTAGCCCCTCCTCACCACTAGTGTACCCCCATGTGTGTTCTCTATGGTACGTCTCAGCATCTGACACACTGCATAGCTTACTAGCACATCTAAAGGCACATGCCCCTCAGGCATCATAGTGAACCTGCTATTAGTACAGCACCAGGTTTGGACCCTGCTCTTAGGCTGTTCTAAGTACGTATGTTGTTTTTCCAAGCAGCTGTATGTAATTTGCGAGTGTTTCTCATGACCCAGTGCATTTCCTACTGCCTTTTGTTTGAGGGCAGCCATTATGTTCCCTCATGGCTTCCCTAAAAGTGTCATTATACCAATCATCAGATCATAGCAAAGCATGCCTGGGACTATGAACTGAAGCTGTCAACATGGTAACTGTGTAATGTGGTTGGTATTAAGAAATCCAATTAGACCCATTTAAAACTTACTTTTTTTTACTTAAAAATATGAGAACAGATTACTTATATGTGCAAAATGGATTTAAAATAAACAATAAAAGGCTTTCATTAAAATGAGTGATCAGGCAGAACAAAACCTAACCACCTGAGTGTGAGACTAGGGCCGTAACTGCTTCACATGGAAGACTTGAGGGCCAGATGTGACCTACATACATTGTCTTCATGTATGAAATTACCAGGCAATATACAATAACATTTTATTTAAAATGCAAATTTTCATTTACCACCTTGTAGTGTTCAACTGTCTCATCACTATGGCGGCTGAAAAAAGTGCTGAACGATCTGGCTTCCGAACTGAATTTTTACGTCAAGAAGTGACCCAACCTAAATCATTTTGCTGAATGTGTACATTACAAAAATGTCATACAAGCCTCATTGACGGTTCCAATTGGCAGAATCAAGTTTAATGTAAACTAAGTTGACAGGCTCTTTATTAAGATGACCATGGTCTCCCAGGTTGACTTTATTTGAATGACACACATGGCTGTGTGTTTATTATCAAGAGTGAGTACATTATCCACCCCACAAAAGTTCTAGACGCCTGCTGTGTGTCAGGCATTGTACACCTGCCAAATAGCCTGTGGTTAGCAAGAGCCTGCTGGGTGGCCTCTACACCTGAGATCCAGCCCTTGAGAAGCAGAAGCAGGAGAGTGGCCTGGTCTACATAGCAAGTTCTAGGCCAGCTGTGGTTACATGGTCCTGTCTCAACCAAAGAAACAAACAAAAACAAACAGGATCTTTGCCTTTCAGGAGCTCTTAACTAGTGGGAGATGACAGCCTCAAATGCAAATAGGTATCAGGAAATTAGGAACACAGTGGCACCCACCCTTACCTTGGGAGGTCAGAGAGGCTTCCTGGAGAAGATGTTGTCCAGGCTGGAACTGGACGGGCGGACGACGACGACCAGAAGAATGGCGAGGCAAAGCATTGCGTGTGCCGCAGGCTTTGAAATGTCTTTACTCTTCATTTGCATAACAATTTTCTGAGATAAATGAGGAAATCCACACAGAGTGTTTAAATAACCTGCCCAAGGTCAGGGTCAAGATTTGGAGAGGAGAGACCGCCTCAGGCAGGGGAACAGTAGGTGAAATGCCAGGCCAATAGCTGATCAGGAGGGCAGAGGCCAGGGAGAGCTGGCAGGGGAGGAACTGCACACAGCTTAGGGAGCCTTAAGACTAAGTGGGTGGCGGAAGGGGTGCCAGGCAAAACCAGGGCGTGGAGCAGGGCTCTGGACAAAGAGAAACATATATTTAGTGTTCAAACTAGGACACTCTAGACAGGGAAAGAATACAGTGATTAATCGTCTTGGCCCCAATGTTGGCCAGGATAACCATAAATCTGGCTATTACTGGGCAACATGGCAGGGATACCCAGTGTCCTGATAAGCCACACCGAGGACCTTCCTGGTGTCCAGAACAGTGTGGAGATGTTCAGGTGCTTTCATCTGGGACAGGATACAGCCTGATGCTTGTGTTTAAAAGGCTTCCTGCATTGCAAAACAATGGTGAGAAGTTAGTGAGTTAGGCAGATGGGGCATAGGTGGAGGTTAGTAAGCTCCAGGTTGCATCCTGCACTGGCCTCTGCTCATTTGGAAGAGTCACCCATTACAACCTTGAGGATCCGGCTTGGGCACTGCTTCCCAGACGCTATGTTCTCTGGCTTCGGCCTCGTCCCTACCTGCCACCCTTCTTCATTTGTCTGACTCCTGCTTGTCTGGGTTCAGCTAGGATGCTACCTCTCCCAGGAACCCTTTCCAGGCATGCAGAAGGCACAGCTAGCTACTGCTCCTCCCTGGCTCTTGGACAGGCCTTGCCTGCTTCCTCACAGTACACCAAAATTCTGGGAGCTAGGCCACATCTTGCTCAGCGAGACACTGTACCTAAACCCTTTGCCTAGCACGTAGCTAGTATTCCCTTAAATGCTTCTTGGTGAGTAAGTTGAAATACCCCAAGTAGAATGCAGCCATCCTTAGGGTTTTCATTGTGTGCTTTTTGCGTAGGCTTGTAGGCTCTAAAAGCGTCTTCAAAGAAGATCCATCGCAGCTTTAAAAGGGAGGGTGGCCTGCGCCACACAATGGGAGTGCTCCGAGTTCACAGCTGGGTTCGTTGCCTGCAGAGTTGCCTTTTAAAGCTTCAGAGAATTCCCCCATCCCTGGCTGACACTTGATTGTTATGCTAGCCAACAGTTCTGTGTGAATGGAAGAGTGCACAAACACAAAGAATTGGAGATAGTGTCCAGAGCACAGCGAGGGTGTGTGCCAGGGCCTTGCCCAGACCCAGGTATCATCCACTGAGCTCTTCCTCTCAGTCTGCTCTGAACCCAGGTGCCCAGAGATGTCACAGCAGTACCACCCCCAGCCCCACACACCAGCTTCTCAATGCTGGGCATCACTCATGCCAACAGGGCTGGAAGGGCACCGGGTGAGGGAGGAGCAGCACCCTCTAGCAGCCAGAGGGTGGTGCTCCTGGTGAGTTAGCAGAGGCAGAGGGCCCCTCAAAGGCAGAGCAAGACACAGGTCTTGCTCATGTTTGAGCTGTAAAAATGGTGTTTTCGATCAGGAATGTTAGTACACAAAAGGGAGAACTGTGCTTTTCTACATTTCAAGATAACCTGAAATCTCCATGGTTATTCTGGGAGTTTAATTATATCCATCTTGAACTCAGATCAGTTCAGGGTTTCCCTTTCCCCCTCAACCTCCCAAGGAGTCTTGGCCCTGTGACTTTGGGGAGGGGGAATACTTGGTGTTTTGGGCATTTCTGCCGCGTGGCCTCTGTTGTGAGAAATCTCATGTGTTGTCCTAGGATGGCCTCTCTCTCTGCCTGCATCCACCGAGCTAGACTATGTTGGTAGGCTGTGTAGGCCCGCTTCCTCCTTTCCCATCATGAGGCTCTGTCACTTCCGCCACTCTCCCAGCTGCCTTTCCACCCGCTGAAGCTCTGGAACCACTGCTACATCTCAGGCAGCCTGAAGACTCTGAGTGCCTGGTTCAGATGCCACGCCCCCCCCAACTGATGATGTTTCCCCTCTACTGCTCCCTCCTGCCCTGCTGTCAGGTGAAGAGGGCTGGCCAGGCAGACACAGCTCACTGTCCCAGGCTTCACTAGGAAAACAGGCAGAGATCCTCTTTGCCTTTGGAACGAAGACAGCATGAGAGGGAATCTCTCAGTTTTGTTCACTGCTGAATGTTTCCTGCCTAGGATGGTAGCTAGCTAACAGGTGAAAGGTGCTGGTTGACTAGGTCCCCCAGGCCTCTGAGGACTCTGAGGCTTTGTCCTAGACAGGCTTACAGCACAACACCCCTCACTTAGGCTGCCTGACTTCCCTCAGCAGCTCAGTCTGGTTGGGAGCTTAGTGTTAGGAACACTGGGCAGAAGCTAAGCCAGTCTGCTTCCTCAGAGCCTTCTCTGCTACTATCCGGCTGGTGTTTGTTTTGTTTATTTATTGTGGCTGTGCCAGGGATCGAACCCAGAGCCTTGCACATGCTAGGCAAGTAGTCTACCACTGAGCTACATCCCTATCCCTGTTTGTTGTTAATTGAAGACTTTCATCTCTAGGCCCAGTGTGTGTGTGGCTGGGCAGTGGTGACTTCACACTGTGCTGTGCTTAGGGAAGGGCCTTGGGGATTCAGTGGTATGTGGAGCTGTGGAGACAGAGACCAGCTGATTACACTTGTCCGTTCCTCTGCCTTTGTACCTCAGTTCCTAACACACAGCAGACTCACAATGCTTGCTGTAAGGGGTGTCTGGTGAGTGCAGAACTGAGGAGAAGAGAGAGAAACAGAAGCTTGAGGATGACTGGAAGATTAAGGCAGACTGGGACTCAGAAGGAGTGTCCAGGCTCATCAAATCCTATTCAGTGAAATACATGACTTATTAATTTAACTACTATTTATCAACGGGCAGTATGGTAAGAGCCCTCCGTAGGCTATTACACTAAATTAGAGGCAAAGCGCAGAGAAAGTCTTACCTTTCTGAAACCATAAACTGGAATAGCTATCAACTAGAGATCAGTTGCAAAATAGACATAAAGTTCCCGAAGGAAAGATTGATAAATTAAGACTTTAATTCAACAAATACTTACTGGGTTCCTATCATGTGTCAGACACTGTGGTAGGCATGGATTACGGCAGACCCTGTCTGCCCTCTAGGAGCTTTCGTTCTGGTTAAGGTAGCAGATAATACACACAGATAAACACAGATAAAGTATGCAATGATAGTTGGTGATAGGAGGAAAACGGCCTGGGAGCTTTGTAAGTCAGGATGGGCGTGATGGTGTGTGTGGGAGCGCCTCTCTGCAGCGCAGTGGGAGGTGAGGCAGAAGGGTGAAGAGGCCTGAAGAGAACAACAATCTTAGAGGCCCAGCTGGAGAAGGTTAATTTTTCCTTCCGTTATGAGGAGCTATGGCTAGAACGTATCAGGAAAGAGGCCCATGAGGCAGGGGAGAATTTGGACCAACTGCTGAGTGCAGAGGAGAGATGGAGCTGATGGGGGAGTAGAAGCAAAGAGATCAGAGGAGCCACGGTGCGTGACGTGGTCGTCGTGGGGGACAGAACTACACTGTGAGAAGTATTCCGGCTCTGTCAGGATTTCCTGAGGAGCAGGTGTCAGAGGGGTGACAGAGATGACCTTGCTTTGCAGCCTTTGGGAAGTGGGGGTGTGACAATGAGGTTTACTGAGGAGGAGGGGGAGGGAGAGAAGGACGAGGAGTCAGGGAAGAGGGGTGCCTGGGGACAATGTGCTAAGAGCTGTGTCTTAGCTGTACCAGGAGACACAGCCTAAGAAGCTGTTCCTCCCTGGGCGGACTGAGTATAATGGAGGCACTGGAACACCTAGACCAGCATGTAGGCAGTTAGCTGTCACTATCTTTCCATGAGAAACCTGGCTTTTCTATTTTCTGACTCTGCTTCCTGGATGGCGATTTCTGCTGTACGGACAAGAAATCTGATTGTTCCATTACCTTGGATGCAGGCTGTCTCCAGACATGCCCGACCTCAATAAAATTCTGGGAGAAAACCCCTAGTAGTTGACCCTGTCCTCCTCGCTGGTTACAGTTCATGTTCACGCTGTTGCTTCAGTTTCTCAACTGGCAGTTTTAGCAAATGTCATGGCTGTGGGCTTGTCTTCCTCACAGCACAGTGAGCGTGCTTCCGAGAGTTCAGTCAGCCTTTCACCACTGTGCCTGACACCCAGAGAACCAGTTCATAGAGAGAAGGGCTGTTGAGAGTCTCGGCTCTGGCGATTTCAGTGCGCAGTCAATTGGCTTTGCTGCTTCAGGGCCCGTGGTGAGGCAGCACATTATGGTGGGAACACATGAAGGAGCGGAATCTCTCATCTCACGGTCAGGAAGCAAGAGGCAGGAAGAGGAGGATGGGTCCCACAATCCCCTTCATAGATACGGCCCCAATGACCTGAAGGTCTCCTATTAGACTCCACCTTTTAAAAGTTCCATTGCCTCTTAATGTTTCCATTTCAAGGATATGCCTTCAACTGCCAGGCCTTTGGGGGATCCTTAGCATCTCACTGTGGCAGAGAACCAAGCTGAGTATGTTGGCTAGGTTTGTACAAATGTGGTGGGGTGTTTTGTCATTGTTGCTGCTGCTGCTGCTGCTTTTTTACCTTTCTAGAATGTGTAGGTAATACAGTAGCACACTGTGCTCTCCCAAGCTGCTCTAGATAAACCCAGAGAGTTCTGCAGCAGATTCCTTTGTGTTGCTGCATCAGCACGCAGTGTGGCAAAGCAGTAAGCAGAGGTCTGCAGCAACTGCAAATCTGGAAAAGCAAAGGCGGTGGCAACGACAGAGCTGGGCTGTGGCCCCGCCAAGGCCAGCTGTGTCAAGTGACTGTAGATCAGGAGTGCTTGGCTGCTAGGCAGCTGTTTGATCCATTTAACTCAGAAGAGACAAACTCAGAGAAGAGTCCCTCGTAGATAATGCTGGCTGCCAGTCCCTCCCTCCCTGTAACCTTGGAAAGCTTAGTTATTCACAAATTCTCAGCTGTAGGACTGTGACAGTTCTCTGCGGATCACATCTTCATTGCCATCTGCCTGTCTGCTGCGGAGCCTGATCACTCCTGCCCGGACTGATAGGATGTCTCTTTTCGCCCCTCCTGAGCCTTACATCTGCCCATCATCTTGTCACTTCCTGTTCAGAACAGCTTTCCTGGCTCTTTACAGTTGCAGCGGTGAGGATCAGCCACTGTTCCTCCTCCAGTCGTCTAAGATGAGTGAATCGGGCTAGGTCCTGGTGAGAGAACACTTGTGCATGGTTGGAGGCCAAAGGGCAAAACAGAAGAAAGACAGGCCCGAGAGCTGAACCCTGGATTGCAGCATTAGCTGCAAATGTAAATAAATCCAAAGACAGGCTCCTGATACCAGCACCACCGTCAGGAGTAAGACCTGAGCTAGGAGCAAAAGCGGACACTGGACCCCAAGTTGCCTTAAATTGAAGCTCTCAAGGGGGCAGCAGATCCACATTCCCAGCTCCCAAGATAACTTGGAGTTTCTGGACTTAGATTAGCTTGAGCCTGTCCTGATGTCATAGTCAGTGACCTCCACCAGGAAAGGGAGTAGGGCTGCATAAGTGCGAGTCTCCAGAGACAAACCAAGGACTCACCTCTACAGACTCCAGACCTGGAGTACTTCCTGCAGGATGTTAAGCAACTCAGCGTGGAATGGTTTCAGTTTTGTTTTGTTTTTTAAGATAGAGGCAAAGAGCTAGGGAGATGGCTTAGTGATGAGTGTTTGCTGTGCAGGGGTGGGAAGGTTGGACCCCCAGCACCAGTGTGTAAAACCAAGCGGTGTGGTATGTGCCTGTAACCCCGCTGCTGGCAGAGAAGGGTAAGGGTGATGGGTAGAGACAGGAGGATCCTGGGAATTGCTGGCCAACCAGTCAACCCAGAGGGGCAATCTTCTGGTTCACTGAGAAGACCTGTTTCAAAAAAAAAAAATAAGGTGGAAAGTAATAAAGACACATGGTATCATGTCTAACCTCTGCGTGCAGAGGTGAGCACATGCACTGGGGAGCACACAGGGACACACGCATACACCACACATACACGTACACAAAAAGGTGCAGTCAGTAAGTGAGACATGGCCAGAGCAATTTGAAAGTAACTGAAGAAAACTTTCAGGAAGAAAAAGTAAAAACTCAGCAGGTCCAGGTGGGGGTGCAGGTGGGGAGCAGTTAGGAACGCTTAAAATGAAACTGAAGTGAGAATTGGAGATTAGGCACAGGTCAGGGAAAAGCCAGGATGCACCAGAGGCCAAGGAGGTGGGAGAAAGGAAAGTAAGGATGCAATGGATAGTGAAGTTCAGTAGAGCCAAGGAGAGAATTGTAAAGAGAGAGGCAGCATTGTAAGGTGACTGCAGATAATGTTTGATAAAAGACACCGTAAGTACAGGATGTACCAAGGAGGATAAGTAACTGGGGAAGTTGTAAACTCATGTGTGAAGGTGGAGACAAAAGAAAAAGACCCAACAGCCAAGTGGAAGCTATGGGAGGCGGCTAGACCAGGATCAGACTTCCCAGCAGCACTGGAACCCTGGACACAGGCACCTTCTGGGTGCAGAGCAAATCCCTGTTCACCTAGAATGTGCAGTCACTGATGGGCAGGGTGGATAAAGAGTGAAGAGAAGACTTTGAAGTGGACAAAACCTGAGTTAGCCATAGACCCTCAGGAGCTTGTCACCCCGTATCTCAGGAGGAAAGGAATTACTCCAGGAGGAAGATCTGAGATGCGGGAAGGGGTGGCAGGTTTAGAAGGTGGTAAAGAGTTGCTAAGTCTAAACACTGTTTACAGCAGTGACGGCATTGGAGAGAGCTGGGTATCACCTTCTGAGCTTCTGAGCAAGGAGGCCACTGTGAGTCTGGAGGTGGCTTCAGAAGTGAGTGGCATTGAGAAGAACAAGGAGAGATTCGCTGTGTGTGCGCTATGGAAAAGGAAGGCAAACAAGATAGGGCCAGGTCTCTGGGTCTAAACAGACCAGACCCCCCGCATTCTTCAGCATGGACACCAACAAGAACAAAGGCATCTTTGTGGGAGGGGAGACCCCTGCTAGAGCATCTGGGGACTCTCAGAAAATGCCCCTCCTGCCTGGTCTTAGAAGGCAGGAAGGCAGGCTGCAGAACTTCCGTGTGTGCAAGCTTGCTAGCGGTGCTCTGCCACTCAGAAGGAAGGTTAGAAAGACACTCAGCACATGTCTGTGAATCACATGATCAAAAGGCTTAAGGTAATTAAAAACAAAATGTATCAGTTGAAAAAGAATTATAACACCTAATTTGTGGTGTTAGAGCAAGAACTAATTTGTCACGTAGCTGTTTGAGGACCCTGAAGACTCAGAAAGTGGGTTCATATTCAAGCTTTAGACCCTCCCACCCTACATAAGCATATTAGGGTGTTAAGATGGGACTCTTTGAGCCTATCCAATTTTGCTTTAGGTTCTAATAATAAAGTAGACCCCAGACATCAAGTCTTTATATGGAGACTTCTAAAAGAAATGAATGAAAATGGGCCCCAGGACTCTTGCGCCCTCTACACACACACACAAACAGAAGCGGGGGAGGAGTTCAGAGGTACAGTGTGGTGGAAGAGGGAGGATCTAATGAGGAGGTGAAAGTAAGCTTTCTCAGGAAGGAGCTGTTGCCATGCTGAGTCTCACTTGCCCCGAGGCCACTGTCATCACATTGGGTCTGCTTGGAGAGCAGGTAACTCAGAAGAAGGATGTTGGAATCCTAAGAAAACATTGCCTCCAAGAGATGCCTAGAATAGTAGCATCCACCCCAAGCCTCAGCATCGTCCCTGACTCATTTCAGCAGAGGAAAGACTGTCGTTGCCTGACCTGACCTGGGAGAGGCTTTGAGGAGTGTTCTTTGGGTTGCTGGTCCCAAGGATAGGAGCCTGACTCATACTGGATTCAACTGCAGGAGAGGAACACGGTGACTGGCAGCTTTAGTGGTGAGCCTCTGTGGCCTGATGAGTGGGACTGGCCTGGGTCCAGGACTGTCAAAGAACGGGCTGCACCCGTGTGAGCTAGGGGGTGCACCATGATTACTTTGGGTCTTGTCTTGGAGGACAGAGAAAGACATCAGAGGTCAGAGAGGAAGGTGCCACTTACAACCAGGTTGTAAAACCCAAGGGTCAGAGTCAGTGGTGACTCGTGTCCTGTCATATCACCTTCGCCTCCAAAATGGAAACTATATCTGGAGTCAGACCATCACTGGCCTCTGGTCCTGTCTACCACTGAGCTCTGTGGGTTACTGTGGAAGCCTCGTACCTTGTGACCTGGTTTCTCCCCTGTGGCCATTCTTCTTCTACCCCTCTCTACTTGATGACCCTGCCACAGCCATCTGAGATCTGGAACATTCCAGACTCTCCCAGTGCTCATGATCTCTTCTCTCACCTCCTTTGGTTTGCTGCTCGTGTGTCACCCTGGCACCAAGGCCCCTCTAGTCACCTTATATAAAATAGTAACTTGGCACCACCAGCCTGCCCATTCCTGGGCTCTGCCTCTGACCCTCAATGGCTTTATTTTCCTCCATAGGATTTATCACTGTCTGACTAGCTAAATATAAACCCTTGTTTAATTATTCATTTCCCCTCCCCCACCATGTAATATAAGCTCCTAAGGGGGTACAGACTTCGTCTTTTTGTCCACTGTCGTATTTTTAGTACCTAGAATAGTGTGTGACATACCGCCTAATAAATATCATTTGAATGAATGAGTGTATGAAATGAAAGAGCAGAAGGAAGAGGGGGCTCGTCAATCTTAAACGCCACAGAAATGTCCTGAGACAGGACTGAAAAATTTCCACTGGATTCAGCCATGAACAGGCCAGTGTCCGCCACCCAGGGGCGGCTCCCTTAGACAGGAATGGAGCCAGGTTTTACAGTGTTATGGGGAGCTAAATATCAAAGAAAGAAATGAATTCAATGCAAAAAAGTATCATCGTCGCCATTTGCTTGGGTGAGTGGAGCAAGAGAGGGACAACAGTGGCAGAAGGGGCCTGGGTGGGGGGGAAATATTTAAAGTGGAACTGAGTAGCCTACAGCACAGACCCTGCGCAGATCGTCTTGAGCTGTCTAAGAAAGCTAGCCGAGCATGATTCTGCAGCGAGCCGATGAGCAGCAGCCCTCCGTAGTTCACGCTTCATGCTTCAGCTTGAGCTGTTGGCTTCCCTCAGGATCGACTATGATGTGCAAGTGTCAGCCAAATGAATCCTTTCCTCCCTCTGGAACTAGAACAGTCTCTCAAGGGAACCTTTAAGGACTCTCAGGTTCACGCCACAGGAGGGACAACGTGGGGAGGAGCCCTCACAGGGCCACAGTAGCCCACAGAGCCACAACCCACAGAGAGACGATGACAGTGGCCAGGACAGAGAGACACCATCTCTTCTGTGCTTTCTCCATGTTCTAACACCCTCAAACCGGAACACAGGACGCAAGAAGAGGTCGAGTGGGGAGAGCAGGGGCGCGGTGGTGAGAGGGCACGGTGCATGTGGGTGTGCGGAGGTCGGCCTGCAGTGGTCAGTTCATGAGCCTGGAGGGGTCAAGCTCCAGTCAGAGGGACACTAGACTCTCCAGCTCAGCCCGCCATAGCTCATCTCCCTGCTGGGTTTCTCTCCTGTTGATCCCTACCACCATCTCCCAGCTCTCTGCTTCCTGCCATCCACTGACTCATTAAAATTTCTCCCAGTTTTAAAAGAATTTTAGACAGTATATATATTTTTAATGAAATCTGCTTGGCTTAGGTTTTATAATCTTTTCTTTTTCACTCATCGTTCAGAAAGATTTTCTCTCCGTAGCCAGTGTATCTTGTATTTTACTTCTGTGCTTAACTTCCAGCGCCTGAAGTCTTTTCTGGCTTTTGCATCCTCAGTACACAGTCTGCTCATAAAGTGATATTTCATGAATGAAAATATGTAGAAGGTGCTGGAATGAGACAGAATAAGCAAAACATAGATAAGTTACAGAATAGTGCTGCTCAAGAAAATGTGAGCAGAGAGCTGTAGGAACAAGGACTACACATCACACCCATCCGGGAAGGGACTGGTTTGCATGGTCTCTGGAGCTCAGTAAGGTGATCCCAGAGAGACGTGCTCTCGGGATGATGCTGAAGGTTTTAATGGGAGTCTTCTTGGCTTATTTTGAGTAAGAGTACAGTCATGCTTCATACAGAGTAGCATTTCTTCCACACTCACGAGTAAATGGTATTTAAAGGCTAGTTGCTGTGCTATAGACCTATCCAGAATTTTCGCTTGCTGTTGAAGGAAAAAGTTAATTATTGGTGTGCATGCTTAAATGGGAAAATGTTGGAGAATTATTGTTCTGTCTTATCTTCATCTTTCCAGAGTATACCATTTTCTGCATCCCAAATGCCACCTGCTGAGGACCAGTGGGCACAGCCCGTGCTCCATGCCTGAGGTTATAAGAGCAGGCCTTGCTCAGGTTCTGACCAAGTCCAGGCAGAGCCGTGGCAAGAGCTATGTGGTCCACTGCCTCAGCTGACTCCTAACGACGGAGCTCCATACCTGGTAGTGTTTCCCTTGGGCCAGGCACTGTTTAAAGTATTTTTTGTACTTTACAATAATTTAATTCTAGCTAGAATTAAACCTCTGACCCAATTTAGTTTAACTTTTCACTCTTTGGACTTCAGGAGTCATCATTTGTCATCGTGAGTCTGCCGGTCACCACCACTTACTTACGCCTTTGCGCATCTGCTTATGTCACAGGGCCTGCAGTGTGCTTGCAGCCCAGGGTGACCTTTACATGGCAGACATCAGCTTCCATTTCCCCGCAGCCTCAGAGACAGGGAACCTGAGATGGGCGGGCAGTGATCACCAACTTCACAAAGGCCTTTCATCCTCCCTTTCCATAGCTGCGGTCTAGGGAAGGAAAGTGTGTTTTCATTACTGGTGGAGCCCTAGCTATGACATAAAACTCAGTAATGAGCACTCTGTCTTACTTGATAATCCATTCATTACAATCCATTTTCATGGCATGAAAGCTATTAGCTGCCCCACTCAAAGAGGCTTTTTAAAAGTCCTTTTCCGTAGGTCCCCATCTCTGTCTTTCTGTTAAATTGGAGCCACCATGCCAAGCTCATTCTGAAAGAAGCAGTCGGTATATTTGTGAATCCGGAGCTGCAGTTTTGAACGTGTTTCTTCTTCCATACTTGGCTGAAGTTATTGCAAGGTTGGCTGTGATCATGTAAATATACCATACTTAGTATAGACCCTAGGGAGTTGGTAGCTGTTCACGTTTATAATTATTTAGGATTTTGTGCATGCACCACAAGAAAAAAAAAACGAAGATTTTTGTGTGTGTGTGTCATGCACATGATTTAACTTTCACATTCAATATCCATTTTAAACCAATATATTAGTAAGCAATTTAAATCACTCCTGAATTAATAACTTGTAACTGTGGACTCTAAGCAAAATGACCTCATTATTATCTTCAGAGCCTATTTCCTCTGATTAACTTAATTACTACAGGGTAAAAGTCCTTCAGTTATGCATTTTTAAACTACAGAAAGCTGTATCTGGCATCCATCTTCAGTCGTGTCTGCCAGCTCTCTCCTTTGTAGCTGTAATTGGATCCTATGCGTCAGACCAACAAGAGAATGGAGCAGTGTCGGCTCTGTTGGACCAGAACGCCCATTATTAGATTTATAATAACAAATACATAATAACACGCAACGATTACAGTCCCTAGAACAAGCCCACAGAATTGCAGAAAAATGAGAAGAGGATCCGGTGTGGGTACTGCTGTCTGTCGGCAGTCTCTCCACTCGGAACCAAGCTGAGGACTCTATCAGAATGACCTCACACCTGTGAATTGCCACACCGTTCCTGACCCACTGAGCGGCCTGGTCTCTGGCATAGGGATGGCTTGCTGGGCTTGGTATTTTCTGGCTTCCAGCATGTTCACGTTGGTCTGCATGGAAATAGCAGCCCCGGTGTCTCCCATGGAGACTGTGCTGCTTCCTGAAGGGTAACTATCAAACCTAAGACAACCCGGCTTTCAGGGTCCCGTTTTGTATTAATCAGGCATATTGGCAGGTGACTAAGCGAGCTGGTGACGTCTCATAATTTAATACTGAGCCTCCTATTGAGGAGTCAGCTGGATAGACACTTGGGAGAAAGCTCTGACATTCGGGTTTAAATTGAAAGAAAATGAGAAACCAGATAAAGCCAGCCAACCAAATTAATTCACCCAGAACTCCTCCCCACTTTTTCAGTAGAATTCACAGAAATTCTCTCCTGGAAAAGGTTGGGAAGCCTTCTGGAACAATCACATTGGTGTTTGCAGTACATGCATTCACATATTTGTGTTCAAATGTAGAAAGGCAGGACCGGTGCTGTTCCTGAGAGCTTTAGAAAAATGTCTGTGACTGCTGTCCCTTCTTCATGTGTTCAGCAACCATCTTCCCCCAAACCCTCTCCCCAGGAGATGGGAAGCAGGCTCAGACACATATGGACCTGCTTGATCCTGCACACATGCCCTGCACTGCAAGGACGATCAGAGTGATCCCGAGGTACGGCCGAGGCACACAGAGGTTATACACACGTGCACACATCCCAGGCATAGGTTTGTCAGTGGAGTGCAATTCTATGAGCACAGCTGAACCTACCAGCTTCGTCCCTTCTTCAGTTCCTCAAGGCAGAAGAGTATTGACTTCGCGGATCTGGCATCTGTTCCCTGTTCCCTCTACCCTTGAGTCCTGTGTGGCCCTGAATAAGGCCCCTGGATCGCTGGGTGTCTCAATGTCATGTGCATCAAAGGGCTGCATCAGGATAGCCTCTCTTCCTTCTCCTGGCTCTACAGGTTAATTTGTTCTAGTGACCAAGTCACTCTGCCGGCTGCCTGTGGGTTGGACAGCTTCAGGAGGGTGTGCCCTCCGAGGGGTGTCATTATGCTGGAGGCACACAAGGAGATCTGTACACAAGAAATTAGACTGAGCCTCAGACAACACATTTGTTGCTGTGATCCCTGAGCTTAGAGTACCACCTGACACATCCTCGAACTGAACACGTGTTTGTCAAATGAATGGATACATTTGAAACAATGAGACCAGCTAAAGAAAAGTCAGTGTTCATACGGAACTCACTATGCAGCAGTGGGTAAAGAAAACAGATCCACTTTAACTTGGAAGGTTAAAAAATGTTTTCATCAAGAAATTGGAGTGGGCCCTGAAGAATGAAATCATCTTTGTCAGACTGGGAAAGAATCCTGCAGGCTGAGGCATGCACATGAGCAAGAGCATAGGCCCAGCAAAGGGGTGCCAACCTGGAAGGTGGCAGTCCTTGGCCAGATGTAAGGAAGGGAGAGAATTTCAACAAAAGGGTCAGCTGGGTGGAAGCTCGGCACCAGGAGGGGTGTCGGATGTGAAGAGGAAAGCGTTGCTGGGCCACAGTTTTACAGGGGTAGTGATGCAGATAAGCAAGAGAGGTAAATGGGGCTCATTCATGCAGAACTGTAAACTTAGATAAGTTTCAGGACCAGCCGCTCTGGCTGGAACAGACCAAGGGGGCAGATGGGAAGATCCAGAGACTGTGGTAGAGGCTTCCAAAATAACTCAAATGCCAGGGAAACTAATGGCCCTGTAAATAGAGGTAACGTAGATATCAGGGATAGGTCAGCATGGAGAGGTCTCCCCACAAGGAGCAGCAGAACTCAGCAGGGACTAGGGCTAAAATGTGTGAATGGCTTGTACACACACGATCCTGTTCTAGCTGAGGTCCAGCGGTAGACGATACTTCATCGTAGAGTCAGAAAAGTGAAGTGGCAAGTAATACTGCCTGCATTTCAAAGGAAAAGAGGGTCGGAGACGACGGGAAGGTTGGAGAACAGGAGAGCAAAGTCCCATGGAGATGGCTAAGAAACAAGCTTCCAAAAGTGTCCTACGATTTCTGCTTCCTGCCCCCTGACTCCTGCCTGTCAGTCAAGAGGTCCGCAGCCCTGTCTTATTTCTGGCTTTCTAGCTCCTCCCCTCGCTGCCACACACTGTTAACTAATAACCGAATGATGTGTACCTGCCCTGCCGATGCGACACGGATGCTTGTTACAGCTTTCTTTCTTTGCTAAAGTTCCATTTACTTGGGTATTTTCCCATCTGTTTCCTCTGCCCTGACTTTTTATTGTATTTGTATTGCTGAATGATTGACCACTTAGTGTCTCTCCAGAGCCTTAATACGTCCTGAGTAAATAGTAGGCACCAATTAGCTGGTTCTTACCCTCTCTCTCCGCTTGCTCATGCCTTTTTTTCCCCCATGTCTTCCTTGTTATTTCTCTTGGTACTCGGTATCAAACACATAGTTTTCCTCATACTAGACAAACACCCGACCGCTGAGCCGAATTCCAGCCCCAACAGTGTTGCCCCATTGAGCGCTCTTGATTTTAGGTTTCACATAGAGCATGCTTTGACATCCACAGGATCATCATAAAGGGAGAGGCACATTAGGGACTAGTTAAATTTAGCAGACATTTGCATTCCTTCCCTATGCAAAAGCATCCTGTAGGCTGTAAGGTCAGAATGCAGGAACTTCATATATGATCCATGCTGTGTTATATGTAATTAAGTAAAATACTGAGTTCATGGAAACATGCTTTATCATTTCAGAGAAGGCAAGGGTTAGGGTGGAGTGTTGCCTATTGGAAATAGCTCCTAGAAGCAGTAATTGTTTGAGGTGGCTCTTGTGGGGTTGGAAGATTTAATCAGTGAAGCAGGAGGGTGTTGGCAGGTGGGAGAGATGTGGGGATCAGGAGCCCAGAGTCAGCCTGAGGGCGGAGCACAGGGCCTGGCTGCTGGTCATTTCCTGGTAGGTCGCAAGTGAGCAGTGCAGCCTTCAGAACTTGTAGAGGGTGTCGTTGGTCACAGCATAAGAGGGGACACCCGCATACAAGCCATAAATAACTGAAGCAGTGGTACAGAGAATTAATTTAACATGTTGCATAGAAATGGGTGTGTGTGTGGAATTGGGCTGACAGCAGAGAAACCCAAGGCAGCTTTATTCCAGAATCTTTAGAATTCTTCCATTTCTGTTCAAGTAAACATTTTTCTTTTTAAGATAATGTGCTATGCATTTGAAATCATTTTTTTTTAAATCAAGCATTCTACCAACTGAGCTGTCTCCCCAGCCTCCTGTCGTAGGGCTCCTTTTACATCAAAGGTTTGATTCATTGAATACATTACAGTTTAGGCCTCGGGATGTAGCTCAGCAGCAGAGTGCTTGCCTAGCATACATGAGACCCTCGGTTCAATTCCCTACACAGTTAAAAAAAAACTTACTAGTTTTAATAAAAGTCCAAGCAACCAGTTTGCAGTTTATTCTTCCTAGACTACCAGGAAATGGGTTGATAAAAATAGAAGGACTTTGGCCTAACTCGTTTTGTTGAATTTTTAAGATATTTATTTATTTATTTTGGTTCTTTGAGGTAGGGTTTCCTATAGCCCAGGCTGGCCTTGAACTCACTATGTAGCTAAGACTTGAACTCTTGCCTTTCCTGCCTCCACTTGCCAAGGACCAGGTGGGCTTACATCATGAGCCTCCACGCTCCACCCTCTCATTGAATTCTTAAGCTTGTGTTTAATTATAAACTTTTGTGCTAAGCATTATCATGGTATCCAGAGTCGTTACCCATGCCAATGCCGATGTGTTTGGATTGAGTGTTCTTAGGATATTTTCATGAGCAAGCCATTGCCATCCTGGGCTGTCCTATTACACATACCGCTAAATTCATTACATAAAGAGCAAAATATTTTTCTCAAATACAATGGAGCATCAAGGGAAATATTTAACTAAAATACACTTTTAAGGAGTACTTTAAAGCAAATATAGTAACATACACATGCATTCTGATATACCCTGAATCTGGTTTCCTACTAGGATATATTAGTACTTCTAACAAAGCCTTTAACCAACTAAATATAACTGGGTCATATGCAAATTAGGAATATTTCAAAAGAGGTTATTTTCATCTACCAATTTTCTGTTTCCTTTTATTATTATTAAGTTGTTAATCTATGTTAAATTTAGAAAAACAGAGGCATTGCCTTCTCTTTGGTTCTTGTGCCTGGGTTTTTCCTTTCATTGAAAAGACGTTGAATATATCTTACAGGACTGGCACTGTTGGGTGCTGGGACACAGAGACAACTCAAGGTGACTGTTCAAGCCTGGCACAAGGCTTGAAGGAGTGAAGTGTTACAGTGGCTCATCAGGCCCTGGCCTTTGGTATGGAGGCCATGATAAGACAAGGCACAGACAGAAGGGCCAGGGCAGGCATTGGCGAGGTGGTGCTTGAGTTGAATTTTCAAAGATAGACGAAACCAGACCTTGCAGTAGAAGGCTAGAATCTCTGGAACTCAAGACATAGAGGCAGAAGTATCCTGAATTCCAGGCCAGCCTCAACTACAGAGCTAGACATTGTCATGCAAATACATGACAGCTAGAAAAGGTGGAATTCCTGGTGGAAAGCAATATAAATGTCTCCATCTCCTTCTCCATCTCTGTCTCATTTGTATTTTCCTTATAAAGGAGGATACGGCCGGGCGCTGTACTTCCATCACAAGTCTTACTGAGTTACCAGACCTAGGGAAGTTTAGGTTTTGTTCTTGGCGCTTTACTTTGGAAAACAAGCCACATGGGGAATTCCTGCCACGTTGTCTCAGCTTCTATTCTTACTTCTGAGACTTAGTGCATGCAGAATTTACTACAGGGATGTAAAATTTAAAAAGTAGATTCTAGAAGTTGAAACTCAAGGCATCTTAAATTTTTTTTTCCTTTTAAACATGAAGATATATCTCAGAACACTTCAGTGGCAAGTGATTTGGTCTACTAAGAAATCCGGCTCCACCGCTTAAACAGTTCAGATTGCAAAATTAACAGTAGGTTACCTTACATCTTCCGATAAACATTCTATCAACAGTTGAATAAAACCTACAATATCACAGTGTAAGAAGTAGAGAGAAATGGTATCTTCCTCTTGGTTTTCCTGCCACACTGATGCTTTAAATGTTAACAAAATAAACAAAAGTCCTTGAAAATGCATTATCAGAAGGAATGAAGTAAGCATTGACCATGCTTCTTCTGGTGACCCTTAGTCTACCTCTTCCATGTGCCATGTGCCTTCCGGGGTGACATTTCTTCAGCTACAGCAGGGCCAGTGACATCCATAGTGGCACCGTCTCCATCAGAACCTAGAACAAGCCTGATCATCCTGTAGACCCTGTTCCCGTATATCTGGGGGTCTTCCAGACTGAAGCCAGCAGACAGGAGTGCAGCTCATACAGCAAGATGACCCGATCCTTCACAGACGTGTCAGCTTCTGCCTTTCTTCGCAAGGTTTCTTTGCTTCCCTGCAACCCACCATTGAGTCGTCTCTGAGAGCTTGAGCTTTCACGACTCTCTCCGTGTTTGCTGTTCACCCATTATGTGCTATGATGATATCACATGGGGATGTCACCGATCGCTTTGATCTTTTCAATCTTTCCCTCTTTTATAATTCTGTAGAAGTTTTCAAACTTTGTCTCTTTTCTTCCTGTTTTCTTTTTCTCGTCTTCATCTTCTGAAAGTTCCGATCCTTCTTTGGTAACTGGCACTAAGGTTTTGTCCTCAGATTCCTGCGGCTGTGGCACACAGTACTCACCAATGGGCTCAGTCATACAGATCACATCTGAGCCATGCTGTCAGAGACAAAGGCCTTGGTCTCGGCTGTGATAGAATGGATGTGTCTGGTTCTCCTTTGTTCTGGTGCAGTAGTCCTTGAGAGAGACCACCTCACCCCAGAATCAGATGTGTAGCATTGCAACAGCTCTGAAAGCTTTTTCCAATTTTGAGAGTCTTCATGAACTCTGGATTTTTTTATTTTTCGCGAACTGTTCATAAAACTTTTCATAGTTCTTTTTATCTTCTGCCAGTTCAGTGAATAGTTCTATGCATTTCTTGACCAAATTCTTTCTGATAACCTTCAAATTTTTGCTTTGCTGCAACATTTCACAGGAAACATTTAGAGGGGGTTCCTCAGAATCCACCACCTCTCTAATGCAAGTCAGATACTCGGGGAATAACTCCTCACAGTTACCGGTGATGAAATTCTGCACGTACAACTTAATGCTGTTCTTTTTCTTCCTGATTCAAACAGATCAAAAGGAGTACGTCTCGGGACAAAAAGGGCTCGGAATTCCAATTGTCCTTCAACAGAAAAATGCTTGACTGTGAAATGCTCTTCCCAATCATTGGTTAAACTCTTGTAGAACTCTCCATATTCCTCATTAGCACTGCCATCAGGATTTCCGGTCCAAGTAGGCTACCTTTTGTTAGTTCTTCCTGATGCACGTACTTTTCCTTAACCTTCTTGTCACCATCTTTTTTGTTTTCATTGGAACTGACATCTTCTAGTTCAGGCTTGTCATCAGAATCCTGTTCTTCCTCTTCCTCTTCCTCTTCCTCTCCTTTTTCTTCAGCTTCAGCCTCATTACCACTGACTTCCTTGTCCCATTCCTTCTCCACGAAGAGAGTAGTGGGGCAGCCAATCAACCAAGACTGTTTCTTCACAACTACAGTTCTCCTTAGCTTCAAATACTTGTCTTGGCCTTCCTTCGGATGTCAGACAACCTTTGTCCCATGATCCATTGGTTCACTGCGCCAGTCCTCACTGTGACTGATCCCCAGCTGATGATTCCCAGGCATGCTGCTTATCATCACCATGCTTGGTCACAGTCACTTTCTCAGCCAACAAATACACAGAGTAAAAAACATGTTCAGGCAGTGGTCCCAACCCAGGTTCACCTGATGTGGGGGTTCAGGCAGTGGTCCCAACCCAGGTTCACCTGATGTGTGTGTTCCAGCAGTGGTCCCAACCCAGGTTCATCTGATGTGTGTGTTCCAGCAGTGGTCCCAACCCAGGTTCACCTGATGTGTGGGTTCAGGCGGTGGTCCCAGCCCAGGTTCACCTGATGTGTGGGTTCAGGCGGTGGTCCCAGCCCAGGTTCACCTGATGTGGGGGTTCAGGCGGTGGTCCCAGCCCAGGTTCACCTGATGTGGGGGTTCCGGCAGTGGTCCCAGCCCAGGTTCACCTGATGTGGGGGTTCAGGCGGTGGTCCCAGCCCAGGTTCACCTGATGTGGGGGTTCAGGCGGTGGTCCCAGCCCAGGTTCACCTGATGTGGGGGTTCAGGTGGTGGTCCCAGCCCAGGTTCACCTGATGTGTGGGTTCCAGCAGTGGTCCCAACCCAGGTTCACCTGATGTGTGGGTTCAGGCGGTGGTCCCAGCCCAGGTTCACCTGATGTGTGGGTTCAGGCGGTGGTCCCAGCCCAGGTTCACCTGATGTGTGAGTTCCAGCAGTAGTCCCAGCCCAGGTTCACCTGATGTGGGGGTTCAGGCGGTGGTCCCAGCCCAGGTTCACCTGATGTGGGGGTTCAGGCGGTGGTCCCAGCCCAGGTTCACCTGATGTGTGAGTTCCAGCAGTGGTCCCAGCCCAGGTTCACCTGATGTGTGGGTTCAGGCGGTGGTCCCAGCCCAGGTTCACCTGATGTGTGGGTTCACACAGTGCTTCAGCCCCTTCTGTTCATATCTGGTCTGCCCCAAGCTCTCCTGGCGCTTTGGTGTATTAGTGGCTTTAGTGACAGAGCAGACAGGAAGTTTGCATTATAGTAACCCCCAGAACAGCTCTGTAAGAAGAGTGTGCTGTCCTCCACACAGACAAAAGATTCATTAAAATGATGCTACCCCCTGAAGTGCTTCTGACTGTGCCTCCTGGGAGGAGACAGCTTTCATTCCAGGAGAGATGAAGGGTTCCATAAGGATAGAATGATGTATATTGTGTCTAGCTTATCTTGTAAAGGATGAAGGTTTGAAGGTACTAAAAATATAGTGGCTCAGAGACACATCAGTGGGTGAAGGGAGAAATATTTAAAGGGGAGTCATTTGAAATGTTCTGTGCCTTGTGTTTTAGTGCCTCTGAGAGAGGGAGACGGCAGCCACCAAATGACTAAGGCATCAGTTATAGCTCGAGGGTACTTGAAATAGAACACACCAGCCTAGTGGGAAAGCAGAGGACTAAATAGGAGAGATCCTATTTATTAAAATGGATTTTAAATGAAATGTTTCGGTTTTAATTTGAGGCTACTTGCTATTTTACAGATGCTGTGTCTACTCCCTCAGAAAAAAGCCCATCGATGCAGACAAATATGAATTTAGGCAGGAGACTGGAGAAAAACATTGCAAACACTGTCACAGAAAGTCCACCACAAACTCTTCAGGAAAATCAGACCGCGGAAAAAAGTGTTGAGACACTGGCGCCTTTACAAGTGTTTTGGCCATCAGGTAAAGATGAGTTCATCAGCCTGGAGTTTAGGATGTCCAAGTCAGAGTCTGTGTTCCACAACCAGTCCTCTGTGGAAACACTCTATGTCTCACCCTCATTCAAAACTGTTAGTCCAGTGAAGGAAACCAGAACCAGTAAGGACCTCCAGACGTCTGTGCAACCCAGCATTTGCCGGATAGAAGATGTGAGCCTCAAGTCCTTAGCCATGCAGGGTGAGTGTACCCCTAACAAGCCAGCAGTGTGGGTGAAAATGCTCTGCAGAGGCTTTCTGGGGCCTCTCTGCCTTCTGTCCTTTTCCTGTCCCCTCCTCTCACTCTTGGTCAATTCTACTAGAATGTACACACCACTGAAGCACTTTCTGGGTGGTCGCAGGTCCCTTTTATTAAATAGATAGCAGGTAATTCAAGCAAATACCGGATTGAATGTATTACCATCGATTCTGAATAATTTGTGTGCAAACCAAATTAGAAGTTACTGGCCCTAACCTGAGGCTTCCAGTGAGACATGTAGGTAACTCATGAAGGGACCGTGTGCAAAAGAAGTGGTTTGTTATGTGTACAGGCACATATGTGCACAGTTGTGTGTGCACCTTGTAAGGCTCTATACTATTTGCACCAAAGGAGCAAGGAACCCCGTCCCTTGTAGCAGGACATGCTTGCTATCCCAGCGCTCTGGACCTGAGAAGGAGAGTTGAGTTCAAGGTTAGCAGGGCTGTATGATGAGCCCCCATGTGGAATGAAGCGAACTGAAGTGTTGTCCACACCGTGTAACAGAGGGTCACGCTCGGCTGTCACCTGTCAGCTATTAAATCTTGCCTTATTATGCAATTGCGCTTTCTTTTTCAAAGTTAATTAGTAAAAGAATTGTTTGCACATGAAATTTTCAAAAACTAAGTGGTGGTTTTGTTGGTGCTTCTGTATGATAATACTTACTAACTCATATACATTCAAAGATTTAAACATAAATCTTTTAAACTGCTTCGAATGCAATATAATCAAAAATAATGGAAGCCAGCATGTAAAAGTACAAATAAAAACAATGGAAGCAGCGTGCAGGGGTTAAATGAATTGACTTTGGCTTCAAGGGCAGAGAACAATAAAAGAATCTCTTTGAAAGGGGATTTTAAAGATTACTGTTTAAAACATTTCAGTATTGAATAACCTCAAGGTGGTAAACTAAGTCTTGGGACTGGCAAGATGGCTCAGCATGTAAAGATACTTTCCACCAAACCTAATGATCTGAGTCCAGGCCCCAGGACCCCACAGTGGAAGGAGAGCACCCGCTGCTATGTGTTGTTGACTTTCATGCACAGGTGTTCATGCACACACACAGATGACAGAAGGATGGGTGGGTGGGTGGATAGATAAATAAATAAAATGGAACTTTAAAAATGAGTCTTTGTTTGTCATCAAATTGACCTTCCTACTGAGACTGCCTGCCGAGGAAGCCATCTAGCACTGTGTGCTGTGGCCTCTAGGCCAGCTGTCCTCTGGGAAGCTGCTGTGGTTATAGTGAAGTCGATGGAATAGCTAACTCTACCTCTTTTTACCAATCTAGAGGTGGTGGGGCCTGGGAGAGTGGAGCCGGTAAACAAGGCAGACTAAAGTCTCGCTCAGTACTCAGCTTCATTCAGTGCATCAGCAGTTTATACTCTAGGGTTAAACAGAATCACACAATAAAGTGTACAATCACAAGGACAAGCCAACTGTGACAAAAACATGTCTTTCCATAGAGGCATATAAAGGATAGTTTAAACATTTAACTGAATAACAGCATTAAGCAACAATGAGTAATCTGAAGTAAACTCACCCCATCCGCTATACCTGAGAGGAGCACGAAGAAAACATTCCAAGAACAATACCATGTTTTGAAGAAACTGAGTTCATAAGACTCTTGTCACAGGACTCTATTCTTGGGCAGTGTTCTGACACACCTCCAATAATATTAAAGCTGAAAAATTACTGAAAGCTGGTTTAAGATACCAAAAGATCACCAAGGGAGAAACATGTTGGGTCTGGACCCCAGGGAGAAGAACTTTGGATGAGTCCCCAGTTGACCTCAGTCATTTCCCTCCTTGGGTCAGAAGCAGTCTTCAGGGACTGTTGCAGAATCAAGAGACTCTACAAATGTATACTATAACATTTTAAAATGCCCAACATGGAGCTGGAGATTTGGCTCAGGGCCTAAGAGAATGTAGGGCTCTTGCAGAGGGCCCAAGCTCAGCTCCCAGCAGCCACACTGGGGTATCTCAGCTCCGAGGGTCCAATGCCCTCTTTTGGCCTCCACAGGCACCCTCACTCACATGCATAAATCCACACAGACACATAATTAAGAATAAATGTATTAATTCCCAGACATTGAAAGAAATAGGAAAACATGAACCGTAATGAAGACACGGAAGAAGTTAGTAGCTGCTGCCCATTAGGTGACAGACATACTGCAATTCAAAGATGAGTTCATGAAGCAGCCAGTAAAAATGTATTCAAGAACTTAGCCTGACATGGTGGTGAGCACTTGCATGTGTAGCACTCATGGTGAAAGGGGATAATGAGTTCAAGACTAGTCCAGACTACACATATTGTGTCATGTTGAGGCTAACCTTGGCTACATAGTAGGCTACTATCTCAACAAACAGCAAGAAATGCAATCCAGACTTAAAGTAGTCACAACGACGGAACAGAGGACAGTCTCAGAAGACAAAATGGGAGTGGCAGAGATGAAAACTAATCGAAATGACAAGTTCACTGGAGGTATTTAGCAGTGGACTGGGAATGAAGGAAGGGAAAGGTAAGTGAATTGGAAGATAAGTGGGCAGGAATTATCTAATTTGGAAAGCAGGCAGTAAATAGAGAGCCAGTCTTGCAGCAGCAGATCGAGCAGTCTGATGTTAGTGGGACTGGAGTTCCAGAAGACAACAGAATTATGTGAAGTGATACTGGCCCCAAACTCCCAAACTTGTGGCTAGAATAAGCTTCTAGCTCAGAGATGCTCAAACATAATAAATACAAAGAAAGCTATGCCCGCGCACCTAATCACCCAACCCGGGTTACAGAGACAAGTTGGCTTTAAAAGCAGCAAGAGAGAAAAATGTGTTTCCTACAAGAATGATGAAAAAGTTGTGTTTCCTGCAAGAAAGACAGCATGGGCGCTGCCTCGATTTCCATCATGAGCCCTGCTCTGAGAGGCAGAGAGAGGTCAACTCACATGTCAGAAGACAAAACCTGTCACCCAGAAAATTCCAGACCTAGGAAAATTTTAAATGAAGAAAAAGATGTTAAGGACAAAAACTTAACTCATGTTCAAGAAATCTATTAAAAAACTGAAGAATATTTTCATATGAACCAGAAATTATAGAAGATAGTAACTTCAATCTACAAAAACGATGAATCCTGGAAATGATAAATATTTGGGTAAATATAAATAACTATATTTTTCTTCTAGTTGAAAAAGTACATGCAAATGTTTGAAACAAAAAAATATAATTCTGTATTTTTGTGTTTAAAACACGTGTAGATAGCAAGGAGGTGGTGGCGTACACCTTTAATCCCAGCACTCAGGAGGCAGAGGCAGGCGGATCTCTGTGAGTTCGAGGCCAGCCTGGTCTACAGAGTGAGTTCCAGGAGAGCCAGAGTTACAACAGAGAAACCTTGTTTAGAAAAAACAAAGAAAAATATGTGTAGATATAGTGTAAGATCACAGCATAAAGAACATGGAGTCCATGGGATTATACCATTGAATGAAGTCTGCATTTTTGCACAAAATACTACAGTATTAACCCTGACTCATGAGAAGGTGAAGATGTGTTTAATCTCACTTTGAAAAAGACAATGGTGGGCTAGAGAGGCGGCTCAGCTGGGATCTTAATATGGTTTCAGCATATAGATGGAAAGATAGATAGATGAATAGTTAGATAGATGGATAGATAGATAGAAAGAAAGAAAGATAGATAGATAGATAGATAGATAGATAGACAGACAGATAGGTGTGTATGTATATGTTCCCATGTCAAAAGTATATGTTATAATATATGCATGCATATAAATGTTAAAGCATGTATATACATGAATACATACATGAGCACGTATACATATACCTGAGTATATTAGAAGAAACATCTTACAAACAATGCCTCTGTCCTATGAAGTTTTACTAGTATGTTCTAAGGAAGGAGAAACAGCAGTCTTCCACTCATTCTTTCGAATACTGACAGAACATTACCCCATCATTTCATGAAGATGGCTAATCTGCTACCCAGGTCTGACATACGATGCAAGAAAAGTAAATTAAAGAACAGCATAGATTAACATCAGATGCAGAAATTCTTAGTAAGATGTTAGCAAATCACACCCAGCAAGATCTAACAGTGACAATGTGCCATGACCCAGTGGGCTTCTTCCCAGAGTCGTAGCCTTGGCTTGACGTTGAAAATGAATCTCTGCAATCCACTGCATTAATAGAATAACATTTAAAATGATATAATTATCTTGATTCATGCAGAAAATTGATACAATTCTACATTCAATTATGATTATAAAAAATGTAAGCAAATTAGGAATAAAAAAGAACTTCCCTCAAGCTGATAACGAGCATATTTTAAAATTCAGCTGTAGACATAATTAATGATGAAAGAGCGAGTACTGTTCTGACTGGGTCAGCGAGGAGGGGCGTGTGTCTTCGTGCGACACTTTTATTCAGTGTGTTCGAGGGCCCAGCCTGGTGAATAGGCCGTAAGAAGAGATAGAAAGCATGGATATCGGAAAGGAAAAGATTCCTTGTGTAGGACCCCCCACACACAAAAAAAAACTTTCCAAAAATAGTAGCTACATCTAATAGGTAGGTCTAGTAAGAGCTCAGGGTACAAGGTCAGTGTACAGAATGAACAGCAACCAGGTGCTGCTCAAGGGCAGCTGGGGCAGCAGAGCGAGGGTCTGTCTCCAAGCAAAATAGAAACTGCATGACTGTTCCACAACTATGGACAGTGAGAAGTTAAAATTAAAGGGACTGGCGGGGTGGATTAGAGTTAAAAGCCTCTACTGGTCTTGCGGAGGACCAAAGTTTCCTTCCCCCAAACCACACTGGGTAGCTCCCACCTGCCTGTGACTCCATCTCCAGGGAACCCGAAGCCATCTCCTGGCCTCCTCAGGCACCCTCACACACACACACACACACACACACACACACACAATATCAAAAAAAATTAATATAAAGGACAGTGTCATCTATAGTAGTAGCACTTTCAGTATCTTGCACTGAGGGCTGGGGTGTGACTCAGGTGGGAGCATGCTTGTCTATCATGTAGGAAGCCCCGATTTCCAACCTGAGCACCGCATAACCCAGGCATGGTGCACACACCTGTAACCCCAGCACTTGGGAGATCTAGACGGATCAGAAGTTCAAGGTCCTCCTCAGCTACTTAGTGGAGGCTATCCTGGGATACATGAGACCATGCCTCAGAAAAACTAAACCAGTCTCTATACTGAAAACTATGAACTTTCTGAGAGCAGCTGTAGGCCTGAGCAAATGGACCAGTCCTCTGTGGTCTCAGGTTAGAAACAGGTGGATGCTGTTTCTCTCTGTGTCACTCAGTTGACTCCAGCCCCAGAAGGCTTTTTGTTGGTAGGAGTCTTAGAACTTGACAAATTGAATCTTACATTAATCTTCATTGAAAATGTAAAGCACATAAAATAGCCCAAACCTGGACGCAGAACTGTTCAAGATGCATCATAAAGCAGACACGGTAGTGCATCTATTTGAGAGCGTGTTGATTTTATAGTGTGAAACCTGCACAGCCGTTGGAGTGCTGGCTGTGGGTGGGAGTCCCTTGGCCGTCAGTCAGGATGGCTGGCTGAGCAACAGAGTTAATCTCTCCCTCTAGTCAGCACCGTGGTACTTATGCTGCCTACTCCATTTCTTATCCCACTGTTAGTTATAATCTATATTTGATTTCTTTAAAAATTCATTTGGACCTTAATCTCTCTTTCCAATTTTGTTAATAGAAGGGAGAGACTGGTAGGTAGATGATAGATGGAGAAATTAGATAATATATTTATGTGACATTGATAGATTTTACACTTACCGCAAATTGTTAAAACTTCTCTGTTACTAAGTTAGCACTAAATTATGTTTGTGCTATTTGGTTGTTACTTTCAAGTTATTGCATGCATTTACGTATGTTTTTATTTATTGGCATGTGTAAGTATGTAGGTATCTGTGGACAAGTATGGAGGTCAGAGGACCAGCGGTAGGAGTTGGTTCTCTTCTTGCACTGTGGGTCCCAGCGATGGGACTCAGCTCACCAGGCTTGGCAGCAAGTGCCTCAGTGGGTACACTGAGTCATCTCAAGGGCCCAGAGAACCCCATAGAAGAGACACTGTGAATTTGACAGAGTGATGTCAGACTTCCCAGTTCCGGAGAGAGATTGGAGACTACCAAACACCTTGACCCTCGCCATGCAACCTCATTAAGGCCCGTAACTGGCTGAACAGCATTCTGTGACAGCACAGGCTCTAGTGTCTGACTTCTGGGTTTGTGATCCCAGCTCCTGTGCCACTCCCAGGGTGGCAACTGGGTTAGACACATGGCCTCGCTGCATGTTAGTCCTGGCCTGTGGGGCAGATGATGCTGCCTCAGTTGCAGATGCGCGCCCTCAGCCTGCTGCTAGTCCTCAGGAGCGTTCAGTTGGCATCCTTCTCGCTCCCTCTCAGGCACTGGCACCTCCCAAACCGCTGGGGCCCCTTGCCACAGCTGGGCTGCACTTCCACCAATAGCCTCTCCTGGGCTCCCTTCAGGGACTCCAGCCCTGCCACACAGTGCCACACCTCACCTGCTCTCCATGACTCCTTCATGCCTTCAAAACCAGTACCACCTGGCTGACTCTTAGCACTACCAAGTTTGGCTGCCAGAGCATGGTAAAACCTTGGCTGTTTCTGGAACACAGCTTCTGTGTGCTGACCCTGAGCAAACACTTCCCAGAAGACTTCACTTCAATGATTCTGGTCTCTTCTTAATCACAGCTGACCAGTGTCCACTGTCCCAGCAACGCAAAGGTTTTGTATGAGTGGTTCTGGTTTCTTGTTACAGCTCATTTTTCAGTCCCAGCGGACCAGACACTGTAGAGTCTTCACACAAATGGCTTGGTAGAGTCTTTACTTCCCCTGACACTTCACAAGCCAGGCCTCCATCTTCTGCATTGCTCTCAATATTCTTATCTCCCAAGCTCCTAAAGAACAGCCCACTAAGCTCTCAAAACTCAATGTCTTTTCTAAGCCAGAGGTCAAATGTCCTTCCACAGGACACTCCCCAAAACACCGCGTTCAGGTCTGTCCCAGCAGTGCCCCACTATCCTGGTACCAACTCGTCTTCCTCAGGGTTTCTATTGCTGAGATGAAACACCCTGACCAAAGCAAGTTAGGGAGAAACTTCGCGGTAACAGTCCGTCACTGTGGGAAGTCAGGGCAGGCACCTGGAGGCAGCAGCTGATACAGAGGCCATGGAGGGGTGCTGCTTGCTGGCTTGCTCTCCATGGCTTGCTCAGCCTGCTTTCTTACAGAACCCAGGACCACCAGCCCAGGGACTGCACCACCCACAGTGGGCTGGGCCCTCTGCTGTCAATAATTAAGAGGATGCCTTACAGCTGGATCTTATGGATGCATTTTCTCAATTGAGGTTCCCTCTGTTCAGATGTCTCTAGCTTGTGTCAAGTTGACACAAAACCAGCCACCACAGCACCTTCCTCTCAGAAAAAGCATCCCCACTGTGGGACAGTACAGAGATGTAGCTGAGCACAGAGGCTCTGGAGAGCTCCAGCTCATTCCCACAAGCAGCCCACTCAACTGTCACCATTTTCTTATAAGGAACAAACAGACTTCCAAGCCCCGATCAGCCCAGCTTCTGCCTCTCACCAGCCATGTTCTCTTATCAGATAGGTCTTATTTCATCCTCTGATACAGTCCCCACTCACTGGCATTCCCCTGCCTCAACCCTGCCTCATTTACCCCTGGCATTCCTTCCAGGAGCATCTCAAACACACATCCTTGGGATTTAGATATTCCCCTCATCATCTTCCTCTGTTTTCCACAACACTTTCTGTTGTTCTTGCCAAACAATAGCTACATGTAGATTCAATAGTTGGGTGCATTCTTCCCCAGCTAGAATGTAAGTAGGGACCCTGCCCTACTTATGATCATATCCCCAGCACCAGGCACAGTACCCTGTACATCATAGATGTTAGTGTTTCATAAGTGAACTAAAACTAGCTTAGAAATGTCAGAAATGGAGCAGGTTCGTGAGAAACATAGAACGGGTCACTGGTGCATTAGAACAGGACATTGGTGCATTAAGCCAGGTGGAGGATGCGGAGCCCCAGGGGGCAGTTTAAGAAGTGTGAACTTCAGTGCTGGAGGGATGGCTCAGCTAAAAGCCTGTACCACTATTACAGGGGACCCAAGCTTGGTTCCCAACACCCACTCAGACAGCTCCTATCCACCTGGTCATTCCAGTTTGGGGTGACCGGAGACCACAGAGGAGGAGCTGCAGGGAGGTAGCCAGGGGTCCTGATGGGCATGACCCTGGGAAAGTGGACCTGAGTCCAGAACCTAGAAAGGAAGGGAAGCACCCTTTGGAGGAGAGAGACTGTTTCATGGGGCCGCTTGCTGTTCTGAAGCAGTAAGATACTGCGTGCCCCACATCATAAGTCACACCCTCAGTTCCTTCTTGTTTGGTGGGAGCACCTGTGGTGGAGATTAATATTGACTGACAACTTGACAGGATCTAGAATCTCCTAGGACACAGACCTCTGGCCTGTCTGTGAGGGAGTTTCTAGACTGGGTTAATTGGAGTAGAAAGGCCCACCCTAACTGTGGCCAGCGCCATTTCACCAGCATGGATCCTGGGCTGAATAAAAAGGAGAGAGCGGGCAGAGCACCAGCATTTGCCACTCTCTGCTTCCTGACTAGGGATGCAACGTTAGCAGCCGCCTCACACTCCTGCCGCCATGACCTCCCCGCCACGAAGTACCTCCAAACCGTGAGCCAAAACAAACCCTTCCTCTCTTGGTTGGTCACAACACCAGGAAAGTAACTAAAGACTCCTGCCGAGCCTGAAGGGTTTGGAATAGTTAGAGGAAAGAAGAGTGCCTCCCGACAGAAAACACTGAGGTGACACTGGTCCAGCAGGAGCGGACATCTGTGCCCTCTGCGTCACAAAGCTCCCTTCTCCCCCAGGAACTGCGGCCCAGGTGCAGGATGAGAAGGATGGCGATTTGACTCTCACAGGGTCAGGATGAGGCCAGCAAAAGACAGCCTGAGCCTCTGCCGTGATGTGCAGCCTGCCTGACAGACTTCAGGAGCTGCTGCACTCCAGCGGCAGTCAAGGACAGCAACCGCAACCCGGAGCACACAGTGCTGGAGACCGCTGTGTAACATCTGGTCCTCACAGCAGAAGAGCGCAGGTTAGCCCATGAGGCAGAAGTCGCAGCCGCACAACATGGGAATGGCAGGGGTCGGCAGTTGAAGGAACGCTGGTGGAAATCTGATGAGAAAGGAGACAGAGTTGATACTGGGGGGTAGCACAGAAGAGCTGCTGGCGCCACGGCCTTGGCAGGGCTCCCACAGGTGCCCAAGAATAATGGGAGGGCTGGATGTGAGTGAGAAAGAAAGCAATTTGGGAGCCAAGACCAGAGAGCAGGGTGGTTCTGAGCACCCACTTGTCTCAGGTGGCTGAAGGTCACAGCGGCTGAGGAATTCAGGAAACCAGCCTGGTGTGGACATCTAGTCTCCACAGACCGACGCTAGGGATGATGGAGAACCAGGAAGCTCTTACCTTCATATTTGAGGAAGTGTTTATATGAGGTCCCTGGTCTGACATCATTGAAAGCATTGCACGTGCATGTGTCAGTCAGATGGGGAGGAGGTACCACCTTCACACTTCAGCACCCTTCCGAATGCCAGCCCCTGCTGACCTTTGGTACTGAAGAGTGACCCTGGGCAGCCCGTCGCCCACCTCAGCTTGATTTTGTTATTATCTGTAGCTCAGAGTACTGTTTTCAGTCAGTATTAACAAGACAACTGTTGCTGTCATCGTCACTGAACAGTCAGGGAGCCTGTGGGTGCTGGGACGGCACCCGGCAGGCAGTGCCCACCCCCTGCTCTCAAGCCACAGCTGCCTGCTGTGTGGTCTGTTTAGGGGGAGCAGCCTGCCTCCACGCCAACGCGGGCAGCCGTGGTGTGTGCTCTGCCTCAGCCGTGTCTGTCTTCAGTCCAAGTCCTCCCGAGCTGCTCTCCGCTGTTTCTCCTCTGCTGGTGAAATAACCAGTTGGGTGCAGCAGTCTGTAGCCTGTAAAGCCTTCAGAGCCAGAATTGACTTTTTCCCTTTAAAAAAATAAGGGACTACGGGGCTATGGAGATGGTTCCATAGGCAAGAGTACTTGCTTGCTGCACAAGCACAGGGACTTGAGGTCAAATCCCCAGCACCCGAGTAAGAAGCCAGCTTTGGCCACATTCATCTATCATCCCAGCACCGGAGCAACAGAGACAAGAGGATCTCTGGGGCTCCCTAACCAGCCAGCCTTGGCTGATTGGTGAGCTCCAGGTTCAGCAAGAGACCCTGCCTCAGAAAATAAGGGCGGCTGAGAAGGACACATTTGCACTGACGCGTGTGCCACACACAGGGCCTTCGCTTCAGTGGATTTTATATATTCCCAGAGTCGTACAGCTAGCTGTTCCAGAAGGCCTTCCTCACTTGGAGAGCCTGTGCCCATGAGCAAGCTCTCTCCGGTCTCTCCCTAGCTGCTGGCCACCACCAAGCCTGTCTATGCCCGTGTTCTGCCTTTTCTGGACATTTCACAGACACCATGGTCCCATGAGTCCCTGTCAGCTTCTTTCAGCACACGTCAGTCCATCCCTGTTCACGACCAAATGGTGCAGATACACACTACTGACCCATTTATCCATCAGTGAACATTTTAGTTGTTTCTACTTTTAACATAAATAAGTCCTTCGAAAACATTTATATAAAATGTTACATTTCTTAGTCACGGGGGGGGGGGGGGCGCGAAATTACAGTACATTAGTTTGTGTATATTGTTCACTTGGAAGTCATTGTGCGCCGTCCTGGAACACTGAAAGAGATGAATTGGAGTGTGAAAAAAGAAATCTGCATTTAGCCATCCAGGGGCCTGCTGCTCCACATATACAGCTATTGCAAGATTTTAATATCCCTGGAAATGTATTTTTCCATCCTTTGCAACATAGTTCTAAATGCCAGTTAAATTGAAAGCTATTATATCTTAATTAGCAAGTCTTCTGCATTTACAGTATAAATGGTTAAAGGTAACGTATCGGCATTTGGGATGAGTTTGTCAATGCCGTCTTTGAACAGCTGACAACTGGCCTGTGTTTATCACACGGTGAGGTTTTAAAACACGGCCACTTACTGTATCTTATTGCAGTATCCGATATACAAAGAGGATGGATGCCAACATCGCTTCTGTGGGGAGCCAGAGCAGGGGAAGAGAAGGGGCAGTGGAGGAGTGCCCCAGGAGCAGATTGAAGGGTGCAGCGCAGCTGCACACTGTTTGGAAACAAAAGAAAATTAGTGCGCGGCGATTAGCGCTGAGTGGCTTTCAGAGGCGCGGGCCTCAGATCAGAGCTGGAGCCTGCTCCGCACTTTCAATCAGCAGCCATGGCACCAAGCCAAAGGAAGATGGCCAGAGTAGGGCTTGCTGTTCCTACTTCAGAAGCACCTGTAACCTGTCAGCTTTTCTCAACCCAGCCTTGCTTCCGGCTCACTAGGTCCAGGGAAGGCCCAAGAACCTCACTCTAACAAGTCCCCAGATGTTGTGCGCATCCAGTGCCCTTGTGTGGGGATGACTCTGCTTAACATTTGACTCCTGTGTTAGTTTTTCCTCTTGACTCCTTAGGGGTTTCCTCTGAGAACCTTCTTTCTAAACATACCCAACTCAAATTTCCTATTTCTTTCTTTTCCATATTCACACTCATATCTCCCCACCCCTACCCCACCCCCGTCAAGACCAGTTTGTGCTGCCCAAGATGTGTGTGTGGCCTCCACTGGAGCCTTGTTGACTTATCAGGGGCTCCACTCTTAGAGAAAACTCTCCCTCTCTCCCTCTCACTCTCCCCGCTCCTCTCTCTCTCTCTCTCTCCCTCTCTCCCTCTCACTCTCCCCGCTCCTCTCTCTCTCTCTCTCTCTCCCCTCTCTCTCGCTGTCTCTCTCTCTCTCTTCTCTCTCTCTCTCTCTTCCCTCTCTCTCTCTCTCTCTCTTCCCTCTCTCTCTCTCTCTCTCTCTCTCTCTCTCTCTCTCACACACACACACACACACACACACACACACCTGCCCCAAGCAGCCAAGAATTGCCATTAGCTCCTTGGCCAGGGATGGAACTTCATGCCCAGCTCCCCTCTGCACGCTGGGGCTTGGCCTGGCTTAGGCACAGGTCTTGTCCACGCTGTCACAGATGCTGTGAGTTCGTACGTCCAGAGCCGCCTGATGTGTGCAGAGACGCTGTCTTCTTGTGGTCACCACCTCTGGCCCTCACATGCTTTCTGAAGTAGCTTCTTAGTCCTCTAGTAAATACAGTCTGGGCCCCTAAATCTCCAGATTTCATCAAGAGCACGGTCTTCTGCCATTGGATGCGTGATAGAGTGTCAGGGAGCTTGCCGTTTCCCCAGGGAATGCTCGGCTGGTGTAGAAACCCATCAAAGTCAGTAAGTCCTTGTATTGGCCACTGTTGTGTTGCCTTGGCCACAAAACCTGCCAGAAACATCGTAGGGGAGAAGAGATTCATTTTGGCTTATGGTTTCAGATGATTCGAACGTGGTGGTGGGAAGGCATGGCAGAACAGCTCGGCAGAGCGGTTCTGGAGCCTGTGGAGGAGGCTCACATCGTGATGGCCAGGAAAGCGGTGAGACAGGAAGCAGGCAGGATGCACATCACCAGGACCCGGTCCTGTTGGTCTACTTCTGCTATCGAGGCCCCACCTCTCAGAGGTTCCCATCCTCTAAAATAGTACCTCTAACTGGGGATTAAGCTTCAGAATGCGAGCCAGGAGGGCAGGGGGCCTTTCAGCTGCAAACCGTAATAGCCTTTTTCATTTAGTGGGCTAGATCCATTTTCCTATAACTTCCGCGTACTGACCACAGTTCGAACTCACGCACGATAAGAGAAATGGAGTCTCCAAATAATGAAACATGGTTTTTCTTTCTTTCTTCCATCATCTCTTTGGATAAAGATTAGCATATCTGTCACCCACTCCTATGGACGGCATGTCCCCTCACCATCCTGTTTATTTTTTTTCGAAATTTTATTCCCATAACTAACATAATCCTGCAACAGTGTGGAACTGATTTGAGCACAGTGGTATGGGAATGCAGTGTGCTGGCTAAGCTCAGTCTGTGACATCAGAGGTACTTGAATTTGAGTCCCACCCCTGCCTCTTCTCATCTTTTGTGATCTGGGAAAGGTTTCCAGTCACTGAATTCCTTTGTATCATGTTTAAAATGAGGTTGTAAAACCACTTTCCCATCAAGTGATGTATTAGTCAGTGTTTTGCTGTTGTGATACTTTGTCAGTAAAAAAAAGGTTTACTTAGCTCAAAGTTTTTAATGCTTAAGAGCATCTGCTCAGCTCTGGTGAGGGGCCCTTGACAGTGTTAGGAATAGCATCATGTGAGAGAGAAAGACCACGTGATAAGAAGACAGAGAAGGATTTGGGTGGTCAAGCTTGCTCTATATAACAAATCACTTTCACAGGAACTAACCTGAGTTTTGTAAGAACTTCAACAATCCTTTCCAAGGGAAGTATCCCAATGACCTGGTTACCTCCTGCTAGAGCCAACTTAAAGGGTCCACTACCTCTTATGGCAACGTTGGGAAGCATAGTTCCAACATATGAACCTGTGGAGATAAACCACGTGTAAACCATCACAGGTGCTAAAGAGAACTAGAAAGCAGCTATTTAAAAATGAGTTCTATAATCCCAGCACTCAAGGGACAGAGGCAGGTAGATATCTGAGAGTCTGAGGCCAGTCTGGTCCACATAGTGAGTTCTAGGCCCACCAGGGCTACATTCAGAGACCCTGTCTATAAACAAACAAACAAACAAACCACCACCACCATCATAATAAAAATTATAAAAGAATAAAATAAAAATGAGTTCTATCCTTGATCACCTTGAGGTGATCGGCTACCTTGAATAGCCATGCAACCCTGCAACTCCTAGGGTGGTAGCCTGGAAATCTGGAGAGCATAGTTGGAGGGTCTCTAAAATGAGAGCTCCAAGAGGTAGTCAGGTTGTATAGACTGTAACCAGAACTGTAGGAGTGAGTGAGCACAGCAAGCCAAATTCTGGCACCCTTCTTCTGAAGGATGCTAGGACTCGGGGAGCCAGACCTTTCCTCTTGTAGCAGCGGACAGGAAGACTATGCTGAGAAGCTAGCCTGCCTCAGAAGAAAGAACTGACTTACTGGCATCCGTAGTTCCTGTCGAATAACCGTCCAAGTGACTCTTCACTGGGCCTCAAAGTTGGTACCTCATGCTCACCTTCAAAGCTTCCGTCAGCTTTCACTCTCTGTTCTCAGCCGTAAGCAGACACAGAACGTGAGCCTCCTGGAAAGACCTCTCACGTGGAATAGCGTGGAAACATGCATTACGTTATGAAGGGAAAAGAAAATACTTTTAAAATATATCTTTAAGATCCCCAAAAGATAGGAACACATGATGTGTCTATAAAGCAGCTGTTTTGAGAATTTCTGAGAACAACGAAAACCTCTTCAAAATTAAAAGCACCCAGCAGAAACAAAGAATTTGCCAGAAGGACTGGAAGCTAGAGCTGACAAAACCCCCAAGAAGTCGGGCAAAGAGACAAGGTTAAAGAACAGGAAGAACAAAATGGGAAGGGGTCTGGCAAGAAGGTTCAGTGGGTAAAGACACTTGCTGAGCACACCTGACAACCAGAGGTCAATTCCCAGGACCCACATAAAGAGGGAAGGAGAGAACTGACTCTGGGGAGTGTCCTCTGACCTCCCCACACATGCTGTGGTGGACACACACAATGGTAATGGTATTTGAAAACTAGCATGAGGACCAGAGTTTGGATCCCCAGAACAGAGATGTGGCGGCACGCATCTGTGATCCTGGTGTGTCTGTGTTGAGATGGGAGATGGAGAACGATGACCCTGGCAAGTTCGCAGACCAGCTAGCCTGAATACTGTGATCAGCAAGAGGCCCTGTGTCCCAAGGTGGAAGGAGAGGACCCAGAGCCAAGAGTGTCCTCTGACCTGCACTTGGCTGTCGTGGTACTCGTGCACCTCACTTACACACATGAACGTGTGCACACAAACACTCACACATCAGCAAGCCAGGAGTCAGAAGATAGTCTAGTAGCAGCTCTAACGTGCAAGCCAGGAGTTCAGGGAGAGAGCAGGGACACTGAGGGCCGGAAGCTTGCTGATGGAAGCCTTGAGAAAACATTTGAATCTGAAGGAAATTAGTTGCCTGATTAAAACTCACTTTCACTCGACCTCAGTCAATGAAAATTGCCCTGCTTCAGCACACAGCATCGAGGATTCCAAGTACTGGGAACGAAGAGGAAATTTGCTAATACTTCAGAGATGCAGAGGGCTCTGTGCCATGAATAAGAATTAGAACAAGGGACCTGGAGAGGTGGTTCAGCAGTTAAGGGCACTGGCTGCTCTTCCAGAGGACCTAGGTTTGATTCCCAGCACCTACATGACAGCTCACAACCATCCATAACTCCAGTTCCAGGGGATCGAAGCTGTCTTCTGGTGTCTGCAGGCACCAGGTAAGCATCTGGTGCACAGACATGCATACAAGCAAAACACCTATACATATAAAATGAAAAGAAATAAAATCTTTAAAAAAAAATTAGAATGGCTATGACTCATCACCCACAATGCTGGAAATAGGAAGATGGCTTTCAAAAGTCAGCGTTCAAGCAAGTGCCATGGTCTCATGAAGCCCTGAGTTTGGATCCACAGAACTCACATTAAGGCCTTGCATGGTCGTAAGCATCTGTAATCCCAGTGCTCCGAGGTAGAGATGGGAGGCAGAGAGAGGCGAAGCCCCAGAATCTCACAGGCCAGCCATCCTAGTGTCCACAGTGTGACTGAGACACTCTGCCTCAAACAGGGTGGGAAGGGGAGAACCAACACCCGAGGTTGTCCACTGACTTTCATCTGACATGACACTCTTACATGTGTGTGTGTGCACACACGTGCGTGTGTACATGTGTACATACATACAAACATACACATACATGCATACAGATGTTTTTTGAAGTCCAAAGGAAAAGACTTTCTGCCTGGAATTCTTTACACAAACTATTACTAAACCTGAAGGCAGAACAGAGCATTTTCAGACATACGTATTCCAATGCCTTTGCCTCTGACCTGCTGGTGATTATGCCACCCCTAAATTACAGAAAAACAAGAAAGAGGGAACACAGAAGCTAGAGAGCAGAGAGCCGGCCCAGGAGGCGGGTGAAGGATGCAGCAGATGGCAGCTGGGCCCTGCACAGAGCTCGTGAACGCAAGGGTGCAGTGGTGCAGTGAGGCTTTCATCGTCTGCATGCCCACTAGCATGGCACCCCTCTCCCAGCCTCAGGACAGAGCTCCTGGATTAGCCTGACCCAGATTCTCCCATGAGCTCGGCTGGCCTTGACCACGCACAGCCGAGTCCCTGCTTCCCTTACATCTCTCTTGCCACAGCAGCTGAGAATACTCTTGGCATCCAGAAACAAGTTTTGTGATTAGAACCTTCCCTGAGAACTGGAGATAGGCCTTGAAGAGCTGAGAGGCAAAAAATAGAGTGGCCACCTGCCCTGGCCATTTTTATGAGTTCCAGTTTAGTTCAGAAGGGACATAAATATGTAGGGAAATCTAGGAACAAAGCAGGCTTCGGCTTCTCTGCTGCATGCCTGGCCGAGGGAATCTTTAAAGTGGCGAGTTCAGAGCGAATCACAGACACCTAAGGACTAGATGTCACCAATTTGTACCATATATCCAAAAATAAAACCAAGAAGGTACTCCAGGAGGGAAAAAAGTCCTGTCAGTGTCCAAAAGAGTTTGGGAAGTACTCAGATTAAATGCCTTAGGGCGGGGATCTGGCTCAGTGAGTAGAGGGCTGGCCTAGCGTGCATGAGGCCTGGGCTCGACTCCCAGCACCACAGAAACCTAGCGTCGTGACACACCCGTAACCCAGCCCTCGGGAAACAGAAGCAAGAGGATCCGGAGCTCAAGGTCATCCTCGGCTCCACAGTGAATTCCAGACCAATCTGGGCTACAAGCAGTCCTGTAAAAGGAAGCACTGTAGATTGCTCGCCGTTTAATCTCCGAACCGGAGGTACAATGCGCAGTGACCAGCCTCACTTGACCACAAAGACCTGTTTTTACAGAACACCTGCTAATGTTTTACTTTTTCGAAGATTATTTTATTTGTGTAGGTGTTTTGCCTGCACGTATGCATGTGCACCACATGTGTGCCTGGTGCCCACAGAGGTCAGATGTCCTGGAACCAATGTTACTGATGGGTGTGAGCCACCATGTGGGTGCGGGGAACCGAACCCAGGTCCTCTGCAAGAGCAGCAAGTGCTCTTGACCGCTGAGCCATCTCTCTCGCCCCAACAGCTGCTATCTTAAGGAACACACTCAGGACAGTTTGGGAAACTAGAGTGAAGTAGATAGGAGAAGACAGTTAATATGATTTTGCCTGAAAGGAAATAGAATTGTTCTCAAGTCTTCACTTTTATGAAATGGGCTTTGAGTGCTTTCTTATTCTGCGTAAGCATCCCTGGTGAGAAAGTGGGTACACATGCTGCAGTGCTCCGGATCTAGGCTGGCTTGGACTTATTCTTAATTGTATTTGACCACAGAGAGGAAAAGATTCGTGATACTCACTGGAGTCGCTGGAGTTTATTTTGTTACAATAGTATCTGGTGTGGGAGGGGAGATGAAAGACTAAGTTAGGGCTTGCTCAGCTTCCTGCTTCAAATGCCTCCATAAGACACTGGCAGGCCGTGGGAAGATTTAATACCTTCCTCTCGTGGACAAGGTCTACAGTAGCATAAAAATATGCCAGGCAGAGTTTGGAAGTCAAGATGAATATTGATGATTCTATTTTAGGTTCATTTCTGTGGCATTATTGGTATATAATACATCTGTAGATTTGTCTCAGTTTCCTGCTTTGGGTTTTTCAGGCTTATGAATTTTTAACTTTTAAAATTCAAATTGGTTTATATTGAGACCTTCCCGGTAGGTGTTTACATGACACAATTATTCTATTACCCTTGTTTGTATGCTATGTAATTCTGTCTCTCGTTCTATTTTAGTCTCCACCGTCTCTGAGGTCGCATCTTCCTTTTCTACTTTGTCTGGGTCGTCTCCTGATTCGGCCCTCCCGGAGAAGTCAGCCCATCACTTACCCCCGGTTTTCACCAGCCCTTCCTTCTGGACTCCGCCCCCTACACAGTCATCTTCCGCCCCCTTCACATTCAAGGATGAGGCACCCAGAGTTCGCCACCCCTTTGCTCCCAGGGATGCAGGATCTTCAGATGAGGAAGAATACAACCACCTCACTCTTCCAGATAACTCCAATTCAGCTACAAAGAAGCCAATTCACATTCCTAGTAGTAGCCGGGTAGCATTTTCCACCCCAACTAGAATCCACATCCCCCTGGTGTCCCGTGCTAGTTTTCAGACCAGTGAAGGCTTGCCCAGAGAATCCGAGGCAAGTTCCATCCGCACTCTTCTGGGCGAGGTGAAGAGCGCCGTGCTTCGACTCCACGAGGACCTGAGCCTGGTGATCCAGGAACTTGGTGTCATTAAAGGCCACCTAGGCAACCTGAGTGGCATCAGCCCACCAGCCAGCAAGGCTCTGCAGGACCCCCCATCTTCTGAGGGGAGCTCAGGTCGTGTCTAGTCACCCGGCCATTTTGCTGGAACACAGTGGGTCCACAAAGACCTAGAAGGTTTAACACTTCAGAGGTCTCCATTGCTGTGGGCAAAAAGGCAATGAGTTAATTTTTCATCGTCAGGTTTATTAGCACATCTTTCAAACTGACAAAGTCGTTTGGGTGCTGTGTGTGGTTTTTTTCCAAGAGAAAGAAATCCCTTTTGATCATTTCAGGTTTAGATATTAGTTCCTTTGAAACCGAAGAGTATTTCTTTCATTCTTTGAGTTTCTGTACTCTATCCCCAGTGGGGTAAGCCTTAGTGAAAGTTGTGGGAGACTTTAAAGTGCAAATGGCTGCTGGAGGGCTTTGGGGTGAGCGAGCGAGCCAGGAGAAACCCCGGTGCCCTCGCCCCCAGTGCTGACCCCAGGCTAACAAGCTCCTGCCTGATCCCACAGGCTTCACCTTGAGGCTGAGGGCTAGAGTCCATGCTCAGCTGCCGGGGCAGGCATAGGACGCGGGGCATGTGTTCTCACTGTTGGGTTGTAGAGTTCAGGCGCATCCCCTTCTCTTGTAGTCCATAAATAAGTTCAATGTCTTCAACTTGCTGCACCTTTTTAATTCATTAAAACAACTTTTCAAACAACAGTGCCATGTTTACTTTGTAAGCAGAACGACGTAGTCTGAGTATTATAGACTGTGCTTCCCACCCAGGGGCGTGTTGGCGTCAGTCAGAGCTTTTGTTTGTCCCGTTTGCTGTTCATTTGTCTGTGGGGTTGGAATGGAAGGCAGAGGTTCAACAAGTGGCAGGCCAGTGCTCCGCCACCTTGTCTAAGGCAGGGGTCTGCTGTGCCTGAGAGATTCTGGATGACTCTACCCTTTCCACCTCCCACCTCACCACAGGAATGCTGGGAGTACAGCAGTGGGCACCTCAAACAAGATGGAAGGAGGACCAACTCCTGGAAACTGACCTTTGACCTCTACAAGCCCACTGTGGCGCATGTGTGCACTCACTCTCAGACCAAGTAAACAAAGCTTTCAGAGGCGACCAGAGAGACCGCTCCTGTACAAACTGCTTTGTAGTTTCTCTCAGGTTAATACTTCTTAAAGATACTTTCTTTTTAGTTTTTTTTTTTTTTTTTTTGCATTTTTATTTATTTGCAAGTTGGGGGGGTGGTGCACAGCACGCATGTGAATTGAAGGTCAGAGGACAACTTGTAAGACTCGGTTCTCTCCTTCCACCGTATCAGTCACAGGGATTGAACTTGGGTTGGCAGGCTTGGCTGCAAGCCTCTTTACCCCTGCACCTGGCCCTCCTGCAGGTATTTTCAAGTGTATCTTCATCAAGAAGAACAGTGAGCAGATAGTCTTACTAACAGGCATAGAGTTCTTGCAGCAAAAGTAAGAATAGCGAGTTAATTAGAATGTATGCTGTCAAGCTAGTAAGTCTGCCTCCCGTGATGTTTAAAAAGTTGAGATATAATTCATGACCACCATGAATTTTGCCCTTTAAGAGCTACGACTTAATGGCTGTTTAGTAGGCTAAACTTCACAAAGCTAAACAGCCATCTCCTACTTCCAGAACATTTTTCTCACAGCAAAACCCCACCCAGCACCCACAGCAGATGCTCCGTGCTTCCCCCACAGCCTTTACTTTCCACGTTGCTGTGGCTAGAAGCAGTTTAAGGAAGGAAGGGCTTATTCTGGCTTGCAGTTCAAGGGGATACAATGCATCATGTGGGTGGGGGCAGGATGGCTGTTCACATTGTATCAATAGGCAAGGAAGCAGAGTGCAGACAGGAAATGGGGCCCAGCTGTAAAGCCTCAAGGTCCACCCCCCAGTACTACCCCCCAGTGACCCACTTCCTTCAGCAAGGCTCCACCTCCCAAAGGTTTCACAACCTTACCAAACAGGACCACCATCTGAGCACCAAGTGTTCAAACAGATGAGCCTATGAGAGACATTTCATATTAAAACCCCAACAGCCTTCTATTGTGCAACGATTTCTTCCTAGATACATCTGCATCTTGTAGGGAAGCTCCTTAACCCTTAGGATATTTTTGTTGTTGTTTTGGGGTTTTTTTCCCTGGAGATGGGGTTTCTTTGTTGTAACCCTGGCTGTCCTGGGACTCACTCTGTAGACCAGGCTGGCCTCAAACTCACAGGGATCCACCTGCCTCTGCCTCCCGAGTCCTGGAATTAAAGGTGTATGCCACCACTGCCTGGTTAATACTCAGGATATTCTAAGGAGAGGTGAAATATTCCATCCTAGGGGAAGTTCACTAAGCTCAGGAAGTCCCTGAAACAGACCAGATTCACTATATATATATATGTGTGTGTGTGTGTGTGTGTGTGTGTGTGTGTGTGTGTGTGTATACGTATATATACATATATATATACGTGTATATATATGGTAAGGACTGCTGAGCAGCACAAGCTGAGTTGCTGGGAAGAGGCAGAGAGCAGCAGAGATGCCTAGAAAGGACACTCTGACTGTCCGAGCTGCCTGCAGGCTGTGCAGAGTGCTCCTGGTTTCCCTTTCATGAGCTGTCACCCATGCTGGTGTGGGCTTTGGTGATATGACTGACTCTGAGTCATTCTGCCTCACCTCGGTAAGTAAACCCAATAAAACTCATTGTCCCACCAACTTGGATTTAAATGGCATCCTTATTCCGGTCTGTTTGTCACTTGTCTGAGGTGAGTGGATGTTTGTTCACATCTCCCAGGATTACTATCACACAACACCCTCTTTTCCAAACTCTTCTGACAACCAAAAGTATTGTCTACCTCCTCCATGGTATTTTATATAAATGATATTTTATATCAACAGAATCACACAGGTATCCACTCAGGCTACTGCTGCATCCCCAACTCAAGGAGGAATCATAAAACATGAGGTCTGTGTCTGACTTCTGTCATAAAGATCCTATCTTGGCATTCGTTTATGTTGTAGCACAGGTCAACACTTCATTTATTCGTATGGTAAAGTCACATACATCATATGAAGATGCCATGCGTTGTTTGGCCATTCATCATCTGGTTTGGGTTGATTACATTTTCTTGCCGTTATGAATAGTGCTGCCGTAAACACTTTGTGAGCATCTGGCTCAGGTCCTGTCCCTGTTTCCTTTCTGCTGCTGTGATTAAGTGCTTTAACTTAAGAGATAAAGGGTTTATTTGGCTCCCAACACCAGTGAATTGATGCAGGGAAGTCAAGGCAGGAATTTGAAGCAGCTAGTCACATCAAAGGCAAGAGCCGAGAGAGAATGCACACCCGTCTGCCTGCTTGTGCTTAGCCCTCTCTCTACGGTCTGGGATCCAAACTAAGGAAATTTTCAGTCTGGGTCTTCCCACATTAATTAAAATAACAAAGGCAATTCCCCAAAAGACATGCCTTCAAGTCAATCTGATCTGGGCAGTCCCTCATTGAGAATCCCTTCCCAGATGATTCCAGATTGGACCAAGTTGACAAAACTAGTCATCACAGATTCTCTTAGGTATAATTCTTATGGATATGATGCTAGGTCAGAAGGCACTAGTTAGGTAAAACAAGATCACAACTGAAGTCTCCAGAAAAATCCAGGTTAATCCCTGGTGTAACTTCCTCATTAGGGATGGTCATGTCCTGTCCTGGCTGTGTAGTTACGGGGTGTCACTTTATTGGAAGGAGCAGCCATGCTAGACTTGCTGCTCTCATAGCCTTCTGGTGGAAGAAGGGTGTCGCTGGACTCCACAGCTTCCCTTAGGGAGAAGTGGTTTCTGGCCAGGTGTGGTAGCATAGTAGTCTCAGTTCTTAGAAGACTGAGGCAGGAGACTCTCAGTTAGTGAGTTTAGCCTGTGCTCCCTAGTAAGACCAATCTCAATCTCTCTCTCCCTCTCTCTTTCTCTCTCTCTCTCTTTCTCACACACACACACACACACACACACACACACACACACATTTATATACACACACACACATACACAGGGAGGGGTGGGGAGTGAGTGCTTTTGTGGCAATTACCTGTCTTTGGGAACTGATTTACATATCTCTGTACCAGACCCTGGGAATATACAAGAACAAAACTAGATACAGCATCTGTCCTCAATTTGAGTGCTAAAGGTTGGAAGGAGTTTGGCAGATTAATCAAATCCTCTTCCCAAAAGTAAAAGGACATTACAGGTCCTGAGAAATTTGGAAAATTTTTATTTATGGGAGTAACCTTGGAGCTGAAATATGAAATTCCAGGACTATGGAAACATGTTGGGAACGTAGAGTTCTTTATACTTTAAAATAGAATGCAAAGAAGACATCAGAAGACCTTTCCTGGCTTTCTTCATCTGGGAGCTCCACCAATAGAGTTCTAGACTCTAGTAGGACACTATTACCCCTTTTGTAGCGACTCAAAGACTTCTCAGTTACAAATTGTTGAGAGAAGGTGAATAGGGCTGGAGAGGTAGCTCAGTGGTTAAAAGTACTTGCTGCTCTTACAGAAGACCCAGTTTATTTCCCAGCACCCACTTGATGTCTTACAACTACCCATAACTATAGTTTCAGAGGATCTGACACCCCCTTCTGGACTCCACAGGCACTGCATACACAGAGTGCACATACATACACGCAGGCAAACACTCATACACATAAAATAAAAAGAAGTATTTTTTTAAATAATAGAAAATAAAAATCCTCCAAGACACACCATCCCTTCCTCCTCATTCACATCCCTCAAAGCTGCTGCATCAGGACATGGAACAGGGGAACCCCCACAAGTAACTGGGGGGTTGCTACAACAAAAACTTCCTCTTTGTGAAGCTCTCTCACTTATCACGCACTTACTACATGCTCATTGTCACTTCCAATTATAACTAGGATCTACATAGCTCATATAGTTTAATACGACCATTTGTTAATTAGTATAATTAATAAGCACTTATGTTGAGTTTCTATTTAGCCAATTCTATTAAGCCAGTAGAGTAAAAAAAAATTAAAACTTAGCTTAAATCAAGAGAGGGTCTATTCTGATTGACTTTGCAATTATATTAAAAAATACTTCATGAGATACTGTTTTAGTCTGAACTGAGGATTGTATTATAAAGCAGTTATAAACATATTTTATAGTTTGCTTACTGTCAAATTACTCTTGTGTTCATTCTTTAAATATTTATAAAGCACTGTTAGGCAGTTTGCCAGACATCAGGACCCATAAAATGAACAAGATGGATGAGTCCTTGTCAGACTTCCAGCTCTGCGGCCCTGTGAATGGGTGAGTTGGTAGTTGTGGTATGGTGGGTGGTACCTATGGATTTGTGGGGCACAGGGTGGTGAGGCGGCCTTGGTACAGAGCACAGGCAGCATGCGGGGGAGGGGGAAGTTCCAGAATGCTACCTGGAGGAACTGTAATGTGGAATCTGGAAGAAGCAGAACGGCACCAAGCAGGGGGAGCAAGGGAGAGTGAATCTCCTGAGTGGAAGGGAAAGGATGCTATCTGGGCGGGGGCGAAACAGCAGTGGGAGCCGGGGTGGCAGATGTGCCAAGAGGAGGGTCAGAAGCTTGGGCACCTCCGTGGTGGCAACACTGTTGACGGTAACAAAGGTGGCTTTGCAGCTCAGACAAGGACTGAGTAACATGTGAAGGGATCGTATTGGAAATGTCACAGGAAGTCAGGGATGAGTGGGTTTCTAAGACCCATTCTCAGGCTGGCAAAAATAGCTTCTGGAGAGCATTTCAGAAGCCTCGCTGAGTCAATTTCCCGTCAAATGAACCCGCTGTGACTGTGGTTTGCCCAGGTGGATAAGGAGCCCCTTCTGTGTGACCTCAGTTTAGGAATCCAGGGACCATCAGGAACAACTTGGAGACTTCGTAACGTGTTCAATATTCCAGGTACCCTTCTCTAGGTCTTACTGTATTTTCAATAAAGTGGATCCTGAAATGTGATGAAATGGGCTTAGAGATGCAGAATTGAGAGGTTTTTATTTCTTGCAGAATACCAAGAAATGTGACGAGGCCAAGTGCATTGTTGTTATGGCAGCCATGTGTGCCACCTCTTATCAGCAGGCAGGCTGGGGAAAGAGTAAATTGGCTCCGAAGAAGCTGGGTTTTCAACATGATTTTGTTTGGTAATTTTGAATTCTGTTTTCTTACTGATGGTGCAGAAAGTTCCCAAAGATATGGTAATTGCTGCAGAAATAAGGCTGCCAGCGTTTGCAGCTATTCGAACTGTAAAATTCCATTATAAAGTAGCGCAGTCTGTGTGTTCGATGATGGTGATGATCAGAATGTGTCCCCTATTCCGTGTCCTGTAGACGTACCTGTTTGTGTGTGCTTGGGTGTGTGGACGTGCATGTATGCACATATGTGTGTGTTGAGAGTGGAGGCCAAAGGTCATCCTCAGATGTTCCTCAGGACACCATCTTGTTCTTTAAGACAGGATCTCTGGTCAGTGAGTCCTCCTGCCTCCGCAGAGTGCAGGTGTACGTCATCACACTAAGCTTTGCTGTTCCTGACAATTCCAGACAGGTTTATAATGCACTCAGCTTACTCTCCGCACCCCCACCCTTCTCCCCCTCCCACTGCTACCAACTCCCCCCACCGTCCCTACCAGTTCCTTACCCAGATTCATGACTTTCCTCTTTGTTTTGTGACCCATTTAGTTTAACCAGGACCATCCATGTGACCTCTGGATGTGAACCAGTCACTGGGATCTCTTGGGTTCGTTGGTGGGCACACAACTGAAGATAAAGACTCCCTGTGGTAGTTTGAATGAGAAATGTTTCCCATAGGCTCACTTTTTTGAACATTTGTTCCCCGCTTGGTGCCATTTGAGGGGGTTTAGGAGGTAGTACCCCATTGGGAGTAGGATTTGAAAGTTGATAGCCCGGCTCCACTTCCTGTTCATTCTCTCCCCGCCCCTCTTCTTTGTGCTTGTGGTTAAAAAAAAAAAAAAAGGTAATTTCCCAGCTTCCTGCTCCTGCTGTCACGCCTGTCTCTGGCTGCCATGCTTCTCTGACACAGTGGACTCTAATTCTCTGGAACACTAAGCCCAGGCAAGCTTTCCTCCAATAAGTTGCATGATTCCTGGTGTTCTATCACAGCAATAGACGAGTAACTAATACACCTCCCTCCCAGAATCTATCGATAGCCAATAGCTCACCAGGGGGAGAGAGGGAGGGTCTCCTGAGCCCCTCCTCCATCCGTGTTTGACTGATGACTAGCCCATCTGTGGAGACCAGTGCAGGCATCCACAACTGCAGGAGTTCACGGCTGCAACGCCTGTCTAGCCCAGGGGATAGCATCTAACAACCTCCCGCCTATGCTCTGGCTCCTACGTTCTTCCCATTCTGCCTTTGCAGTGTTCCCTGGGCTTTCCAGAGGATGGAATGACTGTCTTACTAGAGACTGGCACTCATGTGTAGCTTATTCTCAGCACCTTATGCAGCCATGAGTCTGCATTAATTACTGTTCACTGCAAAGAGACTTCTCCAGAATAGGCTGAAGGTAACACTTGTCTATGAGTAGAAGCACAAATATTTAGAAGTCAATTTGACAATATATCAATTTGGATAAGCAACAGTGTGCAGTTCTCCGCTGCGGCCTATAATTTTCCCCCACCATGAGTTTTTGGTCCAGTTTATAGCACCGAGCATGGATTCATTCCTGGGGAGCAAGCCTCAAATCCAATCAGAGAGTGGCTGGTTTCCCCATAACCATAGTGCCACTGCTGCGCAATGGACACATCTTGCCTGGTCTTATTGTTCACTGGGATAACACCATTGACACCCTTTCTCTTCCAATAGCCTAGGTAGCATCTTCTGGAACTATGAAAGCTAATAATACCTGGCTTCTAGGAGATTTTTCAGATACACATGGTGTCTCCCTTCAGACTTTAAAAAAGTTTACTAAATCTAATTTTTTAATTTAGTTATAAGGTAGTAGGTTCTCATATGGCTTACTCCCCACCCCCACTCCCTAGTCACATCTGTCCCCTCCTCTTAAACCTTTCTACCCCCATCATTCCCAACCTCAGCCGACCAGGATGGCGGCATTATCAGAAGTGACGCACTCCACCTTGCAAAGCGAAAACATCAGGTTATGTCCAGGCACTGCTTTATCCGATATACTATTGGGTCCATTTTAAGTTCTCAAATTAATCACACAGTCAGAAATCTAATAGATTGTACTTTCTTAGCACTCCTGTCCATTTCCTTAACTGGGACGTGCTCATTGCGCATCCCAAAGTGGTAAAAGCCATGCTTAGCTAAGAGAGGGCTCGGCTGCTCTGTGAGGGTGACGAGCATCGTCTGGTGACTGTCGCCACAGTAGAGTCGGCGCGCCATCCGTCAGCGGGAGCGCAGAGGTGACAAAGTGCAAGAAAGCCGTTTTAAAGGCGTGGTCACGGTTATTCATGAAGTCTACCTTGACTGAGGGCCAGCAGCCGGCCCCATGCAGGGAAGCTAGGTTAGGAAGTATCGTGAAGGAGCAAGAAGTGCCTTCTCCAGAACAGACTGGGGCTGGGACAGTGGGAAGCCTCAGAGGGAAAGAAGCAGCACTGAATGAGCATGCACAAGGCCTGGGTTCGGTCCCTAGCCCTGGACAAAAAGACAAGCCTTCACAAAGGGAAACAGGAAGAAGTTCCGGGTGGAAAACGGCAGCAGCCTGGAGGAGGGGGCAGCGCAGTTGTCACAGCTGCCCCGGGAGGATGCTGTCCAATCAAAGGGTTGCTGAGCCTCAGCTACTAAAAATGAACAATGGGTGCCAGGTGTGGCAGCTCACACTTCAGCTCTAGCATTCGGGAGGCAGAAGACGACTGATCTCTGAGAGTTCAAGGCCGGTCAGGGCTACATAATGAGATCCTATCTCAAAGTAAAAGAACAGGTGAGATAAACAGTACTGAACATAAATGGCCTGTCAGTGTTGATATACAATGCATATCAGCAAACATAACAATTTTTTGTTTTATATAACACTCAATATAATTTATTTAACATTATTTATTTAATTTACTTAACATTATTTTTATTTATATTATTTATATTCATGTTATGTTTATATTATTCATGTAACATTATTTAACACTTACTGTAAACAACCCCTCTATGAGGCTGGGGAGATGGCTCAGTGGATAAAATGCTTGTCACACGAGTATAAGGACTTGAGTTCAAATCCCCAACATCCATGCAGAAGCCAAGCATGCTATCTGACGCCTGTATCCCAGCAACAGGAAGCTCAGTGACCAGCCAGTGAGTGAGCAAGTCAGTGAGATCCAGGTTCAGTGAGAGGGAAGTTAAGTTGGAGAGGACTAGAGAAAGACTCTTGACATGAACCTCTGGCCTCTACACAGACGCCTCTGGTACCACATAGACACACACAGACACACATCACACATGCTAAATAAATAAATAGATACATCAGCCCTGCTCTGGACAGTTTGTGTTCTCATAGTAAGGACAGAAGCATTCCACACTGGAAGCCATAAATAGGTAAAAGCTGCCACACTTCAGACAGGAGTATGTACACTGTAAAGATCAGCACCTTTGAGGTGCAGAGAATTGCCTCTCCTGGGATGACTGGCAAAGGTTTCAGGCATTTGGACAAAGACCTGAAGAATAGGGTTCACCCTCAGGGCCTCTGGACGCACCTTCCTGGTGTCAGTTACTTCGAGCATCAAGTTCTGGTTACCACTAATGTAAGTGGGAAAGATTGTAGCTGTACACTATTGCTGGGGTGGCTCATCAAGGAAGACACAGGCATTTTCATAGCTGCAAACTCTGCCAGACCGCCGCAGAGGGAACCACCATCATGGCCAGCGCCATACTCGATCAACAGTGGAACCCCAAGTGTCTCTGCTCAGGTGTTTTTATTGATCCAGAACTCCTCAGGTGCAGGCCATAAGCAATCAAAAATACCCCACGGAAATCTAATACTGCAAACAATACAGAACACCAAGACTTAGGAAAGCCCCTTAACCAACAGTGCATAAAACAATTTCACACATAACTAAAAATAAACTTCTCCAACATTTCCCCTTTTCTGTATAAGTCAATCAAAAAAATTCTTTTTATCTCTACAACACAATTTGACACTACGCCAGCAAAACTATTTGCAAGAGGTACAATCATGAGTGTTGCTCATGCACAGGACCAAATGAAACCAAACCTCTATCAAGCTTTCTCAATGTCTTTGGACAGCAGAAAAACATTATCAATGTCCAATTATCTGGAATTCATTCATGGTCTTCTGAGCTCCTCCAAAGGGCTTGGATCTAGCTCTGCCCTCTGCAGCATACACAATTTGTCCTCCAGGCTCTGGCTGGCTCCCCTCCACTGCTGCTGCTGTTCTTGGTGGTTGTCTCATGGCACTGGCATCTCAAAAACTGCTGGGGTCCCTTGCTGCAACTGGGCTACATTTTCACCAATACCTTCTCTTGGGCTCTTTTCATGGTGCCAAGCCTCAACTTCTCTGCAAGACCCCCTTCAATCTGGGCCTTCAACTGCTACTTTGGCTGCACCTTCACTGATGGCTTTCCTGGGCTCTCTTCATGATGCCAAGCCTCAACATTTTTACATGACTGCTTCATTCTGGGCCTTCAATTACTATCAAGGCTGCAACTTCACCAATGGCCTCTCTCTTTGCACCAATGCCTCTCATGGTGCCAAGCCTCAGTTTCTCTCCATGACCCCTTCATGCCTTCAAAACCAGCAACACCTAGGTAACACTTACAGTACCAAGTTTGGCTGCCAGCAGGAGATACAAACTTGGCCAGTTCTAGAAGACAGTTTCTGTGCGCTGACCATAAGGAGACTCTTTCCAGATTTTAAGACAAGAGTCTGGCTTTCAGGAAAAACAATTTGTAATTTTGTCAGCAGGAAGAATTCCCTCACAGGTTGGAGTTCACATCACCGTAGCAGACGTGTCTTTTCAGGACCTCTTATAGACAGGTTTGCAGGGAAAAAAAAAACTGTTCAGTTTAACTAAGTGGCTTTTGGCTCTAAGCAGCATCTTCCACAACAACAGGGGGTCCTGAGCCGGTGGGAAGAATATCTGGCAAAGTCTTGGCAGTTTGGTGTTCTTTCTCACCACCGCTATAGGTAAACATATACCCTTCTTCATAGACCTCAGACACAAGATCCACTTGGGCTTCATGCACACAAAAAGCCATCAACATACACAGCTTATAGAACAATGTGCCCTGGTTTCCGTTTCCCATGCCCTGGCTGCCACCAGCAGCCGGAAGGAGAGTCAGCTCCATGATCACGAAAGGTAGTCAAAACCTTGCTTTTTCCTTTACTGGACTTTACTGGACTCTGAGATCTGGAGTTTCTCTTCTTCCCAGCTGAATTCTTTGTTTTTGCCATGAGAATGTCTTTCTCTAGAGGCCTCTCTTCTGTGGCTCTTGCTTTTGAGCCCTCTTTCTCACTTAATTTTCACAATTTTCTCTCCATAGAGGTTATTTCACTCTCTCTCTTCTTCCTTCAGAAGTCTTTGATTAATACCTTAATCTCTGTCCTCTGGTAGCTTCCTTGAGCACACTTTACTGGACTCTGAGGTCTGGGGTTTCTCTTCTTCCTTGTCTCCACGCTGGATTAGCTGGAGTGATGCCCTGTGCCATGTTGATGTGCCGTTTGTAGTAGTGAGGCAGCTGTGGGGACTCAGCAAGCAGGACAAGGAGGCATATTCATATCTGCAAACCCGCCAGACCTCAGCAGAGGGATCCACCATCGTGGCCAGCACCACACTCAATCAGCAGTGGAACCCCAAGCGTCTCCGCTCAGGTGTTTTATTGATCCAAAACTCCTCAGGTGCAGATCATAAGCAATCAAACATCCCCCACAGAGATCCAACACCTGCAGACAACACAGAACACCAAGACCTAGGCTAGCCCCTCACCCAACAGTGCATAAAACAATTTCAAACATAACTAAAAATAAACTTCCCCAGCAAAAGATGATGCAGCAGTGGCCAGCAGGGGCCTGGAGGCCATGAGAACACTACTGCCTCACTCTGAGAAAGAAGGGGTTCACAGAAGCTTGAGCAGAGACGCAGCTCTGACAAGAATCTGCAGTGTCCCCACAGGCTGGATGCTGGAACACTTGGTCCCAGATAGTGGTGTTGCAGATGTGAAGGTTGCAGAATCTTTATGTTGGTGTCCCGGAGCTGGTGGGTACAGGCCAGCAGGGTGGCCGGAGCTGGTGGATACAGGCCAGCAGGGTGGCCGGAGCTGGTGGGTACAGGCCAGCAGGGTGGCTGGAGCTGGTGGGTACAGGCCAGCAGGGTGGCTGGAGCTGGTGGGTACAGGCCAGCAGGGTGGCCCTTGGCGGTTATCCCTACCTCCATTCAGGTCTAGCGATCTGCTTCTCGACCAACCACGATGTGACAAACCAAGCTGCTCCAGGCCACCTCCCATGACAGATTGCAGTCACAGGTCAAAGCCAACCTCCTAAGTTGTCTGGAATGCATTTTATCACATCAGTGGGGAAAGTAACTGATACAGGTTCAAAAGAACCCTTCAGATGTAATTGAGGACAGCGGGAGGGCAAAGATGGCAGCTAGGAAACTCTTGAACAGTGCAGTATGTGTGTGTGCATATAGGTCCACATGAGTCCTAGGACATGTGCATATGTGAGCACACACATGTGGAGGCCACCGACTTGGACCTCACAGATAGGCTAGCCTGGCTGGCCATCAAGTGCTGGGGAACCTCCTGTGTCTACTTCTCTAGCCTTGGGATTACAAATTCATGCTTCGTGTGTGTGTGTGTGTGTGTGTGTGTGTGTGTGTGTGTGTGTGTGTGCGCAAAGACAGCAGCTAGGAAACTCTTGGATAGTGCAGTGTGTGTGTGTTTGTGTGCACGCATGCACATGTGTGTGCACACCTGTGTGTGCGTGTGTGCGCGTGCATGTGTGTGTGTGTGTATGCACATGCGCGCGTTCGTGCCTGTGCTGAGGATTGAACTCAGGTCCTCATACTTGCATGGCAAGTACTTGACTGAGTGAGCCGCCTCCCCGACCCCATGCATCATCTTAAAATCACCTGTCCCACCCAGTCCTTCACAAATGAGGAACTCAAGACATAGAGCTGCTCAGCGACAAAGCCACCCTGTTCACCTCTGCAGCTCGGGAGACGCAGGACAGGAGCTAGCAGTGGGAGTTGCTCCAGCGTAGTCTGAAAAGGTTTAAGCCAAACTGGGGCAAGTAAGAACCCCGATCCTGTGCCCAGGTCACCCCGTTGCTGCCTTGGATGGACGGCTGCTTTCTTCATCTCCTCATGGGGCCTACCTGATGGCTATCAACCCTTAAGACCTGTGTCGCTGCTGAGCTTCTCATCAACAGAGGTCTGTGTTATCATCTACTGTCAAAAGTAACAACTGGAGTCCACACAGCAGCCCACACGTGTGGGAGACCGTGACACCCACTCTCTGTTTCGAACCCTGCAACATGACAGAGCTTTGTCATCTTCCTCCCCAGCTGCCTCTGCTTGCTGATCTGGCCACAGCGTGGAGGCTCCAGAGCTGGCTGTGGGCTCCCTTCTTCTCCCAACACAGCCAGACTCTTCCCTGCCTCCGCTTTGCCCCCTCTTTGGCACACAGTTGTATTCCTCTACCCTCCAGCTCTAATTCCCTGTGTACCTCTAAACCTTTCCAGGACACTGACCAGAATCATAGGCAATGCCCTGGACCCCACACCAGCACCCAGGCCAAGACAGAAGAGGTAGGAGTAGAGAGGAGGAGCAGGAAGAAGAGGCTGTCGGCTGGAGGGGAAGGTGCAAGGGAGCATTCTAGAATTCCAACACTGGTCATGTCTCTATGGGCTTTCACAGTCACAAGTCCCCGAGAGGAACGATTTAATGGGGAAAAGTTTATGTTGGTTCACAGTTCCAGAACTTTCCATCCACAATCACTACACGCTCCATTGCTTATGGTGGACATAGGAGTCCGAGATGAGATGCAGCCCCCAGTGACCTATTTCTCCCATGAGGCCTCACCTCCTCATGTTGTCATTAAATTGTGAATCTTGTCAGTGGGTGAATTTATCAACTAGGTCAGAGCCTTCATCTAACCACTCGATGGTTGGACTCACCAGCGAGACACTTCATACACAAAGCACAGCAGTGATTAATTGAAGCCGGAGACCGGGACAGACGGTGAGTTGAGGCTGAGCTCTGGCGTGCCGGCTCAGCGATCACAGTAGACACTTGACAGCTACTAGCAATGCCCTGAGCCCTTTCAACTTGGCTCAGCAGCCCATCCAGGGAGGGCCTGGTGACCCGGTGCTGCCTCTGGAAAAGGTAAGAGAAGAGCTGAGGGATGCATTCAGAGTCTCACACAAAATCACAAGAGTCAAGGCCAGATCTTGATCCCTGACCAGCCTTCCTGCAGAGCCTCTCAAAACCTCACATTGGACATGGCTGGCAGGAGACTCAGGCAGGGCCTTCCACACCATCCTGCTAAGGTGGATCACACTGCACCCTCAGGGTCTCCCTTCACAGCCGCCCAGCACTGAGGAGCTTTCTGCCCCCACCCATTCACCCCAGCACCACCACCACCTCCTTTAATGCTGTCATATCAAGACCCAGATTAGAGAGGCCTGGGTAGGGCTGGGGGTGCTCTAAGAGCTGGCTTGGAAATGGAGAGGGTGGCCCCACCTCTCTCTTCCACACAATTAAGCTTCAGGAATGTCATGAAGCCCCCCCCCCACACACAGTTTGATTTTAATTGGGGCCAGTGTGCAGTGCTCACCCTAGCTGCAGAGAAGGCCACTTGCTCTGATGGGTCTCTGCTCCTGAGTGTGTGATGAGCTCTTGAAAAACCACACAGAACAACCCAGAAATAGCCAACAGACCAAAGGGAAATGGTTGGAACCTGTTCCACAAAGCAGCATTGCTTCCTTACTCATTTTAAAAAACAAAGCAGGGGCCCTTAGGCACGACCCCCAAGAGGCTGTTCCCCAGCTTCACACTGCTGAAAGGGCGTTTGTTTTCCCTCCACACCCGTGGAACACAGGAGTCCCAAGTGGGGGCCACTAACCCCAAAACTGCCTTTGATTCTGCTACTTCTGTATCCCTTCCTTACACATCCCAACCAACACACAGAGAAGACAGAGCTGGAAGCACGTGGCGCTTAGCAAAGCGTGAGAACAAAGACACGGCTTGAAAAGCGCAAACACCGAGGAGAAAGAGAACTAGCCAGACTGAAGAAAATAAACCAGGGCCCCGCAGGATAAGAGGCCACAAGAGGCCCCGCTTTAAGCTGTTCTCACCAGGGCGCACATCTAGCAGGCAGCACCGTTCTGTTCATTTCTAAGGTTAGAGCAACTGGCCAATCAATAACACCACTGCCTTTGGCCTCTGCTGGCATCTGGAGGCCCCAGGGAAGGGACTAGTGGGACATTTTGGAGAATCTGGCTCCAAGCAGACAGGTAGCAGGCAGGGCGTGGGTAATTGGGACCTCCATCACAGGACCCTGTGCTGTGACAGGAACATAAGGCCCTCCCCATCTTGGAGGCCGCCACAGAGGAACACAGGTCTCCAGCGACTGTCAGGAAGCAGGAAACCAAAAGTCTCCCATGTCTCCATATCCAGGAGGGTTAGGAAGCTCACAGAGACAGCATCTATCCAGATACCCATGGTGTGGCCCTGGGGACAGGCTCTCCATCCCAGAAGTGTCTGTGGACTGAACACATCACCCCAGCTGACCCACCTGTTTCTGGGAACCTTGCTGAGTGCACTAACCTCATCTGAATTGCCACTGCTCTATTAAGGAAGACACCTTATAGGTCATGGTCCCCATAAGGGACAGCAATGGCATGCAGCTCAGGAAGAGAGGGACCCCAAGGCTGTTTAACCCACTGTGGAAATGGAAGATAGCCACTCCCACCCAGGGCTGCAGAGTTCCCTTTTACTGTACTTTAGGAAGCTCTGGGAGGAGCTCTCAACACTCGGGTTATCTGTGCTAATGTGTTTCTCTCAGAAGCTGTCCCCTGCTCAATCCACACTGTCCCCAGGGCCCCAATCTATACCATTCGCAGCACATTTTGCAACGGAAAAAGTATAGGAACACAGCTCAGTTTCTTCCCACAGCTCTTGGGAGAGCTTGGCAGAACAGGAATGGGAGCCCCAGGGAGGCTGGGTCACTGGCTTGTGGTCACACAGTGCTGGAGAATCAGCTGGGATGCCTCCCCCAGGATTTCCAATGCTGGAGGTGCCTTAGTCTGCTCCAGTGGACCACAGACCAGGTGGCTGGCAAGCAAATGAAACATGTTCCTCCTGGCTCTGGCATAGTCCCTACAGTATCCACGCTTGGCAGAGAGGATGTGAGGGCCCTGGAGACAGCCTACAGTGTGGCTCTTTGGCTGCCCTGTCTCTCATCTACTTCTCCCCCTACAAAGCAAATTATAGAAACCAGAGTCTCAGTTCCCCGAGGACATGACAGAGAACTGATATGCAAGCCTCTTCCCCTATCTTTCTGCAAAGGAACTGGCCTTAAAGAGTCTCTAAACTTGGGGCTGGAAAGATGGCTCAGTGGTTAAGAGCACTGGCTGTTCTTCCAGAGGACCAGGGTTTGAGTCCCAGCAGCCATATGGCAGCTCACAACTGTCTGTTACCCCAGTTCTAAGGGTTCCAACGCCCTCTTCTGGATTCTCTGGGCACTGCATGCATGTGGTGCACTTACACATATATGCAGATAAAGTACCCATACACACACATCACATCTTTTAACAAGTCTTTGACCTGTCTTGTCATCAGACCCTCTTCCTGCAGGAGGACAGGCAACAACAATAAATGACAAGAAAATGAACATAAGCATTCTGGTACCATTGCATTTTATCTCATCTGTCCAGTGCAGTTTTCTATAAACTGCCCATTCTTTGTCAAACCCAAGCAAAACGAACAAACCAAAACCAGGGCTCCTGGGACTCCCATGCCATATACAACTTTAATTAATTAACTAAATGATATGTATTTCTCTTGTTATGGGGATATCAGCACAAGACACATGTGATAGAGAGGAAAGGTCACGCTCTGTCCCTACAAGGACAAGGGAACTCTCTGGGTCTCTTTCACCAAAGGATTAGCCCCACGGTGACCTAACAATCTCCTGTTATGGTTCCAATGAATAGAGTCACCCACCCCTTGTCCATGTGCCACAGGCTTGACCACCAGGGTGGTGCTGGCCGGACAGTGTAGAACCTTTAGGAGGTGGGGCCTAGCGGGAGGAACTTGCAGGGAATTGTGGGAATTTAGTCTCTTCCTCTCCCTCCTCTATATTCTGACTCACAAGGCCCGTGGTTTGCTCCACCACATTCTCCTGCAGTGAAATTCTGTCTACTAGAGAGGTCCAAAGATTAGGAGACCACTCAGTCTTGGGCATAGACTTCCAGAATCAGAGCCCAAACAATGCTTTTTTTTATCCTCGTAGGTTAACTGCCTCACGTATCTTGTTGCAGTGGTGCAGTGCTGACAAATGCACACCCTAAAAGCGTCCTCTTTCTAACACCAGCACACTGGGCAGGATTTCAATGTGCGGATAGAGTTAGAGGGGCACAAACACCATGGAGGATTTCCGTCTCCAGGGTCTCCAGTGCCTCCCCTGAAGCACAGGGAAACGCCTGGAGATTCCGGTCCCCTGCCCGAACTCAACGGTGAGGCTCTGCTCTTAAAACCGACTTCCATATTCTTAATCTCCTAGATGAGCCTTGTTTAAGCCATTAACACATTTCATGGTGTCTAATACACGGAAGTTAGCGTTTTTATATGGCTCATTGATCTCGGCTCCTTCTCTACAGAGGCTGAAGTTACCAGAACTGTATTAGAGAAGGCGAGAGCACCCTGCAGCTCGGAGGAGCTAAAGGGAGCAGCGTTAAGAGGAGAACTCCAGCGACTTATCTGCCGCAGCTTGCACTACCTGACGTTAGAACATGGCGACATTCACCAGCCCTGGTACATCAACACGTGGGAAGTCAAGGCAGATGGGTGAACAGTTCATTCAAGTTGCACTGTTCCCAAAATTGGGAGCGTTTCTAAGATAGAACCTCATTACGTAGCCCAGTCTGGTCTGGAACTCACTAAGTAACCCAGACTAGCCTCAAACTTGCAGCAATCCTCCTGCCTCTGCCTGCTAAGCGCTGGGATTATAGGCGTGCTCCACTGCACCCAGCTCAAATTATGAATCTTACAGAAAGAGTAAAATAAATAGTCGTGGGACAGTGCCGATAGCAGGCGCACGTCTCTCTTCTGTCTTTATGGCTAGAGTGAGCAGGGCCCACTGGCAGTGTGCCTGCGTGTCTCATCTGTCCCGTGGTGAGACAGCAGACCGGGCTGGACACCCGACGTGTAGTGCCATTAGCACAGCTCCTCCACGGAAGAGGCAGGGGGCCTCCCTTAGCAATACCTGTGTTTGCAGAGGTAGCAGTAAGACCTTCAGAGGAGGGTGAGCTGGGGCTGGGGGCTTTAAATTTTCCAAGGAAGCGACCTAATGAAACTGGAAACAGAGGTGGAGCCCTCCAACAAGAGAGGAAACTGAGGCCACCACAGTCCCTGTGTTAATAATTGTTCAGTAACAAGATACCACGAACTCAATGGCCTAAGCCAGACACATTGCCTCAAAGTTCTGAAAGTGAGGAGTCCGAGATCAGAGTCAAGGTGTGGGCAGGGCTGCTGTCCTCTGAGGCAGGACACAGCAGCTCTGCCTGCCCCAGCCCCGGTGGTTAACCCTGATGTGCATCGGTCCTGGCTGTACAGATGCTCTCCCCAGCCTTCTACCTTTGAATGGCCTCCCTGTGTCTCCTCTGATGCCCCCTTTGCTCATGGCAGCTGTATGCAGTAGCTGCTCAGTAAACACGCATCCCACCCTAACATCTCCTCCTTATCTTGCATGGCCCTGGGATTTGCTGCCGACCCGACCTTGTTATTTAGACCAGGACACTACGCCTGTTGCTCTCAGCTGAGTCTGTGCTTCGTTTAGTTAACAAGGTAAAGGTAAAACATTTCTCAGAGCCTGGGTTTTCAGAAGCCACAGAGGGGTACCAAGCCAACTGACACGCTGCCCTCTTTGAAAAGAAAGCAAGCCAAATGCCATGCCTGGAAGTGATTGACAGGCACAGTATCTCTAGGTCCCACAGTGTGTGAGTCTTTGTGTCTGTCCTCCAGAAATCAGTCACACTGTGCCTGGAACCTTCGTCCTGAGGAGTGGCATTCAGCAGGGACAGATGAGCCAGAGCAGGTGTCGCTCTGCCTGGAGGTGGGAGGGGCTGTCACTCCTCCACCCCAGGTTGTGGCCACGTGAGGCCGCAGCCCACTTCAAAATGACACTCCGGTGAGGCTGGTCCTCCCTCACTGGATCCCTGCCACAGCTCTGGAGCCACAGGCTTTATCGGCCCCGGCAGGGTTCATTCTTCAAGCCAAGGCTAGAAAGATCAGCATGGTTTTCCAAGTGCCTGCTCCTGTGGTTGGCAGAACAGAGGGATAGAAACAACCAGAAAATCAGAGGGCAAACTGGCTGGGATGAGACTGGGGAAGCAAGCATCTGACTCTGCAACTCTAAGGCTGGGGAAGCCTGCTCAGCCCCAGGAACCCAGGCTCGGGTCCCAGGAACCACAGGGTAGCTCACAGCTGTCTGTAATTCCAAGTGCCCTCTTCTGAACTCAAATACGTAAGTTTTTAAGTCCAGGCTGGCCTCAAACACAACTTGTATCCAAGGATGACCCCAAATTTCTGGTCCTCCTGTCTCTCTCCTAAATGCTAGGATTACAGACACCACCACACCTGTTTTATGTGGTGCTGGGGATCAAGCCCAGGGCTTTCTGCATGCCAGGCAAGCACTCTGTCTGCTGGGCTACATATCCAGACCCTTTCCTTTCCTTTCTAGAGAGTAGGTCTCTTAAATCCAGAAATCCTGGTCAGTGCAAAAGCGTAGAGAGCACGCGTTAGAGAAAGACAATCACGGGCCTGGAAGCCCTGATACGAAGCTCCCCATCCCCTGGGGGTGGCTGCAGCAACTCTCTTTTTAACTCTCCTTCTTGATTCTTTCATTGGCTTCTAGAAACTTCTCTGGATGGCAGCATCACCCCATGACACGTTACAAGTCCCACAATTACAGCTGACTTCATATTACATTTCACAGTGGCTGATTGCTGACGACCTAGAAACGTACTTCATTCCTGCAGATCAGCTGCCTCCTGATCACAGTGTGGGGCAGGAGAGAGCAAGCCCATGAGCCGATGGCCGCCAGCTCAGCCAACAGGTCACAACAGCCATGACCTTGTCCTGGGTTCCAGGGTGACTTGAGGGCCACTGTCCACAAACGGTGGAGACTCCTACAGTGGAAGCTTCGAGCTGTATCTGCTCCCAAGAGAGAGATGGAGAGCCAGAGTGGGGGAGGGTTTGAATAACATCGGAGAAAAAGCCTCCCGGAAGCTGAGCTAGAGTGGCCTAGCACCATCTCACAGTGTGGGCATTACTCCGCCCATGGCAGAAAGAACTTACTGTCTAAAGCTCTAGAGCCATGCTTCTCAACCTTCCTAACGCTACGACCCTTTAATTCAGTTCCTCATGCTGTGGTGACCCCCAACCATAAAATCATTTTCGTTGCAACCTCATAACTGTAATTTTGCTACTGTTATGAATCATCATTAAATATCTGATTCGCGGATGGTCTCAGGTGACCCATGTGAAAGGGTCATTCCACCCCCAAAGGGATCACAACCCACAAGTTGAGAACCCCTGCTCTAGAAAATTAAAAAAAATCCTGGCTCTTATAGACCCAGCTGGTGTTGGATTTTCTCACCCTCCCTCCACCCTGCTCTGGGCTTCTTTGTCATCAAAGCCCAGCCACCCTCATCCTCCCAACCCCTGCTATCCACACTTCATCCAGCCTCAGCCTCCAGCTCCACCTCTCCTCCATGGAATAGAGGGGGCATACTAGACACAATGAGTACATGGGTGGGGAGGGGCACTGTCACAGTGTGAAAACCCTGGGAGACATACTAAGCCAGGGCTGCTGGGGGGTGAAGGGGACAGACTGGTGGGATGGGGGACAGATAGACAGAAACGAAACTCAGCCACACCACAGGCTTGTTTATGAATCCATCCGCCATGCAGTGCCTTCCCTGTGCTATATGAGGGAATCAGGCTCAGGGTGGTTAAGAGTTGGGGATTGATCTTGGGGCTGCCTGGAGCCACAGGGGTGTTCTAAAATTGCATCATACTCTACCTCCTACCAGAGGAGATGGACGGAGAGTCATGAGAGCATACAAGAGATCTGCAGGAAGGAAAGAGGAAAAACAGCTGCCAAGGGCTGCAGGGAGAGGGCCGAGAGAGGAGAGAAAAGCATCCAGAGATGTCAACCTCAGTGGCTGACACTCGGAACTTCTAGAGTGATAAAGTCCTTTCTTGATGAGATAGTTCCATCCAACCTAACTTTGGAACAAGTCCAAGAACAGGAAAACAGAGCCAATTAAAGAGGTGCCCCACTACCCAGAATTTCCCCGAGAAACCTCCCTGCCTGTAGCCCACCAACATGGCCTGCAGCCCCCACATGCTCTCGGCCATAGCGGTCAGGAGACGCTGCACCTCTCATCTGCGCGTTCATGGCGACTCTTTGCTGTTGGGCTCCGGGGCCCAAGTCTATTAACCTTCTGATGCTTCTGCAGCTCTGGGAGCAGAAAATGACAGGGACCGCAGTGGAGGGGGAGAAAACACTCTCATGACAGCCAGTACCCCAGAAGTCAAATGCAGAGATGACGACGCAGGGCAGGAGCTGCTCTCCGTCCTCGGCATGGCTGGGAGAGGCAACCTCCTCCCCGTGGCCTTGAGGTGATGGCCACAGCAGATGGCTGGAGCAACGTGACAAACGTGACAACTCTTGTTGTCAGTAGCAATAGCGCATGTAATACACTTGTGTGTGCGCCTGCATATTCACACGCATGCACATGGAAGTCAGGGGTTGACGGCGGTGTTTCCCTCAGCTCTCTCCACTTTTGAGACAAGATTTCTCACTGATCCTACAGTTCTAGTTTCAGCTAGACTGGCTAGACAGTGAACTCCAGAATCTGCCTACCTCCACCTCCTAGCACTGGGATTACAGGAATACATCACTGTGCCCCGTTTTTATATAAATCTGGGGCTCAAAGGAATTCATGCTTGCAGAGCACTTTACTGACAGCCATCTCCTCAGCCCTACATTAATATTTTGCATCTGTGTTTTACATCCATAATTTACATCTGCAGAGGACCTGGCGTTTTCAGTGTGCATCACACACAATTCTCTCCCTTCATCCTGACAAGCTAGTGAAGCAAGCAGGAAAAACCCCATGTAAGCATGAATGCCATCAGCACACAAGCATGGTCCCCTCCTCCCAGGCACAAAGAGAACAGCACTCCCTGCCCCCAGAGGTTGGCTGTGGCCAAGCAACTTAAAATGTGGAAGAATGGGGCTGGAGAGATGGCTCAGCTGTTAAGAGCACTTGCTGCTCCTGAGGAAGATCCAGGTTTGGTTCATAAGTCCAGTTTCAGGGTATCTGATGCCCTTTTCTGGCCTCTGTGGGCACCTGCACTGCATGTGGTGCATATAAATTCATACAGGTACACACATAGATAAATAGATAGTAGATAGATGATAGATAGATAGATAGATAGATAGATACTTTGAAAAATATAAATGAAGCCTTTTCTCAACAAGCCCCATGTCCCCTCCCCTGGTGTGACTTGGCTTCCCAGGGAAGACTCAGAGCAGAATGCACAGTTACCCAGCACTAGGTGTAGCATGAATGGGTGTTCGTCACCACAGCAAACCACAGCCATACTGATAGAAATGATCCCCATCTCAGGATGAATCAATGAAGTCTCACGATTACCCAAGGCCTCCTAGACAGGAACTTGGAGGGGAATCCAAGCCTTGGCTACCTGGGCAGCATGTTGGCACCATCGTAAACCAGAAAGGACTTGCCCGGTCAAGCAGAGCGGGCACTGAATCCAGCGAAGCTCTGCCCGCTGTAGCTTGAAGCCACGAGCGAGTGATTTGGGGACCACATGAAAGTGCCACTTCACAGAGTCAGGGGCGCTGACACTGGGTGACGTATGTGGCACACTTAGCTCTAACCAGGGCTCAGTGAGTGTTTGTCTCTGCTGACCAGGGCTCTATCCAGTCATCTGGTCTGTTTCCAGGGCTTTCCATGCAGCTCAGGGAGTTCAAAGGTGATTCAGGGTCCCCCAGGCTCCAGCCGAGGTGACTTCACTGCCTCCCAGTTAAACAGTGCTTTTATCCCTGCCTGGGCTTGGAATCCAGAAGGCGTCCCCTTTGTGTCCAGCTGGAACATTTTTCATTTCAAACGTATTGTTGTCCTGAACAATGGCATAAAGCAGAGCTTAGTTGGCTCCCAGGAATAGAAGGAGACAGTGAAAAGGCCCCCCAAATACCTCGGCACCTTTGCGTGTCAGTCTCTCTCCGTTCCCCGGGGCTACCTGCTCTCGGTGTCAGCAGGAGAGAGCCTGGTAATTAATTTTTAAATTTGCTATTATCATGCATTTAGGCACCAGGCTGAACTTCCAAGTGATTCTGACCTTTCAAAATGTTACGAGCAATATCAGTTTTTTTCTCCTGTGTGAAGGGCACCGACCCAAAGGCTATGAAAACAGCGGCCTGGGGCGGGCAGCCACCCTTACCCAGTTCCTTTACTTCACCCGCCTTCTATGTAGAAGGAGCCCTCACACGTGTATCTTTCATTTTTCTAGAAATGAGATATCCTTTACTGCCTTCCTCTTCCACACTGTGGTGGAATGTGCACAACATAAAACTAGCCATCTTAGCCACTGTGTGTGCATGTGTGCTGGTGCATGTGCGCAGTGTGCACGTGTGACGGCAGGTGCACGGGAGGCCGCAGGACAACCTCAGGTACCATTCCCCGGGTGTCACCCACCTGTTCACTGAGACAGGCTCTCCCACTCTTGTGGAGCTCAGGCGTTAGGCTAGGCTAGCTGTCCAACCAGCCCCAGGCATCCTCCTGTGAACTTCCGCCCTCCTAGCATGGAGTCACAAGCATGCACCACCATGCCCAGTTTTCCTTTCTCTTTTTCTTCTTTTTTCTTTTTCTTTTTCATTTCCTTCCTCCCTCCCTCCCTTCCTTCCTTCCTTCCTTTCTAGACAACATCTCTATATGTAGTTCTGGCCGCCCTGTATCCTGTTATGTAGACCAGACTGGCCTCCAAATCACAGCTATCCTCCTGCCTCTGCCTCCTGAGTACTCAGATTAAAGACACACAGCCATACCCAGTTATCAGATCCTCATGCAACCATCACCACCACGACCCAGAGAACTTTTCCATCTTATCATGCTAAAACTTTGCAGCTCTGCAGCTAAACCCCCACTCGACTCCCTCTCCCTCTCTCTCTCTCTCTCTCCTTCTCTCTCTCTCTCTCTCTCTTCCCATGATTTGGGGGCTTTAGAACTACACATCAGTAGAATAACACAGAATGCTTGTTTAAATTTTTAGTTTATGTTTGCAGTACCAGCGATTGAACCCACCCGCCCCGCCACCATGTGTATGGGTGTTTTGCCTGTATATGTGTCTGTGCACTGAGTGCAGATGCCCATGTAGGCCAGAAGGGGGCATTAAATCCCCTGGAGCTGGAGTTACAGACAGTTGTGAACCACCTTGTACTGGGTATTGAACCTGGGTCCTCTGGAAAAGCAGTCACTGCTCTTAACCTCTGAGCCATTGCTCCAGCCCAGCTCATCTTTTTCTGACTAAAGTGTCTCACTCTGCATCTGTCCTCAAGGTCAACTTGTCTCTTGTCCAAGTCAGAATTTCCTTCTTCACTAAAATGAATAAAGCTCCCTCACACTTGAACCGTGATGGAACTCTCAGGGTGCCAGCGGCTTCCCACTGGCTTTGTTTAGAAAGTTTTTTCCCACCCATTGTTTTGCTGGATCCCTCAAGGCCCACAGATTTCACGTCTCCTGCCATGACCGTGACTCGCCATGACACCGTGTCATAAACACACATGAACACATGCCTTTCCACAGCGCCAGAATGTACTGAATAACAATGTGCTGTTTGCTGGTGGCAATTTACCAGAATCTGGCTTTCTTCAATGGCCTTGGCTGAGGCAAAAACAGATCTTCCATTACAACCTTAATTACTAATATTAATTCTCAGATCATACATTACACAGAACATAGGTGGATAGATAGATAGATAGATAGATAGATAGATAGATAGATAGATAGATAGATATTACAGAATAGCTGTAGAGGATTAAGTGGCCACAGGAGAGTTCCAGAGGTTTCAGAGCCTGAGAAGCAAAGAAATAAATGGAGATACAGATGGAGTCTCTGTAGAAAGCAGAGTAAGCTAACACACCAAGGGGAGCTGCTGAGGCTGTATGTCAGGCTGCACAGAGTTGAGGTGCAGGAGTGAGGTGAAGTGAAGGGTAGGACTGGGACCAGACAGACAAATGGAAGGATGGGTGGACAGATGGACAAACAGACAAGTGGACAGACGGACAGATGGGTAGGCAAGATCAGGGATACAGCCGAGCTGAATCCCCTGGGACAATCAGGAGTTCTTGCCTGTTGGTCCTTTAATAAAAAGGCCAGGCGATCAGATGCCGGAGGGATCTGTCATCTCAGTGTTGGTTGTCCTCCAAAGGGACATGAAATGGAATTACACTCTTTCCCTGAATGTTCTGTACCTTTCTGGTTTCCCTGATATGGTTTCAATATGTGTCCCTACACTCCCAATACTCCTGGACAAGTTTGTACTGTGGCCCTCTTTCTGGTTCCGGGAAGAAGCCATGTGTCATTCTGTGCCATGTTCTGGATAGGCAGTGCCGTTCATATGTCCACCTGAGAGTCATCCTCCATCTTCAAGACAGAGTCAAAAGCTGCTTGTAGAATGGAATCTGTCAGGACAAGGTACAGCCCGAGAATCACGGTTTTACCCCATGTGGAATAAGTTAGAGTAGGCCACGCCCTGATCTCAGCAGCCGCCAAGCCTCTGAGGATCTTCTCCAGAGCCCACTGTGCATGGCACCCTGGCCTCATCCATGACCTCTGTACCGAGTAAAACTGGCTCCACTGTGACCAGGGGTCGACTTCACTCTATTTAACTCCCCACCTGCACCTTCACCAGAGGCTCCCGGGGAGGCCTGCTTAGCTCAGAGCACTATGTACCCTCTTAGAGACCTCTGGAAGAGAACAAGAGAAAGCCCCATCCCAGTCTCCAACCTCCAGAAAACCCAGTCACCTCCTTCCCCTCTTCCTTATAGCACGGATGACCATCAAGGGGACACAGCAGACAGAAGCCTCCAAATTTGCATTAAAGCCACCTGTGATGAACCTTGACACAGGCTGGACCGTCATCATCTCATTGAGAACAGTCAATGGGAGGAGGGGCAGGCACCTACTGGGACCAGAGACAAGTGTTTCCCTCCCTCTTAATCTGGTTAGTCTCACAAGAATGGTGTGAGGGAAAGTTCACACTTTCTTTCCCTTGCAGAAGTCAGGAGTGTATGGGATGCAGAGGCAGGATAGAGGAAAACACGAGACTGGGTAGAAGCCCTGCTTCAGGGTATAGGCTCCTGACAAGGGCCAGGCTTAGGGGTCTTCCTGCTGCTCCCTTCACAGTGGGCTTGAGGACCCCTCCTAAGACTCAACCTCCATGCTCCATTCTGGGTGTCTGTCAGGAAGGAAGATGGTGGTGGCAGTCTCAAGCTGTGTGAGTTCACCACTGGAGCCCAGTGGTCACTGATGACGCCAAGGGGAAGAAGACCTGACCATGACCTTGATGGCAGACTAGAGAAAGGTCCACCCTGTTACCATACAGATGGATCCCAGTAGCCATGTATGGGAGAACAAGAGACATGTCTTCCCAACATGGAAGGTGGCACACCCAGGAAGGCTGGTCTTCAGGGACAAGCTCTCCAGGCAGGAAGGCAGGGAGACAGACCAAGCAGAGGGATAGTTGCGCATGGCCGGACAGGATATTCTCAGGGAAAGGCCAGCTGGCAAATAGCAGGAGATGCTCTAGAAAGCAGGCAGGGGCCACCATCTGAAAGACCCTGGAGGACAACACGTTCAGGAGTCTAAGCTTGGGCTTGCAAGCTGCAACGAACACAGAGAGACTTTAAGTGATGAGTCAGGGGTATCAATCCCTGCTGGGCTGCCACGAGGGAAAGGAGACTGTGAAGCCAGGGGCAGCGGCTGGAAACCGTGGGGACACTAAACTTGATTGACAGGGCCGGAGAGGAAGATTGGCAGGAAGTACTTTGGGGAGCAGATGTGTCCCTCACTCTCTAGGCCCTCAGAATAGAGGATTTGTCACCAGCCACCACATACCTGGGTGGAGGAGACATCATACACACCATCAGTTGGAGGTTGGCTTCTTGCTACCCATGGCAGCTGTGGTGGGGGCACAGAGTGAGGTGGGCTCTTGAATAAAGTTGAAATGCTTGGCTGGTCTGGTCCAGTCCACTGAGCGAGCCCTGGGGAGGTCTTTAAAGTACCTGGAGCCATTGTCTCCATGCCATCGATACAGGCTCTTGCCTCTAGTGCTGAACAAGTCCTTTCTGAGTATTCTACTTTGAAGGGACGTCCAAGCCTACCTCCTCTTGCTAGCTGTGTGATCTTAAGCAAGCTCTTGAGCCCTCTAAGCATTGATTTCTACAAGAAAATTGCTTTCTTCAAAGACAGTAAGATCCAGATCTTCCTAAGTAGGGGGGAGAGAGCAAGGAAGTACCACATTCTTCCAGGGAGGAGGCAGCACTTCTACATAGTTCACCTTGAAGATGGCCCCCTCAAGCCTGTTGCCATAGCCACACTGTTCTGAGAGGTACATGTTCCCCTTTTAATGCTCTGTCAAGAGCTGGACAAATGCCAGTTATCCCAAAGCCTGGGCTAAGTACCAAGAGGAAAGTAAATATAGACATAAAGTATGATATACAAGACATCTCAGGGCACACCATACAGCCCACCCTCTGCACCAAGAGGCCCTGTTCCAGTTGTACATGTTCCTAAGAAAACAAGAGACTCAATTGCATTTTGGAGCAAGTTCATATGGACTCTGGATCCTCATGGTGTGTGTGGGTGCAGTGGCAGCCATGCTGGGGTAGTTTACACCTTGGTGACTAGCTAGTACTGCAAATCAGGGCTGCGTTTTTTTGTCCAGTAAGCTGGTGGCTAAATGAGTTGTGCTGGTTAGTTTTTATTGACAAGACACAAGCTAGAGTCACTGGGAAGAAGGCATCTCAACTGAAAAATTGCTTTGATCAGATTGTCTGGTGTCCGTGTCTGTGAGAGATTGATGATTGATGTGGGAGGGCCCAGTCCACTGTGGGCAGTACCACTCCTTAGGCAGGTGGGCTGTATAAGAAAGCTAGCTGAGCATGAGCCAGGAAGCAGCCTTCCTCTGTGGTTTCTGCTTTAGTTCCTGTGCAAGTTCCTACCATGACTTTCCCCTGTGATGGACTATGACCTGGAAATGAAAGCCAAATAAACTCTTTTTCCCTCTAAGTTGCTTTGGAACCGAGTGTTTTATCACAGGGACCAAAAGCAAACAAGAACACCAGCACACCGCTGGCTAATTGCACAGCCCTTCCCTGCAACATGAGGACTCTTCCTCTAGGAAAAGAGAAACGAGTTCAAGGGAAAACAATCCATAGATCTGTCCAAAGGCAAGTGCAAAGCTGTTCAGAGCAGCCGGGCCCATCACAAGCCAAGTGCCCACTCACATTTCGAGCTACCAAGCAAGCCCAGGCATTTAGGGAGGACATGGAAGTGCCAGGTCAGTGTCTACTGAAGCACGGCAGGGCAGTGAGCAGGCACGAGGCCAGCGCCTCCTGTGCCATGTGGGACTCTTGGTTGTAAGTACAGACCGACTTTATATAAGTCAGTAGCGCAGGCTCAGGGAAGAGCATCAGAGGACACACCAGAGCTTCCAGCACAGCCCTGCACTCCCCATGCCAAGGAGCAGTGCCCTGGCCCTGCCCTCAGGGATTTGCTGGCCCTCTGGGGACTTGCTTTCAATGAGCCTTGGTCCCCAAAGTTCACATCACAACAACTTCTATACCAGGAGCTGACCTGGAAACCAATATGGCCACCGTTGGAAAAAAGAACAGGACAAGGGGCTCTGACCCTCAGTCTTGCTCCCACATCCAAGTCCAAGTGTGCACTGTGTCCCAGCAGCAAAGAGAACAAGGAAAGCCTGCCAATACTCATGGAATAGTGGGCCATCTTCCCCAGCTACAGAAAGGGCTTTGGGTAGCCCAAATGAGTAAGTGTTCACACATCCTGCTGCCAATGCAAATCACAGCTTTTGCTCCAAAGATAACAAAAGGTCATTTACTCTACACTGAGTATGGGTGACTAGTCTGGATACACAAGTTCAGTTTACCCTAAATAACATGCTGTTGGGGAAGAGGTTGCATGAACTTTTATAGTCACAGACTACATAGATGATATAGATTAGTCACAGACTGATCGAGTAATGAAGCAAGGGATTTTCCAAATACATTGCTGTGAGCGTCAGGCGGGTGGGTTATAACCCAGAGGGGAAGCCTCTGGTTTCACACACTACCTGACGGCACTCTTCACTCTAAGTAGCCCAAGTTAGTTTTGTTTCTCCATCAGCAGCACTTCGTCTCCCACAATCAGGACATTCTGGTCAGTCCACCAGTCTTCTGGATCTCCAACGTTCATGTGGCTTTTTCAGGAAACTTGAGTTACGACACCATGCGAGGCCTTCAAGCCTAGTGGGGGACAGAGCTGAGGTACCATCGAGCTTAAAATAGTAAGGATCTTGCCTTCTGCTCACTTTGGGAGCAGGATCTGGGGCCTAAAACATCTGACTTGATTGCCCAGTGAGGACACCCGTTTGAGAAGCTGACCCTGCCTATTCAACCCCAACGTGCTACTTCAACCTCTGGGAGAATAACTGATTCCAGGTCAACCCATGCTTCACATTGCATTCATTCATACTTGTGTCTCGGAAATCCCAGGGAAGGGATGCTGGATGATGGAGGGACACAGTGTCCCAAAGGCATGATATCAAGACCAGAAGGGAGACGGGAGGTAGAGTTGGCAGTCTTCTCCAGTGTGTGGCCTTCGGTGTTCAGCCCTTGACAGGGTTCAAGAGGACAGAAATGAGGACAGTGAGGACCAGAATGTTAGTGCTGTCAGCCAGAAATCCAAAGGTGAGGAACAGGCAGGTATCCGTCCTGCTTTTGGACCTGAAGAAGTCACAGAACCAGCACAAAAGCAGATACTCACAGGAGACTCATGGAATGCTCAACATAAGCAAGGTGCTTTAACTGTGTTGTTTCCTTGGAGTTAGCTGTTCTGGCCATGTTTGATAGATGAGGAAACAGGTTCCAAAGGAAGAAGAATCTTTCCTCAAACTCACATAGCTATGAGGATCCAGGCTCAGGCTCCTCAAGATCACACAGCTATGAGGATGAAGGCTAAGAATCTGAAACTATTCCCACTACCTACCAATTGGGACTCTCTGAGGAAGGCATGCAGGGTTTGCAGTGACTTTCTGGAGAGGCACTGGATGGGCAGTAAGCATTGGGAGAACAAGGCAGGGAGTGTAGAGAGCTGGTGTGGCAGGAGCACACAAACACACACACACACATACACACACACACACACACACACACACACACACACACACACACGGTATCCCAGGATACACCCTTGTCTGGATCAGATCTGGGAGACAGGAGAAAGAAATCAAAACCTGGGTTAAGTTTGAGACGTGGCAGAGTGATGGAGGCCTAAGCCACGCCATGCATCTGGCTACTCATGAGCTACGGCTTGAATTGCAAGGCCAGCAGCTTCCAGCCCAGGCCATGACTACAGTGACCTCAGTCGCTCAGATCCTCATCTGTACCCGGGGGATAATGACTTTGAGGGTGCCAGGTGTAAACAAATGTGCGAAATGGCAGGCTGAGCTCTAGGGTGTATGATATCACAACAGCTGCCGTAGAAATAGTCACTGACCCTGTTAAATTCAACCACGCCCCAGAAACCAGATGGACATCAAATGTTCTACTTGTGGCTCTTGAGAATTTGGGAGGGCACATGAGCAATGAGGCGGGAGCCCTGTCCCCTGGTGTCTGTACAGGAAACCCCCGAGGGTCTGAAGAATGGTGTGTTCTTCTCTGTCACTTTTATTAAAAATAACAAATTCATGAGGCTGGGGAGACTGCTCGGTGGTTAGGAATGCTGGAGGCTCCTCCGGCACCCACAAGCACTAACTGCAGTCTGTAACCTCAGTTCCAGGAGACCTCGCTCCCTTTCGGGGCCTCCACAGAGAACCAGGAATGCATGTGAAATACGTACATACAGGCAGGCATACACATAATGCATAAATATAAATTCATATGCATAAGATTAAAATAAATAAATCTTCTTTCCTAAATCACAAATTTACAAGATTCTTCAAAATAAATTCTGATCTGTCTGCGTGTGCTCTGGTCACAGTGCCCAGCAAATGCCCAGTTGGCGAGGACAGACTTCTGCCTCCAGATCCACTCTTCCCAGGCTCACCGCCGTGCTCTGGGCAAGAACGGCCAAGGACATGGCGGGTGATCCCCCCCCCCGTTATTATCTTTCCATTATCTCTCTCTAGTGTCTACATTGGTGCAGGTGCTTCTGGTGCAAGGCCCTGGCATGGCCCCCCATGCCCTGACTTACTGCTCACGCTCCCGAGTCTCTCCTGTGCCCACACACTGGTGACAGACATCCTGCCACCTACCGGCTGTTCCTTCCTGGTCATTTATAGAGCTGACTCTTGTCTCCATGGGTACCGGCCTGGCCTGGTCTAGACCAAGGCCACCCAGCCTCTGTGTTTGAGGGGAATTGTTCTAAGATCCCCTGTATTATCAGCAAGCACCCTGTTCTTTCCTGCCAGAAAGATGGTGGATAAACAGGGTTTGTTGTTTTCCATTTAACAATGGCTTTTTAAACCAAGGTAAAGATAAAAGGATCAAAGCCAATGGGTTTACACTGTCAGTTTCCTTTTCTCAGCCCCAACTCTTTCAACAGCCGAAGCAGACACATCAACTCTGTGTATCCAAAGTCTCACCATCCTCTGTCCTCCCTCTCCCCTTCCCCTCCCTCCTTTCTCCCTCCTTCCTTCCTTTCTTTCATTGCCACACCTGGATTGCACATACCATTTTCATTTAAGGATGGTACGGATGCCCCTTGCAGCTCTTTCCCTATCGGGCCCCACAGACAGAGTCTGTCCTCTTCGGTGTCTTCCTGGAATTCCAGGGTGATCAGGAGCTATATCTCATCACCAGTTTCCCATCTTGATGGAAGCTTGGGTTGCCTCCGTACTGCAGTAAGCAACTTTGTATGTCATCCAATAAGTTCGTGGGAATGCAATTGCTAGGTCAAAGGTCACAGGCCTCCCTGGACACCACCTACTGACTCAGCTCCACAACCTGCCGAGTGTCCTGCCGTTCCCATCCACCACCACCCCTTCCCATAAGCTTCAGGGCAGGCCTCAGCCAACCCCACTCAGGCTTCAACAGCTACTCTTCCACTCTCTCTTTCTTTCTCCCTTTCTGTCCTCTGGTCCAGACCCTGGCCAAGTGCTTAGCATTCACGTAAGGCCACACCCAGCCTTCAGAGCCTTCAGAGCCTTCAGCACAGACCTGGATCCTCTTCCTCCATGAAATCTCCGGAGCTCCATATGCAGGCCTCCAATCACCCCTCTAAGGCCTACAAAGCACTCAACAACTAATCTGCACATTCCCCCTGGGTAGTAGAGACACCCAGAGGGGACTTCCAAAGAGATCTGTTCTATGCCAAGACACTGCGTCCTTCCTCCATTCCAGACACCGCCTGGTCCACCCCTGATGGAAGCAGAGCTGTTCCGATTCCAGTCCTGGGCATTGGGAAAGGCTGAGACTTCAGGAGGAGGATGCTGGGCTTGGGATCTGCGGGGGGGGGGGCGAAGTACGGGGGGTGGGGAGAGGTAAAGACGGCCCAGGGTCACACACCAGAAAAGGCTGTGGAGCAGAAATAACAGCCTTGGCAGGGAAGCTAGCCCATAGAGACAGACAGTCATGGAGAGGAGTGAACACTACAAGCAAAAGTCCTAGAGAAAGGTCCATGCACTGCCCTCCCTCCCTGAGAGCCCCCCAAACCCTCTCAACAAGCTGTTTTGTTTATTCTTGCTCCTTCTGACCCTCACCCCTGCATAAGGCCCCTCCCACTCTGTTCAGAGCACCCACTCCCCTCCTCCCTTCCCGGTGCGACTGAGGCCCTCATCAGTACCAGGCAAGAGCTGGGTATGTCACGTGGTCCTCCCCAGGCACATGAAGAAGTGGCCCAGCAACCCTCTTCACAGTGGAGCCGCTCCCACCATCCACTGACAGGAATACTACATGACTTTAATTTCTAGAAAGTTCTCAAAGGCACAGCCCAAGTCCCTGCTGTGGCCTTCAGTCCTGTGTCTTAGACAAGCATGATGACGCATGTCTGTAATCTCAGTTCTCGGAAGACAGAGGTGCGGGTCAGGGAAAGGATGGGGGTGTGCAAATGAGGCTAGTCTGGGCTATAGCCTTGAGTTACAAAATCTCAAAAAACTCAGGAGGGAAATCTCTCGAATGCCTGTTTCCCAGGCAGCCAAGAGGGTGGGTCTCCACGGAAACATTACTGAGAAAAAGAAGGCACTGGAAACCTGTGAACCGGGAAGCTGCGCAGGTTGCTCCACCCAGCAGGCTCTGTGTGAGCTGCGCTGGCAGTCCAGATCTGTAAAACCGCTTGACTATGGGCCCCTTTGCTGTCACTTGAGCTGTCTGCTAGGCCCTGGAGGCCATGGGTAATGAGGAGACGCCGATTGGAGCAGCACAACTTTAATGTCCTTATGAGGCTCCTGCAGCAGGGGACAAGAACACAGAGTCTGACTGAGCGCACCATAGCTGAGGCTTACGTAAGTTAGACAGTAGGAAGGTTTCCTCCCACAGTGACACCGCACAGCCTGTCGGGCTCCCTGCTCCACCCTGTCATCATGATGAGCAGGGGCACAGTCAGGGAGGAGGAGCCTTCGATGACACTTATCCTCAAACTGACAGGGCCATCTGCATCCCCGTCTTGTCCTCATGGACTCCTAGAATGTGGGGTTCATTTGCCCAGTCACTTGAGAGCTTTCCAGATGGATGCCACCCTGGCACCTTGAGGTCTTCCTCCAACCTCCCTGCTGAAGCAATATGATGAAACTAAAATGATGTCATTCTCTTGGGGGTGAATAGGGACTCTGAGCTCCATGGCCTCCCACAGATATGATCCATGGATGGCAACAGTACCCAGCAGGATGCGGGGCAAAGACCACTGGCTGGGCAACATTGCACACAGACCTTTTTGCCCTTTAGTAGAAAACTCATGGTGTGTGTAGGGGGGGGGAGTCCCTTCATTCCCCAAGCCAGGGCAACTGGTCCCCAAGAAGCAAGTCCCAAGAGCTGAGGAGCCCAATGGCTGAGAAGCTCCCCAACACAGTTGACTGGCATGCCAGTCAGTTTGCTTGGGGACAGATGTTTCACTGTTTGGAGTGTTCCATCCAGGTAGAACTGGGGTATAGCCTGCAACTGGGGCCCCAAGAGAGATAGTCAATGGAGCTTATAGGCTGGAATTTGGAGGAGAGCTAGAATTCTACAGACAGGTCCCAAATCGTCAAATAGGTGGTGAATTAAAGTAGTGTGGTGTGGGGGACACTTTGTAGCTCAAGGGGGGCTTCCTGGATGAGCAAACACTACAGATGTATCTTTAAAAAGCCAATAGCAGGGCTGGGAAGTAGCTGAGTTGCTAGAGTTCTTGTCTGATGCACCTGAAGTTTTAGGGCCCAACACTAAATACACCAGGCACAAACATGCATGCCTGTAACCCCAGTGCTCTGAACGTGGGGACAGGCAGATCAGAGGCTACAGAGAGAGTTCAAGGCCAGCCTGGGTTACATGAGACCTCTAAATAAATAAATAAAAATAAAACTAGCAGGAGTTTGTTTTTTTGTTTTTTGTTTGGTTGTTGTTGTGTTTATCTGTTTGTTTTTGTTTTGTTGGGTTTGTTGTTGTTGTTTGGCAAAGCCCAGAGAACAGAGAGGTAGAGCATTTAGGCTCCCTAAATGAAGGGACAGAGAGGACACCCTGACAAGTCTGGAAGAGTGAGCAGAGGGTCGAGATGTGAAGCACTTTCTGATGCCACCAGGATCTGCCAAAGGTAAGAGACAGGTGGAGTGGGTCCTTTGTGCTCACTCTAGATCCTGGGGGCACAGACTGGGATCAGACACTTTATACTCAGTCAGCGAGCCACAGGCTATGAGGCCAAGAAGTTCTCAGAGCACAAGGTCCAGATTCCTTTGGCTCAGGGCCTGAGCACAGACAGCTCAGGCCAGGGCTGACCTGGTCCCAGATCCCCGGGAGACATCAGCCTGTTGGTGTGGCGCTGAAGAAGCAAAGCCAATCAAGAGAATAAGGCCTGAGAAGGCTGCATGCTGAAACCATTAAGCAGAGCCCAGAGGAGGGAGAGGCCCCCCTGGGGCTACTAAACCAGTCATTACTTTAAGGAGTAGAACCTTCCCTAATGATAGCCATGGGCTGCCTCCAGAGGATTCTCAAAGGCTGGGTGCTGCCTCTCAGCTCCAGATAAGAGAACTGCCATTAGCATATTACAGCCTCCACCCTGGGACTCTGCTTTTATGTTCTGAAGACAGAAGATAAATGGCCCTGATCACTTTTATGTCTCCAGTGTCACCTCAGAGGTTTCACATGAAGGATCTGAGTGGAGGGGTGTGTGTGTGTGTGTGTGTGTGTGTGTGTGTGTGTGTGTCTGTGTTTGTGTGTGTGTGTGTGTGTGTGTGTGTGTGTGTGTGTGTCTGTGTGTGTCTGTGTTTGTGTGTGTGTGTGTGTGTGTGTGTCTGCGTTGTTCATTAGGTGCACCAAATCTTTCTCCACAAAAAAGATGCACCTGAGTTGAGAAATGCCTTTGCCCACCTTGGGACTGGTTGACTCACACAGGCCTTCCTATCCCATCTCTATGGGACCTACGTGAAAACCTTGACCTTTAATCCCAATTAAAGATGGGGGGCTGTGATGGGGTACTGGCTCAGTGGCTAAAGTGCTTGCCAGGTAAGCATGATCCTCGGCACCTACACAAAAGCCAGACATCGTAGCATGCTCCTGAGCTCTGAGTGACAAGTGGAGAGAGGGCGATCCTAAGGCCTCAGCGGCTCAGCTCTGGGTTCAGTGAGAGACCCTGTCACAAAAAATTAAGGTGGAGAGTGATAGCGGAAGACAGTCACCGTCCACCTCTGGTCTCTACACAAGCACACGTGGACATGAGCACACACACACACACACACACACATTGCAACGGATGTGAGCCAGGCTGGGCTGGGCAGCCCTGTTTCCGCCCCATAGCATCCCACAGGGAAGCAGGTGCCATGGATCAATCAGCAGCTTGGCCAGACAACTGGTCTTAAGGAAGTTGGCCTCTGTCACCAAGTGCCCACGCAGGGCAGGAGGCACTGGGCGTCAGGAAGAGCCTGACCAGCTCACATTGAGTTCCCCTGGGACTGCTGTACAGGCTGGATGCTGATGGCCATTCAGCAGCCAGGACACAGAGGTCCCAAAAAAAGGCCATTAACCAGCCGAAGGGTTGCAGCCGCAAGTGCAGACCCTAGCACCTCCAAACAGCACACCCCTTCCCATGCTGTCTGAGAGGCTGGAGAATCAAATTGCATGCTGGAACGGCCTACAGATCTTTAGTAGATAAGGCTGATGGGAGAATTAAAAGCCACCCATCCTGGGCAGAACCTCTTTGGGTTGGAAACTGGATGTATTTGGGGACCTCTGTGAAGGTCAGAGCTGGAGCTGCAGCTCCCCAGACAACTTAATCAGGACTCAATCCATTTTCTTCATTATGGGCTAGACTCCTAGTTCATCTTTCAAACTAATGAGAAATCTTGTTTGGGCGTGTTGGACTGCTTCTGCCTTCTCCTGGTCTTATTATTAGTATTATTACTTCCCCCGTGTGCTGAGCAGCACCCACAGCTCTTCAGAGCTCTGGGGAGCCAGAAGGTCACCCTGAGAAGCAGGGTGAGGCCCTTTGGTGGGGTTTTGGGGACTGGTGCAGAGGCAGCAGTTGCACTTTGGCTGTCCACACGCATCCTGCATGTCAAGCACCGCCGTCCAGAAGGGATCAAAAGCTTACAAATGAGTTGTTGGTGCTCTGGCTGCTGTTTCCTGTCATCCAAGAAGGAACCAAGTATAGACCAAAGCTGAGGCAACTGAGGCACCTTAGTGTGGGAACAGGCCCTTGGGGGCTGGCTGGGGGACACTGTCGTCTTGCAGGGCTGGGTTTCCCATGAGGAGCGTAGCATCCCTGGTTTGTAGCCCAGTGGCCTCAGCAGGACTTGGGGAAAAAGTAGGCAATGGGCATGCTAGTCCTCAGAAAGCAAGAGGCGCGTGTGACCCATCGCCTAAGGGCACTGGCTGTCTGGACCCCCATCCATGTGGGCAGAAATCCCTAGAAGAGGGCTCTCCTGCTCTCAGATCAGACTGGGAAGAGTGAAGCAATTCACACAAGTCTTACGACTAACCACAGAGCAGGTGATCAAGTCACGTCTGCCTTTCTCCTGGTGAGGTCTGTACCCCCAAGGTTTAGGGAGCAGCAGAAGGAGATGAATGGGAGAATGAGCCCTGGAGTCAGACCCGCCAGGGCTCAAGCCCACACAGCAGCCACATCGTTTGCTGCGGACAAGCCCCCTTTCCCTGCTGTGAGGGCTCACTTCTGTCTTCCAAGGCATCCCACACCCAGGTAAACACTCAGTCAGCATGGGCTGCAGAGCTAGGCATGTGTGAAGGGGCATACCCTCAGCCCACACTTCCCAGGATCCCAAATCTCCAGGGAAGATACCTCCTTCAACAAGCACAGCCCACGCCCACCAGTTGGGCATTGAATCAGAACTGAGTCACGGCCATTTCCTCCAGACAGGAACTCGCCTTGGCATGCATGGCCCCATTACTCAGAGGATGGATGGGGCCCTGTGGGGTGTGTGCGGCGAGGTGGGGAGGGGGGAAAGGAGAACCTGAGCCCAAGGAAGGTGCAAGTGAAGTGCTGAGCTGTCTGGCCATTAGTTGGAGAAAGTTCAGCTACCTATTCCTGGTGGCTGCAGTAGGTTCCAAGAAGCACCCTGCTCCTCCAAGAACGATCTCAGCTCCAGAATGTATCTCAGTATCTCACCAGACACAGCAAAGTGGCAAGGCAAGCTCTCCTGACCCTCTTGTGCTTTCCCCATCAGGTGCTCACCAAGCAGGAAGCAGGTCCCCTGTCCTCAGAGCGCTGCCAAGCAGAACGCTGAGCTCTGGGATGGGCCTGCATGGTGTCTGCTTTCCTTCACCTTTAACATCCGCCTCAGCTGGAGGTGGTCTCTGACATGGGTGCCCAGATTAAGAACAATCACCCTGACACCCAAGCCACACTGGCAGCTTCCCTCCGCCCGTGACTGTCACTCTTGCAAGCCATCATAACTTCCTCCCACAGACAGCTGGGGGTGTTCCCATCTGATGGGGCTGCAGGCTGGGCCTGGCCCATTCCAGGATTCGGAGACCCAGAGAGAAGAGGGTAGCTGCAGGTCCGGTTGAGGCTGCAGATTAATGCTGCCTCTCATGCCCAGTCCATCAGCATCTATGATCCAAGAAAGCAGCCCCCACTCCTACTGCTGGAGCTGTCTCCATCCCTCGCAGGCTTCGTAGCCAAGATATCTTCCTGATATTCAGCTCTGTTTCAAACCATTACTCCTCATTACTCCGCTGAGCACTCTCACCAAGAGTCTCCCTCCTCTGCTTCCATGCCCTTCAAAGGACTACAACAAGACTCATTTCTTGGCTAAGGGACAGGCCATCCGTCTTCTTAATCTGCCCTCATAAATCAACCACCTGAGCACCTAGGCTGCCCACCTCTGCTGCCCCAGAGCTCTCAAATCCTCTGGGCATCTCTAAGGGAAGCCCCCAGGCCCTGGCTCTTTGTAGAGGGGCAGTCATGTCCCCAGATCACCCAGCAAGCCTCTCTACCAGAGCCTGCCTCACATGATGGGGTGGAGGGCTTGGCAGATGCCTCTACAGGAGGCTTGCCAGCAGCCGCAGCAGCTGCCTCTGCTGTCAGCGGGGCCTTCTCCTGGAACGGGATGTCTTAAGCTTGTTGGGATCAATTGCCTGTGGTGTTCTGATTAAGGCCTCTGCCAGGTGGCTGATGGCTTTGACAGAGGAAAAGAAGGACTTTGCTGGGACCCTGAACAGATCCAAGGGACATGGCTTTGGGGTGGAAAGTGGAGGGGGAAGAGGTGGTGTCTGAAGGGCATGGGAGGAGCTCAAAGATGCTTCACTGGCCCATGACCTGATCTTTAGGAAAAACTCAAAGCAAAGGCCGTAGGACCATCCTGAGTCAGCACCAGGTTTGGCATTCACTGGGCAACTGAAGAAGAGGAGAAGGGATGAGAGGGGTAACTAGTAAAGAGGAAAAAGATGTGTGTGTGTGTACGTGCATGTGTACACGTGTGTATGAGTGATTTCTTTGTAGATGTGTGTGTGTGTGTGTGGGCATGTCACATGCATGTGTTCGTGTGTGTGTGTGTGTGTGTGTGATTTCTTTGTAGATGGGGAGGCCCAGAGGAATCTTTAACTTTTATCTCCAAACAAAGTCTCTTTAAGGTTCATAATACAAGAGTTGAGGGCATGACTTAGTCAAGTGTTTGCCACACAAGCAGGAGGACCTTTCTTCAGCTCCCCAGCACCCCAAGCAGAATTCCAGGTGTGGGTGATGCATCCCTGTATCACCAACACTGGGGAGGCAGTGACAGGAAGATTCCTGAGCTTGTGGGCCAGCTCTTGTTATATTGATGGGCTCCAGGTTCATTGAGAGACCCTGTCTCAAAAAGTAAGGTGGAAGGTTGGACACGGTAACACACACCTTTTAAACCCACCATGTGGAGGCAGAGGCAGATGGATCTCTGAGTTCAAGACCAGCCAAAGCTGTGCATTGAGGTCCTGTCTCAAAGAAGAGGAGGAAGAGGAGGAAGAGGAGGAGGAAAAGGAGGAAGAGGAGGAAGAGGAGGAAGAGGAGGAGGAAGAGGAGGAAGAGGAGGAAGAGGAGGAAGAGGAGGAAAGGTAGAAAGAGATTGGGGATATACACAAGATGTCAGCTTCTGGCCTCCACATGTGACATGTACACGAACACACACACACATGTTAGTAAATGCAATTTTAAAAAACAAAAGCAGGGATGCTGCTCTCGTACAATGATGTCATGGGCATTGAGAGGTCAAATCGTGGTTCCCGCCCACTTCTGGCTCTTAGAAATATCTTTTACTTCTTTGCAAATTTAGCCCCCCACTGAATAAAGAAATTTCTGGCACCTCACCTGCCTCCCATACCTTTCTTTATTTGGAGCACCCAATAGGATTGCACTCCCAGCTTCCCTTGCAGCTAAGCATGGCCACTGTAGTATAAGTGGTGGGTGTTATTTCCAAATTTTCCCCACAAAAGCTTCCCACCCAGAGTTTTCCATGCTGGGCCACTGATCCAGGCTTAGAGGAGAGCCACCCACCATACTGGACATCACTGGAGCAGGAATAACTGCTGGTGTACCTGACATAGCAGCTAGCACACCTTAGCTAACACTCAGTCCAATATGCTGCCAGACTTCACTCCCCTCACTGCAGTGGGCCTATGGATTAGTACCGTACACAAAATCGTCACAAGGCTTAGAGATCCACAGGCAGGACCTGGTCACAGAGCCTGAGGGACTCACCCCACTGCTGCTGCAAATGGGGAATTGAGCTGAGAAAAGCTTCCATAGCATCTTAGAACCCTACCTGAAGGCCTATGTTGGCTCACAGAGTTTTCCGCTTTCCAGGTAGTTCAGGACACAGGTGACCTGAGACAAAGGGGTGATGGCTGTTGTGGGTCTGAGAATAGAGGTGTCCCTCAGAAGATGGTCCTTTCAAGCTAGGCGAAGGGCTGTGGAAGAGCACTAGGGACAGAAAGCCAGGCAGGGTCCTGCTTAGGCTGGAGCAGCTGGGACCCTTGAGGGTAGGCTGGCTGCTCCTGGGAATGGTGTGTGCGTGCTCTGGAGATGGGCTTGGGGCCTGGAGCTGGCAGGCTTGATCTATGCTAGAAAAACCTCAATCCACAGTCTTGAATGACAGCTTGCCTGGCAGTGGTCAGAGCCTTCTGTGCAAACATGTCAAGAGACTATCAATCCCTTGATCACCGTGGAGATGTGGACTGCCTTCCTGCTGCTGGTGACATTCCTGAGCGGTGACTGCTGTGACAGGCAGGCAGGAGGAGATCCAGCTAGGACCGACACTCACACCCTCCGTTGCTCTTCTCGGGAGCCTCCTGGGAGTGTTGAAGCCTCCGGCTGAAGAGACTCACATGTGCTGAATGGACTGCATCCAGCAAGGCTGGCGTTGGAGTCTGGGCCAAGCTGGGCCATTGGTTCCACGGCAGCGTGAGCGGGACACTGGCCCGACTGGTCAAACACAAATCTAGGTATTTCCAGGCGGTGTTTGTAGATGCATCATCTCCAGTGAGTTTCCTAGAGGCAGGGGCCTTTGGTGGGTGACATGAATAACCTCATCCCATCATTTAAGTGGGGGTTCTGCCTGAGACTGTGACAGGGCAGTTCCAGCCTGCCCTGCCCTGCCCTGCCCTGCCCTGCCCTGCCCCTTGGTTTTTGGAGTTGTCATCCCCACAATCACACCAGTCAATCCCACATCAATATTTAAAAGAATGTCGACTAATAACGAGGATCAATTCTGACAAAAGCAGCATTTAGGGCAGTGGTTCTCAACCTGTGGGTCACAACTCCTGCAGGTGGGGGTCTAATGACCCTTTCACAGGGCTCACCGAAGACTATCTGCTCATCAGATGTTTACATTACAATTCATAACAGTATCAAAATAAAAGTTATGAGGTAGTAATGAAATTAATGTTGTGGTTGGGGCTCCCTACAACATGAGGAACCGCATTAAAGGGTCCAGCGTTAGGAAGGTTGGGGACCGCTGTCTTAGCGTGACTGCAGGGCTTCCTCCTTTGCTCTCTGGCTTGTGTGGGTGCTGCCATGCTACAGTGGCGTCGAGCGCTGGGGACTCACCTCCGAAGTTTTCTCCTCTACAAAGCTGGGAGCTCCCAGAGAGGTTTGTTTCTGTGCCCTGGAGGACAGCAATGGGCTGAGCCAGGTGAGAGCCACACATGGAATTTGGATGGGTGGATGAATCCGAGAAAGGAGGAAGGACAGACAGGAACAAGGGGGTGTGGCTGCCTGGCTGAGGAAGCGTTGGTGGCAGCATCCCCAGCTTCAGGGCCAGTACTCCAGGCAGCAGGGACAGTGTGGCTGGAGGGGAGACTGAAGAGCTGGCTAGTTGGAGCAGTCCAGAGGCTGGGTGGAGTGGACAGTAGATGGGAGGGAAGGTTCAGAGCCCTCGTTTTTGCGATCCCAGAGCGGGGTTGGGGATAGAGGATCACTGTGTGCCGATGGCCACACTGTCCTTCTCTCTCTACCCCAGATGCTCCTTTTGGCTCCATATCGTCTCCGGGTCCTCCACTTTTTGGCTTAGCAGCTACAACTCTGCCTGCTCCCTCACTTTGCTGGCAGCAGGCACACTCGGCATCCATGAGTGCAGGGCCCGCCCATGAGCTGCTAGGGTGGTGACGGTCAGCGTCTTCCTGTCACGCGCTTACTGGCCAGTGGTAGGAAGAGGGACAGTGTGAGAGCAACAGCAGCTGCTGTAGGTCCTGCCTCAGCTCCACTCACTCCAGCAAGGAGACTGACTGACAGGTGAGTGTGTGGCCATGCTCACTGTGGCAGGAGTGAGCAGACCTGAAGCCTGGGCAGGTCTAATGCCTGGCTCAGTGGCTGCTTCATCCTGTCCTAACTTGGTCCCAACCTCAGACTTGATCTCATGGCCCTGAGCACCAGATCCTTCCTGCATCCCAGAGGACCAGCACAGAGCCTTCCTTGCCACTTGCCATCTCCTCTTCATCCCACTCACCCCTCTGGGGTTCAACTTGAAGACCACTTTCCAGGGAGCATCCTAAGTGACTCATGTTTTGGGTGGACACTCCCCCCAGTTTGATCCATGAATCCTATTTTTCAATACCTACCCATTATCCCCATCATTGTTCCTGAACCAGTCCTCCATCAGATTGCACCAGGCCAAGGACAGTGACCATGACTCTTCCCCGGCCTATGGAACTTGAGTACATGCACAGGGCTATAGAGCTGTGTTTTGGAACACCAGAGGGATTTGAAACCTCCTGTACTTGAGGAAACAGGCTCAGAGAGCTGCGTGGCTTGTCCTGATTCACACAGCAAGTGTGTGGAGGCCACTGGTGACTCACACTTGCTCAGTCACAGCCACAGAGTCAGCACCTAGCTCTTCCCTGCACCAACCCAGCCCCCTGGAGAGCGGAGCTCTGTGTGTTTCCCTCTCCTACCCATTAGCATTGGGATTAGAAGCTAGTAGCTGCCAAAGAGCGGTTGGCTTAAAACAACAATCCAAGAACAACGTTTCAAGAGAGTGACAAACTTCATCCATCAGCACTTTTTATTTAGCCCTGAATTCATGAATTTTAACCAAATAAACACAGGCGTGTTAGGTATTAATATATGTACCATTATGCAAAACCAGTATTATGGCTGTAATGAAAATTAGATTCTGGCTCAGAGGTGGTATTCCAGGAGGGCAGGCATCCTCTGGTTTCTAGCACTGTGACCTCTGGTTGCTGTTGTCATGGTAACGGTGCTGCCATGGGAATGTGTGGATCAGAGGCTGAGTTTGTGGGGTAGGATGAGGGCAGACCTGTACTCCAGGCTCCCTCCTCACCCTGCACCTCAGAAAAGAGGGGACTAGTGACCAATGTGAGAGGCTGGGGGCAGACAGTAAGACCGTAGGGTACAGCGCACCCCCCATGCTTACCTCCCTCCTCTCTTCTGCTCTAGACAGCTGTTTCGTAGAGGCAGTCAGTAAACACGAGTTGAGTGCCTACTGTGTGTCAGATCTGTTCTAGGATCTGGGGATATAGCAACAGGTGTCTGTGCTTGTGGGACTTGCCATGTCCGAGGGAGGAACAGATTCTGCCCATCTCTCAGAGCAAGGGACAGATAACAGACAGAAGCAGAAGCAGGTCATCTCAGATGATGGAGCAGGGGAGTGACTGTTGGTCCATCTTTCTGCCAGCATGGTCTGGGGGAGAAAAAGATGGAGGGAGGGGGGCTAGGAAGGCAGCAGCCGCCGCTTCCAGATAAGGAACAGGAGAGCCAGGATACCCTCTTCCGTGTGAATTTCAAATAGGATCTGCGGGTGAGCTCATCCATAGAGTGCTTCCCTGGCATACCCAGAGCACTGGAAAATAAAACAAGCAACACTCCAGTTAACCACAAAGAATTCCTAGTGCAAGCGTGTCTCCTGCCGTCAGGGGCACACGCTGATAAGTCATCCATTGCCTGCCTGACATTTGGATTTAACTAGCTATCCTCCAGTCTTTAAGTCCAAGAAGCCTGTGAGAGAGCAGAAGTGACCTGCCGGGAACTGCGCTGCAGAGGAGGCCATGTCTCTTCTCGTGACCCTTACCTCTGCCCAGGTCCTGCTGGAGGTTGCTTGCCTGCCTGTCTCCACTACAAGCCCTTCTCAGTCTGAGCCTGGGGAGCATGACATCTAGGTGACATGCATCTGATATCATTCTTATCACTCCACAGTCGTTTGGCTCTGGTGACTCTGTGGTGCCTGCCAGGCCCTGGGGACACTGGAATTCCACCTGCTCTGTCCTCCGTCCGCCTTCTCTGCCGGGCTTTCCTGGGCAGATTCGCTCTTCTTGAGTCTTCACGACTCAACAGGCTTTGCTGTCTTGAGAAACTCCCCACAGCTCTAGCTTGATACCATGCTGTGCTCCTGGCAAAAATGCAGCCATATCTTCAATCCCCAGGACATCATAAGCCAGGTGTGGGGGTACACATCTGTAACCCCAGCCCCTGAGAGGTGCCGAGGTGAGAATTAAGAGTTCAAGACTATCTTTAGCTGCATAATGAGTTTGAGAGCAGCCTGGGAATACATGAAACCCCTATCTTAAAAGACAAAACTAACCTAGCCATATATAGTTTTATTGTATTAAAATATGCCTAACACAGGATGCGCCATGCTAGCCGCTTTAACCACCTCGATCATTGCATTAAGTGCATCCATGGTGCTGTGACTTTGTACAGCTTTGCTGCCATCCATACAAAACTCTCCATTTTTCCAAACTGAGACTCTGCACCCCTCAAACACCAGCTACTCATTTCTTCCTCCGGTGTGGCGAGACACTACTCCTGGGGAGACTCGGACCAATGTCTACTTACCCCATCAACAAACCCCCGCCAGTCCAAAGGAATGATACCACCAATGTCCAAATTGATGGGTCAGTTCCTCGGGGTTACTTACAGGAGTCTGAACAGCTCAAAGCAGCAGCAGCAAAATCCCACCCCAGCTCACTGAAGCCGGAGCTCCAGAGCTCTCTTCAGGGTTTGCAGTTTGACCAAAAGCCCCCCTGCCCACAGCCCTTACAGCTTATAATAGCCTTGGGGAGTCCCACCACCACCATCCTTGTGCACCTGGTAAGCTTCTGAGACTTGTGAGTTGTTGACTTTTGAGCCTTATATAGCTTCCCTCCAAGTCAGAATTTCAGTTCTGGGGAAATTGTTATACAACACCCAGCTCCCAAGGACCCTCTCGCCCTTCTAAGCATCTTCTCTAAGTACCTCACACAGTGGAACCATGGAATCGAAGCTGTTGCCCCTTTTCCTGTCCTGCGGCTGATGGAGACTGAGGAGCACTCCCTGAGAGATGTGTATCCACTGTTTACCCGCTGTTGATAGGCACCCCAGTTTGCAGCTGCATTCTGCCTACGGTGAGCTGAGCTGCTGCAGATGTAGATGTGCAAATCTCTGGTCAGTTCTTACTTTTGCTTGGCCCATATATATCCCCCAGGTGGGACCATGGGTCAGTGGCAAATCCCTGCCCATTCCGTGAGGGCTGCCACATCATTTTCCATGGTGCCAGCTCTCCTGCTCACCACAGCACACACGCACACCCTCACTTGAGTGGGTCATGCATCGGGGTTATTTCTCCTTCCCCTTTCCTTGGCTCTCTTCAGTAGGTTTCTGTCTGCTTGCCTCAGGGAGGTACGTGATTTTGTCAAGACTTCCTGACTTTTGTTTCCAAAAGTCCAAAGGAGAACTGGAATTTGCAGAGGTGGGAGACTGTGCCTGCTGACCCTGAGAGGAAGGACACAGTGGACATCCACCTATCAAAGGTCTCTAAGGCCATGTCTAGCTTAAAGGGAATCTGGAAGCAGAGTCCCCACAGGCTCATGCCCCAGGGTCTGCAGGGCTTGGAGGCCCTGCTTCTGAGGCACACCCTCAGATGGGGGCACTCTCAAGGAAGAGCTAAGATATCTTTGGGGGACAGATAAATGGGTTCATGCCTCTTCAAGTTTCCTTGAGGGTTGAGGTACCTCCACAGCACACAGCCCCAGGTGGGTCCCAGCTCTCCAAGCAGAGTGGGGTCTGGCCTCCTCACCTGCATGAGGAGACTGGGCCACACACTGTTCCTATCTGCTTGGCAGAGCCTCCTTGTCTTCAGGGCCAGGCATGAGTACTCCCCCTTGCAGATGCAGAGGTGGGGAGCAGCGAGGAGTCCTGTGGTGCTGACATTCTGATTTGTTCCACTGCAGCTGTCAGCCTTCCATGACCTTTCTGTGTTTTGCCTGTCACATCCCAGAACCTACCCTGCTCACTCAGCCCAGCCGCAGCCTCTGTCTGACTCTCTGCCCACCCCCTCATATGTCGGATCATACTGTGTCACCCTGGCCATCAGAACACCCTTAGCCCTCCACTCTTTCCAGTCACGCTCCACCCAGAGCTCTCTATGTTTCTCCTTACATTCTAGACTCCAGCATCTATGGAGAAAGACAAGGACTCAGGTCCGATACTGAGTGATGGTGGATCAAAGTTGGGCCTTTCTGGGTAACCCAGGTACAACATACTATACTGATGTTGCAAGTTGGGGCACTCTCCCACGCACAGGGAACACTGGGTGAGGCGGCTCCTCAGCCACTCTCTTACCTGGCCCCTTACTTAACATGTTGCCCAGTGTAGAATGCTCACAGAGCTGATGGGAAAGGTCAGACATTCAAGGCCCCAGTAAGCTCTGAACCAGGGTCCAGCCTTCTCTAACCCTGTGGATGGGGTATCTTCCCACCAGATGCCACATGGAGGGACACTGGCCTGGGCCTGTCACTAGGGATGCTGTTCCTAGCTGGTGATAGGCAGGCATGAGCATCTCAAAATGCACTGAGTGAAAGGCTGCGTTCAAGGGTTCAAGGTCACAGCTCAGACAGCTCACATGGCTGCTGTCTTAGTCAGGGTTTCTGTTGCTGGGATGAAACACCATGACCAAAAGCAAGTTAGGGAGGACAGGGTTTATTTGGTTTACAGTTCCACATCAAAGGAAGTCAGGACAGGAACTCAAACAGGGCAGGAACCTGGAAGCTGGAGCTGATGCAGAGGCCATGGATGAGTGCTGCTGACTGGCTTGCTCATCATGGCTTGCTTGGCCTGTTTTTTTTATAGAACTCAGGACCACCAGCCCAGGGATGGCACCACTCATAACGGGCTGAGACCTCCCCCATCAATCACTAATTAAGAAAATGCCTTACAGCTGGATTTTATGGAGACATTTTCTCAACTGAGGTTCCCTCCTTTCAGATAACGCTGGCTTGTGTCACGTTGATATAAAACTAGCCACAACAGTGGTCATTGTCTAGAGCCCATGATGCTGTTCCGTTCCCTCCCCTGTGGGTATATTGGCGATTGGAGCCAGAGCCTCCTTCCCAATTAAGAGTGTAGAAAGTGATGGGATGTCACTTCAGTCTGTTTCCTTGTAAAGGCGTGGTCACATGTAGCCCAGGCTGGCCTCAAGCTCATTACATAGCTGAATACACTACATAGCTGAATATGACCCCGAACTTTTGATCCTCCTGCCTCCGTCTCCCAAGTGCTGGGGTTACAGACCTGTGCCATCATGCCTGCTTTATGTGGTTGGGGATTGAACTCAGGGCCTTGTTCATGCTGGGCAAGTACCCTACCAACCGAGCTACATCCCCAGCCCCATCTGCTTCCTTCTGCCTGCCCTCTTGCTCACACCTGCTTTAGGGGAAACAAGCTGTCAGCTCTGAGCCACTCATGGAGAAAGCCTTAGACAAGGAAGCAAACAGTGGCTTCGTCCAGCCAGCATCCAGTGAAGGCCTCGAGTCAGAGGCCTTCGAGTAGCTTCCCACAGCCACATCTGAGAAGGTACCAGCGGGTAAAGTCAGCTGTGAGTGCTTTGCTTCCAGAGGCTGTGCAGACTCTAAGCTGTTGATGAGTTGTGGGAGAGACGCAGGGTGGTGCCGCTCCCTGTAGTCAAGCTCCCTGCTTGAGAGTACCCTCTTAGGGGTCTGTGACTTGGATGTCTGGCTTAGCTGGGAGGTTTCCCTGGGGTCTGTACTCCCACACGACCCTGCCACACACTCAGGAATGACTTGGTGCAGAGATAATGCTCTCTTGTGGTACCTCATCTCCAGGCTGTCCATTTACAAGGATGGAGGCCACTGAAGTGACCTCAGCCTGTCCTGAAAGTCCAAGGCCATGCCTCCCCCAGTGGCACAGGGATCTGTTTTCTCGAGCCTGTGAATTTGTATTTTGACTCCTCATTCCAGCAATTAGAGAGGAAGGAAGCAAACCTTATGGCTCTCTTGCCTCTAGGCCTTTGCACATGCTGTACAGCTGACCGAAACACTTCCTCAGACCCTTCATCTTTTCATGCTCTGCTTGTCCCCCACCCCCTGAGCTGGGGGACAGAGTTAAACCACCTTTAACCCCTTCCCAGCTGAGGGTCCAGCACAGTGAGGTGGTAGAAGGTGATGGCAGGGTCAGAAGGAGGGACAGGAGGAGGCAGCAACAGGGGCTGACCTCCAGGCAATGAATGTCCCCTGACCATTTTCAGTGTGTTCTGCAGTCCTCACAACAATGATGGGTGTGCTCATTCCCATGAGAGGCAAAGGCAATCAGGGGCTTAGAGAAGAGTGGCACCCAGGCCCCTGGGCCATGTTCTTTCTGGGTGGTTTCACAGGTTGTAGAGAGAATATAAGTGAATGTGACCTAGCCTGCCTGATGTCTGGGGGCTTCTGGGTATAGCTAACAGTGGATTGCTGGCAATCCAGAGCTCCTAGCTCTTCCATTTTTATTTATCCTGGAATCCAGAGGTTCTGGTCTTAGCTGTGGTACCCAGAGCAGGAGAGACACCGACCTTATCTGGGTCAAAGGACAGGAGATACAGGGAGTCCTAAAGGGGTGCTATAGGCTACACCTATCCCAAGGGTCTCTGCTTCAGGGGTGTCAAGAGACACGATCTGGTTATGTGACTCCAGCTCTGCCCTGAACTTCCTACTAGGATCTACGTCCTATGGGGTGTGGGGTGGCTTCAAAGTGATGCTTTGTTTCCACAGTAGCTGGCCTCTGGCAGCTGTGGGCTGAGTATGAGCAGGTAGGATCCATAGCTCTTCCTTCCTGCCAGGAAAGCCGAGTGCAGCAGGCCAGGTTCTCTTCTCACCAAGATCCTCCTGAAAGACGTCTAGATCAAGCAGGATCACCACTACCTCCCAGGGTCTCCTTTACTGCAGTTCCTGTATCTTGGGGTAGGTAGGGGTCAGGCTGAGATGGGGTTGTGGCACAGTGGGGGACACAGCATTCTAGAACCAAGCGAAAGTATTTACCTATAATTCTAGGATTGTTCCAAGTTGGCTGAAACTGAGTATCACAGTGCTTCCTGCCCCTGTACTGCCGTGGGCTCTCACGTCTCTGGGCTGGTCCAGAACCTGGTTCTGGGCTGTGATCCCAGTCTGAGTGGCACTCCAGCATCTCGCTCTTTTCCGCTCCGCCTGTGCTGACTGGCCAGTGGAGTCAGGTGTCCCTCCTCCTGATTCCCACAGCTTTCCCATGGCTGACATCATCTGAACTCCCAGGCTGTTTCTGCCAGTTCTGGCTGCTGATACAACAGGCCACAGATTAGGGTGCTGATGTGGGGTGGAGGATATGAGGGTGTTAAGCAGCAGGGTTTTTTCCCCCCTCTCATAGTTTAGGAAGAAAAGGTATCAGGCAGACTAGGTTCTCGACTTGGTAAGATCATTACCCTGGCTTACATCCAGGCCCGTGGCCTCAACCTAGATGGACTATCTCCTAAGAGACAACCCTGTCCACTTTGGGTCCTCACATTGCCTCCTTTGTGCCCGTAAGGAGACAGCCAGCTCTAACATTTTCTTCATCTTGTAAGGATACTATTCCTGTTATGGGGGAGTCCACCCTTATGCCTCTGTCTAACCCAAATCACCTCTCAAAGTTTCCACCTAGAGAACCCTTTGGGATTTGAGGCCTCAATGTGTGAAATGGGGGTTAGAACATAAACATTTAGTCCAGAGCAGAAACCAGCCATAAACTCCTGAAGAGAGGCAGATGGTCTGGGGTTTGGCATATGGGCCTGCAGCAAGGTAAGAGAGACAGTAGCATGTCACTCAGAATTCTCTATGTTAAAAGAACATGTTATGGTTTGAACCTGAAATGTCTCCTGCTGGCTCGTGTTTTGAACTGCTTGTCCCCCAGCTGATTATTACCCTGTGTTGGAAGGCCGTGGAACCTTTAGGAAGCTGTGTCTGCCTGTGGAAATAGGTCAGTAGGAGCAGGACTTTGGTTCCCTCCCCCGCCTCCCCCTACCTTACTTCTTGGGTCCACCGTGATGTGAGGAGTGCCTACCGCTCAGTCCCACTGCTACAATGCCCTGGCTAGACCCAGGGGCACCCAAGAGCTGGAACTGTGAGCCAAAATAAACATCCTTCCCTTGCTTTGTTTCTGTCAGGCATTTTAGTCACCACAACAGGAGAGCAGCCAATATGGCACATATACACATATATGTATGCTATGTGCCACCTAACAATTGTCTAGTCCATGATGGACCATGTGTGTGATGGTGGCTGTACTGTACAGTCTGCGTGGGCAGTCAGCTGTACCCCCCAGCTCTGGGCAAACACTTGCTGTGCTATTTGTGCAATGACAAAGTCTCCTAAACCAGTGGTTCGCAACCTTCCTAATGCTGTGACCCTTTAATGCAGTTGTGGCTCCTCATGCTGTGGCTCCAAGAGGTCTCCTTGAAGTCTGGAGCATAGGAACTCAAGGGGAGGGGAGCTGGAAGGGGGGGCAGTGGGGAGCAAGGAGGGAGATGGTCAGGGTGTTATCTCAGGGCTATAAAAGGCAAGGTAGTGAGGGGGGCTGGCAGAGCAGAGCTGGGGTGTGACAACCCAAGGCCACCTGGGATAATGGGGACTGAGTGGGTGGCAATGAGGAGAAGAGAGAAAAGGCCAGTCCGGAGGGACGTGGCTTAGTCACCGGCTGATGCCCTAGGAGATGGAGGGAGGCATTAAGCCCACACTCAGAGTTCTGGGAGCCTCACCAAAGGGTGTACTTTCTGAAGCTGAGGGCCCAGGAAGGGCAGGAATGTAAAGGGGAAGCTGACACTGGTCAGAGCCCCAGGAGAGCACCCAGAGGAGCCATCAGCAGCTCCATGATAATGAGCCAAGAGAGAAGCAGCTGAAGAAAGACTTGCTGGGTGCTTCTCCCAGCCATGGAACCTATCTACCAGGTAGATTCCCCCAGAGCAAGGTCAGGATGGGGGTACTAGTCCCAAATCACACATCCCAAAAGCCCATACATGGACTCAGGGCCTGTCCTGCTCTAAGGAGTGCCTTGCTTTGTTTCATCTGTAAAATGGGGTTAAGGCTCCTTCTGGACCAAGCTAGAGCCGGGCCTGGTAACCTGAGGCATTGCAGCAGGTGTCTGTGTTCGCACACACATGCACATGCCCACACATACACACTGTCAGCCACCACATGTATACACGGATCCCCAAACAGACAAACACACACCAAACCTGCTTCTGCAGTGAGGCAGACACCTGAAGCAGGGAAGGCCTTTCAGGGTTCTGACGTCCTCATGGGAGAGGAAGCCTGGTGGTCTGGTTAACACTGAAGTCACCTGCCTTCCTATCCTGTCACAATGCATTGTTTCTAAAAGCTACCATAGCTGATGGATAGAGAGATCAGGGATGCAGAGAACAGAGTGCTCAGTGCTCAGGCCACAGGTGCTGATGAGGGAGGATGGGTCAGGAGGCCCGGCCTCAGGTCACTTAAAAACTTGAACCACTAAATTATTTTCTTATGTTTCCTGCCTGAAGAGTCCTCAGGGAAGGAGGTGCCTTGCTAGAGGCCACACCTGCCATCCTGGTTCCGATCCCCCACTCCCCAGGCCTTGATTAGCCCCTAAGGTAAAAACACATGCTGGGATGGGGAATGCTCAAAAGAGACGGGTGTCCACCCTGGCCCTCTGCCAGCTTGGCTGTCCCTGTGTTCCCAGCTGGCAACATCCAGGTGACCAGTCTGTCAGAGGGCCAATGGCCTTCTGTTGAAGGTCAAGATTAAAAGCCACTGTTCTCAGGAGCTCATCAGGAGGGCAAGACCCAGATCTTACTTCACAGCTATGGTTCAGCAGCCACCTCCGCCCTGGATTCCAGAGTGGGTGCGTGGCCAGGCCCAGCCAATGCTAGCACAGTATCTTTGTGGTATGGTGTGACAGAGTTCACCAAAGGGAGCTCTGAGAAAGGCTGAACGAAGATCTTGCCTTAGAATATTGCCAGGCTGCCCAGAGAGAGGTGCTAGAAGGATGGGGTAGCCCAAGTCTCGGGCTGCTGGTGACCTCAGAGAGGAAGAAACAAACACAGAAACAACAAAGTCAAGGGGTGAAGACACTGTGTCCTGTTGACTTGGCTGGAGCCCTGGCACCAGAAGCCAACACTATGTCTGGGCTTCTTAAAAACTTGAACCACTACATTATTTTCTTCCGTTACCTTGTTCCCTCTCGCTTCTTTCTTCTCTTGTGCTCTTTTATTCATTTTTGAGGGTTTTTTTTAATGTGTCTGTATGCGTGCATGAGTTTATATGCACCACAAGCATGCAGGAACTCACATAGGCCAGAAGAGGGTGTTGGATCCCCTGGAACTGGAGTTAGAAGCAGCCATGTGCCACCTGATGTGAGTGCTGGGACCTGAACCCTAGGCTTCTACAAGAGCAATGTGGTGGTTTGAATAAGAACGGCCCCCATTGGCTCATATATTTGAACGTTTGGTCATCAGGGAGTAGCACTACTTGAGAAGGATTAGGTAGAGGTATGGCCCTGTTGGAGTAGGTGTGGCCTTGTTGAAGGAAGTGTGTCACTTGGGGTTGGCTTTAAGGTTTCGAAACCCAAGTCAGGCCCTGTGTCACTCTCTCTTCCTGCTGCCTGTGGATCCAGACGGAGAACTGGTAATGAACTACACCTCTGAAACTGTAAGCAAGCCCCCAAATAAATGCTTTCTTTTGTAAGATTTGCTGTGGTCATGGTGTCTCTTCACAGCAAAAGAACAGTGATCAAGACGAGCAGTGAGCACTCTACCTCTGAGCCATCATCTCTCCAGCCCTGGCCTTTTGTTCTTAAATTCATCTGAGTTGAGTTGCCCTTTGTGGCCATAAATTCTAATAACACCAATTCTATGAATTCAGTGTCAAGGGTAAGCAGGTAGATCTTCCCCTGCCTCATTCCCATGCCTTCAGCCCCACCCAGACCCTGACTACAAGAGGATCCTACTATAGGGTCTCTGGATCCTCCAAAACCCCAGGCCCCATAGCTGCACCATAAAGACATCACCCCTCCTCCCTTTGGAGAAAAGAAAGAAGTACAACCCCAACCCTGCAGGGAAGGACAAACAGAGACATGGAGAAAGTCCTAAATAGGTTTCTGGGGTTTTATTCAAAACAACGCTGGCTGGAGGTGCGGCTTGGTTTCTCTATGCCCGGGCCATCTGGGCCAGCAGGGACCAGCGCCTTCTGCAATTAGGAGGGGAGTTCGTTCACACTGTAGAAACTGTACAGTGACCGGAAATTAGAGTCACAGCAGCAGAGCCAGGCTCGGGGCTTGCTGGACAAGGTGACTTCTGCCTCCTCCCAGGCCCCAGTTCAGCCCCGGCTCTGCCAGGGACACTGATTATTGCACAAAGACCAAAGGAAAAGGAAAAGAGTATGTGTGTCTGGGCTAAACAGCAGCTTCTAAGACCCCAAGCCCTTACACAGAGCAGCAAAGGGAGCTCCAGGAGGGATGTTGGGGACAAGCAGACAGGTGAGTACTGCTCACAGTTTGTCCTCTAAGGGACTGCCTGGACCAGAGCGGAAGGCAGGAAGAAGCCAGGGAAGGCCCTGTCTGGCTCCAGACCCTTCTCTACAGATGCCGTGATGTCCTCCAGCCTCTATACCACATAGCCTGGCAAATGAACGACTTTAGGGTGTTGGTACCTGGGTTTCCACTCTCTTCACAGTCAGGCCCAGGCGGATTGGGCAATTTGTGCTTTGGTGATGGACAGGCTTGGCCTGAGGCCACAGCCCCAAGCCACGATGTTGAAGAGGGGCCATCTGCCCACTCCATGCCCGTTACCGCTCATCTCACTGGGGACTCACAGCTTTCCTGGTCCGATTCCCCACTCACAGACACAAGGCCGAATACCTAGGATCAGCCCTAGGGAAACCCTCGCTGGGTAAGTTTCTGTGCCTCTGGGCTCAGAAGATCATTCTTTCCGGATGCCCAGCTGTGCCCAGCTACAGCCCTTGCTTAAATCTTGCCCATTTGCCTAGAATGCCCTTCGATATGACTGCTTGCTCTGGGGTCACACAGTCCAGCGTAACGGTATAGATGCCTAAACATCCCTGTCCAGCCTCAGAACCATGATAGAGAGAAAGCTGGCTGTGAAGAGCGGCATAAACACACACACAGGAGCACCCTGGAGATTACTAGATGGTTGACACTGAATCCAGAAAGCAGAGGGTGCTGGACAGTAGAAAACACCATCCCTGTAAAGCCTAAAAAGCACAGGCCCGGCCCAGCCCTCAGTACACAAAAACACCACAGACAACCCCACAATGGGCCTTTGGAGTCACCCTCCTTTCAACTGTGACTGTGTGTGCACAGTCCAGGTGTTCGGGCCAGGGCCCTTAACAGGTGACCCAGGCTCTTGGCTGCCAGGGCTAAATGGTTGCTTCACTTACCCAGGGCCTCAGTTTTCCCATGTGTAAACTGGGTCTAACAACCACTTTCCCACTCCTCACCTCTAAGAAGGGCTTTGCAGGCAGTAGCCCTGAACATTTTTCTCTTTGATTCCTCACAGCGCCCTGACCCCAGAGTCCCTGTGCCAGGTGGGAAGACCCCAGAGTGCACAAACCTAGCTGCTGCTCACTAGCCTGGCTAGAAACTCACTTCTGTGAGATCGGGATTCGAGAGCAGGGACAAGATACACACACGTTCTTAGCAGGACTCAGGGCAACCCTCGGTGATCTGGGTGAGCATCCCACATTACTGCCCTTGTCGGTAGGCCGCCACCACCGTCACGCCCCACTCTTCTTCAAGCTGATTTTAAACCCACCCACTCCAGAGCTTAGCCTGTGAAGTCACGGGCTCAATGCAGTATATGTGTTTTTAAATAAATGCATAACCATTAAAAAAAAAAAAGCCACCAGGCCTGATCCCATCCAGGAAGTGCTGGGACCACCATGAGACCCAAAACAGTGAGACATGCTCAGGAGTAAGCAAAGTCAGAGGATGTGAGTGTCCCGGGTAACTGGCTGGAGGCTAAGGGTGCTTCAGTGGGGAAGAGCTGGGCCAGGTTTGGGCAGGTGCTCAGAGCCCCCTTTAGATTGGCTGTTACCCCTGGGGTCGGGGTAGGATTGCTCAGGGTGAGTGACCGTAATGCCCAGGAACAGCTGCAATTTGAGACCTTCATAGAGGATAAAAGACAGAAAGTTCTCGTGCAGCCGACAGCCCGAGTGCCGGGCATCTGCGTGGGTCAAACAGGTACCACGGAGCCTTCACCCGTCCTCTCTCTTGCGTGGATTATTCCTGTTTGCTGCCTTCCTGGGGGTTTGAACTGTCCCCCAAACTGTTCACAGAAGTCAAAACTTCACCTGCATCCTGAGCCCCTGCCCAGCCTCAGAACTGCCCTGTCTCCCAATCCTGCTCTAAAAGATACGACTAACCCCCACCCCCACCCCGGGTTTTCTAGAGAGAACATCTAACCAGCTAACCAGGAAAGTTTGTGTCAAGAGTGTCTACAAACGACTTCACAACAGCACGGGAGTCAGAGGGACGAGACTGACCGACGTGTGGGCAGAAGTTGGGGATCTTAGCAGCGTCTCTTCTTTAAAAGGGAAAAAAGGTGTACCCTGAATCACTTCTCTTCTGTCTCCCGGGCCCTGAACATCCTCCCAGGCTGCTCTCAACACAGGGAGACACCTGAAACTACAGCCACCAAGGCCCCAGCAGGAGCGTCTGGGCTGTGCAGGCCCTTGCCCTAATCAACAGACAAGACCCCTGTCTGGGCCCTGGCCTGCACCCTCAACGTTAGCACTTTCTGGAAGTCATAAGCTCTCAGTAAAAAAAATAAATAAATATATGTCTGTCTCTATATATATGTATATATCTGCATATGCGCTGGAAGGGCCACGGACGGGGCCACGGACGGGGCCACGGATGGGGCCACTGCTGAGCCCCAGCTAACCCAGACCCTCCTCGGTCGCCTGCCCAGTGGCCAGGCGCTGGCTGGCCCCTGTGCCACTCCCAGGTGTGGGCAAAGTATTGCTGTCTTCTCCCTGGCTCCTGAGGTAAAAGAAGGCGAGAGGGGGCAGGCAGGCGGACAGCGGGTGGCAGGTCCCCCGCAGCCCCTGCGTTCCCCCTCATCTCTTCCTCTTGCTTGCAGCATCGGCTGACTCCAGCTCCCCGGGAGGTGGCTGTGGCTCAGGTGCTGAGGGACCCAAGCCTGAGGCTAGCTGGGCCTGTCCTGGTGGGTCCTTGCTGCGGTCTGCAGCCCATGAGGGGCTCCTAGCCAGGCCTCGGGCTGGGACAGCGGCACCGGGACGGCCAGGGCCAGTGGCCAGGCTGCTGGTACTGCTGAACTTTCTGGCCGGGGTGAGGCCCGGTGGTGGCAGCGTGGGCGGTGGGCAGAAGAGAGACGTGAGCGACAGGCTGCTGAGGGTCTCGGAGTGCTCACTGCCTGCACCCCCGCCGCTTGCGCCCCCGCGGCCCTCCTCATCAGAGGGGTCCATGGAGTCGTGGTAGGTGCAGCCCGGGCTGGTGGAGCCCCCGCTGCTGTGGCTGCGCTGATGGGCCCGCAGCCCACGCAGGCTAAACAGGCCGCGGCCCCTCAGGCTGAGGCGGCGCCGGGTGGCTGGTGACAAGCCAGCACGTGGCCCTGGCACCTGGACTGGTGGCCCCAGGGCACGCCGGGGACTGTCACTCAGAGTCAGACTGTCCTCCAATGTGGTCTGCAGGCTGCCCACTGAACTGCTAGGGCTGGCATCCAGTGACGTGTCACTCACAGTAGCCTGCAGAGAGGTAAGAAGGAATGAGGCACCTGTACCATCTCCTTTGCCTGGTCTGCTCACTAGTCCTTAGTGACAGTCTAACGATGGTGGGACCCAGGATGCCTCCCTTCCCAAGGTATCCAGGATCCCACAGCATCCCTCTGCCACATCAGCGTTTCTGGGATTCTCAAGGAAGCTACTGCAGATGCCTCACACGGGCTCCTTGTCCCCTCTGGACCGCCTGAGCCACCCTTCCTAGTCCCAGGTCTGTGGAGCCCTGGCCTCACAGCTCCCAGCTGACTCCCACACCCACACTCCCAGGGTCGCCACTACCCTGTGCCTTGTACACAGCTCTTCTGCCTACTTCTCCACAGCCTTGCCTCATCCCAGCTGCTCCCATCCGCTCTCTGAGGTGAGCCTCCAGCCTCTACTTCCTCTCCCAGCCATGCCCATCTCCTCACAGACTAGACTCTCAGCACTCATTTGCTCTGCCCTCCTGCACTTCAGACACACACACACACACACACACACACACACACACACACATACACACACACTGAACCCTGAACTGCCCTCCCCCGGAGGCAAAGAGTAAGGTCCATTGACCGCTGCAGTTCACAGCCTGGTGAAACTGGAAGTTAACCATGTGTGAATGCACAATTACCAGAAGCCTGCACACAGTCTCCACTGTTGTATAGGATTGCACGTGGCCCACCAAAGGTGCTGGTGGATTTTCCTTTGTGCTCCAGAGCTCCTCTGTGCCCAACTGGCATGAGGACTGTGGCTCCAGCCATCCTGATACAGAAGACGCTTTGGCCAAGATTTCCCATTTCCCAGCCTGCCCCTCTGCAATCAAGCAATCTACAGTCTACAAGCAGTCTAGCAATGATGCCCCACCACCCACCCAGAGCACTCAAGGCAGGTTGCTGGCCCCAGCATGGTGTCACCCCACAAAGCCTCCCCAGTGCCACTCCTTCCTTCCTGTTAGGCTAGGGCCCCCGTTTCAGCTGCCTCAAAAACCTGGGTCCTCCCCGGACTCTGCCCTTGGTTCCCAGGAGCTGGTCTTGCTCATATTCACCTTTGGCATCACCTCCCAAGTCTCAGCAGCTCCCCAACTTTCCCAGACTCCACTGCCATGGCTGTGCTCCCTTCCTTCAGTAAGCATCCTCCTCCCCCTCCCACCTCTTCAGAGTCCAGGATGTGCCTGTACCTGACGCAAGAGGGTGCAGTTGACGCTCGGTGACCTCAGGGATGCCCAGGAGCCCTGAAGAGCAATCTTGGGCAGGGTCCCTGCGCGCATGCCCGGCTCCTGCCCCTTCTGGCTGGCAGACACAGCAGGATGGAAGAACTCAGCAGGCATCTGCAGGAGAGGGCTGGAGGCATCCGGGGAGAAGAGGCTCGGGGGTACTGCAGGAGAAAAAGAGGAGGTGCTGGGGACAGCCCAGGAGGTGGGCACAGAGCACCAGCCCTCACTTGGGCTACTTAACACTTGCCGTGAGACTGTGGGCAGTCTTATCTATGAGAGCAAGCTACACTTCCAGTGTGATTCTTGGAGGGACTGGCTCTGTGCAGAGTACTTTCAGAGCCCAGCAGACCAGACTCCAGGCCTGACTCCTGGGCCTTCTTCCTCTGGAAATGGGGACAGACATGTGCCCAGCGGGTGGGATTGGTAACACCATCAACTTGATAGGTTCTAGAGTCACCAAACAGAGGAACTCTGAGCATGTCTGTGAAGAACTTTCTACCTTCGGTTGCGGTGAGAAGATACCCTAACTGTGGGTAGCGGCAGCCCACGGGCTGGGGTCCTGGACTGAGTAAAAAGGAGAAAGCGAACCGAGTACCAGCATTCGTCTCTCTGCTTCCTGACTGTGGATGCCATGTGAGCAGCTGCCTCAAGCTCCCACTGCCATGCCTCCCCCGCCATGACTGACTGTACCATAAAACCGTGAGCCAAAATTATCTCTTCCTTGAGTTGCTTTTACCAGGTCACCGCAGTTTAGAATGGTAACTCACACAAGTGGGCTGTGGAGACCTAGCTCAGCACCGTGCACGCAGTGGGTATTCAATCACTAAGGTTCACCATCCCTCAGGCCCTGCACTGATGGTACAGAAGCTACTGGATGGGCTCGGTCTGCTCTACTGGGGATAGAAAGGGACAAGGCCAGGTTGGGAGAGCCTGAGGCAGGGCAGACTTTTGTATGCCAGGGCCAGCACAGCTACTTCTGCCTGTGGTCCCCTCTGCACCTCATAGAATGCAGAAGGAATACGGGGTTCATGACAGGCATCAGAAGGCTGTGCAGGCTGCGTCCTGGTGAGGTTCCCATTCTGTGCTGCCGAGTTACTGAAGGAATGTGTACATTAAACAGTCCAGTGAACACTCCATCAGAACATGCCTGGGGTCAGAGCTTGAGCTCAGGTTTTGAGATCAGGAATTTGGGGTCCTGGCACCTCAGCCATCATGTCCAGTAGAGGCCACTGGCTTTACAAGGGTCCATGGAAAAGCCACTCACCCAGACATACCAGAAGACATCTTGGGGTGAGCTCAGGGTCCTAAGGGTCACTCTTCTGATGGACTTTCTGTCTTTTCCCCACCCAGCAAGTGTTGCCAACCAGATTCCTGTCTTCTTCCAAGAGGGAGCCCAAGTGACAGGCAAGCCGGTTCAGTCCCTTGTCATGAGCCACAGCCCAGCCACATCTCAAGAGACAAACCAGCTGTCCAGGGAGATTTGGGGCACAGATCTTTTATCAAAGGACCACTGAAAACGCCAGTCTTTCAGTCATTGTGAGTCACCTTGTGAGGATATCTGGGGGATAAATGCCTCTCGGATTACACTCTACCCAGGCTCAATAATCCGTTAAGCCTTCCTTCTGCTTGCTAATAAGAGCTGTGTGTGTCAACCCAGTTCCCTTCTCATCACAGGACATAGGGAGCTCAGCATGAAGCTCTAGCCCCGGCTTCAGCTATCATTGGCTCACGGACTCTGCTTCCTTTATCGCTACCGTATCGGGCTTGAGTCTTCCTCTAATTGTCAGATACCTATCTGGTTCTTTATGGGGAAAAGACAAACCTCCCTCATGAAGCAGATGCTTAGGGATTAGGGTGTGGGGAGCTGGTAGGGCAGCAACCCCCACCTTGGCCACTCTCGTGTTTGAGCCAGGACTGGACAGGATTGAACGGGATGCTCTCCATCTCGCACAGCAGGCTCTCTGGGCCTGCAGACACTGGTGCATTGGCAAAGGGGAAAAAGCATTCATCCAGGTCTCCAGTCTGCGTGGGCTCCGGAGGTTCAAGCTCACCCTGCAAGCAAGGGAGGAAGATGATGGAGGAGTTGAGGGAGGCAGAGGCAGGGCCTCTATGCAACTACCCCCATTCCTACCTAGCAAGTCATTCTCACCTGACCAGCAGTCACCACCTACCAGTCCTTAAGTGGAAGGTCCTCACCTCCAGAAAGCCCTCTTGATGCCTCTGCCCCCTCCCTTCCTGACTCTAATGGCCTTGAGACAGTGCCAGGTCTTCCTGTCTCTATAATCAAACGCTAACCCAGTCCAGCAGTCACTCAGGGTGGAGGCATCAGAGCAGAACATTAGGTGGGCCCCTCCCCTTGCCGTGACTCAGTTTCCATATCCATAGTTGGGGAGAAGTGTCCTTCCTCTCTGGCTGCTGCTTGAGGTTTGCACGTGAAGTAGAGGCATCTTTTCCCAGACTTTCTCAGCTCTATAAGTTCCTTGAGAGCTACCCGGTGTCCACCCTGAGGCTGATGGGCCCACAGTATCACAACCTGTGACTTGCTATCTACGTCTGGCACAAGACGTGGCCTCAGTTACCTAGACTGTACCCTGCCAAGCTCAACCTAGCCAGAGAAACGGTGTACCCTGACATCGCACATAGAGAGCAATGCAAGGAGACTTCTAGCCACTTACCTTACTCTCCTTGGGACCCTGTGGGCAGGCTGTGGGGTCCTCGAGACTCAGGTCATCCCCCAGAAGGATGGATGAGGACCTGTCTGAGTTCAGGGAGAAGGCCTCTGTCTCAGCCAGCTGCACCTGCAGGGGGAGGTGGTGGCCTCGGGTCACCCTGGGGCTGGGATGGGGCAGCCTAGGCCTGGAGCGCTGAGCAACAGGGCCCTGAAAGGACATGGGGCAGTGGTCAGAGTGAGTCACAGGCCTGCGGGGCATGGTGGTGGGCCCACTCTGTGTAGGATCCCAGTCTGGGTGACACATGATGGCACAGGGCTTGCGCCCAACAGAAACCAGGCCTGAGTGGTGTCTGAAACCAAGGGTAGCCATGGAACAGTGAGCTGAGGAGCTCCGTTGACCATCTGCCCCAGACCAAGTGTCCATAGAACCAGGCTGAGTGTGACTCGTCTGAGGGCTGTGAGGGACTTGCACTGCATGTCCCTGCAAGGGGGTCTACAAGACATGCTACCCTGGGGACTCTGTCTCACCCATGGGGCAGGAGAAATGAGCAGCTCCTGCCCAAGGCCTCCTGGGGATGACCTCACAGCCATGGATCCTAGAGCACCATGTGCAGGGGCATAGAAAGAGCTCTTAGGAGCAGCCTGTGGCCACTGAGCAGGTTGAGGCTGCGCTGCCTCTGAGAAGAGAGGAGGCCAGAACAAGGCTCCTGAGAGAAGCTTTGAGATACTCAGGGGGGACCAGTGACCCCTTCCTGGTTCAGAAAGGTCCAAATGCCCTGGAAGGAATACAAGGCTCTTGCTTGCCCTGGCAGCACCAGGAGGAACAGCTACTGTGCCTATGCACCTTCCCCATCCAAGGTGCTGAGGACTCAGAGCTGCACTTGACAGACAAACCACAGTGACCAATGGGATCAGCATGCTTCTAGGGGTCCAGACCCACGGCTTCGCCCAACACCTCATTCCCAGGTGACTCCTGCCAGGCTGCCAGTACCTCTTGCTTGTCGTGGTGACACTTGTCGCAGCCGGCAGGTGAGGAGTAGTGGTGAAAGATGGAGCCGGACAGGTTGTCAATGATGGTCAGCTCCCCCTCCAAGGAGTCCTTGATGATTAAAGAGACGCTGTCCAGCCACAGGGTCTCCTAGGCGGACGGGGCAGGGTGGGGACAGGTGGGATTATCGGCTGGGTCCCTGGACTTTGGGGAGGGTGGGGCAGAGCTGCTCTCCCATTCCCGAGCTTCTCATCACAGGATCGCCCAATCTTGGAGCTGAGCACAGTGGAGCTCCAAAAGATGGAGGGTATCTCCCAGCCCAGCTGCCCACCTGGCCCGTGGCTCCTGCCCTTTGTGTCCCATTCACCTCTCAGCCCTGCCCACCTGGGCTGGAGAATAGCAGTGCCGGCACAGGTGGGCCTCGGCGTCGCCCACAACTCCTGCGCCTCCTGATCCACGGCCTGGAGCCCCCGGTGAACTCGTGGGCAGCCTCGGGCCAGGACAGGGGCAGGGCCCAGGGCCAGGGCCCAGGCCGTGGGCCATCTCCAGCTCGATCTCAGCGTCCATCTCCGCGTCCTCCTGGGCCTCCTTGTTGCTGTCGTCCAGGTGTTTCATGAGCACCGCCACCACCACGTTGATGAGCACGAACTGGGCAGTGAGCACGAAGCTCACGAAGTAGAGCGGCGACACGAACTGCAGGCTGCTCAGGCAGCTGCGCTCATCGTGGGTGCAGTCCCGCAGCGTGTCCTGCCGCAGGGACAGGCTGCTGAGGCCAGTGCCACCCGCCACACCTGCCCGGCCTCACCTCACCTCCATAGCACGGAGGACTGACAAGGCTACCAGAGGTCAGGCGCACGCACGCACCTGACACACGCACACATGCACGCACACACGCACACAAGACACACACACATACACACACGCACACACGCACACAGACACATGCACACAAGCACACATGCATGCACACACTCACACAGACACACACGCACACAGACACACGCACCAGACACACGCACACACGCACACAAGCACACACGTGCACTCATACACAGACGCACACACACACACACACACACACACACGCACACAAGCACACACATGCACCCGAGCACACACACATACACAAACGCACACATGTGCACACACACACACATATGCACACACACGTGTATGCACGCATAAACACATGCACGCACACAAGCACACACATGCACACACATACACATACACACGCACACAAGCATGCACACACACATACACACTCACACAAGCATGCACACACACATGCACGCAAGCACACACACATACACACAAGCACACATGTGCACACACACACATATGCACACACAGTGTGTATGCACGCATACACACATGCACGCACACAAGCACACACATGCACACACGCACACAAGCATGCACACACACACATACACACTCACACAAGCATGCACACACACACACCACAGGGCCTAGATTCAGTCCTCCTCCCCTGTTGTAGCTGCCTCTATGCCCATCTATGGTGGTTGAGCTTCCCTCAGCTTAGCCAAGTCCCCAGGGTCCTAATCTGGTCTGCTCTGGCCTCTTCAGTCCCTACTGTGGCTGACCCCACCTCTCAGAGCCACAGACCAATCTGGGAAGAGGCATGGGTTCCCCCAGGCACTCAGTGCTTTTCGGGCCAGCGCAACAAGGTCTTGCCTGACTGACCACAACTCCGTATCACTGGAGTCCTGGGAGGCCCCTGGACGTCCCTGGTCCCTGACCGCCTCCTGTGTACACTAGGACACTGGGCATGCCGAGGGCACTATGACTGGATCAGGAGGACCAGAACTTGGAACTACTTGATTATCCCTCAGCTGGCCCATGAATACCTTCATGATTCCATTCCAGTTGTCGCCTGTGGAGACCTGGAAGAGCGTGAGGAAGGCCATGCCGAAGTTCTCGAAGGTAGCATGCCGGCTCATGCCCTCACACGGGTTCTCATCATTGCAGACTGAGAGGGGAGAGGTGGTCAGCCTGTCTACCAATGGCACCCCAGGCTGCCACCCCCCAGCATCCTCTCAGAATACCCCTACAGCCCTCAGCAGTGCATGTGGATTATGCCCATCCCACAGATGGGACAACTGAGGCTCAAGGAAGTGGTGTACTGGCTAAGGGCTCAGTCTCGTGTATCTGGCTCTTCTATCCAATAATCAGCTCCTAAAATGGGTAGTGAGGTGAAGGCCAGCCCCTCGAGGAACCCCTGATTTCTGTAACTGACCTCATATGTAGGGCTGGGCTCAATTTGGGGTATGTTGCCCTCTCCTTTGCCCTCATCTGTTAGTGGGGTGACCCTGGCTCAGAAAAGGCAGTAGCTAAAGCAGAGGAAGGAGGTTCCCCAGACAACTGGAGCCCAGGTCTCCCCTACACGGGTCTGATGTACATTCGTGAACCAGGCCTCAGAAACTATCCAGTGCTAAGATCGGGTTTGGATGAGAAGTCCTGCTACTGAGGCATCTCCCCAGCACCGTGGCCTCAGGCGGCAGGCTGAGCAGCCCAGCCCAGGCATCGCTCACCCAGCTTTCCGAAGAGCTCCACTCCCAGGGCAGCATAGATGAAGAAGAGCAGCATGAAGAGGAGGCCCAGGTTGCCCACCTGCGGGGAGAGGTGGGCTGGGCTGGGGGCTGGAGGCCTGGGGGTACGCAAGAGGAGAAGGGGGAGGCCTGGGGAGAGTGGGGAAGAGGAGTTCCAGGCCTGGAGGAGGGCAGGGAAGGGAAGGGAATCCCTGGAGTAGACGGGCAGAGGTGAAGGGTCTCAGGCCAGGGGGCCAGAGGCAGAGCGGCTGTACCCTCGCACTAGGCTGAGTATCCATGTCTACTGTCCCCCTTGGGGCCTCCTGAAGGGCAAGACTAGTGCAGCACAGGCCGTCAAATAAGAATTGAATGTTTAAGGTCTTTGCCACGAGCACATCGCTTATCCCCAAAACCTATGAGGGGCTGGGGGATGACTCAGTGCCCGTTGTCCATAAGGACCAGGGCCCCAGCCCCACGGAAAAGCTGGGTACCTGGTGTGCACCTGCCCTACTGATGGGGGCAGAAATGGGCAGATCCCTGGAGTCCATGAGCTCCAGGCTCAGGGAGAGACCCTGCCTCAAAAAAAAAAAAAAGTAAAGTAGAAAATGATAGGAGACACTTAATTCCAACCTTTGGCCTCCACACACACCCTCACACATGTGTATACCCACATGTACGTCATCTACCACCACCCCACAAATGTCTCTGCCATCTCTCTCCCCTTTTCTCAGGTGAACGTGAGACAGACTAAGGGTTAAAGTACCTGTTTAGTTAGACAGATCACAAGTGATGGGTCAAGGGTCCAAGTCCAGCAAGCTGTCCTTTGCTGGCCTGGGACACAGCTGGGTGAAGTCAGTCTTGCCTCCAGAGGCCAGCGCAAGACTGGCCACAAGAAGGAATGAGTGGAAGAGCCACACACATGCGTGGTCCCAGGAGCCTCCTACAAACTCGGCCACCCCCGTCCCACGGCTCCTGCGGGACAGAATGCCCCAGATTCCAAGCCCGGTTCAAATCCGAGGATCAGTGGTCGACTGCCTTTATCTCATGCTGTGGATGAGGCTAGAAGGCATTCCTGCCCTACAAAGAAGATCCCTCCTGACCCTCCAATGGCTCCTGCGAATTGAGTGAGTCGGGAGGCGTTTGAGGTAATCGCTGTAAAGTAAGCCCCATTGATCACAGACTTTGTTGGAAGACAGCTTCCTTCCCTGCTCCTCACTGCAGTGCCCGGCTAACTAATGACATCACATTCATTAAGGACACAGGTACTTAGCGGACACCACGTGCAGTCCTGACAGCCCAGGAGGACCACAGTCCACAGAGCTTCCTGCCCTGCTCAAGCCCGGCTGGCAGTGCTTCCTAACCAGGGTCCTCTCCTTTCCCATCAGTTTCCTGCCTTTGCCCTCATCCCCTCGGGGCCTGAGAGCCCCAGCAGCCTCCTCATTGGCCCTCTTGCTCCAGCCTTTCCTGCACTCTCCTCCCAGAGGCAGCTCTGCTTGAAGGTCTCTTGTCCAAATACTCCTTCCTGCCTATGGCATACAGAATCTACGGGACAAAGCCCGAGATTGTTGCCCCGAGGCTGAAGGCCTGCTATGACACCTCCTACCCGCTCCCCTCCCAGTCTGAGCTTCCAACTCCTTGATTCCAACCATGTGAAAACGGGCTGCTGGGTCTCCGCATATCCCTCTGGGAAGATACTTGGACTTGTATGTTTAATCCCTCCTCCTCATCACCTCCGCTGAGGAGCCTTCCCTGATGCTTTTGCTGTGAGTTTAAACTTTCTCCTGTCTGGGGCAAAGTCTGTGGGAAGGGGCTGGAGTTCCTTTTCACAGCACTTCACAGTATCCACTTGTGGTGGTTTACATTGACTGTCTATTTGACAGAGCCTAGATTCGTCTAGGACACGAGCCTCTGGGCACGTCTGAGGGAGTTTACAGACTGGGTTAACCGAGGTGGGAAGTCGCATCCTAGATGTGAACAGTTGAGGTCCTGGATTGAACAAAGAGGAGAAAGTGAGCTGAACTCCTTCCTGAGTGCAAACGCAGCAGCTACTCAAGCTCCTGCTGTCACGCCTTCCCAGCCATGATGGACTGTGAACCTCAAACTGTGAGCCAAAAACGAACTCTTCCATCTGTAAACTGCTTTTGCCTGGTATTTGGTGGCAGGAGGGAGAGAGGCAGGGAGTACATCATTTAAAACCAGGGACGTCGTCTGACGGGTTTTTGAGGGACAAACCCTTGCCCCGCAGTCACTTGGCACATGCTGATGTCATTGTAATCATCATCACGTGTCTCCTCCTTGAGCCTGGGCCTTCCCCAGTATCTCCGGGTACCCTGTGCCAACTTAGCACTGGCCTACAGGGCCTTGACAGGATGCTCAGGGGTCAGGGAGGCTGGGCACACGCCCATCACTGTCTCAGCCTCACTCCCACTGGCAGCAGACTCTTCCAGGGCCCTTCCCATGAGCCAAGTCCTACTAAGAACTTGCTGCTGACACTGTCTGGCACCCCCGACTGCCCCTTGAAAGACTGTCACATTGTCGTCCACAGGCGAGGAGACACTGTGTCACATGCTCAGGGCCCACCTTTGGATCCCAGGCAGAGTGGTTCAAGTCCAGGCTGCAACTTCCTGTTTGCACACATGTGCACCCCAGAACATCCCCTTCCCCACACATTAGGGAATTTAAACCACGTCTCTCCCAGCAAATGTCCTTGCTTCCCAGCCAGGCCGAGAAGAGCAATGTCGCTTTTCCTTTGGGACTGGACAGACTGCTCTCTTCCTGAACAACCTGTCAGACAGTGAACTTGGGACACAGTACGGTGATCCACTCTTTCTTAGTCATGCGGACTGCACCTATCCCCCTAATTGGGAGATACTTATCACGAAATTAGAGGTCCCCCACATCCTTTGGGGCCTACCACCCACCTTATTTGAACCCTACTCAGTTCCCAGCCCATATTCTTGTGACACACGTCCGCCAGAGAATACATCCTCCAAACAAGTCTGGTACCCACAAATGATGCTTGAACTTCCAGATACCTACAGAAACTGCAACAGCAGAGCCCTGGAGTCTGGGCTGAGGATAACCCACCAGGATCGGCCATCACTAAGAACCAGTTGTCATCCAATCACTAAGTATTGTTACCCAGTACGGGTCAAACAGTACCCTGAGAGCCAGGAAGCCAAACAAGATTGCTAAGCACATTAACAGGCTCCAAGCAGCAGGAATCCTCATCCCCTCGTGTCCCCCTTGGAACACAACTTGCTCCTGGTTCTAAAACCAGCACCCAGGACTACAGACCTGTGAAGAATCCCAGAGAGGCAAACAAAAGGGTAGAGACCATCCATCCCATGGTCCCTAACCCCTGCACCCTCCTGAGTCTCCTGCCATCCGAGAAACAAGTATACACTGAGCTTAAGGACTTAAAAGGCACCTTCATCTGCCTCCCATTGGCACCTATAAGCCAATGGCCTGCGCCCACAGCTGCCTTTGAATGAACTGATCCTGAGAGAGGATTAGCAGACCAACTGACGTGGACTAGGTTGCTGAACCACAAAGGTTCAGAAACTCTCCCGAGTCCTTCCATTAGGCTTTAAGTGCAGACCTCCTGACTTTTCGGCACAGGTATCCAGAGAGCACCCTGGCACGTATGTGGATGACCTCATCAGAGCCCAGACAGAGGAGGATGTAAGGCGGCCACTGAGGGCCTGAGAGAGACAATACAGGGCCTAAAGCACCAGGTCTCAGCCAAGAAGGTCCAACTATGTGCACTCTGTGTCACCTACTTGGTGTACAAGTTGGAAGGAGACAAATGAATGCTTTCCCAGAGCCAAACCTCGGCAATCTTGCTGATCCCCGTGCTGAAACAAGTGTGAGCATTTCCGGAGCAGTTGCCTACTGCTGCTCTGTACCAGCCCTAGCCCTCCTGCGCATCTCTAAGTCCTTCTACTTGTATGTGAGTGAAGCCCAGGATACTGCAAAGGGGGTCCTTGCCCAGGCACTGGGACCCAGCAAGAAGCCAGTGGCCTACCCACCCAAAAGATTTGATCCTGTTTCTAACTGTTGGCTGGTTTGTTTGGGGGAAGTTGTCTCTACCACCATGCTAGTGAAAGAAGCTGAACAGTTGACCTTGGGCCAGAAACTGTTTCTAACAACCCAGCACTCTGTACAGGCCTTCCTGATGGAGACCCCAAAGAGGTGGAGGTCCACTGCCCAGATAACACATTATCAGGAACTTCTGGACCAGCCTCGTTTCTGATTCTGTAAAACCTCAGCCATCAACCCAGCCAGCTTGATGCTAGATGATAACTCAGCAGAGCCTCTCTATGATTGCCTGGAAGTGACTGATGAGGTCCAATCCGTCAGACCTGACCTCACAGACATCCCGCCTAGAGAAGCAGAAGAGGTACTGTACGCTATGGGAGTAGCTTCATTCGAGAGGGAATCAGGTATGCAGGGGCCGCTGTTGTCATCTTGGGCAGGACAATGTGGGCCCAGTCTCTCAGCTGAGGGACCTCAGCACAAAGGGCTGTGCTCCTGGTGTTAACCTAGGGGTTTTGCTGGCGGAAGGACAGAACCACCACTGTGTACACAGGCAGTTGATACACATTTGTCACAGCCCACATCCATGGGACCCTCTATCAAGAAAGTGGACTTCTCCTCATCTTGGCCAGAAAGGAAATCAAATACAAAGAAAGCCCGGATCTATTAGAAGCCATATGGCTGTCAAAAAAACCAAAAGAGTCATTGTCCACTGCAAAGGGTGTCAAAAATCCATGGTTCGTAGGTGTAAGCATTTGTTAGTTTTCATAGACGTCTTCTCTGGATGGGTAGAAGCCTATTCTACTCAAACCGAAACAGCCTCAGTGGTCACCAAGAAACTTCTTGAAGAGTTGATTCCTAGCCAGGCGGCGGTGGCACACACCTTTAGTCCCAGCACTCGGGAGGCAGAGGCAAGCGGATCTCTGTGAGTTCAAGACCAGCCAGGTCTACAGAGTGAGTTCCAGGACAGCCAGGGTTACAACAGAGAAACCTTGTCTCAAAAAAAAGTGGGGGGGAGGAGAGGTGCCCCTCTCCCTGGAGTCTGACAATGAGCCACCTTCTTGGCCAAAGTTTCTCAAAATCAGGCAAAATTCTTAAATCTTGATTAGAAACTACATTGTGCCACAAAGCTCAGGGCAGGTAGAAAGGATGAATAGGACCTTGAAGAAAACTTTAAGTCCTTAAGACAGCAAAAATTGAGCCAATCTCCCACCATTGCCCTTCTAAAGGCCAGGTGAACCCCATATCAAGATTTCACCCCATTTGAAATTATGTTTGGGAGGCCTTTCCCTTTCCTCCCTAAGCTAAGAGATGTTCACAAAGCAGAAATTACTAACCATTCCTTCCTCAAGTCCTTACAGACCCTGCAACAAGCCCAGGGGACTATTCATCAGATGATTCAAGAGGTCCTGCCCTTGTCCATGTCAGCCTGCTGACCTTGTGTGGGTAAAGAGGATCCTGACCCAGAGTCTGCAGCCAGCATGGAAAAGACCATACCCCATGGTCCTCACCATCCATCCCTACAGCAGTGAAAGTCACCAATGCCATCCCATATCCATAAAGGTCAGGGCCTGGCAGGAAACTGACGGTCATTATTAGGAAACCTGTAGAACCCAGGGAGTCAGGTTATATGTAAGTGGTCAAGAGCCAGGCAGCAAATTTACTTCCCAAAGGAAACTTCCACCTAGGGTCATCTCCCCAAAGTGATCCATCTTGGTACCCCTTGGGCTACAAGCCCCCTGAGGTGGCAAGCCCCCAAACTCCAATATCCCTAGGAATTCCTTTGGTAAACATGGGAGTAAAGGTCCAGGAAGCAGCGGAAGTCACCCCCTCAGAGTTCGGGATGCTAGAAGGAGTGTATCAGTCCCTGAACCATTCTCAACCAGACACAGGTCAGGACTGCTGACTATGCCTGGATCTCAAACCTCCATACTATGTTGGCACTGGAACTAAGCAAACAATACGTTCCAGCTCCAATCCTGAAAACTGTGAATAGGACCAACATAAGCTCGCCCTGGGAGACCTCCAAAGACAGAGTGCCTGCTTAATGTCACTAAGATACCCTGTAGATACTTCTCCCTATCCAAATTCCTGTAGCCATACATAGCGGGTTAACTCCAGAAATGGCAGACAGGTACATCTCCAGGCCCCAGCCACTACTTGGCTTGCTTGTACTAACAGCTTAACTAAGTATGCACCTTCTGAACTGTTTGCACTGGAGAAGACTTCACTCCTTTGAGCCCTCATGTATGTCATACCACAGCTGTTCATCTATAATGAAGAACTGGGCAGAGCCCACCTAAATCTAAATAGTGGGCTGCCCTGTGTGTGGCAAACCACCTCAGTCTCAGTTCCCGGTTGGTGGGGGCAGGTATTGCGGGCTCTGCTGCAGTTGGAACGTCAGCCCTAGCCTAGGTATGGGGGTTTAAAAAAAAATTAAGGAACTCAGTGCTCAAGCAGACATAACCTGGGCCATCTAAAAAATTCTATTTCCTCTCTGGAAGTCCAGATAGAGGCCTTAGAGAGGTTGTTCTTCAGAGTTGCAGAGGATTGGATCTCCTCTATGTGAGACGAGGAGGTCTTTTACAGCACTGGGAGAAACTTTCTATGCCAATCAGTCAGGGGTGATTGAAGAAAGTTTAGCCATGGTCAGAAATAATGTTGAGGGAAGAGAAAACAGACGTCAAGAATCTGACAACAGGTATCAACCCTTGTTCTCCTGATCCCTTGGTTAACCACTTATGTCTACTGAGTCATTGATCCTTGTGCTCCTAGCCCTCACCGTAGGACCATGCTTGTGCAACTGCCCACTTAACAGTGTAAAGCAGAGAGCAAATCTGTCAAATTCATTTTTTTGTTTCTCAGGACAGGGTTTCTCTGTTGTAACTCTGGCGGTCCTAGAACTCACTCTGTAGAACAGGTTGGTCTTGAACTCACAGACAGAGATCTGCCTGCCTCTGCCTCCCGAGTGCTGGGATTAAAGGTATGCACCACCACTGCCCAGCAAATTCTTAGTGATAAGGGGATGATGTAACTCCCTGCCACAGGATGACTCCACAGTTTGACTCATGCCCATAGAACCAGTGGGGAATGTAACTAGACCTCAGCACGCTGAGACCATGTTAATGGTACCATTCTGACCTTAAAATTCAGCAGATAGGACCCACCACCTGCCAAAATAGGAACAAAGACCTACTCCATCAAAGACCTGATCCATAGTCCCTAAATGTACTAAGCTTGGTGTGTGTGTGTGTGTGTGTGTGTGTGTGTGTGTGTGTGTGTGTGTGTGTGTGTGTGTGTGTGTGTGTGTTTTGTTTGTTTGTTTGTTTTTGGCTTCTGAATTCCACTTCTTGCTAACTGAAGTATGTCAACCAAGATGTGCTTTTTGTGCATAAAAAAACCAAAAGTTGTAAAACTCGGGGCTGCATGATTTGGGCAAGTTCCATGCACAGTTGCCAGCCAGAAATAAAGACTTTTTTCAGCTTTAAGAGTGTCTGTATGGCGGTCTCTGGTAAGCTAATCTTGCAACATTGGGAAGCTCATGCCAAGCTCAAGAACAGAACTTAACTGGTGTCTTCAGTGGAGGTTACCAAGAGAACTTACTTCACCTCCATCTTCTCTGTGTGCTCTATCCATGGCTTTAATTTTTATGAAGCATAAAGTTCCCTAAGTGAGTCACACATGGGTGAGTGTGTGCAAGGGTCAGCTCAGTACAACCACTCGGGCATGAGGGAGGTAGTGGGGCACCAACACTGCACGAGTATCCGGAATGATGAAAATGCTCCCCTCTGTGAGCATATGCCAGCTCTCCTTCCACTGACCAGACACACAGTCCTACCTAATGAGCGTCCTCCTGCTCAGTCTGGGGCTTGTACTTCCCTTCCTGGAAGGAATCTCGCCTTGTATGGGAGAGCGTGGGAGAGCGTGGGAGAGCGTGGGAGCCTCACCATCGGTCTCATGATATCTTCCTATCAGGCCATTTTTCCAGGTTCAGCTCAAAAGTCACCTTCCCAGATTTCCCAGCGAGTGACATGTGCCTCCTTCCTCCCATAAGACAGGTCTCTTCCCACAGGACCTGGAGGTGTCTATCTCCCCACCAGCCTAGGGGCTCCCAAAAGCACTGCATAGGGCCTCAGAGTCTCATAGGGCTGGACATATAGTGGATCCTGGTGATCATGTTGTGAATTCCCAGTGAGAAGCAGGAGAGGCTCAAACAACTTCCCAGGGTCTTGGTAGGTCTGGGGTGAAGGAAAATTGAAACCAGCATTGCTCAGGGCCCAGGCCCACACAATGAACCCTAGATTTTAAGGCAGGGATCCAGAAGGGTGTGGCTCTTACCTGGGGCAGAGCCTGTACCACCGTGTCCAGCAGGGCCCGCATTCCAGTAGCCATCTTCAACAGCTTCAACACTGTGGGTGACATTCAGCCCTGGCTGTTAGTCCAGGCCATGGGGATGTGCACACGTCGGTGTGTACATGCAAGTGTGTGAACTCGGAGAAGAGAGGGAACTGAGTCCTCTCTTGGGCACTATATAAGGATATGGCTCTAGGGGGCTATAGAGATGGCTCAGCGGTTAAGAGCACTGATTGCTCTTCCAGAGGTCCTGAGTTCGACTCCCAGCACGCACATGGTGGCTCACAACCATCTATGATGGCATCGGATGCCCTCTTCTGGTATGCAGGTGTTCATGCAGACAGAGCACTCATACACATAAATAAAGTATCTTTCAAAAAATAAAAAATAAAAAGAACATGGCTTCAGAGTGTGAAGGGATTGGCTGCTCTTCCAGCAGTACTGAGTTCGATTCCCAGCACCCACGAGGCAGCTCACAACTGTCTATAACTGTAGTACCCTGGGATCCAATGCCCTCTTCTGGTGTGCAGATGTGCATTCAGACAAAACACCCATATACACAAAGTACATAAATAAATAAATATTTTTAAAAGAATTTGGCTGCAGCTACAGAGTAAGGGGTGTGTGAACAAAACAGAACACAAAGTAGGTACAGGAAAGCCCAAGACCAAAGGACATGTACAGTAGACTGGGGGGAACGCAAGCAGGTGGATGAGTGAGTCGGTAAGATGGCCAGCACAAGGGTCCACAGCCCTTCCGGCCCCTTCTGACACTACGGCATCACCCGCAGAGCTGCTCACATCTCTCCCTCCTTAGATCGAGGATGCAGTGGACAGGGGGTATGCAGAGGAACAAGAAGCACCCAATAGGATTTCGAAAGAGTAGGGAAAACTTTGGAATGAGTGAGAGAGAAGGGGAATTGTAAGCCATGCTGGGGGCTGTGTCCCTGCCATGGAGCTAGAGAAATGCCAGGTAGCATACAAAGATGGACCTGGTCCTTGTGGACCCTGAGACTGGGCCACACAGATTGCGCCATGAGGAAGCCGAGGTGTGCACAAGCGTGGGGTGGACAGCCGGGTGTGCGGGAGGCTGCGCACACACAGCGGTGACACAGGGGCGCTCGGATCCAGCTCTTCCCTACTCAGCAGGGAGCCCCTCTCGCTCACTGTTCCACCCTCCCACCCCATTCCTACCTGCCCTCCCCTGGGCAATGGGAAGTCCCCTTCCTGCTCCTGCTTGTCTCTGTCCCGGCCTGTCTCCTACCTACCCCGGGCGATACGCAGAACGCGCATGATGCGGATGATGGTGGGGTTGATGGGCAGGGCCGCGTTGATCTCAATCTCCTCCAGGGTGATGCCCATGACGGACAGCAGCACGATGGCCAGGTCCAGCTGGTTCCATCTGCACAGCAGAGCAGTGGAGGCAAGAGGGAGAATCGGGGAGAAGCTCGGACACACCTGACTGGAGGGCAGTCTCCCAGAGCTTCCCACTCCTGTGGGGCCCGCTAAAATGTACAAATGCCCTTCCTTCTGCTCATCCTCTCTGATACCACTGAGTCTGGCCCCCTCTTTTCCTTCCCAAACAAGGAGCTCCCCAAACTGAAGAAACCTCTCTGGCCTCCTGTAGGGGAGGAGACATGGACTCTGACTTCTAAGTCTAAATCCTTAACGATCTGCTCCCTTTGGCGAGCATTGACCAGTCTGTTGAGCGAGCTCTCTAAGCCTCAGCTGCTTCCTCTGAAAAGAAAAGCTAGCATGAGGCAGACCGTGCTCCGTCTTCAGGTTACAGAGGACCCACAGGAGATGAGCTGAGACAGCATGTACCGCCAATGAGACTTAATCACTTCCTGTCCAGGGATCTATTCAGCAGCTTGGAGTCCTTGGCCATCGATAGCCAGATGTTACTGACTCCTTCAAACATTAGACTGCTTCCCAACCCTGCTGCCCGAGTATGGCCCAACTACTCACCGGTCCTTGAAGAAACGTCTCAGGCCAAATGCCACCAGCTTCAGCACAGCCTCCAGCACAAAGACAGTAGTGAACATGTAGTTGCAGTACTTGAGGGCTGTCTCTAGGGACTACAGGGGCAAAAAGAAGCATGATCCAGGCCTATGATCTGCCCCAGAACCTTCCTACAACCAGAGAGTCTCTGCCTTTTAAGAGGAGAGTTTAGTCCATTTACATATAGTATATACATTTAGTATATACATATACATTTACTATATCTGTACCGTATTATACATTTAGTATAATACATTGTTCCTTTTTATTTATTTGTATTTCTTTTCATTCCTATGTCTTCACATGTGATAGTCTCCTTACATTGTTACCTCTCTGTGTTGGCCTGACCCAGCTGCTCCTCTTTGGAGGCAGTAGTGGTTAAGATTCCCAAACAAGACTGCATAGACTTGAATGTGGGGTTACGTGCTCCTTATTCAATCTGTGGCCCTGGGAAAGTGCTTGAAATCTCTGACAGTTTCTTCAATTAAAATTTTATAAAATAATCCTGCCTGCCTATCAGAAAGTCACTGTGACGATTAAATGAGCAGAGAATTCAGTGCTGGGCACAGGATAAATAACTGGTAACTGTGAACTGTAATAATCCCATTTCTTGGCGTTAATTTGGAGATTCTACGATCACTGTTCACTCTGCCTGTAGCTCCCTTCTTTTTCTCTTTATTCATAATAGTCTTCTCTGTCGACTGAAATAAGATGCTAATTCTTCGCTCACAGGCTTGGCCCTACCTTTCCTGGTGACTCTGCCAAGCAACGGCTTTTAGAAAGAACCTTCCCCTCACACTCTTCTCAGGCACGCTATCTGACGTCCACCCTGAGGATGCCTGCCATGAGCCTGGCCCCAGAAAGTCATCTGCTAGACTCCGGATACTCGGTGAGTGGTGGAAGCCCACAAGAGACTTTGAACACATATCTAAGTTCCAATTCTGACTGCTACCTACTCTCTGAGGCTCAACCTCTTCATCTGGAAAACCGAGACAAAGGTTCTCCCGACACTGACATTGCTATGAGGATTAAAGCATGCGTCACACCTTGCAGAATCCATATTAATACATCACTACCAGTGCTGCTCATATTCTAAGCTGCTTACAAATGCCACCTCCCCCCGCCCTCCCAGAAAGAGTGACCTTTTGCTTTCAAGCTTCTGACTCACCAGCTGCCCTGCACCTCCTCCCTGAAAGTGCCTGTCACAAGCCCATCACGGAGGGATTTCGAGGATACTGTAGTCAGCTGACCCTCTACCCAACCCTATCCCAGAAGTGGGATCCTGCTAAGGCTGGTTCTCACCATGTGACCTTAGACTAGATGGTGGCCCCAAGACTCACTGTAGGCTGGTTGTAGTGCTCCAGGGACATGGTGACCACGTTGAGGCAGATGATGAAGGTGATGAAGATGTCCAGGTAGTGGCTGGTGCACATGGAATGGATGAGAAGCCTTGTGGGACAGTAGGTGGCATAGTAGGGCAGCCTCTGGGCCTCTGCAGGGAGCATGAGAAAGTGGCACAGACCATACAGGGTTGGACCAGGCAGAGAGAAGAGCACAAAGAAGGCAGAGACCATAAGGAGAGAGGAAGCAAGAGAGAAGCATGCTGGCCCACATCAGGTCCTGGATGAGAGTTAGGGCTCCTCTACGAGCCAGGGCACCATGAGGGAATCCATGAGATATTGGGGGCAGGTAGCAGAAACGTTAGGGCTCACATTATTCCCAAACACTTTAAAGGGGCCCATGACAAGGACTCTGGGTCTGATAGGCAGAGACAAGTGTCCTGAGGCTAGCCCTCCAGGAGTGGATGACTGTCCCTAGACCATAGACACTTTGCATTAGAAAAAAAAATGAGGTGTTCTGTAAGTTTCCACTCATGCCCACAGGAAGGACTCCCTCCGTCTCTGCCTGCACCTGGGCCCTCAGGTGGTGTCATTACTGGTGGGCTCAGGTCACCCGGACAAGTAGAGGCTGGGGAAAGGGGCTATGCCACGGGCAAAGGATGGATGAAATCTTTTGTTCCCTCCCAGTTCCAAAGGCCCAGAGGCCCCGGGGCACCGCCGTGGGGCACCGCCGTGGGGCACCGCCGTGGGTTAGAGAGACCCTGCCCACCCACATCCAACATCTGCTCACTGCGGCGCTTCTTTTCCAGGCGCCGCAGCCGCTTCTCCTCGCGCCGGCGCGCCTCCTCGGCCTCCTGGTGCTGCCGGCACTTGTGGAAGTTCTCCACCACCACACCCACGAACATGTTGAGCACAAAGAAGCTGACGATGAGCAGGAAGGAGATGAAGTACAGCAGCATCCAGGGGTTGTGGTTGGTCACGGGCTGCGGGGGAGGCAGAGTGAGGGCTGAGGAGGCCGACCTGCACAGCAAGGCCACAGGTGGGCACTTGATTTTGCCAAGCCTTGGCATAAGGGGAAGTTAGGACAGCCTACATCCAAGGTGTAAGGTAAAAACAACACAGCGAGTGGGAGATGTCTAGCTTGGGTCTGACATGAGTAAGGAGATCAGCAAAAAGGCCCTCTCCTTCCCCCGCTCCTGTGGTTGTCTCCTGTGCACATTTCACCCATGCAAGCATCCATCTATCCACCATCTACCCAAGACATCTATCACCCGCCCATCCGCCCATCCATTCATCCATCTATCCAATCCATCTATCCATTACCCACCTATCTGCCTACTCACCTATCCAACCACTATCTATCCAGTCCATCCATCAACCCACTCAGCCATCTGTTCACTCACACATATCTCCATCCATGAGCCTGGTCCTCTTTCCATATACCCACCCACTCATTCATCTATCTATCCATCCATCCATCCATCCATCCATATACCCACCCACTCATTCATCTATCTATCTATCCATCCATTCATCCATCCATATACCCACCCACTCGTTCATCTATCTATCCATCCATCTACCCATCCATCCATCCATCCATATACCCACCCACTCATTCATCTATCCATCCATCCATCCATCCATATACCCACCCACTCTTTCATCTATCTATCCATCCATCCATCCATCCATCCATATACCCATCCACTCATTCATCTATCTATCTATCCATCCATCCATATACCCACCCACTCATAGACTCAACCATGCACCTGTCCACTCGTCTATCCATCTGCCTTCTCACCCACATCCATATCTATCTGTCCACTCACCCAATCTCCCATCTACCCACCCACCCATCCTCTTATCCATCTATCCACTCATCTATCTATCTATCCATCCACCCAGCCTTCCATCCACTCAACCTGCCACTCATTCACCCACCCACTTATTCATCCATTCAGAAACAAAGCAGAAAACAAAGTAGCCGGGAGGCAGCTAAATCTCAGCATAGTGGGTGGAGTCCATTGCTAGGAACAAGGGACAGGCAGCCAAGGAGCAGAGGAACACTTCCAAGTGTACTCATCATCCCTGACCCTTTTCACCTCCTCCAGCTCCAGATCTAACCAGGTAGATTCTAGGAGACCAAGAGCCAAAGGTAATTTACAGGTCCCTCCCTACCATCCACATCTGCCGTGACCCCAGCCTTGCCCACCTGCTGGTCCACAGCAACAGCATCCAATCCATTATACATGATGTTCACCCAGCCATCCTTGGAGGCCAAGACAAACAGGGACATCAGAGCCTGGAAGACAGAGGTGCGGGATGTGGGTACACCAGCCCCCCATTGTTCTACCTCTAAACCAAAAGACAGAGGCCTTCCTGAGTAGTAGAGCTATGCCCTTAGCTGATGAGGCTTCTCTGAGAACCTACTGTTGTAGAAGTTTATTTTTAGTTATCTATAAAGTAATTGTTTTGTGCACTGTTGGGTGAGGGGCTGACCAGGTCTTGGTGTTTTGTATTGTCCTGCAGGTGTTGGATTTATGTGGGGGATGTTTGATTGCTCATGGTCTGCACGTGCTATCAGTAGAACACTTGCGTTCTTTAGCAATAAAAACACCTGAGCTCAGATGCTCAGGGTTCCACTGTTCAGTATGGCACTGGTCAGCATGGTGGTTCCATCTGCTGAGGTCTGGCAGAGTGTGCACTTATGAAAATGCCTCCTTGAGTCCTTGGTGAGCCCATACAGCAGCATGTTACTACAACCTACACGGTGTGCCTGTTGTGAGTTGTGTGCTACTGTGGGGGCTGAAGGAGAACTGGAGCCAGAGTCCTGAGTTAACATCTCAGTTCTGGCAGTAACTGTGAGATGTCCAGCAAGAAAGTCCGTGAGCTCCCATGCCCTAGCCCACGGGCAGAAGCTAAGTGAGAGGGGCAGCAAGCCTTCAGATGGGAAGCTTCCTGAAAAGCCTGAGGGGCTATGCCATCGTTGCTGCAGGAGTCCCCAGCACTTGAAATCAGAAGCTGAGGAGTCCTGGGTCTCACCCAGCCTCTGGCATTAACTCAGGTGTGAGAGCATCAGGGAATCTACCACAGGCTGCCAGTGAGGGGGCACCAGCCTGAACCCTGGGGGACAGGCAGTGCCCTGTCTACAAACACCTAACTGTCTGAGGCCTTTGTGGGGACGGAGAAGGAGGCTCTTTGGAGGCGGCCCTCTCATAGAATACTATCCAAATGCATCAGGGCCCCAGGAGAAGGGACCAGAGGCAAAGGAGAACCTGCAAGCTGACTGACGTATTAGGGAAGAGAAGCCACCGGACAAAGGGGACTGATGGACTAGCCACTAGCTCAGCTTGCCTACTGAGTTTCATATTCCCATTTGGCAAAGGAAGAACTGAGCCTCAAAGAAAACACCTGGGGTGTACGCCCAGGTGTGGATGTCACTAGAGCTCCCATTAAAGTTCCTTGGGTGGGAAGTTAAGACCAGGACCAGTGTTTGTGAAGTACCTACTATGTTTCGTGTGCTCTGCACCCAGGATCTCAGCCTTACACCTCCTGTGAGCAGAGCCCACCCCTAGCCACTTTGCAGGATGGGAAACTGCTGCTTAGAAAGGAGAAGTCATAAGGTCTGTCCTCACAGCGCAGGACTGGAGCCAGGTCTGTGACCCCAGAAGTGCTCACCTGACCCAGGTTGTCGAAGTTGTATTTGTGATGCACCCAGCGGTAGTTGGCGGCCACGCAGTCAGACCGGTTGGTGATATTTCGGGTGTCCACTCCCAGACAATGATAAAACTTGCCCTTGAAAAGCTGTGTGAAAGGAGGGGAAGATCGGTGCTCAGGGTAAGGGGGGCCCAATCAGAGGAGGGAAAGCTTCTCCAGGAATTGATCCACACAGCCTGCCCCTTGCTCAGTCAACCCAGGTTGAGGCTGACACCCTCAGTTGGTTCCGTCCAGACCACCTGAGTCACGGGTGAGTGAACACAGGTGGGGTGGGGTAGGTATGAATACGTTGTGCCGGGCTTCTTGCCACCCTGCAAAGTGGGCACCCCTCACCTGCACTCCCAGGATACCGAAGATGATGAAGAAGGCACAGCAGATGAGCACAATGTTGCCGATGGGCTTAAGGGAGGAGATGAGCGTCTCTACCACCAGCTTCAGGCCAGGGGCCCGGCTGATGACCCTGTAGGCAGGCAAGGAAGGCTAGGGTACTGTGAGCCACTAGCCATCAGAGAAGCAGTCCCAACTCAACCCACGGTCACCAGGTCTCCTGGAGGGTGAGGTTCCAGCAGGAAATGAAGAGAAATAGCCATGCTACCTAGGACTGGGTGAGCAGTAATCCCTACCTAGATCAATACACAGAAGGGCACTAGACTTCCTCAGCAATGCCCATAGGGGCATACCTACAGCCATACCCAAGAGATGGTACCCAGAGATGGCAGTGAGCTACCCAGGAACACAGAGGAGGTAACACTGTGGAGGCAACTTTAGCCCTTGCCCTAGACTCTCAGGTTCCTCCTCAAGCATCAGGGTATGCCTGGCACAATGCTCTTGGAAGCCTGAGCTGTCAATCCAGAGTGACAAACCCACTTAGACTTGGACAGTTTCCCTATACAGTGCAGCAACACTGCCCCCTCACCTCCATTCCTGTGTGTTGGGGCAGGGTCCTTACCTCAAAGGGCGTAAGGTGCGCAGGAGCCGCAGGACCCGGAGGACCCCCAGAATCTTGGCTCCCCCCGCGGAGGCCACAGATACCACAATATCGATGATGGACACAAAGACCAGGAAGCCATCCAGTACATTCCAGCTGCTGCGTAAGTATGCCTGTTCACCAAAGTACAGGCCCAGAGAGACCACCTGGGGGCAGGGTTAGGGTCAGGCCTTGGAAGTAGAGTGGGGCCAGAAGAGTACCCCCCACCCCCTGCCTGGAAACAGGACCAAGGGAGGTCAGGGCAGCCTCCTGTAAAGAAGTAGTGGATAAGGCATGGCTCTTGACAGTCCTTCTGCAGGCTGGTGATAGGCAGGAAGGGGCAGGGTCTGGGTCCAGGGAAATCTCCAAGCTAAGGTCTCAGAGAATGACTAGGAGATCTCAGTCCAAAGTCACTCACACTGGAAGCATCCCAGGGCAATGTTTCTATCCAAATGTGCCTTTCTAGCTAAGCCTGATGCTTGGAGAAGAGGGACCCAGGGTCTAGAGCCCAGCAGGAGTGGACTTCTGGGGCCTGTAGAATGTTGCTGAGGGACAGATCAACAGAAGGAGACAAGAGGCCTGGGCCAGGGGCTCCAGGTGGGGGTGGGAAGGAAAGTCAAACCCAGAACAACCTTCAGTGTCATCTCGCCCACAAAGATGGCTGTGAAGATGTAGTTAGACACCGTGAGGAAGATGCGTTCCTGAAAGAGATGAGAAGCTGTGAGTCCAATTGCTCATGTGCCTGGTCAGCCTCTGCTTCAGCCAGGGGTAGTCACTGTGGCTGCCATTTCTCAGATCTACTGGCCTTCCTCTCCCACAGACACCTTTCCCGCCACACCTCTCTCTCTCTCCCTTCTCTTCCTCCTCCTCCTCCTCCTCCTCCTCCTCCTCCTCCTCCTCCTCCTCATCCTCTTCCTCCTCCTCCCCCTCCTCTCTGTCTCTCTGCATGCTAGATGTCTGGCTTGGCTGAGTCCCCCTAGTCTCTACCACCTTGGCCATCCCCAGTGTTCTGGCCCTCTGCCCCACCCCAGAGCTGCAGCCACTCACAGTGCTACCAGCTTCTATCTGGGGCCTCTCCAGAGCAATGGTGATACAGTTGAGGAAGATGAAGGCCAAGACCACGTAGTCGAAGAGCTTGTGAGCGATGATGGTCTGACACAGGATCCGGAACCTAAGTGGAAGTCAAGGAACCCTCAGGAGTGTCACTTTGCCTCCCACTCTGACCGGAAGGAAGACAGAGGACCAAGACACACACTCAGGGACCAGAATGGCTTAGAGCAGTTCTCAACCTTTCTAATGCTGTGGCCCTTTTTAATACAGTTCCTCATGTTGTGGTGACCGCCCCCAACCATAAAATTATTTTCATTGCTACTTCATAATTGCAATTTCCCCGCTGCTGTGAATCTAAATGTAAATATTTGATATGCAGATTATCTTAAATGACCCTCGTGAAAAAGGTCATTCTACCCTCAAAGGGGTCACAACCCATAGGTTGAGAACCACTGGCTTAGAGGAAGGGCTCCCTCTCCCCTCCTATAGCCATTCAGCAGGTGTCAACTGTACATCTGTCTAAGGTGCCCAACTGACCATACACCTAAGAAATGAGGTCAACCATCTGCCTCCAACATACAACACAAAGGCCTCCGGGAAGCCTTCTGATGTCCCTCTCCATCTGAGCCTCCAGACTCTCAGTGGATCCGTCCAGTGTTGTGCCCAGAACAGGGCTGACTTAAAAACAAAAGAGATGCTCAGGAAAGCCCCGGAGGGACATCTGGACCCTCCCCTTCTGGTGAAGACCTTCCTCTCTCTGACTATATGGAGGTGCCCTGCCCAGCTTGGTAGAAAACTCTCCCTCCCAGACATGTCACCCTCCTACTCTGGCCTTCGCCCCCAGCCAGCCACTACTCACTTATTCTCGGGGGAGAAGAGGTAGACCGACCAGTCCTCGCGGATCTCGCACCAGTCAGGTTTGTAGACATCGATCATTTTGCGAACGCGGAAACACAGGGTCTAGCACGGCAAGGAATCTGGTGTCAGGGTTGGAACTGCCAAGGGGCCCATCTACTCCCACTCTGACAGCCAACAGACTGGGGGCACAGGATGACCTCCGAACTCTCCCCTACTTCCCAACTAAGGAAGGCTTGGAAGGGCCTCTTTCCCAAGGACAGGATGGTCAGATGTGGGCAGTTCTAGCCCCACCCTCCAGCCCCACCCACCACCCCTGGACCACCCAAAGCCAAACCCAAACCCCTTGGCTTCATCTCTTCCAACCCTGCAGACTGCTTTCACAGTCCAGCTTCTCAGGGGCCCTGGCCAGTCCCTACTCACATAGTCGATCTCCTCATCCTCCCCACGGTCGCGGCGGTCGTCCATCTTGGTGAAGACGTCCTTGGCGATGTTGGGCATTCTGCCATTGCAGTCCTCGTGCCCAGGGGCCTGGCCCGCCGCCCTCCAAGTGGCCCGCGAGTGGGCGCCCACCACAGGCACCAGCTCTGCCAGGTCCACCGAGTCCCTGGTATCAAGGGACAGCGTCCGGCGGTGGTGGCGGTGACGGTGCGCCAGGTGGGGTCCATGGTGCGCGTGGTGGGCGTGCGGGGCATGCAGGGGTGCGGCGCGGGGCGGTGCCTCCTCCCTGGCGCCCTCACAGGCCCTGACGCAGCTGCCACCACGCTCCCCCGAGAGCAGGGACTCGTGCTCTGCTGAGGGCGGCTTATGCTTCAGGCTGTTCCAGCTGGAGCGGCGGCTGGCCCAGGTCCCCCCGCTGCGGCCCCAGGGCCCGTAGTAGGAGCTCCGCGAGCTGGACTGCGGAGAGGCCCGGGCTTGGATCAGCGGCCCCGCACACCGTAATCTAGCACTGAGGCTGGGACTTCCTGGATGCCCAGCTAGAACGAGCCCACCCCTCCAATGTAAGACTCAGAGGGTTAACCCCCTTCTTCCCTTGAGGGAGGCAATTAAAGGCCTGCGTTACAGGTAAGGAAACTGAGACTCAGAGAAAGGTGGTGACTTGCTTTTACAAAGCTCAGAAATGGCAGAAGCCAAATTAAAGCTCTAGTCTGCCTGATCCCGAGGTCTGCTACACACTGCTACCAAGATGAAACCCCAGATCTCTCTACCAGACCCCTCTTCCATTCCGGCTACCAAGACCTGTTCTGACACAGAACCCTCAGGATTGTTATAAATAGGGACCCTTGCCTGGTTTGGACTAGATAGTGTGGTACCCTAGCCTGGGCACCCTGTGCAGTCCCTCAGTGCCCCCACCTCCAACAGGCAGTATCCATCATAGCACCCACAGGACTCACCAAGGAACGCTGATCATAGCTCATCCTGCCCAGCGACATGACGCTGCTTTTGCGGGAGTCTAGGGCCACCAGTACCGGGTCTGGCTGCAGTGAGAGGCGGGGGGCAGTGCCCATGGCACCAGCAGGACCCAGATGTCCACCCAGGGGGAGGCTAGGGTCCAGGTGTCCATTTGGTGTCATGGGTATCGGGCAGAGCTTGAGATCTGGAGGCGTGAGATGAAGGCAACAGACAGACAGAAGAGCAGAGGAAGCCATGAGACGATCAGATGTGTGTAGGTGGAGAGCTTTTCTGGGGAGATGTGCTCCATCAGGAAACCCCAGAGGTTGTGGCCTGCTTCGTGTGGCTTCCTCCATCCTTCTTTCGAGGCTGTTTATTTACTTGTTCATGAACCCTCCCTTGTGCTCTGGGTCAGCCTAGACATCCACCCAGCAGAAGACCTCCCTGCAGTGCTCTCAGGCAAGGACTGTCCTCTTGGGTTACCACGGACACTGGACTTGGTTGGAAACGGTTACCTAGTGGTATCAGACATGAACCACCCAGGTCTCATCCTAAAACACTGAGGCTTTAACTCGGGGCCCCATGTGGGAACAAAGCGAGTGGGCCTTCTAGGGGAACACAGGGGTCCGTGAATGTGTTTCTGAGTCCAAGTATCTCTTTCAGATATAATAAAAACAGACAAGTAAGCTGGGTGCGGTGGCATGCGCCATTAATCCCAGCACTCAGAGACAGGCAGGCAGATGTCTGATTTTGAGGCCAGCCTGGTTACAGAAAGAGTTCCAGGACTGCCAGAACTACAAAGAGAACCCCTGTCTTGAAAAAACAAAACAAGACAAACAGACAAAAAGACAAATAGCAGTCCCTGAACCTAGGCTTCACGGGGAAGCCACTGTGCCCTGTGTCCACCTGGGAACCCACGGGAAGGCTCCTGACCCTGAGTGGAAAGCAGAGGTGTCTTACCTCCGCTGTTGTCCAGGCCCTCTGGGAGCTTGTCAAACTCTTCCAAGTTGGATGAACTCTGATCTTCATCAGAGTAGGAGCGATTAGCATCACCCTGGAAGACAAGCTCACGTTGGAACAGGTCAGTTCTGCCTTTTCCCACCCTCGGGATTTTTCAATGGCTGTTTCCACCCTCATTTTACAGATAGGGAAACTGATTCAGAACAGGGATGTGAGAAGCTAATGAAGACTTCAGCTACAAAACCCAGACTTCCTAACTTCCAATACACCCCAGAGCCTAACAGAATCAAGGAGGAGGCAGGCTCTGGGAACCCAGATCTTGGAGCCTTATAATCTGAGCTAGAGAAGGCTCCTGGGGGAGAAGTGGGAATCCTGGGTGCAGCTTCCATTTGCATGCTTCTTGGAATAGGAAGCTCACTGCCTCTACTTTGGGGGAACGTTACCTGCTAAAATTTTGAGCTGTATTTATCTCCCAAGCAGGCTCCCTGTCCCCTGCCCAGTGACCTGCCCAGGGTTCTAGTTACCTCAGCCTGGAAGCCCTCTACCAGGATGGCCACCAAGAGATTGAAGAGTACATAGTTGCCAAAGGTCATGAGGGCGACAAAGTAGAGGGAGGCCCAGGGAGAGGTGGAGGCCATGCCGTTGTAGAGGACGACGTTCCAGTCCTCCTGCGTGAGGATCTGTTGAGAAGGACACAGGTCAACCCTGAGATCCTCCCTGGCCCAGCCCATCAGCCTCAGCCCTTCCCAGACCAGCTACTCAGGTATTTTCCCCTGAAATCCATGAGCTTCCATCTGCCACTCACCTGGAACACTGTGACAATGGCCCACAGTAAAGAGTCAAAGTTCTTCCTGTCGGGGACTGTGTCTCCAGTGTCGGTGCGGAGGCTGAATTTGCAGCCGAAGATATGCATCCCAAGGATGCTGGGGAGGGACAGAGGTGGCTCAGGAGACTTGTCACACTGAACTCTCTTACTCCCAAGACCCAGTACCAGAATAGAAGGAAGCCTCAAGTCCGTGTTAATAAATGGGAATGCCAAGGCTCAGAGGAAAGACCTGCCTAGAGCCATCGGGGTTGAGTGGTAGTGCTGGCTTCACAGCCAGACCCTGGCAGCTTTCCCTAGACTCTTCCACCAGCCTCCACGCCCCAGGTTCACACCCACAGACCCCAGTGGGTCCCACATGTTGAGTCCTAGGTGGGCGGCGCTCACCTGAAGATGAAGATGAAGAGCATGAGCAGCATGCAGAAGGTGGCCACGTTGTCCATGGTCTTCATGAGCACCACGAGCTGGCGCCGGAGCGCCGGCATGAAGCGTACCAGCTTCAGCACCCGCAGCAGCCGGAAGGTGCGCAGCACTGACAGGCCACCGTCTGCCTGCCCCACGATTTCCCAGATGCTGCAAGCCAGTGTCGGGGGAGGCAAGAGGGGTCAGGGGAGGCCAAGGGGACAGAAAAGTGGAAGGAGCAGAGAGGGCAAGGATGACAGAGAAACAGCTTACATGGTCCATCCATCCGTCTACCAAATGGTGTTGGGTGTTACTCTACAGTGCCCCCTAAATCATGGTTTCTTAGCCAGGAGCCCATGGATCCTGCATTAAGAGGCCTGTAGCTAGAGGTGGTGAGATGGCTCATCAGGTAAAGAAGCTTGTCACCAAGCCTGATGACCTGAGTTCAATCCTTGGGACCCACACAGTAGAAGTGACTCCTGCCAAGTCGTCCTCTGATCTATACACACACACACACACACACACACAGCACAAAAAGGAGGCCACTGTCTGTGTCTAAAGTCTTGCAAATTTCTGAATGTCACTGTCCTCTTTTCGAGGTTCAGGCTTCATTTAGGTATGAATGTAAACAGCAAACCAGACAATCAGCCACAGCCATGACTTCATGGGCAATCGAAATAGCTGGCATTTTCAGGTTTGGTAATGGTTGGTGCAGCTATTTCTATGTTTCTTATGATTAACCCCTGTTTGGAACTCTGGTGGCCTCAGGCTCACTGCTATCTCTATTGAGTACATTAATGCAGAAGCGTATATTACTAAGTCGCCAGTTTATTCAGTATTTAGATAACTGCCTGGCAGCGATGGTTTCCCTTGTCATTCAGGGGCTTCCTGTGTGCCTCGGGGTCAGGGTTCTCATTCCTGCTCCTCAGCTTTAGGGGGGGTAGTGTGGTTACCTGATGATGACAATGATGCTGTCAAAGATGTTGTAAGGGTTTCGAAGGTAGTCAAAGAGCCCGAAGGCAGCCAGTTTCAGGATCATCTCCAGGGCAAACATGCTGGTGAAGACCACATTACAGATCTCCAGGATGTTGGTCAGCTCCTCGGGCTGTGGGATGTGGGGGCAGGGAACGTGTGACCCTGGTGAGTCCCTGTCCTTGCCCCATTATCTTGAAGGTTTCTCAACTGTTCTACCTTTGGATCCTGGGACTGGAGGTTGGGGTTGTCTACTAGGAAGTGAGGCAGCCCACAGCGGGGCTGGTTCCGGACAGTGGGAGACATGCTACAGATGGGCCAGCCTCTCACACATGCCAGGAAATGGTGAACAAAGACAGGGTACCTGCTACATGCCAGGCATAGCCCTAGACACAGGACACCTCCACAGTGGCTCTGAGAACACCAAGAAGATCAAGGGAAGGGCCCAGAGTCACTAGCTGGTGACCACAGGCCCCCATTATTCAGCCACATGCCTCCCTCTATCCCTGGAGTTGTTTCCTTCAGGATTTTAAGAGACAGGTAGCAACTTGCAAATGGCTCCATCTAGGATCCTGCTTTAAGTAGACTATGCCATGGGGTTAAAGAGAATCGCTCCAGGCCCCCAGCCTTCCTCCCCTTATTCATCAGCAGGTGTAGAACACACACACAGCCTCATAGACTTTCAGCCTCTGGCTAAGGGTCAGGCAAGGATGCTCTGTCCTCTGCTCTCCTCTCTGCAGTGCAGGGTCTGGCTTGTGCTCAGGAGGATGTCAATGTCTCCTGCCTGAATCCTGGAAAAGGAATGGCTATCTATTCCTCCCTCATGGAACCTTTCAGTGTGTCCACCACTGACCTTCCCGTTTGAGAAGTAAGGAAAGCGGCTGCGTGCTGGGCATTGACTTCCACAGAACCACTCAACAGGCACAGCAGATTCCACCGCAGGACACAGAGATCCTGCCTGAACCAGCTCATTCGCTCACTCATTCATTTGTTCACACCTGAATGTATCACATTGGTCTCCCAAGAGCCCACACTGTGCTGGGCCTACGCTCCTGCAAGGGGGGTGCCCATTCTCAGAGGCAGAGTCCCACAAATCACCCTTATAAAAAGCAAGCCAGGACACATTAACACTGGCTAAGTTGAGTATGGTTTGAGGGGGACAGTGCTGGGGAGCAGACAGCCTCCTGAAGGAAGTGAAAGAAGGAAACTGGTGACACAGGAAGCAGAGAACAACCAAGTCAAACTCCCAGCCAGGGCAAGGGCTGAGTGGCAGGAGAGTGCCACAACAGCAAGCCGTCTCCTTCCTGTCAGCACCAGAACTACTCCAAGCCCAGCCCTTCCACCTAGCAACAGAGCACCCAGGGGCCTCACTTTGATTCCATATGGCTCAAAAGAAAAAAGAAAAAAAAATTATCCAGCCACCAGCTTCCCATCTAGTGCCCAGGAAATCCAATCAAACTGCCAGTTCCTCTCAAGCCCAGATGAAAGGAGAGGGACCCATTTCCACCTGTAATTACATCTGACTCACAAAGGGTATGGGGAGCAGGACCCTGGGAGGGGTGGAGGTGGGAGGGGCCTGGACAATGCTCGCTCAGCCCGCCTGAACCAAGTCTTCGGAGATGAGAAGGGTGGCTGACGCTCCGTGATGGCCATCGCTGGCCCTCAGCCGCGCACAATGCGTTCGTGTTCCCTCCAACCATGCTCGAGCCGCTACGCTTTGGAAAGGTCACTAACTCGCCTCCCTCCTCCCTCGCAACAGCTGTTTCTCCAGGCAGTGCACACCTGTTAATCTTTCCCTAATGGACCATCCATCACTCCCGAGAGCATTTTTCCAGGAGAGAGGCAGGCTGGAGAGAGGCAGACAGATGAATATAGACATGACAAGTGGGAGGCAGAGACGCGGATAGATGGGAACGGGATGGACGGACAGACAGGGGTATGGACAGCAAAAGACGGGGGAGAAGCCCTGATACAGGCCTGAGGAAGGTGGCCTAGGGATGCTGCCCAGTTGACAGAGTCCTAAGCACAGCCAGCACATTAACCTGATACGGTAGCAAACACCAGTAATCTCAGCACTCCAGAGGTTGAGGCGGGAGGATCAGAAGTTCAAGGTCATTGTTGATTACATATTGAGTTCAAGGTCGGCCTAGCCTACATGCGAGCCTATTCTGGGAAGAAAAAAGGGTGGACTAAGACATCACGGTGACATAGAGGGAAATTAGAGACACGGTGACGTGGCGGAAGTCAGGGACACGCCAGAAAAAGAGAGACAACACGAAAATCACAGACAGACAGGCAGAATAACAGACAGTGAGAAGTCTAACAGGGATGTCTAACATGCTCCCTGGAAAAGAGCATGGTCCAGGCCAGAAAATACCAGCTTACATCTAGAATATAGTTATTGGCCTGGCCGGATGTTGGGCTTAGTGGCCCCAGGCTGTCTAGTCTCTGGCCACCTCTCTGGCTACCCCTGCAGCCTACAGGTGCAGATGAAAGGACATACAAAGGTCTTTGAACCAGTCCAGGGACCCCTCAGTCCCTGCCTAGCTCCATGGCGACAATGGCAGCAGGTGTTGGCTCAGTTCCTCCCTGGGGCAGGCAGGCGCGCTCAAAGCACCGTCTGTGCGCTTTACCTGAGCTTCACTCTTGCCGAATTGTCCCCATTTAATAGTTAGGAAACTTATGGCTCAGACAGAAGTGACTGCTCCGGGTCGGAGTCAGGGTCACATCCAGGCCAAGATGGAGTCCACTCTGGAGGTATGTCTCCTCCCTCTGCTGTGAACCAGGTGTCCTCACCTAGCCACATCTTAGAAGAAATTTGTTCAGCAGACATATTGTTCCCCTTCTTACAAGCCTTCCATGGCTCCCTGTTGCACCTTCTAGGGGTAGAAGTGTCCTTCGGCCGTTCGTGGATAAGCAGCCCCTCTTGTCCAGTGGGCTGTGCATCACACACTTCACACACAGCCTCCTGAAGGCTCTGGGTCCTGCCCCTCCCTTGTGCCTGTCTTTCTAACTGATGACTCATGGTCAACCTTCAAGATCCATCTTCAGTGCCATCGCTTCCAGGAATCCCTCCCTGGCCACAGCCCATACTGCTGCCTCTCTCTCATGAGGTCCTCACAGAGTGAAGACATAGGCACTACACCATCTTCTTCCCAGAGTCACCCTAAACCTGGGTTATGTGACAGGGGCTACACAAGGAGCTTTGAGTCACCGATGATTTGGGAGGCCTTGAACACATTTCCCTGGGAGCTGGAACCAAAATGGCCCTACACCCTGGGGTGGCGCAGCCCTAAACCTGAGAGGAGCTCCTCCTGCTGCCCATTCCACCCAAGCTCTACCTTCTGCTCTCCACCTTACCTACTTTCACTGAGGCCAAGGTGGGGCTTTGGGGTGACCCTGCCCAGTTTGAGAGGAGTCCCAGATCTAGTCAGAGGACACTGAGGTAAAGACTGCTCTGAGCATCTTCCTGGCCTGTGCCTCCACCTCTCTCGTGATCATCCACAGCTGCCTTCCTTCTGCACCATTGAGCCAGCTCTGCTAGCTGCTTGCCAGGCCATCTGGGCAGCCTAGTCCCCTTCCTCAGTTTCCCCATTTGCCCTCATCTTCCCAGTGGGGATAAGACACATATCCTGGTCACCCTCCAGGGGTTCTGTGAAAATGAAGCCTGGCGACTAAGTTGAACTGACTCTTCTGATGGTCAGACTCAACCAGAAACTCCCCAAGGAATGTAGACTTCTCACTCCCGGGAATCTTTCTTTTTCAGTGCTGAGAATTGAACCCAGGGCATTCTGGGCAAGCGCTCTGCTATCGAGACACAGCCTGCCCTTGTTGGGCATTATCTCTCTCTTGATGAGACACATGCAGGTCCTTGACTGGCTGACATGCTTTCATCTGTCACCTCCTTCCAGGCCAGTCCCTACAAGAAACATCCACAGCCATATGGAGCCTGAATAAGCAAAGTGTTCTTGGTGATGGTCCTCCATTATTTGAGCAGCAGTGGCCATGCTAAAGGCCATGAGCATCTGTACTGAGGCAGGGGTGACAAAGCAGGCCCTTGCCACCTGTCCCCTTGCAGTGGTACACAGAGTTCTCTGCAGTCTGGGTGGGGTGCAGGGCCCAGTGGAGGCAGGGAGTGAGGGAAGGACCTGTGACACCCTCCCCTTTCTCCTCGCACGCCATCTGCAGTCCTGGGCCACCTCTCACTGTGGGTGCCACCTCAGTGGGGGGGTGCTCAAAATAAAACTGGGGGTGGATCAGTTTCCCACAGAGAGATGTCTGAGATCCCAGGGCGAGGAACAAAAATACCAGCGGGCCCTGCACAGAGCTCCGCTGAACAATGGTTGCCACTCGGCATGGCTTTAAAAAGAATGGTTTAAATATGCTTCCTCCTCCTCGCTTCTTCTTTAATTAATTTCTGAGGCTCCAGACAGTGGATGGTAAACTCCAGGGTGGTGGCAGAAGGCTCAGACAAAAGACCTGCTAGTGATGATGGAGTCATGAATGCCTAGTAGACACCAGAAGTCACAGATTTGCTCTTCCCGACCCCTGGGGGGAGGGGCTGTCTGTAGATAGAGACACCAGCTAGGTAAGCCTGTGACTTTCCCAGAGCCACCCTGTCTGTCAGCAGCAGAGCCGGGGTCGGAACCCAGGCGATGAATGAAGGATATGGCTTCTGAGCAGTGAAGTGTGAAAACAGGAAGCAGTGACACTGGTGTGGAAAGTATTTGTGAGGACTCAGGGACCTCCTGTTTTCTCTAGGCCTGGGGATTAGTAGGTTCCCAGTGATAGCCCTAAGAGGAAGACATCTCTCAATGGAGGTTGCAGATGAGACCAGGGTAGACCCTACAACAGGCAAGGAGCCTCTTCCAGCCCATGGGGACTCCAGGTAGGAGACAACTTCAGCACCACGTGACTTCTGCTGTCCTAATCGTAGAGGATCCAGCAGATTTAGAAAGTTTGTTCAAGCACCCCTTGAGATGGCTCAGTGGGTAAAGATGTAGTAAAACAAATGCTTTTGTTTGTTTTTGTTTTTGCTGTTTTCGAGGCAGGGTTTCTGTGAGCAGGCCTGGCTGTCCGGGAACTTGCTCTGTAGATCAGGCTAGTCTCAAACTCAGAGATCCACCTGCCTCTGCCCCTTGAGTACTGGGATTAAAGGTGTGTGCCACCATGCCTGGCTCAAAAAAAACTTCTAAAGAGAGCAAGCCTGCTCAAGTGGGATGTGGCAGGCACAAGAGACAAGAGTCAGAGAAGACCCTGAGGGACCATGACTGGTGAGGTCAAGCTGGAGGGCAAAGGTGTTGCCTTGGAGGGGGTTCGAGAAGGCAGAGACCAGCAGGGTTCCAGTGACAAAGAGCCCTGATTTGTGGTGTCTGCCGATTTCCATGGTATAAATACTTTTTCCATAGCCTATTTCAAGCAGGCAACTATTTAACAACTGCTTGCTAAATTCCCAAGCATGAGAAAATTGGCTTGTTCCAGGAAGCCAGAGACAGTGCCTGATGCCTGCCTGATGCCAGTATAGCAGGGTGCAGATGCCAGAGCCAGATACCCAATAGCAGCTCTTCCCAGGCACCTTCCCCCAAGGATGTAAACCCTGCTGGGTCTCTGAGTCCTGAGATTCCAGGGCCTTGAGGCAATGTATAGGCCCGGCCTCTCACTGGCTTCACCCTACAGAGATCCCACCAGCGGCCCTCCCCAAAGATCTTTTTAATTAAGTCAGAAGAGCTGGCAAACCTGCAGTACCAACCAAGTGGTGGCAGCCCCAGGGGCCACATTTAACTAAATTGAATGAAGCCTGTGCTTGGTGAGCTAATGAGCAGAGAAATGAAGAGTGTGGCCCCCTCCAGGCACACGGGAGGGCTTTGCAGAATGAGAACAACATCAAAGCCAAGGGGGCTCAGAATCCAAATCCTGCTGGGGTGTCGACCTTGCCGCGGGAGGTGGGTTCAAACTGGGCTGCTGGCTAGCTATGGGACCTCTGGTCGGCGACCCTTTCCTGGGCCTGGCATAGCCAGCTGGCAGGTGGGGGTACCCCACCAGGCTGAGGAGCATGCCAAGCCACACCCTCCAAAAAGGACTAGTGGACAGGAGCCAGGAAACAGGGTTATTCTAAATGGAGCCAGGATTTGACAGGCTGTTAACCCAGGAGCGGTCTATAGACTGCAGACTTCCAGGAAGCTTAGGAGGAAATGGGTCAGCCCCTGAGTCCCAACCCCACAGGGTCCTGTCCTGTTAGGCCTCACTCTCCCTCTCACTGTTCACTTCCCAGACACCGAAGAGCATCTGCCCCCTGAGTGCAGCCTTGGGCAAGGCTCACGCTAGCCTGGGTCAGGGAGACAGATGTGGGGGTGGGCTCAGCTTGGCCTGGGTGTGCCCCTCCACCCCTTCGCAGCCTCACCCCAGGACTCCACTCTGGCCTGCCTCTCCAGCCCCACCTTGCCCGAGCCCTGTACCCATACTGGCCTGCTCATGATGCTCGATGCCCATGCTGACGGTGTTGACCAGGATGGCCATCATGATGCCTCTGTTGAAATACTTGCTGTCCACGATGCCCCGAAGCTTGGCTCGTGTCTCTCGCCACACATCCCCGCACAGCCGGGCTGCACCATCCTCCTGCTCCTCCTCCTTCCCCAGGCCCGAGGAGGCGCCATCCTCACTGCTCTGGGGTCCATCCCCATCAGCTTCACCCTCTGCGGAGCCACCAGAACCCGAGCCTTCCTGGCCTGAGTCAGTGCTGCCCAGGCCTGAGGGCTGCCTGCCTGCCTCGTGCTGGCAGCGTGGGCAGCCGGTGGGGTCAGAGGCCAGAATAGCAGAGATGGGCTGCACCAGAGTGTGGGGTGTGGGGTCCAGGGGACTGTGACGTGGGCACAGCTCTGAAAAGCAAACAGAGGGCAGCATTAGTGTCCAAATCAGGTCCCCACCTCTCCCAGGGACACAGGGTCTGCCTGAAACAAGTCCATCCCACCTGGTGGGCCTGGTGCTTCTTGGGGAAAAATTTCTTATCTCTGGGCTTTGTCTGCCCCTGCGCAGAAACAGTGTCCACCTGACAGAGCTATGAGATGATTGTCTTCAATAAACATGGGGCAGGCTCATCACAGTGCCCAGCACTTCAGTCCAAGCTCACTGCCGGTCACTTTTGACCTTGACCTTGGGCCAGTCACTCAACAGACCTTCCCAGGCACGGTTATGGGGACCTGGGGACTTCAGGGCTGAGTGGAGAGTGGACACCCCTCAGAGAAAGCCAAGGTGGGCTTTGGCATTCGCCACTTTCTCTGCCTGTGTAAAGTTCTCAGGGAGGAGACAAGAGGCAGGCTCTCACTCTGGGAGCTCCCAGGACTTCCCTCCATACCAGTGGGAGTCAGGCTGGAGGTGGGCAGGGGCAGGCAGGGTGGCAGCAGACGGGGTCTGAAGCTTTCAACCCCTGCGCTAGCCTTGCATCTGTAAGCCAAAGAGGTGTCAGGGAGGCTTCCCTTTAGCTCGTTTGGTTTCTTCTTTTTATTTATTTTTATTTTATTTATTTATTTGGTTGGTTGGTTGGTTTTATTTGGTTTTTTGAGACAGGGTTTCTCTGTGTAGCCCTGACTGTCCTGGAACTCCCTCTGTAGACCAAACTCAAAGATCCACCTGCCTCTGCCTTCCAAGCGCTGGGATTAAAGGTGTGCGGCCACCAGGCCGGGCTGGTTTCTTCTTTACGCTTTTCTATATTATAGTAAGGTGAACATGTTTTCCTTGAATAAGCAAGAAGCGAAACACAAACAAACAAACACAACCTGCCTGCACTTTTCCACACTGGCCTCCGAATACTGCAAAGCAGCCAGATGCTTGGGTCATCCCGCTCCAGCCTTGGAGGTCAGAGCCTTCCTCAGCCCACATCACCAGTATACACAGGAAACGGGGTATGGAGGCCTGAGGCGTGGGGGGGACTAAAAAGTGTAGAACTTCCCTCTATGGAGTTCCAGGATGAGGGTGGGGCAACAGCGAGAAGCCTTCCTTACACCCACACTCCTAAGGAAGTGAGAGCTAGCCTTGACCAGACCTCAGCTCTCCTCTCCACTTGCTAGGCCAACACCAAGGCTATATGGGACCACATCTAGATGGCTAGTGCCTGAGGACAGTGGGCAACGGTCCGGTCTCTGCTGGTCTCTGGCTGACAGAATAAGAGAGCTGGAGCATGGAGTTCACCAGCCAGGGCCTCAGACAGTAGCTGTTGTCACTCAGGGGCACAAACTACTAGATCACCTGAGGCTTGCTCTGGAGAAGGAGATGGGAGGCCCCGAGGTGTTCAAGTTCATGAGGACAACAGGATGCACCACGCTCCATAGCTGCTCCAAAGAACAGTATAGACCCAGGGCTGGCCAACTTCTCAACACCAGCTGGGAAAAAGCAGACCAAACCCAGAGTCCCATGATGGCCCTGGGTGGCCTTCTCTTAGTGCTGGGTGCATTTGCGGCTGGAGAGACATTCAGCAAAGCCCAACGTCTCTGACACCTCATATGACTGAGTCCTTCACTGACACACTGGGCCACTGACGTAGCTCCCTCATCTCCTTGGACCTTGGTTTTCCCATCTGAAAATTGGAGACAGTATTTCTTGTCTTCTCCCAGGCTGTTTCTTGAAAAAGAAAATGAGCTAAGGAATCTCAATCAATCCCACCTATCCCCCCTTTCTCTCAACACAGTCTCAGGTATCCCAACCTGGTCTTGATCTCACTATGTAGCTAAGGATGCCCTTGAACTTGTGATCCACCTGCTCTCCGTCCCAAGCACTAGGATTACCGTCATGCTGGAGCTTGAACCTAGAGTTTCACACAGGCACAGCAAGCATTCTAGTGACTGCACTATATACTCAGCCCAGAGAGCACCCTTCCTAAGCTAGACACAAACAGCCTAACGCCACTCAGGCATGAGGCAGGAGCAGAGTATGGGGACGAGGGTCCTGAAGTGCCATAACATGAACTGCCCATTGTGCCAGGGGCCTGATGTCATTCATTATTCAGGTGTGCTGTAAGCAGGGAACAGCCCCGGGAGCCAGAGTGGGAGATGATGTGGGTGGCCACAAAGAGGGAGGCTAGTCTTGCAAGGCTGTGAACAAATCACTGTGCACTTGACTTTCAAGAGTAGGTTCAAGATAGTGGTGCCCAGGTTCGACTGCAGAGCTTGGAAGAATTTCTCCAGGAAGAGGGCTAGCCCACACAGGATGGACAGAGAGAATAGGGTTAGGAGTGAGCAGAGCAGACGAGGCCTAGGTGGGCCATAAAAAAAACACCAGTTCCTGAAGTGAACCCTTGGGATCCCACACCCCATGTGGACAACTCATGCTCCAGCAGGCATGACCCACTTGCAGTATTTCCATTCTGAGACCCCAGGTCATAACACATGGGCTGCAGAGGCAAAGCCACTTACTACAGCGGCTGGGCTCCTTGGCGTGGGGCCCGGGCTTGGCAGGGGCTGGTGTCCCCGGGCCCGTGGCCTGGCGCCGGCTCTGCAAGGCCTGGTAGAGGCCCAGGGCACGGCGCTTGGCCTTGCGAAGGATGTGACAGACATATTGGAAGATCTCCTCATAGCAGTCGCCGGGCTCGGCGTAACTGGCCACCGTGCTGGAGGACAGGTAGCGCTGGCGCTGCTCCAGCATCAGCCGGTGCTCCCGCTGCTTGGTCTCCGAGAACTGGGTCGCTATGACAACGAGGCACAGGTTGATCATGAAGAAGGAGCCCACCTGTGACCAACAAGAGGAAAGGACAGGACCGGGACAGAGGGGACAGTGGGGCCAGGGAAGCAGAGATAGAGAGGTAGAGCCAGCAAGGGTGGGCACAGGAGGACACAGAGAGGGAGGCCAGAGAGAGACAGCGGAATGGGGAGGGGAAGAGGAGGGGACAGATCAGAGACACAGAGGAGAGGAAAGAAGAAGTCAGAGCAGGAAGAGAGACAGCAAGACAGGGACAACCAGAGCACAGAGAGTCAAAGACATACCAAAAGGGGGGAGGGGAGGGGAGGGGGAGGGAAGGAGGAGGGGAGAAAGGAGAGGGGAAGGGAGAAAAGAGAGGAGAGAAAGAAGAAGAAAAGAGAGAGGAGATGGGGGATGGAGGAGAGAGAGAGAATTGGGGGGGCACATGGGAAACACAGAGTTGGGGTGGAAATAGACAGACAGAGGTGCGGGGAAGATGGAGGGGCCCAGAGAGACAGAAACAGACACAAATGGGACAGGAAAAGATCACTGAGTCCTTGCAGGGGAAGGCACAGCCTAGGTGACTCCCCAGGTCAGACTGGGACTGCAGCCAAGCCCAGGCCCCATCAGGATGAGGCGTGGCCTCACTACCAACCCAGGACATGGGTTCTGAAGCCAAGGAGGAAAGCCACGATCCCTCAGGTCATAAAGGTCCGGAGTCCTACTCTCTGGCTGTGTACTTGGAAGGGGAAGTGAGACAAGGCAGGACCTCTGTCTCCAATCCTCCTCTGCCAGCACCAGACATCTACCCTGGTGCTCCCTACCCTGAACAAGCTCCTCTGGCCTGGCAGGAGAGTCGAGGCCTCCAGCCTCCTGGGGTATCCTCAACAGGTGCATGCAGTGGCTGTCCCAGCCACTGCTCATTCCTTATTTGCTCTCCCCATTACACACAGCTGAAGAGCTGAAGGGGTACAGGGCTTCCTGGCCCAGACGACTATGGGAAACAGACAGTCTCTTAGAAGTGAAATGGCCAGGAGTCCTCTGCCTCCACCTTCTTGTCCATGGTGTTTCCCAGAGAAATGCCCTGCCCCAGGCTGGTTATGGGCGTAGGAACTGGAGAGCTTAGACTCTTCCCTCTGCATACTCACCTCTGTAAGGCTGCTACCTAGTCTTTGCTCAGCAGTGGTTGCCCTGGGTGACCCAGGCAGACCTCATCCTCTCTGGACCCGTTCCCCATCTATAAAGTGAGAGGCTGGACCAAAGTGGGCCCGTGACTAACAGAGGAGTACTAGGAGCTGTGTGTGAAGGCTGAAGACCCCCACCAGCACCTGGAGGAATTGGCCTCAGCCTGCTGATGGCATCCTCTGTCCTGAGACAGCGGCACTTGGTGGCCCCAATAACATCAGGGCACATTTATTGACCACTTACTGGATAGCGAGGGTACACAGGCTCTTGGGTGTGTCCCAGATAACCCTCCTCGTTGCCTAGGAACTAGGTGCTGTCATTGTCCATCTCCAGTCACACTGTGAATAAATGGCTTCCTGTGGGAGAGCACAGAGCCCTCTGCCTTCCTCCGGGAAGTCACCCACATCCCTGTCCTCCTCCAGGCTCCTCGGGCCTCCACAGCTTCTTTCTATCATGCTACCTAAGGCTCCGTACGCCATTGTCACCTGTCAGCCTCTTTCCCCAGACACTGTGGGCTCCTTGAGGCAGGGCAGGGCCTGGATCCCTGCTCTGTCCTAGGACTCGGCTCATCTTTCCTGGATGTTCTGCTAAAAGTAAGTTGATAAACAGCAAGCAATGTAGAATAAAATCTAGGCACCTCTCTCTTCCACCCAGAGTTGCTTCTGAACTCCTGGGCAGCGGGCTCCCCAGGAAATCACTGGAGCTACTGGAACAGCTGTGTCTCGGGTCAGCAGCCAGCTGGTCCTGACTCCTCTATCAGGATGTCCCTCACGGCAACCAAGCTTGCCTTCACCCACCACCAGGAAGCTGGAGAGCCCAGCCTTCATGCTGGGAAGTGAACACAGCTGTTCCAGAAGCCTGACCTCTGCAGACTGTGCTGAGGCAGAAGCCCCAGGAAGGCAGGACAAGATAGACAGGAGGTGCTGACCAATAGGGGTGGAGAGACCCCTGCTTCCATCACCTGGTCGCAGACAGAGCTGTAGAGAGGCCAGAGTTTAGAGAATCCCCCAGAATTCCTCCAGGCTACCCCTGAGGCTGACCTCCTACTCTATGTTTTGACCAGGGACAAGCCTCATGCAGCCAGAGCATCTTGTCTTTCCAAGGAAAAAAATGGGGACCATATGGAACCACTGAGACGCTCCATTCTGAAACGACACCCCCAGCTAAGGTCATGAACGAATGTATTCTGAGATGTCTGGGCAGAGAGAGACAAGCAGGAACAACGGGGTAGATGTTAACGCCCAGAGATGAGATGCGGAAGCAAGGGGAGGTGATGGATGCTCCCAGCCACAGCCCTGATGAGCCTCTTCAGTCACTGGCGTCTTGGCTGCATTTTAAAATACACCTTCATCAGGAATGGATTGCCTACTCCTCTGGCCGCCTCCTGTCCTGCCAGGCTCCTCTAGCTCTGGGGGATACTTCGGGACTGCCTATCCATGCCCTCCCTCCCCGTCCCACACCCGGTACCGCTGTCCATGGTCCTGAACCTGCCCTGATACTTACTATGATGAGCAGGATGAAGTAGATGAAGTTGTAGAAGGAGTGTGCATCCATCACATAGTACATGATCTCCACCCAGCCTTCCAGAGTGATCACCTGCAGCAGGCATGAGGACAGGGGCCAAGTCTAAGATGCTGGTACTCCTGTGCACCAGGACTCAAGACATACCCTGACAAGCGCTGAGGTGGGAGCAGCATGGTCAAAGAAACCAAGGTTTCAAGAGGTGCTGATGTCAATTGCCCAACATCACACAGCCAGGCAGGAGGGGAGCAGGGACTCCTGAACTCTCTAGCTCAAAGGCCCACCTCTGGGGGTGGGAACATAAGCTGCAGGAAGAGGGAGCCTTTGGGCTCTGGCTCCCTAACTTCTTCAGTACACTGATGACAGAGCTCCCAGCAGGGCTGAGCCATGGGTCAGCTGACCATCCCTTGCCCCCCACCATGGCATCCAGAGACCAGGAGCCACCTGGAGAAAGACAGACTAGGTGCTGGTGCCTCCCTAGCTCTGCCTTGCCTTTGCTTGTGACAAAGCACTGGGCAGCCTCCACCCTCTGGGTTGACCAACCAAGAGCCCCACAGCACAGCGGTTGGGCATGAGTCCAGCTGCCTCACGGGCTCTGAATCTCCGATACTGCCCTTCCCAGAGCAGAGTGGGAGCCCCACCGCCCTCCTCTGCCCTTCCTTCCTTCTTCCTTCTGAGGACAGCAGAGCCTCACTGCACAAGGGCTGAATCCCCTGCTCACGGCCAGCATCTGGCTTATTGTTAGACACCCCAGGTGAGCAGTCTCCTAGTACAGTACACCAGAATGAAGAGTACACTCCGTATGAAAAAGAGAAAACAGGCACAGACAGGCCAAGCAAGACCCCTAGTGTCCTACAGCCTGGGGTTTCTGAACAAAACTTGCCTGGTCCCCTCCGGAGTACAGGGATGGAGTTGGTACAGGAGCCACACGGTCTGCACAAGGTGGCATCATCGACGCAGTGGTCACAGAAGGAAAGCATTTTCTATGTACTCCAGTGAGGCTCCACCCACACCTGGCCTCAGTTGTGACCCCTCTAGGGATGACCTTCCTTACCACAGGAGGGCGGGGGGGGTGGTTGCTTTGGCTCAACCAGCCTTTCCAATGGACCCATGTCCTGCCTCTGGCCTCTGTGAACCAAACTCCTTGCTATGACTCAGCCTGCCTGTAGAAAACACAGGCTCTGAGGTGAGCTCAAGTGGATTGAAACCCTCCCTTTGAACCTTAGGTTTTCTGCCCGTGGAGTGAGCAGGATGAAGCCTGTATCGCCAGCATATTGGACAGATCTCAGGGGCTGGGTGACAAAGTCCAGCTCAGACTTTACCTGCTGAGTGAGGTTGCCAGCCACGCCAACTGCTGCTGGCTGGCCAGTCCTGGGCCTGAATGCTCTCACCTGGAAGATCACAATCCAGGCATAGCCGATGTTGTCAAAGTTGATGGCGCCCTTGTGAGGGTTGGCATTGCCCGTGCGGCAGACGTTGTAGTAGCGGTTCCAGTTGACACAGAGGCCGCTGGCATTGAGGTCTTGGCGCCCCGCCCCAAAGTCATACACATCGTCTTTGGACAGGCAGCACTCTCGGCCCTCTGCTCCTTCAGTGGGGGGATCTCATGGCAGCCCATGATGCCATTGTCCCCCGACAGGGAGCAGATAAAGGGCATCTCGTCATCCTCCTCTGGCTGGTAATAAGGAGGCAGGGCCACATCCCCTTGTCTGCCACAGAAAAGAGCAAGTCAAAGAGTGGCAGGGAAGGGTTGCTGCCAGGAACACCAGGCAAAGAGAGGCCATGCTGTGGCAGAATTGGCCTAAGGCCCCGTCACCGCCTCCAGGAGGGAACATGCAGTCCCCTTCCCATTTCTGTTATGATTATAAAAGTCCCCACTGGTCTATTGCAAGCCTGTTTCATGGTTCTCTCCTCTGAGGAACTTTCCCAGGAGGAGGCTTCCCTCCGCAGGACTAAGCCAAGGCTCCCTGAGCTACACTGCGGCCTGGAATAGACACCACTCAGCTCCTCAGGTGGCCTAGGCCACGCTTTTTAGACAGGACAGCGCAAGTGCTCAATTAAGAGCCACTGGGCTTTGCTGGCCCAGCAGGTGAGATCGTGGGTGGCCCTGGACTATTCTCTTCCTCGCTGGACATGGATTACCTCATCTATGACATTCAATCATAAGTTCTGCTCTGCCCACCATACAATCATAAATGAAAACCCACTATGATTTTATCTGTGGAACCCAACTAGACAATTCAAGGGAGAATCATCCAGGTGGGTTTAAAAGCAAAAGGATACACAGAAACTAGCCTTACTAGAGAGGACTCTGAGACTGTAGTTATGAGCCTAATGTGGTGTTTTACGGGACCAGGGCACTTAGTGGGGACCACAACACACAGAAACAGACCTGTGTCTTAAGGCAAACACCGAATCCAGCATTCAAGAGGCTGAGGCAGGAGGTGTGTGAATTTAGGGCTAGCCTACTCTAAGTGTTTAGTTCATGGGCAGCCTGGATGGAATAACAAGATGCTTGCTGGTTCTTCCTTGAATCCTTTGGTTGTTTGGCTGGTTGCTTGAGACAGGTCTCATGCAGTCCAGGCTGTCGTCAAACTTTCTATACAGCTAACAGTGACTCTAAACTCCAGATCCTATGGCTTCTACCTCCTGAGTACTGGGATTATAGGTGCATGCCACCATTCCTGCCTAGAGATGCTGTCTCAAAAAATATTAATTTAACTAAATCAAATACCAAAAAAAGCAAACAAGTTTAGTGGTGGCTGGCATATGCCTTTAATCTCAGCACTCAAGAGGCGGAGGCAGGTGGATCTCTATAAGTTTGAGACCAGCCTGCTCTACATAGGGAGTTCTAGGACAGTTGGGAATACAGAGAACCGTATCTCAAAAAACAAAAGCAAACAAGCAAACAAAAACAGCAAACGGGAAAAATACCAACATTGCCTCCTCTCATCTAAATGACCACCTCAAGGTTTTATAACACAAAGTGTGAGAAGGGTTTTACAACACCACCCCACTGTTGGTGGCAGTGTAAACTGCACCACCCTTGTGGAAAACAATTCATCAACATCCCATAACAGTCAAAATGTCACAATGAACCATGCAAAGGCTCACGACCACCTGCTTCCAATAAAGACATCACTTTGATCCCCTGCAGAAAGGCTGGACTATGCCACACATGGTTCTGGGAAAACAGAATACCCATTAAATAAATCAACCTTGACGTCACTAGGCCCATCATGTACCACACATGAAATTCTTTGTGATAGAATAGACTAGACTGAAAGATGAAGCCAGAAACCTTTTGAGAATGTTTTTCTGACCTCGGGCTCTAAGATTTGTTCAGTAGCAATGCTTTAAAAAAAATGTAAAGCTGAATGGCATTGGGAGCCAAGTTCTTGCTGCTCAAAAACACCATTAGCAGAGTTAAACAGTCACTCCTGCCTATGAGTGAGCACACTGCTATTTCTTATCCTACTGCCAATTTGGGTCATTTCTGGGTACGGGCCCTTATGACTCAGAACTATTCCTGCCTACATGCTTGAGTGGGTGCAAGCTATGCTGTGTGTGTGAGTGTGTGTGTGAGTGAGTGTGTGAGTGAGTGTGTGTGAATGTGTGTGAGAGTGTATGTGTGTGAGTGAGTGTGTGTGAGTGTATGTGAGTGTGTGTGTGTATGTGAGTGTGTGTGTGTATGAGTGTGAATGAGTGTGAGTGTCTGTGAGTATGTGTGTGTGTGAGTGTGTATGTGTGTGAGTGAGTGTGTGTGTATGTGTGAGTGTGTGTGTGTGAATGTGTGTGTGTTTGAGTGAGTGAGTATGTGTGTATGTGTGAGTGAGTGTGTGTGTGTTTGGGGTGGGGGGTATTTGTCTTTTCAACCCAGGCTGACCTCCAATGATCTTGCGAAAGAAAGCATCCTGAGAGCAGGAATTGCAGGAGAGAGCCACCACTCCCGACTAAAATGCAATGGCTGTAATTTTCTTTTCTCTTTGTGGTGCCGAAGACTGAACCCAGAGGACTCGCGCATGCTAAGAGAACTCTGCCAGCCGAGCTACGTCCTCAGCCCTACCCAGCAAGTCCTTCTTCTAAGCAAAGCCCCAGGGTACACCTGAGCTGAGGGTGTGTTTCGCATTGGGTTTGTCCAGCTTTCCACAATGGATCCTGAACCTGAAGATCCTCTGAGACCCGCCTGAACACAGAGGACATCGCCTGCTCTGTGGCTGTGGCAATACTGTTCCTTCTCGTTTTAACCATTCTGGTAAGGTGTCTGTACTCACTGCCATTTCCATTACAACTCCCTTCGGACCTGAAAGAAGAGCCTTTTCAAATACTTACCAGCCACTCCTGTGGCCCCTTGAGAGGCCTTTGGTAAGGTCTTTTGGACCAAGTTTAATTAGAACACCCTTGGCTTTCTTGTCAGTTTATAGTCACTTTTTATATGTTCTGGATTTGAGGTCTCTGGTGGATGCATGTGTTGCAAAGTTTTTGTTTCAATCTGTTCTTTTTCAGACTTAATCGCTCCTGCAAACCTACAGACATCTTAAAGTCACACGATGCTTGGAATTTCCAGCTCACTGTGGACATCAACCCAGGTGGGAGGTGGTGTCCCTGGCTCCACAAGTGAAGGGGGAAGAGACTCGAGAGAGCTGGGTCTCAGCAGTCAGTGCAGCTAGCACTGAGGGGTGATGAGCTCACCTTTGTCTGCTAGTTGATGACCACCTGTCACTACTGGGGACCCTCCTGCCAGCTTTCCCCTTATTACCCTTCTGCCAGCCCCAACTCCATGAATTCAGAAGCCCCAGGACAGCTGTGCCAGAGACCAGCCTGTACCCAGACACCAGTTCAGATGACCAGCCAATAACACGGACAACCCAGCCCAGTTCCCACGCTTGCCCACCCCAACCCTCCCTGCACTGTAGTGTGACTGAACCCCTCTCCTGGGGTTCCCCACGGCTTGTTGCTCTCATCCTTAGGTGGTAAAGTACTTGCCTTGCAGGAGGACCTGAGTTCAGGTCCCCAGCACCCACATAAAGACTGGTCATGATGATGTGTGCCTAATAACCCCAGCACTAGGGAGGCAAGGACGGGAGCATTCCTATAGCATTCCTGCCGGCCACCCTCTGGCCAAACTAATCAGTTCCAGTTTCAGTGAGAGCCCCTGTCTCAAAAAAAAAAAAAAAAAAAGTGGATAGCAATCAAAGAAGAGCCCCAACCTCGGCCCCTGGCCTCTGCACATATGTCCACATGTATCGCTGACACACATACACGTTCACACAAACCAACAAATGAGGACAATATGCTTCTCCCATAGAATGTTGGGAAGGTAACTGAATTGGGCCTGATGAGCACAGGGCCCAGCATGTCCTAATCACCCTGTGAATACCAGCTGTCTTTCTCCAGGCCCACCCTGCCACTCAGTGTGTGTTTACTAAGGACTGCCATACATCAGCTGCGGCACCAGCCTGAGGTGAACTTACACACCCTACGATTCCAGGTGCCATTACAGGGCCTTCCCAGTGGCACCCCTCCCTCCAGGCACTGCCCAAGCTGGTGGAACACACACGTGTCACAAAATGGCTCACTCCTGCTCAGTGCTTCCTGGGGTCAGACCCTGTCCTAAGGTGTCAGCCAGGAACCAGCACCTACACTGTCATGCTGCAAAGCCAAGGAGAGCCAGTCTTCTTCCCAACCTGCCTCTGTGGAGTATTATCATTCACTTATTCACCCTCCAATTCATTCATTCATTCATTCACAATCTCATTCATGTGATTATCCCCATCTTAAGCAGTCCCTCATTCATTCATAGTGAACAAATTAGGGCCCTGTTCCAGGTCCTGAGAAAAGAATGAGGACCAAATAAATATTCCTGATCTCAGGGAGAACGCACATCCTAGAGTCTCCCTAAGACCAAGTATATAACTGCTCCAGAGACCGCCAAAATGCACAAACTGACAAATGGAATCACTGCAGAAGATCCTCCAGCAAGGAAGTTTAACAGATAGTGTGCTCGATGCTTGGGAAAGAAAGGCAGCAATCCTCCAGCAGAAGGTGATGGGAGGGCTGAGTCTAGACAGTGAGACAGGGCCAGCCACAGAGTGACATAAAAATGACCCATGTGGCACAGAGGGGGCTCGGATGTGCTGTGAACCCCAGTGCCGCCGAGCCCTTTCCCTCTCCCTGCCTCGACTACTTAGGACTGGCCTCAGCTGAGCTGAGCACTCACGAAAGTTAAAACCCACTCTCTCACTATCCATGGGGCCCTCACCCAACAAGGGACCCCTCCACTGGCCTATCAGGTACCCCACTGCTCCCCACAGCACAGCAATGTGTAGGTAGGCCAGTCCCTACCCAACCTTCATTTCCTGTTAAGCCGCATTGCCCCTAACGTTCCAAACCCTGAGAAGGGAGACTCACCCCAACTCATGTCATGTCCGTACGCCACCGCATCCAGGAGAGGCACTCAGCCTTGGCTACCAAACCCTAGCCTGGCACTCCTTGCGGGCAGTAGCTCCTTCCTAGCTCAACGGAGGCAGACCCTGAGTACATCTGCCAGGTTAAAACGGACATGAACACTATTTCCTTTCAGCCTCCCTGGGGCCTGGCACACAGTGGCTGTCCAATGACCTGTGGAGACCGGAAGCTGAAGCACCCTTACTTCCACACAGTGTGCACACATGCACAGGGTAGCCCTCACCACCTGGGAAGAAGAGATTCTGGAGACATCATTTTCAGAAACTATACCAAACTTTTAAGCAGCACTTGACATTCTGCCATGAGAGGCGCCTGGGTGAGCTGATCCTGTGATAGTGTGTGCGACACACACACACACACACACACACACACACAGAGTTCCCTGGGTACTGGAACTTTCTCTTCTTCCAATGTCCAGATCTCCCTCTCTCCTTCTATCCAGCCCTCCCCCATTGGCTGTTCCTACTTTGTTGGTCCAATTCTCAGCTAGCAAATGAGCTAGCAGGAGGCAGGTCATAGTCAGCAGGAGCAAAGTGGGGTTGGGGATGACAGTAGGGGTGTGGGGGATGGGGGGCTGGCTAGCTTCTATGTCACCTTGACACAAGCTAGGGTCTTCTAAGAAGAGGGAATCTTAACTGAGAAAATTCTTCTATTGGATTGGCTTGTAGGAAAACCTGCAGGGCATTTTTCTACTGATGATTGGTTTGGTAGGGCCCAGCTCACTGTGGATGGTACCACCCCTGAGCTGGTGGTCCTGTGTGCTGTAAGAAAGCAGACTGAGCAAGCCAGGAGGAGCAAATCAGTAAGCAGCACTCCTCCATGGCCTCTGCATCAGCTCCCACCTCCAGGTCCCTGCCCCTGACTTCCCTAGAAGATGTACTACAAGCCATAAAATAAAATAAACCCTTTCAGCCCCAAGGTGTTTCTGGTCCGAGTGTTTTATCAAAGCAATAGAAGGCCTAATTAAGATGAGGTGGGGGACTCACATGGTGAAGTTCTCCTCCAGGAAGCAGCGGTTCCGGAGCAGGCCTGCCCAGAGCTGCACGCCGATGATGCCGAAAATGAAGAAGACGAAGAAACAGAGCAAGAGCACGTTCCCAAGCATGGGCAGGGTATCGAGCAGCAGGTTCACCAGGATCCGCATGCCTGGGGGTGAAGGGCGGAGGAGGTGGCATCAGAGAAGGGAGAACAAGTCAAGAAGCTGAGGGGTGGGTAGAGGAGAGATGAACCTCCTGCTCCGGGCCTGCTGGGAACTGCCAGAGGGCCTCTCTCCTCCATGTCTGCCCCATGCCCACAAGGCCAGAAAATGGCTCTGGGTCCTGCCACACTTCCACAAGATCGTGGGTGAAGGAGCAGACACTTTTAGGTGCTAAGTATTCTCCTGGGGATATACACAAACAGGCTCTCCTTCAGCCTTCACAGCAACCCCACAAGGCTGGCAATATAATCACTGTTTTGTACAGGAGGTTCAAAGAACCAACTGGAGCCATTTGCCCAGAGTCCCACAGCTAAGAAGCAGAAGAGTGTGAATTTAAACTGTTGCCTGATACGGAGTCTACCCCTTCTTCTATGACCAACCCTTTTACCTACGCTGCTTACTCCTGTTGAAACACCCTATCTTCCCATCCTGTCCACTGGGGACAGGGTCCGTGTGTGAGTCACCTCAGTATTCCCAGAAGGCAGCAGGGCCTAACCCAGAAGGTAAGCTTCATCAACACTTATTGGACAACTGATCACGAACAAGACTAGAAAAGAGAGGAAGACTGGAGAGCGGTGAAGGATGGTGACAACGGGGAGAGCTGGTCCTGTTGCATTTTGATTTACCCCGGTGTGATGCCGAGGTGGTTATTAATAAGGATAATTATCATGGATTTGCATCACAAACTCGGTGTGGAGTGATTTCCAATCAATAATTAACGTCCACCCCCATCTTCCCTCCCACAAAACTAGGTCAGCACTCTCTCAGGAAAAGCAATGGGGCTCCCCGGCATGCTGCGTCATCCAACTGAGAGCGGCCAGGGCTAGGGCTCAGCACTCCATCCCTTTACATCCACTCCCCCCAACATGGGAACAAGGGATGTGCACTGGGGGAGGCAAAGAAACAAAAGAGGTCCCTACCTGCTCCCCAAAATAGACCAAAGGACTTAAGTCAGCAAACTGCAGGCCTTTCTGGGGACGCAATCATTCATTCATGTATGTGTGCATGCATTCATCCATTAAGCAGTGGATTGCTGACACTATCCTGAGAATCCCCCCTCCGCCCCCGCCCCGAGCTCACAGCCCAGCAACAGGGGCCAGGGGCAGTGGTTCTGAGCAAAACCACCAATGCCAAGGACACATTTGTAGGGAGCCTCGGTGGAGCTGGCACTACAGGATGTGAAGAATCTGCCGGAGGGGCTGAGGGGATATGTAGCCTGTGAGCATGCATGGCTGCCTGGAGACAGGCCTGGGGTTGCTGTTGAGGGATCTAAGTGGGGGTGGGGCAGTCTGTCTGATTAGTCAAAGGTCTGTGTCACTGTCACCTGCAGATCTCTGAGCAGGCACAGCCCTTGAGTGGCTCTGGGCTCTAGGATGTGCAGTCCTGGAGTCCGAGCACAGAGGCAGTGGATGGAGACAAGGCTGGACCAGAACTTCCTCAAGGAGGCTGCAGGCTCCTCTCACTAACTAGTGCAACGCCAGTCTGGCTGCTCCTGGCTACTCCCAAGGGTGGCCTTTGTAGCTCAATTAATTACATTTCCCTTGTTCTCCAGGATATTGAAATTCCGAGCTGCCGGTTACTCTCCCTGAACAACAGCCCTTTCCCTCCCCTCTCCTCTGCCTCCCTCTGCCCAGGAGTCTAGCTCCCTGGGGTCTGGGGAGTCCCAAGGCCACAGGGCCAAGGTGTAATTAGGTAATTAGGAATTTAGCACAAATTGAATTCATCCATGGCTGCCCAGGGAATTGGAGACACAGGATTAGGAGTCAGGCAAGGCCCTGAGGAGCCTGGCTAAGCCTTCTTTTACATACTTGTAAGTAGCTCAGACAGGTAGGATGCTGGCACTCTTCCTCCAGCCTGGTACTAAGTACATGAGGAAGAGGAGATAGGAAGAGGCCAAAATAGAGGCATAGATAGAACTGGAGACAGAACTGGAGATAAAGGAGGGGAAACACGGGTACTTGAGAGAGAGGTACATAGGGGAGGGTAGATGCATGGAAGAAAGAGTCATCTTCAGACTTCTCTCTATGTGCTTTCCTCCTCCTCCAAGCAGCCTTCCTGGGTTCTCACCACATCTAATCAAACGTGCTCCATCCTCTAGCACCATCCCCCCCTCATACTCCCTCTCTTAGGCCAGGCTTACGTTGGGAGCCTTCAGCCTGGCTCAGTAGCCAGGTGGCCCTTGATGGAGACAGGCTGTCCGTAGCCCCAAGAGTGTTGCTAAGGGCCTTCTCCCCAGCCAACAAGGGAAAGAGGACACAGGACATGATAAAGACCCTGGTGGCGCCCAGCACAGACCAGGTAAAGAGGTCTAGGTTTTAGTCCTAGCTCGGTAGCAAGACATAGCCCTCTCAGGCCACAGTGGCCATAGGAGCCTCATTTATAGGCAGGTGGTTCCCGGTGTGCACATGTATTCAATTGGAGAACATGTACACACACTCCCTCCTCCTCCTCCCCCTCCTTCTGCTCCTCTTCCCCCTTCTTCTGCTCCTCCTCCCCCTCCTCCGCCTCCTCCTCCTCCAACTTTGCCCACAGCCCATCCCAAATGTTCCTATCAGAATGGCCCTGGGTCCACACCCTGAGGCAGGGCTGGCCCATGCTACTGTATCCTCTATAGACCCAAGCTTCCCAGGTCCCGCCTCCCTCCTAGCCAGCACATACTCAGACGAACATCTCTCTCCTTTGTTTCTTTTTGTCCTGGACCCGTGAATGGGCTGGTGCCTGACTTGAGCCCATTCTCCCTCAGTCACAGTCTCCCTGAGCAACTTCTGTAGGTTCATGGCTCCACTGGGCTGAAGAAGCTTCTGGACACAGGCAAGTCTACATTCAAGGCCCAGCTGCTCCACGTTCCCCAGTCCTGCCTGGGTGCTGCCCAGAGCAACAGCCCCTTGGGAGACCACAGCTCAAAGAAAGAAAAGACTGATGGGTGGGGCTAGAGAGCTGACTCAGCAGTTAAGAACACTGGCTGCTCTTCCAGAGGACCCAGTTCAATCCCCAGCACCCTCATAGCAGCTCACAGTCGTCTGTAACTCCAGCGGATTTGACACCCACTCTGGCCTTCATAGTCATCCGACACACACACGCAATGCCCAGACATACACACAGGCAAAACACCCACGCACGCAAAATAAACAAAATTCTTAAAGGAAGGAAGAGAAGTGGGTGGATGGATGTTCCCCTCCACAGGCACTAAACAAGAAGCTGCCACCACCATACACTGCTCTGGGGCCCAGGGGCTCATCAGCTCAGGAATCAAACCAGATAAAACCAGTCGTGGTGAAGAATATTTGTGTTTCCTCCACTTAGGGTGGCTGAAGGAGGAAGGGTTGCCTCGAGTTTGAGGACAGCCTGAGCTACAGAGAAAAATCCTGTCTTGAAAGTTAATTCATTAAAATAATAAAACGATATTAGATAAAACAGACAAAGCTCCCTGCCCCACGGAGCACACGTGAGGACGGTCGACAAGCCTGATGAGTATGTCCGTCTGTCCGTCTGTCCATGGCACTATGAAGATGGTGGGCCGGGAAAGGAGTAGGGCTGCCGGACAGCATCAGGGGACTTCAGGGTATGAAACAGGGACCGGAAAGCAAGGTGACACCGAGCAGAGAGGCAGAGGAGGTGAGGGACCATGTCGGCACTGGGGCGTTTCAGGCAGCAGGAGCAGCGAGACAAAGATCTGGAGGACAGAGCAGGCCAAAGAAGAGGAAGGAGAAGTCGTTGGGAAACAGCTCATGGATCCTGTTCAAATGCCCAGTGAACCCCCTATTATATGAGCCCACATCTTTACAGAGGACAGGCTCATGGGCTCTGTGACCAGAAGGGCAATGGTGGCTGCACAATGGCGTGGGGAGGACCCAGGAGGAGTGGGCTACCCCTCCTGAGCCTCATGATGGAGGTTGTCCCAGCCACTCCAGGCCTCCCTCACGGCTAATCAGTACTTTGCCACTGTGTATCTGATCCATGTGCACTGCGGGTCCCGCCTGTCCCCGCCTGGCCAGTGCTTGCCTGCCATCGTGAGAAGCTAAAGAACAGTAGTGCCAGGTCCTGACGGCATAGAGTGGTATGGGGACACAAGGGAGATCCTGGAGACACTGGAAAGGTGGGGCCGGAGGCGGGGCACAGGATGTGGGAGGGAAGAGTCACATCGAAGGTTTAAGGTCACAGAGCAGCTGTCGGAGGAGAAAGGAATCGTCTGGACATGTGGAGTTTGGGTACCTGACTGTCCATCCTCAAAGAGCTGCTCCACTGGAGCTCAGAGTGTTGGCTCAGGAGAGAGGGGTCTGGTCTGGGAGCGTGACATGAGTAGCCCGTCAGGGTAGATGGTCTAGACGGTATCAAAACCAGTGCCAGAATGGCAAGTGCCAGGCAAGGGAATGAATACAGCAGCTCCACCCCAACCGAAGAGATAGAGACCCCAGAGCAGACCCTCCGCACAGGAGACCCTGGGAGGTCTCTCAGTGGCCACAGAGGAGACAGCAAGAGGGAGGTATGCTTCCTAGCAGGTATCTCCTCTCCAGGCCCAAGGTGCTTTACAGACAGGAGATGTCAACTCAGATTAGCCCGGCCACACTGCCAGGCCAATTCAAACGGAAGTCACAGGCCGTATGCCTGCCTCAGCCAGGGCCACAGCCCGTTGCCGGGGGAAGGGACATCAGAGAAGGGGGTGTGCCGTGGCCTGGTCCCCAAGGCTGCATACTTTCTGATCGGGCCGGGTTGGCAGAGGGCACTGAGCAGCCAGGAAAGGAAGGCTCTGAGCGCAAGGAGAAGCCGTCTGCTGCCCTGCCGCTGCCAAGCCAACTAATCAGGGGCACAGCAGGGGCCAGGGAGGCCAGGCCAGGCAGCAGACGGTCAGACTGCCAGGGTCACAGTTGCTGGCACCAACCCAGCCTGGAAAGGGCCTGTAGGTTGTAGGCAGACACCAAGCCATGGAGCATCTTGCCTTCTTCGTCCCACAGGCCTTGAGTCCTCCCCCAGAGCAGTGTGTGCCCACACTGTGGGGATTCTCCCACCCAGGTATTCCAAACAACCCTCATTCTCCCGAGGCCCTGTCACCCTCTTCTGTGAGGTCTCCACAAAGCATTTGTAGTGCCTCAGCCCTGCTCCCTGGACCTTGGACCCTGGACCCTGTACCATGGACACTGGACCCTGGCCCACCACCTGGGACTCAGGTGTCAGACAATGGTGAGGGGCTATGGATGAATTTTGGCTTTGACCCCATATGTGACTCTGCCCTGGTGAGGAGGCCCCAGACAGTACTTCCTCAGATGAAGAGCAATCAAGAGGTCAATACACTGTCCCGCTCCTACCACCAGATTCCAGATTCCTAGAACAGGACTCAGAACTTGACCCTGAACTGACAGCCCTGGCCCCGCCCCCAGGAAGTCCTACAATCCCTTCAGGTTCCCCCCAGACACCTGACCAGATGATCTCCAGCCTGTTCTTCAGGACCGAGGCGGGGAGGAAGGGAAAGAGATGAGGCAGGAGCCTTACCGCCAAGAGCTGCCTCCCTCCTGAAGGCTTGTGGGAGCTTTATGCCCCAAGAGGAGAAAATCCCTATGGGAACCAAGGAGAGATGTGAATACCAGATGTGTCCAGGGAGGGGTCAGCTCACAGCATTCTTCCTGCCTTCCCTCAAGCCCAAATAACCACAGACCCCCAGAGAAAAAAATAAGATGCTCGTGTCAGCTGTGTCCCACAGCTTCTCTTTCTCCCAGATCCTGTCCCAAATAAAACTCCCTAGGTCCTTCTGGGAAGGACCCTGGGTCTTCCTGTCCCTTCCCAGTGTAGCTGGCCTGACAGTGACCCGGCTGGACCCCTATCTGGACAGGCAGGGGCCAAGACCGACCCGTGTTCCAAGGCAGCCACCACTCCTGTACTTGCTATGCCTCGCCTCACCTCAGTCAGAGAGATCTCACCTCAGGGAGATCAGCACCCTAAGAATTGAACCTCCAGTTCCCCACCTGTAAAGTGGGTGTCACACAATCCTAACATCCTAGCTTGTTAGAAGACAGAGTGACAGAGCCCTGTGAGACTGTGAGGAGCTCAGTCAAGGGCTTGATAAACTCCAGCCGTTTATCATTAAATTCCAGATGTGAGCCACTCCCTCCCACCGCGTCCCCTCTGCCTTTGAATCTTCCAGCAAGGGAGTAGAGTTAACTGTACCGATCGCCATCCTGTCCTTTGGGCAATACGGCATAGTGTGCGTGGAGAACTACCCGCAGAGGTGAGTGACGAGCAGCACCCCTCCCAATGTGCCCTGCCCTGTCCTGCCACACCAGTCCCAGGATGACAGCCCTTCTGCCAGTGTCATGTGTTGTCTACAGGGATGCCCACCACATCAGGAGCCCTCTGTATCCTCGATGGGCTCTTCTAACACAGGCCTCTGCAAAGATCTCCCCAAGACCCCCTCTCCCCATCACAAAACCCGTCTCACATTCTGCAGAAAGTTGTCCAAGCACATCAGGCCATTCCAGCCACACACCAGGCGAAGACGAGTAAGAGTGATTCCACTTTCTAGTTGAAGCGGTCAGAGACAGAGGGGGCAGGGTTTTCTGGGATCCCAGGACAGGTGAGTTGGATCGCAACCTGGGGCTGACAGTGCAGTAGAGAGCTATGGGCCTGGGAGCCTCTGCAGCACTGTCAACATTGCTCCTACTCCATCTATGGGTACCTCGAATCACCTTCTCCATTCTGCGCAGACTCCAGCCCAGTCCAACCCAAGGTGGGTTGCGACATAGTCAGCTACTGTAAGCCCAGGCACAGCTCAGTACCCTAGAGGTGGTTCAAAGTCCCTCAAGCAGACACCCTTTCAACAGCCTAGCTTGGAATACAGCAGCTAGATGCAGCATGGACTGGCTCCGGGCTCTGTGGAGACTGCCTACGTTTCTAAATAGAGGAAAAGCAATTCTTCCCTTTGAAGACTCAGCCAATGGGGCTTGGGGAAACACTGAGGTGACTTAGAGCTGGTGCAGACAGAGGCAGGCCCAGAGGGCACTGGTGCCAGGACACAGGCTTGCAGACAATCTGGTCCCATCATGCCAAGGCTAGAGAGGAGGAATGACAGATAAGAGCAGAGCAAAGGACCAGAACTCAGCCTCCTTCCTCGCTCCTCAGCCTTCTCCTCTCCTGTCTCCTTCCCCTTATCCATCAGAGGCTGGAGCTGAGACAGAAGCTTCAGGGCACTGGAGGGACAGTTTTTTAAAACTTCGGGGTTCTGTAATGAGAGCCCTGACTTCTGCATCCCCTGCCCACCCTATACAAAGCTGAGAACTGTATAGCTATTCAGCTTCTCTTCTGTTCTGTGCCAGTGGGGAAATTGAGGCCCATATCACAGCAGAGTGGAGACCAGACTTGCGATCTCTGACCCCCAGCTGAGTCTTCCTGGATGATTGCATTGGGGCTTTATCCATTACATTTTTTAAAAGTACAGGTAACTCCCCATCCCTGATTTCCCAATTAATCGCTGATTAATTTGACTGCCTAGAGCTGGCTCTCTAGCTTGCCATCTAGTGCTAAAAGTGAGAGCTGCAGGCTACTGCTGAACACATCCCAAAGCAGGCAGACACAGCTAAGGAGCCCAAGTCCCATGTCAGGTGACTCCTAGCAAAAGGCAACCAGGAACAAAGTAGCCTCTCCCGCAGAAAGAAGGCTGAGTTATTGGACCTCAGAGATCCTCATTTTCTAACTGTACTCACATTCCTGGGTTTAGTTACTTAAGAAGGTGAGTTTAAGTCAGGCATGGTGGCACATGCCTTTAATCCAAGCACTCAGCAAACAGGAGACAGAGGCAGGTGGATCTCAAGTTGAATTCAAGGCTAGCCTGGTCTACATAGTGACTTCCAGGACAGTCAGGGCTATGTAGAAAAACCCTGTAGAAGGAGGAGGAGGCGAAAAGGAAGAGGAAGGGAGGGAGGGAGGGAGGGAGGAAGGAAGGAAAGAAGGAAGGAAGGAAGGAAGGAAGGAAGGAAGGAAGGAAGGAAGGAAGGAAGGAAGGAAGGGAGAAACAGGGAGTTTATCCTAAGGTTCCATACTGTGGAACATGGCTGCTTTCTCAGTCTGGAGGTATTTTGGATCCTGGGGTTCATGCTCTCAGCATCTTCACAATGCTGGGCTCTGAGAAGGGTGACTGTCAGCTGAGAGGACATCCACGGGTTCCCAGGGGGGCCGTTAGCTGTTAGAAGGTCCTCAGGAAAGACTTGGAGCCTCCCTTGGCTATCTGCACACCAAGCCTCAATAATTGGAATTTCCAGGAACACGGGGATGCTGGGCTCAAGGCTGACCCTGTTCTTCTCCAGAGAACAGGCAAGCTGGTACTTGGGCCAGGGAGTAACCACCTCAGTCCCAGAGCCACTTAACAAGCTCTGTACATAGCCAGCCAAGGAGCAAGAGAACCTGCGGAGATAGAGTGGCCCCAATTCAACATATGCACCCATGAGTGACAGACACCATGGCATGGCATACATACATGCACACGTTCCTTACATGCACACATGTTCACACACACACCTATGCACTCACATGTATGCATGTGTTCTCCTGTGAATACATACAGATCTCCATACTCACACCCAAATGTTCAGAAACCATCTAGCAAGAGAAGACCCACACCCTGCATGTCTATCCTGTCCTTCTCCCATTCTCTGACATCCCTTCGTGGCTGTCCCATGCTCATCAGACCCCAGGCACCATGGAGACTGTGATGTGAGATTCCGTACAAATGCCCTGTGGATGGCGCCCTGACACATGCCCCAAAGAGACCAGGCCTGTAGGCTCCATGCCAAGAACACAACTGTGAAAGGCAGCTACTCCTTTCATTCCCAGGACAGAAACAGAAGCATTACAGGTGGGGCAAGGAGAGATGAGCCCCTGCTGTGCTCTCAGTGCTGAACACCCCCTCCCCCCAGTGGTTCAAAGCTAATGCTAATGACTCTCCGACCTGGGCTGGGCTCAGAAGTACCTCCTCCCTCCCTCTGCCTTGCCCAGCCTTAGCCATTGCTTCTCAGAGTCACTGGAGCAACTTCAATGCCCAGTTCCCCCCACACTCCTGCCAGGGCCACGTCTGAAGCACTCTCCTGCTGACCTCTCCAGTCCTGTCCCAGCCTCCGCCCCTGCAGCGGTCAGTCCTGACAGCTAGCGGCTCCGGCCACACCCCACTGCCCTTTACACTGGTCTTTCCCACTGCTAATCCCCAGGTTTCCTAGGTCTCAGCTCAGAAGCCCTCCCCTTCCCCCTCCTGCATCCTGAGCTTCGCTGAGCCCAAGGCACCTCCACGGTCCTGCACGTGGTTCTTTCCACGGTTCTAGGCACTGAACGGCTAAAATCCACCATGTGGTGGGCTGAGGAGATGGCTCGGTGAGTAGAGTGCTTGCCTCACAAGCATGAGGACCAGAGTTTCAATCCCCGGGACCCATGTAAAGGTCAGGTTGTCCTAGCAGCCTGCCTGCCATTCCAGACCTCAGGAAGTAGAAACGGCAAACTGGCTAGCCACAGTAGTGACATTGCTGAGCTTTAGGTTCAATTAAGAAACTGTGCCTCCAGAGACTGAAGCAGCAAGCGCAGGGCCTACATGGGTCTACACCAGGTCCTCTGTATGTACAGCACAGCAATGAGCTCAGTGTTTTTATGGGACTCCTGGCTATGAGAACAAACGGGTCTCTGATTCTTGCGCCCGCTCTTGGGACTCCTCTCCCGCTGGGTTGCCCTGTCCAACTTTGATATGATAGTTTTTGCTTCATCTGATTATATTTTTATTTTGCCGTGTTTGGTTGTTATCCCTTAGAAACCTGTTCTTTTCTAATAAGAAACAGAAAAGGATTAGATCCAGAGGGGAAGGGAGGAGGAGAAACTAGGAGGAATGGAGAGAATGTCAACTGTAATCAGAATATAGCGTATGAGGAAAGAATCTATTTTTAATAAGAACGGGGGGCTATGCCTCAGTAAATAAGGTAGAAAGTGATCAAGGAAGATTCTTGACATCAACCTCAGCCCTCCATGCATGCAGGCATGTATGCAAACACACACACATGCATACCCACACACATGCAAATGCGCATACATACATGCTCACATACACATGAGACAAAGAAAAGAAAGAACAGCTTGTGGCCCTCCCAAACAGATCTGAAAGATCCAAGCCTCGTGTCTTTCCCCTTCCCTTCCCTTCTTCTACCCACTGCTAACACAGGGCAGAGGGGGAGGCATCCCACAGCTGCTACTTGCTGCCAGTGCATCCTTGAGGAGGGAACCATGTCTTCGAGGCTGTTTCTTCATCCTCCAAATAAGAATAGCCCAGATCCCTCCCCGGGTGATTGTAAGGCTCAGAACATTAAGGGCATACAGACTGGACAATGCAGAGCAGACCTCAAGGCTTGTGGATTCAAGACAACCTCTCAGTATAAGGTGGGTATGGGATAGATGGACAGACATATGCATGGGCAGGTGGGTTGATAAATAGGTAGATGGATAACTAGTGGATAGGTGGGAAAGTGGGGTAAATGGGTAGGCAGATGGGTGGATGAGCAGATGGATGGATAGATACATAGATACATAGATACATAGATAGATTTGTGAGTGGGTGGATGGATAGACAGGTGAGTCGAGAGGTAAGTGATAGCTGGATGGATGGACAGACGGACGGATGGATGGATGGATGGACGGATGTATGGATGGATGGACAGACGGATGGACGGATGGACAAGAGGGTGGATGGGTAGGAAGGTGGGTGGGAAAATGAGTAGATAGTCCTATGGGTGAGTAGGTGACAGATCCAAGCTCTAAGCCTGCCAGGACTGGCTACCCAGAGAAGTGCTGCACTCCTGCTAATAACTTTCTTTTCTTACACAAGCCTTCTTTGACAGCCTCTGTAGACCACCTCCAGGCAGCCTTTTATCCCAGAACAGTCGGGCTCCCCAAATGCAGAAATCCAAGTCATCTGAGGACTCAGAGGCTTCAAAGACCCACACACAGCACCTCCAGGCCCCACATGCAGGCCTATGAGTTCAGTGGGAGCAAACTGACATTTTTCCATCATCATGAGCATGGATCTGGCCCAGGACAGAATTGATCTGTCTTATCTGAGGGAATACATGGGGTAAGAGGGCAGGCGGTGATGGGTAGGCAGGGAGGACCAACTCACTGGGTACACGGTTGATGGCTTTGAGGGGCCTCAGGACACGCACAGTGCGGATGGCTGACAGGTTGATGTTCTGAAGGTCCAGAGAGTACTCAACCATCCTACGGAGAAAACAGAGAATGAGGAACAGTATAGACAAGACTCCGGACCAGGTCCCAGACTGGGGCCGCCCAGACACCCACACTCCCTGGAAGAGTGAGAAAGGGACCAAGATCCAGCTGCAATGTTCCCCTGGGCCCCAGTCTCCTCTGAAAGCAGGGTTGGCAACTGCAAGACTCTACCTGTGGCAGGGACTCTGACAGTATGGTCAGGAGCAGAAGTGGGAGGAGCAGAGCCCGGTCCTCACTACAGAGCCAGCACCACGCCAGGCGGCTCTCGCCCTTAGACCTCCCTATCCATGTGACTCACACCCTGTGTCGGTCCTGCTTCTAGAACTTCTCTTCCGGTGTGGATGCTTGTCCATCAGATTAGACCCAGAGAGCTGTGGGACCGCAGGCTGGCACCATATAGAAACTGAGTGCTGCTAACAAATCAATAAAAGGCTTCACAGAGCCTCCACCATAGCTAAGGGCCTATGAGGGCCCAACAAGCCAGGGGCCAAAGCCCAATAAGAAAATGAGAGAATAAGAGACATGATGTTAAGGGTCTGGGTCACCCAGAGAATGGATGAGGCTAGAGCCAAGCATCCCAGGGGCCTCCTCGCTGCCCCACCTCACGGCAGCTGTCACCTTGTGCCACGTCTTCAAGGCGCGGCAGGTGTGCTGTGTGCTTCAGGCCTAAGGCAGCCTGGCCAGCTCACCTGCCTCCTCAGGCTCACAGGGGTTCCCCAGCCAAAGAGCGTCCTTAAGTCATCTGTCCTGCCTGGAGGAACCATCCCCACCTCTGCGATGAAGTCACACTCATGTTTGAAGGTCTCCTGCACACGTCCCTGGAGCCCTAAGAAGCTTCTCCACAGCGAGTCCAGAATGCATCAAGCTGGAGCCGGTACGATGAGCCCAAAATGCCTCAGCCGCACCCCTGTTGGGCAGGGTGACTCAAACAAAGAGACAGCCTTGGAGATTCACACTGCCCTAGTCCCCTCTTCAGCCTCACCCCCACACCCTACTCCCATTCCACTCGTCCTGCAGGACTTTGCTGGCAGTCACCTCTTCTGGGGAGCCTTCCCAGATCTCCCACAAGGCAGATCTTGAAGATCCACACAAAGGTCTGCACACACACAACGGTCTGATGTCAGTCAGATGCTACCTGCTAAGACAGCACTGCCCTCTCCCCCACTGAAAGACACACACGCACCCCTGCGCAACCTCAGGTGTCGCTCAGCAGACCCTTCCCCATCCCACCCCAGCTCCAGAAAGACGGCCAACTCCACCTGTCACCAAGTGGGTGGAAATAAAGGCTTCCCTACAAACCCAATAAACCTGCAGAACTGTTGTGAATTGTTGCTTGATGAGTAACTAAGCAGAAGCTGCCTCCCCTGGGATGCCCCAGCCCATCCCTCACCCGCAGCCATCCCTTCCTCTCTGGCAGGCTCTGCTCTGGATGAACAACCCCCAGCCAGGCGTGCACATCTGAGCTCATTCACACACTCACTTATAGACACCCGCAGGTGCACACACTCCTACTCCAGCCTAAATTCAGATAGGGTGACCTCGGACAAGTGATAGAGATGACGAAGATCTGAGGACGCAGGGGGAGAGAGAGAAGACGCAAAGGTGCAGGGCAGCAGCTAGCAGAGAGGGTGAGGCTGAGGCCTGGCCATGGGAGAGGACAAGAGGGGCCCTGAGCAGGTAGTGGGGAGTAGGCTGCGTGAGGATTCCATGTGTGGGCGAGCCAAACTGTCATTTTCATATTGTGTAGAAAGAGCTCTCCCAGCAGCTGGGGGATGCTTGTGACGGAGGCACTGTGGGGGCAGCACATGCTGGTGCACACGCACGCGCACGTGCGCACATACACACACACACACACAGGTGCTTACCCTGGCTCTGGCACACATGCGTACACACACACACACACACAATTGGGTGTTCACCATGGCTCTGGCACACATGCACACACACACACTCACCATGGCTCTAGTACACATGCACACACACACACATGGGTGCTCACCCTGGCTCTGGCACACATGCGTACACACACACACACACACACAGGTGCTCACCCTGGCTCTGGCACACATGCACACACACACACACACACAATTGGGGGTTCACCATGGCTTGGCACACATGCACACAGACAGACACACACACACATACACACACTCTAGGCATGGGGAGCTGCCCTGCAGCAACCACCCACTCCTGCGGACCCAGGTTCTCTGGTTCTGATCATTAGGGAGGTGTAGGGTACATTCTGCTGCTAGAGGTGTGGGAGATGGAGTGCCCATGGACTGTGCCCAATGCCCTAGGTGCCTAGCTCAGGACAGAGGGAACCAGGAGCCATTCCCACCCCCGTGACGGAAAGTCAGGACTATTTGGGGGGTGTATCTGGGCACTGTCCTGCTGATTCCTCCTGTTCATCTGCCTGAGGACCCCACATTTGAGTCCAGCCGCTATTCCAAATCTGCTTCTGTCAACCTTGGAGAGAGCCCTGCTCTAGAGCAGCCTCAGCAAGAGAGTCCTCAGGACACCCAAATCCTGTCCCCGACTCCAGGCCCTACCTGGCCACGTGCTCCATCTCCCCTCCAGAACCCCCTGGTCTACAGCCTGGACTATCAGCACTGAGCAATGGATGGGGCCTGGGAAAGGCCACCCTGAGTGGTCCAGCATCTTGGTGAGAAACTGTTTTTAGATTGTCTTCCACAACTAGGGAGAAGAGACAGGCTCCCTGGATCCTGGATGGGACGTGGGCTGTGGCTGGATAACACCAAGGCCCACGATTGCCCAGTTAGTAAACAACAGTGTCTGAATACCTCCTCACAGTGGGAAGCTGATCGGACTCACAAGCTTGGCCTCAGACTCAGAAACCCCCACACTCTGGTTCCCTAGAAGAGCCAACCACAGCCCTGCAGTACATTAGAACCCTCAAAGCTCAGATGGGGCAGGCATAGATGGACTCTGCTCACTAGCCCAGTCCCTCCCTCCACCCTGGACCTGACCCTCTGGTCTTCAGACAGGAACACACCCACTATAGTCAGCTGCCCCGATTAGTACATCTCCCCAGGTTCTCCAGTGAAAAACACCCCCCCATGAGACTTCCAACTTCTCCTTAGCCTTCTTCTGTGCCCCATGACCCTACTGGGACATTCTGCTGCAGCCGTGTCTCCTCCCTCAGGGAGGAGAATGGTCTACACGCATTTGGTGGATAAGAAGCACACATTAGGTACACAAGAAGCACACATTAGGTACACAGTGATCTAAATGCATTTGGTGGATAAGGAGCACACATTAGTACACAGTGATCTAAATGTATTTGTTGGATAAGAAGCACACATTAGGTGCACAGTGATCTGAATGTATTCGTTAGATAATAAGCACACATTAGGTGCTCAGTGTTCTAAACACATCTGGTGGATAAGAAGCACACATTAGGTGCACAGTGATCTACATGTATTTATTTGTTGGATAAGAAGCACACATTAGGTGCCCAATGATCTGAATGTATTTGTTAGATAATAAGCACACATTAGGTGCACAGTAAAGAATCCAGAGGCTCTCATTCTTCCCTGAGGAAAGATGACAGAAAGGATGCTGGACACCTATGGGAGGGACTGGGGAGAACACTTGATTGGGAGGCAGAAACTGTTTGTTTAAGTCTCTGTCCAGGGAACCTCACAGTCCTGACAGAGACTCTTGCACCAGCAAGCCCAACCTGGGACAGCTGCTGACACCTCCACAGTCCCTGCTGAGACTGTGTCACCATCCCTGTCTCCTGACAGCTGCGACAGCGTCCCTCCAGTTCTCCTGTCTCCTGCTTTTCCCTCCCCCTAGCCCAGTCATATCGCAAGTCTAAACCTCAGGCGGAGTTGTATTTCCTTAAAACCTTCAGTGGCTTCCCATTGCTCAGAAAAATGGCCAAGGCCCTGACCACAGCCTTCAAGGCCCTCCATGGTCTGGCTTTCCCCTCATCCCTGCTCCTACCTTCCGTGACCCTCGGAAGCAAGGCAGGTTCACACCCCCCTCTGTGGTACAGAGCTCTTCTCCTCCTTCCTACCTTCTCCTCACTGGATGCAAAATTCACCATCACCCCCTGTTCTGACTCTGTCCTCACAGCTCCTGCCGGGATGGGTTCTCCTCTACAGAGCCAGGACTCCATGGAAAAGGAGGGGAACTGAATAGTGACGGTGGGCTGGTCTGGCAATACAGGGGTGATCCCATCCAGGGGTCTCAAGAGGCCATAAGGATATCTGGGAACTGGAGCAGCAAGACTGGGCTGGAGCACAGGGGCAGAGAGCTTGCCTAGCATGTGCAAGGCCCTGGGTTCCATTCCCAGCATGGGGTGTAGCGAGGGGGGGCCACACCTGCAGGGCAGCTCACACAGACACACACACACACACACACACACACACACTGTGCCACTGGCCTGCCCACCTCCCTGCCTCTAACCTTCATGCCCAGCTTCACCTGCTGCCCACACCCTGGAGACACTCAGGGAACCCACCTAATGTGAATAACACCACCCACTCTGTGCCCAAGGCCACCTGCAATGACAAAAGCCATCCCCTCCTCCTGTCACCCTGATAGTTGTCTTTGAGCCCCTGCCCTAGCTCCTAACAAGGTGAAAGAAAAGCTGCTGAGTGGGTGAATAACCACAGGGCTGACGTCCCCCCCACCCCCCGGCCCCAAGAAAGACATCACTTTCAAGAGTGAGAAATTAATTCCTAATTACACAGTTACTTTATCAAGCGGCTTCGGTGCTAAAAGTCTTAAAAAAAAAAACCAACAAACCCCCACCACCTCCTGCCAGCTCCCAAGCGCCTAATTAGGTAAGCAATTTTATTTTCAAGAAGCACTTTCGCCCTGGGAGCACCCCAGGAGAAGAGGGACAGACCTGTCCTCCTTGAGTGGCTAGGCTGCACAGGGAAGAGGCCTCTTCAGGGCATCTTCCCCATGTCCCTGCTAAAGAGCCCCTTCCCAGAACCCCTGGCTCCTAGGAGAGGCCCGGGACTGCCTGGATAGAGAGATATGCCCCTGGCTTGGTCACTGACAATGGGGCAGAATGGGCATGCAGCCTCGGGTTGTTCCTGAGGGTGATCCAACCCTTGAGCTGGACCTGCAGAGCAGAGGTGCCCCTCATTGGATATATGGCCTGGAAACCTGGAGGCACAGAGGACCACCCTGCCTCACTGTGGCCTGATGCCTGCACCAATGCAGAAGGCTGAGCAAGACCTGCAGGGGCAAGGTCCTGGGCTGCCCTCCATTCTGCTTAGCGTAGGGAGCCTGGATGTCTTGAGCTTCTGCCACCTGCTACTCAGTTCTGGCAGGCTGGGAAGGGCCTCCTGAGCGTTCGGTAGCCACCAAGAATACACACACATCCCAGTTCAGCTCTCTCACAGCCAGAGTACTGCACCTATTATCTGCAGAAGGGAAAGCTGAGGCTTGGAGAACACCCAGGGGACATAATCAGATGTGGAAGAACCTCCTCCTCCCCCTCCTCATCGCTGCTCACAGTCTCCCCTCAACTGACCCAGTGACCACCACATACTATAGCAAGCAGAATAGCCAGCTTTGGAGGCAGTGTTGTTCAATGGCCAGAGCATGTCACTGGGTTTCAGTCCCTGCTCACTCCCAGTACATCCAGTGACCTTGAGCAAGACAGTCAGTGGAACCAAATTCTAACACAGATTCAGGTCTTAGAACGGGGCCTGGCATGAGAGAGGGCCAGTAAGTATGAACCACATGAGTTTCCTTAGCTCTTCAGCTAACCCTCGTTCACAAGTCACCCATTCCCTGAAGTCAGTCCCATATACCCAGGCAGGAAGAACTGAGAGAGCCCAGGCCATAATTCTGGAAGCCCTCTGGCCTCAGCCCCAGCATTGCAACCCACTGTACTACTACCAGGTCAGGCAACAACTCCGGCTCTCCGCTCCAGGCCCCTTCAGTCTGGTTCTTGCATCTAAAGAGCCTTTCTGGCTTTCCCAGGCCCTTACCCAAACTAAGCTGGACTCTCCTGCCTTGTATCCCACTGTTTCCTGTCCTCTGATGCTTACTCTGCATGTCTCAGATCCTCAGAGATGCCTTCGGGTCCCAGCCAGGTCCCTAGCCCTGAGCCCAGGCAGGCTCCCTTGTGAGAGCTTGTCAAATAAATACCTTGAAGGACAGGATGAGAATGAGATCTTGTGGAGCTACTGAGAAGCATCAGAAAGTGCCTGGGGTGCATCTTCCCAGGAAACACTCAGGGCTGGTGTCTGTGTTTGCTTCCTCGATCTCTGCGAGGGGCCCGTGGGGCTTTCTTAAAATGTAGTAGAAGATGGGTTCACGGCAGAGAAGGTGCTGTGCTGAGGATGGCAGATCATCTGTCAGAAAGCAGCTAGAGGTGACTCAGGGCTGTGTCACTTAACAACTAGACCATTGGCTTGGGGCTTGGGACTTTAGCCTGCTGCCCAGCACACAGTAGGGGTTTTGGTGGGGAGAGAGCAGGGAAAGGGAAATGCAAAGGATGGAGTCACCATGGGGATAACAGTGTGGCTCTTGGCTCCGGCCAGTTCCTCAACAATCATGGTGATTTCACCCACTGTTGTCAGTTTATATGCCTTCCAAAGTCATATGCTAAAATTCCAATGCCCAAAAGCATGGAACGAGGGGGTGAGGTCCTTGGGGTATACCAGGGTGAGGTTGGTACCCTTACAAGCTATACCAAAGAGAACCATTCACCCCTCATCCTGTGAGGACACACAAAGGAAACACATCTGTGAGTGGGAGGACCCTCACCAGGCTCCAAACCCTCCTGCAGCTTGACCTTGGACTCCCAGCCTCCAGAACTAGGGGTGCATGTCCGTTGTTTATAACAACAGCTCCCGCACCCAGTCATCCTGTCCGAGAGGCTGGAGGTTGTTAAGCCCACCTGACTGATGAGAAAACTGGGTATAACTGAGTCAACCTGAGTTCATAGGCTAGGGGGCATTCTGCACAGGGAAGGATGGGAACAAAGTCTCAGGTGGGTTACAGAGTCAGATCCCAGGAGGGTGGGAATCAAGATGGCTCCTGGAGCTCAGTGACCAAGAAACTCCGGACCCTCTCACTTCTGGCCCGCCCACCTGCATTCAGCTCTCTGCTACAAGGCCTTGTCTTTGCTAGGGGTAGCCAGATCAATGCATGGTGCTCAGGTAAAATACGTATGCTGTTTTGTTTTGTTTTGTTTTGTTTTGTGGATAGAGTCTTCCTTTGTGGCTCAAACTCTCAGCAACCTTTCTGCCTCTGCCTCAGTGCTAGGTCAATAGGTATGAGCTGAGCCCCATGCCCCACTAAATAATGCCTGGTTGTTTTGGTTTGCATATGTTTTTGTGTAGTGTATACATATTCCTCTGTGTGTGTGTGTGTGTGTGTGTGTGTGTGTGTGAGAGAGAGAGAGAGAGAGACAGACAGACAGACAGACAGAGACAGAGACAGAGACAGAGACAGAGAGAGCCTTAGTCGGATATTGGGAGTCTTCCTTGATTGCTCTCCATCTTATTTGTCAAGGCAAGTTCTCTTAATTGAACCCAAAGCTCACCAATATGAATGGTCTAGTCAGGCAGCTTTCTCCAGGGATTCCCTCTCTTGGCCTTCAGGTCTTTGGAATTACAGACAAGCTGCCATGCCCACCTGGCTTTTAAGAGAGTACTAGAGTTCCAAATGCTAATCATATAAGCATGCTATGCACTGAGCTAACCCCGATGCATGGTTTTCTTGTGTGTTTCTACACGCACGTTTGCAATGTCTGTCTCCTGAGTGAGCTCCGGCTAGTCTTGGTACCACCTGAGCTGGGCAATACTACTGGGAGGTGGAGGAAGGGCACTACAAGCTCCTCTCTGAGGATTTGCTTCACAGCTTCCTGAGGATCAGTGAGACTTCCCAGGTCCTCGGGACAGGCCAATGGGACTATTTTGACCTCTGAAAAGGTGACACACCCTGGTATCTTGAGTGAGCAAGAGCTCTGGATCAGCCATATCTGAGCAATCCCAGATCCCCCTGGAGCAAACTACCAACTTCTATGAGCCTCCATTTCCTCATCTGCAAAGCACCTCTTGGGATCCTGAGGCTGAGGACATGATGGTAGATGTAAAAGAGCCCAGCCCATCAGCAAGCCACCCCTGAGCCAGCTCCTGTGGCCCAAGCTTCCGGCTGCACTCCAAGGATCCCAGGGCCAGGGATTCCCCTCCCTCCTTCTGGGATATCCTCCTTGTTCTCTAGCCAGCAGGCTCAGGTGGCTCAGGAAAGAACACATGGCCTACCCCAGCCAATCCAAGCCACAAAGGCTCAATTCTGGGCCTTTCGGGCCGAGTAAAGATAAGTAACTGCTTATAAAAGAAAAGTAGCTGCCAAGCCATTCTGCACAGATCAGCAAACTCCAGTGAGGAGAGTTAGCACCAAAGAAACAACAGAGTTAAGAGATAGCAGCGCAAACAGGATGTCTGTCAGGATTCTGGAACCAGCCATCGCAGAAGGCAAGGTTCATCAGTAAAAGAGCTGGGAGACTCCCTTCACCATGTGACTTTGAGGCTCCTTCCTGACTCATACCTGACTGACAGTCTGACTCATCAGGCAGGTCTAAGGATCTCTGGCAACTCAGCCATCCCCCATGGTGGCTACCATCTTGTTTCCATGGAAACGGGCCTACACAGTGACCATCACCTGCTCCAACCAGCCCTGTATGCAAATGAAACCAACATTTACACTCAGATTCTGGCTGGAACCTTCCCAGATCCACATCCACTCAATAACAGGTCCTCAACCCACTCTTTAGCACCTCACCCAACAGACAGGAAAGCAAGACAGCCTGGAGCCTCCCCAGGCCCTTGACCCAGGGCCAGGCGGGGGACCTGCCATCAGATAGCAGGCCTGTAGAGTCCTAAAGTAAAGTGATCAGTGACACTGCCTGCAGGGTACTTTGGGCCTCTTGCCAGCTAAGGGGCTTCCCTGAGCCAGACATAACACGAACACAGTCACGCAGGAGGAAGGCTCCCCCACAGGCTGCTGGAAACAGCCCAATAATGGCTCTCTGACCATTTACACCCTCTGTAACACATTTATAAGTTGGTACCAACTTTATCTATCCATCCGTTTATTCACTTTACTTATTTATGATTTTTTGAGATAGATTTTCTCTGTGTAGCCCTGGCTATCTTGGAATTCACTCTGTAGACTAGGCTGGCCTCGAACTCAGAGATTCACCTGTCTCTGCCTCCCCAGTGCTAGGATTAAAGGCGTGTGCCACCACTACCCAGGGTACCAACTTTAGATTCCTCAGCAGAGTACAGACCCTGCCCAGAGACATCGGATCGGCAACCAGAGGCCATGGCTTCACTGAGGACACTGTCCACCTGGCATGAGCCCTCTTCTTCAGTCCTACTTGACCCCGTAGAGTCACTCTTCGATGGCTGAGCCAAGTTCAAAGCTGTTTTCTGTTTCCCTTGCCTCCCTGGAGCTAAGAGTAGCTATGAGAGTTGGCTCTGGCCAAGGGTTCTGGGCAAGGAAGGGATTTGGTAAAGCTAACATTGTTTTCTGACCTAAGTAGGCACAGCTGGCATAACCATCTCTCCATCTTTCCGTATGGCCTTCAGTTCACATATCCAGAGCTCCAGCCACTGCCTTGTGACCATGAAAGAAAGACCCGGAAAATCACAAGGACATTAGCTCCTGCATGGCAGAGCTATCACCAATAACCAGAACTGTGAGTCATGATCTCCACCTCTCATATCTCCCCGTGAAGGTCACAGGAGCCAGCTTCTCTGAAAGCAGCCACAGGCCACCACAATAGGGCCCTGGGTTAATGCAGATTCCTAGGTCCTGCTATGCCTGATAGGCCCACCTCCCTGGAGCAGGGCCCAAGAGGCTGCCCCATAACCCTGCTGTTCTCTCTGCTGCTCTCTGAAGCATGAGGAGAGGTGAAAGGCTGAGTTTGAAGGTTGAGGAGATCACCAGTCCCAACCTGCACAGTGCTGAGCAAGCCTGTACTCTTCCCTCACCTGAAAAGCCTTTACCCAGCAGGTGTGGGCTTCTCTGCAGCCTGTGGTTAGAATCCCCCTCCCTAGACTTCCCTGGGATACTCCTCCGTTTGTCATTGGGACCATAGAGAAGAGGTAGACATTGCTTGCATCTCCTCTGGGAAGGAATTTCAGCGGCACACATCCTTGTCCTTCAGGAAGTGGCTCTTTTCCGAATGGAGGCCCTTCCCTGGGATGTCCCAGTCCTCGGGTTTCAAGAGCTTTAGATTCAAAGTGCTGACACCTGCTCCCTGCATTCATCCACCAAAGAGCCCACAGTCCCACCCAGGCCCCTGTTCCCGCAAAGACCGGCTTCGAAACTCCCCATGGAAGCCATTAACTTTTAACAGAGGTGTCTTGTTCCCTGCCTGCTGCTGGCAGTGGTCACTTCATGCCTGGGCATGGAGGAGGAGATAGAATTCAGCATGATGCACGAGGGGAGGGCGGAGAATTTCTCTAGTTCAGGTCCTTGGCTGAATATTTCATGGCCTCCTAATGGACAAGGCAGGGGAGAGCAGCTTAAGAGAAAAGGCAGTGAAAGGCTCAGCCACACCTGGAGAGCCATGGCGATTGCCTTCTGTCACAGGGTGGGAAATAAGATCAGCAGAGCTCTCAGCCCAGGCTGAATGAGTGCAGGAAAAAACACAGAGAACAAACAGCTGGATCCCTCCTCCAGGAACCCACCACAGGGCCAAAGCTTGAGTTTAAAAGTCACCTGCTATTGATCCCAAGGTGAGAGAGACCCAGCCTGCACTTTGCTGGGATGGTACAGCCTCTCCCATCTGCCTCAAAGCCATTGTCGGAGGTGAGGGTCCCATCCCTCGGGCAAGGATAGAGACAGCATGAAGCAAGTCCAGCAAGTGAAGCCTCTGAGAGCACTGTCCTTGGACAAGCAGTGGGAGGGCCTGGGACAGGTCACCCTGAAGGGGAAACGAAGCCCCCTCTAGATTTATGGAGGACTGTGGAGAGTCTGTACGTGAACCTCTCCCTGTGGCCTTGGCTTCCCAATGTAAGAGGCCCTAAACCTGTTCCCTAGTCTCTTCTCAGGTCCACACATCCCAAGATGCTGGGCCCAGCCCCCTCACCACGCTCCTCCCACGGCCTCGGTGCCCTGTGGCCTGCAGTCTGAGCCTGCTGGACAGCTCCCACCCTCAGCTCTGTGTCTCCATGGCCACTTCCTCCAACCCCTGGTGGACACTGGTCCCGTGTTCTTGAGGCACTCTGGTCCTAGGCAGCACTGTGGAGTTTGTCCGTGATATGTGCATTTTGCATCTGTTTTCTACACTCTGAGCACCATGACATCAGGAAGAGCATCTGTCTCCCTGATCTTGTATCCCCGCTTCCTAAGACAAAGCCTGGTATGTAATAGCTTCTCACTAAACACTGACTCTGGAGATGAACTAACAGGTGGGAGCCGCAGAAAGACAAACTTTGCCTCGGTGAAAGAACTTTCGAGCACTTTATTATGTTCCAGTTTGAGACTGGCTGCCTCGCATGACAGTGAGCTCCCTGCAGGGGCAGCATACAAATGGGGCCTCTGATCTCAATTCAGCTCCACTGAGCTGGAGATGAAGGGCTGTGACCTCCAAGGAACCTTGCAACTCGGAGCTTCTGTGTCACCCTCTGTGGCTTGGAAGCAGCAGCCAGTAATTTGGGGAAGGGGTGGGGCAGGAAGGGAGGAAACATCCTTGGGGTGTCAGGCCTGTGACTCTGGAAACAGAACATTTATAGTACTGATGGGACTTTGGGGGATGGGTGGGCGGCTCTGGGGGTGGTAAGAGCCAGGTCAGAATGGGAAGGTGAAACTGGACTCTGGAACACCGGCTGTAACCCTCACCCTGCCCTCTCCACCTACACCATTCCTGGGAGAGTGAAGACCCTGGAGACAAGGGTAGTTCTGGCTCCACATCTACTACAAGGCTAGGCCTGTGGGTGTCCATGACTTTGGGAGAAAGTCCCCCAGGAAGCTGATGGATGAGTTGCACCACCTGTGGGCCACAATGAGGGTGACAGTGTACGGCTGTCCCCACTGCCCAGGTCATACAGTAAGATCGTGAATGTGTGCTTTACACACCAGCCTCTGCCAGCCTTCCCTGATACCAGGGCTACATAGTGAGGCCCTGTTAGCATGAGCTAACAGACTTGCCTGCTGATTTTTCAGTATCTAAGGGACAATACCTTTGTTTGATTTACTCTTTCCTGTTAATTAAAGGTGCGGACGCTGGGAAATTGCAAGCTAATTTGTAGATTTTTACCAGGCAGAGATGGATGCAATCTCTGTCCAGCAAGAAAGACCTGCCCATCACCAGCCTGCGGTGTCTTCACGGGAGGCCATCACTAGGCCGTCACTCAGCTCTCGCAGTCCCCTGGCCCTCTTCTCTGCCTGCTCCCAGATGCTGTGGTCAACATCTCACTTGTCCCCCATTAAGCAGAATAACCAGCCGTACACAGGCACTCTAAGATTGTACAAGGATCACTTCCTTCATATTTGATTTTTAAACTTTTGGAAAAGACACTCTGAACTGGTTCCTTCCAGAAGCAGGGACTTTGGAGAGGCACCATTAGTATTCCCGGAGAGCCGTGGATGAATAGCACATCCATAAAACAAAAGCAGGCACAAACTGTCCGGAAACCCAGAAAAATACAACAGCAAGAAGACCAGGGGATGAAAAATGACAAAAGACGGGCAGTGAAGGGAGGGGGGACCCTGCTGAGAGCCCAGGGACCCACTAAGCTCAGTTCAAAACCCCCATTCCAGGTGAACACAGGACAGATTCAAAGACAAGAGACAGGAGGGAATATCCAGCTCTCGGGAATTTGAGGACAGAGCAGAAGAATGAGCCAGAAAACCAAAGAAGAAATTGGGCGACTGCTCTGAACCAAAGGAGTGCCTGGGCTGGACTACAAGTTCTAGACACCCTGGAGAAAGTCTTAAGTCTGAAGACAAGGAGGAAAACAACCAGCTTCTTGGCTAAACAAAGCTCTTTCCTTCCGAGAAAGGAGAGCAAGGTGGTACTGGGTTCCCTGCAGCTCCGTTTTACCAATTCACATGCCACAGTGTCAGTGATCCTTGGGGAGTGAAATCGCAACCCTGTGAAAGAGCAGACACACGCACGCTGTCTTTCCCGCTCCAAGATCAAAGGGACGAGTTTGCACAGCCAAGATTAAAAAATGATACTATCCAAAACCTTTCCTTTGAAACTCTGCTTAAGCGCATCCTCCAGCCTGCCCGAAATGAAAATGCACCTGACAAAGGCGGCGGCCTGATACCCAAGAAACCATCTGAAGTCTGCCTGCCTTCGGGCAGGGTCCAAATCCCTAGGGACAAGTGGGTGGGAGTATGAGCAGCACCATCAGGAAGAGATGCTCGGAAGCAGAGCGGTGGCACAAACTGTCATATTTCAGGACAGCCCGAGAACTCAGCATACTCCTGGCCTCCACATTTCTTGTCCCCTCTGACCCATTTGCAGATGACTTTGCTGCCTCTCGTAGATGGCAGAATACTCAAGTACAAACGTGCACCTATGCTCCCACACACACTGACAGACACACACCCGTCTATGGCCACCAGCCTTCTTCTCTCCTAACTTCTGCCTTGCTGAGCCATGACTAAGCATAGTTAGTGCCTGTTTGTCCTTTACCTCCTCAAGACAGAACTTCAGTCCCCATGTCCCCAGCCCAGTACCATCAGACTCCTGGGAAACACTCTCAGAGAAACACAGCACTTTGCCCAGAGCCCTATCCAAGTGTGGACAGATCCCACCGCAGCAGACTGCTGGACACTGTCCTAAACAGTGAGCCCAGCAGGACTGATGGCCTGCTTGCCTCCTCACCAGGCCTCCAGGGCAGCGCCTGTATTCAACAGAGCCCCCTGCACCCCTGGCTGCTGGACAGGAAAGCAGGAAGGAAGCCTGCAGTGATGCTCCAAATGGGCACAATGGAAGCTAGTTTCTCCTGGCTCCTCTGACTGTGATGTGTGGCTTTTTTCTTTGATTAGTCAAGTCTCATTCTATGACCCACGCAGGTCTTAAATTCCTGGGTTAACTGATCCTCCCACCTCAAGCCATCTGTGCTTCATGAGAAAGGACCAGAAACAGGGTCAAATGATGCTTACGTCTGCCCTCCAAATGGAGTTGCTGACTTGCCGAGTGACCGTGATGATAGCAATGGTTCTGGTGAGGGTGACTATGGTGGTGACAGTGGTGATGGTGAGGATGGTTAGGATGGTGATGATCCTGGTGGTGAGGATGATAACGGTTATGATAATCATAAGGATAATGGTGATGATGACTGTGGTGAACATATGATGACTGTGAGGCTGATTATAATGATGATGGTGAAAGTGAAGATGGTGAGGGATGTCATGATAGTGATGATGACATCATGGTGGCGATGATGACGGTGATGATGGCAATGATAGTAATAGCAGGGGTTATGTGGTGGGGTGGCGACTGATAATAGCACGGGGATGGTTATGACGGCAAGGATGGAGGTGCTGCTGCTCCCGCGGATTACAGCTGACGCTTCTTGGTGCTCATTTTGGCCAGGCTGATATCTTTACTCCTTTTTCACAGATGGGGAGGTAGAGGCTTTGCAAACTTAAGTGACTTTCTCAAAGGCATGCAACTAATCAGCATAAAATACTCAAGTCTAAGCTGGCCATGCAGGAGAAGAGACGCTTACGGTGGCCACAGGAAGGGATAACTGTCTATCTGAGCCCTTCAACGGGGAGTACCATTTCTCCTGGCCCCTAGCCCAGAGCCTCTGCATTCCCACAGAGAGTCACCATCATCTCCCAGAAGCCCCTGGGTTAGCTATATGGCAACTGGCATGCATCAAAAATCAGGTCATGCCAGGTGGCAATGGTGCTCACCTTTAACCCCAACACTCAGGAGACATAGGCAGGAGGATCTCTGTGAGTTCGAGGCCAGCCTGGTCTACAGAATGAATTCCGGGACAGCCAGAGTTACAACAGAGAAACCCTGTCTCGGAAAAAAAAAAAGAAAAGAAAAGAAAAGAAAAGAAAAGAAAAGAAAAGAAAAGAAAAGAAAAGAAAAGAAAAGAAAAGGAAAAGAAAGGGTAGGTTATTACCTACCCTGCCATGACAATGAAGAAGTCCAGGCGGTTCCATGTGTCCCCAAGGTAGCACTTCTTGCCAAAAATGCCCAGGGCCACCATCTTAAGCACCATCTCCATGGCGAAGAAGATGAAAATGAAGTCATCAAAAACCTGTGGAGGGAGACAGCACAGGGCAGAGTGAACTCTCAGAGCAGGAGTGGAAGGCAGAGCCACTGTGAGGTCAGACATGGGACATGAAGAGAATCTTGGAGCCCTGGTCCACTCAACCACTTCATAGACAGGAGACCTGGGCCCGGGAAAGGGAGGAGGTTGCCCAAGGTCACACAGTCCGTTCTCTTCATTGCTTTAGCCCAGGCAGTGACAGTCACAAGGACCCTGTGGCTGAGCACCAGGCCCCTTCCTGATCTCTAATGGTTGCCCACCACTAGGACAGACAGTGGAACTACACTCTCACTCACTTCTCGAAATGGCACATACAGGGTGGCCCCCATTAGAGCTAAGGAAACAAGACTCAGAGTAATCAAGCAACTTGCCCTGAGTTCCACAGCAGCTATGTGCCAGGATTAAAATGAAACTCGAGTCTGGCTCCCAGGGATGGGCATCAAGCATTATCACTTCTATGAAATCGGTGCAGCCCCAGAGCCCTGCTCTGTGGTTTCTCACACCCTGTCCAAAAGTATGCAGATGCCACATGAGGGCCTACCCAGGACCTAAGTCAGAACAAGAGAAACAAAGCCCAGTCCCAAAAGGCATGGAGGTACTACAGAGGCAGGCAGGCTACAGGCAGAGAAGTATCGGCCACTGCATTTCACTGGGGAGGGAGAGATGGGTGAGGAGCCGTAGCTGGGAAACCAAAGGAGGCTGGAAGGGCAGCTAGGTAAGAGAGGCTGAGGCTGCACTAGAGCCCTGAGACCGGGAAAGGACGCCCAGATGGAAGGGAGGACAGAGACAACTCAGAGGCTCACCTGCAGGATCTTGCAGCGGTCTGACAGGCAGTCCATGTCGTCACACGGCTGGTACATGCCCAGGGTCACACAGTTCAGCAGGATGACCAGCATGCTCACACACTCGAACCATGTACACAGAGTCAAGGACGAATTGGTGGCAGCATGGCTTGGAGTGTTACACTCTTGGGTGTGGCATCCCAGGAACAGACACACAGACCATTTCTGTGCTCCCTGCCACACAGAACCCTCAACAGCCCAGGTCCAAACTGCCCTGCCCTGCCGTGCCCTGCCCCACCGTGCAAGAAACCAAACCACTGAAGCTACCACTGGAGGATGCTCCTGGTCCCACCCAGGAAGGAGAGGCTCCCAGAAGGGTCCCCAGCCCCAGCAGCTCTAATGTCTCCCTTCTCTGACCACCTCACCCACCCCTCCCTTTGCAGAGGCCTTATGCTTCCGGTTCAGCTCTACTGCACTTTCAAGACCTACTGGAGACACTCTCCTGCCCTGCCCATCTCTGTGGGGTTGAAGCTCATGGTCACCTGGCCACTGCTCCCAGATCAGCCCCACCCAGAGAGTCAGCCTTCCCAGCTTCTGCCCTAGCAGAATGTTCCTGCCTGGAGTCAGGGTACCTAGAGTTCAGTCACAATCCACCAGCAGGGCAAGACATCCTACAGCCCAGACAGAGGGGGAACTTCCTAAGTACCTTTCCCCTTGCTAACAATCCCTCTTGGGCTGCGGCTGACTCCATCCTTGCCTACCTACCTCAACCTACTTAACCAGAGAGCTCGAAACTCAAAAGGACCTTGGTGCTGTGCCATTCACAGTACCACCACCACCCCAGCTGTCATGATAGAGCTGAGAAAGCTGGAGTCTGCTCGTATCTCCCAAAATGGCCTCTCCTCTCTTGCCCAAGTCCTGGGACCTAAAGAGATCTGTGCCTCCAAAGAAGTGTACCATGATAAAAATGAAATTAAACTATACATAGCTTAAATGACTGAAGTCAGACTCATGGTGAACGTCTAGACTAGGAAGCCTGACTTCCCTTGGAGATGGCGACTGACCCAGAAGTGTTTCCCTGCTCACAACTGTCTATACACCTGTATCCCCACCCCCAGCACTTAGCATCTGGGCGCAGGTCGATTATGTACTACCAGGGCAGACAGCAGTGCCAGAGACCAGGGCCTGCATGTGAACCCCAATGCAGCAGCGAGTGGCTCCAGGGTCTCAAACAAGCCCCTTCCCATCTATAAGCTCCCAGAGGCTCTCCACTGGAGTCCAGGGGCCCCTCACAGTTCCACAGAGGCTGTCCCACCCCCTCCTTAGAGCACCATTAAAAACATTAGGGGACGCTTTCCCCTCTGCTCGGGACCTGCTATGGCTCCCAACTTCTCCTGCAAGAACTGTCCCTTCCACTGGCGGACACTTCCCAAGATTCTCTGGGGCTAATCCTTTATGGGCACTCTCTGCAAGGAGTCCCACCCACCCCTTCAACCCCAGAAGCCCTCCAACTTGACTTCTCTCTCAAGCATTTATAGACACCAACAGAGATGGCGTTCATTGTCTCTGCCTACTTCTAGAACAGAGTTCGGATCACTGGGCTCTAACCGCAACGGCATGTAGATGATCAGCTAAGGCTGGCTGAATGGGTAAATGAGTCTCTCTTGGGGCCCTTAGCCACACCAGCTCAACCTGAGCTCCCCGCTCCATGAAGCCACACCATCCCACCATAGCCAGAAGCCAACCGAGGTGGACTGGGCCCCTACTGCCTGCTGAGAGCTGACCTAGTTTCCGTGGCAACAACCCCCTGTGCTCCCCAGACCCTGCTCACCTTGAAAGCTGCCTTCCATGGCCTCTATTCCTGCCCTGCTCCTTCCTGTCCCTGGCCTGGCTGCCACTCTCCCGCCATAGCCTGTAATTAATTTCAGTCTCTGCCAGGTCCCCTCCGAGCACGGCTCCAGCGGCAGCTCCCTCATTAATTAACTTTTTTGAAGTTCAAACGTTCTAATTACCAGCGAGCATCCCCGTTCCCCTTGATCCCCCCACCCCATCTCCCTCTCACAGCCCAGTTTCTGCTGCCTCTGCCCTTCCTGGAGACCCAAGTTCAAGTGCACCCAGCCGGTGCACCTGGCAAGCCCATCCACAGATGGGGAAACTCAAAGCTCCTCCTGCATCACATGGCTGGGATCTACCTACACCAGGCCTACTGAGCTCCTTGGCCACTCCCGGCCATGCCCCATACCGCTACCCCTGCGCCCTAGAGCCCGTGGCACATCCCTGACCCAGTACCAGCCTCTCCTGTGGCTACAGCTCTGGCCCCTGCCTCAGTAGGCCCCATGTGATGCCAGGCACTGAATCCTCAGGCTCCTTGATGAGTCCATGTATAAAGGAAGAAACTAAGTGAGATACAAGGGGAACAGATTTATCCAGGTGCAGTGGTGCACATCTGTAATCCCAGCACCAGGGAGGCTGAGGCAGGAGGTTCAAGGCTAGCCAAAGCTGCATAGCAATACCTTGTCTCCAAACCTCAAGCAACAGTGGCGTGGCACTGGAGGTATGGCTCAGTTGGTTACTTGCTTTGCACAATGGCCTGAGTTCCATCCACAGAACCACAGCCACGCACGGTGGCATGGTAGCCAATCCATGAGACCCAGCAGCACTCAGGAGGTGGAGGCAGGAGGATCAAGAGTTGAAGGTCATTCTCAGCTACATGATGGGTTTGAAGCAAGTTTAGCCTACATGAGGCCCTGTCTCGGTGGGGCATGGGGGGAAGATTTACTTCAAGTAGCCAGCTGCAGGGGCAGCGTTACACGTACAACTATACTGTCTTTTCTTGCACCAAACTAGCTTGTCCCCTCCAGATTAATCTATGTATATCTGTCTTACTCTAAAGCCTTCCATGGCTCCCCAGCAGCCCTCAGCACCAAGGCCTCCTGATCTCAATAAGTTCACTGGCTGAGTGTCCTGCTGACCCTGGAGCACACAAAGCTCCTTGCCGCCTACCTGTGAGCACACCCACCACATGCCTTATTTCCCCTCTAAGGCAAACCCCTGCCACGCTTCACAACCTCGCTCATCTGCCGCCCATTCCGAAAGCTTCCACCTTTCACCCCTCGCCAGCTGGTGCTCAGCCTCCCCCTCAGCTACCTGGTCTAGCACACACCGCAGTGACAAACTTGGCAGTCACTATGACTGCTCCATGCCAGGCACCCTAGGGAAACGACCTTAACTGTCACTACAGTCCATCGGGGAGAGACGGCGAAGGGGCCTGGAAGGCCAATGTGACTTCCCCAAGTCACTGCAGCTCAGGCTGAGCAACTCAGAGTGCCACAACTGCTTCTTCTGTAATGAAGCCACCCCAGCGAGGCCCAGAGGCCTTGCAGGCAGCAGAGCACTTCTAGCCTCTGGGCCCCGCAGCTCCTGCTGGTCTCAGGCACAAGGGGAAATCCCAGATGGCAGGGCCTGGGCCCCATCCAAGAGCCCCGAAGTCAGGCCAGAGCAGCACCCCATGGCTCCTGACTCGTTCCTGCTGGCTCTGGATGAAAGGCCCCAGGCCTCCTGGAAAATGATCCAAGCCATGCATTCACTGAGGGTAGGATCTGTCAGAGGACTCAGGGCCTCCAGGTTGGACAGCTTGGTGGCCTGTTCCAATATCTACTTTTCCCACCATTGTTCATGTGCATGAGGAGTTTAGAGCTCAAGCAGGTCAAGCTGAGTTCTGGGGGAAATGGGAGGGAAGATGGAGATGGTAGAATGGGAATTCTGGGTAACAAAACAGGTCTGTTTTGTCAACAGAAGTTCTGTTAACTGTTCTGTTGTGTTAACAAGGTGCTGTCAACAGCGCCTTGACCCGTGGGGCTCCCTGAGTCACAGTGGCCCTCCAGCCTCACCAGTCCCAGGTATCCCCACCTGTCCAGGCACTACCTGTAATCCTGAACGGCCCCAGAGTGGGTGACCACAAGCCCCCTGAAGAACCTGCAGAGCCAATACGGTCCATCAAATTGTCGCACTTTCCTTGGTGGCAAAGCTGGCTTTTCATCAGGCTCAAGAGAAGACACTCAAGCACCCTTGTGGGTGGCAGGGACCTTCCAACACCTCAGCCCCATCAGCAGCCAGACCTGGGGGAACCGTACAGAAACCTGGACCCTTACAACCCCTCCCTACCCCAACTGCCTCCCAAATTGCTCAAAGCCTATCAGAAACTAATGAGCACATATGGAGTGCCTGCTGTATACCAGGTGTCTACTGAACACCTGCTGATTACAACCACTTCCCAGGTGACCGAGAGTGTCTGCCAAAGAGCTTTCTAACCAAACATCAAGCCAGTGGGGGCACGGACCTGTGATCCTGCTCTCCAGCTGCAGAAGCAGAATGTGTGTGAGGAAACTCCAGAAAGCAGAGCCAATCAGCAGGGTCAGTAGGAGGAGCCTCTCTGACAACAGAGCCAGGACTCCCCTGGGTTTGGGGGAGGACAGAGCTCCTACCTGTATGTTCCCCGCTCATTGCTTAATCTGGCCTTGACTGGAAGCAGAAGGTGTCTTTACAAGCCCTTTGAGTGACAGCTGCCTCACAGCTTACAGCCTTTCAAAGAGAGTCAGCCTGGCTGGCTATGGTGGAACACACCCACCACTTTAGCACCGGAGAGACGACAGCAGGGGAATCACTAGTTAGAGGACACTCCAGACCACAGGGACCTTGTCTCGAAAACAATGACAGTAAAGAGATCAGGTAACCATCCAGAAGCCAAGCCTGAGAGCAGGACCTACTATCTCCCTGTAAAGTCCTCAGCCTGGCAGACACTACTGCCGCTGCCATTTGACAGATAGGGAAACTGAAGCAGCCAGCATTATGGCATGTGGCATGGCAGAATCTGCAGTGCTTCCTGCTGGCTCCGGGTCCCATGTTCTCAACCACACCCTGGGCTCAGCACCTTAGACCCGGGGTTCTCTGATGTTCAGTGTTTAGTAAACCCTGCTTTGCCCTTCTTGACTGGCAGCTTCAGGAGAGAAAGCCAGGGCTGTGTTTGCCTCTCCAGCCTTAAAGGGCCAAGCTGAGTCAACATGGCACTCCACAGCCCAGCACTGAGTCCTGAAAAGGCCGGAATGTGGATCAGGGTGGGTGGGCTCAGGGCCACCAGAGGACTCCACCATGCCCGGGACACACACACATGCGCACGCGCACACACACACATACACACACACACACACGCCTGTCAGGCCAGGCAGAAGAGTAACCAGGTGGAGGGACAGTGCTCCTTTCCCAAGCAGGCCCTGCAGGGTAGCCTCTTCTCAAAGAGCAGCCAGAGGCCTGCATGGTTACCATGGCGACCACCACCAGCCTTCCCACATTGCTGATGAGAGGTACTTGGGGGGGGGCGTTGGGGAGGGGTGCTGGGCTAGGCGGGGGTGGCCAAGTTTGTTTTTATTTTTGTCAAATCTGAAATCTGATTCATTTCCCGGGGTTCTATTCAGTTGTCTAAATATGTCAAGTGGAGGAAGGGGGTGGAGCCAAGTCCTCCATGATGGGGAGCAGGCAGGATGGACAGTCTCCCTGCCAAGCTCCCTCAGTCTGTCTCCAGAATAGGGGAGAGCTCAGGCCCAGGGACCTCAGAAGCCTGCTCTACACAGTCCAGGTCTTGGGCCAGCTCTGTTTCTCTGAAGCCAGGTCCCCAAGCATCTGTGGAGCACCTACTGTATACATAGCATGTGCATCCACCTACTAAGCTGAAGCACATTCAGTTCCCTGGAGGTCCTCAGAGTGCAGTCCCAAACCATTCCTGACATGTGGCCAAGTTCTGTTCACTACAAGGACAGTGGCTGCCATGTTTGTTGCCCAGGGATTAAGGCTATCCTGTCATTTATTCATTCATTCATTCATCTACTCCATCTTTGTGGCAGTAGTCATTCTGGAGAGTTGTTTAACGATGCCTACTAAAGCTGAACACAGACTCGGGCTGGGGCCGGGGCCAGGACCGGGGCCGGGGCAAGCACTGACGTCCAATAGGTAGAAACCAATAGGTAGAAAGTCCTGGTCAGAAAGAGTCAATCAACCCAAACTGTCAACAATGCCAAGACTGAAAAACTTTGTTCGATATTTCTGTAGTGGCATATTACACAACCAGGAAAAAGAATGAGCAACCAATATACACAATAGGATGAAGGAATCTCTGCTGGGTGAAGAAGACAAACATACAAAGATCATGTCCAAGTCTATGAAGTTCAAAAGCAGGCAAAGGCGCTCAGAAAGCAGTAAGGTGGCGAGATAGGCGTAGGAGAGCAGGACCGGGGAGCTTTCAAAGATTGGAGATGGTCTGATGTGAGTGGCGGTCACAGAAGACACCCTGCAGGGAACTTCCTGCGATGTGCGAGCTCACCTGCCTGTGTTTTACATCAGGGGTGGGCCCTCAGGAATGTGAGGCAGGAGGATCTCAAGTTTGAGACTCTGTCAAAAAAAAGGAAGGAAGGAAGGGAGGGATGGAGGGAGGGACGGGGGAGGGAGGGAGGACAACTTCTCTAAAGAAAAATTAAAATGCAGAACAAGCTAAGGCTAGAGAGGCGGCTCAGTGGTTAGGAGCAATGGCTGCTCTTCCAGAGGACCTGGGTTCTGTTCCCAGCACGGCAGCTCACAGTCACCTGTAACTCCAGCCCAGGGGATCCAATGCCACGCATGTGGCATACAGACATACGTGCAGACAAACATGTATGTAATCATTACATTACATTACAATGAATGAATACACAAAATAAAAATGAATACATCTTAAAAAAGAACAACAAGCCGGGGTTGGTCAGATGGTAGCGTGATCGCCTAGCACACACGAGGCCCTGGACTCCAACCCCAGCATACGTCCCTGCAATCCTAACAGGAGGAAGATCAGAAGCACAAGGTCATCTTTGGCTATATAGGGAGTCTGAGGCCAGGAAGGGCTGTATTAAACCTTGATTCAAAAATAAATAAACAAATAAAATACACAAGCAGCCTGCTGGGGCACCCACTGGCTCGGGGCTCCAGGGAGATTTTCCCAGCAGCCCTTGTACCACTGCTCAGTGACTTACTAGAAGTTACAGCTAAGGAAGGCCCTAGCTAGGATCGAGCCCCATGTAATCCCTCTTCTGATATGTGGTTATAGATCTTCTCTGCCTCACCAACTCCACACTCCCCAGGGAGACAGGCCCAGCAGATATTATGACATTCACTTTGCAGTCATGGAAAAGAAGGAACCATTGGCCCCAAATGGCAGAGCAGTTGAGCTGGGGACTGAAAGCTGCTCCAGGAAGTAAACTGACACAGAGGCTACAGGCACCACTCATCCTGCATGTCCCCAGTGACAGGAAGTGTCCTGAAGGACAGACTGCCAAGCCTGGTTGGCTCTGCTTACAAGGCCTAGAGTCCTTTAAAAAAGATAAAAGGAGTGAGTCCACCTCTTCTCTCCCTCTTTGCCCCTCTCCCTTTCTGACCCCAACCCTTCTCTCAGAGTGCCCACCATACGAGACTCCAGTGGATTTGTCCAGTCTCTGACTCCCATACGCCCAGCAGGCTGTGCCTGGCACAGACAGACTGGAGGAGACAACAGTTAGCGGACAAGGCTGCCAGCCTGGGAGAGAACGCAGAGCAGTGGCCCACAGGAAAGAGACTCAGGCCAAGAAGATTTGCCAGACATACCACCTGGCCACTTGGAAAAAAGAGTGGAGCATACACCAGAGCCACAGCTGTCCAGGGGCAGACGTGGCCTCGGGAGCCCACCGCAAAGAAACTGCACTTGCAGGGCTCACCATGACTAGTAGCCAGGCGTGAACACATCTGCTAAGACAACCCACTAACTAGCACTATTGACCCGACTTGGGCACCTCACCCAGCCACCCTGTGTTCCTCACGACAGAACATGACTGTCCCACCCCACAAACTTGGAAGTCTCGCCTGGGACAACCACACAGGACGTATGCGGCTTTGGGAGGTAAGACTCCATCGGTGGGAGGCACTGGAGAGGCTGGGGAGGGATTTGCAGCTCAGCTCCCATCCGGAATGCCCTCTCCTTCCCTTTACACAGCCACTACTCCTCATTCAACAGCCATTCCTCAGTATTCCCGAAACACTCCTCCACCGAGGCCTCCCTCTGTGCCTGGTGATTAGAAACCAGGACGGAGGACACTTGGTCCCTAACGCCAGAGACCCAGTACAGACAGAGGGTGATGACAGTGCTCCCCCTCCAGTGACCTGTCCTCCATCACATCTGCCCCAGAACACAACCTGCTCTCCTGTGCATTCCCATAGCAATGCACAGCGTGTGAACGCACGCGCACGCGTGAGCGCACACACATGTTCTCACAACCACCTCTCCCTCGCTCCCAGCCTGGCTGACCCTCTCCTTTGAGAACACAGGTTCTTCATCTTTTCTGTCTTAAACACGGGAATAATGGGTTTATTTATCTATTTGTATGTGTGTGGATTGGCATATGTGTGGAGGTCAAAGGGCAACCTCTGGGAGTCCATTCTCTCCCTCCACCAATGCGGGTCCTAAGGACTGGACTCTGGTCGCCTGGCTTGGCGGCAAGTACCTTTATCGGTTAAACCATCTCACCAGCCTGGAATGATTTCTTATTTAAATTTTCTAAAAACTTAGGAATAGAAAGGGAACCTGTTATATTAAAATAGTTATCAAAAATGTTTAAAAAATTGTGATAGGCTAGGCTGGCCTAAGACTTTTAAGGGATTTTGTTTTGTTTTGTTTTCTGTTGTGTGTGTGTGTGTGTGTGTGTGTGTGTGTGTGTGTGTGTTTCTGAGACAGGAGCTCTCTCTGTAGCCCTGGCTGTCCTAGAACTCACTACATAGACCAGGCTAGTCTGGCTTCGAGCCTATAGAGATACACATGCCTCTGCCCTCCAGATTCTGGGATTAAAGGCACCCAGCCTCTACCCTTAAACTTGTTATCCTCCTGCCTCAACCTCCCAAGGACTGGGTTTGCAGGCATGAGCCACCATATCAAGAAAAAGACATAGTTCATCATACATGAAGGGGGACATGCCACACTCTTCTCGGTCCACAAAATGTCCCTCTGCAAGTCACCACCACCCTCAGAAGCAGCCCACAGCCCTCAGGAGGCACCAACAACCCCAATGGCCTGTCCACAGCCCCCCAGAGCCTCCACTCACCCCAGTGACCTGTCCACAGCCCCCCAGAGCCTCCACCCACCCCAGAGACCTGTCCACAGCCCCCAGAGCCTCCATTCACCCCAGAGACCTGTCCACAGCCCCCAGAGCCTCCATTCACCCCAGCGACCTGTCCACAGCCCCACAGAGCCTCCATTCACCTCAATGACCTATCACAGCCCCACAGAGCCTCCATCCACCCCAGCGACCCCAGCGACCTGTCTACAGCCCCCCAGAGCCTCCACTCACCCCAGTGACCTGTCCACAGCCCCTAGAGCCTCCATTCACCCCAGCGACCTGTCCACAGCCCCACAGAGCCTCCATTCACCCCAATGACCTGTCACAGCCCCACAGAGCCTCCATCCACCCCAGTGACCCCACCAACCTGTCCACAGCCCCCCAGAGCCTCCATTCACCCCAATGACCTGTCCATAGACCCCAGAGCCTCCATCCACCCCAGCGACTTGTCCACAGCCCTCCAGAGCCTCCATTCACCCCAATGACCTGTCACAGCCCCACAGAGCCTCCACTCACCCCAATGACCTGTCACAGCCCCACAGAGCCTCCATCCACCCCAGCGACCTGTCCACAGCCCCACAGAGCCTCCATCCACCCCAGCGACCTGTCCACAGCCCCACAGAGCCTCCATTCACCCCAATGACCTGTCACAGCCCCACAGAGCCTCCATCCACCCCAGTGACCCCACCAACCTGTCCACAGCCCCCCAGAGCCTCCATTCACCCCAATGACCTGTCCATAGACCCCAGAGCCTCCATCCACCCCAGCGACTTGTCCACAGCCCTCCAGAGCCTCCATTCACCCCAATGACCTGTCACAGCCCCACAGAGCCTCCACTCACCCCAATGACCTGTCACAGCCCCACAGAGCCTCCATCCACCCCACCGACCTGTCCACAGACCCCAGGGCCTCCATCCACCCCAGCAGTCTGTCCACAGCCCCCCAGAGCCTCCATTCACCCCAATGACCTGTCACAGCCCCACAGAGCCTCCATCCACCCCAGCGACCTGTCCACAGCCCCACAGAGCCTCCATCCACCCCAGCGACCTGTCCACAGCCCCACAGAGCCTCCATTCACCTCAATGACCTGTCACAGCCCCACAGAGCCTCCATTCACCTCAATGACCTGTCACAGCCCCACAGAGCCTCCATTCAACCCAGCAGTCTGTCCACAGCCCCCAGAGCCTCCATCCACCCCAGCAGTCTGTCCACAGCCCCACAGAGCCTCCATTCACCTCAATGACCTGTCCACAGCCCCTTTAGCCTCCATCCACCCCATCGACCTGTCCACAGCCCCCAGAGCTTCCATCCACCCCATCGACCTGTCCACAGCCCCCAGAGCTTCCATCCACCCCAGCAGTCTGTCCACAGCCCCACAGAGCCTCCATTCAACCCAGCAGTCTGTCCACAGCCCCCCAGAGCCTCCATTCACCCCAGCGACCTGTCCACAGCCCCCCAGAGCCTTCTTCCATCCTAGCAACCTGTTCGTTTGACTATCTCCTCACCACTCACTCCTGTGCACCCCACAACTACCTTGGAGATATGTCCATTTCACCAGCAGAACTGTCTTTCTCACCTACTCCTCATATCCCACACCCCTAAACAAGCAGCTTGAGAGTCTCTGGATAGCCCCCTCCCTCTGCCTTGTCTTCTAGAATACATCCTCCAGCATCTCTTCCAAACCCAAAAGCTTGGATGCCCTACACACCACCCCAGCCTCTGCTTCTCAGCCCTGAACACTTGGCTTGGCATTCAAGGCCGTTTATCTTCGACACCATCCAGTCTAATCACTGTCCATACAACCTCTACCACTTCCCCCTGCCTGCTAAGAAGCACTCCATCAAAAGCCTTGCCATATCTGCTCTGTGCCGGGATGTGAGTCAAAGCCTGAAGAAGAGGTATGCATCAGTGGGATATGGATCTTAAACACAAGAAGTTCTCTAACTTCACAGGGAGAGTAACTGCCCAACATGGGCTTGGATTGGCACTGAGCAGGTGACAGGAGGCACTAAAAACAGGGACAAAGGTTGCCCACTAGCATTTGACAAACATGAACCAACAGATGAGTGGAGGAGCTACATGTGGGTAGGAGGCAGAGAGAGGCCTCCTCATGGAGGACAGGTGAGAGATGGTTAGAAGGCAAATGGATGGTCCACAAATGTGAGGGTCTGTCGGTAGATGTTGGGGGGACATGTGAGTGGATGGAGAGATGGAAGACAGGTAAGCAGATGGGTGGGTGGACAGATGGATGGATGGACAGACAGATGGGTAGATAGATGAAAGGATGGATGGATGGATGGATGAATGGATTGATGATGGATGGATGGATGGATGGATGGATGGGTGGATGGATGGATGAATCAACCTGTGGCTGGATGAGTAAATGATGGATGGGTGAGTGGAAGGATGGATAGGTGGATGGATGGGTGGATGGATCATGATAAATGGTGGGTGGGGGAATGACAGATGAGTGGATGGATGGATCGATGGATGGATGAGGGGTATATGGATGGATGGTCAAGAGATAGATCGACAGATAATCAGGTAGATAAATACGTGAGTGGTGAATGGATCATAATAGATGGGTGGGTAGATGAATAGGTGAGTGGGTGGGTGAGTGGTTAGATGGATGGACGGATGATGGGTAAGTGGGTGGGTGTGTGGACAGACAGAGGACAGAGGGACAGATGTTTTCCTGGAAAGTGCTGGACACACGACTCTGAGGGCAACAGCAGTTCCAGTAGGGAATAAGGTCCTGGTGGCATAAGAAACTCTTGTTCAGGACTCAGCTTCATCTTCCCACCTTCATGAGACCCTTCTGAGGCTCTCCCAGACCCAGCTTGCACTGGTCCTGTCCTTCCCCAAGGCCTGGGGTTCCCACCCTCAACCCCAGTAACTTAGGGACAGGCAGGTCTCTGAATGGGCTGTCCTATACATGGAGGGAGGTTTGCTTCTAGACGTTGTCAAATGTCCCCTGGAGGCAAAATCAGCCTGACAGCACCTCCCACTCCCAGTTATATGGGTCAGGAAACTGACACTCGGGGAGAGTGTTACGTGGCCCCAAGGTTACCATGCTTGTACCCTGCAGATAGTAGACCTAAGCTGTAGGACAGTCAGACACCATCACCATCACCAGCTGGCAGTGATCAGGAAGGGTCTAGAAACCCATCCCACTTGCAGCTGCATCCTCAGAGGGATTTCTACCCCAGAGGGACAGGGAGCCCAGAGAGGCCAAGGTGCCCACTCAGTACCACACAGCTCTGCCTGGCAGATCATGGTGGTGCTGTGAAAGGCAGGTAGCCCACATCAACTTGCAGGGAGATTAGCAGTAAGACATTCTGGCTGATTAAAAAGACTATTGATTCCTCTCTGAGGGAAACAGACAGGATCATTTGTCTCCCAACAGGATCCTGATGGTCTGAGGGAGAGGGCAGGTCAACATCAGCTTGGAGGTCTCGGGGAAGAATATAAGAGCAAACTAGAATTCAATCACCTTTACGTCTCCAGCCAGTCCATGTCATAGCCATGCTTGACCCCCTTGTCACCTCCTGTCCCCCTCACCTCCAGGCTGGGTTGCCCCACACAATAACTCCATTCCAGGCCTCCTTCCGTTCTATACAGCGAGGCTCTGGTGGGCTCCAAAGTTGGGACAAGCTGACATTGTCTCAGCACTGTGGCCCAGGCTCCCTCTTCCCAGCTCCTCCTCTATCCTGCCTCAGACGGGTTGGGACTTGATCGTCTCTTACACTTGACCAGGGGCTCTGAAGACACTTTGTGTGCCTGGGTTGCTTGGTGGCCATGGGGTGTGACTGAACCCTGGAGCATCTCCATTCAGAGCCAGCAAGCTCCAACTCTCAAACTGATGTCGCTGCAGGAACCTCCTGGCCGGTTGTAGGCTCTGTCTCTCCCTTAGAATCCCTCCACGCACGTGCATACACACACGTGTGTGTGTGTGTGTGTGTGTGTGTGTGTGTGTGTGTGTGTATTATAAGAAAGAAGGGGAAAAGGAGAAAGAAAGTGAGTGTGTCCATGGCCCATCCCTGTTGGTCACCTGTCATGTCCCCATCCCCACCCCACCCCACCCCCAGTGTTACAAGGACAAGCCTTTGACTGGTAAGTCACACCCTGCTCTCTAATCCCTTTCTCACTGTCCCAGATCCACAAATTTCCACTATTCCCTCTACCAAGATCACATTCCTTCAACTGTTTTGAAAACTCCTATTCATGCAGCAAGACCCAGACAGAAAGATCCCTTCCTGCAGTTAAGCGTCACCAATGCCCCAGAATTCCATCACAGGAAGCCTCTACATCTGCAGCCCTCTTTACATAGAAATCTCCAATGTAGACCCTGAGGTTACTCAGTGGGGCCAGAACCTCCCTAGCTTGGCCAGGCTCCTCTAATTGGCTACTGGGACCTTGGTGACCAGTTGGAGTGCAGCCTCTGCTCTGGCCTCCAGTTGTATCTTGGATGGTATTTGACTCTGACTTTTATTTCTGAGAAAAACAACTTTCTGCACACCAGATGGAGGAAACAGACAATTTCCCGGGCATGTGTTGCTTCTCAGGCAGTGCCTGCCACCGTCTGGACTGTCCCATTAGGCCAGGGTTGGAGGAGGAGGGGACAGCTCCCTGTAGGGGCCCCTCCTACCTGGAGGGAGCTGAGCCAGGCAGCCTGGACAGAGGGTCCACAGTGCTGGGTTCTAACTACGCAGCCTGCTTGTAATATACAATATAAAATTATATATAAGAGGTTCCACCTCTGAACATTCAACAGGTAGCCTTGGGTGAATCACACTCCCTCCTAGGTCTCCATCTCACCCTGCTTCCCAGCTAAAGGGTAGGGAGTTAGCACACTCCCTACACACACACACACACACACACACACACACACACACACTTGGGAGGTGCCAAAGTCACCAGAGCAGCAGGAACACCAACATGGAGACTGGGAATGCTGACCCATAATATTCCCAGACTCCAGGCAGGACTGGACAGCAGAGACACAAGTCCTGCTCTCTGAGGTCTGGGGAAGCTGGGCTGTGTGGGGCTGACTGGGTTCATGGCACAGCACAAACCCCAGGGAACAGAGACCACATGGGGAAGCATAGGGAGAAGGTGTCTGGGCTTTAGGACAGAGCAATGAGAGATGTCAGGGAGCAGGGCAGGCAGTCAATCAGAGTGAACTGCAGACATCTTCAGTCCAGCCCATTACACTACACTGAGCCCATTGCAGAAACCAGGAGACCACACCACGATTGAGCCCCAGGCCCACAAGAGAAAGGAGAGTTGGGGAGGGACAACATATCCCTGCAAGGTGCTGTAACACAGCTTGAGCCCCTGCCTCCACTGCAGGGGGAGGGAGGGAGGGCAAGACCAGCTGTTATATGGAGCCAGGGATAAGGATCAGCAAAATCCCAGTCCCAGCCTCTGTGCACCCTGGGCAGAAAAGGTTCAGGTGTGAAGAGGAAGGCACTTCCTAGTGATCCAGAGCATCCCCGTGTACACACTGGGAAACGCAAGATGCCTTTATTTGGCAGCCTGAGGTCCTGTCCCATACAGCAGAACTGAGAGGAAGCCAATCCAGAGACAGGGCGGGATTAGTTGACAAAGAGAAGAGCAGCAGAGACGGGGGCAGGGTCTTCTGCCTGTCCTGCCCTCTGTACGTTTACACATGAGCAAACATGGACGTACACACACACACACACACACACACACACACACACACACTATACCTCCTCTTGCCTGGGGGCAGCACACTTCCCACCTGCATCCCCTGGGCTCCTGAGCCCATCAGCACAGACCATTGCCCAGCTGCCCAGCTGCTGCAGGCCCTGATAGCTCTATCAGCCATTTCAGGATGTGAACGGTGACAGGTGACACTCAGCGCTTAGCAGCCTGTCCCATGCTGGCCCTGGGACTCTCCTCATTCCATCCCAAAGTTCCCAACCAGGTTTCACCCTGGCTTTGTTATGCAGATGCACAAGCAGAGACCCCACAAGGGAAGGGTCTCACCCAAGGCCACTAGGCATCAAGCCAGGCTCAAGTCTTCATTCACCCAGACACCAAGATGTAGAAGCCATGGGGTCACTTCTGAGTCACTTGTGCCCAACACCGACTAGCCCCAAAGGCTACAGCATCCCTACCGTGACCCTCCTCTCTAGAGCCCCGGACCACACTCTAGGACCTATCGCTTGCCACCGGGGTCCCCTTTTCTGGTGGGTCTCACAGTCCCCCCTCGTAGAGTCATGAAATGACCAGCACTGTAGTCTGCGAGACACCTGGCACTCGGTGGACACCCTTGGGCTCATCATTTCTATTTACTCCGCGGATAGACAATCTGAGTCTCTCATGACCTGCATAAGGCTATGACCACAGCAAGGCCTATCCCATTCCTAGCCAGAGATGGGCCAGCTCAACCCCAGCAGGCAGCAGGCTGGAGCCCCACAAAGATGACAGCAGAGAAGTCGATGCCTGGCCCCCTTCCAGACCTCTGCCTGCCCTGCCATTCTGCAAGCAGGGAGAGACTGAATATTCCAGAGGGAAGAGACTTGTCCAAGATGGCTTCCCTACCACATTTGCTTCTACCACTGCTCAGTACTGTCATCAGCCGAGAAACACACAGGAAGGGGAGGAGCCTCAAAGGTCCCCCCAGCTAGGCACAGCCAGAAGGTTCCTGAGCAGGCACACAAGGCAAGCACACCAAAAGCCTGGGGAACTTTGACCTACCCCACTGCCTGGAACTGCCAAGCAAACTTCTGGCCTCCAGGCAGACTGTGGAGAACGGGGTTCAGGTAGCAGTAGAGTTCTGGAGAAAGCTGGGGGTTGGGAATGACAGAAATTGGGGGTTCAAGCCAGCTCTGCCACATCCTGGCTATGCAACCTGACTGGATAAAAGTAACTCAACCTCTGTGAGTCTCACCATCCTCATCTGTAAAATGGGGCTATGAAGGCACCTGTCTCCAAGGATGGCTAGGATGGTTAAAGACAACACTGTAGATAGAGCCCTCCAACCAGCCCCACATGTGTGCATGTGGACATATACTGGAGGCCTGACAGGAACCACCTCTAATCCTCTGCCATGGCCCCATTTCAGAGAAGAAAAACGTGAGTCTTCACAATGAGCGGTGAATGTGAGCATATCCAACCACTTACTCCTAAGAGGGGCTTTGAAAGTCCAATGGGGGTGGAAAGGAGGCTTCTAGATTAATCATGGCTTGGGGAGGGGGGTGGGGGGCAGGTGACAGATGCCGTGCTCGATTAATGTCTGCCCTGACACTGGCTTGGCTGTGAGCAGCCAAACTCACGCTGATTCACATAAATAACAGAGATGGAATCAGATTTTCCCTGGAAACAATGTCCTCTGAAGGTGTTATGTTCCATCTAAAGGACCTGTCTCCTGGTGTCTTATTGAATCTCCTGTAGGCAGAGTGTTTACTGAGCCGTGCGTGTATGCATGAGAGCCCATTCACCCCACGATTCTCAACACAGTGGAAACCACATCGGTCATGCTCCTCTGTGAAGCTCCACTTTGCAACCCCCTCATTTATGACACTGGTCTCCAATATGCCCTGTGAAGGGGGTGTGACCACCCTCTTCCACCCACAGGAGAACTGAAACTTGGAGGGGTGATGACACTGGCCATGGTTGCCCAGCAATGAACACAAGAACCAGTCCCAGCCTGTATGATTCAGGTAGCCAATGATTCCACAAGCAATACTCTTCTCCCCATGAGTCAAACAGCACAGTCTGCATCCTGGCATCGCAAACCCAAAGGCCTCAGCTGCTAGCGAGTGCCCAGACCCAGGCAGAGCAGGGAGTGGGCTGGAGCTTGGGTGAGCGGGGTCCCGCCTACGAGGGTCCCCACAGCCTGGCAGTTTACAGTGACTCAGGCAGTGACTCAGGCCGTTCTTGCTCTAAGCTGCGCAAGAAGCTGAGTCAGGAGCACCAGGTTCCAAAGAACCCTGGGCCAGGGCCCCAGGAACCAGGAATGTGAGCTCAGGAGGGACTGTCAGGGGCTGACTCTCATTACCCTGCCCGGCTGGGACTGGTCATGAGAGGGCAGCTCCCACTTGCCTGGCCTGACATCTCAGGCCTTTACCCTTCGGGCTCAATTTTTAGTGGGGAGCTGAGCCACCATCTGCAAAAACTGCATATGTAAAGGGTCATGTTCGGTGGCCACAGTAGCCAAGGGACACTCCAGCATCTCATGCCTGAGGTCAGAAAGCCAACATCCTACAATGTGGGAGATGGCCCAGACCCTCAAATACCAACACCCCAAAATCCACACAGGGCTCCATTAGGGAGGAGCATTAAATTAAGAACTGCCCCTGTCTTCCCTAACACTGGGTTAAGCATTGACCCAACCCATGCCCTTCCACCAGGGAGAACTAAGTTACTTACCCACTACATACCCACTAAGAAGCACCAGTTTAAACACTACCTTCTTCATTTCCTCCCACTGAGGGGACTAGGTTAGACACTGCCTGACATGCTCCCACTGATTGTGGGAAAGAGACATTTCTGACCAGGAAAGTACATAAGATCCTCAACTCCTGATAGAAGCCCCCTCTCCAACACAGGCTCTCTTAGCATTTGAAGCCTGCTCTGAGGTTCCCCCAAGTCCCTGTCACAGAGTCCCCTATTGATACAGTCCTGGCTCCCACCCCCTTGTGTACTAGGAGACTTTGGCCTCAGCTCTCAGCTCAAAGTCTCAGGACCCTGGACCCCAGACACACAGCATCCCAGCTCCCAAGTTCACACATCTGGAACATGAATCTTTCAGAGTTTGGATTGTTGAAGTGTCTCAAATCCCAGGCTTAAATCCTACCTGTAAACTCTTCTGTCACAGAAGCTTCTAGACTAATTGTCTCTGAGCCTGGAATCCCTGACCTCACTCTTCTTTGGTGTCACCCCAGCTGTGATCCCCACCCCAGGACAGAAACAGCAGCTGCATCCATGACAGCACCAGACATTCAGGGTTGAGAAGACTCTCCCAAGGAAGAAAGAGGAATAAGAAGGAAAGGAGGGAGGGAGAGGGAGGGGAGGGACACAGGGAAGGAGAGAGAGGGGAAGGAGGGGGAGAGGAGGGACAAAGGGAGGGGGAGGGGAGGGGAGGGGAGGGAAGGGAAGGGACAGAGAGAGGGAGAGGAGAAGGGAGGAACACAGGGAAGGAGGGGGAGAGGAGGGAGGGAGAGAGGGACAGAGTGGGGGAGGAGGGAAGGGGGGATGGATGGTGAAGGAGAGAGGATGGAGGAAGTGGATGTTGGAGGAGCTGGGAGATGGAGGAGGAGGAGGAAGGAAGAGGGAAGAAGTGGGAAGTGGAGGAGGAAGAAGGAAGAATGGGGAAGTAGAAGGTGGAAGGAGAGGGTGGAGGATGAGGAAGCAGACGGAGTGTTGAAGGAGGAAGCAAGATGGAGGAAGAGAAGGGGAGAGATGGAAAAGGAAGGACGGGTGAGGAGGAGAGAAGGGGAAGGGTGATGGGAGGCGGAGGAGGAAGAGGGGGTGGGAGATGGGGGAGGGTGGGGTGCAGAGGAGGAAATGGAGCCGAGGATGGATGGTGGAGGGGGATAGAGGAGTTTCAGAAGGAAGATGGAGGAGCTGGGAGATGAGTGGTTGAGGGAGGGGACAGAGGAAGTGGAAGGGCTGAGGGTAGATGGTAAAGGGACGGACAGAGAGGAGTGGGATGCGGGCGTGGCCAGAAGATGGGTGAAGACAGCAGGGGGCGGAGCAAATGGAGAGGAGCAGCTGAACCCCGTCCCACCCTTTAGCGCAAGTCTCTTTTTTAAATTTATTTTTATTATTTTGTATGTGTATGCCACATCTGCTCAGGGGCCTGCAGAGGCCAGAAGAGAGTGTCAGATGCCTTGGAACTTGTCTTAGTTAGGGTTTCTGTGACTGTGATTGACACCACGACAAAAAGCAACTTAAGAAAGGGCTTATTTGGCTTTCAGCTCCCAGGCCACACTGTGGAAGGAAGTCAAGATAGGGCTCCAGGAAGGAACCCGGAGGCAGGGGCTGAAGCAGAGGCGATGGAAGGGTGCTACTTATGGCTTGTTCAGCCCGCTTTCTTGTACAACTCAGTACCACCTGCCCAGGGGTGACACCACACCCTGTGGGCTGGCCTCACTTAAATCAACCATTAATCAAGAAAATGCCAGTTGGGTGGTGGTGGTGACACACACTTTTAATCCCAGCACTCAGAAGGCAGAAGCAGGCCGATCTCTTGAGTTCAAGGCCAGTCTCGTCTACAGAGAGAGTTCTAGGACACCCAGGGCTACACAGAGAAACTCTGTCTCAAAAACAAAAACAAAATAACAAAAAACAAGAGATGGGGGGAGGGCACAGGCTTGTGCATGTGCGATCTGGGTGGAGGTGTTTTCTCAGTTGAGTCCCCTTTTCCCAAATGCTAGTTTGTGTCAAGTGGACCAAAATCTAACCTGGAAGAGCTGGAGTTACAAGTGGTTATGAGCTGCCCATGGGTGCTTAGAACCCAAATTTGGGTCTTCTGCAAGAGAGCACACACACTGTTAACTACTGAGCCATCTCTCCAGCCACCAAATCTCTTTCGGCCCATCGCCACTGAAGGCCCTTCTCTCCCTCCTAGGCCAGCCCCACTGTCTCCCGCTCAAACTGTACTCACTGAACAGAAGAGACTGGGCGGACCAAGACAACGGGCAGAGTGACTAGAGAGCCCTATGTACCCAACAGGTAGGTCAGCGATGTAGCCGCCCAGTCTAGTTAGGTGGCCGGCCTGAGTTCCAGTGCTAGGCACTGCCCACTGGGTGCGCATGGCTGGCCCTGGCTCCCAGAGCTGGAAGGGGATATCTCTCCTCATTCAGGGTTAAGGAGCCTCTTCCAAGAAAGGAAGAGGAAAAAATGGAAAGGAGGAGGGAGGGGAGGAGGGATGGAAAGAGGGAGGGAGGGAAGGGGAGAGGGAGGAGGGAGGATGCCTCTCCAGATGGGAGCACTAGGACTTAGAAAAGTATAAACACAAAGTCACACACACACACACACACACACACACACACACACACACACACACACACACTCAGCAGACAGGACACTGGCCAAACTCCCAAGTAGGGACCTCTCGAGTGCACTTGGGACAGCAGGTGTCATGTCAGCCTGATCAGCCTTGTCAGACATGGTCTCAGCCCTGCTGCCTGAGGAACCAGCTCCCACCTTCCCTGGGTAGCCTTGAGATCCATCGCCTCTGACCTGGGTTGTCTTTGTCAGAGGCCACAGAGCCACAGCTGGGATCCCAAAGCCTCATCCTCATTGGCCCACACCCACTAGTGCCCCTGACACCCAGTCCCACACCACAGCTCAGCCCTGGAGCCTGCACTTGAGGACGCACCTCCTACAACAGGAGATGGCTCTTCAGTAAGCCTTCAGGGTTCAACCAGGCCTCAGCCACACTTCTGATCCAACTACATTCCTAGCTCCTTCCTTCCCCGGCCCAGCTCCCGCTGTTCCCATTTTGGACCCCTCTCCCCGACACGAGACATTGGCCATCTATACTCTGCAAACCCACCACCACAGCCCCACCAGTACCAGGAGGTGGTGGTAGAAGGGTCAGAAGTTCAAGGTCATCCTCAGCTACACAGCTAATCTTGGCTGTATGAGATGAGATCTTACCAAAAGAAAAAAAATATATATATATATACAAATAAATCCATAGGTTGATGCGAGGCCACATGAAGAGCCCCAGATAATCACAGAGGGCTGCCTGAAGAGGTGACACTGACTCTTTGAAAGATATAGCAAAGAGTTTGGCCAGGTGAAGAGGGAAAGGAAATTCATTTTGAACAGAGGAAGTGGCATGTGAGAAGCCCAGGAGCATGGACGAGCTCAGGCAGAGTGTGGAGAAGAGGCTTGGGTCAGGGTACTAAGGGCTTGGCGGGCAAGTCTAGGACATTCCTTTGAAACCTTGGGGTAATGGGAACTGTCGAAGATCTTGAATGTGTGTCCCAGAGCTCATGAACTGAAAACTTCATCCCAGCACTACAGCAATGAGAGGTAGGCTTTCCAGAAGCAGTTAGGGCTCAGGGGCTCAGTGCCCCAAGAAGGTTATTGCTGAGGGAGCTGGTAACCCCACAGCCATAAGCAACTTCCAGAGCTTCACCTCAGCAAGACCCCAGGTCCAGCCTCCATTCCTGACATCTCCCCAGATGGCTATCGGTGCCCACTCACCAAGGCCCAACAGGCTCGCTGCAGCCCTCAGTTCTGCTGGTCAGAGGACAATGTCGGCAGGCCAGTGGCCAGGAAGCAGCTCTACCCATCCTTCCTTCACACATGGGCCCCTGGGCTGGGCACAGACTCACTGGCCTTCAAAGGATATGGGTTACATACCATCTTGATGCACCAGTTACGGGGGCTCGTGGTCTGGCGCAGGCAGAAGAAGGCGACAGGTGCCAGGTCTGGGTGTGGAACCTCAGGGTTGGTTCCATCCAGTGGCTCCTCCAGGCCTGGAGGGGATGGAGGGGGACTCCGGGGCCCCGGCTGCTCAGTAACTCCTGGCTCAGGGGCCGGGGCTGCTGCAGATGAGGGTGGTGAGGCGCTGTCAGCCATGTCAGCATGGAGCAGGGAGCCCTAGAGAGCAGAGGACACATGAGGGGGTTGGCTTGGCACCTACTCCCTAACCTACCTCCCCCATGTGCGGGACACAGTTCAGACGGCCTAGCTACAGGTCCTGAAAGCCGCCCCTCACCCTCACTGTAGCCATATGAATTAGAGGAGAGAAACAGCCACTGCACCTAAGTCAGAATTGCTCAGCCAGACAGTTATGGGGCAGACCTAGTGCTGTGGGCTTTGGCAAATGACAACTGTAAAAAAATAAAACCTTGGAATGCAAATGGGGTCTTTTTATTTTATTTTCATAGTGCTGAACTAGAGTTCTGGTTGGAGGTGTGGCTCAGCTGGAGAGGGTATGTTTAGAATGCACCAGGGCCTTGGTACTATTCCCAGTGCTGCCAAAAAAAAAAAAAATTAAAATGAAGTCAAGGGCTGAGGATGTAGCTCAGTTATTAGAGTGCTTCCCTAGCATGTACAAGGCCCTGGGTTCAATGCCCAGTACCCCAAAACCAGGCACAATGGCACATCTATAATCCTAGCACAAGAGAGGTAGAGGCAGAAGGGTCAGAAGTTTAAGGGCATCCTCATTTACACAGGTTGTTTAAGATCAACCTGGGCTAGAGAACCTGCCTCCAAAACAAATAATAAAATAAATGTAAAAGGGGTAGGAGAGATAGCTGACCAGTGAAGAGTGCATGCTGCTCTCGCAAGGACCCTAGTTCAGTCCCTAGCACCCACGTCAGGCAGCTCACAAGTGTCTGTAACTACAGCTTTAGGGGATCTGATGCCCTCTTCTGGACTCCTTGGGCACCCGCACTCACACGCACATACCCACACATAGACACACATACATGCATATATAATTTTAAAATACTAGAATAAATCTTTTAAAATTAATATATAAAAGACTAGAGTTATCTATTCATCAAATCATCAAGCGTGAAGTAAATTTTTAAGGAAATGAGAATGTTACCGTGAACAGAGGCTGGGCTGCCAGGGGGGTGTGTTACAGTGGAGACGCTGGGTGTTATGGGATCAGACACTGAGGAGCAAGGAGGTAAAAGCAGCAGCTTCTCTGAGGCAGTGACACTTGAGCCCTCCAGTGAGCTCTGGGGCCATGAAGATGGCACATGTGTACACATGTACACACACATCAGAATGAGCACCCAGGGATCCACAAGACGAATCTCTCTGCTCTACAGGTAGAGAAACTGAGCCCCAGAACAGACACACAGTTAAGTAAGAGCAGAACTGGGGCTCAGCCCCGTGGCTTCGGGTCTGTCTTGCCTCTCTGAGACCCTCAGTGCCCTTTACCAAGGGCCTCACTCTGAAGAGTCCTTGGTCTGCCAATCACACACTGTCCCTGACTCCATTCAGGGGCAGTTCAACACACTAGTCTTATTCAGATGCACTCAGCCACCTCCCAGGGGCTTTTATAGAGAAACTGAGGCCCAGACAAAGGAGTGGGTTATATAGAACCAGGGGTGGAACTGGAGTCAGAACTCCAGTTCCAGTTCTCCAGATCCACTTAGGACAGGAGGCAACTGGCACCCTGGCAGGCTAGGAAGAGCAGCACTCCTGAAGCCTAGCCCATTGACGCTCACCCTAGAGCAGTGGTTCTCAACCTTCCTACTACTGAGATCCCTTTAATAGAGCTCCTCATGTTGGAGTGACCCCCAATCATAAAATTACTTTTGTTGCTACTTCATAACTGTAATTTTGCTACTGTTATGAATCACAATGTAAATATCTGATATGCAGATATCAACTTAGGTGACCCCTGTGAAAGGGTCGAGACCCACAGGTTGAGAACTGATGCCCTAAGGGCTGCATCTCCCTGAAGGCTTATCCAAGCTAGGCAGCAAGGGGGGGAGGGGGTAGAAGGCCTACATTCCTGGCTGTTGCTGGCAGCTGCAGGGCTATCGACTGAGCCACCCTGAGCTGATGGATCCCGACACTTCTCTGCTCCCACGGGCAACAGACAGGAGCTGGTACTTCCTGCCGCTTCGCCCGGCTGGCTGGTCAGGGCCGCAGTGTTTTCTCCTGAGTTCCAAGTTTTGCTCCCAATTCCAGAAAAACAGCACAAGCCTTATATAAGCACCTTGGCCGGTCATGCATCAACCACCCAGGTAGAACAGCACCCTCCCTGGGGTGGCTCCAGGTCTTCCCACCACTAGACCAGCTCTGGAGCCCACCACTCCCTCCGATCGCTCCAGCCAAATGGAACCTCCTGGGTCCCTAGGGCAACATGTGCCTCTTCCAGGCCTTAACCCATGCTCCTCTTACTGAAGCAAACTCCCTGCTTGTCCTGACTGTTCTGAGCACCTACTGTGTGCAGGCTCCACAGCTGGTGGACTTGCATTAGCCCTCATTCCGCCCACACAACAGCATAAGAAAAGGATGCTCATTCAGTTCACTTCTCTTTCTGACTTTTCACAACCCCAGTGGCCCTCCGATGTAGTGTACAATTTTTGCTTTTGTATCTCTGTGATTTGGGGGTCTTTCTTTCCAGCCTGCAACAAGGCTGTAACTGAGAGCACACACTGTGCCTTGTTACATTTACTGCTGTAATCCGACCCCTAGAACAGTGAGTAAACGTACTAGATGTTTAATAAATACTTGTTGAGTATATAAATGAAAAGTAAATAAACAAACGGGGTAAGATGGGAGTCGTAATAAATCACCTTTCCTTCTCTAAAGGAAGAGCCATTTAAGAGCAAACCAGCAAGAATCAAAGGGCACCACCAGCAATGCTCTGCGGAAAGGGTACGCCAGGCAGAAGGAACAGCAGATACAAAGGCTAAGAGGCTGGAAGAGGCTGAGTGCATTTAAAGAAGGAGACCAGTGTGGGTAATGGAGCAGGGAAGGGAGAGAAACTGGGGAACCCCTGAAGGAGGACTCAAGTGCAACAGAAGTCACTGGGGGGTCACTGGGGGGCGAGGGGACTGGTGTGCCCTGAGCTGTATGTCTAATGGTATACCCTCAGAGGTTAAGAACTATCCAGGAAGCGTCAGGGGTGGGGCAGAGAGAGCAAAGAGGCTTGGGTGGATACAAGTGAAGACTCTGGGTCTCGCATCCCCAGTGGCAGCCTCTCTCCACCATGGAAACCCCACACACAGCCAGAGGAGAGAGCTGCTGCTCTTAGAAGCCACACACAGCCACCTACACCTTCTCCTCTCCTCACTCCACCTGGTATCCACCTACTGTTTGGTTCCATGGCCCCCATATAGCCACACTAAGTTACCATCCCCCTACCTCTCCTAGAGATGGCTGCCACTAAGGCCACCTCTGTGACAGTCCAGCCTCCTCCCTCCGGCCTGCTGCCCATAACTAACCTCCATACTCAACTTGGTCCCCAGCACCCACACAGCCTCTACTCTCTAACCTGCTGCCCAGGAACTGCCTAACTTCCACTCTCTGACCAACTCTCCATTCCTAAAGTTCCCATATCTAGCTCAAAATCCCCTCCTTCCTGCCTGTGGCCTGACTCCTTTCCCAGCTGCCTGCACGCCGTGACTAGGAGCCCTTGAAAAATCGGCAGCTGAGCTCCTGAGCTGCAACCTGTCTGCAGCCTCACCAACACAAAAAGACACGCTGCAGACATCAATGGATTCAGAGTCAGGTCCATCAGGCCTCAGAGTCAGAGTTCCTCCACATCCCCAAAGTGCCTCCCCCTTGATGCTCTATGGTTCTGATCCCAACACTCTTTTCCCCATGGTCCTTCCAGGTAGCGGTGTAGAAACCACAAGAAGAGCAGTAGCAGAGGTCTACTGTGTCTGAAACCCCATCCCCACTCCTGGCCCCACAGGCCTCTTAGAGCCTCGACTTCTCTAATGCTCAGCCTTTCTTCTGTCTCCTCCAGCAGGAGGAGAACAATGTGTGTGGATGGAAAGCATAGTGGAACCCAGGAAAAGAAATCTGAGCATGCAAGTGACCGGTTGCATCATGCGTATGGGCTGCTACCCTAGCCATCCCTCGGCCACTACCGTCACACCACCATCAACATCGTCATCACGGTCACCACCAATACCATCATTGCCATCATCTCCATTACCATCATCATCAATACCTTCATTACCATCATCATCACCACTATCACTACCACTAGTATCACCACCATCACCAGTACCACATCAGCAGCATCACCACCAACATCAGTACCACCGTCACCACCACCATCACTACCATCAGCACCATCACCACTGTCACCACTGTCACCATCAGGCAGTGATCAAAGTCCCTTTGCATTTTCTGTGTCAATCCCACAATTCCATGAATATTTTCCTTCTTGGAGGAAGAGATCAGAACACAGAAGAGTTCAGCAGTGCCCAACGTCACGTAGCTGACACAGGGCCGTGGTGGAAGATACGAGTCCCAGCTCAAGTCTGCCCATTCCCAAGTCTAAAAACCAAACTATTGCAGCAACAACTTGGTGAGTTCCCTAAAAACAGATTCCCCCCCCCCCCAGGCTGAGCCGAGTGGCAGTAGAGACTGAGCTGCTGGTCCAGATGAGACCTTCAGTCTCCCAAAGCAGTGAGAAGTCTACCTTCCTGAGTATTCCAGTCGGCACCAAGAGTTCTTGAAGTCCTTGCATCTCCAGAGCTCACAGCCTTAATAGATAACTGAGGCCTGGTCTGGCCAGCCAGGTGTGTGGGTGGGTGTCTGTCTGTCTGTCTCTTCCTGTCTCTGTCTCTCTATATCTCTCTGTCTGTCTGTCTGTCTCTCTCTCTCTCTCTCTTTCTCTGTGTGTGTGCATAGAATCAGGTAGTCTGTTTGTGCTTCAGTCAACAACCACAAAACAGATGATGTCACTGCTCAAGCAAGCAATAAAATCATTCAGGGAATATGAGTCCACCGACCTCAAAGTCGTGACATCTTGCTCTCGAGAACTGGAGAGGACCACTGTACTATGATGGGACTTTCAGTGTGGTGTTTCAGGGTATGGAGCTCAGAGTTGCAATGTCTGTTGAAGTCTCCAGCTCTGACACCAGCCCACCTTGGCACATGACAGCCTGGAGGTGCTACCTGCCTATGAAATGAGGAGATGCCTGCTCTAAGACGGAGCTGCTGCTGGGGTGAGCTGGGGTAACCACAGACAGCTCTCCTAGACTCCACAGCAGCACCAGACACAGATTTCGACAGTCCTGGGAGTCTGGGGTCCTTGAGACAGCGCATAGTTTCGTAGGTTTTCACAGTCCCCAGCTCTTCCCAGAGGGGGTCTCTGGAAACAAACAGAACCCTTAAAATGGCCCAACCCATCACCACACACACAAACAACACCTAGCACACATATACACTCACAGTCTTATGCTCACTGCTACACTTGGACACACTCCCATGTGGACACGCAATACTGACACAGACACTCAGTATAACATGCAGTCACACACAGAACAAATACACAATACTATACACACACAACATACAGACATATTTTCACACACAACCACGTGGATAATCTGTAACACGTGGTCATGTAAAAGCATCCCATAAAATGCAGGTACATACACACAATCTCACATGTACATAAGATACAGAAAGATTCATTTTGTGTACGACAGACATGCAGCACCCACAGACACACACAACATACATGTATAATCATACCCAAACACACACACACACATTGAATCACACAGACAAGAACACTACACACTCACAGACACGTACTCACATACACACACAGAAATCACAGGCACACAAAATGTGGTGGCACATGCCTTTAATCCCAGCACTCAAGATCTCTGATTTCGAGGCCAGCCTGATCTACAGTGTGAGTTTCAGGACAGCCAGGGCTACAAAAAGAAACCCTGTCTCAAAAAAGGAGTAAGGGGGAGGAGGAGGAGAAGGAGGAGGAGGAAGAAGAGGAAGAGGAGGAGGAGGAGGAAGAGGAGGAAAGACATCACTGGCACATACATGCATGCTTAGTACCTCACAGAGATATACAACCCTTACACACACAACCCAGGGCAAAGCCTGAATTTAGGGGGCCACAGAGAAATCTAGTAAGACTTTGAGAAGACTGCCTCCAGAATCTTGCAGGCATCATCACAGAGCCCCTAGAATCCTGTCTGCTCCCTCTTCCGCATGACAGCCCCGCAGATGCATGATGACAGCCCGCCCACCCCTGAGCCTTATCTGCCCCAGGCCTCTTGTCACCAGCTCCCTCAACCATTCCTCTGATGACACTTTCCAGATCGCCTGCCTCCCAGAACCCCTCTTGGTCTTACTTGAGCCTACCCAAAGTCCTCTGCAGCGACAGGCCTAGATTCACACTGAGGCATCAGGTCACCTGCCTGATGCTGCAGGCGGCCTCTCTAAAGCAGACTGCACTCTAGAGATCAGACGCAACCCAGACCCCAGCACCTGTGCTTCCTGGGGCCCACTAAGCCCCTTGGGTCTTCTTCTGAGTTGCTGTGCAGCTGCTCAAATGGGAAAGGCTTACCTTTGGGCCCCAAGTGCATGAACTCACACCAAACTTGCTCTGGGTCTGGCTAGCTGAGCCGCCCACATCATAAACCCTTCTTGCCTCTGTCACTAAAATCAATAGCTAGCCTTCCCAGTTTCACAGTGCACTTAGAGAATTGGATCAGCAACCCCTCCTGGGGCAGCTAACGGGAATCATAGCCAACCTTGTCTGTGGGCACTTACAACACGCCAGGCACCTGATCACCACCCAGAAAAACAAGCATACTTGTTCTCTCCTACAGGGAAGAAACTGAGGCACGGAGAGAAGAAGGGGTTTTTCCCAAGGTCAAAAAGCACTTAGTGGAAGAGCTGGGAGGCCCAGCTGTGGGTTACGAGTTAAAACATTGCCGAGGGACCCACTGAAACACCAGCCCACCTGTGCCCAGATGTTTGTTTTCAGTGGCCCTTGGCCTTCTGATGAATATGAACAAGAGAGGATGTGCCTGAATCTCCACAGTATGTTTTCCGTCTCCCAGCGGCTTCCTCTGCTGATTGCTGTACTCGCTATGCAGTAATTAGGGCTTTGGTTCCGACTTCAACTAACTCGGGGTGCTACTGGTCCATGATGGGAGTGAGGTGGGTCCCACAAAAGGGAACACTGGTCCAGGGTCCGAGAGCCTTTGCCGGGCCCAGCTCCCATTCCCTACGTCCTTTTGATTTCCACCTGTGAAAAACGCAGGGACGATGCCTCTGCCCCTCTCAAAGCAGATAACAAATGGAGAGAGATTTGGAAAGTACCTTAATGAAAGGAAAACAGCTTCTCCCTCCAAGGCCCCATGCTAGGTACTGCAGAGACACTTCTAAGTCTTGAAAAAATCCTTTAAGGTAGAAGCATTATCCCAATTACAACAAGCTGAGCTCGCCATGCTGAGTGGCCTGCCCCTCTGAGCCCCCAATCACGGACTTGCTCATTCTTTTCCGGGCTGGGATAAGAGCTTGAGAGGAGGAGGCTAAGGCTTTAACCTAACCCTGATGCTCAGTAGGTTAAGGTGCACAGCGGGGAGGTGAGACAATAGCCCAGTGTTTGTCTCAGGATGTATCATTAGCCAAGGCAAGCAAAAGGGGACAGCTGGCCCAGGGAGGACCCTGGAGATAAAGAAGACACCGGCTCCAAGCCCCCCTGCTCTGGAGTACACACACTTCTCCTCCCTCTCTCTTGCTCACGAGTCCCAAGTTGCCAGCACCTGCTTTGGGTGTCCAGTACCCATGTGTCCAGCACCCCAGGAGCCTGATTCTCACTCTCAGAGCACAAGAGGATATGGAGACCTGAAGCTGTCTCCACAGTGTCCTCAGCAAGGAAACTGGACCCTCCCTCAAGGCATAGAAGCCTCTAGAAAGCCCACTTAGTCTGTTCCCATCGCTCACCTCTGAGTCCTAGTGACCAGAATGAGGCCTGGCACTCAGTAGGTGCTTAATAAATCAGAAACCCAGGATTATTTTCTTCTTTTCCAGGTGGCAGTTTAGGATTGGGAAGACTTGCCTTACATCTTTCAGATGTCAGGACCCACAGGCCTGCAGACCAGGGATCTGCAGATGTTCACACAGGAGCATACACCCACACATCTGTGTAGTCAACAGCCCCAGCCCAGACCTAACACTCTGGAGGACACTAGGGTGAACGGAGGGCACTACGCACGGCACACTCTGGAAACCGTGGGAGAAAATGTTCTCTGGGAGAGAGAGGGAGGGGAGAGATGAAGTCGGGAAAGAGAGAGGGAGAAGGGGGGAGAAGGGATGCAGGTGGGAAGTGGGCCTCCATGTCCCCTCCTCTGGACCTTCACCCCCACTCCAGCATCCACTCTTGGAGGACACTTTTTAAGCACCCCAGATGCAGCTCTGAGGAGTCAGAGAGCAAGACCAAGGGTGAGAGACAGCACAGACCAGAAAACCACACCAGCCTTTATGTCACCTTGAAAAAGAGCTCTGAGCTGCTGGGGGCGGGAGCCTGCCTCTGTGGGAGAAGAGCAGGGCCCAGAGTCTGTCCTGGGTGTGGGATGAATAGTGGAATTGGGCAGGGAATGGGGGTATGAGGAAGGGGCTGGGGACAGAGAGACAGACAGAGATGGCCAGGTTGTGTACTCTGGGCAAGTCTGCGAGTTCAGAAGCACTTGAAGGCTTCAGTGTGGTGTTCACAATAGCTGCTCCCCAGACTGAGTGAGTAACAGGCAGGCCCTCTAGGGCCAGGTCTAGAACCATCTAGAGTGGAAGAGGGAGCAGAAGGTTCCTAGAGCAAAACCCCACTCACCTGCCCAAGGTCAAAGGGAGTCAACCTGCGGGGATGAAGACTTCCTGGCGCCCTCTGGCGGGCTTGGAAGATACCCTCTCTGGCCCAGCCTTGCAGATGCTACTGATATGAGAGACAGAAGCAGAGGATACAGGCAAGGAAGCTAGACAGGAACTCAGGCAAGGAGGATGGAGAACTTTGGTCAAGGGGAAAGGGGCCTCCAGACAGGCTTTCAGCCCCTCCCCCAAGCTGTTCCGGCTCCCCAAGGAGCCTCCCACTGGCTGGCACAGCTCTGAGCAGCCAGAATGCATCATGCAGGAAAAAGCGTGATGAGGTCCAAGCCTTTGGGGGTATAGAAGGTTCTCCAGTTTGGTGCCAGGCCAGCACAGAGTCTCCAGGATATTATCTTGCTGTATCTTCATCCACCCATAGACGGCTGCCTCAAGCTTGGATCCAGCTCAGTACCCCCCACCCCATCCCATCCTGAACTCTCACCACGAGCACCCTTTGCCTGGGATTGCCATTGCCCAGCCTCAGGACTTGAAGCCCAACAGAAAGTTTGTCCTGAGGGGTGGACTAGAGTTTTGAATGAGTCCTCGGAGCTGAGTGGAAATGTAGATTCAAGAAGTGATTCCAGCTTTGTGACTAAAGACAGGGAGAAGACAGCCCTGAACTCCCTCATCAAACCTTCCCCTAGCCTGGCCCCTGGTCCATACCCTTGTCTGTGCAGCATCAGTGTCTCCAGACAGTGGCAGTCTGCAGGGACAAATCCTCTAGGCAATGAGGAGAAGGACTGACAGACTGCTCAGGCCAGCCTGGGCCCTGCAGCCTAGGACACTGCTCACATGCGAATCAGACCCTGTCACACCACACAGACACAGACAGGCTTGAGCTCAAGCGTGTTCTCTCTCTCTCTCTCTCTCACACACACACACACACATATACACACCTACACACACACACACACACACACACACACGAATACAGCCTAGAACACATCTCAAGGGGTCTCTCTTTGGACCCCAATCTCATCCTTAGCCTTAAATCCTGACAAGAAAGGACACAGGGGCTGGCGGCTGTTTCAGCTGGGCCTATCCTGAGCCCCCTCCCCCAAGCATCATGATCTCCCCCAAAAGAGACCTACCCACCTCCTGCCAAGCCCTCTTGCCCCTTCACCCCACACACACTACCCAACAGACAATTAAATCCCAATCACCACAAGCACTCATTATATAACCATCTTCCTGGCAGCTGAAGACTCCTCTTGGCCCCTGGAGTGCCTGCTCCAACCCCGACCTCTAGTGCGACCTGGGTGGGCGCCTAGGGTACTGGTCAAGGAGGGGCCCTCCGCCATCTGCCTGGAGGAAAGTTAAACCCTGCCTGGGGTTCTCATACTCAATCCTGCCGCGGTTCTCCCTCCCTAGCTAACGCTCCCAGCTCAGCCCTGCCGGACACTGGCACAAGCTGTGATCCAGCTGGTTGCAGAGCCGCAGCAGCAGAGGGACAGCAGGACGGACAGACAGACAGCCCGGGCCCCCGCCAGCAGCCTGACTTGTTGAATAAATTTCTGCAGCGCTGGTTCAGCCGGCTTTGGGCTTCAGTATTGGCACCAAGAGAACTTTCGTGGCCTTGGAGAGGGGCCCGGTCAAAGTTCCCCGTCCTTCCTCCCAACGCAGAGCCCCCACCCTCGAGCACGAGATGTGGCGCCCACCTGATGGCCAGGCGCGGGCAGGCGAGGGGGGACCAGTCCCCAGAAATAACAAATAAATAAATAAATAAACGCCTCTACAAAGAAAGAGCCCGACGCGCCAAGAAGCCGACCAGGGGGCTGAGCCTCTCCTTCCCCCTCCACCGCCACTGCCTCGCCTACCTTGGCATGGACGTGGCCCGGGCAGCGGGGTCGTCTTAGGCAGAGATGCGGGGGTGACGCGTGTCCCCAAAGCCGGCGTGGAGAGGGACCCCGCGCCCCGCCAGCCCCACGCCTCGGATTCTGGGATCAGCTGCGCCCCCGGGGCGAGGGGGGCGGCGCGCGCAGGGCGGCGGGCCCGGGGGCGCGGGCCATGGCGGGCGGGTCGCCGCGGCTCGGGGCGGGCGGCGCGGACGAGCGGCGGACAGCGCGGAGTTGGAGCGCGCGGCGGGCGGCGGGCGCGCGGCGCTCCGGGCCGGGGGCGGGGGCGCGGGGCCGCGGCGGGGCAGGTGCGGGGCGGCGGGCGCGGCGGGACGCGGGGTCGGGCTGCCCGGGTCCCCGGCTTCGGCGCCACTCGCGCCCCCGGCCCGGACTCGAGGCGCAAGGGGGCTGCGCGCGGCGGGGGCTGCGGAGGAGCCGGAGCGCCGGGCGGTGCGGGGACGTGCGGCGGCGGCGAGACCGAGCCGCGCCGCGTGCGAGGAAAAGCCGTCCTTATACTGACACCAAATGTCTTCGGGGAAAGCTGCAGCCTCGGGGCGCTGGGGGGAGGCGTGCGGGCGACAGACTGAGCGACCGCGAAGGCGAGTGAGGCCCCTCTGGAGAGGCAGGAGCCCCTGGGAGTGAAGCCACCTCCTGACAATTTAGGGTCGCACCTCTGGGGAGGGTCCTGACCCCTTTGGCACTGGTCTGCGTCATGCGTAAAAACGGGAGACCCTATGAATGAGCAGCCCCAGGTGCCGGGTGCTTGTGGGTCTTGTCACACTTCGGATTCTCATTGAGCTTCCAGTTGGGGTGCTTGCTCCACTGTCCAGTAAGGGGGTCACCAGCTTATGTGGAACTCAGCCTCACGGGTCTCCAAAGGTCCCTCAGAGACCCAAGTTCCCACCAAGCTTCCCATTCTGGACCCCTTCTTCCTGTCCTTCAAGATCGACTCAGAGACCACCAGTAGTGATGTTGCACGCCTGTAATCCCAGCAGAGGTGGGCGGATCCCTGTAAATTCGAGACCAGCCTTGGTCCACAAAACCAGTTCCAGGCTACATAATGAGAGCCCAGCCTCAAAAAGAGAGAGAGAGAGAAGAGAGGAGAGGAGAGGAGAGGAGAAAATGAAAAGAAAAAAAGAAAGAGAAAAAGCAAGAAAAAGAAAAAAAAGCACTTCTGAAGGCTTCTGAGTGACCTCCACACACCTATCTATACTCAGCCGGAAGGGCGGCCCTCGGCCTCTCCACCCTCTGGGCCGCCTGAGAGGTCAGCCAAGTTCATCAGATGGGCACTTTTTTCCCTTGTTTTCTACTATACCCACTTCCCAATAGTGTGCCCTCTTACCGGCTGGCCCCACCTCTCTGCCGTGGGCTATGGACTAGGGCAGGGTCGTGCAGGGTTGTGATCCCGTTTTATTGGTTCATGTGTATATAGACAAACTAAAGGCACCAGGATCCTGTCAAACGCCATACAAATGCTTGTTTTCCTGGCACTGTGATAAGGCCCCTCATTTTCTGTCAACAAAACTGAGACCAGAGACAAGTCTTAAGCAGAGGTCCCTCAGCTAAGAAGCAGCCTCCATGTGTGTGAATTGAGTGCTTCCCAATCCCTACCCACCATGCACTTGCCTTAGTTTGCTTTCTGCTGCTCTGATGAAATGCTAACCAAAAGCAATGTGGGGAGGAAATAGTTTATTTGGCTTACGCATCCATCATGAAAGGAATACAGGAACCTAGAGCCAGGAACTGAAACCAAGGCCAGAGAATGCTCCTTACTGGCTTCCTTCTGGTGGCTTGCTTAGCTTCCTTTCTTATACAACCCAGGACCACCTGACCAGGGGAGGCACCACAGTAGGCAATCATTAATTATGAAAATACCCCACAGATGCCAATCTAATGCCTCAGTTGAGCTTCCTCTTCCCCGGTGACTCTAGTTTGTGTCAAGTTGGCAAAGACTAACCAGCCCACCACCACTCCCACCACCACCTCATGCGGGATGCACCACCCTGCTCAGCCCTTCTAGCTGCCGTGAAGAGTGTTTGGCAGGGTCTCTCCACGAGGAAAGGTACAGTCTGCCCCGGGGACCAGCAGTGGTTGTTCCGGCAGTGGGTCCTGACTGTGGAGGCGAGACAATGGGAAGTCCAGCGAGTGCACACAAGGCCAGACAGTGTTGTGTAGCGTGAACTGAACCAGCCAGACAGAAGGCCCGGGTTGGATCAGAGGACTTCAGATCACAGTGGGTTCCAAGGACAGCTCGGCGAAGGTGAAAAACATGAACTAGAAGGCTATGCAGGACTGAGACAGGAGGAGAGATGGGTGGGACAATGGCAAAAGAAAGAAAAGACACTGAGGCAGGAATGGGTAATGAAGACAGGCATGCCCAGCCCTGGCCAGTGGGTGGCACAGCTGAAAAGACCAGGGAATGAAAGACTTCAGAATGGGAAGAAAATCCCAGCCATTCTCCTGTGACACTTCTGTCATATTCCAGAGGACTCTGAGACACCACCAGGTGGTGGTAAGCTCACAGGTCTAGGCCCTCAGCAGCGCCTCCTGAAGGGCTACCCTGCCCTAGATTGTGTTCCCTGGGGGGATGTACACCTCACTTCCTTTTGGGAAACTCCTTTGTTTCTCTGGGCATCTCTCAATCCACCCAGCCCATCCTACCCCACCCCCAGGAGAGTGAGTGGGTTCTAGAGACATGGAAGATTCAGATAAAGGCCAGGAAGGAAGTAGGAGTGAGAGGAGCCATCAACCTACTGCAGGCTGGGAGTGCAACTTCTGTCTCCAGGAGAAGCAAGGCTGGGGCGGTCCCTCTCAGAGGCCTTGCTGGCTGCGGGAGCTTCATTTATTCATTATTGCTATTTATATTGTGCCTGGTATTTGCAGAAGGCTGCATCAGCCGCACACACTCATTAGGCCCCACCATGCTCTGGGAACTGAGCCTGCCAAGTCCTGCCAGGAGGTGGGTGAAGTAGATGTTGACCTGGAGGCCACATACCCACCTGATAGTGGCAGGCTTTCCATCGCTTCTGCACACACTGGCTCCCAGAGACAAGGCCCAGCTTCTTTATACTCTAATGTCAGTAGACAGAGCGCGTGCGCACGCACACACACACACACACACACACACACACACACACGCAAACACGTGAGTCACCCCATTGGAGAACTTTCTCACAACTGCAGTAGCAAGCAAACTGGCAGAGCCATCTATTGCTGGGACTGGAGGAAGCTGGACCAGAATTCTGACCCTAGGATCTAAAATTAAGTCCTTTCTGGACCTACAGTTCATAAGGGCACAGAGACACATATTCCAATATCCTCACAATCATGCTGATTTCTCTCAGATACCCACAAGCCATTTGATCCACCTGTGCCTGGCTCTAATGGAAGCCTCTGACAAGTACCAACACTGTTTTGTTTTTCTGAGACAGGGTTTCTCTATTGTAACACTGACTGTGCCAGAACTCACTCTGTAGACCAGGCTGGCCTTGAACTGACAGAAATCCACCTGCCTCTGTCTCCTGAGTGCCAGGATTAAAGGTGTGTGCCACCTCTGCCCAGCTGAATACCAACAGTTTTAATCCTTGCCACAGTCTTATAAATCCTTGCTTCTATTTTACAGATGAGGGTCAGCTGGTGCAGAGAGGTGAGGTGACTTGTCCGAGGTCACATAACTAAGTGGTGGAGCTGGGACTCATTTGGATTTTCTGTTTTCTTAACTAGAATTCTGAATTCAAAGAACTCAAAAAGCAGGCCAGCAAGATGTCTCAGCAGGTTAAGGCACTGGCTGCCAGCTCTGGCAACCTGAGCGCAGTCCCCAGGACCCATATGGTGGAAGGAAGAACCAACTCTCACAAGTTGTCCCCTGACCCCCCACACACATACTGTGGCCACACATACAAAAAATAAAAATGTAACATTTTTTAAAACTCAAAAACTCCCATAGTCAAGGTTTCCAGGTCTCCACACCAAGAGTGGCTTCCACAGCTAAAGAAGGGAGACTCCTAGCCCAAGGCATATGGGTGTGAAGAAGGGCTACCCCCACCAACTCTGTCCAGCTCCCAGCCCCCCAGTTATCCTCCTAGCAGAGATGTGCCCTAAGAGCAAGATCCAGACAAGCCTCTGGGACCCACCGACAAGCCTCTGGGAGCAACCCATCACAAGAGGCAGAGGCAGAGATGGGAAGACATTCAGAGTGGAAACTTCAACCTTCCCAAAGCTCTGGACCCGAGCCAGGGTGGAGGACACTTCAGGTGGAAAAACCCGAAAGTGCTGACTGCAGGAAACCAGGAGTAGATTTGGAGCGAGATGCTGAGAGAGGGAGGGAGGGAGGGAGGGAGGCACCAGCTTCCCATATGGGATGGGCAGGCTGAACTGACACCTCATGGGGCCCACAGAGGCCCTTGGGGCCTCAGAATCTACTGCTCAGGGTAGAGGAGGGAATGAGGATGCGCCCAAAGAGAACCCCAAAGGGGCCAGAACTTCTAAGCTCCAGATGAGACACTTGAGACTACTTCTGTAGCTCAGTGTTGTCCCTTCCTACAAAGTCTCAAGGTCAGGGAAACATGCAAGAGTCTATCTAGTGGAGATTTCTACAAGTCCCTTCCAAGCTGATATGCCCGAGAACCGTTCTGGGTGGGTCAGCCAGTGCACTCCACCTCCAAATGGACCAGCCAGCAGAAGCAAAGAGTCAAATCCAGGGCCCAGAGAGGACAAGATGCAGCTGGCTCGCCTAGAAAAGGAGTAGGGAATGGCTCCTCTCCTCTGGCAGGTGCCACTTGCTTCATTAGTCCACTTAACCCCCCGCAGCCCAAGGTGACAGGATTGGGACGTCCACATGCGGCTGAGAGAGCCAGAGCCCATCAAAATTAATTGCTCAGGTTCAAATAGCTAACAGCAGCAAAAGATGGGATTCTATGGCAGTGTGAGAGAAGACGAGTGCATGCAGGTACGGAGAAGGGGGTCCTTCTCTTACCATGTTGGGATGCAAGAAGGAAGGGGAAGAAGGCAAGTGGAGACTGCCGTAAAGGACCTCAGGTCCTGCCAGGTGGGAAACACCTGACATTCAGCCAAAAGTGACAGTTGATGCCCTCGAAGTTTGCTGGATGTGGTCTGAAACACCCAATCTGAACACATCTGAAAGGGCTACATGGCACCCAGCACCTGCCATTGGCAAGGGGAAGAAGCATGACAGAAAAGGACTGCTCAGATGCCCATCCAGCCCAAAACACCAGAACCATCTCCCCAGACTGCACTCGACAGCTGGCGGACTGTTCCCTTTTGCCTCACAGTATCCTAGGCTCCAGCATACAGTAGGCACTCAATATTTGCTGGGTGCCTATTTTCTTTTCAAGACAGTTTTACGAGTTCAGGGTGGCCTCAAAATGCTTTGTACCTGAGGATAACCTTGACTCAACCAGCAGAGAGTGGGGGTGACAGGCATGGTCACCATGCAGGGTTTATGTACTGGGGGATTGAACCCAGAGCTTTGAGCACGTAGGCAAGCACTGGATAAACTGAGACATAGTCTCCAGGCCCTCTGGTTGCCTTTCTTGATTACAACCCTGTAGAAGTTATTTCCAGACTTGTTATACTGATAAAGAAGTGGAAATTAAAGGCTGGTAAGATGGCTCAGCTGATACCTGAGTTCAATTCCTGGAACCCACATCGTGGAAAGAGAGAACCAACTCCCACAAGTTACACACACATACACACACACACACATTTAAATGCTACTTTAAAAAAAAACTCAAGAAATGAAAAGCAGAGAGAGTGAAGAGATATCATATGACAAGCCAACCGTCCACTCCGAACTGTTTCCTGAATACTTGACACATGTCGGGTTCCAGGCACACTAAGATACAGCCCAGCAAGGAGACATCCACGTCTACACAACCTGAATATACATTTGTAGATGAGAGTTCGGAGCCCTAGATATGGGAGGGGTCACAGCAGGCTCAGTGCCTGGATGGGTCCAATTGAGTAGAGGAAGGTCATCTCCAATAAGGTAACAGTAAAAGCAAAGCCTGAAGACCAAAGACATCACAGGAGAGCAGAGGGAAAAGAGGCAGGATTGATGAAGCCTCAGGATCACCATGGCCTGGTAAAATGAAAGATCACCAAGGAAGGATGGGTACAGAGTGACCCCCACTTCTACCTCTGCGCCTGCCTCCCTGGCCCCACCTTTGCCTGCCTTGCTATCTCTGTCCTAGGGTTGTATGTGTAAGTCTCACACACAACCATGAGGCTCCTCCCTGCTTTCTCCATGGCTCCTGCTGCTTACAGAAAGAATAATGGAGCTGGCAACTCTCCCTTTCATCCTGGATGGACAAAGACTGGCCCCAGGAATCAGACCTCCAGGAGGCTGCCTCCAATGCCACCATCAACGAGAGACAATGGAGTGCAGTATGGGTGGGAGCAGGCCCTGGGCTGGCCATTGTTGTCGCCACTGTAATGTAATCTCTGACCCGGTCCTGTAGCTCTTCCCCCATAACACCTCTGTTAGCTGTTGGCACTGTAGGGAGCATGTAAGTGTTGCTCAGAGAGAGGGTGGGCTTCACCCAGCCTCCTGGAGCTCCTGAAAGTCTCTCACAAAGGGTGCTTCATTTTAAGATCTTGATCATTTCTATTTTATGTGTATCAGTGTTTGCTTAAATGTATATCTGTGCGCTGTGTACACGCAGTGACTGCACAGGCACTGCAGAGGCCAGAAGAGGGTGTTGGATCCCCCAGGGATAGAGTTACAGAAAGTTATGAGCTGTTGTTTGGGTGCCGGGACTTGAACTCAGTTCTCTGGAAAAGCAGCCAGTGCTCTTAACTGCTGAGCCATCTCTCCATGGTCTCATGGTGGACAGAAAAGGCCAGCAAAGGCCTTTTGAGGCTTCCACCTTGAGGCACACTTGAGGCTTCCACCTGGTGAAGACCTTGCTTCCCTCAGGTCCTGCTCTGATGAAGCCTCCGCCAAGCTCTGACCACCAGCATCTTTCTGGCTCCATACCCCCAGTCTGGCTGGCTGACCTGCCTCTGCCATACCTTGCCAGACTCAAGGAGGGTGTGCCCGTCCAGACCAGAGCTCAGCCTACAGTCACTGCTGGGAGGTCTGCAGGATAAATAACTGCATGAATAAATGAATGAGCGATGATCACAGGAAGGAGAGAGTAATGGGTCACAGTATGGAACTAAGCAGGTTTTTATCAGGAGGATAAAGGTCTAGTGAGTCAGATGGTGACCAGCCTACAGGGGAAAATAAAGCAAGGGGATAGATAGGGAAACGAAGACAGGGTTGTCTTCTTTTTATGTTTTAAATCCTAAGTATTCAGTTCGAGGCCCCATGCTTGCTAAGCATGTACTATACCACTGAGCCACACCCCCAGCCCTGCGGTTGTCATTTTAAATGCAGTGGTCGAGGTGATAATGAGACTCTGATGTTTTAACAAAGGCCCTGACTCCTGTAAAGAGAATGGCTGGGGAGAGCATGTCTATCTCACACACACACACACATACACACACACACGCACACTCATGCTCTTGGGTACTTGCTGCCAAGGGACCCCTACCACAGATAACCCTGGCCAGGTATTGCCTGCCCTCCATCCTGAAGGAGCAGAGTCCTGTCTCACCACTCCCATCCCTCATCTCACACACACTCCCACACACACACCTTCCCTGAGACCTTTCCAGGAATCGGAGGCACACACAGACTGCTCTGAGGGTGTAGAAAACAGGCAGTGACTGGAGGAGGCCATGCACACCCTCAGGGTGAACTGAGTGGCTTCCTGCAAAGCAGTTTGCAGGATGTGCTTTGTGAGTTCAAGTGACCATCCTCATCCTCAGGTTAGGAAGGCAAGCTCTGCCAGAAGGGCACCTGGCTGCTGACTCTTTTAGAAAGTCAGTGCAAATTATATGTAAGCAGCAGAAAGAATCAACATGGACCATTCCACACTGAAGCAGAGTCCAGATGAGAGGCCTCACATGCACCAGGTGGCCAGTGTGTCCTCACTGCTGTCCAGGCTGGAGAGGTGAACAGGACCATCACATAACCCTGAGAGATGCAAAACATGGTGGGGGTGGGGGGGATTGGATCAAGATCACCCATCAGGAAGTGTAAGGTGTGAGAGTAAGGTCCAAGAGCCAAGCCTATGTCCACTCCATTCTCCCCAGCCTGTCTAGACCGACATGACCTGGCGCCTACAGGTTATAGAATTCCATGGGTCCTCTGCACTCTGACTCTCCAGAGAAAACTGAGAGCTTGTCCAATGCTTGACCCAGAACACTCACTTCTAGGACACAAAGCCATCCTCCCCGAAGGAGAAGATATGCAGATACCAACAGTCTTCATGCTCCTGTCTGTGCATACACAGAGAGAGACAGAGACAGAGACAGAGACAGAGACAGAGACAGAGACAGAGGGAAATTCACACAGACCCTCACACACATACACAAACAGATATATTCCTAGGAAATGCACTCTTGGTGAGACACACATTCACACAGGCACATTCACACGCCTCTCAAGTACACACAGACACATGTGTGTTATTATCACTAAGTTCACAGATACACAGACACAGAGCAAATGTACCCTTCCCCAACTGCACTCACAAAGGGAAAGTTGTCCACAGTGAGAGACAGAAGAAAAGGGAGACAGAGAGAAAGGTGATGGAGGAAATCAAGGAAAGGGTAGGAGAGGGTTAGGGGCTTGATGGATGAGGGAAGAAGCAAGTTCAGCAGATCAGAGAGGAGAGATTATGGTAGAAGGATGAGAGAACAGAGAGGGAAAGATAAGGCGATAAGGAGGCAGCCCAGAGGAAGAAGAGGAGGGAGCAGGAGGGTGCTGTGATTGGAGCCTAACTTTAGCTGCAGAGCAGGGATGACTCACACTTGGGGGGAGCGCTGAGCCGGCTCCAGTTTTCTGTTTATATACCTCCACGAGCTAAATATACAGACTGAGGGGTTCTTCTGTTCTGGTCCAGCAGTTCCTTGTGTTCTCCCCCTGCCCTCATCTCCCCTCGCTCTCTCACTCTCTCTCTTTTCTCTCTTTCTCTCTCTCTACACACACACACACACACATACACACACACACACCATACACAGTCCCTGCCTCCTAAGGCCATCAGCTACATCAGTCCTCACCACAGCTCTCCCCTCCAGGGTATCAGCTGCCAGGAGCTGACCGTGGGGTTTGGCTTCAAAACTCAGAAATAAACATAGTGCAAACCACCCCCTTCTAAAGCCAGAAGGTTGGGTGGGAGGATGCAGTGCTTGCCCAAGGTCACTCTGCATGATATAGATGCACCAGGCCAAAATCTCCAAGACTGCCAGACCAGAATCTCTCTGCAGGAAAAGGGGCAAGAGCCTGGGGGAAATGACTGAGTCCCCAAGAGCAGGCAGGTGGAGGCTGCACAAGCAGGCACATGAAGGTATCAATTGGAGTTGGCAATCGGTGATCAGGGATCTTGAAAACAGACTATTCCGTGGCAAATACCCACAGTGGGCTCCCGGGTAGCTCTCCCAGCATCATCAGACCCGGGCCCAGTTCCCTGAACCCTAGTTTCCAGAGTGAGTTTTCAAGGCCCTTTCCCTCTGACCAACACATCCGGCAGCCTGTCGCTGTCCGTGGTGCTGACCCTGAGCTGTTCTCTCAGGCCTGGATGGCAGTCATTTCTACAATCCCGACAGTTTAGTAAGACTCAGCGAAGAGACTGTGGCTATCAGGAAAGGACAAGAAGAGACAAAGGACTGGGGATGTGGGGAAGCCAAAGACTTTCAAGGAGAGAGCTGACAGATGGGGCAAGCAGGGCCGGATGAGCGTCTGTGTGCCCAGCTCCATAAAGCTGTTGACATGCAACAAATGGAGGCTGGAGCAGGGCTGGGCAGGCTGAAGTAACATCCTTAGCCTCAGAGTTGAACAGACGCGCTTCTAGTTCCTGTGTTCTTGTTACCCATCTCGATGAAAAGGTTGTGAGTTTTCACACTGTCACAGAACAAACAGAACCGTGACTTCCGTTTCCCAGGTGCACTGTTGTTTCATGTATTCTTGACAGCTCCATCGCATTGCTGACAGGTTCGAAAATTTTGCTTTCCTCTGGGGAGTAGAGACGTGTTAGCCCCTCCTCTCTCATCACATTTACTCTGAGCCTCGATCTCTGACCTTCCCCTACTTCCTCCATGGCTCAGTTACTCCCCCCATCCCTACCCTGGCTTCTACTCTGCACATGTACCTCCCCTCCAGCATAGCTGCCTCTCCCCTCTCCCCTTCTCTGTCAAAGCCCAACTGCTGGAAAGTGGAAACACCATAGTAACCTCAAAGCCCCACGGTTGGCATGGAGATGACCCGGCCTGTTCCATTGCTTTCTTTCCAGGGCTAACTGTGTGTACCCAGTGGGTTCTCAAGTAAGAAAGGCATTGAAGGTGGGTCTGGGGGACTTCGTGCTTTTAGTTAGAAACCTAGAACTTTTTTTTGAGATAATGTCTCATGTAACCTGAGCTAGCCTAGAACTCTCTGTGTAGCCAAAGATGATGTTAAATGTTTGATACTCATGCCTCTATATTTCAGATATGTGCCACCATGCCTGGCTCATGCAGTGCTGGTGATCCAATACGGGGCTTCATGCATACGAAGAAAGCACTCTTCCAACTGAGTGCACTATACCCATAGCCCAGAAACGTACTGCTTTAAGCCACCTTAAGAAAAATGTAGTAAGTTCTTTTCCCCTACTCTTTGTCCCATTTCTCAGATGAGAACACCAAGACTGAGCAAGGTTTGTACAAGCCTTGTGCAAGGTTATCTGTAAACAGAGTGGGGTGTAGAAGGCACCCTGAGGCTACCCAAGAGTGCAGGGAGATCTCTGGAGAAAGAGGAGGAAGCAGAAGAAAATGGTGTGCAGCATTCTCTCCCAGGTCCTTGGGCTGGGTCTGACCACACACCCAGGAGAGAATCTTTGGACCCAGCAGGAAAATGGTGCCACCTTTTTTCTTCCACTACTTCACCTGCCAGAGGATCCTAGCCTCCAAGTAATGAACGATTCCTAATTTAATTACATCTTTAATTCATCTGGGTCTCCAAGGAGCTGGGAGCTGGAGTCTGAGGAGCCGCTCGATAGTTCCCGAGAGGGAGGGAGGATTTCTTCCTCTGTTTGTGGGAAAGGAGGGGAGGCTGCTGGTCTCTTCTACTGTGAACGCTCTGCCTGCCCTGCAAGGAAGCCTCTGTCACACACAACTTTGAAATGAAAAGGAGCCAGAGAGAGCCAGGGAGGCAACTTGCAGAGGGCGAAGGGTAGCAAGGAAACCAAACCCCCTCCTGTTACCACCCCTCCCCATGTTTTGAAAGACACAGCATCTGCACACAGCTGGGACTGACTATGACCTGCCTTGCCAGGCACCAGCAGCATCACTGATGTCATTCACTGAGGGTGTTCTTCAACCTACTACCACCTACTTTGTCTCATTTTGTTTTGTATGTTGAGGCAGGGTCTCATGTAGCCCAGGCTGACCTTGAACCCTGTGCCCAATAATGACCTTGAAATTCTAATCTTCATGCCTCAGCCTTCCCAGTGTTGAGATTACACGTGTGCACCACCATGCCCGGTTTATGTGGCACAGGGATCTGACCCAGAACTTCCTGAATACTAGGCAAGTGCTCAGCTGACTGAACCACACCCCTAGCCCTCACAGTCTACTTTTACAAATGAGAATCTGAGACTCAGAGAAGAGGACTTGCCCAAGGTCACAGGATAGGAAAGAGGCAGACCCAGGTCTCCAAAGTTCTCCTGCTGGCTGGAAGACACCTCAGTGGGGGCTCTCACTCTCACTGCATCCATAGCAAGAGGTCCAGGTCATGCCTAGTCTAAGGACCAGCACCAAAAGCCCCAAGAACCTTCTAGAAGTGTTCACATATGCAAATGTCACATGACAAAGATGCTGAGGAGGAGGTCAGTGATGACAGTGATTCTACTAAGTAATGTGCTGGCTTTAGAATGTTCCAGGCTCTTCTGAGCACTTTTCACACTTGTGCTCATTTCATCCTCATAGCATCCTGGAAGGTGGGTGCCACTTCTCCCTGCCCACCTTGCACATGAGGAGACAAAAGCCCAATAAGGCAAGTCACCTGCTTGAAGGACCCACAACCAGGAACAGTAGGTTTCCAGAACCCTGCAAAGGGATGCTGACAGCCCAGTTCTAAAGAAGGAGACCTGGACCAGGTACATGGTGCATGCCTTTAATCCCAGCACTCCAGAGGCAGAGGCCAGTAGATCTCTGAGTTCAAGGCTATCCTGGTCCACAGAGTGAGTTCCAGAATAGCCAGGGCTACACAGAATAACTCTGTCTTGAAAACAAAAAAACAAAAAGCAAAGGGGGGTGTGGGGGGATAGAGAGATGACTTGGCAGTTAAGAGCACTGGCTGCTCTTCCAGAGAACCCGCGTTCAATTCCCAGCACCAACATGGCAGCTCACAACTGTCTGTAATTCCAGTTTCAGGGGATCTAACAACTTCACATAGACATACACACCGGCAAAACACCAATGCACATAAAATAAAAATAAATAAGTTATTTTTTTAAAAATGAAAAAGAAAAAACAAAAGAAGAAGATGAGGGGGCAGCAGGAGGAGTTCATGGGCTCAGGAAGCAAGGCACCCTGCAGGGACGCAAATGTGGCTGAGCTTGAACTCACGCCCAGTACAACTCCCATGCCTTAGTCTCTCCCCTGCATGGAACAGGTGCAGTATGTCATCTCCACGTTGCCAGATGGCCAGACACAATATCCCAGAATCCATATCAGGGTGAGATTATCAGAGGAAGGCTCTGAATGCATGAGCATGCCCAAAGTTTGGGTCAGGAGTGTTCCCCTAAAGCCTTGGTCCCAGTGTGGCACTTTTGAGAGGTGACTGATCTTTAGGAGATGGGACCTAGTAGGAAGCATCTATTTGAAGGGAATTGTGGCACTCATTCAATTACTACCCTGTCTGTGTGTGTGTCTCTCATCCAGCCATGAAGTAAATGGTTTTGCTCACCACACACTCCTGCCATGATACACTGTCACCACAGGGCCCCTGGCCATGGACCAAAACCTCTAAAACTATGAGATAAATGAAACCTTTCCTCTCCTTAAGTTGATCATCTTGAGTATTTGTTATAGTCACAGAAAGCTGACTCCCACAGCACAGAGGACGGGAGAGCTCCCTTCGGACTGCATGAGAATCTGCTCACTTAATCCTTGCAGCCACCTCCAGGGCTGGTATCCAGGGAAGGAGAGTGGAGTGGATCCAGCAGCCAGACACTAGCAAACGCCACTTATCAGAGAGTAAGGGAGAATCGAGATAGAGCAGGGAACACTCGTGGGACCAAAGCCAAGTCACATTCTGCATGCCTCAGGACCAGTGAGTCCTGTCAGACTGTGACCAAGTTATGGTGCTCCAGGATGTCCATTGGGGTGTCCACCCAGGGCAGGAGAGGAGATAGCAGATGCCCTAAAGAACATGTGAGACACCAGCTGGACAGGCAGAAGCTGCCTGCAGGCTCCTACTCCCCAGCTGGGTCTCCCAGAAACCCTTGCCCCAGGAGGCCTCTGAGGGGTCAGTCTGGGCCAGAGGGAAGGCTGTGTGGGAGAGGAACTGGCACCTGGGCTGTGGTATAAAGGGGGAATCGAAGGTAGCACAGGAGGAGGGGCAGACAGCCTGCCAGCCCAGCTGAGGGGTGGGAGGGGGGTGTGGAGAGCAGATGCATTTTTGACTTAGGTGGGATGGAGGAGAGGAGGTAGGCTTGGGAGGGTGCATAACCAGTTCCATTGTAGGGGTTAGGCTTGAGGGAGTGCATACCCAGTTCCATTGTAGGGACACAGGAGGGTATGTCCAGGAGGCTGTGGGAACGTGATTATCAGGGGTCAGTGAGAGGTTTGAACTGACCTAGAAACCCTTCAGCCCCAGAGTCCATGGACTCCACAGCTCTCTTGAAGCCCATTGTCCAGGACAGGGGTAAGTTGCAGGTGCTCGGAGTCTTCTGGACAGCTCCTGCTGACATCCGGTGCCAGGCCTCAGCAGAGTAGCCACCTCAAATCTCCCTCTTGGACTGAGGGACCAGACACCTCTCACAGAGTAGCACCAAAGGATGACAACATTCTAGCTGTAGGAGAGCAGCTGTGTTGAGGCCACATCCCAGGACAGATCACGGCAATGGAGCTGAGGAACACTCCTGTCTCCCAGCCTGTTCCTCTGTCCATCTGCCCCTGAGTCTACACTCCAACCCTTCCCTGGGAGCTGTCATCTCTGCCCATACTGTCTCCTGGCCTCTTCAACCCACCTCATGCTAGCTCCCCAGCAGTCTAAACAGTTTCTGGAACATAGTAGGTAGTCAATACAATTTTTGCCAGCTAAATTCATTCAACAATGGTGCTGGGCACACAGTAGGGTCAATGCATTGGCCAGGCACTATTCAGTGAAGAACAAGATAGGCAGGAGCCCTGAGGTACTGCTATCCTGATGAGACAGACAGAACAGAAACACAGCTAAGAAAGGATGGAGCCGACGTACAAGGCCTGCACAGAGCCATGCTATCTACCTATCATCTGCCTGTCTACCTATCTATCTATCTACCATCCATCTATCTGCATAATTGCTAGTTTATAATTCATTTGCCCCGCTATTTCTAGTGAGATTTCTTTAAAATCTCCCTAGATTATTAAAATAAAAGGCCAGAAATCATTTAAGGACCAGGAATGAGCTAGAGGCACTAGGAAGTTGAAGGGGATGTGTTTAAGGCTGAAAAACAGAGTGGTGTTATACAATGAAGTAATCGGTTACAATTGTGACAGCTGAATCGCACTTCCTATCCAAACTTCCCAGAGCAGGAGGGGGACAACTGCTAACCCCTTTCTGCTGTTTTTCCCCACTATCTTCCCTTCCTACACTTCCTTCTCTTTACTTTTCCTTGGTTTTTAGATCTACAGTGGAAGACTCCACCCTTTTTTAAATCTATGTCCCCTTTTGCAGGGAAAAACAGTGTCAGGTTAAATGGCTGCAGGATGAGTGTGGATGGGGCTCTGCTTTGATGAAGGCATTAATGGTCACCCCAGACCATCTCTTGGGCCCCTGGCTAGACCACAGTTTCCTGGGTACCTGGAAGGGCAGCAGGAGGCAGACCATTTCTGTGTTGGTTCAGCATGGAGTCACTGAGTCCAAGACAGGCCTAGTCATCCCTATGTCACAAATGGGGAAACTGAGGTGAAGAAAGGGAGGTGTTTGTGCAGGGTTGCCCATCCATGTCCCTGAATCTAATCTATCTTAGGGAAGAAAACCCTAAGCCTTGGGTGATAAGCAGGGAGGAGAGGCACTTCCAGGCAGGCCCCAGTTCAGTCTAAAAGGATCTGAAGATGGAAGATGAAGACCAGTCTCCTCTCCCCTAGTTGCCATGACAACGAAGCCTCCATTCCTGGCATTGTAGGATATTTGCATTTTAATAGAGACGTAATTAGAAGGAAATGCTGTGGCTGGAAGAGCCTGGGCACTCCCCACATGCACCCTATGGGATCCAGAATCCCCCACCCAGATCCCACTGGAGCCCACAATCAACTCATTCCTAACTTGCCTCTCTCCAAGCCTTTAGTGACACTACAAAGATCACTTGTACCCTACGTGGGGGTACAGAGCATCCCCAATGCCCAGATGGGAACACTGAGGCACACAGTAGAGGACAGACTAATCCAGGACCCCACAGTGAGATCACATGGCCAGAGTTCAGGCTCCACGCATTCTGTCAAAAGCATCTGAACTCTCTGTGACCTTTCAGCAGCCATAGGCGGCTAGCAGTAGTAGGGACCTGCCCATTCTCCCCCAAGGGCCACTAAGACCCAGAAAGGGAAAACACTTATTGAAGTCACAAAGCAACTTGGTGGCATGAGCCTTTAGAGGTTCACCTTTGACCCTACCTGGGTCACTGTCCAACCCCAGATCTCCAATGAAGCTTTCTAACAGCGTCTCCCTGCCCCCCACCCCAACAGAAAAATGTTGAAAAGAAGCCATGAAACTGGGTATGGTAGTGCACACCTGTAATTCCAGAACTCAGGGGTCTGAGGCAGGAGGATAGCCATGAGTTAGTCAGAGGCTAATCTGAGCTATATAGTGAGACTGTCTCAAAAAAAAAAAAAATAAGAGAAAGAAAGGAAGAGGAAGAGGAAGGAGGAAGGAGAGAGCAGCAGTACTGGCCGCACATATTACTCCTGCCCAGCCCAGACCTACTGCAGATGGTGAGCGCCACCTGACCAGCACTAGCACCGAACACCCTCACTAGCTGAGCTCCTGACAGAGTTCCTTCTATCTTATTTTATCTTTAGTTTTATGTGTATCTGTGGGTGTGTGCATGTGGTGCAATGCCCGTAAAGGCTGGAAGGCCTGAAAAAGTATCAGAAGGGCATCAGATCTCCTAAGGCTGGAGTTACAGAAAGTTGTGAGCTACCTGACACAGATGCTGGGAACAGAGCGCAGGTCCTCAGAAGAGCAGAAAGTGCTCTTAACTGCGGAGCCTTCTCTCCGGCCCAGTGACATCCATCCTAACAGAATATGGATAGGGCTGCTCTATGGGAGCAAAGTTTGGGATCCATGAATGGACTGGGCTTGAGGAGACTGCTACTGGACAAAACTAGGGAGGGATGGGTTCAGTCTCCAGAAAGTCCAAGGTATATATCTAACTCCCGCCCCCATGGTTGAACAGAGCTCTGCTACTACCACACTCCTCCCTGCCCCTTGATCTGGGAGGAGCTCTGTCCTGTCTGAGTGACCACCTGCCCCAGGCAGCCAGCTCCAGGTTGCTAAGGTTTGTTGACTTAATCGACTAAATGCCAAGTACAGCCTTGAGCACAGTCAGGCAACCTTACATTGCACCTGTCAGTGTGGTGCCCTAGACCCCCACCAACCCACCCAGGAATCTCAAGAGGTGCTAGAACCTTCTAAATACACATCTGGGCTATCTGAACACAGTTCTGGGCTTTGGGATCACAAACAGCACTGTCAGTAGCCTTGGACCTCCCCGTGTGCTGTCACAGAGCATGGAGACCCTGCAGCCATTCACAGACCTGTACCCAGGTCCCCTGGGGCACATCGCTAACCTATTACAACAGCCATTCACCTACAGATGTGTGGTGCTTATTCTGAGCCCAGTGGTATTTTCAACGTTGTCTGGCAATCCTTATAGTAGCTTTATAGTGACTGCTATTATACTGAATTCACGAATGAAGTAAGCTGAGGCACACAGTTGAGGACTTATCTTAGGTCACACAGTTAAGTGCATGAGAAATCTCACAGCCTGGGCCCAGGCATCAGGGGCAGGAGCAAGGATGGGGAGGCAGGAGCTTGGGGACCCTAGGACCCTATCCCCAAACCCCTCCAGAAGGTTGAGGACATTGCTCAAAAGTCAGTTCTCAGAGGAGGACAGAGAGAAAAGGTGGCTTGAATGAGCACACAGTATGTAAGATGAGTCCCTCTGGTGGTTCCACACCCTGGGAACCCAGTCTCCCTTCTCCTCCCTCAGTCCAGTCCCCTTCCACGGGGTTCTCAGATCTCTGAGGAGGGATGGCAGCTATGAAAGTATGGACTAGGGGAAACAGGACTCTAATATCCTCCAAAAAGGAAGGAAGTCCCAGATGGAGCGGAGGGTCTCAGAGCGAGGGACCAGGTTCCCAGCAGTGCATAGCTTCACACATGGGTATCCGTCTAGTCAGTGGCTCATTGCACCGATAGGCTGGAGTCGAGAGAGGGTCAGGAGGCTGGCACTGAGGTGGTGAGGAGCACCTGGGAGACCAGAGCACCGGCAGCATGTGGAAAAGGCAGCTGGAAATTCCATTTGGTTTTCAATTTGAAGGTGGAGAGAGGCCAGGAGCTGAGGGATTGGCAGAGAAGTCAGAACAGAAAGGAAGACAGAGATGGAAAATGAGGGAGACCCGAACGATGGAGTCAGAGATGCAGACACAAAGTCAGAGACAACAGAGACCCTGAGAGACAGAGACAGATACACACAGAGACAGAGGGTCAAGGACAGCAAGCAGAGAAACCTCAAGGAAAACACTCACAGACATACAGAGACAGAGACAGTGGACACAGACCCTGAGAGACAGAGTCAGAGACACACAGAGACAGACCCTGAGAATCAGAGTCAGAGATAGCAGACAAGATCGAAAGGCATGAGGTCAGGAGGAGGAAGTGAAAACATGGACAGGGAAAAGATGCTGAGGAAATCAAGAGCACTCTGGTTCTCAAAAGCATAAGAAATGCATGTGTGCAAATGTACAATGAACCCCACCATAGTTCAATTAATATGCTTTGATAAATAATTTACTTTATTGAGATAGAGGCAAGTCTCATTCTTTAGCCCAGGTTAGCCTGGAACTCATTGTAGCCCAACCTGATTTCAAACTGAAGAGAATCTCCTTGACTCAGCTTACCAAGTCCGGGATTGCAGGTATGAGCCAGCATGGCTAGCAGTTATAATCTCAATTTCTCTCTCTCTCTCTCTCTCTCTCTCTCTCTCTCTCTCTCTCTCTCTCTCTCTCTGTGTGTGTGTGTGTGTGTGTTATGTACATATGAGCATTTGAACATTCTGGGCACATGCCCATGCAGAGGTCAGAGGAGGATGTTGGGTATCCTGCTCTATTGCTCTTGAGGCACTAAATCTGGAGCTGGGCAGGTACCCCAAAGGTCCCTGTGATCCTCTGTTCTCTACCTCTCACACCACCAGGGCTATGGGTGTGCATGCTTACACCTGGCTTTTCAGATGGACGCTTTGGAGTCAAACTCAGGTCCTCATGCTTCCCCAGTGACTCACTGAACCAGCATAAGTAGGGACCTAGACATAGTGGCTCATCCTCAGTTCGAGGCCACCCTGTGCTACATGAAATCTTGTCTCAAAAAACAAAACAAAAACAAAGTAACCTGACACACAGTTGAATATTGTGAGTGTCCACACGCCTACGATCGCACGCACGCACACACACACATGCACACACAGTTTACAATCACACGCGTGCTTTCCTGTGCTGGCACATACTTGTTCCTGCCCACACATCCATGAATGTTTGCTCATGCTCACTCATGTTCACACTTGCTCTGGCCTTGTAGTCCTGGGCTCTAACCCTGTTTCTGCAGAAAACTTTGTGTGGCTTTCTAGAAAATTCCTCTCTCAGATGGGAAGCCAAGGCAAAGCTATAACCCCAAGATGGACCAAAGGAGTCGGTGATGGAGTTCTAAGGTGACAGGGACTAAGGGATGGCTGATTATCCCATTTCCTTTACGAAGCCATACCCCCTGCTAAGTACATTCCCAGGGGACCCAGGGATAAGGCTCTGTCAGGCAGAGATTCAGTACCAAGACTGAGACTCAAGCAGTAAAGTGGCTTCCCAAGTCCACACAGCCAGGACAGGAAACAACCTGAGACCTCAAGACCCACCAGTTCTCATGGAGACCAGCAGGAGGCAGCTGCCCTCCTTGACCCTAGTCTTTAAGGGCTCAGGACAAATGTGTCAAGAGGCAAGCACCCTGCCCTGCCCACTGCCGCTGCCTGTTCGTGCCAAAGAGGGAAGATACAGAACACCAGCCCCAGCTATGTCTGCGATGCTGCCCCTAACAGTTCCAGGCAGTCCCCTCTCTCCTAGAAGGTGCTTCGGGAGTAATGCCCCTTTGGTCCCAGGTGGCTACCTTAAAGGAAGCTGCTTCCAAGCCCCGTTTACCAGAGGAGGAAACCAAGGTGCTCTTTGCTTTGGATTTGCCTAGGGTCCCATGGCCTCCGCAGTCTCCTCAGCAGTGGGCACCCAGCTGCCCTTGCACACTTTTCTGGAAAGAGTCCTAGCCTCTATCCTGGACAACCCAGCTTGGTGGCGCTGCCTCAGCTTCCCCATCCAGGCAAGACCGATTGGACAGTCTGGCTCCATCCACACTGACCCAGGCAGTCAACCAGGAGGCCCAAGAAAGCTGTCTTGCAGCGCCACCTAGTGGCCACATGGTCAAAATGCGGACAGCCACACATGAACTGATTTCCTCTTCCCCAAGTTATCAGTGAAATGGGAGAGACAGTTAATACTGCAGTGAACGGAGTTAACTCATGTGAAACGCAACAGGGCCTTGACCCATGTTACAGTTTGTTATTAGCGTGTCTCCGTTCTGGACTAGTTAGTAGAGTTTGAACAATGAGGGCTGCCAGGGAGAACCAGCTGTTTCTCTGTCCCACATTCTACTGCATCAGATACACAAAACCCTCAGTACACGTTGGCCCAGTGAGTTCAGATGTCCTTTCCACTCCCCACTCACCAACTAGCTGGTGCTGCCCTGGCTCCCACATGCCAAGTGCTGATAGGAGGCCCTGAGAGAGAAATAAACCAGGCAGGGCTTCTCCCCACTGCAGAAAGAGCCTCTTCTGGGTTTGGAGGTAGAAAGCTTGTCTGGCGCTCAAGAGGCCCTGCATTTAATCACTGGAACTCCAAAAACAAGCCAAAGGGGGATGAAGACACATTTCTAGGCTAGAGATTCTGAAAGTTTTTGGTTTAAGAAGCCCTTTTCATTCTTAAAAACTCAGGGCTGGAGAACCGACTCAGGGGTTAAGAGCACTGGCTGTTCTTCCAGTGGACCTGGGTTCTGTTCCTGGTACCCACACTATGGCTCACAACAGTCTGTAACTCCAGTTGCAGGGGATCTGACACTCATTCTGGCCTCCCCAGGCACCAGGCACACCTGTGGTACACAGATACACATGCAGGCAAAATACCCATATGCATTTTTAAAAATTAAAAACAAAAGCTTGAGTCCCCAAAGAACATTTGCCTGTAATATTTATTGATTTATACCTCATTAAAATTGACTTTTTTTCTCAAAACTAGGCATTAAATCCAGGCACTCTACCACCAAGCTATTAATACATCCTAGATCTTATTACATGTAGCCCAAATTGGCCTAGAACTTGATATGTAGCTGTGTAACCTAAACTAACCCGAAACTTGCCATTCTCCTGCCTCAGCCCCCCAAGTGCTGGTATTATAGATATACCATTTTGCCCACCAGTATTAACTGATTTACTTAACAACCAACTCACTGCTTAACAACATAAACAGCATTTTGCAGTAATTGTATTTTTCAAAACAAAGCACGTTATTTTGCATGTTTGCAAATATCTTCATTTCTTTATTTATTTGGTTTTTTGAGACAGGTTCTTGCTATGCAGCCCTGGTTGGCCTGGAACTCACAATAATCCCAGTTCAGCCTCCCAAGGATTAGGATTACAAGTGTGAGCCACCTCGCCTCACTGGCAAATGTCTTTAATGACTGGCTTGGTAGAAGCCTGCTGGATTCTACGGTGCACAGGATCTGTGTAATGCTGTGAAGTTTATAAAAAACTCAAAGACTGGCAAAGTGACTTAAGTCTGTAACTCCAGCCCTTGGAAGGCAGAGAAGGATCAGGAGTTCAAAGTCATCTTCAGCTTCACAGTGAGTTCAAGGCCAGCCTGGGCTATGTGTGTACTTGTCTCAAAAGAAAGCAAAAATAACCACGTCTAGTCTTATAGTTTCTCCTTTCGTAGGAACTGAGATTATTCAACACTTGACCCCTGGACAGAACTGATCTATGAGGCAGGAAGCAGGGAGCATTGCAAAAGGCACTGCCTGGCTCACTGAAGCCTGCTGGGTAGAAACTGGACAACAAATGTGGCTTCTGCGGCTTGGACACGCCTCCAGTTCCCGCTCCTCTGGGGCAAGCGGAAACCCGTTGAGCCTGCGTCCTCAGAGGACACTTCCGCCGGCTGCGGAACCCTGGATTTCGGCTCCGGTTTCCGCCGAGGAGCGAACACCGCCAGGGCGGAAGTAACGCGCGGCGTGTGGGCGGGGCTCGGCGGCATGTCGGCGGCCTTGCTGCGGCGCGGCCTGGAGCTCCTGGCGGCGTCGGAAGGTGAGGAGGACTGGCCCTGGGACGTTCGCGCTGTGCAGGAGGCCCAGAGGGAAGTGACAGGGCGGTGGGAAGGGAATGGCGCTCCGATTCGGTCCTTTGCTGTGTTTCCCTACAGCCCCTCGTGCCGCCCCCGGCCAGGCCAAAGCGAGCGGGGCTCCGGTGAAGCGGGCCCGGAGGGCGAGGACGAAGGCCTCCCAGGCCCTGAAACTACGGAACTCGGCGAAGGGGAAGATGCCGAAGTCCGCGCTAGGTGAGCTGGAAGAGGCTACTAGTGCTTCGCAGGGTTGGGGGGCGGAGTCTTCGAGGCGGGGCTCCAAGGTAAACGAGACTCAACCAGGAGAAGGCTAGAAGACTGTTGACATGGTGGGGACAGGTTTCGAGCCCATCAGTCTAACTCCCAAGTCTGGGCTCTGAGCTGCGCGCCTTTGCTGCTGTCTGCTATGTTAACAAGATGAGAGAGAGAGGGTGAAAGAGCCAGGATTGGTGACACACCTGTAATCCCAGCACTTGGGCGGTGAAGGCAGGAAGACCAGACGTTCAGTGTCATTCCTGGTACGTGGTGAGAGTTCAAGGCAAGACCTGCCCGTGGAAGTGAGTGAAATGCAAGATCCAGGTGCTTGTGAGCTAGAGCCCTAGTCGAGAGAGAAGCATCAGAAAGTCTCAAAGCTAGCGTGTAAGTTGTTGCTAAGTGTGTGAGGCTTGTGAAGTAAAAGGCTCTAAGGTGCTCACAGACTCCAAGTCCAGGGAATTGGATGTCCTCTTCTGGCTCCACAGGCACCCGTACACTTGGGGTGCACACACATATGTAGTCACACACAAATACATACAAAATCTCTCTTTTTTTTTTAAGAAGTGGAGCATTCAGCAGTTTACTTCTCTTGGTACCAGATGCCTTCAGAACCCCGTAAAAGTGTTAACTCGTTTGGCCCTCACAGCAACTCTGTGAGGTTAGGGGTTGTATCACCCCATTTTACAGATACAGAAACAGGCACCTGCCCTGGTGGTGCAAGTGGAAACGAGGCAGTGTGTCCCCATTGCCCGTAACATGCTCCGCTCAGGTGAGAGTCCCTTCCGCCATCACAGCAGATAGAACAAAGTAGTGAGTGTTGGGATTTAGTGCAAAGTAGAATCCTTGTTTCTAATCGAGCACATTAGGGGATGTGGCACGGTTAAGTCTATATGTCTCCGGAAGACACACAGACTTCGGAAGGGTGCACAGGATGGTGAGCTACTTTCTTGTTTTTAAGTCTGTGGGCCCTGCTGTGTAAAATGTGTTTACGTACTTGGGTTTTGTTGTTTGTTTGTTCATTTGTTGTTTCTCCCAGTTTGACATTTTTGACTTGGTTTATTTTGACAAAATCTCATTCTGTGGCACAGGCTAGCCTGGAACTCACTATATAGCACAGGCTAGCCTTGAACTCAAAGCAGTCTTTCTGCTTCCGCTTCCTAAATGCTGGGATTACAGGCATGCACCGCCACACGCAGCCTCAAGTACTTGTTAAAAGATAACGTGAAGTCTAAGAGGAAGCGCCACAAACAAAGGTGAAGCTAGGAGGCATGGTTGGGTACTCGTGGTAAGCTGGAGCTCCCATGTCAGGGTGCCTCACTGCCCGGTTATTGGGTTCCCTTCACTCCCGTCATGAACTGGGAGCTCCTCAAGATACAAGACTAACCTCCCACCCTCCGACCCTGGATTTTCTGTGGCCCTGGTGGCCAGGCCAGGGCCTAGTACATAATGGGTAGGTAAGCATGGTAGGACAATAGCCAGGCATGGTGGCATACCCTTTAATCCTAACACTCAGGAGGCAGAGGCAGATGGATCTCTTGAGTGAGTCCCTATTTCAAAAAATAAAAAATAGCAGCCTAAAGCAGCCAGTTTAGAGCTCGCTCAGTGGCTGCCACCTTGGTTTAAGCTACTTCATCTCTTACCTGAGTTGTGCAGAGGCCTCATTGCTGGTCTCACATCCCCCCTTCTCCCAATAATCTTATCTCAGAAGTAACCAAAGTAAGCACTGTCCAGTCGGGAGCCGGGCCTCACTTCCCTTCAGGGTCTTCAAGAGCATCCCTCTAATTACACACTTCAAGGTTTACAGATGCCCTCTCTCTAGATGTTGACAACTGTGACCTTCCAGTCTTTTCATTGAGGACTTCTTAGGGCTTTGTTCAGAAATGCAACCCTCCACTTTTGGCACTCCCCTTCTCTGTTTCTGCTCAGTTTTTCTCTGTATGGTGGAAAACGCCAACTGATCTGCATTCAGGAAAATAAGGCAGGAGAATCTATGAATTTGAGGCCAACCTGGGCTACAGAGTATATAGAGTGAGACTCTGTCTCTGTCCCCCTTCCCCAAGAAAAAAAAAGAATAGCTCCCTAAAATGCATGCTACCATGCTTCTTGATTCTTTCTTGTCCTTGTGTGTCCTGCTCCCTACAACACCTGGAAGAAAGCCTGATACATGTTGTGCTCAAAGCATACATGTTTTTATTTGTTGTTGGTAGTGGTTTTTTTAATTGTGTTATTTTTAAACAGTCTTGCTATATAGCTAGGATCAGTCTTCCTGTTTCAGCCTCCCAAATGCTAGACTCACAGATGTACACCAGCAGTCTGGCTTAAGACGTAGTTGTTAAGTGACTGAGTTACATGACTAACTGAAGCCACCCACTAGGGTGCTGTGGGATTTTCAGCAGGACCTATGGGAAGATTTGGCTGAAAAAAAGCCCAAACTGTTTCAATAATCTAGGGAAGGAACAATGGGGCCTTTGGCAGGGGCAGGGACCTAGAAGGCTTTTATAGTATGATGAGTCTGAAATGACCTGCCTGGCCTGCCACCCACAGCTGAGTACCAGAAACGGCAGTGTCGAGACCACCTCAGAGCGAACCTGAAGTTTATGACCAGCGTGAGAAGCACCGTGCCAGAGTCTATGACCCTGCAGGTTTGTCTGGAGGTATAAGCTATAGGAAGGGCCGAGGGGTGGTAACTGAGGCTGTTCTTCAAGATCCATGTGGCTCTCGGCCCTGAATATAATGTGGATTTGGTCCAGCCCCACCCTGAGCCACAAATCCCTGTGATTCCAAGGGTTACCCTCTGTGCTTCCAAGGAACGGAAGTTCTATGCCCTCACTCCGGCACCTTTCCAGATTCTGCAGCAGAACCAGGGCCGCAAAGCCTGTGATCGGCTAGTGGCCAAAACAACGAAGAAGAAGAAAAAGAAGCAGAAGGCTGAGAGCACTGTGTTCACTGAGGAAGACTTCCAGAAATTCCAAAGGGAATATTTTGGCAGCTAGGCTTTCTGGAGGAATGGCAGGGACAAAGGGCACTAACCTTTGCCCTACCTCTACTGTCCCTGTGGCTCTCCAGTGCTGCGCCATGGGCGGCCAGCAGGTGGCAGTGCAAATCTAGCCTGATCTCCCGGAAACACCGGACTAGAGCTGTGAGCTGCAAGCCCTGAGGCAGATTTGCCCTCAGATTGAAGTGGACTTCTGGTTTGGGTGAAGCCAACAGTACCCTGCCAGAAATGATTCTGACCTGTTGCTTTGACCAGGATAGGCCCCAGAGCTGCTGGCTGTGAAACAGGGCTGGTACTTGGCCCTCTCAGACCACACCTCCAGGAGCTAGAAGTCAGCTACTGGGTTCAAGTAAATCTGAGTTCAAGTTGTATGTGTGTGTGTGCTGTTGATGTGACTTACAACACTTCTCCCATCTCAGAGTGGATCTAGGTGCTCCATGTCAGGAGTTCCCCAGCCTGGGCCCAGCATGCATGCCTTCCACTGGTGCTGCCCTCTTTTCTGGTCATGGCCACTGCAGCTGCTAAGTTGCCAGGAAGTGGACAGTAAGGTCTTGGAGTCTAGAAGTGGAGCTGCCTCAGCCCCCCTGGAGCTTGGGTCTGCTATGGTACCAGTAGAAAAAAAGCCAACTGGGTCCTTATGTCACATGGAATAAAGGCATAGGTCACAGCTTCAGGAGTCATCCTGAGCAAACAGGGTTGACATTTAAGTCTGTTCCCCAGCCAAGGGCAGCAATGAAAGCCATGGCTGTGCCACCTCAGAGGGCAAATTGGACCTTTCCAGCAGACACAGGTGGCAAAGGAGAGGTTACATGGAATGAACGTACTAGGGAAAGAATGGCACAAACCACAATTCTCCAGCAGAGAAGAAGTGACCTGTCACAGAAACCAGGAGACCCTGCAGTGGAGACAGATGGATTCCTAAGGAGAAAACTGATGGCCTTCACACAGCCATCTTTTTCCCTAGCCTGTCGTCAGGTTATAAGACTCTTGAACCAGTGGCGATTCCAGAGCTTCTAGTAAAGGAAGGGCACTGGTGGGCTCCTGAGGCTTGTCTCAGTACCCATTAGCCAGTTCCTTGATGGGCCCCTGACAAGACAGTGGTTGGGCTTTGTCCTCAGAGAACAGGTCCGCTGTGCCTGTCTTTGCCTTTAAACAGTGTTACATCTCAAATGAGGGACACAGAATTACACAGCACAGTGGAGTTGGGGTGGATCCTGCCTCCAGGTGACCTCTGCCTGAATGGGGATATGATCATCCATCCTGGAGGGAGGGGTTACTGTAACCAACCGTAAGCTAGTGACTGGGAGTTCTGGGTCTTCCATGGCATGAGATGTTCAAAGGGACATGGGTGATGGTATTCACATCCTCCATCCCTTCCTGCTTGCTGGACTTTGCTGACGTCCTAGGAGGAACAAATTCAGGTGGCCTTGGGGACTCATTTCCTCCATCTTAAATAAGCTGCATAGCAAACAGGTCCGTGCTTGTTCTTGGGGTCTGTCATTAAGGGGGGGGTGACAAAGGGCTCGGGCCCTTTCTAGGTGTGTTCACATAATCACCTAGAGCAGTGGGTGTCAACCCTTTCGTGGGTTCCCTGAGACCACCTGCATTATCAGATATTTACATTACAATTCCTAACAGTTGCAAAATTACAGTTACAAATTACAATTATGAAGTAGCAACGAAAATTTTATGGTTGGGGGTCACTACAACATGAGGAACTGTATTCAAGGGTGCCAGCATTAGGAAGGTTGAGGACTACTGCCTTGGAGGATGCAGGCAGAGATGTTCCTTCCCTGGTATGAGGAGAAGGAAAGGCTATATGCTCACAGGATGGAGTGCTGACCATTATCCCTAGCCCTACCAACCAGTGGCCCAGTAAAAGGATACTAGTTGTTGCATTCAAGCCAAAGTGGTCTAACAAAGGGAAGCCTACCCCAACTCAGGCATCCCAGTTAGATGCAAAGGCTACCAGGGACATTTCTGCCTGCTTAAGTTTGGTGATCTGCACTTGTAAGTCCCACCTGCGTGATTCCTGTGGCTCCTGCAGTGGGCTGGGTCGTCCACACTGCCTGTTCCTCAGTGACCACAGGGAGCTAGATGAGAGGGCAGGACTGCCATGCTCACAGGAACAGCCCCTAGGACACCAGCCTTGCCCAGAGTGATCTGACATGGGGTGGGGGGGGGGGCGGATCTTAACTCAAGGCCCAACTGAAGCTGGTCAGGTTCTGGATAGATGGGCTGGAGTGCTCTCCCTCTTCATACACACAATTTCCCCACTCTTTTAAAAGTCCTGGTCAGGAGGGCCTGAGATTTCCTCAACGTGGTCTGGCCTATCTAACTTGTCCCTTCATGCTGATTTGAGCATTTATCTGCCATCCACCTTGGCCAGGACCCCCTACCTGTCCTATAGAATGCCTGGATAGGTGTTCAGCACTTAGGTCTCACTGCAGACTTAGGCTCTTCTGCCGCTAAATCCTGTCTGTCGCCACTTCACAAGCCCCAAGACAGCCCAGCTTCTGCTTGAATAAAAGAGCCAAACTGCAGAGGTGGGGCTACCGCTGTGTCATCTTCCTACTCACACCCAGGCCCCACCCCCTTCCCTGTGCTCCAACATGTTCCTCCAGGAGCAGGTCTTCCCCCTGCCTGTCAGCCACCTCACCCCTTATCTAAAGATGTCTGTCTCCCTTAGAAGGAAAGTTCTACAAAAGCTGGGCTGTTCATCTTGTGTTTACTATTGTTCCTTTGACGGTGCCTAGTGCATGGTGGGCAGTCATCGGTGGTAGGAAAACTGGAGGCTGTCCTGTTAGGTGAAAGGAGAGCAAACAGCATGTCCAGGCCTTTTGTCAACACCTGCTAGGGGCTGTAAACCATGGGCAACTGTCCCCCTGGGTCCCTCTTGTAACACACAGCCTAGGCTGCACATTAACAGGCCAGGTATGGTGGTGCAGGTCTCTAACACCAGCACTTGGAAGGAGGAGCAACATTTTGAAGTCATCCTTGGCTGCATATCAAGTTCAAGGCCAACCTAGGTTATGTGAGACAGCATTGCTGGGATCATCTGGAAGAACTCAAGTGCAGGTCAAATGTCAGAGGCCATAGAAAGTTATCGGGCAGAAGAACATCTGCCAAGTGATGGCCACTGTCTCCAAGGACCTCCCCCAGTGGGACCTGCAGTCCCACTCTCCTTCATCTCCACTATGTCCCTAGGCTGGATTAAGCTGCCCCTTGGCCAAATGCATCAATGCGAAGGGTAATGGTAGATTTTTCTCATCTTGGGGGCAAAAAAAATCGGCAGCCACAAAACTGAAGTGAGAGAAATTAGAATAAGGCTTAAAAGCAGCTGTGTACCCATTCTGCCACCTCTTCACTGAAGCCAGGCCTAATTGGTATAGCCAACTGATGCTTTTAAGGTCTCATAGCTCAAGCTGCCCTTGAACTTTTGTGATCCTGCCCTAGCCTCTCCAGAGCCAATAGATGCATGTGCCTGTAACCATAACCCACAACTGACATTCAGCTTGTGTACACATAAAGGCATCAAGCTTCTTGCCTTCACTGTTCTCTCTAGTTCTAGACACGTTGTTCCCACCCCAGTCAGCTTTTGTTGGGCTGTGTCTCATGCCTTTAGTCCGAGGACTCAATACCAGCCTGGGCCACATAGTTGAGTCCCAGGACATCCAGGGCTATATAGAAACCCTATCTCAAAATCCAAAAACTGACTTAAAAAATGTCAAATAAGTGAAAGGGTAGCTTGGTATAACAAAGACACTTGTAACATGTTTAAAGAGCACTCAGTATAGAAATTTATCAGCATAAATGCGCATGGCTGAGTTCATATCACTCTTCAGGAAAATAATTTGTTTAGCTGTTATCCTTAGCTGCTCAGATGGGTGGCGGGTGATCAGGGTGAACCTTTAAAGATGAAGCTAACAGAATGGCTGTGGGAAAGGAAATAGGAATGACTCTAAAGTCATATCCCAAAATGGAAACAAAAGGTATTTCTAGAATTTCACCCACTCTTTATGAGTGGATCCCTACTTTGTATGAGGCCAGGAGCCCCAGTTTTAGGAATCCTAGATCTGATGGATTACTCATTCCAACAGCCAGTACTCAGGTGAGTCTATGGCACTGGAAGGCAGATCAGGAAAGGAAAACAGGACCTTTGAACTGAAGCCCTAGGTTCCAATCCCAGCTTTTTACCAGAATTCTGTGTATATTTTCCCCTGTAGGCAGTGCCAGACCATTGCTTAGTTAAGAGACCCAGCCCAGCTCTAAAACCTCCCACCTGACCCAAGTGGAAACAGTCCAGCCTCTCAAGTGTCCACGTGACCAGTGCAGGCTGAGTCCCTTCCTCAGTAATCTCCCCTGCCCCCAAACAGGTTTCCTAAAGTCTCCAAACTGTAAAAAGCTTAGAGAAATCTAATCCTTGTGTGCTCAAGGACTGTACCACCTTATCTAGGTTAATGGCAGATCTCTGGCACGACTCCATTCATGAACAGGTGTTCATGCTGTTCCTCTCGTCACCTACAGATCCTCCAGCTAACTCTGCAGCTTCCTCAATGCCTGAACAGCTCAGACCTGTGAAGTGCCCAGTCACCTACTCTATCTGGCCCAGCACCTTCCACTCAACAAAGTTTACTAGAGAATGATACAGCAAACCCACATTGGTTCTTTCACTACAAAATAATTTATTACAGCAAACACAGCATAAGACTATGTACAAGCACAAAGCACCTAACTACTAGGGAACTCTCTTCCTCCCCCTCGCCTTACGGACCTCCTCTATCAAATCTTTTAGATACTGGATCTCTTTGGCAAGAGAATCTGCCTTCTCTTTCAGAGCTTCATTCTTCTTTTCTAGCTCTTTGCATTCGCCAGTCAGGGCTTCCTGCTCAGCCCGCTTCTTCTGGCGGTATCTAGTGGCTGCTGTCTTGTTTTGCTCCATTTTTTTCAGTTTCTTATCCAGCTTTTCACTCTTTACTTTAGCTGTCATAGTAAAGTCAGGCGGGTCGTATGGTTTGGGTCGAGGAGACCCCCGGGGAACACCCAAAGAGGGTAGACTGCTTAGTGATCCCCTGGAGGTGGAGGGGCTATGCTGGGGAGAGCCCAGGTAGGACTCGGGGCTCATACAAATGCCACTGTCATTATCTGAGGGGGTGTCTTCCTCCTTTACACACTGAGGGATTAGAGTAATATAAGCAGCAGAGTCGGACTTCCTATCTCCTTCAGAGATATCAACTTCACTGCCTAGCTCTAAACTAAAACAATGATCTGGAGTCGACAGTACCCCTGGGGAACAGGGAAGAGGTTGCAAGAATGCAAAGGGGGCAACCTGGTCAATTTTTGTTATACTTTCTGGGAGATGGCCAATTGGGTTCACTGTCTCAGGGGGCTCCTTATTAGTCTCTTGGACTAGAGGGGCAAAAAGATCACATGTGTCATCCAACGTGGCCAAAAGCTCATCTGGCATAGCTTCCAGGTCATCCATACGAAACAGAGCATCGAAGTCAAACTCTTTCAGATCCATTTTCTCCAACATCCAATCTGTCCCGGAGAAGGCATCCTCTGCAAAAGATTAAGGAGTGAATGGCTCAGGTCACACACAGATAGAAAGCCATCACACTACCAGCCCACATAAGAGCACTTTGGAGTAGGTGGACCTGAACTCACCCTTGCCGGTGTCTGAGGCACTGACCAACCCATCCACAGCCAGCCATTCGGAGGAGCCCGCCTTAGCCTTGTCGCTGGAGAACCCATGAGGTTTGAAGTGCTTGGCCACCTCCAGATAGTCATCTAAGAGACCTAGGCTTTCTTCAGCCCCCAAACCCGACTGGTCGAAGGGGGACATCAAGTCCCCCACCAACACTTCGCTGTTCAGGAAGCTCATCTCGGTCATGTTGTGGGGCTTTGCTGGAATCGAGGAATGTGCTTAAATCGAAGGTGTCTTTGTCCGTTACAGCAACGCTGCTGCTGGGTTTCGTGAAGAGCCTGAATAGGAACCCAAATAGCAACCCATCATCATTAGGATGCAGGATGGCCAAATCCCAGAAGCCTTTGAATGAGTAGCGCGTGGGCCCAACCAAGGCCATTGTGTAAGCCTCCTAAGCCGCCGGCTCGGGTTGCACAAGATGGAGGCTCGGCTTTGCTTCACCGGCCACCCAGAGGAAGCAGCTTGTCCTCGCGTCCTAATACGGCCATGGCCGTCGCGCCCCGCCCCCGTGACTCACACCCCAGCCCCGCCGCCATCTTGGCCGCGCCACGTTCGCAGGGTGACTCCGGGACCCCGGAGAGCTCGTGATAGCTGAGCTACGAGACGGGGAAGGGGAAGCAGCAGCGCGGAAGGCAGTTCCCCGACGCCGCCCGCCCGCCCAATCTGCCCGAGAGCGCTGGCGTCTCGGGCCACGCAAACAGGGCCGCGTCCGGCCGCTCGTAAAGCCGCGTACGCTGGCCGACGCGCCCCGACCGCAGGCCGCGCCCAGCCACCGCGAACCCACGCCCGCACAGCCGGCCCAGTACTCACGCCATGGCCTAAGCCGGTGGGGGTTGCCGCTGCAGAGCCTGGTGCTGCTGCCGCCGCTGCAAAGGCCAACGCTGCCGCAGGCACTGCTGCCTCTAATACGCCATGGTGGCCGCAAGCCCTGCGGGCGGGGAAGAAGGGCGCTACAGCAAGGAGACAGTCATGCACAGTAGAGCAAGCAGAAATGGCCGCGGCACGCCCTGCACCAGCCTTTTATAGCCTCTGAAGGACGCAGCACACCGCGCATCCTCCCGCCTTGGTCACGTGACCGAGTCGCAGCCCCACCCAAGGCGTTCTTCTGACGCCCAGGCCGCCCCAGCCCTCCTGCACTGTCGTCGGGGAGTGGATGTGGAGTTACAGATTATTCAGAAGGTCCCATGAAAAGAGAAAAGTGCACTGCTTTGCAGGTTTACGACCAACCGAAGTCACGTTCCTCTGTCACCCCGGAGTGCGGAGGGATCTCTCGACACCGAACTTCCGGCGTTAGCTCACAGGGCGGGGAGGGGCACTTAGCCGAAGCTGTTACCGTCAAAGCCGCGGCTGCCTGGTTATCACGCGAGACGCCGGGGGAGGGGGGGCGGGGCGGCGGTTGGAGCGCGCGTCGAGCTGATTGGCCCAAGCGTGGCGAGTCATGTAAACTTCAAGTTCCTATTGGCTCTGAACCTGGGAGTTCTAGGCGCTCTAGGTCCGTGCGGGAAGGCTACCGTCAGAGGGTCCCGCCGCCAGGCTGTCATATCTTCCGCCTCTTGTCAGAGGTGACCCTGCTGCCGGTGATCTCAGGCTTCGCTCCCAGGCAGCTTTTGTCTAGCACGCAGCAAACAACCTCCAGCCGTGACCCTTGCACTGGAAGCCCTCCTTCCTTGTCCGAATGGACAGGCTTCCGGCCTGCAGAGGCCCTCTGGAGTTACCAGCTCTGATCAGCCCAGAGACTGCACTTTGAGGGAGGGACAGAGCTGGGCGCTCATGTTGGAGCCTCACTGGGAGACATTCCAGTCCCTCCAGCTTTGCATCTTTTCTCTGTACTGTACTGGAAAAATATCCTTAACCTCAGGTCTAATCTAGTCTAACCATGTCCATATTGCCATTATAGGGGTAGTTGGTGCTGGTTCTGCTAGTTTGTGTACGGTCAGTTCCCTTCAGATCAGGTTTATTCAACAGGCTCTCACGCCCTCAGGTACATTTGAATAACGACCAAATCTAACTTCTAGGCATAACCTTCCCAAGAACTCATCCTGATGAGTAGCCTGTCGATAAGTGATGGAGAGCCCCAAGTTCTGGTCAGGGCCAACACTCCATAAAGGGTGCTGTGTAGGAGTGCTGAGACGCCATCTTCCCCACTCCAGCTCCTTAAAGGCAGAACTCCTTCCCACTTCTTAAGTGACTCACACAAATACCACTTCTAAGAGGGCTGGCCCAGTCATTTATTGGCTGGACATTTAGCTAAATGACATCCTCCCTGAGCCTGTTTCCTTATCTGCAAAAGAAGGCTCTCTCTCCTTGGCCTAAGAATGAACTACGTAAAGCAACTGGCACAGTGCCTGCCACTTAACTGCTCAGTAATTACTCTAGCACACACAATCCTAGCACTCAGAAGGCCTCCAAAGTATCATCGTTCAAGGCTTTCTTCACTACATGGTTGAGGCCAACATGAACTACTTGAGACTAAAAAAAACCAAATAAAATACAATAATTATTGATGCTATCGTTATTAAAACTCAGACCGTCTAACCCTGACCTAATTCCCAGATCCCTATTTGCATGATTCATCCTGCTTCCTCAAAGGATCTTTACCTTTACCTGAGGCCAAACCAACAACCATAAGCCAGAAAGCCTACATAATGGGATGTGTTTCTTAATCCCACATCACGAATGCGTGTGCAGACATACAGAAGGTGTCTTTCCATGCAAAGGCACCAAAAGCCTGCCTTTCAACCGCAGCTAAGTCTTCCCTTGCTCTAGGAAGGCTTCTGACTTATGGCCAAGCAAGTTAAGAAACACCCTGCTTTAACAATACAGAGGTCACAGGAGTCTGTCTGGTAGCTTCTTTTCTCCCATTCAATTACAGAGATCCAAGAGTTCTTTAAACTGAAAACAGACCTAGCACCCATGTAAGAAAATACTTCATACCACATACACACGTCAGAGTTATTGGAAAGGAGATTTTTTATTTTCTTCTTCCCATGCTGCAGAAGACGCTGTTTTCCCCAGTTGAATTTCCTCCTTCAAGGAGAAAAAGGAATAAAGGTTCTCTGGGCCTCAGAGCTAAACTGCTCCTCTATGGACCCAGCCAAGACAGGACACAGATTGGTGGTGACTGATTCCATTCTACCAGCTTAACACACTGACCACCACGGAAGGGCAGACAAGTGACTGGAAGGCAAGTTGTGGACCTGGCCTCAGAGACCAAGAGTTTAAAGACTACAAGGTGATCAAAATAAAAGTTAACACCCAATCTCACCCACCTCCCAATCTGCAGTTAAATACAGAACCTACATCCTGGTATTTTGGCCACTTACAAGTCTAAGAGGCTTACAAACTCCCAGCATGGTGCAAGGGTCAACTCTCTCATTTGAGTTGATAGTGCCTCTTATCATTTACCTTGGCCTTGAGCTTTGAGCAAAAACCTAAAGTTGTAGCAGATGCTCTCAGTTCTCTTAAGTCCCAAGGACTTGTACCTTGGCAGAAGGCTCTGAACACATGACCCCCAAGACCCTTGTCCCTGAAGCTGATTCATCGTAACCATCTGAGCTCTTCAGTAAATAACAGTGGAGTAAAATCAGCCAAGGCAGCCCCAGGAGATGATAGGCCACTCCAACAGTTTTTTTGTGTTTATTTTTTTAAAATCTCAACTGTTAATAGAAGAAAAATACTGCGATCCTGAATTTCATTTTTGAGAAAGGGCAACAGAGAAGAACCAAAATAAACTTGGGATTTACTTATCAGGCTAATTAATGAGTACAGTTTTAGGCATCAAGTTAAGTATGTACTTTGCTAATCTAGGCAATGCCCAAAGACCTCCTAGACAGAAGTAGGAGCCTACAGTGGCATTTCCTTCAGGCCAAAGTGGAGTTACTGAAGAGGAAGGCAGAGTGGTGGCACAGCAACGAAGTGTTAGAGGGGGCAGGGAGGGGCAGAATATCGTCTTCTTCCAGGCAAGCATCCCAGAGCATTTGGCCACCTCCCATACAAGGGAAATACAGCAAAGAGGAAGCCCCGCCCAGTTAATCAACAAACCCACCAGGACAGAGCTGTGTCCCCACTTTTCCTTGTTCCGGGGAATTCTAAAAGGCTCTTGCTTATAAGATGGCCAAGTCATGAGTTTAGTTTTACAAAGCACAGTCCAAAGCCCAAGCTGTCCCTAAAGACAAGAGAGAAATTCATCGCTCTTCCTAAATTCAGTGACATATGGCTGTAATTATTTGGGACTTTTAAAATCTTGAGCATCTTCAAGTTTGGGGGTTTCATTGTGCTCCTTCTGGTATCTTATGTGGAATCAGTTCAGAGATGACAGCTTGGGGAGTCTTATAATACTTATAACAGGAGATCCAAACCCATCCCCTTCAATAGGCACCAGCTAGAACCTTGGACCCTTCAAATGTCAGCCCTTCTGTACCTACTCAGTCAGACTCAGGCAACAGATGTTTTCAACTCCTGTTTCACTCTTATAAACAGTCAAGGGGCATGCTTCAGTTAAAGTTCTTGGCTTTATCTTCTCCATGTTTCCCCTACTATCTTACACAAATTTAAAAAAAAAAAAAAAAACCTCCTGAAGGAATCTTTACATATATATGGGAGAAGAGGCAAAAAGGCTAAATACAGCCTGGCTCAGCCTCCTAACCTATGGCAAGAGAAAGGAAAAAGAAAAAAGCAGGCATCTATCTCTACCCTAATTTCAAGTGGTTTGCTGCAGGGTCAGTGCTATTTATAGTCATTTCACATAACCCTCATTAGGAAGGGCCGACACAGCTGCAGAGTGAGTCACCAGAATCACACTGATGGAGAGGTAGTAAGAATAAATAAAATAGAAAGACTTGATGGGAGAACAAAATACTAGCTGGGCAAATCAGAACCAGAGTTACTGGTCAGTCTCTTGTCAAGAACAGAAGAAAAAAAGACACTGACATGATGTGCTAAACACCTCCCTTCCCACCCACCCACAGGATATAGTTACATGGCCATAAATAGCAATCTTAGCAGCAATGTGGAAAGCCCCACCTCTTTCCTGTCTTATCTATGTGCTCTCTTCCTAGGTAGCACCAATCTCCCCTGGAGTCAGGTGAGAACAGAACACCGGACAAGGGCTGGCATGTTTATATGCCCTCTGGCCTGTGGAGGTACCTATAGTGTTCAGAAAACACTCTCAGATTGTTGAGGATATTGGTCAGGTGGGAGGTATTGGCCCTGGGTGTGTTCTTGCGCTAAGGCAACATTTAAAAAATATAGAGCCTGTCAAAAAAGAAAACAAGGTCTCTGGGCTTCAGCTGAGTCTTCAATTGGCCTCTAACTACAGCAGGGCCTTCTTCTATTGGCAATAAAGGGGAAATCAGCATCCCTGGAGGTACTGCCTGTAAGCCCCCAGGCCTTCCCTGTCTGTATGACTTTGGTGACCACAGACAGAAATAGACAGTGGGAACACACAGGCCCTCCAAATCAGCTTCAGAACCCATAATCCTGTGCTCTCACTGATAGCCACAAAGCACAATCGCCAATCAAGTACCTCGGCGTCCGGCTCCTCTCGGGTGGGTCAATGCACCATCCCCAGGTGAAAACTGCTTAGCACAGATAAAAAGGAGTTGCTTGGGGGAGGGGAGAGTAGGAGCTTGTTCCACAGGAGCTGGAGACAAAGGTTGATTTGCCAGGGCAGAGGCTCTTTGCCAGCCTCGCCCCAGAAACCTAAATACTGTCTCATTATTCTGCAGAGCTCAGCTTGAAAATGTGCGATCGGCTCTTCTGTGACATCGACTACAGGCAACATCTTGATTAGGCAGATGTGCTCCAGGGGCAAGAGCAAACACATGTGATCGGGAAAGGGAAAGACAGAGAATAAGCCGTCAAAGGCCAGAACACTGCAGAGCAGACAGAAAAGCAAGAAATATGGGCCAAAAAACCAAAACACCCAGCAGCTGAGACCAGCACTCCACCTTCTGTTTGTTCCAGAAAAATCAGCCTAGAGAAAGGGGGCAGTAGGGAGCACAGTGTTTGGTAACAAAAATAGGGATGGGTGGGAAAACCAAAGGATGTCATTCTAATCAGCATGAAGTGACCAGGACAATGACCAGCAAAACAGGAGGTACCTAAGGACCCTGTGAGGCACCAACCACGTAGCCAAGTGTTTCTAACGGAGACTCTGGGTCTGACCACTCGACGCCCACTCCAGCCTTCACCTTCCCTAGGTCTGCAGCAGCACCTCCGGCTCAGACAATGAGCAGTAGAGAGTATATCCCAATTCGTCTATTTCTTGAGGGGTGAGCTCTGCAAATAGGTTCACCTTGGGGTTCAGGGCACTGGGCAAGACTCCAGCCTCCAAGTAGCTGATGAGTCCCCTCAGGGCCTGCAGAAAGCGGTCGGCCAACATGTCTGGAGACCAGTCAGCCTCCTCCTGGGCCAAGTGGAGGATGACATTGGTTAGCTGGCTGGCAGTGAGGTGGCCCAGAGCTGGAGTGGACTTGCATATGGCCTTGAGGATCTTGAGGCACAGAGATCGGCAGCCCGAGTCAGCCTGGTCCAAAGCCCGCAAGCGTGCTGTCTCAGCAGGACGCAGGCTCAGCCGCCACAAGTTGTCATACTGAGCTAACCGGTGTGGTCTGGCCACCAAGACAGTGTCACCAAGAGTCACTGATGGCAGGAAGTCAATGACAAGATGTTTGTCCCTCTCATACTGCACTTCTAGTGTCAGAGCCTCTGGGGGTGGTGCTGGTCGGATCACATAGTCCAAGAGGGACCCTATGGCTGGCCAGTTGATAGAGCCTGCCACTACCTTCTCAAATGTGTCTGCCACTGTCTTTGGGGAAAGGTAGCCACCTACAACACAACGGTCCCAATAACTGCTACCACGAGGAAAATACTCTGGGTTCTCTCGACGAACCAGGAAGAATCCAGGGATATTCATGATGGTGTCCTCCCCAGGGATGCATGACCACAGGTTCTGCTCCAGCACAAGGGGAACAATGAGTTGGATATGGTCAGCTGTCACCACCTGTCAAAGCAACATTAAAAAGGGTTGTTCTTGTTTTTAATTTTGTATTATAGTTAGTATGTGTGTGTGTGTGCGTGTGATATGTCATGGCATGTGGGAGTCAGTGGGACCCAGGGATTGAACCTGGGTCATCACATTTGGTGGCAAGCACCTTTACCTGCTGAGTCATCTCACTGGCCCCAGAATTTAAAAGAAGTTTTAAAGGGCTTTACTATGCTTAAGACATGCTTCCTACAACATAGGCCCTAACATCTTGCATTTGCCAGCAGCAATGGAAAACCAATGGCTCAATTAGCACACAAGGGAAAACAGGACGAGAATACAATGAAGGGCAGGTTTCTTGTAGATACCATGATTCAGGGTTTTGTTTTTATTTGTTTTTGAGGTAGGGTGTCATATAACCGAGGTTGCCCTCAAACTACATAGCTGAGGATGACCTTAATCTTCTGATCTCTCTGCTTCCTGAGCACTAAGAAGACAGACCTGTATCACCATGCCTATTTTATGCGATGCTGGGAATTGAACCCAGGGCCTCATACAACTAGGCTCTACCAACTGAGTCACATCCCCAGTCCCTGTAGCAGTAGTTCTCAACCTTCCTAATGCTGCGACCCTTTAATACAGTTCCTCATGTTGTGCTGACCCCCAACCATAAAATTAATTTCATTGCTACTTCACAACTGTAATTTTGCTACTGTTATGAATCATAATGTAAATACCTAATATGCAGATGGTTTTAGGTGACCCCTGTGAAAGTATCATTCAACCCCCAAAGGGGTCACAACCCATAGGCTGAGAAGTGCTGCCCTAGTTTCTTAAAAAGTCTGACTAAAAAAGTGAGAAAGGATAGAGCAGAGAAACACATACTGCTGTGGGCAGGATGTACAAGGAGGCTTTCTGGATGAGCCCGGGAATGATGACTTTCTTGGCAACCACAACACTGAGCACTGGCCATTTCCAGCCCCACCCTTCATAGGAACTGTATTACCTGCAGATCATCATAGAGGCTGCCACTCAAGTACATGTCCCGAAGTGGCATATCAGGCAGCTTGGCCCTCAGGAAGCTCCGGAGCTCAGCACATATGTCCACCGCAGCTTGCTTGGCCCGAGCCTGCTCTCCAGCAGGGATGGCTGCCCGGTTCCGGTAGTAAGAAAGAAGTTTCTCCTGCAGGGACATGCGGAGTCGTGACTTCTTCAAGTCTACCTGGCCCCTCCTGGCCATTGGTTTGGGCCGGGGCGGGCAGAATGTATCTGCCAAGGCAAGAGAGAGAGGCATGTGAGCTCTGCCCAAACTTGCCCAGTCCACAGATGTCCCAATCCCAGGAAGGAAAAGGACTTGGCAAAAGGGCAAGTTGCCTGATGTTTCATACTGGCCTTCTGTGCACCACAGAAGTTCAGAAGTAGTCCCAATGGATTCAAGGAGTTTCTCACCTGTGTCAAAGGCAGAGGAGTCTGTGGGAAGGGTCTGCAGGGACCGGCTCAGGCCTGTCTTCATGTCCTTGTTCAACAGTCGAGGGGAACCCATCCAGTTTGGCTCTTCCCAGCTCCTCTTCCCTGAATGGCTCAGGCGGGTAGGGCTGGTAGGGGCACTGATTGCCCGATCGTACATCTGCAATACCAGAGAGGACCTAGGACATACCAGCCCTCCTCCTTCTGCCTCCTTCCCAAAACCCCTCCCCCAGGCTCTGCCCCATTATGTTCAAGAAATATTATTTTGATGATGGTGGTACTGGGGAAGGAACCCAGGCCCTTGTGCATACTGGATAAACACTCTACCACTGAATCACATCCTCAGCCAAAATTTTTCCCACTTTACTACAAGTCAATTTTACTTAAATCAGGATTGTCCAAAAAACACTCAATTCTGGAGTATGAATTATGGTACACATTAAAAGCGATCAGACATTTGGTCTGTAATAAATAAGGCAGTGGTATTACTCATTAGTAGCCTTTTTAAAATAAGCTATTAGGTTGGCCTTTTATCCCTTAATTCCAGCGAAGATCATTTTTCTTCCAGGGATGCACTTTTTAGGATTCTCCCAGTACTCCATCAGTGTACCCTCTCCCCAGGTGATGCTGTTGTTCTTGTTGGTGTCTGTGGAAGAGTCCAGCAGCCTGACCCATCTTCCGACCAAACAGACCACGCAGATTTGGTCCAATTTTATGCTTGCCTCTCTTTCCCACAGTGTGGCACTGGGCACACTTCCGAACAAAAATCTTGCCTTTCTCAACATTATCCATTTTTAATTCATTCCTGGCTGGTCAACACCACAAATGCTACAACCATAAGATGGAAATCCCACTCTGTCCCCAGCTAATTTTTTTTTTATAATTTTGTTTTAGTCTATACTATGAAATATACTGCTCCATGCAGAAAGCTCAGTACTAAATGCTACAAGAAATAATTTACCCACAATGCCACAACCCATAGAGAACTGTTAATATGTGTTGTATTTCTTTCTGGAGATATTTATGTCATCAAGATCAGACACTACACTTTTAACATTTTTTATTTTGTATGTGGGTGTATGTGTGTGCATGTGTGAAAGAAAGAGGGTAGTTTTCAGAAGTCAGTTCTCTCCTTCACCATGTGGGTCCTGGGATCAAACTCTGGTTGTCAGGCTTGGAGCAAGCTCCTTTAGCTGTAGAGCATCACTGGCCCAGATGCGTAGACTTCTGAAACCATGTGTTTTCACTGATCATTCGTCCTATCACTAAAGATGCTCCAGTGTTTCTGACTATGCGACATTGTTCCTTAAGAGTGTTCCATGTTGAAAGGGCTAGGAATGTTGTTCAGCAGCACAGTGCCCCTAATACTCCACGTCCAATACTGACTTATTTACCCACAAGTAGTTACCCGCTGTTCCTCAGTATCACCAGAGGGTTGGTTCCAGGACACTCAAAGCATTCCAAAATCCTTAGATGCCTCGAGTCCCTCATGAAATGGCACTGTAGATGCATACAGTGGCCCATGCCTAAAATCACAGCACTCAGGAAGCAAGGGCAGGAAGAGTTGAAGTTCACAGCTACATAGTGAGTTCCAAAGTAGGCAGGCTACAGAGTAAGACCTTATCTCAAAATAAACAACAGGGTCAGTGGGAAAAGACTCACCGGGTGAAGGCGCCTGCTCCCAAAGTCTCAGTTCGATTCCCAAAACCCATATAAAGATAGGTGTGAACCCACTGCACAAAACTGTACCGTCTCCACTGTGCACTTGCACACAAGTATCACACACCAATAAAATAATTTTAAAAGTAACTGTATTTTCATATAATATGTACACAGCTTTATATGTAAATTTTATATTTATATTATCTAACACAATATAAATACAATATAAATAATTATCCTGATTGCTTAAGGAATGACCCAAAAAAATTCTGAACCTATTCAATGCAAATGCAATTTTTGTTTGTTTTTCAAGTCAGGTTTCTCTGTGTAGTCCTGGCTATCCTGAAACTCACTCTGTAGACCAGGCCTTGAACTCAAGAGGTCTACCTGCCTCTGCAGGTGCTGGGATTAAAGGCATGCAACACCATGCCCAGCCACCCAAACAATGTATGTTCAGTCTGGAGAGCTGAAGCTGTGACGTGGAACTCACAGACAAAGAGGGCTGCCTGTATTTAAGAAATCCTAAATGCTAAGCACTGTTCTAAGTGTCAGCTTCTAGGTATGTCCAGTCTACTGAGAGGATAAAGTTCAACACTAAGTACGCAGATAGAGATAAATGTTTTAAAAATAAGAGTAAGAAAAGGAAAACGAAGTATATGTGTGATTACTACAGGTTGGCTGCTCTGTTTTACTTGCTGGGATCCATTTCTTTACATCCCCAGTAATCTCTTTAAGGCAGAAGCCTAGAAGCAGACTGCCAGATGAGCAAGCTATACTGCCATCAGAGTCAGATTCTCCCCCCAGGAAAGCTCCACTTTGTAGCAGCAGCTCACCACCTCCCATCCTGGGACTAGGCTGCATGCACTTACCCGCTTAACCGCCAGTGTGGCGATGCCCAACATGGCTGCTCCACCCACACCTAACACCAGCCGGGCATTGGAGAGCACAAAATCAATGGCTGTGCCAATGCCATTGTCATCCTTCTTGCCTTTTCGCTCGCCAGCGCCTGCCATTGCTCACCTGAGAATAAAGACAACACAGCCATCACCATCTGGGACCACAAGAAACATCCCCTTATGTCCCGCCCCTCACAATCAAGGTTACTGCACAAATAATCTAGGACTGCATACTCTAGGGTCCTGAGAAAGGTACCATGTCCCATCTGGATACACAGGAAAAGAAATGCCAGTGTCTACCATAGAAAAACTACTCTGAGTTTTAGAAAATCTAGACAGATTTACAACAAGGAGAAGCACTGGATGCAGAGCCCTCTAAACCATCCTTTAAAGTAATAGCAGGACCAGAGTACCTCCTCCTTCCAAGTAGAACCCAGCAGAGGCCTCACTGAGCATGTCAGTCCTTGGTCCTGCTGATGATCAAGGTGGGTGCAGTGTAATAATATAATATGGATTTTTTTTTATGTATTTTAATGTATATTAGTGTTCTATCTGCATATACATCTACATGCCAGACGAGGGCATCAGATCCCATTGCAGAGGTTGTGAGCCTCCATGTGGTTGCTAGGAATTGAACTCAGGACTTCTGGAAAAGCAGTCAGTGCTCTTAACCACTCCTAACTGCTGAGCCATCTCTCCAGCCCTAACAAGGGTTTTAGAGTCAGAAATTCTGAATCTTGAGTACTTGCCTAGGGCCTGGGCTAATTTGTTGGTGACCTCAAATGAGTCCCTTAACCTCTCAGCTTTGAAAGAGAATAATGATAGCTTCATGGCCCCAATCACAGGGTTGCAGTAAGGAAAAGCACTGGTGACAACACCGCATGCAAGCACTTCATCCGCTGTAAACCCACCTCACAAGTGACCGCTGTCACTAAGTCAAGATTCCCACTCACAAGAGAAGCTGCGACAGACTATCTGGAGTTACACTGCACATTTTGAGATGAAGCTCAAACAACCTCAAAAACACACTGAAACGCTCCTGCGCCTGAAACCAACACTGGTAAGCAGAGCAGGTTTGTTTAGGGCTTCCCCCACAATCTAATTCAATACTCTCATTCCTACCTAAGGACCAAGTGGCACCACAGACCTGATGACCTGAAAGAGGGCACCCGAAAGCTCCAACAGGGAAACAAGGCCCTTATTCTAAACCTTCCTTATTCAGGTTACTGTCCCTCCAGCACATACCCTGATTCCACTACCTTCAACCTTCAGGAGACATGAGCTCCCCTGGCAAGGAGTCAGGCTTGGCTCTTCAGGACAAAGACGAAAAACGCACTGGGTTTAATAGGTACAGCTTCAGAATAGCCAGATTAAGAAAAAGTTCTGGAAACCTGTTACATAATACTACTGACCTGAGCACTTAAACCACCTAAGATGGCTTTCAAAAAAAAAAAGAAGAAAACTGACCTGGCAGAAGGTTGGGGAGACTCATGCTCTGCCCAACACTTCAACCAAATTTTATTTAAACTATTTCCCTAGACACAAAAATGAGAGGATACTCATCTACTTAGTGAAGACATTACAGCCTTTCAGTTTCCTAGCTAGAAAGAACAGAAGAGGAACTGATTTGAAAGAGTCAAGGCATTTCCATACCCATGTGTGGCCTGAGTACATGTGACAGTAACTAACCTACAGTGAATGTGGTAGGCCTCAGTAGCAGTTTCCCTCTGCCCTTCCTCCCAACTCTTCTCAGAGCCAAGACATATTAACTAGCAGGGCATGGTACCACACACCTGTAATCCCAGCACTGGTGAGCCAGATGCCAGTGGATTTCTGTGAATTTGAGGTCAGCCTGGTCTGCATAGTGAATTCCCAGCCAGCCAGTGCTACATAGCAAGACCCTGTCCCACAATAAATAATGAACTAACTAGAACTCAGAACACATTTCCCTCAAAGCCAGACATAAAACCAAACCAAAACTCAGACTAGAGCTTGGAGTATAATTCAGTGGTAGAGCACTTGCCTCTCAGGGCTCCATCCCCAGCATCACCACCAAAAAAAGGAAAGGAAAGGAAAAAGGAAAGGAAAGGAAAAAGGAAAGGAAAGGAAAGGAAAAAGGAAAGGAAAGAAAAAAGGAAAGGAAAGGAAAGGAAAAAGGAAAGGAAAAGAAAGGAAAGGGGAAAGGAAAGGAAAAAGGAAAGAGGAAAGGAAAAAGGAAAGAAGGAAAGGAAAGAAAAAGAAAGAGAGAAAGAAAGAAAGAAAGAGGGAGAAAGAAAGGAAGGAAGGAAGGAAGGAAGGAAGGAAGGAAGGAAGGAAGGAAGGAAGGAAGAAAGAAAGAAAGAAAGAAAGAAAGAAAGAAAGAAAGAAAGAAAGAAAGAAAGAAGGAAAGAAAGATTTTTATTCTACTTCTCCCTACCTTTCTGTGTATCAGTCTGAAACCTCTCTGGTTGGCTATAGGTCTTAAGACTCCTATTTCAGAAAAGGACCCATACCTGCCCCATACCTGACAAGAAGAAATGACAAAACTTAGGGGCCAAAAAGACCTGAACAGACAGGCAGGCTTTGCTGGGCTTCCCTCTCAACCCATTACTATTAGATTATATGCTATGTCCAGTCCTAGATCTACACAGCTGTCCAATCACTAAACCTAAGCATTAAAAAAAATAATAATATTAAAATTGGGCTTTAATTCTGAGTGCCCCATACGAGTGGTAACTTGTTATTTCTTACCAGGTATCAACCATGAGCACCTAAAGAACCATGTCACCCAAGTGGCCCCAAACTCCCTAAGTAGCCAACACAGGCCTCGAACTCCTGATCCTCCCGCCTCCTCCCAAATTCTGTTATTACAGGCATGTTTGACCACACCTGGCTGTTATCGCCAATTTAAAGATGAAGAAACTGAGGTACATGTTCAATAACTAGGCCACAGTAATTATGTATCAGTAAAGTGTGCAACCAGGATCTAAACCCAGGGCTTATACTGATGTGAAACAATCCACAGGAACCAATCCACAGGAGTCCCAAACAGCCTGCAACACGACCTCACAGCTCCTCTCTAGCCACTAGACTACAGCTTCAAGGGAGCATTCTGGCACACACACTACTACATGAGTGTAAGTTTTTACTGTAATGAATGAACTAGCCCTATGGCATTTGAGGGTTTGGTTTTGTTTCGTTGGTTTTTTCCGACACAGTCAAGTTGTTTAGCCCAGGATGACAAATTCACTACCTGTCCCAGGCTTTTCCAGACATAGTCTGTTGTATAGCCCAGGGTGACCTGAAATTTACTACCTTTAATGTTACCTCTGTAACTTTGAACTTCTGGCCCTCTGACCTCAGCTTCCTGAGTACTAGGATTACAGGTTTGGACCACCATAGCTTTTCATTTTTCCCTTGATGGCAAGATTTAACAGAACTCACAATCAAAACACCAGAATGCATTTTTGGTAACACCCCACTTCTTCAGACCTACTGCTGTTCCTGTGCATGCAGGATCCCATGGGCAGCCCTGCCTCTGTTCCTGGGCTGGCAAAGGCAGGGCTATCAGTCAGCATAAGTGTGGCTGAGAACTGAAAGCCATTACGTAAGGTTCCTGCTTTCCATTTCAGTAAGCATTACCCTCTAAACCAAATGTCAAGCCTTTACCAGGCACACTCTTTGCCTTTCTTTATTTTGAAACAGCATCTATGTTGCCCAGGGTAGCCTCAAACTAAGGCTCCTCCTGCCTCAGTTTTCTGAGTGCTGGAATTACCAGAATGTACAACCATGTCCAAGCTTTATGTGGCTACCCTTCAGCCTCTTTCCCCTTCTCTCTCAGCCCACTGGCCACCAAGCCCTACTGTTGCCTATGCTATTATTTATATGTGACCACCTCAATAACTCTATTATCTGACCAAATTCACTGCCTCTAGTGTCTCTCACTTATTTATTCTCCACCACCCTGGCACACTCCAAGACACAAATGTGACCATCATTCCCTTCTTAGAAAGCTGCGATGGCCCCAATCAGATATTGGGCTCCCTTACAGGAAATTCAATGTCCTTCCAACTTCAACTCCAGTCACTCCTTATGCCACTTTAACCACTTCAGACTTCAGTTTCCAGGCTTCAAAGTACAATTTCCACCTCCAGTTGTTTATCCTCTCCTCACTGCAAGCTTCTGCTTCTCATTTGAGGCAGACTTCAAATGTCTTCTGTAACCTCCACAATTTTCTCCTACCACCCAAAGCAAGACAGAGCCATCTTCACTCCTGTCTCCATAGCTTTTCACACAATGTGCTGGCATAGCACGCTCATATTAGAATTACTTCCCAGTGAATCCCTCCCTAGTCTAAAGTTTTGTTTTTTAAGATTTATGTATATGCACTTTGTTTGCATATATGTCTGTGTACCATTTTTGTGCCTGGTGCCTGTAGAGGTCAGAAGAGGTCATTGGATCCCTTGGAACTGGAGTTATGGACATTTATGAGCCATCTTGTGGGTGCTGGGAATGGAATCTGGATCTTCTGCAAAAACAAGTACTTTGTAACCACTGAACCGTCTCCAGCCCTTGTCTAAAGTTCTTAAAGGACCCTATCTTTTTTTCTCTATCCCCAGAGCCTAGGAATATAAGAGGACCTTTGCAAGGTTCCTGAATTAAACATAGCCATATACGCTATAGTGGAGCTTCCTGGTGGCAAGGCCTTCAAGAGAAATAGAGCTAGGGCCAGTGAGATGGCTCAGTGATAAAGACACTTGCTGACAAGCATGAAGGCTGGAGTTCAATCCCCAGGACCCACAAGATGGAAGAGAACTAACTCCCACAAGTCTTCTGACCTCCCACGTGCACCCACACCTACAATAAACAAATGTAACTTTAAATTTAAGAGCATAAAGGGCTAGCATTCTACCTGCCAAGTATGTTTTCAGTGCTGTGTGTACACTGTCTGGGTCAATTCTCACCTAAAGAGGTTAAGTACTATTATTTCCATTCACAGATGATGAGATGAAGGCCTGGGAAGGTTTAGAGACTTGCCCTGTACCCTACAGCTACTAGTTAGCAGTGCAGGATTTGAGGCAGGCATTGAATATTGTGATTGCTAAACTATGCAGAAATGATAAACTTCTGTTTCAGGAAACATGGTGTAATACAATATACCTGAACAGGCACACTTGCTTTGGAAATAAACTCTAATGACTTTAACTATAATCTTTCCTAATTTTCTCATACATAAAATAGTCTATGAAAGAAAATGATGCCAATTCTGTTCTGGTGGGGCTTGTAATGCAAGGCCCATATTTCTCAGTATAAGACCCACTTCTATTGATATGTCTGTATTTTATCTAGTAAGTTTCAAGGAATAAAGGACATACTTTGATGATGAAGAAAAGGTCTTCCCTTTCCTAGCTTCTTACATCAAGGGGGGGTTAAAAAAAAAAAACCCTCCAAGATCAAAGGTCTACCTACCTGAGGCTTCCTAATGCATCTGTAAGGTGGGGTGGGGGAGCCAGGAGTATCTACTGAAGGCACCTTTATCCTCTTCTTGGAATTAGCGTAGGAGGGGAAAAGAGAGGATCCTAAATAAGGCCTCCTAGTTTGCTATGGAGAAACACCAGACCCTTCTCCAGCTGCTTCTCCCGAGCCTCCAGATCCTCAAGCTTCTTATTTTTCCTGAATTCGCGGCGGATGGAAGCAAAGTAGAAGTCTCGATCAGTGTAGCGAAGCTCTCGGCCTTGGCGCAGCAGAGCCCGGTAGAGACTCAGCACCGCCTCTCGGCTCCACGGGGCCATGGGGGACCAACAAGGACTAAGCGTCACACTCTGAACAGAAACGAAGACACAAAAGACTAGAATCAGAATTAGTAACAGCAGGGCCTATCACACTGTATGGGTCAGAGGTTAATGCCAGACTCAGAGACTTCCAAACACTTCATGGAAGAGCTGGCATCACACGCCTACCTCTTAATAGTCCCTCCTGGGGAAGTTCAGCTTATGGCTCACCAAGGCTCAAGTAGCCTGCCTGAGCTTGAGAACTGACTGTCCCATCCCATTGCCAAAGTATTTAGTATAAAGTATATAATCTCACCAAGCATCAGCTTCCTTGTTGTAAAACAGGGATAATGGTGACATCTTGAGAATATCTATCATATAAGGTTATTTTGAGAATTGCCCCTGCAAAGCCCCTGTAATGGAACTCTACCAGAAGGTGTGGCCTAGAGTGGTTAAAAACAATGCTTCAGCCATATATGCATCCTGGCACCACCATCTGAGCAGCATTACCTTGAGAGGCTTTCTTGGTTGTTGTTGGATTTTAATCACTTTTATAATTTCTTATTTTATGTGTATGGGTATTTGCCTGCATGTATGTGTCCACACCGCTGTACTCCTGGTGTCTTAAGAGTCTAATAGTGTCATAACCCTATGACTAGAGTTATAGAGGGTTCTGAGCCACCATGTAGGTGCTGGGAATTGAGCTTCAGTCCTCTGGAAGAGCTGCCAGTGCTCTTAACCACTGAGCCATCCCTCTAGCCCCTTTCTTTGTTTTTTGGTTTTGTTTTTGTTTAATTTGGCTTTTTTTGAGACAAGGTCTCTCTACGGAACCCTGGCTGTACTGGAACTCACTATGTAACCAAGCTGGCCTCGAACACAGAGATCAGCCTGCCTCTGACTCATCAGAGCTGAGATTAAAGGTGTATGCGGAGTAAAAAACGATGACCTTGCCAGAAGGAAGTCATTTGCCCACCCCCCAAAACAATCCTAACCCTAACTCGCTGGAATGAGGGAGTCTTACATGTGTGCAGCACTTCCACGTGTTCAGCAAACTTTCCCAGCACAGTGCCTAGTGCACACCAGGCTCAAAACTATACTGGAAGGAGGAATCCTCCCGGGGATATCCCTAAGTGGAAGAAACGATCGCTGTATGACCTAAATGTGTTAAGAGGGATGAAGCGAGTATTTGGCTGGAAAAAAAAAAAAAAGAAAGAAAGAAAAGACCTGCACTTTGGTCCCCAAGAGAGGAGCAATACCTCCGACCTCGCTAACTTCCTGTGCGAACCTAGGCAAGCCACCGTCTCGGTCCCTTTTTCCTCAACTGCCAAGCAGCTCCCCTCGGTCCTAAGGGTCTTCCGTGATGCGAGAGACGCAGAAAAACAACGGAGGGCAGGAGGGAGAGCGTCACGCAGGGGCTGGAACAAGGTCGCTGAGTGACTGGCTATGCGCCCCGGCCGGAGTACCGGGACGGAGACCCCGGGGCCAGGGTGGCTCGGTGGCTTGATGAGCCCGGGTCTGAGGCGGGGCGGGGCGAGGCTGGGCGGCCCCGACTGGAGCCGGTAGCCCCGGCCGGCCCGAGCGCAAGCGGGCGATGCCTGGCTGCCCTCAGTGGCCCCCTCACTCACCCGCAGGCCGCGCGCTACCTCCCTTCAGGACTCGCCACTTGCCCAGTACCTGTCTGGGGGTCACCCATCAACATGGCCCCTTTACTTCCGGGGCACGACCTCGCTGGCGGGGCCGACGGAGACTCAGCAATGAGCACGGAGGCGGGCGGAGGCGGAAGAACTTCCGGTCGGCCCCTCCGCTACCTCCCTCCGGAGGCGGAGCCGGGACTTAGTCGGGTTTGCTTATCTTGGGGCTCCGCCCACAGACGCAGCCCCTCCCCCTTGAGTGACGTCAACTGACCCTCTCGGGCCCCGCCTCCAAAAGCGTCGCTGTGCTGTCTCGGTGTGGGCACTGCGCTGGGTGGTTGTGGGCTGAGAGGGCAGCGCGTCCTCGCCCGCCACCTGCTGCCGGCCTCTAGCTTACAGGGGGCTCTGACCAGATGTGGATGTGGAGTTCAGGAGTTTAGGAAACTGTGCCGGCCCACCTTGAGAGATGACAAGCAGTTCAGCAGTTACCACTCAAACTAGACCAACACCCAGAGCTGCCTTCATAAAACACCTACTGTGTTCCAGACGCTGGACTGGTTAGTTCACAATACATTTTATCCAACCCAGCCTTCCTGTTTGGTAGGCATCATATTCCAGTTTTATAGATGGGAAAAAACCGAGGCCTAGAGAGGCTGGGTCATTTGCACTAAGGTTTGAGCCATGCAGAGGCTCAGTCTTTCTCCAAAGTATGTGTCTTTCAGTTCTAGGTTGCCCTACTTTGCTTTTTAAAGAAATAATTTTGTAACCCAATTAAGTCTAATTGGTGACATTTCCAGCCAGAAGACCAGGTAAACATTCATATCCCTCTGGACTGCCTCTGCAGTAGAATAGTTTTCAGTACCAAAGGACAAGGAGACCCTTTTGGGAGAGACCCTAGGATTACCCACACACTGAATCATCTTGGATGTCGGGGTCTTCTTTTCCAGATTCACCAGCCTTCCCACACCCACCTCACCCCTGCCCCATGCTCCCAATGTGATGGGAGGTATTAAAGTATTATCTAGCACCCACATGTATCTTGGTAGGCCAGAGACCCACAGTAGGGGCTCTGATGCAAACCTCAGGATTCTGCTGGGTTTCATAGAACATGGGCACTCTGGGATCCCCTGGAGTTAGTACAGGATTGACATAACCATCGATTTACATCATAAGGAAGGTAACAGGTTCTTCCTCTGATGGTGGCTCTAGGGGAGCATTGGTTTACCCAGGGCACAGGTTCACATACAGTAGGCATTTCACTGGTGAATGGAAAAACAGATGGACATGTCCCAGAAGGTCAAAGGATCTAGGCCAGGGTGATCAAGTCTGCTTGATTTCGAAGGGGTCTTTGGGATGGTGTCACACCTGGGGCAATAAGTTAAGTTTCAGGAGTCTTGCTTTACTCAACTGTGAATTCTAGAAAGTGATGAAAGTACAACTTGAAGAGCCAGAGAGGTACAGCTCATTAGTAGAGCGTTTGCCTAGCATCGCATGGCCCTGGGGTCCGTCCTCAGTACTGAAGGAGGAAAAAAAGGCGACTTCATGGGGTTAAAGATTGAGCTTAAATGTCAGAGGGCATGAAAAGGTGACCATTGTTGATGGTGGCTTTTGTTATTATAAAAGGTCGTTCTCTCTCATGCATGGGAAGGCAAAAAAGGGATATTGGGTCAGGAAAAAGATTTTGGAAATCCAAGACACCAGTTTCAGGGCAGGACCTCAGGGAGAGTGCCAGTCTGAGGTCCCTTGGAAAGAGTCTGTGACCATGAGTCTGGGTCTGAGGGCCAAGGAAGGAAACTGAACAAAATCATGCTGGGGAAGATGGTTCAGTGGGTAAAGCCCTCACCTGAGGACCTCAGTTTGAATTCCCACAACCCATGGAAAGCCTGATGTGGTTGCATGGGTATTTAGTTCCAGGTTTTCTGCAGGGATATGGGAGGGGGAAACAGGAACCTGGAAGGTCTTAGGCCAGGTAGCCTGGCCTGTGCAATAGGAAAAATAAAAGGCCCTGTCCCAGACAAGGTGGAAGGTGAGAACTGACACTCCAAGTTGTCATTTGACTTCCACATAAGTACTGTGGCTCCTGCATTCACACAAATGTGACCTACACACACACACACACAAGTTTTTAAAGTGAACAAGAGCCAGGTGTAGTGGCACATGCTTTTAATCACAGCACTGGAGAGGCAGAGGCAGGCAGATTTTTGTGAGTTTGAACCCAGCCTGGTCTACAGAAGTTTCAGGCAAGCAACAGCTACACAGTGAGACCTTGTCTCAAAAAACCAAATAATAAATATTAAACAAGCATTTTTTTCCCCTGAATGGCTCATGAGTGCTAACGCTGTTATTTCTGGTGTGCTCAGTACCTGCTCTGAAGCAGGTGAGAATGCAGAGATCAGATGTGTAGTCTCTGTAGGTCACAGTCCTGAAGGTCAGGTCCAAATGGCAGAGATAGGCCCAGAAGGGCAATGTGGGGAGTACAGGGTGCATGATGAGGGGGCGAGACAGGTGCTGGATAGCTCCCTGGGCTGAAGTTGCTCGGGGAAATATCCATAACTAGTTAGATTTAGCTTGTTGCACCTGCACCAAAGTTCTGGATCAGTCTTGGGGTTGAACCCTGCTCCCTGACAGCTAGATGACATCAATACAGTCCTCCAGTTTTACTGGTCTCAGTTTCTACACTGTTAAGTTTGGAAGACATACCTGAAATCCAAACACCCAGGAAGTGATGGCAGGAAGATCAGGGATTCAAGATCAGCCGTGGCTATATATTGAGTGGAAGACCAGCCTGAGCTACATAAGACCCTACCTCAAAACAACAATAAAACACCCAGATCATCAGAACTTGAAATTTACTCGTGTCAGCTAAAGAGGGAGAGGTGAACAGATCAAGAGGATTCATCTGCAAGGAGGATCATGCCTGTAGCCCAGAGTTCCTGTGCTTCCAGGGGAGGGTGCAGCGCCGCCACACGGACCTTTCATGACTTGGCCAGACCACGGCCCAGATCTTGGCCCTGATCCCAACAGCAGTGAGAAGTTCCTGCCATGACCAGACTTTTTGTCTGGAAAAGATCATGCTTGGCTGCTTGGTGAGAACTGGCTAGGAGAGCAGTCCCTAGGACTTGAGTGACAACAGCACATTCTGTGATTGGCATTCACATACAGCAGTTCTAGTCCTCAACACAGATCTGCAGACAGAAGAACTGGCGTTGTCCCAAAGATATCCAAGAGATAGGACCTTTAAATTTTTAAGACAATGTCTTACTATGTAGCCCTGTGGGTATGTGTGCGTATGGGCTGGGAAGGGATTGTGTTCAGTTGGAAATGCACATGTGTTCTTGTGTGTAGAGAGGCCAGAGGTCAATATCAGATTTCAACTGTTCCTACTTTATTTATTTTGACACAGGGTTCCTCACTGAAGCTTAGCTATTCAGCTTGATTGGCTGGTCAGCAAGTCCCAAATCCTTCTGTATATGCCTCCCCCCAGTGCTGGGATTGCAAATGTGCTCCATTGTGCTGGGCTCTTACATGGGTACTGGGGAATCCAAACTCAGGTCCTCCACGTGTCAAACACTTTGCCAACCGAACCATATCTCCAGATCCCACCTCAACCTCTTGCTCTTCCTGCCTCAGCCACCCTAACGCTGAAAGTACAGTGCTGACATGAAGGAACCCTGAACAGTAGGAGTAGGATCTGAACTCAGGTCTGCAGCTCTGAGCTCAGGACAGATGAAGCCATTCAGGACCAGGGAGGACAAGAAGAGGAGGAACTGTGGACACTAAAATCGGACACTGAAGAGACAAACGAACTGAGAACGGACAATCAGAAGACTGGCTACCTGGGAGGCTTGAGGATAGAGGGAGGGCATAGTCACAAAGGGAGGCATGGTCTCCAAGAGAGAGCTGGATGTGGTCACAAAGCCAAGGGAGCCTGTGAGTTGGATGTTGTCCTCTCCACTTGTGAGCTGTCTGTGTAGCCAGTTGTTGGGAAGTGAGAGAACAAGGTGAAAGAATAGTCCAAAAGCCAACTGCGTGTGCCGTGCCCAGTTGATTTTTAGCTTGGGATTGATGGCACTAGCCCGCTGGGGCAGGGACAAGGGAGCCAGTTTTGGGAGGGAAGTTGAAGAAGCTAGGATGACGGGACTTTCTGTGGTACAGAGAGGACAGGGGAGAGTCAAAGAACAGCCAGGTGCCAGGTGCCGTCCCTGAAGAGCAGCCCTGCTCCTGGGAGGCGGGACAGGGGCGGGGTGGGGGAGGCAGAAGGCCGTGGTTTGCAAGTCACATTCCTTTGCTTTGCCCAGTAGGTTGTCTTCTGAAATTGAGCCCCTTGGAAAATGCCTGTTGACTTAAAACAGTGTGAAATTGTGAAACTGCTAGCGAATGACACGACAGAATATTCAGTCCAGCCCACCTCCCCACCCCCAGCGGATGACCCAGGCTGGTGGAATGATGGAGGAAAATGGCTGTAACCAGAGCAGTGAAGCTCCAGAGAGTGAGCTGCCCAGAGCCTTCACTGAAGACTTCCAGTCTGCTATGGAGTTAACAAGCTGGACGCTCATTGGTTTGCACAGCTCCAATGATTGTATCTCAGAGAGGAAACGCCCTAAGAGATTTGTCCCCCCCAGAGCCCCCTTATTGCCGTGGAGTCGTGCTTTCCTTGTTTATTTTGTGATATGAAAGTTCTATGGCGGTCTCTAACTCCTCTCTGGGCAGTGTTACTGGCACACATAGCCGCAGTGGTGATGTCCTAGAAGGCAATGCCATTCAGTTGAATTGATAAATCTACTAAAACTCCAGAAAGAATAATCTATAACATCAGTTCAGGGCATTTCACCAAGCTGCTTTGGAACTAATAACCTAAGGAACTAAAACACATTCTCAGTAGCTTCAGACTTGGTCAGGGATAGAGAACAAGAACAAAGAAAGCCTGGTTGTTAGGGCCAACAAGTTTCATCTGTGAAAGACAGGCCTAAATATAACAAATAAGTTTCAGTGCCCACTGCTAAGTTTGAACTGTAAGGCCAAGACTGGACTTGACCAAACTTTAGTAAGGCTTGAGAATGTACAAGTAGGCCTGAACTTTGCCTGAACTTTCTCAGAAACCTTGGCACCCAGATAAGGAAAAGTTCCAGCTATATTCACATATGAATAAGTTTCAGCTTAGTACTCCCTAGCTACAAAATAATGAACCTGGAATGTACCAATCTATGTCATAGCTATAGACCAATCAGCTTAAAGGTTATGCTGTTACAATAGCTATAGACCAATCAGCTTAAAGGTTATACTGTTACAATAGCTGTAGACCAATTAAAGAGTATAAAAAGAGGCTTGTGAGTCCCATAGGGGTGTGGCCTCCTGCCCCCCCTCCCCGTTGGGAACTCTATGGAGGTCCACCCCACGCATAGGAAGGACACGTCGGTACAATAAACCTCATGCTCTTGCAATGATTCGTGCCTCAGTGTCTCTCTCGGGGTCTCACCTGATAAAGAAGACCCATCTTGGGCTTCTCAGAACTTCCTTGACCACAAATTAATTTGATATTTTTCTAGTTTTTACAATTATATAATTACTGATGAGTTTTTGTACACAGAGCTGTAAAGGGACTCTTTGCCAAGAAGCCTTTCGTACTATGCAGCCTTCCTTATGGTTACATGCGGCTTGGACTTCTGGGAACAGCTTGGGGGGAGCTATTTAAGGGAGAGTGTGTCCGTTGGAAGAGACAGTTGTGTGGTGACAGGGGTAGAGTGAGCATCACAGTTGGGTGGTGTCAGGGAAGGATGAGCACCAGAATTAGTTGGGTGGTGACAGGAAAAAGTGAGCTCCAGAAGCTGATGATAGGGACAGCAGGCAGAAACAAGGCTCTAGAGATAGTTCTAGAGAATAAGAAAGAAGGCAGATAGTTTCTGGGAAGCTTCAGACACAGGAGGTTACTGAGATAACTGGCGGGAGGGAGGCAGGAAGGGGGCGGTGTTATTGGAATAAAGGAATTTAGAAGTTAGTGCTTCAGTTCCCCAGACTGTGAAGATTAAGATAGCCAGAAAGGGCTGTAAAAAGTTTCTCTTTTCCTTTCTTTTCTTTTTCTTCCTAAACTTTTAGAGCTAAAGTGTAGCTGGCGAGGGGTGGAGGGGATTTTTAAAAAATTACAAGTTAGGATCTTTCTCAGTAACAGTCAACCCCAGGAACAGGGGTTGGAGTCAAGTTACCAATGAAAAAGTAACAGTTACATAGGGCGTCAAAGCTTAGATACAGAGCTTAGAAACCAGTGCAGCCTTTAAGAAAACATTTACCTTAGAGCCCAGACCCAAACAGCGGAAAACAGCCGTACACCTCTCATTAAAAAAGCCTCTAAAGCCAGGCGGTGGTGGCGCACGCCTTTAATCCTAGCTCTTGGGAGGCAGAGGCAGGCGGATCTCTGTGAGTTCAAGGTCTACAGAGTGAGTTCCAGGACAGAGTTAAAACAGAGAAACCCTGTCTTGCAAAAAAGGCGAAAAACAAACAAACACCACTTTACATAGTGCTATGTGGCATGTAGACTGGACAGACTCTTCTTTATCAATAAAAAGCAAAAAGACCCACGACTTAAAGTTTTCTAGTTAATAACAGACTTGTTTCACTGTGTTACCTAAATAATAATTGTTTTAAGTTAGAATACTATAACATGTGCTCGTTTCAAGTAACTGCAGTTACTAAGCCAACTACAATAGAAGTTGGCTGTGAAAATATTTGGCTTAAATTCTGTTAATCTAGAATAACAAAATTATTGTTTCTTAGAATAGATGTATTGTGGGGAGAAAGTACGCAGAAAACTGGGTGTTCATGCATAATCATGTGTGGGTATTGAAAACAACCTGTTCTTTAAATATGCAACTTGTAATCATTCACTGGGGAAAACAGGACTTGTGATTACGACATGATTTCTTTTTACATAGAGGGTATTGTTTAAAGGTATATAGGTGTATGGGAAATCAGAGAGGGAAAGAGGGGAGAAAAGGAGGCTTGCAAGATGTCTGGGTAAGATCTGTGTGTGTTGAAGCTTTGCTTCTTCCACAAAATGTATGTAAATGAGTGTGTGCGTATGTGTGTGTGTGTGTATGTTGAAGCTTTGCTTCTACAAGATGTGTGTGAATGTGTGTGTGTGTGTGTTGAAGCTTTGTTTCTTCCACAACATGTGTGTGAATGTGTATATGTGTGATTTTATGGAGAGGATTTAAGGGAAAAGCTGGTATGGAGACGTTTAAAGGAAGTTTAAAGGAAGAGAGAAGCCTGAATAAAGAGCGTGTGACCCACCCATGAGATGGCTGTGTGTTTTCCCCCTGGCTGATTCCAAACCTCTTGGGAACCCTGACCAGCTAGACAAGCTGGACTTTGTCAGTAAGCCAACCTAGGACTCAGATAACCTTGTGCTCTGTAGCAGTTTCAGGGCTGACATGACAGAGGTGCAGGCTCTGGACCCAGACCCCATTCCCTCAGGTCCTACCTGTGAAACTCCTGTGAGATTCAAGACTAAAGAGGATATTGGAAAGCTGTCATAGTTCAGGGGCCACACTAGTTGCTGCATGAATGACAGATGATTTTCTTATCCCTTCTCCACTGTCCCCACTGTAGTCTTGAGAAGACTGGGCATCAGTACACATATTTTATAGATGTCTTACCATGCTGCCTCCTCAGAGGGCAAACTGAACACCAATATTTTGGGATGCCCCAAGATTGTGCTACTTGTAATGCAAACATATTGGTAAAACACAATCTGAGACAGTGTTCCAGGTTCATTACAGTCACTAGAGGATCTGGCAGTCTTGGGCTCCTGACACCTTTGACTCCAGGCTCACTGGAAGCATCTTCTTATTCTATGCTCCCCTCTGGGAATACTCACTTTTTTTCCCAGAGACATGGTCTCTCTATGCAGCCTTGGATCTCCTGGAACTCACAATGTAGACCAGGGTGGCCTTAAACTCAGGGATTAAAGGCATGTGCCACCATTGCCTGGCTGATGTTCACTCTTTAATGAAGTCCGCTGGACTCTTGTAATCATCCAAGACCTTGTAGGATTTCTCTTTCAGCTACAAGGCAAGGGAACCAGAATCCGGAGTGAAGGCTACCAGCACCTGCCACAAAGCACTGGGCCTTCACATAAGGACTGACAATTGCTTCCAATATAGAGGTGCACACACATAATCCCATCATTCAGGAAACTGAGGCAGGAAGATGGTAGGTTCAAGGTCATCCTGGGCTACATTCAGATTCTGTCTGAAGAAAGAAAGAGGCATATATATATAGATAGATATATAAATAGATATATATAGATATACACTAACACTAATACCGATACTGATACTTCAAGACAGGGTTTCTCTGTGTAGCCCTGACTGTCCTGGAACTTGTTCTGTAGACCAGGTTGGCCTTGGACCCAGAGATCCACCTGCCTCTGCCTCCCAAGTGCTGGGATTAAAGGCATACATCACCATTGCCTAGGAACTTCAGAACATTTTAAAGCCAAGTCAACTACACTTTTGACAAACCAATGTATTCATAGATTATCTTTCTTCTGTTTTAAACTTTTCAGTGCTAGGCTTGGTGGCATATATCTCTAATCCCAGCATTCAGTGGGCAGAAGCAGAAGAGTACAAATTTTAGGCCAGCCTAGCCTACAGAGTTAGTTCCAAGCTAGCCAAGACTACATATAAGCAAAGAAAATTCAGGGCTCTAAATATAGTTCAGTGCCAGAGTGTGTGCAGCAGGCCCTAGGTTTAACTCCCAGTAGAAAAAGAGCGGAGGAGGAAGAAGAGGAGGAGGAAAGGTAAGAGGAAGAGAAGGGAAGGGAAGAGAGGAGAAAAGAGAGAAGAAAAGAGGAGGGGAGGGGAGGGGAGGGGAGGGGAGGGGAGGGGAGGGGAGGGGAAAATATGGGACAACACTTGAGTCAGCAAGATGGCTTGTTGGGTAAAAATTCTCGTGCACAAACCTGACTACCTGAGTTTGATCCCCAAACCCACATAAAAGCTGGCATGCATCTGTAACACTGGCGTTCTATGAGGTAGGAGGCATGGCGGAAACAAGAGACCCTGTTTCAACATGGTAGAAAGGGACAACCAACTCCAAAAGCTGTCTACATACCACACACACACACACACACACACACACACACACACTCACACACATACACTCACACACACATACAAAAAAATTTTGAGATAGGACCTTACTTTGTAGCCCTCACTGGCCTAAACTCATTATGTGGACCTGGCTGGCTTTGAACTCATAGAAATCTACCTGCCTCTGCTTCCCTGGGATTACAGGCATGTGCCACTCTGCCTAGATAATAAGTAAATTTTTAAAAACATTTTTTATTTCAAGTTTGGCAGCTACAATGTAGCTCAGTTGACAAAGTACTTGTGTAGCACAATCCAGTTACGGGTTTGATAACCTGGAGTGGTAGCCCATGCCTGTAATCCCAGAATTTGTGAAGTAGAGGCAGAAGGATCAGGGAGGGGTTCAAGGCCATCTTGACTACAGAGTGGTTTTGATGCTAGCCTAGTGATCCAGAGTTCCCTTTCCTGTAAGGAGTGAGATCAGGGTGACCATCAGACTAGTTCTAAGTATCTGTGATACAGCTGAATAGCAATCTCCCATGCCATCTGTTCTTACATCTTGAGGATGTGGTGACAAATTCAACTTTGCTGATTCCGTGGACTTCCCAAAGTCACACACTGATAGGACTGCTGGAGTTCGTGATCAGAGCATCTTACGTTTTTCTGGTTGGGTCTGTCCCAGTGACCCTGGGACTCAGAACTAGATGCTGGAGCCTGGTGTCTTTGTGCCTTCCCATCCTCCTCCTTCTCTGATGGGCTCAGTTCCTTTCCTCCAACAGGGATCCATTTCCCTGTCAGTGCCACTCTGCCCACCTTGAAGTCAGTAGTCCATCTCTGTCCAAGAAGACAGACTGACACCATGATAGGGTAGCAGGGATTTCCTGAGGTTGTACCAGCGACTTTGACTTGGCACTGTGGTGACGGAGAGCCTTTGGCTCCTTTAAAGAGGAGAGTATGCATGGTAGGATGGAGAGGTAGAGTCACTGGGTATGTTGTTCTTGTTACATATTGCACAAGGGCTTCACACCCAAGGGACCCCTTTTACAACTTTGACAATGTAGACTTGTGTGTTTCTTAAGGTATTTGTTTAGCAGAAGGTGGTTTGCTGCTCCAACAACACTAGGCTAACGTTCCAATAGATGGAAATCAAATGTTCGGAGGTGATATCCTTTCCTGATTTGCATGTGTGAGCTGGTGGCTGCCCTCTGTGGAGTCTGTGTCAGTCAAGACTAGAGATGAAAAAAAATGACACACGTCAAAAGATGAATGATCCAGATTGGTCACTGCGGTGAATGTAATTAAAATACATTTAAAGGGGCTGGAGAAATGGCTCAGTGGTGAAGAGCACTGGCTGCTCCTCTAGAGGACTGGAGTTCAATTCCCAGCACCCACACACATGGCAGCTCACAACCATCTGCAACTCCAGTTCCAGGGATTCAGAGCCCTCTTCCAGCCTGTACTGCATGCATGTGGTACACAGACATACATACAGGCAAAACACCCACATACATAAAATAAAAAGAAGTAAATCTTTTTTAATACAGTTAAGTATTTGTACATATAAATGTTTTCTTAAAACTGTAAGGTGGTTCCAGCTGAGATACTGGCATATATAATTTTATTTTGTTGCTATTTTACAATGTATTGGCCTCAAATAGCACTGAGTTTCCACTTTCAACCCAACCACTGAGCTGTATCTCCAGCCATATATATATATATATATATATATATATATATATATATATATATATATATATTATGTTTTTTATATTGTTTATTTATTGCATGTGTGTGTGCGTCCATCTTGGCAGCCAGTGTGTTTACTCAGTGAACTATCTCATCGGCACGCTGGCTACCTAGTTGTACAAACTGCTTCAAGTCTTTGTGGCACAGGGAAGAAAAGAGAGAAAGCTGGCAGAGGCAGGTGTGGTGCCTGAGACCTCACTTCCCGCTAGGGGGCACTTTAGCTCAACTGGAAGGGACTCTAGTTGGGTTAGTGACTTTGGCCTCTGGAAAACAGAAGGCACTCTCCCCCCTTGGTGCCCAGGCTCCCACAGAGCTAAGCAAGGTCACCCAGCAAAGCACTTTGCCACCTCCTCCATCTTTCTTTGCCTTGATTTTGGCTTTTTGTTTTTTGAGAAAGGGTCTCTCTGTGTACCCCTGATTGCACTGGAACTCAACAGAGATCTGCCTGAATCTGCCTTCTGGGTGTTGGGATTAAAGGCATGAACCACCATACCCTGCTGTTTGTTTTGTATTATTTTGAGACAGTGTCTCACTCTGTAGCCTAGGCTGGTTTTGAACTGGCCCCTCCTGCCTCAGCTTCCCCCTGCCTATATTGTTGGCTCTCTCTAGGGCCTAGCTAGAGTCTAGGCTATCTCAACACCTCACCCCCAACCCAGCTCTAAACCAAAGATATTTTTCAGTGTCTAGAGACACAGTTGGTTGTCGGGCTTGGGAGAGGGTCTTTCACTTGCATCTAGCTTTCAGAGACCAAGACAACGCTAATAACTTGCCACCTGTGTGACAGTTCCATGGCAAGAGTGAGCTTGGCTCATAATTGAAATGGTATGAAATGGCAGAACCAACACCGTCTTAAACTACAAAATCAATTTTAAAAAAGAGACAAAGTTAAAGTTTCCTAGAAAAATGAGAAGATCCCCTAGTCTTTAGAGCCCACCAGCAAAGCCAAAATAAAATGATCATCAGGTACTTATTTTGGGAATTGAGATGTGCCATTTCTGGGTTAGGGTGACTCTGACCATGATTATTAGTGGGTTTCTAATTGGTTAAGAATTATGACCAACTTTTGTTTATGTTGGCACAAAATGTTTATGTTTTTCAAGCTTTAATAGTTTGTGAAAATTAGAGTCAGTGTCATAGCTCTGAACTTTCATTTCAGACTACATCCTGGCCTGTCCAGCTTTCTTTCTTTCTCTTTTTCTTTTTATGCTTGAACTCAATAAAGTTTTCTTTGCTTTCAACAATTTGCGTGTCAGCATAACTGGATCAAAAGGCCCCCACAGCATATGGGGGCTCATCCGGGATTTGACCCCTGCCCCAGCTCTCTGAGTTCTGGCATATCTGCAGTTTTCCTTGTTTCCTTTTGCTTTCTTTTTCTTCTTTGCATTTGACTGTGAGAGCAAGCCTGGGACAAGATAGCCATGTTTGGCTTGGGGAGTTTCCAGGGCAAGAAGGCTGTGGTCAGCTCACAGCATGCAGACATTCCAAGGGAGAGAGAGCTCCACTTGAATCTCACAGTCTCTCCGTAGAGGTAAGGAGGCTCTGATTGATGTTGGTTTGTTGGGATGTATCTTTGATTTGTTCGGGTGCACCTATGTGAGAACTCAGGGAGCAGCTGGACACAGTATTGCTCAGAGTTCTGTGGCCACATGGGGACGCCCTGTTGGTCCTTGCCTTTTTGTAGGGACAGTGAGCTGGTTTTCTGTTTGCATGCTTGACTTATTTGTTGCTGATTGTTGTCTGTTCACTGGTGTCAGTGTCTCTTTGCTCTTACTTTCACTTTGTGTCTGGACTTCTCCTTCCCTCTTTACCATCTTTGAAACCATGAGCCAAACCTTTCTCTAACTAGCCCCAAGACATTGTTTTACAGCATTTCAAGGACACTCCGTGACAATGTGGGGGGCAATCTCAGGGTTTGGAGAAGACGCCAAGGAGGTGGAGGAAGCTCATCAGTGGGGTCACCTGCTGAGTGCTCATCATTCCCCAGCCCCTGGAAAGGTCTGAGACTGGGGCCTCCCATGGCCCTAACCAACCCCTCCCTAGTGGAGAGCTCAGTTCCCAGAGAGCAGGACTCCATGCGTGGACAGACAGGTTACAGAGAGCCATGGATATAGAGTTCTAAAAGAAACCCAAAAGTCTGGGCCACAGGGACTGCTGGATAAAAGGCTCAGACTTGGCAGGATCAATCTAATACTATGAGGTCTACAGAGTACACCAGAGCATCACAGAAGACATCTGAAGGAGCCTCAGATATTAACCAGAAAAGTCTACTACTTCGTTGGGCAACAGAAAGTTAAAGAAAAAAAAAGGTCAGCTGGACACAGGGAAATTGGAGGAGAACCAGAGAATGCCGAAGGCCAATATGCAACCCCAGGAAAAAATCTGGGACTTAAAAAAAAAGGGGGGGTGTGGGGTTGGCTCTGCAAACTCCCAGAGTACTGAAGACACTGTACAGCCACAGTGGACCCAGAAGCCTAGGAAATGCAGGTACTGGCAATCTGGGGGCCCGGCTATGCAACACAGTCCCCAGAGTGTAGTGACTACGAATGGCTTGTGGTCTCGGGGATGAGGTGTGTTGAATGGATGCCACTGTGCGTGTGCTATTGGTGCAGAATGTCCCCAAATGTGTAGGTACAGAACACCTCTCTGGGTTGGCTCAGCTTTGAGAGGTTGGGGTCAACCGTGTATACAAGTTCTATAGACTGTGTATCCCTGTGGCTGTCAACATCCGGGTGCAGCTCTGTAGGCAGGTTGTTGAATAAAGTGGTTGCCTGAATAAAGATAAACTAGTGTTTGTGAAAAAAAAGTGCCTGTCACATATGTATGTAAATGCCTGTGTCTGTGTGCCTGAGTTTGTAGGATCTGAGTTTGTCTCCTCTGCCATAACTATATACACAGTCTATATACACAGTCACAGAGAATATGTGACTGTATGTGCCTGGGTCTAATAAATCAGGCCTTTTTGCTATTCAAATACGATTGTCCTATAGAGCGTAAACGTTCGTATGTCTGGCTATGACTGTGAGGCTGGGGCTGCCACTTCCCCTCGGCTGCTCATCTGGTCCACAGTACTCTGAGCCAGAGTGTCTCCCTACTAGGAGATGACCAACACAGCCCCCTCCCCCTCAGACCTTATCTCTGGCTGAGCCTTTGTCTGCTCACAACAGCCAAGTCAGATGTGCAATGCCTGAAAAAAATATATATATATATATATATATATATATATATATATATATATATATATATATATATACACATACATACATACATACATACAGAGAGAGAGAGAGAGAGAGAGTTTTAAGACTAAATATTTTAAGGAACAGCTTTTAAGATATTTAAATTCATAAGGTTATAAGACACTTTAAGTTTACAAAATGTTTTATATTAATATGTGATCTTAAAAAAATAAAGGGCTAAAGAATTAGGGCCACAACTATGAGCACCAAATGCCAAACACCAAAAACTGGGCTATCCCTATCGTATGATGTAACAAGAGACTGGCCTAAACAGTGTGTTGAAACAACAGTCCTCATCTGTTGGGAAGTTTATTTTTAGTTATATATAAAATGATTGTTTTATGCTCTGTTGGGTGTGGGGCTGCCTAGGTTCTTGGCGTTTTGTATTGTTTGCAGGTGTTGGATTTCTGTGGAGGCTGTTTATTTGCTAACGATCTGCACGTGCTCTCAGTAGAACACCTGAGGAGTTCTGAATGAATAAAAACACCTGAGCTCAGATGCTCAGGCTTCCACCTATGAAAGCATCTCCATGTCTTTCTGCTGAACCGCCACAGCCAGTGTACTACAACACTCAACCTATGCCTCAGGACATTTTGGGAGTTAAAGGACCCTTTCAAGGGGGTGCTGAAACCATCTGCATATTAGATGTTTGCATTTCAATTCATAGCAATGGCAAAAATTACAGTTGTGATTTTCATGATTAGGAGTCAATACAACATAAAGAACTGTGTTAAAGAGTCACAGCATTAAAAAGATTGAAAATCACTGGCTTAAAAAAATGTTAAACTGATGGTCCCTCTGACCCACTACAACCCCTTGTTCACCCAAAAATATACTCAAAGATTTAAATAGGCATTACTAAAAAGGGGGGAATTAAATGGTATGAAATGGTATGAAATGGCAGAACCAACTCCATCTTAAACTATAAAATCCATTTTAAAACAGAGACAAAGTTCAGGTTCCCAGAAAAATGAGAAAAGCCTTCAGAGCCCACCAATAAAGCCAAAACAAAATGATCATTGGGTACCTGTTTTGGGAACTGGGATGTGTCGTTCCTGGGTTGTGGTAACTCTGATCGTGATTGTTAGTGAGTTTCTGATTGGTCAAACATCATGACTAACTTTTGTTTATGTTGGCACAAAATGTTTATGGTTTTCAAGCTTCAGTAGTTTGTAAAAATTAGAGTAGGGGTTGGAGCTCTGAACTTTCATTTCAGACTACGTCCCTGACTGGTCCAGCTTTCTTTCTTTCTTTCTTTTCTTTTTATGCTTGAACTCAATAAAATTTTCTTTCCTTTCAACAAGTTGTGTGTCGATATAATTGGATCAAAAGGACCCCACAACATAACGACAGCAGTGCCAAGGTTGAGAACCCATGTTCTGCTGGAGGTTGGGTCTCAGCAGTAGCTCAGGCTGGCCTCAGGCTGGCCTTGCTTCTGCTTCTGCTGTTCTGTCTCCTGAGTGCTGGGATTATATGCATGTACCATCATACCTAGTTTATGTAGCACAGGAGATCAAATCAAGACTTCCTATATGCTAGTCAAGAGCTCTACCAACTGTACCTTAGCTGCAACCCTGTCTTCCTTCCTTCTTTCCTTCCTTCCTTCCTTCCTTCCTTCCTTCCTTCCTTCCTTCCTTCCTTCCTATGTAGAATAAAGCTTTGCCAAAGAAAAGCCCCCCCCCACGCTATGGAAGTTTATTTTTAGTTATATTTAAAATAATTATTTTTGTGCGCTGTTGGAAAAAGGGATGCATAGGCCTTGGCATTTTGTATTGTTTTCAGGTGTTGGATTTCTGTGGGGGATGTTTGATTGCTTATGATCTGCACGTGCTATCAGTAGAACACCTAAGGAGTTCTGAATGAATAAATACACCTGAGCTGAGAGCTCGGGGTTACACTGTTAAGTAAGTCTACTGCTGGCCAGGATGGTGGTTTCCTCTGCTGAGGTCTAGCAGAGTTTACACATATGAGAATGCCTCTGTCTTCTTTGGTGAGCCCCCCACAGCAGCCTAACACTACAAATGGCGCATCAACTCTGGGGCAGGACAACACACCAACTAATCCAACGTGGAGACAGGAAAGAAGAGAAAAACTCCAGACCCCACAGTGTCCTATAAAGTACGCTCAGAGAGGCTACCATAGGGTAGAGATTAAGGTATTAATTGAAGGCTCCTGAAGGAAGAGAGAGAGAACAGGAAATAAACCTCTATGGAGAGAAAATTATGAAAACTGAGTGAGAAAGAGGGCTCAAAAGTGAGAGCCACAGAAGAGAGGCCTTTAGTGAAAGACATTTTCATGGTAAAAACAAAACAATTCAACTGGAAGTAGGAAAAAAACAAGGTTTCAGTGGCTTTTCCTGATCATGGAGCTGCCGCTGGCAGCAGCCAAGGGACAGGAAATGGAAATCAGAGCACACTGCTGTCTTATAAACTTAGCTGTGTTGTATGTGTGTGAAGCTCAAGATGTTGTGTTTGAGATCTATGGAAGGAGTTGCATGTTTACCCGTAGTGGTGATGAAAATGAACACCAAACAGCCAGACTGTTTCAACCTGAAATTCTTCCCAGGGCCCAGGACCCCTGCTGTTGTGGAAGCCTCAGCTTGGAGCCAAAAATCAGCTTAGTTAAACTGAACAGTTTTTTGTTTATTTGTTTTTGTTTTTGTTTTTAAATGCAAACCTGACTAAGAGAAAGACAAGTGGTCCACACACTGGTGATGGTGATGAGAACGCCATCCCACAAAGGACCCTTCCTGCAGACAAAGGGACCAGTTATTTTTCCAGCAAACCAGACTCTATCTTAAAACCCAGAAAGTGTTTCCTAAGAACTGGCTGAGGTTTTCTCTCGTGCTGGTAGTCAAACTTGGTACTGTAACAGTTACCCAGGTGGTGCTGGTTTTGAGGGCATGAAGGGGTCATGAAGAACAACTGTGGCTTGGCACTATAAGAGGCCAGGAGAGGCCATTAGTGAAGGTGCAGCCAAAGTAGCAATTGAAGGCCCAGATTGAAGGGTCACATAGAAAAGTTGAGGCTTGGCACAATGAAAAGAGCCCAGGAGAGGCTAATGGTGAACGTGCAGCCCAGTTGTAGCAAGGAACTCCAGCAGTTCTGAAGATGCCAGTGCCATGGGACGACCACCAAGAACAGCAGCAGCAGTGGAGGGGAGCCAGCCAGAGCCTGGAGGACAAGCTGTGTGTGCTGCAGAGGGCAGAGCCAGAGAAGTGATCCAAGCCTTTTGGAGGAGCCCAAGATATCGTGAGTGAATTCCAGATAATTGGACACTGATAATGTTTTTCTGCTGTCCAAAGACGTTGAGAGAGTTTGGTAGATGTTTGGTATTGTTTGGAATGCATTAGGAATTCTCATGATTGTTCCTCTTGTAAATAGTTTTGATGGTGTTGTGTTCAATTGGATTGTAAAGGTAAGGCAATTTTTTTATACAGAAAAGTGGAATTGTTGTGGAAATTTATGTTTAGGTATATTTAAAATAATTGTTTTTGTGCACCGTTGAAAAAAGGGACACATAGACCTTGGCATTATGTATTGTTTGCAGGTGTTGGATTTCTGTGGGGGATGTTTGATTACTAATGATCTGCACATGGTATCAGTAGAACACTGAAGGAGTTCTAAATTAATAAAAATACCTGAGCTGGAAGCTCCGGGTTCCACTATGGAACCCCTGGTGCTGGCCAGGACGGTGGCTCACTTTGCTGAGGTCTGGCAGAGTTTGGACTTATGAATATACCTCCGTGTCTTCCCTGGTGAACCCCCAATGGCTAACTACTACACCTCCCCATTGTGGCTGCATGCCACTTGGATTTCTGGGAACAGCTTGGAGGGAGGTATCTAAGAAGGAGGGTGTCTGTTGAAATGGCAGTTGCAGTGGGACATGGAAAGAGAGAGCACAAGAGCTGATGATAGGGAAGCAGGCAGGAATAAGGCTCAGATCAAGTAGATTACCTGGGGTTTTAGAAAAGCTACAGTGTAGATCTTTCTCAGTACTTGCCGCGCTGGGAGAAGCTGAACCAGAGTGGGGTATAGTTCAGTTCCCCAAGCTTAGACAGATGAAGACAGCCAGAAAAGGGCTATAAAGGTTTCTTTCTTTCGTTGCTTTTCTGTTCCTTTCCTTCTTAACCCTTTGAGCTTACTGAGGTTTAAAAACAAGTTAGAAATCTTTCAGCAAGGAACAAATGGGCAGAGTTAAGTTGCCAGTGAAAAAGTAACAGCAGCCTTTGAGAGCCCAGATTCAAACAGCAAATAAACAGCCACACCCACACCCCATTTCAAAGAAAACCTGTTACATTTTAAATACCTTTTACATCCCTCCCTTTTTTTTCTGTTTGTTTGTTTTTGAAACCATCTTACTAAGTAGCCCAGAACGATGCTGTACTCACCGTGATCCTCCTGCCTCAGACTCTCAAAGGGTGAGATTCTAAGTGTGTGCCACCATGCCCAGCTTCCAGGGCTGGTGTAACAGTCCGCAGCAGAACTGAGCACATCAATGAATCAATAAAGATAGAAGTAAAGGAGGTTAAGTGGAACCCATGGTGTCAGACCAGAAGGACAGACTGCCTTTGTAGTGAGGGTGGTGTGCCCAACTATACTGGGGTGAGCACTTTCGGAGGGAGGTGTCCCAAGCACAAGGAACCCCACAAATGTTTAAGAATGTTCCAGAGTCCAGTACCCACTTCCTCATCAACCCAGTTAGGAACTGGCCTCCACTGAACGCAGGCATGAGGGCCCTTTCTTCTGCCCCGACCTACAAACTTTCATTGAGTCTAAAAGTTCTATTAAGAGAAAGTGTCTTAGTCGGGTGACTATGGCTGTGACTGACAGCAATTTGGGAAGAAAAGGATTTATTCGGTTATACTTCCACATTGTAGTTCATCACTGAAAGGAAGTCATGAAAAGAACTCAAACAGGGCAGGAACCTGTAGACAGGAGCTGATGCAGAGGCCATGGAGGAGTGCTGCTCACTGGCTTGCTCCTCATGGCTCGCTAAGCCTGCTTTCTTACAGAACTCAGGACCACTCAGGGTGGGCACGATCCACAATGGGATCGTGTTTCCCAAGAAAACTCCCCACAGGCTTGCCTACAGCCTGACTTATGAAGGCAGCTTTCTCAAGTGAGGCTCCCTCTCACTGATGACTCTAGCTTGTGTTAAGTTTGACACAAAACCAGGCAGCACAGAAGGACACTTTGATGGACTGGTCAAAAGGTGCAGCAAATCTGGGCCTGGTAGTGCAGCCTGCAATTACAGCCACTTAGGAATCTGAGGCAGGAGGATCACAACTTTAGGGTCAGCCTGAGCTAAATAAATGAGACCCTGTCTCAAAATAAAGAAGTGAGGCAGGCATGGTAGCACACATCTTTAATCCCAGAATTTGGGAGGCAGAGACAAGTGGATCTCTGTGAGTTCCAGTCCAGCCAGGGCTGTATGGTGAGACCCTGTCTCAAAATAAAGAAGTAAGCAAGGCATGGTAGTGCACACCCTTAATCCCAACACAGGAGGCACAGGCAGGCCCATCTCTGTGAATTCCAGGTTAGCCAGAGTTACATGCTGAGTCCTGTCTCAAAAACACAAGACAAAAAAAAATTTGTAAATTAAAAAAAAACTAACTTATTAAATTAAAAAAAGAAAAAAAGGTGCATGATCTTCAGAAAGTCAGGCTGCCAGGAAGCAGGAAGTTACTGTTATGTAAGAAAAGGCTTTGTTTCTGAGGGTGCTCAGTCTAGGCCAGCATGCATTGGGGACCATTAATGCTGTGGGCAAGGCATCCCTTGGGGGAGATGTGGCCTATAGGAGACTCACTATCCTCAGTGGACAGTAGACTGTGTGTGACAGAACCTCAGCTTCAAGCCTGGTGGGTTGGAACATTCTGGAAACAGACTATTAGGGAATTCGCCCCTGGACTACATTGAAGACAGATTTGGGTTGAAATCCCACTCCCTCCTAATTTGTTTTGGTGTTTTGCTCCACAAACAGCTATTGAATTGAACTGAGACCTGTTCACCCTGAAGCATAGGAGACAAACAAAACAGGCAAATACTGGGCCAAGTGGAAAGGCCGATGTAGGTAGTACTGGAGGCATCATGGAAGCCCAGAGCATCAGCCTAGCCCATGCTCTGGAGGGCAGAGCAGCAACAGATAGATAATCTTGCAAGGTCTGAAGAACCTGCCCTGTGTGGAGTCTTAGAGAGACAGAATTACATGTAAAACAGAGACAGACAATCTGGGGCCATTAGGAAACACAGGAATTTACCATAGAAAGTTCTCCTTATATGACTTGAAATGCTCTGGCACCCAGAAGAAAATTCTATTCAAAAAATTTTAGCAAATGAACGGAAAGTCCCAGGGGTACCAGTGTAGGGGAAGGGGTCACTGGGACACCCCCAAGCTTTTATTTTTTTCCATATGTGCGTGGTATGGGTGCATGTGGAGGTTAGAGGTTGGCGTAGGGTATTTCCAACCTTCTATCCTGAGACAGAGTCTCTCACTGGAACCCAGAGCTTGCTGGTTCACCTAGTCTGGCGAGCCTGCTCTGGAGAATCCCTGTCTCCACCTCCTAGGGATTGCAGAAAGGCCATCACACCTGCCAGGCATTTACATGAATGCTGGGGATTTGAACGCTGGTCCTCATGCTTGCACAGCAGTACTTTACTCAGGGGTCACCTCCCCAGCCTTACCAGTGAGCTTTGTACCCCTGCTCCACGCCTATTGCTTTCCCCAGTTAAACAAGGAAACTCCATAATTTTTGTAAATTTTATTTCATCATTTTTGAGACCCTGGACGTGGTGGCCAATGCATTTAAGACCAGTGCTAGGGAGGCAGAGACAGGTGGATCTATGAGTTTGAGACCAGCCTGGTCTACAAAGCAAGTTCAGGACAGCCAGGGCTTCACAGAGAAACCCTCTCTCAAACAAAAAAGTAAAATAAATAAAAATTTTTGAGCCCAATATGGTGTGCACACTCGTGTGTGTGTGTGTGTGCGTCTGTGTGTATGTGAGCTGTTGTTTTGTCCTCTCACGTGTAGCCCTGTTGTCCTGGAACTCAATGTGTAGACCAGACTGGCCTTGAACTCACAGAGATCTGCCTGCTTCATCTTTTGCGTCTTGAGTGCCGGCTTTAAAGGTGTGTACCTGGGTGTTTCTCTTTTCTTTGCTTGTGGGTTTGTTTGTTTGCTTGCTTTGTTTTTGGTTTTGGTTTTTATAGACATGAAGTCCAAGCTGGCCTCATACTTCTGGGTTGTCAAGTCATATCTGTCCCAGAAACATAGGAATCACTCCAAAACAGTAGCTGTTGTTGGGGAGGGGTGCCCCAGGACACCGCCCATATTTCCAGCTGATGCCCCTGGGTAAATGAGGGGTCAGGAGCAGGATGGAGAGTACAGGAAAGGAATCTCAGGAGGAAGCCAAGTTCCACACTGGTCCTGTCATATCTGAGGAGACCTTGATGCCTGGGGGTCCTTTCAACGGTCAGCTGGGCAGTGAGCTGGCGCTCAGTAGAGAGGTGCAATCAGGTCCATCTTGGTGGGTACTGAGATCCACAGGCAGAACGGACAGATGCCCAGGGAGATAACGAGGCCAGGAGGACACTGAGGAGGGAGGAGACAGAGGAGAAAGATGGCACAGATGAGTCACAGAGGTGAAGGGAAGAAGCCTCAGGAAGAGAAGCATGACCAGTGTCACTTATACCATATCAAAGGAGGAGGAGGGGGCAGACAGGGTTAGGTCAAGGTGTCTTAAAACCCCACCATGCTCAGACTCTGCTGTGAGTTCACACCCCCTGCTCACCTCCACGGGAGAGTTGCAATACAAAGACCACATTCGACAGACGAGGATCCTCCGGGAGACAGATGTGAGCAAGGGGTGGGAGGTGGCTGGCCAAGGACAGCTGAGGTGCCGAGGGGGACATCATGACCTCCTTTCTTTCAGGATACTATCCTTTGTCTTCCTTGGCTGGTATAGACTAAACTCCGACTGACCTAAGCTTCTAAACTGATCTGAGAGTCCACCCTAACCCTCCAGATCTGCTAATGGATGTTCACTATACCTAATGGAAACAAATGAGATCCAGGCTCAACAGTTTGTTTATTCTATAGCTTCTAATTTAAAAAAATTAGCACAGTAGGGGTGGCACATGCCTTTAATCCCAGCACTCTGGAGGCAGAGGCAGGTAGATCTCTGAGTTCGAGGTCAAGCCTGGTCTACATAGTGAGTTCCAGGATAGCCAGGGTTACAACAGAAAAACCCTGTCTCTAAAAACAAAGACAAAAAAATTTAAGATTTTTTAAATCTCATGTGTCTGAGTGTTTTCCTGCATATAAGTAAGGACAATGCCCACTTGTTCTGATGCCCACAAAGTCCAGAAGAGAGAGCTAGAGCCCTGGAAACTGGAGTTACAGATGGTTGTGGTAACTTGTGGGTGCTAGGTATCAAATCCAGGTCCTCTGGAAGAGTAGCCAATGCTCTTAACCCATTAGCCATCTCTCCAACCCCCTGACTTCATTTATTTTGAGAAGGATCTAGTAATATAGTTTTGGCTAGCCTGGAACTCAATATGTAGATCAGGATGGCCTTGAACCTGTGACACTTTTCTACCTCTGCCTCCCAAATGCTGGGACTATAAGAATGTACCACAATGCCTAGCTCAAGCCCAAGACTCTGTGTGCCTGTGCAGTTGGGCATTTGTGTATTCATGTACACGTGCATGTACAGACCTGACGTTCGTGTCCAGAGTCGTCTTCAGCCACTCTCCACTTGACTTTTTGAGACAGGGTGTCTCTCTGAAACTGGAGTTCACCAGTTATCTACACTGGTTGACCAGCAAGCTCCAGGACCTTCTTGTCTCTACATCCTCACCGCCCCCGCTCCCCCGCCATGCTGGGACTGTAGGTATGTGCCAGTGTACACATCTTTTTGCTTCTTTTTTTATTACATGGGTGCTGGGGATCTGAACTCAGGTTCTCATCCCTGTGTTCCAAGCACTTTGCTAACTAAGCCGTCTCCCAAGTCCCCAGGCTTGGGGCTCTAAAGCAGAGGAGTCTGTTTCTTCTGGGCTGAGTCTAAAAGAAAAGAAAAAAAGCTTGGAGTTGCTTGCAACCATCTCCCAAGCATTAGGACTAAGTCTACGGGGACACAGAAGTTGGAAAGTAGAGTTCAGAGAGCTATGGAGCTAGGTGACACTTGACCTGTACCTCAAGCTGCATGGAAGCAGACATTACCTGGATCTGGACTGTTAACAAGCCAGCAAATTCCTTCTCAGCAAACTTCTTTGTAGTTTGCATTGGCTTTTCTGACATTTCTTAAAAACAAAGTGTATCAGTTGCTTATAAGTCTAATTGGACTTAGTCTAATTAAAGTGCCCCATAGCTCAGTGACATACAGCTCGGACTTGCCTATGCGGTTTTACTTACTTATTTTGTTTTGTTTTGTTGAGGTGGGAGGATTGGGATGATTTACTCTGTATACCAGGCTAGCATCAAACTCAGAAATATCCACCTGCTTTGGCCTCTCAAGTGTTGAGCTTAAAGGTGTGTGGCACCATGCCCTGGCCCTACAGTTTTTAATATAATGGAATTAACTTCTTGCTATAAATGAGTGTCTCAGAATTTACAAGAGCAACAGAGGCTAAAGATGCTGGAGAGAGGGCTAACCTAGACAGGTCCTTTTACTGACTTGTACTTTATACACGTGTAGGTGCATGGGAAGGGTACCTGGAGAGCTCTGGGGGTGAGTGGCTTTCAGGAGCTCAGGATTTCTGCTGTCCTCAGCTCAGAGCTCGTTGGTAGTGTTTTGTTTTGTTTTTTCTTAAGATTTTATTACTTTTATCAGGGTATGGTGGTGGATACCTTTAATCCCAGTACTTGGGAGGCAGAGGTGGGTGGATCTTTGTGAGTTCAAGGTCAAACTGTTCTACAAAGGAGTTTTCTGGACAGCCAGGATTACAAAGTAAGATTCTGTCTCAAAAAAACCTATTATTTTTATTTATGTATTTGGAGGGTGTATATGTATACACAAACACACTTGTGCGTGTGCCCACATAGGCCAGAAGAAGATATCAAATCCCCTGGAGGTGGAGTTACAGGGGGCTGTGAGTTCCCTGATGTGGGTTCTGGGAACCAAACTCTGGTCCATTATTGAGACCAGCAAGTGTTCTTAACCACTGAGCCCTCTCTCCAGCCCCAGAATTTATTTTTATGCTTAATTATGTACATGTGTGTCTGTGTAGGGGTTTGTACAAATACTGGCCTTTGGAGGCCAGTTCCCACGGATCAGGTCACAGCCACTGGATGTGGGTGCTGGGAACCAAACTCAGATCCCCTGCGAGAGCAGTACTCACTCTTTATCAGTGAGCTTTGTCTCGGTCCCTCAGCAGTGCCGTTTTAATGGTGGATCTGATAGCTGCTGGCAGCATGTCTCCTCTGGATGAAGGTGTACAAATATCATTAATTCTCTATATGCACTAAAGCACTGTATGCAGTGCTTTGGAGGCCAGAGACAGTCAGGCTAAGAACACCCTGACCTGGGGTCATGGAGCTCAGATCATGGAGCCTGCTGGTACCCACACCTACCCAGACAGCCATGGAGGAAGACACAGCACAGTGATTGCTGGACTGTGATGTCTGCACCCCATCCCTCACCTCGCCATTCAGTTAGCACTTCCCTGTCTGTGTCCCCACAAGACATCCTCCAGCCTCTGGACAGCAGAGACTGTCCCGTGTCCCATGACTTGGGCTCATGCCTGGCTTGGCTAGAAACTTTAGCCATGTCATGGTACCTGTCCTCTCCTTTGTCTCTTCCTGTCTTCCTCCTCAGCCTGCTCGGCCTCTGATGAGCAATCCTGCAGTGACATCAACCTCTGAGCACAGGTGAACTGGAACTTGCCACACACTATACCAATGTCTACGGCAGGTCTGGGTGTCTATGCTTCACTTCCCACCTTCGTCAAATGAGCACGATGGAGAAGATTTCTCAGCTTAGACTTCAGCTGAAAACATTTAATTTAATAAGTAATGCCTGAAAATGTATTATTTGTAAATTTTGATAATGGTGAGGATGTACCCTAGTACATACTAGGATTGTAACAACTTAATGGTGAGTGGGCGGCTGTCTCCCTCTTCTGGGCAGGCCGGAGTGTCTTCATCTTCACTTCTTGGGTGCTACAGAATCCACCTTCCACCCTACCCCAAGCACGCACTCAGCTCCTTGTGGACTTTGGGAGTGTGGCCAAAGACCTGGGCAGTTCTGGTCTCTGGTGTCAGCCACTGCTGTCACCCTCTGGCTTCTGAACTTCCAGTCTGATGTGGAGGTTACACAGTTATCCCACAAAGGACCCAGGCAACGCTCAGAGTCTAATCTGCCATCTCTGAGACTCTCCTTAGGACCCAGCCAGGGACAAGAGGCTTCAAGGCCTCGCAGACTGTTGTAGTACCCAAGAACAGAGATGATCATTCCCAGACAAGAGGTCACTGTCTTTCCTTGGGCTCAGAACTTAATCAGCCATATAATCATGACCGAGGTGTTTAGAACCCCAGACAGACACTGGGTATGGGGGTTACCCAAAGACAGAAGCATGCTATCTGATGCTCCAAGCAAACCTGTGGGAGTGACCACCAAAGCCCCTACTGGGATCCCTAGAGGGTCCTACTGACCCCAGAGGAGGTACTACCAGTTTTAGAACACAGGCTTCCTTCTTCTTCCTGCTAAGAGGCCTAGTGTCTCTAATTTCATCCACAGGTGAGAAACACAAGCCCAAGTTAGGGGTGACCACATCCCTAAGTGAAGAGTACAGTTTCCTTCTCCCCACACATCTAGTCCTTGGGAGGGCCTCATGCCCCACAGGTCCAGAGCCATCTGCTCCCACCTATCTCTGCCCTGGAGCACTCACAAACTGGCCATACACACACACACCCTTCAGACTTCGCAGCTGTTTTTATTATTAATATTATCTCTCCTTTAAGCATCCCTTTAAGGGTGAAATGAAATCCAACCATTTACAGAGAAAATGATTTCAGAATGTACATATTAATTTTCCTTTACAAAAAAAATACTATTATTATTATTATTGGTGTCCTTAAATTACACATTTCCCAGGGCCCTACCTTCTGCTTGGGTGAGTCCTATCTTCCCACCATGAATCTCACCTTCGCCCCCAAAGCTTCATCATGCCTGCCCCCTATAACCACTGTGACCCCTGGGTGATCGAGGTCAGCTGGATGCCTGGCATGAACAGGCTTCCTTGTATCTAGAGGTCACAGGCCAGTGGTTCGTGGAGAATGTGCTTACATTCACATTCAATTCGGTTTCCCTTCATATTGGGGATATGGTCCCGGGTCCCCTGTCCCTCAAATTCCCAGTGTATGCTGTGATTATATGTGAAACTCTCTAGCCCCCACCTCTCACAGGTGGTCTCTCAGCCCATGGCGGGCCAGGCCTCCTCCTGCCTGGTTGAAACCACTGTATTTTCCCCCTACTGGTCAGAGAGGGAAGAATAACCTAGCAGATCTGTGCTTCCTCAGTGTCCTTCTCCTATCCTGAACTGGTCACCTGTGGGCAGGAGTCCTGAAATGCCTGAAACAGGGCATCTCTGAAGTAGCTGAGGTACCATGAGTATGGGGTAAGGACTTCCTTCAAAGGGGAGGTATCACACAGGAGCACCCACAGGCATACTAAAGAGTGCCCTGGCCCAGATGGATCCAAAGTCTCTTAGACACCCTGACTTCTGGAACCACCTCTCTGCCCCAAGAGGAACCAGAAGGGGAGGCTCTTTGAAGGGGAGGTTCCACGGAGGATGTCCTACATGGGCAGAGGGGAGCCACAGAGCCGCTCAGCTTGCTTCGTGCCTGGTCATCAGAGCTGCCCCTACACCATGTCCACGCCTGATGAATTGCTCTAGTCAGAGTTGCATCAAAGGAAACCCCTCAGGAAGTCTCCAATATGAGATCCATCCAGGAGGTGCTGGGGTGTCAGTGGATGTGGTGGGCCAAGAGGAGCTGAGGAGGTGGTGGGCTCTCAGCTGCATAGCCTTCTAGCTAGGAAGATTCCATCCCTCAGACTGAAAAACAGACAGACAGACCGACCTGTATTCCCTTTAGGCTTGCTTTCAAGGGCCCCCATCCCAGGGCTTCCTGACTCAGGCATCTTGGGGAGCCACAGGAGACAAGACTACAGGTCCTAGGGAAGAAGACAGCCAAGCCTAGGCTCCCACACCCACACATGACACATGAGCATCATCATTGTACAGGGACACATGGATACAGACATGTACAATACACACCAAGCATGCACCCATGCCCATAAATATACACACACGCACAAACATGGACCATTCCACAGGTAGCCCTGCATATTGGCATCCAGGAAACATCAGGGGCCTCAGGGAGAGGCACTCACTCTTCCCATACACCTGTAAGCCCCCACTGTAGACAGGGAGACAGCAGGGTCCCATGATGAGCAATCACTTACACCCCTCCCCCCAAGGTGCTGGCAGTAATAGAGAACACTCAAATTGAGGCAGCCACATGTCAGCCCTGCTTAAAACTACATTTCCCAGTTTTCCTTGCAACTATCTATAGCCATGTAGCTAAGTCCTGACCACTAAGACGCTATCATCAAGCAGCAGCCGTTTCTGACTCCTGCCCTTCACAAGAAAGAGTTCACACTTCCTTGTCTCATCATGTGAGTGGGTGCAGCCACTCTCTCCAGACCTGGAAGTTGTGTGTGAAGCAAAGCAGGCTGTCTTACATGCTCTGGACCATCTCCTCCTAGACTACTTAATTAGAAACAAGCTGGTCTTACTTAACTGCTGTTTGCCAAGGGGCTCCTACAGTAGCTTAGAATCTTCTCAAATACATCCTGTGCCCTCGCAAGGCAAATTAATAGGAACGGGTTAACACACCGCTGACTTTAAAGTCCTTTCTTGGGACCCAGAAAACCTTGTGCCTCCTTCCTGGCCCTGAGCCTGCTCTTAACAAGGGGGCACAGGAATGATTACACTTGGATAGTGGCAAAATGAGACTGCAGAGAGTGATGGGGAGGGAGAGAGGGATACAGAGGCTTTATGTCAGTCTCGTCCCATCCCACCTACTCTACTGGCTGGCTGTATAGTCTCCAACTCCCATCCTACCTGAGAACTGAGCTCCCAGAAATCTTTGCAAACAGCTGAGCTGCCATCCCACAAGACAGCAATAAAAAAAGCAAGAAAGCTATCAAGGAGGAAGATTCTTTGGGCCCCCAGCATGTCTGCTTACAGGGTCAGGGGTACTGACAGCCACTGGCTCCACCCCACCCCACCCCCCCCAGCCAGCACGGCCTCATTCCTTGGGTCCAGCACTTGTGGGGAAGCTGAATGTACTATCTCTCCCAGGTGCCATTTCCCATTGCTTCCCTAGCTTCCTGGCCAAGATCGAGTGGATATGCTTTCTAGTCCCTCCCTATTGTGTCCTTCTTGCCCCTTGACCTGAATGCATCTATTTACAGTGCCCTGGGAACTGCTGGCATGGCATGCCCCCTTTTCCATTGAGGTCAACAATCCAGGATGTCAAAGGCAGGCTTCTTTCAACCTAAGTTTCACAGCCCTCCCAGGCCCAGAAAACACCCTATGCTCTCCAGGGACACTTCTTGCCCACAGCACTCCTGGGGACAAAATACTGTATAGATGTCTGGGCTTGCTCTTCTCTACTGGAAAAGATTAATTTTTCTTTTCTGTTTTGGGCTGAAAGGCCTGACCCTTAATTCCCAAAGGCTTGAGCAGATAAGACTACCAACAAGGACTCCTGGCTCTCTCAAGAGCCCCCAGGGACACAAGGAGGCCAAAGATAACACTGGGGCAGCCTTAACCCCAGCCTGTCCAGCCCTGTAAAACTGCGCAGCCCTAGCCCTCCACTGTATCCAACTTGCCCCTGGCCGGTGACCTTCCCTCAGGACCCAGGTTCCGGCGCCCACCCTCCGCAGTGCTTTTGGGTTCCCGGTAGGGGTTGTCCAGCAGGTAGTGGAACTTGTCATAGTTCTGGAGCAGGTATTTGGGGGCATACATGTGCTCACTGGGGTCTGCGGGTGGGTACTCCTGCTGTGTGCCGTCAAACCAGCCCCCCGTGCGAATCAAGCTGCGGATGTAATTGAGGTCCTTCTTGTCCTCATAGTCACCCCAGCGTGGGAAGTCGCCATTCTGGGCGGACACAAGCTTGAAGTAGATACCTTCGGGCGTGAAGCACCAAGAGCAGTGCCAGCCCGCAAAGTGTAGGGGGCTGCCAAGGGACCACTGCACTAGGATGTGGCCCGTGCGGTTCTCATACTGTCGGAAGTTGGGCATGGTGTAGTACTGGCGGCGACGCAGGCGAATGCCGTCCAGCCCATACACCGCCTGCAGCATGTCCACAGTGCAGCCCGACACCACCTCCAGCGTGCCCGGCTGCTTCCAGAAGAAGCCGTACAGGGACTTGCGCATGTGGAAGGCGAAGGGCTCGGTCCAGCCGTCGTAGAGCTTGAGGAACAGCACGCCATCTCGCGCAGGGATCTCATCTGCATCGTCGATGATGAAGACATCATCTGGACGCACGTTGCGCAGGCGGGAGACACCATCCTGGGTGAGGAAGGTGCGCAGGTAGTCGTCGGCGATCCAGCCGTCCTGCCGGCCACCGGGTGGAAAGTGGTCCAGGAAGACGTAGAGCACTTTGTGGCGGATGTACTCGAAGGTGCCATTGGTCAGCATCTCCCGGAACTTGAGCGGCCTTGGCTCCCCATAGGCGGTGAAGTTGGATTCGCACACCACGAAGGCATCCACCACATCGCCCAGCTCATGGAAGCGCACATCCAGCAGGTCAAACTCGTGGTTGATGTTGATGGCGTTGATAACGCGCCTTGGCACCTCCCTGGGTACTAGGCGCTCCTTGGTGGGTAGGTTGGAATACTGCACCACGGTGGGCACCCCGCAGCTGGGCCCGTGCCAGCCTGGCAGGCACACACACTCCACCCACTTGCGCCTAATGCCCCGGCCACCGGGTCGCTCCCGTGTACTCAACACGTGCCGCGTGGGCCTCCGAGCAGGCCCCCGGGCAGAGGAACCCTCAGCCACGTCGGGCTTCTCCTCTGTCCGCCCTGAAGGTTTTTCCAGCATCTTGGTACCAGGCTTGAAGCAGACACCCCCGGCTTTCGTGCGCACAAAATACTCGGTGGTATCCTCCGGCAGCACGAAGTCCACCCGATGCAGTTCCTCCGTGGCCTTGCTGGGGGACAGTGGCTGGAGCAGGGGGGAGTGAGAGTAGAGTGGAGTCCGCAATAAGTCAGGTCCACCCGGCTCGGGACTGGCCTGGGGAGTGACCGGGGCATTGTTCCAGAAGAAGCTGGATACGAGGTTAGGGCTGAGGGAGGCCAATTCTCTGGGGAAGGTGACGTATGATAAGGTCTTAAAGAAGTGCAGGAAGGAGATGAGGCACAGGCCGGCCATACAGAACATGAGAAAGAGCTTGTAGCGTCTCATCTTTATCCTGCAGGAAAAGGAGAGAGCAAGAAGTCAGGGCAGCCTGCGGCTGGTCCTGGGAAGAGGACCTGAGGGAAGTCCTAGCTTCAATCACCTGTGAAAATGTTTTGCACTAAATCACCCCACCTTCTGTCCTCAAAAGTTCACTACTCCGGGGCATGGTGGCACATGCCTTCAACCCTACCACTCGGGAGCAGAGGCAGGTGATCTCTGCCAGCAAGAGATCTGCCAGCCTGGTCTACAGAGCAAGTTCCAGGACAGCCAGGGCTACACAGAAAAGCCCTGTCTCAAGAAAACAAAAAAGAAAAAGGAGAAAGAAAAGAAAAGAAATCAGGCTAAACCCTAAAAAGATAGGAAGATGTGTTCATTATGCTGCTGGCACCTTTCCCTCACCCTGGGACGGGCTCCCAATTTTATTTTCTTTCTTTAACAAATAGGTCCCCTCAGACTTTCTAATGTCTGTGTATCCTAGGAAGTCAGTCAAACTGGTGACTAGAAATCTGTAAGCAGGTACTAAAACTTTTTTTTTTTTTTTTTTTGAGATTGCTATGAAGATCAGGCTGGCCTCAGACTCACAGACCAGCTGCCTCTGCGGGCCGATGGCCAGGATTAAGGGTGCCGGACAACACCGCAGGGCTGATAATATAATATGTGGCAGCCTTTTTTTTTTTTTTTTTTTTTTTAAGATTCATTTTGTGGTTGGGCGGTGGTGGCACACACCTTTAATCCCAGCACTCAGGAGGCAGAGGCAGGAGGATCTCTGTGAGTTTCAGGCCAGCCTGGTCTACAGAGCGAGTTCCAGGACAGTCAGAGTTACGACAGAGAAACCTTGTCTGAAAAATAAATAAATAGTAAATAAATAAATTAAAAAAATATAGAGTAGAGCCTTAAAAAATGGGTGTGAGATCATGGGGACCCTAAGGCAGAGCAACTGGTCCTTCATTATTATTTATCTGAGATACACTGGGTGATACTTCACTCCACAGGAGCTAGAGGTTACTTAAGTTTACAACACACACACACACACACACACACACACACACACACACACACACGGAAAAACCAACAACAAAACCAGCCATTATTTAGATTAGGGGGAGCTCTGTCCTCTTAGAATGCATGATCTGTTAGGGTAAGGTCAGGAGGGTGGAACCAGGGTGCTCCCCTCAGTCTGTCCCACGGACAGATTTCTCCGCTGCTGCCTGTTGCGCTTACTTTTCCTGCCTTTTAATTCTTTGACTGGCAGAGAAAAGCAAACCACAAACCTCTAGACTGTATCAAAGCTACAAATCTCAAAGGAACACATTTTATTCTCATTTTTATTTGGTTTTGAGATACAGTCTCACACTGTAGACCAGTCTGGCCTTGAATTTGAAATGATCTCCTGCCTCGGCCTCCCAGTACTTAGATCACAGGAGTGAAGCACCAGCTGCCAGCAATCTTATTCTTCAAGTTAAGCTGGGTGTGGTAGTGTAAGCCTTTAAACCCAGCATAGGCCAGCCAGGGCTTCTTACTCTGATTCAAAGAACAAAACAATAGCCAAGTATAGTGGCCCATGCCTTTTAATTGCAGCACTCAGGAGGCACAGGCAGTGGATCTCATAAACTAAGGCTAGGTTGGCCTATATTGTGAGTTTCACTATAGGCAAGGCTATATAGTGAGACCCCATCTCAAACAAACAGCCAGGCCTGTTGGTCCATACCTTTAAGCCTAGCTCTCAGGAAGCAGAAGCAGGCAAATGTCTGAGTTCAAGGCCAGCCTGGTCTACATAGCAGATCTGGGCCAGCCAGAGCTATACAGGGAGATACAACATCATTAACAACAACAAAATCAAAAAGAGACTGATTTCTAGGCATGAACAATTAGAGTCAATTTCTTTGTTCCTGGGTTAGCATTACAAATCTTATCGTGTTAGATCCAGTTGTTTTTCTTCAATCGATGATGAATTTAAAAGAGTTTCATGTTGATAGAAATAGATCTCCCACTTCCTTTTAAATTCCATGAAACACTGTTAGCTCTTTTGTTTTCTTTCTGTTATTGAATGAATCATCACACTCACAGGTGACAAGGGACCTAACCACTTGCTATTCATTGATACTATTTAATTTCTCAATTAGCTTCTGGCTGTGGGTAGAGATGTTTGTCTACCTCTCTTCCCTACAACTTAAATAAACCTTTAACTTTGGACTATCTGTATTTTACCAGATAAATTTCAAAGACAGGACAGATGGCCCCTTGCGTGTCTCACTCATGAATTCTACAATTCAAGACATTTGTCACAAAGAGGAAACAGACACCAGCATACCACTAGTAACTAAACTCCACATTTTATTTGGATTTTATGTTGTGATTTTGGTGGGGTTTTGGTGTTGGGAGTGCAATCCAGGGCCTGCAGCCTGTTAAGCATACATGCTTTCCACACCCTTAGCAAAGAATGCATTTCTCTCAGAATATTAGACTGTGGACAAGCTTGTTCAGGGAGGGGCTGGGACAGAAACCTGGCTTTTGGCATCTGGGGCCTTTCCTTAAGATGTTCCTACTCATTAGCGGAGTGCTTGAGCATGCACGGCCTGTGATCAAACTCCGTAACTCAGGGAAAGCCAAACATTCCTTTCTGCAGCTTCTTCTCATGGTTTTGGTTCCTTTCCCAGGCCATCTGCCCCCCCTCTACTGTCCCCTCACTTTCTGAAGGCAGCAGGTAGAACAGAAAGGCACACTCTTGGCCTTTGGCCAGCTCCTGGGCATTCTGAGCCTGTCTTCATACTTGGGACCTGGGCATGGAGTTTCCAGTGCATAGTAGGTGCTCAGAAAGCTTTCAGACCTTCAAATGCTCCAGGCCAGAAGTCTCCAGCAGGATCTTCTCTTAGCTATGTGATCATAAAGTACAGCTTGCTCAGTCTAAGGCAACTCTTCTGACCAAGACCTGGGGTACTGCAGGGACCGACTCGGGGTTCCATAGTGGGTGGGAGAGCGGGGGCTGGCCTCAGAGGCATCGCTCTAAGAGGGTCCCTGGGCAAGCAAGCAAGGAATAGTCCAGCTGCTAATCCTGAGAGACAGGGCAGGACCTGTATTAGAGACACGAGAAGTCCTTTTGTCTACAGTTTAAATGCCTGCACCCTCAGCTGCCTACGTGGGCTGCACAGCTGACTGTAGGCAGTGAGGACAGTCAGGGTGGGAGCCTGACCCCTGCTAAACATCAGCTTTCCCTGGGCAGAGGTGGGGCTATCCCCACTGTTTTTTTTTTGGGGGGCAACATTCCAAAGGGGAGGGTGTCTCATTTCTATACACTGTATTCAGCCCATTGCTTCTGGAGAAGGAAGACCAGTGGCACAAGGCTAACAGGTGAAGCAGAAGGGGCCAGGGCTGATGAACACAGGAAGCCAAGTATGTCTGTTGCAGCACTGAATGGGTAAGAAGCAACATAGCCCTGATCCCTCTAGAAGACTGATCCTCTCTACAGGGCTCCAACCTGGGCCAGACTGAGCTGCCATGAGCTATGAATCCCTGGCAGCAGCAAACACAAGGTTGGTTAATAAAAAAAAAAAAAAAAAAAAAAGGACTTTTGTGGATTCAGGAGGTCAAATTGACCCAGCCATTCCAGGGCTCCCAGGTCAGGCTGGCTGCTGGGATCCTGTTACACCTGGCCGGCTGTACTCTTCAGAAGACGGGCTCACCTCTGCACAGGACTCTCCTCTGACTTCCTGGGCCCCTCGGGGTGGGACCCTTTGATAAAGGTCAAGCTTGTTGCTGGGAATTATGGGACTAATGTTTCTCTCAACACTCAGCTGCTAGGAGGCTTAAAAGCACCCAGTAACCAGCCCAAGGTCCATACGGCAGCGTATTCGATTCTGCGGCCAGCGGTGGCATTGCGGCCAGCGGTGGCATTTCGGCCAGTGGGAAATCGTTCTTGAGTGCCTTCCATTCACTAAGTTGAACCCAAGTGCGGTGACAGAGTCCACCCAGAGACCATTCAGGACCACATTTTCTTGGATGTCTGCATTCACAGCTTCATGTGTTTCATGGTACAACATTTTTTTAAAAATCTTTATTTTGGTCACTGCCTCAAATAACACTTTTTGGACTAAGGCAGCATATATGTGAAATGGGATAAACAAGCATTTGCCCTCAGGGCCTCAGTTAAGTCTCTCAGCCTTCTAGGAGGTCACCATGACCACAGTTCTTACAGACGGGGAAAGAGACTTGGAAGGATGACAAGACTTTCCCCAAAACACCATGACAGTGAGTCATGGCCGGAAAATGACCGCAGGTCACCAGGCCAACCTGTCTCAACAATACAGGTAGCTCAGGTATGTTAACGCTCAGGAACACATCAGGCCCTGTTGCGACATCTCTGCCTCTGTTAGCAAGCTTCACTGAGGTGTGCGTGACACCTCATCCCAGCTTCTGTCCTGAGCATGCTGCGTGCACAGCCTCACACCGTCTCCCAACACAAAGCAGGCACCTGTGTCTCCCTCATTGTGGAGGTGAGGAAATTAACCAGAGAGACAAACTAACGTGTACACTGACAAACACAACTGGTCAGCAACGTACTCTATTCTGAAGGGCCAATGACGGCATTGCTCTCTCAGGCCCTTTCCATCTGCCGGGTCAAAGCCAAGTAGGATAACGAGCCCACCCAGAGAACACACAGTCGGCAGCCAGCTATGGTGACGTTGGCCCATATCTTTGTGTGCTGGTACCTGACCAAGCACTGAGGACACTCAGAGTCAAGCCCTGCCCAAGGGGAGCTTGCTGTCGATGTGGGGTGTCACACAATACTGTGCAGGATAAAGAGATGGGACCCAGACAGTAGTAGAAAGGACAGATGGATACAGGCACGGAGATTCATGGAGTGGCCAGACGGGCACCCTAATGGGTCAAGTGAGCGAATTACCAGATTAAGAAACACCTGGAGGACCAGCCATGCATGACTTCTGAGCATCTAGAGAGTGCTTCTGGAGGCAACTGGCAGGGAACTGAGAGGGTCGAGGGAAGAAGGGCACTATCCAATGTGAAGGGGGTCTAGAGGAAACAAAATGGCAGAACCAGAGCAAGTTTCTCTCTTCTCCTCTTGCTAAACTTGGGACTCCAGGGCTTAGATCAATGGCTTCCTGAGTTCCCCATCTTTTGGCTTCAGACTGAGAATCACTCCATTTGCCTTTGTGCTTCTGTGGCTTAGACTTAGATTAAGCCACTCAGATGCCTCGCTGGGGTCGGTGAACTGAGGAGAGAGGGGAGCAGGACCTAGCCTGATCATGCAGGGCTCAAGGCTGTGGTCGGGCACCTAGCTCGGGCTGGCAAGATGGCTCAGCAGGTAAAGGAGCTTGCTACCAAGTCTGATGACCCGAGCTTGATCACTGGGATCCATGTGGTAGAACCAGCTCCTGCAGGTTGTCCTCTGACCCTTCACGTGTGTTGTTCCCACCCACTATAAACTGGCTTCCAAGCTGGTACAGGGAGGGCTGTGAACACACTGGTGGCTCTGACAAGTGGCAGGGAACTCTGGGAGATATGCTGATTAACTGGATTGGAAATGGACTGGCTTTGGGTAGCAGCCACTCTGCACCACTGTCTGAATGGGGCTGGGAAGTGACCTGGGCTGGGGCTCCCGGCAGCATGCCCAAAGCTCCTTGCTCTTAGTTTCCTCAGATAAGAGCTCTAGATGAGGGGAAGTCAGGCCACTGTCACACAACTGCCAGAGGGGAGGCTTTTGGGGGACACTGCCCCACTTCTACCTTGCTTCCCAGGATGCACTTGGCTTGAGCCCCTTTGGGAACTCCAGGGTCCCAGGAGCTTCCAGAGAAGCAAGTTCCACTGATGAAGAGCATGACTTCCAGAGAGCTAAGCCACTGCCCTCGAGGCCCAGGCAGGCAGCTCTCCCGAGGACAGAGCCCTCTGGGCCCTTCTGCTGCTGAGGCTGATCCCACAGCTCCAAGGCTAATCATAAGTCCTACTCAAGCCAGGAAAATTCTCCTGGGGCCTCCCTGGAACCTTCTCAAGGTGTTCACTGACACTCACGTAGTGTAGATGGTCCCATCCAACCCCCAGCTCTGCTGTTTGCTATGTTCATGGCCGCGGGCATGTTCATCCGCTTCTCTGCAGCTTCGTCGCCTCATTAGAGCTGGATAGAAATCCACACAAAGGGCTAGCACAGTGTAAGTCTCGATCCATGCTAGCTCTTCTTAACCTGGAATTTGTCCCCAACCTGGCAGATACACCGCCTTCAGATGGAGGATGGCAGGAATAGGACTCCAGCCCTGGCAGGCGCTGTCAATCTCAAAGCAATAAGAAGCTGAGTTTGGCTCTGCGTAGAGGCCAGACAAAGCCTGAGCCTACCGAGGCAGGTGTGAGCTGGGGAATGGCACCATGCCCCGAGAGACCCATCCTACCAGCTGCATCCTGTCCCTGGGACTGGGCCTCCTGGCTTAGTGTGTAAAAGGGTAGAGACAAGCTACCTGTGCTCAAGAGGCTGAGGCCAAGCCAAAGTGTCAACAGGACAGTGGGAGCCCTGGTCTAGGGAGACTTTCTCTCTTCTACCTCTCCCTTCCCTCCTGTAGTCTTCCTTGGCTCTTATTAGAAGGTGACAAGAAGAGGAAATCCAATAAGCCGGAGCCCCATGGCTGAGTTGGAGTTCTCCAGACCGACAGATGGATCAACAAGAGGGAGAGAGACAGAGGATTTATTGGCGGAATCGGCTCACATGGTTTTGAGGTTGATCAGTGCAGTGACAGGCCTCTGCCACACAGAGATTCTGGTGGGCAGCTCGTGGTCCAGTCCAAGTCTAAGGGCCTCAGACCAGGGAAGTCTTGTGTAATTCCCAGTCCAAGGTTGAAAAAGCCCAGGAGCCCCTGGTGTGAGTGCTGGAGTCCCAAGGCCAGAGAGTCTAGGGTTCTGGTGTCTAAGGGCAGAAGTGCCCCAGCCCTGGGCAAGAGGAATTCACTCTCTCCTTGCTTGCTTGCTCCAGGCTCCTATCCCACTGGACAGTGTCCTCCACGCTGAGACCTTTTCTCTTCACTTGCATCTCCTCCAGAGACAGCCACTAGACACTCAGAAGTCATACATGGCCAATGTTTCTTAATCCTGTTTGGGGTAACACCTCAAATTACCCATCACAATGACCCAGACATGACCTCAGAGTCAGGCTCAGCTGGGCCTGGCCAGTACCTTCTGGAGGTTGTGACCAGGTTCATGCAGCAACTCTAGGGTACATCCAAATATTTGACAGGTGTCACTTGGAGCTCTCCATGGTGCTGAGCTGGCCTGGGCTGATCAGGATCCTAGTTGGGACCTAGAGTGCCCTTGGCTGGCCTTGTCCTGGCTCCTGCTAACTAGCCTTTGCTACAGTTCAAATGGTTCATGACCTAACAGTCATTCCCCTATATGACACCCACTGGCCCTGTCTCCCTCCCTGCCCCTGATGCTTCATCTCTGGTGTCCTCAGCTCTGGGATAGCAATGAGGTCTCCAGTTCTGGAGTTCTGTTCTATGCCAACAGCCATAGGCAGTATTGGGGTGTGCATGAAGTGGAATGTGAAGGTATCCCTGGTGCCTATAACCAATCTGCATGTCCAGCAGTTCCTGAGGCACAAGGCAGCCCTGTGGCTACAAAGACCGGATCCATGACTGCATGTGATATCAGGGAGTTTCTCCACTCCTCGTGATTTTTCCTTTCATTGGTCTATGGAAAGGGCGAGGAAGCCTGCCCAGGCACACAGTGAACACTGGCCTTCGTTGTCCTGTTAAGTCTTGGAATTTTGTGCTGTGGCTTAGCTGTGTGCTCTCAGGCAAGTTTCTTTGCCTCTCTGAGCCTGTCTTCTTGGATGAAAAGATGGCATCACCCTCTTTGCAGCCCTGTGGGTGACCTGAAGAAGCCACGGTGTCAAAGCATTCTCCAAAGTGCTGGAGGCTGCTCTGTAAATGCTCACTTTGTTGTCTTCTGACAGACAAATGGACACAGATGTCCTACTCAACACGCCTTGTTCTAAAAGGCTTTGGTAAAGGACTGGGCCTAATGGGGCTGCTTACAACTGATGACTGACACCATCACCCTGCAGGATCATTTGAGAGACTCACGAGGCTGTCAGGACCAGGTGCCAAACCTTGAGGCATCTACGTTCTCCCCCTCTGCTCCAAAGGCCCTCCGGTGGGAATGCTGTCCAGAGATGGGGAGACGGCTGCACAATCAGGAGAGTCTAAGTTTGATCTCCAGCATCTATGTAAAAAGCTGGACAGGGCTCTGTGTGCCTGCAACCCCAGAGGTTAGGGTGGGTCAGGCAATTCTCAGAGCAAGCTCAACAACCAGCATAGCCAATCAGCAAACTCCAGGTTTAATGAAAGCCCCTAACTCAAAAGATAAGGTGGAGAGTGACTGAAGAAGACACTTGATGCTTACCTCTGGCTTCTATATGTACACATACACATATGTACATGCACACATACTCATGCATATAATACATACCCCCCACAATAATAGATAGATAGATGATAGATAGATAGATAGATAGATAGATAGATAGATAGATAGATAGATAGGTAGATAGACAGGTAGATAGGATGCTGCCCAAGCCTTCATCCCAGGCCAGTATCTTGCCCAGTGTGCCTTGCTCTCTACTCATCCGATTGGCAGCGCATCCCTGCCAAGCCTTTCGGATTCCTGGAAATTCTTCCCTTCTGTTAGTGTACATCAGACTCTCTGGAGCTTCCATGACTAATTCCTGTTCCTATCTTGGGATTAAAGTAGAGCAAGTCAGTATCTCAGGGAACACCTTCCCTGGTTTCTGAGGATACACAGGGATCCTCCTGACTTGAAGCTTAACCACCCCATGTGTAACAACAGGTGGTGACAGAATGTAGCAGCGTCCTGAAGTTCTGTGGGATTCGAGGAAAAGCTGACAGTGGATTCATCTTTTCACTTCTCGTCGTTCCCCACTCCCTCAATGCGTACACACTGGGCTCCACAGAGGTCCTGGCTACGTACAGTGATACAGTGGTTGCTCTATGGCTCATGTATTATCCAGGGTCCTAAGCCTTTGTGGTGCCAGGGCTGCTTCAAAAGCCAGAGACAAAGTAGGGACTGGCTCCAGGGCCAAGCCTGGTGGAGGTTAGTTTGCTTAGAAGAAACAGAAGCCTTAGAGTGGATAACCCACTAGCCCAGGCATGAGCTGTGCAAATGGGGTAGGAAGCTGCCGGAAGTCAAGACTGGCCAGGCAAGCTTCAACAGCTAACAGGCAGATCCAAGCACACCCTAGTTGGGGTGTAGGTGAGGTCCTGCCCTGGAATAAAGACAAATAACCTAGCTGAGGGAAGCCAGGGCTACCAGGAAGTCAAGCTCCCAGTAATTTTTCTTTGGCTCACCCAGAGGGAGGGAGTTGGCTCCAGGAAAAAAGGTGTAGTCGAGGGTGTCAAGGATACCAATCTCACCTGATGGTCTTTGCAAATCCTATTTACCATGGGGCAGCTGCCACTGTGCCCATCTGTGGGTAAAGACATTGAAGTCCAGGTAGGCGAAAAAAGCTACACAGAGGTCAGTTTTTGCTCTAACCAGTGCTCTGGGGAGATGGGTACCCAGACCACCTAGATCCCACAGAGGTGCCCAGATCCCTTGGCCACCTAAGTTCCAGGATGGGAGCCTCACTGACAGCCCTCAGACAAGCCCCACTCCTGCTTGCTACCCCACAGCCATCTGTGCCCTGGCCATCTCCTTCCTCCTCGCCCTCCTCGCCCAGCACATCCTGTGGGCTGCCTCAGAGCTCTCTTGCAGAGGGACAGACGAGTACTTGGGAGAGCTGCCCTGACAGGACCCTGCCCCTCCCTATACTCCCGAGCGGCTCATCAGCTTCTAGTCCTGCAGAAGCCCATGGCAGTGGAGACACAGGACAGTTCTACCACTGCTGGAGGCCAAGCACACTAGTCACGTTCAGAGGCTGGCAGTACTCAGCAGCTTTCATAGCTTCCACTATGAACCAATGGAGCAGTGACTGTTGAGAGCCTGAACTTCTATGACCTATTTGTGGTTTAGCTTATTTATGCAAAAAGTGACAGTTACTACTCACCACAGCCTTAAAAGATATGCCAGGCACCAGCTAGGGACTTCCTACAGGTTTCTCCCATCACAACTATCCTCAGAGATAGAGCCTACCCTCCCATTTTATAGATGAGAAAACTGAGGCTCAGAGAGGCAAAGCAACCAGACTCACCTGTGCAGACCACTGCCTTCCAGGGCTTGATAGCTACATGGCTCCCACCTAAGTGGTTGGGAAAGGGGCAATCCTTAGCCACAGGCTCTAGGAGGCTGTGAGCAGGGTGAACCTGGTCAACTTGTACCTGAGGATGACCCACAAGGCTAGCCTTAGTGCTGTTCAACGGCATACCCCGTGACGGTGGAAATGTGATTGGCCTACACCGTCCAATACAATAGCTACTCTCCACATGTGACTACTGAGTACTTGAACCTGGCTGCGGCAGCTAAGGAACGAACCTTAATTCTTGTAGCCACGTGCACTAGGGTCTACGGTACTAAAGCTTGCCATAGATTCATGGAGGGTGAATGGAGGCTAGTGAGTCATCGTATCAGCCCTCCTGGAGGGATGGGAGCAGATGAGGGAACAGCCAGCCAGCATGGAGGAAAACAGCGGAGCGTGGCACGGCTGCGGGTTAATGAGGTCCTAGCAGAGTGGTGTCCTATACATTAAAGGTAACTATAGCAGGCAAGAATCTAGCTTGGCACCTTGGTGTATCAGGCAAGAGCCCGGAGGTGCTGCTCCCTACCCTGGGAGAGCTGCAGAGCTGCAGGCAGGAGCTGGGGGAGTCTGAAGAAGAGAGCAGAAGAGGGGAGCAGAGCTGTGGGGAGGTGGATGTAGGTGCTATGCAGTGAGGTTGGGAGAGGAGAGAGTGGCCTGGGGCTAGGGTGGGATCCTGGGCACAGGATCAGAAGAGAGCAGGTGTCTGGGGAGAAGTAGCTCTGGCTCCTTACTTTGCACAGAGGCAGGCAGAGACTGGATTTAGACCCTGCGGTCAGATTGCCAGGATTCCTCATATCCCAGGGCCTCCGCAGTTACTCAGACATCAAACAGGGACACAACAGGGTTCGTCTCACAGGAGAAACTTCAGGAATATTTACTTTTATTTTTCGCAGCACTGGGGATTGAACCCAACTCAAGCATGCCAGTCAAGTGCTCTACCTCTGAGCCATCTCCTCAGCCCGGACACTATTATTAAAGTGCCTGGAACTGCCTGGCAGATCCTGCACCAGCTGAACGGGTAAAGTCTGACACTGCTGAATATGCCTAAATGTCTGGTCCAGGAGAGAAACCAAAGCTACGGAGGCAAAGAAAGGACGCAGGATAAAAATAAATAAATAAATAAAGTTTGACAAAAGGACCTGGGAGGTCGTTCAGTGGTTAAGATCACTTGCTGTTCTTGCAGAGGATCCAGAACCTCTGCCCTTTCCTAACCTTCCCATGTACCAGGCATGCATATGTTACACATGCATGCAGGCAAAACATGTGTGCACATATAAAAAATGAAAGAAGTCTTTAAAAAAAAAAACAGTCTGGCAAGCCTTATGGCGGCTCCATTAACAAAAGGGTGGAGCCTGTAGAAGGGCAGTGACCTGGACAAGCCATGCAGAAGGTGAGATCCAGGCCTCTCATCATGGTCAGAGAGGCCTAGGGGGCAGGGATGGAGCAGCCTCTAGCTGTCCGAGGAACTTCTGAGGGCAAATGATGGGTGTGGGCTAAAGAAGCAGTCGAAGCAGCAAAGGTGAAAGGAAAGGATGCTCAGCAAGCTCCTCTTCTTTTAGCCCTGGATAGATCCTGGCTGAATATTGTGGGTTGCCTGCTTCTCAGAAGCAGAAGGAACATGTTTGTCTCCACTGTACCTGGATCCATTCATTGATTAGATGCCTTTCTCTCCCACCCTGGTGCCCGCCCTGCCCCATTCGAATGGGACTTCCCCACCTGGAGTACCAGGACCCCGCCTCCTCTGGGGAAAGATATTTAAACAGGGAAAAGCCCGCTAATAAATGAGATCGGCATCCACCAGATACGACTCCCGAGGCTTCCTTTCGTGTCTTGTGTCCCCTATTGTCAAGCCTTGGTGAGCAGAACCCTGGAGAAATTCCCCGAGACCCACGCCTCGGTTTCCTAGTGTTGCCCCTCTGCTCAAACCTGAGCTCCGCCCTCCTGGCCAAGGGGTGGAAACCGGGTCGCCTCGGGTCAGACACCAGTGGTGTGCTCGAGGGAACCCAGCCACAGTGGCAGATCGGCGGTTCACGTGTGGGACCGGGGAAACAGACAGATGGGCAGACGGGTGCCTCATACAGGCCAGTGATGAATGGGCCTTGTCACTCTATATACACAGAGGCTTCGTGAATATGCAGATGGCCAGAGAGAACAACATTCCAAAAGGGACAGGCCAGGAATTGGACAGGGTCCCTGTTGGAGCGAGCCCCTTTGCCGGTCAGAGGTGGACAGGAAGTGGCCCAGACCAGGGCAGATGTAGATAAACCTGAAGAACAAGTCATGTGTTACTTTAGGCCCAAGGGCTCAGATTTCTCAGAAATACAGCCTTCCTTCGTGAGGATGGTACGTTGCAGCAGGGCCACTGTACTGGAAAGTTGCCTAGTGCAGACCAAGAGTCCACGGGGGCTGGCTGGATTACTGGAAAGGATCTAGGACAGCCAGAGGGTTAGGGGGACATGGGGACTGCAGTCTAGGACACTGGTGCTCTGCCTGGCTTGGGGTGGCTGGGCAGGGTAAGATGATTACTGGGCTTGGAAGCAGCTGCATCAGGGGCCAGGCAGAAGGACAGAGCCCTTACTGAGCCCTCTGAGCTTAGTATGGAGGGACGGAGGACAGATGAGAAAGCTGATACAGAGTGTCGGAGCTAAGGGGGCCTTCTGAGGAAAACATAGGCAGCAAAGCCTTCGCACCAGGCAGGGGGGGACAGACTAAGGGAGAGTGGCTTCAGATTATCCCTCCTAGGAAACAGCACCTTCATCATCCTCCCGTCCGTGACAGCTGATTCCTGGAGTGATGTCTGTCCGCTGCCAGACACTGTGTGCCACCCCACTTCCTTCAGCAGGACAGATCTGACACCCAGCTGGCAGCCCGACATCTGGCCACAGGTCTCAAGTCATGCATTCTCTCTGCCCCGAAAGGTGACCAGGCCACCACGTGGGTCCCACTGCACCGTCCTGCCCTGCCAAATGCTACTCTCCCTGCCCGAGACCGCCTAGACAGCCTGGGCCAGTGTGAGCTCCCAAGGTGCATCTACCAGGTTTGACTGCAGAGATTTTTAAAACCACAGCTCACAAAGCCCTAAGTTCTCCGTAGGTCTGAAGGGACAGCCAGCAGCACCTCACCTCTATCCAGCACCCACAGGAACTTGTCATCCTGGACAGTAGCATGTCAAGTCACCCACAGTTTGACATGGAGTAGGAGAATCAGTGGTACCCTAGGAAGTCAGAGAAAGTCCAAGGGGAGACCTGGGCTTCAGGAGCCTGACAGGACCCTTCCACACAGTGCATACTGCTACCCTGACTGCCCCTAACATGCCCTGTCCATGCTCCTCCGTGAAAACCTCTTTGCTTCTGTCTTCATCTTCATGATCACTGGGAACTCAGGCTAGTGAGGGAAGGTTCCAAGGCTAGTTAGTGAACAGGCTACTCAGGTGTTACTGTTTGCTTGCCTGACCCAAACCTGTGCCCAGAGCTCTCCATTGACCTGCAACTATGGGGTCTATGGGGGTCTTTCCTAAGACCGCTTAGAGATAACCCCAGAGGTCTGCTCAGAGTACTTCATGTTGCTCCCCGCTGCATCCTGACCCCAGCCACTCACTGCTGCTTATAGGTGAGAGGCTGAAGCACAGAACCAAAAGCTGAGCCTTGGCCCTCCCGTGGCTGTCTGATCCTACTCTAAGGCCTATGCTCCCACCACTATGGGTGTCACTGCCTGGGTCCCTGCTGACCATCACTACCCACCCTTCCACCACATGGTACCTGTCTGGAGGCCCCCAGTCCAGTCCCAGCTTCTGGCTTTTCCAGCAGTCGATTCCTTCCTTGATGGCCCAAGCTAAACCAAAGTATGAGTTGATCTCAGCCAGGCCCAATGCCAGCCTAGCTCTCTACCTGGATTGGCTTCCTACTCCACCTTCATCTGGGCACCTCACTTCCCAGGCATCAGGTCTCCTCATTTGTAAAATAGGTAACCAGGCAGCAGGAGGGGCAGTCCTCTTTTTCCAGAGAAGCCAGGTGCTGGGTGAGGCAGAGAGCACCTGTATTTTCCCTTCCTGGAGCTGTCAAGGCCAAGTGCAGACAACAACCACAGACCTGCCTCCTCTGAGCTTTACCTACTCTCAGGGCAAAGTGCCCAGAGGACTATATCCCACCCCTAGGGAATTTTCTCAGAAGGCCAATGATAAAAACTGGAGGTTTTATGTGTGTAGCATGCAAGCAAACTCTACTTCTCTGCCCACATGCATGTTGAGACAGGGTCTCATGTAACCCAGGCTGGTCTCACACTTGTTATAGAATCAAGGATAACATTGAACTCTTCTATCCTCCAGCCTTTAACACCCAAGCACTAGGTTGGGTCAAAGTGTCTATGCAGAGGGACCCAGGATGATAAACATGCCCAGGGCAAGAATACATGCTACCTCCTTTAAACCAGCCCAGCGCTGCAGCCCCACGGTGGAGTACGGAGAAGCTCTCCTTCCATTTGAGAACTGAGATCTGTGTGGTTGGCTACAGAGATCCCAGAGACTTTGGAAGCCTAGAGGAGATCCCCAACAGCTACTACACTACCTAGGATTCCCGCTTCTTCTGTGGAGTCCCTTCTAAGAGGAAGACACAAGTCAGCCTGGACTTGGAAGGCAATTGAGCAGAGCTCTGAGCACTCACATTGCAGGAGAGGGGCTGCCCTGCGTTAGCAGGGCTTCCCACACAAGCCTCCACTCATGGAGGTTTCTCTACCCATGTCTACACCACCATACGGCCTCTGCATCCCCGGGGCAGTCTCCAAGCCTATTCAAAGGCCCCAGACTTCCAGTAAGTTGGCTTGGTGGCCTCACCCTTCACCTTCCCAACAGGCAGTAGCCACCAAGTCCTGCCCCACCCCCCACCCCCAAACACAGCAGACACACAGTAAACATCAGTACAATAAACATCCTGGAAGCCAATGAACAAACAAGATGCTCACAGGCATGCTGCCCTGCCGTATGTCAGTATCTCCGTCTGTCAGATAAGGTGGCACAGGCTATGGCCCAGCTGCCCATGGCCTCTCAGTGAGAAGGAGATACCGAGTCAAGAAGTGCCCAGAGATGAGGGGCCTCCCCACCCCTGTAGTGAGGTAAGAATCAAGCTAAGGAGAGAGGCAAGGTTGGGCCTTCCAAACAGAAGAGGCCAAGAGGGACTGGGCAGTGTTGAGAGCAAGTGCTTAATGATTTAACAGATTCAATTAGAGGAAAGTGAACCTGGCCCCTGTGAGATTCTAAGGCAGCTAATATCCAACACTCACTGAGCCACACCCCACTGGAGCCAAAGACAGGCATCTTCATGGCCAGTAGGGCATGGATCTGACAGGGGCCCCTGCTCCCCGACAGACTCACAGTCTCCCACACCCAAGAAGCTGGCCCCGTTTTACCTGCAGTAGGAAATGAGAGAGCAGGAGAATTCAAGAGTCTCGCCAATGTCGGCTGGGCCCAAGGCGGCTCCACAGCTGTGGGAAGGCAGCGGGGTGCTTGCTCCCTGTACTGGTGTAGGGGCATCTTGAGTTGAAGTTGGGTAGTGATATAAGAGTGGGCACCTCTCAGTTTATTGAGGCCAAGGCCAGAGGGGATGGGGCTAAAAAGGGACAAAAGAAACATTCTGGCCCCCTGCCATGGTGTTAGGGAAAGCTCAGCTCTCAGCTCTCTGGGGCACCCTGGAGTCCAAACTGAAAGGGTCTCCATTAAAAGCCTGGCCCTTCTCCTCCCCCTCCACCACGTCATCCTAGGCAGGTCACCTAAGAGATTGACCCTCAGCGTTCCCGTCTACAGGGTAAAACCAGCATCCTCTCACTGCACAGGTACTAAGTGGGATGGTACCCAGAGAGCTTTGACAAAGGCCTGCCTAGCTCCTGAGGATGGGCTCAGCACTCTCTCCACATGTAGCCTCACCCCATGCCTTATAGGATACCCGACCCCTTCCTCCTCCTCTGCAACCCCAATGCCCTACTCGCTGGCTTCCCTCTACTTCCCTAGCAACCAAGGGTCAGTGCAATGCTCCTACCTGGCCATCTTCCACTCTATCCCCAAAGCTCATGGCACATCACACCCAGAATGAAACTTAGTCTGCTCTGTGTACTAAGCTGGCTCTCATGTCTTCACTGAGCTCGCCTTCCGCTTCCCTGCCCTTCCTCTGCAGGCTCAGCTCTACCTTAAGAGTCCTCACACTGGCCAGCCCAAGGCCTTCCTGACCCTTGACCCTCACAACTCTCTCTCTCCCTTCCTACCTCCCTCTCTCTAGGTCTCAGCCTTATCATTGAGGGAGGTGAGAGCCCTTGTTTACATCTCTCTGCCTCCAGGAATTTCAACCGCAGGAGAAAAGAGTCACTTTTGCTCCCCACCCCCACAACACAAATTGGCTGGGCAGTACACGGCTGCTGAGGACTGGAACCAAACCGTCTACAGACCCAAGGTGCACCCAGGGGTGCTCAGGGGATGGGGCCCAGACATTAAGTGCTCATAGCTGAGGGGATGCCCTCCCTGACTTCAGTGCCAAGAAAACCCCATCACCTTCCCCCTCCCCAGAAAGTCCCTCAACCCCCACTGCCGAGATCAGCAGTCTTGTCCCAGCAGTGCCAGCCCCTCCCACCCAGGCTCCAGACCTCCAGGAACAATGTACAAAGGGCCACTTTAGCTCTATCTCCAGCTCAGAGGGTTGGAGGAGAGAGAGTGCTCCCTACCCCTCATCTGTCCTCTCGGGACCTCTCTGTTGATAGAGTCAAGCCCCCTGGCAAGGCAGCTTGGTCTCTAACATCTTCCTTGTGGTACAGAGGTGGGGGATTGCCCAGGGTGAGGGACAGGTGTCACAGCAGGTACTCCCAGGGCACAGGCTCATCTGTATGGGCAGGCAGGAGGTAGGAGCCTGACTGGCAGCTGGTTAAGGGGGGAGCGAGCTACAGGCTGATGGAGTGATCCAGAAGGAAGTGAGCATGGCGTGGGTCACACAGCCTCTCTGCAGGCGCTCCAGGAGGCTAGCTTTGCCTCTGCAAGTAAGCCACAAAGTGATCTGGATGGGCTGTTGTGACACAAGCTGATAGCCTATGACCCATGCCTGGCACCGAAGGAGGCTTCGGCAACTTTATCTCTGGTATCCTTTCCATTGGGGCTACTCAGTGGTAGGACTATCCAGGCAGCCACACACAACACGTCCCCAGGAGCCTCCCTCGGTCCTTCCATTCAACAACCTCCTCAACTATCACCCTCCTCTGTCCCATAGCCTGCAGGGAAAAAATAAGAAAAAAAAAAAGAAGAAGAAAAAGGGGGGAACCTTCCACCTAAGCCCACACCCCAGGCTCAGCACTCACCAGGAAGACAGTACAGCCTCTGAGAGGGACTTCTAATTAGGTCTCCAGGAACCAAGCAAGCTGGACTAATCTTGGTCCCCTGATCAGCAGTTGTCTCTCACCAGGACAGTAGTTGTTCAGCCTTTCTGAGGGCATTCATGCAGGTTCACAGGAGCCAGCTCAACATTCTTGAACCCGGTGCCCTTTGGATAATGTCCAAGCATAGGGTAAAGTCCAAGAATTCCAGGAGGCTTTAAGCTCCCAGGTTATCTCTCTCCCTATACCTATTCCATAGTCTAGACTGCTGGCTGGGGCATCTAGCCTGTGTGCAGTCCCATGACCTGTATGCCCAGCCCCAAGCATAAGCAAACACAGAAGGAGTAATGAACAGATCTGTTGAGTGAATAATTACTCTCTTCAAGGCCATACACCTCAAGCTTCTGACACCACCGCTGGCTCTCAGGTCTAGTCTGCAGCTCAGAAAAATGATCAGGGTCCTAGAGTTGCCTGCCATGTCAGCTCAGGCTCCTGAGCCCCTGGAAAAGTGGCTTCCCTATGGTTTTCTTCCAGAAAACTACTTCAACCTTCAGGGTACAGAGTAAGCCACCCAGGGCTGGGAGGAGCCATGGTGTGGGGAGCACAAAGGTCCTTTCCCTCACAGGAAGCACCAAGGAAGCCAGGAATTTTACATAATCTGTTTCCACCCAGAAGGCTGTGAATGGAAGTGATTGATATCCGGGTGATTATCTATGATTATCTGTGACTACCAAACTCCTACAAGCAGAACTGGAGATGGCTAATAGTCTAGGTGCCTTTTCTATTATCCGTATGGCCAGGGGCTCCCCAAAACTCTCACAATGAGGACTGCAGGTGGCTAATAGCACAAATGACCTCTACACTATCTATATAACAGGGGCACCAGATTTCTCCCTACACGCTTAAGCTAATACATGTAGCCTATCTCTACAACCCATCTTCTCGAAAGGAATGGCATATCTTCTCGAAAGGAATGGCATATACTTTGAGTTGAGTTTCCTTGTGCACGGGGATTGTATTACACCAGGAAACTTTTTTCCAAATTGCACTGTACTGAAATATGCCTACCATAAACTGCCCGCTGTCAGACTCTAGAAGTTTGAACCAACCCAACTAAGTCTTGTTGAACCGGATTTCCTTCTTGCTGCTCACGGATCATTCCTCTGCCAGTCTTAGCATTTTTAGAGACCCTAATACACAGGCATGAAGAATGTGGGGAATGAGGAGGAATGGCTGGAACAAGAGGCTTAGAATCCTCCTCTCTGAGTCCACACTGCTGTTCTCACTGTGTAGAAGAACGGGCTAGAACTGGCAGGATGCAGCAGATGACAGGCCTGCAGTGCTCCCCTATCTAGGGATCCGTGCATCACAATGATCAGGGTCACAACGGAGCAAGTAAAAGCTGCTGGCTCTGGGCCTCAGTACATTCTGAGCTGCCTGCAGCCTGCTGGTACTCTTCTTCCCAGATACTCATCTCAGCCTGGGGCTCCCCTGAGAGACAAGCCTGAGTCTGAAAGTCAGACCCTAAGCCACCAGACAGTGTTCTTGCAGGTACAGTGCCAGTTCCACACACACTTTCTAGTCCAATGAATGAAAACTGTAGCTAAGTACTTTCCCACACTGTCAGAGCCTCTAAGGACGGCAGGGTAGGTCCCAAGGCTCTAGGGTGACTCGATATTATGGAGGGTATTTCTGAGTGTCAGCAAAGACTAAGAGGCAGTCACATCACAGCAGAGGTAGACTGGACCCTTCTGCAATAGGAGCCTTAGGTCAGGATCTAACTATCTCCACTGGGGACACAGGAGGCCATCATCAAAGGGCATGATGGATGGAGCCGGACAGATGTCTCAGCAGTTGAGAGCACATACTGATCTTGCAGAGGAGCCAAGTTTGGTTCCCAGAACCAATGCTGGGCAACTCACAGCTCCATCTCCTCAGGAATCTGACACCCTCTTCTGGCCTCTGTGGGTACCTGCACTCACTGTACAAACCTACACACACACACACACACACACACACACACACACACACACACAAAAATTAAAAATAAATATGTATTTTTTATATTTTTTACAAAAGTCAGGGATCTCACACAGGGCCTTGGGGACTGAACCCACTACTTATGACCTTATGATCTCCATGTGACCACCACCCAGATAATTCTTGCCCCATAAATTGCTTAACTTTCTCACCTGGAAGACCCAGTAAATGCTAAAGGCAGGCATGTAAGCGCTTACACACCCCAGTAACTGAGAGGTGGAAGCAGAAGGATCAAGAGTCCAAAGTCATCTTCAGCTATATATCAAGTTCAGGACCAGCCTGGGCTACATGAAACTCCACCACATACACACACCCCAAAAAAAAGGAAAGAAGGAAAAGGAAACATGTTTCTTTGCACCACACACACTTGAGGAATGTGGCTAGGGACAGGAAAGTCCTACTGGGGATTCCCACAGCCAGCCACAGGGAAGCTGCCCACACAGAGGTAACTGGCACCAAACCAGACTGAGCGAGGGGGCACCTGTAATCTGGGAGCTTTTCTTCCTGCTCACCTTTAGAAGACAAAACTACATTTTTCTGTTATTAACGGTTTCTAACACGCTTTAGAAAATCTGGATAATAGCAAAGGAGACAGGGTGGCATGGTCACCCTCCTGCCCAGCTGATCCCTTCCGGCTGAGTTCTCACAGACCCTCCTTTCCCTCTGCACCTTATCTCCATAGATTTCCTGCCAGCTTTGGGGCAGCATCCACTTTTCTCTATCAGACTGTCCTTTTGCACAGGAGCTCAGAGCCCTGGGAATACACCCTCCCCACTCCTCACCCACCCACCCCAGACCTGACCCAGATCCCGTGGAGGGACTCCCCAGCTTGGCGACTGGGGCCAAGGATGAAGAGTATGACAGTGCAGAGAGCCCTGGACCACCTCACACACCACCAGGACCTTTAGCCTCTTCTAATGGAACGCTGAACACGTCCCAAGTGCCGTAGACCTTGATGTTCTGCCTATAAAATGGGCACTTTTGTCCAGCCACGAGGCCTGGCTCCCAGCTGAGCTTGTCTTGGCTGAGGTGACAACCACCTGGACTCAGCTTCACTTTTCCTTTACTTTCAGGAGCTGAGCCAGAAAGTCTGTCCCATGATTCTCTCCCTTTGCCAAGGAGACACAAGAACCTGCAGGGTGAGCCTTGCTGGCCCCTAACCCCCAGCTCCGGCCAAGGCTCTTCTTTTGCTCCAGCAGCAAGTCCCCCCTCCTCACTGCCACAGTGTCCGTGACGTGTCCCTCACATCCCACGGGGCAGTCAGACCAAAGCCTTGGGCAATATGGGCCCATCTCTGCTGCCCCCAGAGACCAGACCTAGCTTTCTGTAGGAGCCGCGATGACAAATAGACAAAAAGGATTCAGAAAGAGGTGTAACGGGACTCTGGACCAAGGGACAAAAACCAGCAGGGAAACCAGCTCCTTGATTCCCTTTTCTTTTTGGGGGGTGTGGTGGTTTGAAACAGTGTTTCTTTGTATAGCCCTGGCTGTCCTGTAACTCACTCTGTAGACCAGGGTATCCTCAAACTCAGAGATCCACCTGCCTCGGCCTCCAGAGTGCTGGGACAAAAGGCGTGCACCACCACAGCCAGCCTCTGGAAGTCTTCCAAAGCTGTAATGCCTCTCAGAGCTAGCTCCCGGTTGGCATCCTGAGGCCTTTCAGAGCTTTAAGCCATACATTCTCAAAGCCGTATCGGCTCTTGGCTGGCATCCCACTGAAAATAAAAAACCTTTTTGATTTAAATTCTATGTTTTTGTTTTTTTTTTTATTGTCTGCCCACTCTATTCTTTGAGGAGGGTGGAACAAGGTGCTAGTGAGAGACAGGAGACAACTCCACAGACTTCCTGGGTTGTGGTCAGTAAGGCACCTTCTAGGCTCATATATTTGAATGCTTAATTATTGGGAAGTGGCACTATTCGAGAGATTAGGAGGTGTGGCCTTGTTGGAAGAAGTGTGCGAGGGTATGAGGATTGAAACTTCAAGGTTTCAAAAGCCCATGCCAGGCCCAGTCGTGCGCTCTCTCTTCCTGCTGCCTGCAGATCAGGATGGAGAACTCTCCACCAGCACCATGTCTGCCTGTGTGCCCTCATATGAGCCTATGGAGGTCATTCTTATTCAAACCACCACAGCCTCTGAGATGCCAGCTATCTGTTGCCAACAAGAGGCAGTTTCTAGCTTCCCGGTATCAAGACTACCCATCACCTCAAAGACCTGCTCTTCTGGAAGTCTTCCAAAGCTGTAACGCCTCTCAGAGCTAGCTCCCGGTTGGCATCCTGAGGCCTTTTAGAGCTTTAAGCCATACATTCTCAAAGCCGTATCAGCTCTTGGCTGGCATCCCACCGAGAATAAAAACCTTTTTGATTTAAATCCTATGTTGTTTTTTTTTAATTGTCTGCCCACTCTATTCTTTGAGGAGGGTGGGACAAGGTGCTAGGGAGAGACAGGAGACAACTCCACAGACTTCCTGGTTGTGGTCAGTAAGGCACCTTCTAGCTCTTTTATACACGTCAGACAAGTTGTACCCTTCCCTGAAGTAACGTTTACTTGCTATCCTTGAAATGATACTCAATAAACATCTAAGGAATATTTACTGAATGCCTGCCACCTTCACAGCCCAGTGCCAGCCCCCTCATCATGTGCGGTTCTCCAGGCCCCTTTCCTGTAGGCATCACCTGCGGCTACCACACCTGCCCACCAGCGCTTACTCAGATTACAGGCAACCTCAGGGATCAGCCCAGGCCAGAACCAGCCTCCAGAAGAGCAAATAAAAGTCCAGAAATAGCATGGTGCATGAAGGCCCAGGTGGTTGGGAACGGAGGCCACAAATAAGCATGAGGGCCAGCGATATCATGAGGCAGCCTGGACTTTACAGGGCCGGGCTGTGCTTCTTCGAAGTCCAAGGGGCCTGTGATCTCAGGATGATATTTTTAAAGCTATGTGGTCCAGGAAGGCAGCTTGATGGTAGGACATTTGCCTAGCAAGCCCAGGATCCTGAGTTTCTTCCTAGAAACAAAAACTTAAAACAGGGCCAGCAAGACAGCTCAGTTGGTAAAGGCACCTGCCGCCGAGTCTGGTGACCTGAGTTCGATCCCCAGAACCCACATAGTGGACGGAGAGACTGAGTCGCTCAAGTTGTCCTCTGTCCTTACAAACACACACACACACACATGCACACGTTTGCTCGCATGTGAGCACACACACACACAAAGTGTAATTAAACTTTTGTTTGTTTGCTTTGGAGAGAGGGTCTTACTATGAAACCTTAGCTAGCCTACAACTTGCTATGGTGACCAGGCTGGCCTGTAGCTCATTGAGATCCACCTGTCTCTGCCTTCCAAGTGTTGGGATTAAATCCCTTCACCACCATGTACCATGATTACATTATTTTGTGGGTTATTAGCTCTACCACAAAGGGTCTCTAAATCACAGTCAGGTAGGGCCTGAGACATATGTACCCCACACTGGCAGGTGAAGCCAGAGACAGGCATAGAACAGCTATAAGAAAAGCAAGTGGCAAGGGAGGTAGCCTGCAGCTCTGCGGCTCACTGCTCTGAGAAAGGTCCTATGCTCGGGCGTTATGACCACTGTCACAGTGACCACGCACCTGAAGCATCCAGCCCTTGAGCAGAGAATAAGTAGCCAATGAATGGGAGCAAGTCATTAACTGGGAGGCACAGCTGGGAGGACACCTAGGTGGACCCTGAGTCCATAATGCCCATTTAGGCCCCTTAGTTCCAGGCTACAGCTTCTGGAAAGTTCCTAGCTAGGAGGGACAGGACAGCAGGAAGGCTACACAGGCTGTCCAGGCCTTCTCCTTCACCACAGAGGACTGGTATAACAGGAAGCAAAGTTTTGTGAGAAAATCGCTAAGCTCATAAAGCAACTAAGTGATTAGGCACGAGAATGGCCTCCAATTTTGTGTTTGCACAAAAGATGAAATAGGTGAGCTAACAGAGGCATCTCTGCTTGAGGCAGCACAAGCAGATTATTTAGGGTTCTGTTAACTTTCTAGATATGGGCACGGCTCTGCGCCCCCACCCTACCCCCATAGTCTGTCCCACACTAGACCATGGAACAGGTCGTGGACAATTAAACCCTACCCTTGTCTCCTTCTGAATGGTGGGGACAGTAACTCCTAATGGACAGGGTTCCCATGACCATCTCTCTGAATCATGAAGCTGCCCTCTGGAGGGTCAGCTTTTGCCATCAGGGATGGAGAAGGGAGAGAAAAGGTCAGAACATCAGGGACTGGGCCAAGAAGCATCCGTTTATGTAATCATTTGTTCATTCATATTCACCACATTTACCAAACACCTCTTAGCATGTGTATATTGACTGACTACTGAATACACATAATATGGTATTATTATAACTACGTAAAATATAATACTAATGTATTATAATATGAACAAACATACCAGGGATGGAGAGATTGCCCAGTGGTTAAGAGTACTTGCTATTCTCCCAGAGGCCCAAGTTTAGTTCCCAGCACCCATAGAAAGCAGCTCATACTGGCCTGTAACTCCAGCTCCTGAGGATTCAACACTTTCTTCTGGTCTCCTGGGCACCTGTGTGCACATTCACACACACACAGACAAAAACACGCAAACATCACCAGGAGGTGGTGGCACACACTTTTAATAATCCCAGCACTCGTGAGGCAGAGGCAGGAGGATCTCTGTGAGTTCAAGGCCAGCCTGGTCTACATAGTGAGTTCTAGGACAGCCAGGGTTACAACAGAGAAACCCTGTCTTGAAAAATCAAAGCACACACACACATGCGCGTGCGCACATATACATACATCACACACACACACACACACACACACACACACACACACACACACGTCAGGGCAAGAGGCACCAAATCTGTGGATCGACAGAAGGGAGCAGGACTCACATGGGCTTTCCTGACATAGTGAGGCTCAAGCTATGAGAACAAGGATGAGTCAATGTGGGCAAAAAGTTGCACCTCAATGTCCCCCTGTGCATGGGGGGGGGGGGTCTGTGGTACCCCTGGCATGGATTACTGCAAGTACACCACATACATTTCCATGGCCAGGGGCTGAGGATGGCTTAGCTGGAAAAGTATTTACGGTGCAAGTATGAGACCCTGAGCTCAATCCCTAGCATGCACATTATAAAACAGACAAAACACAGTGCGTGAACACTACCTATATTTCCAGAACTGGGCAGGCAGGGTGGGTGGAGCCCTGGCGTTTGCTGGCCAGCCAGCCTAGCCAAGTGAGTAGCTCTGAGTTCAACGTTATCTCAGAAAATAAGGTGGCTGGGGCTGGAGAAACGGCTCAGCAGGTAAGAGCACTGACTGCTGTTTGGTTCTCAGCACTCACATGACGGCTCACAACCCTCTGTAACTCCAGTTCCAGGGGATCGAAGGCCTTCTTCTGGTCTCTGGGAGCACCGGGCACACACGTGGTGCACAGACATACATGTAGACAAAACACCCATGCACATAAAATAATTGTTTTTAATTAAGTGAGGTTATTGTGGAAGTCAAACAATGTCAACCTCTAGCCTTTACATGTTTGCAAATATGCACACACACCAACATGAATACATTATACTTACACGCACACACATTGCCATGGGACGACATGCATATCTGAGGAGCTATGCAGACACAGGCATCAGCAGAGGGGCAGGGGTTGGTCTGAAGTTGAAAGTTGGCATTGCGGATGACAGCCATCTTGCCTTCCTCCCAAGAAGTCTCATCACAGAAGGCAAAAGAGAAATGGGAAGCCGGGCACCGGGACAGGACTAGACACACTTCACAGTGTTCCTGTGATTGCTACCCTCCTCTAGGCTCCGTGTGGTAAGGGGAACAACAATGGAGCTGTTCCCGTGGGGATGTGAAGATCGCCGTGCTGAGTGGACAGGAGATAGGTGGAACCTTTCGAGCCTTTGGAAGTCCTAAGGACAAATCCACATATCTAGAGTGGCATTGAGAGAAATGAGCCATCTTATAAACAAAAAAGGGTAACTTGATTGACAGCTTTACATTTAGCCCTACACCACTAAATGTTCAAAGTTAAATAGAGAGAAGAATAGCACTACGTGTCAAACAGTATCGGTGTTACACGAATAAGATTACATACGTGTCTAAGAGGGAAAAGAGAAAGCTGGCGTTGTGAGAGAGGTCTATGAGGGAGCTGCTGGTGGGCGACAGGGCACCAGTGGGCAGGAAGGGGAGCTAAGGGGTGAAAGCTGAGCTTTGGAAGCTCATCTCCAAGCTCTCAAGCCAGAGTGTGGGAGTTCAGGTAGACCCTTCTGTAAATATATATAGGGGGGGCAGGCCAAGATTGAGGGGAACCCTTGTGAGAGCAACTAGAGAAGAGAGGTAGGCTCAGCAATGGGGGGGCGTGTCTCAGGAAAGAGTTCCTAATCTCTTCCCCCTTGCAAATCAGGTCCCCAAGGGTGGACTTCTGCCCCCAGCCCAGAGGCCTGTCCAATCCCTTCTGGTAAAACTCTTCACCTATGGCATGGCTTTTCGGCTCTTCAGACTCATCAACAGCCCCTGAGTCCTTTTGTCTTTCATCAACCATCATTATTAGGCACCTCCTGAATGCCTGTTGAGGTGCTGAAGCTGGTGGGTACCACCTCCCATTAAGAGCTCCTGTTAACTACTGCTAGGAAAATTCACACCACAGGAATCGACCAGCACTCATCAGGGGTTTTATTTGACCAGATAGATGCCAGCATACTAGTCTCCCCTGCCTGACAGATGACAGAGAAAGGCAGACCCCTGACTTCAGGAAGAAGCACAAACCCATGTGCTGGGACAGACTTCATGGCTTCCAAGGCTCACTCTGAGAGGGTACAATAAACATCCATCAGACTAATCATGCTCAAACGTTACATATGTATTGTCCCCATTTTAGAGACAGGGAAGCTGAGGTCAGAGATATATGGTCATAAATCCAGAAGTGGCAGAGCCAGGATCTGAACCTGGCCACTGGATCAAGAGTCTGCTTTAAGTGACTATGTCTGGACTCCAGGCAGCCAGCACAGGACTGGAAAGTACCCACAGGGACCTACTGCCCAGCTAGATGCTAATCTGAGAAGACCTATCTCCTCTCTAGTCCCTACCCTTCACCTGACCACAACATGTTTCTTGGCCTGAATGTCTGAAGAAACTTCTAGAAGGGAGCCTGGGCTTCCATGTGGAGAGCTAGACCTGGCTGGAGGAAGAAGGTAAGTATCATACAGTATGGGGAACAAAGATCCTTTGCACTCTGGGAGCAGAGCAGTATGCCTCAAGCCTCTTGCTAGGAGAGGAGATGCACAGTGGTGGGTACCCAGAGGGACCAGAAGACTATCTGCAGACCACCCTTCTGCCAGCCATTCCTCACCACTCACCTCCCAGAATACCAGAAGAGATTCCTATGCAGTCCGCCAGTGCCCTTGGCCCTCCACACCATTCCTCCGGTGATCCTCAGCACAGCCTGCCCTCCTCACAGCCAGCTGGCATCAGACGGTCTCATTTTACAGGTAGTAACACCAACACAGCAGCCAATGATTGCTCAACACGATCAGGTGCCAGGCATCCTCTCCCTCTCCCAAACCCTGGAGAGGATTCTCTCCACTTGACAGAGGTGGAAACTGAGGCTCAGAACACCGACTTCGGGAAGTGAGACAGCTAACTACTACAGCAGAAGAGATACCACATGGGCAACGAGTACCCCTGATCACAGAACAGACAGGTTCTCTAAGGAGGCAGCGGGGGCATTTTGCTCAATCCCTGCTAAGGACATGTCACCGCTGTCCTCAGGAGCCAGTACCACCTTCCTGGTGTGGCCATCTGCCTCTTCTCCACCTGGCCCTCCTGTCCTGAAGCCTTGGTTCCCTCTCCAGCCCCTCCCACTCTTCAGTGTTCCACCATCCTGCACCCCATCTGAATTCACACCTCTGGGCCCTCGCTGTAGCCATTTCTTCAGCTCCCAAAACTCTCTCACCTCCCTGTCTTCTGTTCCAGTAGGTTCTTTCTCCCTAGGGCAGGGAGCCCCTCTTTCTAACTTTCCCAGGACCCCTGCCTGTGTCCTTAGCATTGGGCAACGCTAATACCCTGGAGTTACCAGCTTCTGGAGGGAGAGGCCTTGTCTTGCTCTCCCTGGCATCCTCATGCTTGGCTCAGTGCCTGGACCTTTAATAACTGTGTCGTCGTCGTCGTCGTCCCCCCAGGTGACAGGTCGGTCCCCCATCAAGACATATCTGGATCCATGTCCCAGGAATAATGAAGGACCATAGCAGAATCCCAGTAGGGAAGTGTCCCTGCCTACACCCTTCTTCTACAGTCTTCTGTAGACTAGGGAGCATCATCAGACCTCAGGCCATCAGAGCTGGCTGGGGCGCTGCACCTCTGCTTGCTCAAGCACCCCCACCATCAGCACAACCAAGCAAGCTCCCCTCCCCACCCCCAGTTCCAGAACTATTTGCAGATATTTATAGCGCCCTCCCCCAGCCAGGAGCCTTCCTCCGCCCAGGGCAGTGCAGTGCAAAGAGAGGAGTCCCCCTCCCCAGTAAAAAAAGGGGGGGAACTCTCGCAGTTCGTTTTTGCCTGGTCCCCACTAAGGCAGCTGTAGTTACGGCTCCAGCAACAACCCCCGCACCCGCCCAGCACCGGACTGCGCCTGGGCCTCCGCCAGCCGCCGCAGCAGCTCGGGGTCGGGGGTGGGGAAGGGGATCGGGCGAGCGCTGAGGCCTCGCGCCCCCAGCCCCGAGCCGCGCCGGAGGTGGAGGGAGAGCGCGGCGCACAAAGCATGTCTGGAGCCCCACGCCTCGGGACGCCCCAGCGCTACCCCCAGTCTAGCAAGGGGAGAGGGTCTCCGCGCCGGGCTCTGCCCTGCGGCCAGGGAGCTGCGGAGAGCAGGCGGGTGGGAGCAGGGGGCGCCGGCTAAGCAGCCCCCCACATCCCGTCCCTCCTCGACCCCAGGCCCCCGTCCCCGGGGCTGCGGGACCCGCACAGGGGGCAGTGGTGGGGACCCGGAGGCGAGGCCTGGGGAGCGGAGATGCAGGAGACCCGGCTCCAGGGTCAACTCACCCATCGCCCGCTGGGTTTCAGCAGCGGCGGCAGCAGCAGCGGCGGCGGCGGCTCCGCGGCCCCCGGGGCCCCCGGAGGGGAGATGCTGGCGTCCGCCGCAGCCTCTCCTCGCCCCATCCCGGGCTCCGGCTGCGGCGGCTGCGGCGGGCGCCCGGCATCGCAGGCAGCGCGGCCCCGGCCCGGCCCGATCCCCGCCCCCCACCCCACCTCCACCCCGTCCCGGGGGCCCGGCGCGGCCGCTCGATTGCACCCCGGGGCGGCAGCGGGGGCGCGGCGGCGAGGCCGAGCGCTGCGCTGGAGGTGCCCGCTCCCGCCGGCCCCCGCCCCGCCCCCGCGCGGCCGCGTCCCCTCCCCCTCCAGCCGGGCTCCGCGCGCTCCGGGCCGGGGGCGCCTGGACCGCGGGCTCCCGCCGCCCCGCGCCTTGCGTGTGTGCAGCAATCGGACGCGCGAGTGTGCGCGCGCCCTGCCTGCGACCGTGCGTGCGCCGGCCCACGGCCCGGGCGTCCTGTGCGGGTGTGTGTGCTGCGGGAGGAGGGGCTGGCCAGAGTGCGTGTCCAGCTCTGCGTGTGCGTGAACCTGTGTGTTCTGCAGCGTGTGGCAGGCCGGCCTCTGTGTGTGCATGGGTGTGTGGACAAATCGTGCTGTGGTGTGATCGTGAGCACACTGGTTGGGGGCACAGGCCTCCTGTATGGGGTGTGCACATGGTCCTGACCGCTGTGGCCCTATGCAGAGGCCCGGTGCTGGAGGCTGACAAGACCCAGGGTGGCCGCCTGTCCATGCTGGTTTGTGTCTTGCTCAGATGTGTAGGTCTCTGTGCACTGGCCTACATCCTTCTGTCCCTCCTTCACCGATGCGCACAAAGCCACCAATGATACCCTTTCCAGGTGAGGCCCAGAGGGTACCGGTGACTGTAATGGGGATGTGCTGTCTGGGATTCATCCCCAGGCTTGGAGTTTTTCCCACTCTTCTTTCTGCCCTTTCTCAGGAATGATGGGCGGTCTCGTCCTGTGATAGACTATTATCTATTTATTTATTATTTTGGTTTTTCAAAGCAAGGTTTCTCTGTGTAGCCCTGGCTGTCCTGCAAATCTCTGTGTAGATCAGACTAGCCTAGAACTCAGAGATCCACCTGCTTCAGGACCCCCACCCCCAAATGCTGGAACAGAAAACATGGGACACCACCCTCAACTTGTGGTGGACTCTTTCTTCTGAAGGCAAGCTCTGCTCCCCAAGACTATGTGCTCGGCAAGATGGAGCAAGCCCTGAGCAATGTGTCTTTTCAACCATTTATTTAGTTTTGACAGATCTCACAGCCAAAGCTGGCCTCTAATTTGGGATCTTCCTGCCTCAGCCTCCCAAGTTGCTAAATTTGCAGGCTTGTGCCACCAAACTGACTTATGTCCTTTCCTTCTTTCTCTTTCTTTCTTTTAATGTCTTTAATTTTTTTTTTTTAAACAGGGTTTCTCTGTCATAACTCTGTCTGTCCTGGAACTCACTCTGTAGACCAGGCTGGCCCCGAACTCACAGAGATCCACCTGCCTCCGCCTCACGAGTGCTGGGATTAAAGGCATGCGCCACCACCGCCCGGCATGTCTTTGAATGTTTAACAATTATGTTAGTGTGGGTGTTTCTCGTGTATGTGAGCTACCTGCATGTCGTGCCCACAAAGGCCAGACGAGACTGTTGGGTCCCTCAGAACTGCACTTACAGATGGTTGTGAGCTAACAGGTAAGTGCTAGGAACTGAACCCAGGTCCTTTGGGAAAGCAGCCAGTGCCCTTAACCGCTGAGCCATCTCAGTATAGCCCCTAATTAGTTTTCTTATTCATAACTTTTCAAAAGATTTATTTATTTAATATGAGTGTTTTGTCTGCATGTGTGTCTGGTGCCTATGGAGTTAGATGCCCTGGAACTGAAGCTATGGATGGTTGTATGCTGTTATTTGGGTGCTGGAAACTGAAACCCGGTGGGTCCTCTGCAAGAGCAACAAGTGGTCTTAGCTGCGGAGCCATCTCTCCAACTCTCAGTTTTCTTATTATGTAAAGTGAGTGTATTTCCCAAGAACCCAAGAGAAACTCATGACATGAGGGCAAACTCCTTTCCAACTGGGAAGGAAGATCCTTTTGGTCTTATAGTGAAAAAGAGTTTTTAAAAACTTATGTCATTGCATCTCTGAGTTAGAGGACAGCCTGGTCTACAGAGCAAGTTTCAGGACAGCCAGGGCTACACAGAGAAACATTGTCTCAAAGAACCATATGTATGCAAGTGCACAGGCACTGGCTCAAAAGACTATGTTTATGCACGCACAGGTCAGAAGGCACACTTTGAGAGTCGGTTCTCTCCTTCCACGTGGCTGTCAGGTTCTCATGGCAAGTGCCCAGTGGCCGAGCTACCCTCAAAGGTCCCCAGGTTTTTGTCATTTTGTTTTTCTGTCTCACATATCCCTGGCTGGTCTAGAACTCAGTATATACCCAAGGATGGCCTTGAACTTCCTGTCCTCCTGCCTCTACCTCTGGATTGTCAAGATTAACAAATGTTTGATCACCGTGGTTTTATGTGGTGCTGGGGATCGAACTCAGAGCTTCACACATGGCAGGCAAGTGCCCTCCCACCTGAGGCACACCTCCAGTCCCATGCCCCTTAATTTCTGAATGACTTGAAGAGATTATTGCAGCACACAGTGTAAAGTGGAAATTACCAAAAGGTAGTTTCCAAATGGTAATTTTCAAATGGTAATCGAAAAGGAAGTCCACTCATGGCTCCCACCTCTCAGTTCCCTGATAGCATCAACTTTGTGACACAATGTTTTCCTTTAGGGGTGAGGTGTTCTCAGAGGTCAGAAAAGGGCATCAGATCCCCTGGAACTGGAGTTAGGGGTGGTTGTGAGCCACCATGTGGGTGCTAAGAATCAAACCCAGGTCCTCTGCAAGAGCAACAGATGCTCTTAACTGCTGAGCCATCTCTCCAGTCCCACTTCTTTCCTTTTCAAATGCTGATTTTTATTTATGTTTATGTGTGAGTGTGTGCATGTTGTGTGCGTGTGCCGGTGCCCTCTGGGCCAGAAGAGGGTGTCAAAGCCCCTGGAACTGAGTTGTTGGCAGTTAAGAGCTGCTAGACGCCAAGCGGGAGCCCTGGGAATTGAACTCAGATCTTCTGGAAGAGCACCAACTCTCTTGAACCACCAGTCCTCATGACACTTTTCTTGATACGAAGCATTTTGTTGTGACCTAAAAATCAGTACACTAACCCTATAGCTTGACTCCTTTTTGCATTATCTGTTTGTCTGTCTGTCTGTCTGACCGTCTACTTATCTATTTAGGTGGGGCTGGGGATGGGACCCAGGGCCCCCCACATGCCAGGAAGGCTTTCTGCCACTGAGCTATATTCCACACACAGCGCCCATGGCCTTTGACTTTAATACAATGCAAACCACTCATATTCATCTGCCCTGAGCCTTCAGCTTCAGCTCTCAGAATGCAGAGAGAAGTATGCTTCCCTCCCAGCACCACCCCTGCAGTGTGCTGATGACAAGGGTGAGAGACAATCCTGACTTGAGCAGGCCACTTCTGGAAGGTTCTGGTGACATGCTGTTTGTGCTTTGTCCCCCACCGCCACCCTTGGGTCTTTGTTTTCCTGCCTTTTCCAGATTCCCAAGCTTCTTGGGAGGCCTCTGGGAAGGGGGGCAGGGTGGGGGTTGCCTGGGTTAGGGTCATACCAAAGTCCGCCCCCACTCCCTAGTGTTTCTCTCGAAAATCTGTTGGGGCGGTGTGATGAGAACGGATTTCCCCGGCCCTTCAGAGTTGGCAAGTGACTTCCTTGGCCACATTCAACCAGCCCCTGGCACAGCTGAGGACGAGGACGGCACAGACCCCTCCGCCTCCCCAGACCCCTCCGCCTCCCCATCTCGCCTCTCGGCCCAGGCCCAGTAGGAGGAGGAGCCCACCTCCCCGGAGCTGGCTCTAGTTCCCCTTTCCAGTCACCTCTGTTCCTTTCCTCTAACAAGGCGGTCCCACTCAGCAGCTGGAGGCAGGGAATAGGAGCTTATTAGAGCTTGGGTTCTAGTCCTGCCCTACTGTGCACCCTTGGCTTACACACGAGCTTCTTCATCTGTAAAAGTAGAATGCTTGCATCCATCACCCCATCAACAGCAGCAGCATCTGGCTCCCCTTCCAGTCACTTCCTGCGTGTGGGCAGGGAGGGGCTTGGTAGGTGGTCCTCATCCCTGCCCCCTCCTCTGGGGACTGGCTGGTAGACTTGGAGGCTGTGGGAGTTAGGAGAAGCCCAGATACAAGATTATCCTGCCCCCAGCATGTTGCATGGTGTCACCTTACAGCTTGGGCGGCCTCTCTTGCTGGAGCTGATTTGGCTCTGGGAACAATCGCTGGGTCTGTTAGCCTGCATTGGCTCTGCCTGCTAGGCAGCTGCATTCCCGTCTTTGGGTCATCTCACCTGGCCTCTGAGTCTACAGGTGAGGGTTTCCTACTCATCCTTCAGGACCCAGCCCAGGTATCCCATCTCTCTGAAGGCCCCTGAGGGCTTTCTGGCTTCTAGAGGCCTAGCCCATGTTCCCTTTGGAAATTTCCCATCTGGGTGACCCCCCAACTAGTCTCTTCTCTGCAAGCCTCAAGTTCTAGTCTGGTCAAGCTAGGGCAATGGATAGATGGGGATCCATTATTGCAAGGTGTTTAGGAATATTCCAGAATTCTCATAAGCATGTGTGCTTGTAAACATTTGTAAGATGTGTATGAGCAAATGGGTATGACTTAGGCATGTTATGTACACACATACACACACACACACACACACACACATACACACACAATCATAGGTGAACGGACATGAGCATGCTCAGTGTATGTGTTCCTGGGGAAGGGCTCAAGACTATTGTCAATTTCTTAAAGGAGTCAGGACCCAGATTTAGAAACCCTGGGCTCTTCAGCACCCTAGGCTGATCCTCCCTCTAGTGCCTAGGGCTCCTATTCAGCCTCTGCTTGAACCCCAGTCTTCCATCATTCTGCCAAGCATTCCCTGGACCCATTGTTTGCCCTTCTCCTCCCTGTCCCCCTCTGCCTCTTCCCCCTCCCGCTTCTCCTCCCCCTCCACAGACTTTTCACCTGCAAGCGTAGCAGATAATTCACTGTGCTCACTGTGGCCTCGCCCATCTCCCTGCTGGGAGGGCAGGGATCTTTGCTGACTCTGCTTGCACCCAGCACAGCCTGGCACATACACAGCAGGAGCTCCACAAACACTGTCGAAGAGCCAGGAATCCCAGCCTCCCTGGCTTCTGTGTCTGCTTTTTAAGGCATACCTCTCAACAGCAGGGGGTTGGTCGTGGGGGCTACTAGCAGGTGAGAATCCAGAGAAAAGCGCCAGCCCCTTGGTAAGGGAGGCCTCTGCACTGGAAAGTAGCCCCAGTGGGCCAGGGTTGTTACGTTACCAGCATATGTCCTGGGGTGACGGTATCCTGCCAAACTCAGGTCCCTGTTTTGTTCTATCTTCAATTCCAACCAGGGTTCCTGGCCTTGTGCCCTGCTAGGAAGCCCCCCATTAGGAGATGACCAGTGAGGCAAGAAGAGATTGGTGAGTGTCTGGCAGAGCCAGGACCCCAGCCCAGGACCCAGATCCAGAGCCGGGGCTCTAGCCACCAGGCGGATCCCAGCAAGAACACTGCATGCCAGCCTGGGACTCCAGGCTGTCATGAGCATCAGATGAGTGAAACTCCTGTCAGTCACCAGGAAAGCCTGGATCCCTGAGGGCAGAAGAGACACAAGAAAACAGAGAGACAAGGGATGCTGGGCAGCATTTCAGTCTGGCCTTGGAGGTCAGGGAAGATCCGGAAACACCGTCGGAAGGGAACAGCATCCAGGCTGTGGAACAGTATAAGCAAAGGCAGGAGGCCTTACAGTGCAGTGCTAGCCACAGCCAGGAGGTGGGGGGACGTGAGGCTGAGGACCCACAAAGCTCTGAAGCTGGAGTGTCCTCAGGGCAATTGCTGAGCAGTGACATACCCTACCGGCCCCTGAGGGTGGGTGGCCTTAATGGGAAGGAAGACAGAGGCCTGTGGGGAGTGGACTGAGTCACACAAATGTCCCCACCTGGTTTCTTCTTGCCTCAAGACCCTTGAAGAGAAGCAAGTACATCCACTGCTGTGTGCATATATCTGTATGTACCCAGAGACCCAGCCCCGACCTGTCCCAAGCTGCACCCACTGGGTGTCTCCTCCTTAGTGTTACACACTCTGTCTCATAGTCACAATGCCTTATATACACAAATACCACATGTGCACACCCAAGACATACCCTTGAGCCCACAAACTCCTGCTGGGCACTCCCCAAAAACCCACACCGCAGCATTCCACAGGGTCACCCCGGGGAGGGAAGGGCTGGGATCGAAGCATGAGGCCCTGACAAGGGTGGTACAGACTTACCCACAATCTCTCTTCTGCCTATGCACAGCCATGCCTGCTCCAGGGAAGGAGCCTCACAACTCAGGTTAAGGGCAGAAGCCAAGGATGCTGACTTGGGCCTGACCCCCTGACCTCAGCTTCAGCTGCTGAGCTAGCCAACAACATTCAATGTCCAACCTTTTGGTCACTGGGCTAAGCCTCAAACCAGTAGTCCAGTGTCCACAGGGAGGAAGATTGGGCTGGGCCTGAAGGCAACCTCAGGAATAGCCACTCAGCCTTTGCTTATCTGAGCCTGAAAATGATGGGCTCAGAAGCATCTTGCACGGGTCAGATACTTTGGCCCATTTGATGAGCAGAAATAGAATATGCCAAGTGCTGCTTCAGTCCTGGTCAAGGGTCTGGGCCATGTGTCTGGAGCCAGGATGGAGGGTATAACTAAAGAACAGCAGAGTCCACCCATGAAATCCAAGACTGGCCACCAAAAGGCCACAAGGCCTACTGTCCACCAGGAGGGGCTAGTAGAATGACATACGCAGCCCAAGACTGCAGACTGACCTCATACCTGGGAACTTGGTGGGCACCTTGGGGTCACCTCCTCGGGACCCAGCCCATGTAACTTTGCTTGGCGTATCTTCTGCCATGTAGCACTCACTCTCTAGTTACGGTGGTGGGTGTGAAGTTCTTCTGGACACTAACATGTCTAGAATCAGTTGTCTCGAGCTGGTCAAAGCAGGTCTGGTTCTTCCCTTGGTAGTTTGGCAAAGGTCTTCCCTTCTCTTCCAGGTTCTCCAGTACCACCTGTGAGATAGTGTTTCCAGACCTTTCCACCCCAGGCACTCTTCCAATGTAGCCTGAGGGCACAGACACAGGATTGATCTGCTCCTGGTTAACAAAGCCCTGCTGGGCATTTCTGGATAGACACCTGCAGCTGTGGCAGCCGGTATATATGGCTTAGCACCTGGAAAGGCTTAAGGGCTCCCAAACAATTCTGCTTTTGCTCTGTTTTGAGACAGGATTACTGCATAGTTTAGGCTGGCATGGAATTCTCTATGGAGTTCAGGATGACCTTGAAGTTTCAATTCTTCTAGGACAACAGGCATAAACTGTCATGTCCAACAACAACGGTGGCTTAAAAAAACCTTAGCTAGAAGCTGAGGTATAGCTCAATGGAAAAGTCCTAGGTCTACTACCAGCACCAAACCCAGGTGTGCACGCCCATAATCCCAGCACTGTGAAGGCAGAGGTAAAATCTCAGATTCCAGGCCAGCCTAGGCTACATAGTGAGAAAACATCTCCAAACAACAAACAAGAGTGGTGGTACAATGCCAGTAATGTCAGCATTTGGGAGGTAGAGGCAGGAGGGTCAGGAGTTCTAGGCTGTCCTTAGTTACACAGGGTTTCTGAAGCCAGCCAAAGGTATATGCAAACTCAAACAAACAAGAAATCAAAATTCATAAGTAACTACATCAATCTCAGCCACATCGTGGTCTGGAACTGAGTAGGGAAATGAATTGAGGGTGGGCAAGATGGCTCAGCAGATAAAGGAGTATGTCACCAAGCCTGAAGACCAGAGTTCAAGCCCTGAGACCTACAAGGTGCAAGGAGAAAACTGACACATACCTCACTGTTATCTGACCCCACGCGTGCGCTGAGATTGATGTGGCTACTTATTTTTCTAAATTTTTAATGACATGTTTGTTTGTGTGTGTGCACATGGGTACGGGTGCTCAAGGCCGGAGACATTGGATCTCCCTGGAGTTACAGGTGGTTGCGAGCCACTTGGTGTGAGCTCTGGGAACCCAACTCAGGTCCTCTGAAAGAACTGTACATGCTCCCCAAACCACTGAGCTGTCCCTCTAGCTGCTAATATATTTTAAATTTTTATGAGTTTGAACATTTTGCCTGCATGTACTAAAGTATACCACACTCACACAGTGGTCATGGACGCCTGAAGTCACCAGATCTCCTGGAACTGGGGTTACAGATGGCTGCAGAGCCACCTTTTGGGTAATAAGAACCAAACCTGGGTCCTCTGCAAGAACATCAATCAAGTGCTCCCACTGCAAAAAAAAAGTTCTTTGAATGCCATTTAAATGTATTAATTTTTTTGAGTGTGCGTAGGTCAGAGAGCGATTTATAGAAGTCAGTTCTCTCCTTCTTTCATGTGGTTCCCAGGAATCAGTCATCAGTCTTGGCAACAAGAGCTTTTACCTGCTGGGCCACCTCACAAGCCTGAGGAATGTTACAAACAGGAGCGGGCCTGGCCTCGTTCGCCAACTGGGGCCTTCGAGGGTAACAGGAAGAATTGCTGGGATCAAGGAGGAAAAGGGTGAAGCATGAAGAAAAGAGGTCCAGAGCCTTTGATTCACCAGGGCTTGGCCAGCTTCTCTTGCCAGTCCCACTCGGCATGGCACTGCCTGTGGTCACATCTGTCACATGGAAGCTGTCATAGGGACCCATGAGTAGAGAAGGTCTGCCCAGATGGCTGCCTACCAATTCCCCTCCCTCCTTTGGGCCACACGTCCCACACTAGGCTGGATGTGACTTGATCTGATCACTAGTAACGAAGGGAAAGTGACCAGAGCATTCGCAGGTCTAAGTCTCCAGGCTTCAAGGAGAAATGAAGGCATGTGGCCATCCTGCTACTGGGGAGCGAGGTCATGAAGAGACAGCAGCCTGACACCCACGGGACAGACAGCTGAGGGTACTGAGGTGCCAGGCGGAGCTCAGGCTGGCCCAGGGTTGGCTCCAGAAATAGAAGCCATTTCTGCTATTGGACATGTGGACACTTGCTGCTCCATGGAGGGGAGCCAACAGTCCCATCCCACCAGTTGATGGCCCCTTCTTGTCTTGCTCTACTCAGACCTGGCAGACATTGGCTACTTTGCCTTCCACTGACTGAGGATGGTATGGCTGCAGAGGGGAGTCATTCTTTCCAGCTCCCAAGCATCCTCATCAGTCACCAGGCTCCTGGGCTTTGGGCAGTTTGAGTCTGTCTATCTATCTGTCTATCTATCTATCTGTCTGTCTGTCTGCCTGGGCTTTGGGCAGTTTGAGTCTGTCTGTCTATCTGTCTATCTGTCTATCTATCTATCTATCTATCTATCTATCTATTGGGACAAGGTTTCTCTGTGTAGCTATCCTGGCTGTCCTGGAACTCACTCTATAGACCAGGCTGGCCTCAGCTCACAAGAGATCCCCTTGCCTCTGCTTTCTGGAATGCTGAGATTAAAGACCACCACTACAAAGCAGGTGGTTTGAGTTCAAAAACATTTTTCCAGGACTAGGCATGGTAGAAACCACCTGTGATCCCAGCCAGCACTTTGGAGGCTGAGTCTTCTAGGCCAGCCTGGGCTACACAGTGTGATATACTGTCTCAAAAAGAAAAAAACAAATCAAAACAAAAATCTGTGCATGGTGGCTGTCGTGTGGAATCCCACCACTGGCGGGGTGGGGGATGGGGTGGGCAGGAGACAAACAGAGACACAGAAAGATCAGGACTTTGAGGCCAGCCTGAGCTACATAAAGAATTCAAGGCCAACTTGGACTACCTGAGATCCTGAAAGGGAGAAGGAGAATGAGACAGATGGAGGGAGGGAAAGAAGGAGGGAGGAAAAGAAGTGGGGTGGTGCTTCAGAAAATAAACAAAACCTCCCTAGGAATGAACCAGGAGAGAGAGAGAGAGAGAGAGAGAGAGACTGTTTCAGAAAACAAACAAAACCTCTCTAGGACTGAACCATGTGTGCTCTTCCCATAGAGCTAAGGTGGTAACAAGGGCTACAGTTACAGGCACAGGATGCAACTGTGTGTCAAGTCTGAACATGAATAACCATGTTGCTTCTGAACTTTTCAAGGCTTTCCTCTCCTGAGGAGAGGGGATCAGTCCCACAAGAGAAGGTTGAGGCTGAGGGACAAAGTGTTCTAACAGAGCCCCCACCCCAGTCTGGCTCACTGTGGCTCTGTGCTTTCCTTGCACCCCACCTTTGTGTTTCCTGTTCCAAGGGAAAGGAAGGTGGGCCATGCCGCCCCTCTTAGAAGGCAGCTGCTGAGAGCTCAGTTAGAGCAGGGAGGGATGATACCTTCCCTAGACACCAACATCCACAGGAATTTTCTAGATCCTGTTTCAGGGAGACTGGAGGCCACAGAGCCCAGAGAAAGAGGTATTACACAGCAAAGGAGTGACCCCATTCATTTCCTGTCTTCCAATCCTTCATCAGGCTCTCCTGTTTGAAGAACCCCAAAGCATCCAGGCTAAGGACTGTAAACCCAAATTTCTACAGAGGGGCTCTGTGAGGAAAGTGAACTCTCAGCAAGCATTTATTTTTGTGGTCCTTGGAATTAAATTTAGGGGCTTGCACACAGTAGGCAAGTACTGTACCACTGAACGCTATCTTTTTTTTTTTTTTTTTTTTTTTTTTTTTTTTAATCTTTTGTGTATTGGGGAAGCATGTTGAGACTTGGGACAACCTGCCCAGAGTTGGTTCCTTCCTTCACTATGCGCACTCCAGGGATTAGCAACAGGCACCTCCACCTGCTGAGCCACCTCACTGACCCTACTGAGATAGTATCTTAGAAGCCATGCTGGCCTTGAACTTGATGTATAGCCAAGGACAAATTTGACATTCTGATCCCCCTACCTCCATCTCCTAAGTGCTGTCTTACAAGATGCTGAGTGAGGTTTGAACCCAGAGCTTTGTGAATGCTAAGCAAACACACTACCAACCAAGCTGCATCCCTAGCTCCTATTTTTGTTTTACTCTGGGTTTCACTATGTAACTTAGGCTGGTCTCAAATCTGAGATCCTGGTGACTCAGCTTTCTGGGGCTCCAGGGGTGTATTGTCGTGCCTATGTCTGGCCCCTAACTTGCCTAGAAGATGGTGATTGGTGAGGTTCCTGGACATTACCCAAGATCACCCAGGAGCATCTAGATGAAGAAATCCTGAGCACTAAACCAAGATGGCAGCCATGAAGGCAGGTGCCTATCTGCCCTGCCTTCTTATGCACCTGCAGCGTTTCCTCTCTCTATGCTTGCTTTGCAGATCCAAAGTGGAGCCAGGAAACCTGCATTTCTAACAACCATCCCCTCTTGGTTGCCAAAGGACTTGGCTGTGTACAGCCAGACTGGGGCCAACACTATAAGCCTCTCCCCAGCTAATGCTAACTGGTATGCACCTGCTCATGCCCAACCCGCTACAGATGACACCTCCAAAGTCCACAGCCAACTGAAGGCAATCTTCTGACATCAGCTTGGATGGCCTCCAGATCCTTCACCCAGCTTTGACCTGAGTTTAGGCACTGCAAGCTCCCAGCAGGCACCTGGAACACAGCCATCGGCATTTGATTGAGACCACCAGGGTCCTGCAGCCTTAGGCCTCTGGGGCTACCCTTGTGTGTGGAAAGGGTGTTGTTAAGGCTGGATGTGGCCTGCTAACCATTTCAGCACCGTGTTCATTCTTGGCACATCAATTTTACCTAATAAGGAGGCTTTTTGTGAGGGGCGGAGGATGGCTCAGCAGGTAAGGGTGCTTCCTGACAAGCTTGACAGCCTAAGTTTTACCCTCAGAACCTTCACGGTAGGACAAAACTGACTCACACAAGCTGTCTTCTGACCTCCACATGTGTGCTGAGGCATGTGTGCATCCACACACATATGCAAATAAATAGGCAAATGTGAAAATAATCAGACTAAATAATGAAACATCTAATTTCTCACCAAGCCCAAACTCTGGGACGGGCAGGGCAATTTTCTGTAGGTATTTCCAGTAGCCACATTTTGGGAGTATAGTTCATGCTTTTGTCTATCACTGTCACTTTGTCATTTTTTGGTTTTTAGTTTTGTTTTGTTTTTGAAATAGGGTTTCACTATGTAGCCTTGGTTGGCCTGCAGTTCCCTATGTAGACCAGGCTGGCCTCAACATAACAGATTTGCATGTTTCAGTCTTCCTAGTGCTGGGATTAAAGGTACATGCCACCATGCGTAGCTGACATTTCTTTTTTTAATATTTACTTTTTTGTGCATTGGTGTTTTGCCTGCATATATGTCTGTGTGAGAGTGTAGGGTCCCTGCAACTAGAGTTACAGAGATACAGTTGAGAGCTGTCATGTGGGTACTGGGAATTGAACTTGGGTCTTCTGGAAGAGCACCAAGTGCTCTTATCCATTAAGCCATCTCTCCAGCCTCATTTCTTTTTAATATTTATTTTGAAATGTTTATTTATATGTTTGTGGGGAGGGTAGCCCCTCGAGAAGCCAGGAGACGGCATTGGATTTCCTGAAGCTGGAGTTACAGGCAGCAGTGAGTTATTTGTTGTGGGAAATGGGAAACTTGTTTCCTCTAGAAGAGCTGCAAGTACTAACTGCTGAGCATCTCGCCTGGCATTCTTTTGGGGGTTGTTTTGAGATGGAGTCTCACTATATAGCTATGCTGTCTTGGAACTATGTACACCAGGCTGCCACAAACTGAGAAAGATCCGTTTGTCTCTGCTTCCTGAGTTCTGGGATTAAAGGATGAGCCACTAAGCCTGGCTTTTAAAGAAAAAGTGTGTATGGGTCTTTTGTTGGCATGGACATCTGTGCACCAGGTATGTGCCTGGTGCCCAAGGTCAGAAAAGGGTGTTAGATCCCCTGGGACCAGACTTACAGATAGTTGTGACCTGCCATGTGGGTGCTGGTTACTGAACCTGTATCCTCTAGAAGAGCAGTGTTTTTATCGGCTGAGCCATCTCTACAGCCCCATCCTCTGACATTGCTTAAATACTTCCGGGCTGGTCCTAGGCTACTGAATGTATGGAGCAGAGCTCAGGGCTGGGAGGGACCAGCAGGCTGACAAATGACACACAGCAGGTGCTGAGAGGCAGGAGGACGGAGCCATAGACAGTTCTTGAGCTCAGCACCGTTTGGAACCACAGGGTGACGACTCCGCTCAAGTAACAATTGCAGAAACTTCATCATGACAGGTGGGGGAAACAAACACAGGTTCTAGTCCCATTCCTGGCCCAGGCCCCTCTAGACCAAGAGAGTAAGGCTGTATGTAAGTAAGGCTGTCTCAGACAGTCTCCAAGAACAGAAATGGATCCAGCCAGTGGGGTCAATAGTATTCAAAGCTGGCTGCCAGGCAGTCTGTCCCCGATGAGGCCACCCAAGCTTGTGGAAATGTCAAGAGCTTGTCTGTACTCTGAGCTGGCGTCACCTTTGCGTGGGAACAAAGCACATGCTCATGCTGAACCCATGATGTGTTCTTGTTTGGTTTCCAAATAGAGACCCAGAGAGAAGAATCGTGAGATTCCTGTGTCACAAGAAAAGATTTGGGAGCCCGGCCAAAGGCGTCCATCTGGACTTCTGCTTAGAAGCCACTGCCCTGCGTCTGGGCCTCTAGATGAAACTGCAGGTAGTACTGGACCAGCACCTGTGCAGGCGACGATTCTGGCTGAGCTGCCACTAGACACGGTATCCGGTCTTGGCACATGGCAGATCTTGTCTGACACTTAGGTGACCTGCTCCGGTCCCTGGCTCCATGTGGCACGGCAGGGCAGGGCAGACTTACCTCCCACCATAAGACTGCCCATATTGGTTGGACAATCTTTTAGGAAGCCATCCACATCTTCATTTGGAGGATAAAAACTAAGACTCATCATATCCAGCACCCCCCCCCCAACCAGGTCACACAACCATCCCTTCACCTGCTTTTGTTGCTTGAGCCGTGAGGGACCGCTACATGCCGGGCACTGACCTTAGAGCTAGACACACCGTGAATTTCTGCAAGAAATTCCCAGGAGTTGGCATTTACGCTGAACCCTGTGTGACAAAAGGATCCAAAGTGCTAGGATCATAACTGTTTCTCCCTCTGAACCCCCTGGATAGTCTTCTGGATGGGTGTCTCCTCCAGGTAGATCTACAACTGTCACCCACCAACAAGAGCATCTGTGAGGCCCTCCCTCCTGACCTGACTTGGCCCAGGGACACACTGACTCTGAGGACCTCACTCCAACTGGTCCACTCCAGGCAGGTGTCTCAATTAAGCCTGAGAGTGAGTTCTGCCAGGGGATGGTATCAAAGGCTGAGAGTATGAACTTCTTTGTCTGATTTCATCTCAGGAAAGGTAAGACAGGGTGGAGAGGGCCTGGGCCCAGCAGTGGTCATCTGCCTACCAGGCTACTCTGCCTGGCTGTGAGAGTTTTTTTCTGGTCTTAACCCTTGGCTCCTCCTGAAGTTCAAAGACTCCCAAACTCTTCCAGTCTGCCCCAAGTCATCACCCACCAAAGGGAGCCTAGGGGCTGAAAGAACATTCTTCCCCACATGAGACAGGTTCACATGGAGCAAGCGGGACCGAAGCCAGAGGTGGGTGGCACAAGGCTAAGGGAGCAGTGCCTCAGCCCTGTGGACAAGGCAGACCCTGGACAGCATGTCTGCCATCTCCCTTGAGTTAACACTCAAGTACCAAGTACCTGAGGACAGTAGTCCTCAGGACACCTGAGGGAAGGATTGTACAGAAGTGTAGCAGACCCCAGTAGGAAGCTCTGCAAGTGGAACCTCCTGCTAAAAGCCTCTGCCCAGCAGAGGGGAGGGCATGGGACCCAGTCACCGTAGTGGACAGAGCCCCGCTTTGTTCCTAAGCAGACACTGCTTTTCAGTAAAGTCCTCAGATGAGAAAGAAGCATGCTAAAGATATCCTTCAACCAATTAAAACCAACCAGCTGGTCAGGAGGCAAGGCCCCTGACTTGTGACCCAAGCCTCATACACCCCTCACCCTCCTAGTCCCTGGGCTCACTCTCTGGGAAGCAGGACAACAGCACTGCCCACTTTAGCTCAGACAGCAAGCCTGTGACAAAAACCCCTGCTCAGCGGGTGAGGGCAGCAGTGTGGGTAGCCAGGAGTTCAAATCCCAGTCCTACCACATACCAGTCTGGAGGGTTTAGTTCTCAAACCTCCTGAGCAGAATGGGAGGCAGATACCTCCTGGGCGCTTAGGTTATGAGACAGACAAGATGACAGAGACATCTTCAGTTTACTGCATTAAGAACATGGTTCTATTTCTAGAAACCAAAAAGCACCACATTCCTGGAAGAGAAATTCCTTTGTCCAAGTTTCTGAGCAAGCTCACCTGCAGGGCAGAGGTGACTTCCTTCCTAGTGGAGCACAGCAGCGCAGCAAGGAGGCTTCTTCCTCCTCTGCTTCCGCCCACTCCCCAGGGGTCCCAGTTTCTCCTTGGCATTGAGGGAGCAGCCTCACTTTAGGGAAATGAAAGCTGAGTGAGAATGCTCTGAACTGGCCCTTGCCAACTGGAGACACACTGGACACTGCCCAGCAGCTGCACACAACGGGGAAGGGGCACACTTACAAGGCCACAGATCTGAGCTTGGCCTCTAATCCTGACGGTAGGGCTCAGGCAAGGGGGAACACGCTGGCCTGCTTCCTCCTCTGAGCACAGGAGCAGCCATGCTGCAGGCAACCCTGTGGTAGTCCTCCTGACCGAAGGCAGAAAACTTGTGTGAACTGGTCCAACTCAGGGTCTGGCCCTTCATGTTCACAAACATCGTCACACCCCCAGTGCCCTTGGCCTTCTAGGTGGGAAGACTTAACTTTCCCCCTCACAGCCATCTGCTACTCTTCCTTCAGCAGAGCCCAGAGCCCTTTCCGTCTCTGCTTCTACTCAGAGCCAACCAACTTCACCACCAGCATGAAGGCTGTTGCACTCGGCACTCCCCATCACCGTCTCCCAATACCAGCTGGGAAGGCTGGCAGGCAATGGATCCTCTGACTTGGCCTGGCCTACTCAGGCACAGGATCTAGCAGAGCAGGCACTGTGGCTGCTTGGTGGGCCTGGCCTCACCATCTGCACCCTATTGGGAAGCCAGCTCCCTGGGTTAGCTCAGCTGCCAGATGGCTGTCCTGCAGCCCAGGACTACCATTCCTTGGCCAGCTCTCTCTGGTCCTTCTCTGTCCTGCTCCCATGTGGCTGTTACAGGCCCCACTGCTTTCTGGATCTTCCTGAACTTTTCCAGTAATGACCAGTGAAGGCGCCTACCCCAATTGCTCTGGATCTAGTTTAGGCTAAAAGACGGAAAGGGGATGGCCATGGGGAGGCAAGGGGCCCCAGCAGAGGTCACAGGTTACTCTAGGGGAGGTAGAGGCAGGGAAGACAGTCTTGAGGGAGCCGTGTCTGCCAGGCCTGTGGTAGCTGGGATCCACAGAACGGCTTCCTGCTATCCTTTGAACATGCCAGGAGGAGCTCTGGATGTTTGTAGGCCACCTGCAGCTTTCGCACTTGGCCCTAGCTAAGCATGCCTGTGGTCTGGCCTCCAGCCTTCTGTGTGGATCAGCAATGTGGTCTGCACTCAGGCTATGACCCAGAGCAATGGCCAGAACCTGCAGCACACCGATGGCACACTGCCCACTGGTTCCATGGCACCTGCAAAGGTCAAGAAGCTTGTCCTGCCTTGACACTAGCCTTCTGTGCCTACTACACAAGGTCGTGCCAAGGCTGCACTCTGAGGCCAAACTAAGGTGCCGTCATCACACTCTGCTCGCCGTGGTCCACACTCCAGAGGCGGTAAAACTCAGCAAAGTCCACATAGGGCTCAACGCGGCCATCCTCACCAGGGGGAAGTGAGTGAGCAGGTCTGGAGCGGAAGAGGCCCCCATCGGAGCTGGAGCTGCTGCTCTGCGTGTGTGTATTGGTGGACTGCAGGGTCAGAGTGGGGCTCTGGCTGCAGAAGAAGAGGAGAGGGAATCAGTTTGGGTTAGCTGCATCAGGGGAACTCAACTTCCAACCTCCTGTCAAGAGTAGCCCTTTAGCTACAGGCCTCTATGGCAAAGATCCCATTAAAGCCAGCTGGGTCAGATGTTCTTAGAGACAGATACAATGGCAAGTATATTATACTGTTTTGTATTTTTGAGAGAGTTTTGCTATGTAGCCCAGACTGGCCAGGTACTCTTGATCCTCCTGCCTAATTCCCCCAAACGCTGGACCACTAGCATCTACCATGACCAGCCTTCAGACATCTTTTTTTTTTTTTTTTAACTTTTCTGTATGTGTGAAGGGGTGCCCATGGAAGCCAGAAGGCAGCATTGAACTCCTTAGAATTGGAGTTACAAGTGGTTGTGAGCCACCTGCTGTGGGTACCAGGAACCACTCAGGTCCTCTGCAAGAGTGCAAAGTACTCTTTACCACTGAACAACCTCTTCAGCCCATAAAGGATTATCACAACACCCTCAACACTATGGTAGTAGGATATGCTATATTGGAGCTTGAACCTAGGAGTTTATGCACACTAGCCCATCATTTATCACAAAGCTATGTCCACCAATTGCCCACCTTTCTTTATGGAGCTATCCATTAGCTTACCACCCTGACAGCTCTGAGCTGTCATAAACCAGCTCAAGGCTAGCATAGGTGAGAGATTAAAACTCAGAGCCAGGGGAGCAGGAGATCTGTGAGGCCCAGGGAGTCAGACAGAGAAGCATGAACTGTCTTGCTTGGTCAGCTTTGTGGACACAGCTGGTGGTTTCCTGGGGAAGCCTGGTTGGGAGGAGAGGCTACTCTGATTGTGCTGGGAACAACACTCAGCTACCCATGGTGCTTAGATGTCTACCAGTCCTTCCCTCTACAGAGGTGGTAGCAGGAACAGAAGGAGCAAGGACCTAGGGACAGGAGAAGGGAGGCTCTCTGAAGAGGCGGAGGCAGAAGCATAGGAAAACAGGGACATTCCTCCCTGCCAGCCCTTCTAATTGGCCACATCCGGCTAAGCTCCATCCGTGTAGAGGGGCTGGGTGTGGCAGCTGTATTATTCCATCAGTGCAGGGCTGGAATGTGGAAACCAGATCCCTCTGGAGGGGTGGGGTTCACAGTCACAGAAATAAAGGGGAGGGGTGGACAACAGACCTGTCAGGCAGGTCTGCACTGTGCCTCTCCTCTCAGGCCATGACCTCCATCCCCAGTACCCTTAAACTAAACAGCTGATAGTGATGGCATGTCGTGGTGAGAGAGCAGTAGCTCTGAGGCGTCAGGATAGACCAGGCAATAGACCAGCTACAGAAGCATGAACCCAGTGACATCTGTTACAAGCTCCAAAACAGGAGAAAAAAGCAAGAGAAGCTAGCCATGGACAAAAGCTGGGCCAAGACACGGTCAGTCAGCTGCCTTGCTCCTTTCTTGACCTCTCTGTCCACCCTCCCCTAAACCTCCACCTGCCCTAGGTCCAGTTTCAACACCTGCTAGAACTAATAGCACTGTCCTTTCCTGCCTGTGTTTAGAGACTCCCCACCCCAAAAGGGGAGGTAGGGAATTGGGGAGGCCCAAACCCCCAGGATCCCCAGACCCCAGGGCCTCTCATCCCACCCTATGGAGCTCCAGGGCTTGGTTGTACAGCTGTTTCTGTCCAGGTACCCAGACCTGTCTCTAGAGTATGACAGCTTACTTGGTGAGGGTGGGAGTGGCTTCATCCAGGGTGGAGGCACTGTGAGCACCATTGACCATCTGGCCCTGAGAAGGCATGACGAGGGAGAGGGTCACACTGGTCTTGCTGGTACTCTGGGCACTTGAGTAGGGCACAGAGACAGGGTACACACGGCCCCCTGCAATAGGAGAAAGAGAGCAGGGGGAATGAAAATCAGTCTGGAGGGAAGCAGGGTAGTGGACTCAAGGTTGCTCCTAAATGACAAGGGCTATTTGAGGGCTGAGAAGCCCCCAAAGCCCCAGCGTGGCTCTCCACCCTTGGGTAGCCCAGGGTAGATGTCCCTTGGTAGAGTCTCTTCCAGAACAGCAATGGAACCTCTCGCCAACAAGGAAGTCCCCCGGGGATGAAGGCAGGATAGAATCAAACTCTGCATGGCATCAATGAAAGGATTAACGCCTGGCTTTACATGGATGCCTTTAATACAGAGGGGAGTCTGTTTCTAGTTTAGGCTGACCCAATGAAAATATGGTTGCAGTAACAGGCCGGAGGCACTCTAGTAATCTGGTGTCGATGGGAGAGCAAACCCACATGGAGGCAGAAGCTCCAGTTTGCTTGTTTAAAAACAGGAAAGGAAATGTAGCCCTTGGAACCAGCACAGAAGGTCTCATCTCTGCCTTTAATTCAAGGACTAAAAAGGAAAAAGGGAGAGAGTGACATGTTTGCTCAGCCCAAAGTAGTCAAGACCTGGTGCCAGGTTCTGGGGAGGACCATCTGTTCCCACACCTGACCTCATCCCTGTCCCTGCATGCTAGAGCCTTTCTGCTTCCTGTAGGTGAGAAGTGACCGTGCTCCTGGCTGGGCACAGGCTAGGAGGCGCTCTGCCACTGATGGTGCAGCTATCTCTTCTGTTACCTGCCTTTATGACTGTAATGGTGTGCTCATGCGTCAAGACTTTAGGGGTGGCCACAGAAAGTGACACTATCCTCATTTCACAGACAAAAGGAATAAAGACAGACTTGCAGCTCAGAGTCCATAAGTCTGACAGCCTGTGTTGAGTGAGGCCAGGCCACTGGCTCCACCTGCGTTCCAAGCAGTGAGCTCCTCTTATCAGCCACTCTGGGCTGCCTCCAGGCCAGGACTCATCTCAGGTGTGCCTCTTGTCTGTACAGTACGGCATACATACCTGAGGCTGGAGTTGGTGCAGGCTGGCTCATTTCACCCAGTGGGTAGCCAAAGTTCCTCACCAGCAGGGTCATGTCTTCATGCCGTGGGCAGAACTTGGCACGCTCCCCACCACTGGCAAAGGTGTCACTGTGAATACGCTTTACACGGTCTACCACAGCCTGGGCCACTGCATCCAGGGAGGTCTGCTTTGCAAATTCAGTGTCGATCATTGCTGCAATCTCCTGGGGGTGTGGCGGGAGAACTTGATGAGGAGTGCAGGGTGACTCAGGGGAAGGGGTCAAAATTCCAGAGCTCTGTTTAGGAGTCTTAGGGATCACTAGCCCAGCAGGTGAAGGAAGTCTCTGACAGTGAAATTGCAATCTTGAGCTTTTCAAGCTATTCAGGATAATCCTTCTGGAACATACTGATTAGAAAAGGTGTGGGATCTCGTGATCTCTCTACTGGCTTCCACACTTCCAAACGGTAACATCCACCTCAGTGGGTTATTACAAGGAATTATGTAACATAACGGATTCAAGGGCACCCTGAGGACTAAGAAATGCAGGGTAACATTGTGATTATGCCCTTTCCCCTGGATAAAACATCTATCCTATACGGAAGGCATTTTGTCAGGAACTGCCCTCCAAGAAATCCTCTGATATATTCTAGAACCTAGTAGATGCCTCTCAATGCATCTGTTGTGAAAACCAAAAGAGAAAGGACGGGGACACACACACACACACACACACGAGGCAGGGAGATGACTTCAAGTTCCAGGACATACATAGTGAGACCCTGTCTCAAAAAACAAAAATGAATAAACAAAAGAGCTGTAGCCTCCTGGAAGCAGGAATAAGGGATGGGTAGGAGGAAGCACTTGGCCAGCCATATCACCTGAGACACGACCCTAAACCTTCTCTGTGAGGAAGTAACCGCTGGGCCGCTATGCTACAGGCTGCTGGAATGAAGAATAAAATAATACGGGTGGGAAACCTTGAACACAGGGATCGGGTGATAGCCAGGCTTCAGTCACACAGGAGGAAGCAGAACTAAATGCTATGTTACACACCTGTAATGCCGGCACTCAGGAAGCAGAGGCAGGAGGATTCCAAATTTAAGCCTGGACCACATCACTAGTTTCAAGCTAGCCTAGGCTACAGAGCAAGACTCCCTCTCAAAAAAGAAAAAAAAAAAAAAGATGAAAAGCAGAAAAGGTCACCTTCTGACATGTACTAGAAAAGAACCACACTCAAAAAAGAGGGACATACCTGAACTTGGCCACCCAGGAACTCAAGGTACAAGAAGCTAAGGCACAGGCCTGTATTCCTTGTTACCTAAGAAGCTGAGGCAGGAGAATGCTAAGTTTGAGGCCTTGCCTGGGTTATAAAGTAAGTTCGAGCCTAGCTTAGGCAACTGCTTGTCTCAAAACAAAATAAAACAGGGGCTGTGGATGTAACTCAGTGGTAGAGCGCTTACTAGCAGTATCAGGCCTGGAGTTCAATACATAAAACACACAAATCCTGTGTCATCCTGGAAGTCACTTTGATGGCTACTGTCTGTCTTGTATCTCTAATGTGTAGAGAAACAAGGGGCACCCACTGGCTGAAGAATTTTATCTTCCCATCCTTGACCTCCCTATAGCCACCAGAGGGAGAATCTACCACACTAGGGAAAGATAGTCCCTGAGGTCCCAGTCGGAAGGGGAAACAGAACTGAACCCTGGCAGTGCTCTGAGCTCCTTCTGGCTCTGTGACCTTCCTGCAGCCCCGGGGCAGTACAGTTCCCACCTCCCCTTTTTGCATCAGGTCCTGGCTTTGACCCCTAAGAAGATGTCTGATGACAGCATCTGAGAATCAGATCACAGGCACACTGTCCATGGGCTGGCCTGCTCCAAGCCACCTGCTTAGCCGTACCCAGCTCACCTGGTTGGCCTGCCCAGGCCCATGGGCTGCCTCCAGGGCCTTGTACAGCCCCTCAGACATCAGTACCAGGAAGCCCGTCACACCATCCAGAGGCTGTGCACCATGGATCTCCGGTTCTGCGATGATGGGTTTGGACTTGGCAGCACTATGGGAGAGATGGAGGGAGGGCTTTGCGTGGGGAGGCCCCCAATAGGTACAACTTCTGCTGAGGGTAAGAATCTATACTCAGAACATAAAACATTTGACTTGATAAGAGAGAAAGGGACAGAGGAAAAGAGAAAAGCAAAACAGACCTGTCTTCTCAGGGCAGTCACTAAAGTAAAACCCTGGGGCCATGAAGACAAAGGTCAGATGCCAGATCCGGGAGTCACTCTGCTTCCTGCCACAGCCACAACCTGGGCTGGCAGGGCAGGGTGAGAATGGACCATCAGGACAGCTGTTACTTGTTTACTTATTCTTTGATAAGGTCTTATGTAGCCTCCACTGATCTATAACTATGTAACCAAGAATAACCTTCGGCCCCTAATGCTCCTGCCTCTACCTTTTACGTGCTGGATTGCAAACTTGTATTACCAGGCATGTTCCACTACACCTGGCTGGGAGATTTTCTTTCAAAAGCCCGTGTGTCAGATGGGTGACATGGTGAATGCCTGTATTCCCAGTACTTGGACAGCTGCAACAGGAGGATAATGAGTTCAAAGCCAACAGAACACAAGCACAACCAGGTAAGTCTGGGTTACTAATGAGAGCTTGTTTTGAAATAAAAAAATTTTTAAAATAAATAAAAACCCATCCTCTTGTAGAGGGTATTTGGACTCTTTTGATCTATTCCAACTAAGATCCCATACAATACACTCTCCGCACAGGACTGTAACAGATGTGTATCAGTGCTTAAGTGTCAAAAAACTAGTGCGTATGTCCCATGAGGACATTCTTGATTAAATACTAAGGAAGGAAGTCTGGAAACACCCTGAGTGTCACTCACCTGGGGCTGCTCAGATAGAAGCTGACACAGCCATCTGCTGTGATCAGTGTTTGTAACAAGGCAGGTGTGCAAATGTGGAGGGACAGACACCTCATGAAAACAGAGGGAATATAACCTGTCCTGACCATACAGAGCCACTGTGTCAGCCAGATAGTAATAAAGTGGTTCAGAGAGGAGAGGGCAGAGCACAAGGACACATACAAACACACAGGGTGTGTGCGCAAAGATAGCTGGAGGCAGGATGCACAAGGGACTAGCAGCCTCTAGGCAGGGGAGGTCTGGCTTGGGACAGAAGGCTGCACACACCCTTTCTTAAGTATTTTAAGCCACAGACTTCCTACCCAATAAAGTGCACAGAATCCTGCAAATTAGGGGCAAAACTTAGAAATATTGGATGTTCAGATTCTAGGAGGGGAAGGAGTGCTAACTAAGCCAGAGGCTTGGCACCTACTGAGGGAGAGTCTGGTAAACTTTTCTGGCTGTGACACAATGCTAGATTGATACCACATAGGTGCTCCTGAGAAGTTCCCCATCCAAGCTAGCCAGCGGTGAAGGACACATGCTCCACATTCAGGCCGCCTGGGTCCATCACCAGCACTATACATGGCCAGGCTCCTGGGTGTCTCCATGCCTCAATTTCCTCTTATGGGCATGCCTGTGGGGTAATGACAGCACACAGCTTAGAGAGCCTGAGTAAGGGGCCATGCATAGAGGCCATGCTCCTGGGTGTCTCCATGCCTCAATTTCCTCTTATGGGCATGCCTGTGGGGTAATGACAGCACACAGCTTAGAGAGCCTGAGTAAGGGGCCATGCATAGAGGCCATGCATAGAGTGAGCACACTTGGAACAACCAAGGCTCACCAGTACTATTACTGCCACGGGTACTTGGATAGCACCCATAGGGAAGGGCCTTGGAGGGAAACGGATGATCCACAGACAGGGACTAACAGTCATTTGGTCTTGTAAGTTCCTATTCACGCTGTCACCTCATGCTCTCACTAGATCCTCCTTCCCGGACCTGTGGCACTTCTGCTGCCTTGGATTTGGTCAGCTCCTCTCCTTGGCCCCTGTGGGGAGGCTCACTGGACCAGTCTGCTGGCCTAGGCCCCACTCCACATTCAGCTCTCTGGAGGCAGAGAGTATCCCCTTGGGCCTGAACTTTCAATAGCACCCCTGCCACTGTACCCTAGGATCTGCCTTTACCCCAGGTCCTCTGGTCTCACAAACTGCTGGGGCTGCAGGGATGGGTGGTCACCTACCTGAGCAGGTCAATGTCAGTGTAGCCATATTTGACTTTGTAATCCCCAATGCGCCTGGTGCTCTCCTGTCCACAGATGATGCCCACCTGCTTGATCTCTCCTGCGTCCAAACCTACCAGAGGAAGGCAACATGGCAGGCCCATTTCTCCTCAGTGAAGAATAAAAGAGGAGGGTACAGAGGGCGTCAGGAGATGGCCTCCCTATTCCCACATGTCCAGCTTCCCCTACATACCCAGTTGTGAAAGACGAAAGAGCTCATCTTCATTCTCCGTGGTGTGGTCCACATTCAGCTGTGTTACCTGTAACCCATCCACTGTAGATTTGCACAGAAGGGCCCGGTTTGTACCTGCAGCACAATTTGACCAAGACTAAGCAGAGGGAGAAATAGGACCCACTGACACAACAGGAAAGGCAAGCAGATATCACACACCAAGAGGCTCAGATCATGGGGGTGAATCACCAGGGAAAGACAGCTGAGTCAGGAGGAAAGCAGGCTACATGTTACAATGCTATCACAGGACTGAGTTTAATACAAGACATTTCCATAGGGACCCATACAAAGTCTTCAGATTGTCATGGCACAATGTCTGTGGCTGCTTTGGAACAATTTTGGAATAAGGGGCTCTGGATGAAACAAGACTGGCCATAACATGACAACTGTTGGGACTGGAATGGGGCATGTGGTTCACTACCTACTACTTATCAGCTTTTCTACATTTTGTATGTTGGTCCCTAAGGAAATCTTAAGCAAAGGAGGAAGAGAGTCAGGGATGCCATGAGTGGATGGATACGGAGGTCTTACAGTCACATGCATCCTGCACAGGTTCTTGGGTCCCCTGATGGCCCCTCCTTTGGCCCTAAATCGAAATGTCCCCATCACTCAGCTTCCTGCTGTTTTTGAGAATGCAGAGCAGGCCTTCACTCCAGGTAACTTCTTTCAAAGAAGCCATGGGGCTGGAGATGTTGGAAGCACAGGGGTTCTTGCACTCAAGATAAGCACTAGGGAAACCAGGAATGCTGAACACACAAGGCTGTCTCTTCAAAGGGAGAGATATATAACCTGTTTTCCACCCAGAAGCCTGAATGGAAGTGGTTAAGAGCTTAGGTGACCTCTCCATTATTTGTATGACAAAGATCACACCAGAACCTTCCCTAGTCCTTAAGACCTTAATACATGTAGCCTAGCTATAGAACCCATTTCACTGAAGACATGACATGTACTTTGAAAGGAGCTTGCTGGATGTGGTGGTGCATGCCTTTAATCCCAGCACTCAGGTGGTGAGTTCAAGGTCTACATAGTTCCAGGACAACCACCAGGGTCATATAGAGACCCTGTATCAAACAAGTAAAGAGTTCTGATATAATTATGCCTTGCTGTGCACACAGGATTGTGTTATACTTAGAAACTTTTCCCAAACTGTATTGTGCTTTAAAATGCCTAATGAATGGCCTGGGGTCAGACTCTAGAAATTTGAATGAATACTAGCTACTGAGTCCTGCTGAATTGGATTTCCTTCTTGCCTTACACAGACCATCACTCTGCCCACCCTGGTGTTTGCAGAGACCCCCCCAGAGAGATGGCTCAGCCATTAAGAGCACTAGCTACTCTTTCAGAGAATGTAGTTCGATTCCCAGGACACACATGGTGGCTCACAACTGTCTGTAACTCCAGTTCCAGGAGATCAGATGCCCACTCTGGCCTCCACAAGAACCAAGCACACATGCAGTACGCAGACATACATGTAGGCAAAACACCTATACACATAAAAGTAATTTAAAAAAAGATGGATGCAACTCATCCAAAGCCAGAACAGCTGTCTCATGTGCTCTCCTTCCATCTGGGATTGACGCATACAACAGAGAGGAGAAAGCAGGCCCAACAGCCCAGGGAAGCTTGGGTATGTATGTACAGAGAGCAGATTAACGTGGGGTGGGTGGGTGGGTGGCTCACCAACATTGGCAACGTAGAGCTTGTTGTTGAGAAGGACTGCCACAACAGCCATGGCCCCTCCCGAAATCTCCCTCTCCAGTGCCTTGAGTCTTTCAAGGATCTTCTGATACTGAGGTGGCAACTGGTGTTGGGGCACCCCCTGCAAGCCATCACCAAGAGAGGTCAGAGCAGCACAAGTGCTTGAGAACCATCTTACCAAACCTCTCCTTCCCTTGAGATAAAGCAGGCAAGGGCCTTGAGCAGCCAAGACAGATGACCAGCAAAGACATGCCCAGGCTGGATACCTGTAGGATGTCCTGGGAAGGCCACTGGTGCTTTAACTAGAGGCAGCCTGAAGGTGACCCTGAGTCTGAAGTAACCCAGATCACAGAACCTGGCTCACAGATCACCTATTGCTGCCATCCAAGGATGAGCCTCCAAGAAAGCTTCCCTGCTGGCCAGAAGTTCCTGCAGGGGTACACTCACTGTCACCCCAGCCTCCCAACCAGGATGCTGCTTCAGGATTCCTGCTGCAGGCCTTGCTGTGCCCATGGGGGGCAAGTGACACAGAGAATGAGTGCTGGCACCCAGCAGAACTAGTACAGACAGGTGATTACCTCTGGCAGCTGGGACTGGAGATTTGCTTTCTCAGCCAAGGCATCATCAATGGACTCCAAGAAGCTCCTCTCTACCACATCGAAGGCCTGAAGGGACACAGGACAAGGCAAGGGCTGGCTCAAACAACACCATCACCTCCTGCTAAGATGTCCCTATGGAGAGTAACAGATCCATGGCATTCACGGCAGGTCTCATGAGCAGGTGAGTGACACACATCATTTCGGCCTCATATATAGGGCATCCTGTCCATTGTTTGACAAAGACCTTTAGTTGTGGGATGGGAGAAAGGTGCTACTTAGGTAGCCTGCAGAGGAATCAGAGAGGTAGAAGAAAGGGCCAGGCCGGTGCTCAAAACTAGTGGGGTGTGAACTCCAGGGCTGCACATTTGGATTCACGTGAAACACACAGCATGGGGCTCTGAGGACTGCTTGGTCAATGAGTCTGTAGGACACAGCAACCTCTTCTGAAGAGGCCTGGTCAGGACCTGCTGGACACTGGTATACCCTCCGCAAAGCTCCAGTCTAGGAGCCCTGGGGCCACTTTCTCAAAGACCACGAAGCCTTCCAAGGGTAGAAAGAAATCCCAGAACACCAACGAAAGAAACACAGCCCTGGCCAGTGAGGTGTAGGATAGAGCAGGAGTGGGGATACTTCCAGAACACACAGAATGCTGTCAGCACTGGAGAACGAGCACCTGACCACATCCCAAGCAAAGGGGTCATTGTCAAGGACCTTATCCACACAGGGCCTCCATTCTCCATTCCCAGTGATGCCTCCTCCCTGCTACCAATGCAAAAACTGCTGCTCCCTGCCCCTGTCACCGTGAACTGTACTCAGAACTGATCCTTGGTAGGGGATGAAGTAAACAGTCTTCAGATCACCCTGTCCACACTGATATCACAGAGCCCAAGTTCCAGGGAATAGAGGACACACAAGTCAGCCAGACCACTGGCAGCCAGCCCAACACCCTTACCTGCAGCAGGACCCGCCGCACATCAGCCTCAGTGTGTTCAGTGTTGAGCTGGCCCAGCAGGAGCTCTGCAGAGAGCCTCTGGGCCACAAAGTTGGTCACCCGGTTGCCATCGTAGCCATTGAAGACCCCATACAGGAAGCAGTTGTTTTCACTTCTAGCCGAGGGAGAGCAGGAGGAAGGCTGAGACCAGGGCATGCAGGTGACGGGGGATGGAGGAAAGGAATTGTGGAGGGACTAAAGGCTTTGGGTACTTATCTGGGTCCCCGTATTGTGGTCATCATTTCACTACAGATATGATCTGCTAGCTGAATCCCCCCTCTTTCAGTCTATGCCACTCCTATCCCATAGCAGGCCTTTGGCTTAATTAGACATGGAAAGGACCTCAACACTGGTCACTTCCCACAGGCCCACTTCACAGGCAAGTCTCACATGTGGTAGTAGCAAAGCCGTGAATTTTTTTGCTCTTGAACGACTGCTTCTGTCCAGTACAGCACACCAACACATATACCTGAACTTGAGCCAGTTGTCCTCTGGAGGGTGGCTCTCGGTGCCCTTGCCGTCAGCAGAGTAGCTACGGTTGGAAGCTGAACCAACTCCAGAGAGGTGACAGAGTGGCAGATCATCCGTCCAGCTTGGCTGCTGCTCCTGGGAAACACCAGGAAACTGTGAAAGCCCACCTTCTTCTTCCCCAGATCCCATTGTACCTTCTTCTCCAACAAAGACAAAGGAGGATCTGAAGCCCCACAAGATGGTTATGTCTGGAAAATAATGATGCTTGTCTGAAGAGACACTTATACAAAAGGGTTTCCTGTTTTAATGGTACATCCACAGACTGGTTCCCCTGGAAACCCTAAAACTGCAGCATTCCCAAGTGGAAAGCTCAGCATGGCTTCTCAGAGAGAGAAGCACAACAAAGCAGGAAACACACATGGAGAAGCCCAACTTAGAGAAACTCTTTGGTCACACTTCTCTACAAAGGTTCTGACTGTACAGCACAACAGAATCCTCCGGGTACACACTGGTTCCAATTGTAGAATGCAGGCCTCACCAACAAAATGCCTGACCTGGGTGTAGCCTGGACTGTCTGTGTTATAAACAGCTTCCCACACATGCTCTCAGGAAGATAGCTGGAACACGGTCTTCAGAAACGCCAGCCTGCAAGTCAGTCTGTCATTCTTCCTGGTCATGGAGGCCACCACCTGTGTCTCTTCCCATCTCCCCGTCATATCCTTCTCCAATAGCTGCAGTTTGAAGCCCTGTACATACCCCTATGTTGTTGGGAAAGTCTGGGATTGCTGACTAGGAGGTTATTGCCTCCTGTACTTATACTGTACCGTGGTTCCCTCTCTCATACCTATAACTGACCCTCATCCTAATCCCATCGGATCTCAAACCAGGATGTTTTACATAATCATTACATAGATTTACACACACACACACACACACACACACACACACACACACACACACACAAAAGTCTTGGCCTAAACATCCCAGCTCTTAATTTTGTAAGGTTCCTGGAGGAGGTCCCTAAGCATCTGTATTTTATTTTACTATCCTTCTCTTCCTCTTTTTGGAGGCAGGACTTAGTGAGCATGATACAGTGGTACAAAAAACACAGTGGAAGCCTTCATGAGTGCATAACTCAGAACTATCTGACCCCATGGCCACTGGGGACAGACTGCTCCTCAGTCATGTCTTCATGTTCATATGCACTAACTTGGTAAAACCCCATTTCTTTGAGATGTAGTATTTCTGGCAGCAGAAATACTTGCTCTTGCGTGAGGCCTCAATTATATATTCTGTATCCTGCAGCTTGGGGAGGATGGACATTTGGGTTCTCTGCAGTTTTTAGTAATTAGAACTGCTATAAACATTCATATGCAAGTTTTTGTCCGAACATATCTTTTCCTTTCTTTTGGTAACTACCTAGGGTTGAGGCTGCCGGGTCACAAACATCCACTGGAAGGCTGACATGCATGTGGTTCACACACATACATACTAAAAACAAAAAGCACCAGGTCCAAGTAAATGTGTATTTAGCTTTTCCTTTAAAATTTCTTTATTGGGCCGGGACCTTTAGTCCCAGTACTTGGGAGGCAGGCCAGCCAGAACTATACAGTGACCATGTCTCAAACAGGACAGAGATAGGTATAAAATTTAAGTTTATGTGAGCAAATGTCCTGGGTGTGGGGTCCTGGAAGCCTGAAGGTGTCATGTTCCTTGGAGCCAGAACTTGAGGTGTGTTGAGCCATGGGACACGGGTGCCAGGAATCAAACTTAAGTCCTCTGGAAGAGCAACAAGGGTTCTCAGCAGCTGAGCCATTCTCCAGCCCCTGAGTGTTTAGCTTTAGAAGAAACTGCCAAAACCATTTCCGGGACAGATGTTTCATGTGTACTCCGACCAGCAACAAGCATTCTAAGCGGATGGCATCCTGATCACTACTAGGTATCAGACAAGCTAAAGCAGTGGTTCTCAACCTGTGGGTCGCAAACCCTTTAGGGGTCAAAAACCCTTTCACAGGGGTGGCCTAAGACCATCTGCATATAAGATATTTACATTATGATTCATAACAGTAGCAAAATCACAGTTATGAAGTAGCAACAAAAATAATTTTATGGTTGGGGGTCACCACAACATGAGGAACTGTATTAAAGGGTCACAGCATTAGAAAGGTTAAGAACCACTGACCTAGAATATGCTTGAACTCAGGGCTGTAATTTACATTTCCCTAATAGTTAATGATATTGACCATCTTTTCAAGTGTTTGCTTGCTACCCACAGGTCCTCTCTGGCAAGTGTTTTTAATTTATGCCTCCTTTTAAATTGGGTTAACAACTGAGTTCTGAGAGTTCTTTAGCTATTTTGCAGTAGAGTGCTTTGTTAGCTTATAAAACGTATTTATAAATATTTTCCCAAGTCTGTAGCTTGCCATTCCATTTACCTCGTATTGTTTTTAGTAGAATAAACTTAAATTTTTGATGATTTCCATTTTATCAATTTCTTCCTTTCATGGTTTATGCTTTTAGAGTCACAAACAAGAGCTCCTTGAGCAGCCCAGGCGATGAGAACCTCAGATTCACATTTTACAGTTCTGTGTCTACATCCAAGACCTCTTTTGAATTAATTTCTGTAAAAGGCAGCTCTAGGTCAATGTCCAGCAGTCCTAATTCCACCTGCTGAAGATCAGCTTCTTCCACCGAGTTGCCACTGCACCTGTGCAGACAGTGATGGTGTTTCTGGGCTCTGATCTGTTCATCTCTGTGATGATCATTTTATCCCTTCAGCTGTTACAGGCTTAAATTCACATAGGGGAGGATTTTCTCTGACTGTAATTTTTTTTTCTCCAAGACTGTTTTGGCTAGTTTAGTTTCTTTGCCTTCCATATAAATTTTAGATTACTTTGTCCATACACACACACACACACACACACACACACACACACACACAAAAAAGTCTTGTTGGAATCCAGGCAAAGGGATACACACCTGGAATTCCAGCGTTTGGGAAGAAGCTGAGGCAGCAGGATCACAAGTTTGAGACCAGGCTGAGCTACACAGTGAAATTGCCTCAAAAATAAATGAATGATTAAAACAAACAAATGTCTATTGGGACTTTGATTGAAACTAAATTTGATTGGTCTAAACTGTAGATTTAAGAGTCTACAGGCCAGGCTCCGGAGAACTGGTATCTCTACATCGATCTCCTGGTTCGTGAGTATGGTGTGTCTCCACACTCATTCATGTTTTCTTCATGCGATGTGTGCTTCAATCACAGTTTCACCGCAGGATTTGAAGAGCCAGCAGTGCCTCCTAGTAGTCTTTAAGAACAGACACTACCTGGGCGGTGGTGGCACATGTCTTTAATCCCAGCACTCGGGAGGCAGAGGCAGGCGGATCTCTGTGAGTTTGAGGTCAGCCTGGTCTACAGAGTGAGCTCCATGACAGCCAGAGCTACAACAGAGAAACCCTGTCTTGAAAAATCAATAATAATAATAATAGCAATAGTAGTAATAATAATATAAAAACAACAACAATATAAGACACCAAGTGTGAGCAGACACAGGTGAGCCTGGTCCACATAGTGAGTTCCAGGACAGCCAGGGCTACAAAGAGAGAACCTGTCTCAAATAGAAAAAAAGGAAAGAAAGCAAAGCAACACATGAGAAACAAGGGCTCTCAGAGGCGACACAGCCAGCCTCTCAGAGAAAGCTCCCACCCACTGTCAACTAAAACAAAAGCCTTCTTCCTGAGAAGTCTAGCATGTTAGTGTCCCCTAACCACACTCCTGCAGGCGGCTTCTTAAACCTACATTCACATAGGTCAGAAGACACCTCAATGCCTTCCTTCCAGAGTGTTGACACAGCTTTGCACTCACCCTTTGACAGGCCAACAAGCTCACACAGCTTCCAGCTTGTAGAGATAAAGCCTCCCACATAAAATTTCAACTTCTAGAAAACTGCCTAGACATAGGGGATGGGAAGCAAACTCACTTGTGGAAGAGGGGATCCATACTAAAGGTTTACCTTCCTTTAGAAACCCAATAGAGCCAGGCGGGGGGTGACACATGCTTCTAACCCAGCAGAGGCAGGTGGGTCTCTAAGTTTGAGACCAGCCTGGTCTACAGAGCGAATTCCAGGACAGCCAGGGCTATGTAGCAAGAACCTATCTTAAAAAAAAAAAAAAAAAAAGGCAGAAACAACAACAAAGAAGAAAAGTCTAATACAGGTCAGAGAGATGGTTCAGTTCCTTGCTTCTAAGCCAGAAGACCCAAGTTTAATCCTCAGCATCTACACATGGAAGGAGAGAAATGACTGCAAGTTGTTCTCTAGTCACCACACAAATGACATTCAATCCCACCCTGCACACAAAATAAGTAAAAACAGAAAGAAGTAAAGCCCAATATGCTAGGGCCTCAAATGAAGAGGCTTCTGGTCTCTGAGCTATAATCACAGAGATGAGTACACCCTTAAGCCAACTATTTATGCCAACGCACCCATGCAAAACAAATCCTTATTTGCATTGGCTGCATTTAAACATTAAGTTCCTAAATAAATAAATAAATAAATAAATAGTCTTAAAACGGGCTGGAGAGATGGCTTAGTGGCTAAGAGCACTACCTGCTCTTCCAGAGGAGCTGGGTTCAATTCCCAGCACCCACATGGCAGCTCACCACTGTCTATGATTCAAGTTCCAGAGGATCTGACACCCTCGCACAGACATTCATGCTGGCAAAACACCAATGGACATAAAATAAATAAACAAGGAAACAAACATTAAGTTCATGGCCAGTTTGCCTTGGTTTACTAGGAAAATTTAAAAAAAAAAAATTTACCCAATGAGCACAGCTGAAAGCAAGCATAGGGAAGCAACATTCACCTGTTTGTATTTCTTAGTCGTATCTGCCCACAAGTCCCTACTCTGATCCACCTGCTGAGAATGACCTGTGTTTCATAATTTCAATCAGGCACACACTGTCTTCAATAAATTATACACTTCCAATTTTACATCTGACCTTAGCCAAAGGCTGAGAAAGATCAGTCTACGAGCCATTAGTCTACTTCCAATCTTATCTTTAAACTGTCAGTTTCTTTCTCAGATGACTTTGTTTTGAATGCAAGCTTTCCCAGTATTATAAAGGGTGAAAAGCCAGTATGATTTACAGTGTCTACAAGAGAAAAAGTGAAAATCTATTCAATCCACTGCCTGTCACAGAATCTCAGAGAAAGCAGCAAGTGCTCTTAACTGCTGAGCCACTTCTACAGTCCCTTGATTTAGGTTTTAAATAGGATTAGCAGCTAAATCCAGCACTCAGGAGGAAAAAGTAGAAAGATCACCACAAGAGCTCAACCTGGTACAGGCTAGCCAGTGCTAGTCCTGAAACTGTCCCCTGCTCAAAGTGGGGCACTTTGAGGCTGGAGAGAGGGCTCAGGAGTTAAGAGAGCTTACTACTCTTCTAGAGGACACAGAATTCAGTTCCCAGATCATATGGCAGTTCACAACAACCTCTAAGTCCAGCTTCAGGGGAAATGATGCCCTTTTATGGACTCCACTAGTAACTGCACTCAGTTACACTTACACACACACACACACACTCTCTCTCTCTCTCTCTCTCAATTAAAACTAAAATAAAATAAATCTTTTTTTTTTTTTTTTAAAATGAAGAGGCTAGTGGTGGCGCACACCTTTAATCCCAGCACTCAAGAAGCAGAGGCAGATGGATCTCTGTGAGTTTAAGGCCAGCCTGCTCAACAGAGTGAGTTCTAGATCAGCCAGGACTGTCCAGGGCTATTATACAGAGAAATCCTGTTTCAGAAAAAAGAGAGAGAGAACAGCAAATACCATAAAAGTATTGAGAGCATAGAAAGACCGAATGGAACCCTTCTCCTGATGCATCTGAAGTATAAGGGAACTGAAAACCAAATGCCTTCCCTTCCCAGTCAGTAGCCATTTGTTGCTCCGCCAATACATACCAAACCACATATGGAGACATGGGCTCCAGATACTACATAAGGTCCCAGAGGCCCCTTCTAGTGACTTCAGCATGAGTCCTGGGCATTCCATTCTCAAATCACTAAGTATGTGGTTTCTTGCCACTGTCCTGGTATAGCCTGGTACTGTTAAACAGTTCACAACTTGAAAGCCTGTGTGTGATCATTTCTGGAGATGGTGTTACAAGGTAATTTAGTGCACCTTTCCTTAGTACTGCAGGAAAGTTCTTTCACCTGTAGTATGCTGGCCTTTTAACAGTGCCGTAGGCCCTGTGACAAGTGGGCAGTTTCTCCTGTACTCTGGGTGCTACTTCAATAGGAAACCCAATCGAAGCCCAGCTGTCTTGTGCCTCAGACACTAATTTACTAGCAAATAGCCAGAGAATGCCAGGAGGCTGTGCCAGTGTGAGCCAAAGAATATCTGGTCCTCCCTTACTTTACTGACCCACTCAAAAAAGCATTCTTGCTGTGCAGTGGCAAAGCAAGCTTTGAACAGGTTCCTTTGAACAGGGACTAGCCACAAGAAGCGTCCACAGTGGAGTCTATGAACATGTCTGCCAAGTCTCATCCTTCCTCCACATTACTGAACAATTTCTGGAAAGGTCACATATTTGCTACTCACACAAGCCACCCACTCTTCCACCCCTGCACTAACGGATGCATACTTTCTCCCACGTCCCCAAATGCCAGGCCTGTGAGCTCAGGGGGCGCTAGCCTTGGGGAAGCTGAGAAGGGGGTGTTTCACACTCTAAGCCCTCATCACAGAGCCATGTACACACACACACACACACACACACACACACACACACACACACGAGCATGGGAACCATGACTCCTCCACCATTCAAAAGAACTGCTCATAAATGCACAGAAAATGTGCTAGGAGAGAAGACTACTTCAAAGGACCTAATTTCATCCTGATTTTGAAGGGAGCCTCCTACAGTCCGGCTGTGGTTAGAAAGGCTTCCAGAGTGGCCCTGTGTGTGAAGTCCCCGGGGCTTCAGACACCTGTGCATGTTTATTTAACCAGGAGTTCCTCGTTCTCCAGCACTCTTATCGAAACCAAGGAGTCATGCTTGTCCCCACCCGGACTCATCTCAAAACCCTGGGCAGACAAGTGGACAAAGCCCCGTTCCCAGTTCAGGCCACAGCTTGAATATCAAATTATGGTATGAAAAGGCTGAGTGTTTCTGTGGTGAAAGCAACCCATTGCCACAGAGACCAAAAGGAAGCTTGGAAGGGAGAACAATGTCCCTGGGAAGATGGCTTAGGGTGAGGACAGCAGTTTCCTCTCTCCAAAAACCTCTTGTATGACCCACTTCTCTGAGGCCAACTCACTCCAGGCTCCCACTGTCCTCTAGAGCCTCCATTAAATGCTCTCTGTGCTGCTGTCAGACTTCATGATGTATGCTCAAAGGGCTACTAATAACTGGTGTGCTATCTGTGGACCAGCACAGCAGCTGGACCTCATTCCTGATACCTAGTAAATGGCTAGTAAGCAGTTACAGGTGACGGCCTAATGTACTTAGTTATTTTCTTCCCCCACCTCACCCCATCCCTGCAACAAGTTGGGGATGGACCCCAAGGCCTTGTGCACACTAGGCAAACACTCTTCAACTGAGCTATAGCCAGCCCTGGGTTTTGTTTTGTTTTTTTCCTTCCTCAATAGATGTTTTAATTTTAGTGGGCAAATCCGTTTAGAGACAAAGTCTCATAGAGCCTGACTCAAACACCTGACCCTCTTGCTCCTGCCTCCCAAGTACTAGTGTAACAGCAAAAGTTATGTTTTAAATTCTAATTACTGTGCCTAAGATATCTATAAAACAAAAAGACAACTTCCTGGAATGCTGGGTGGGGCTGTTCATGTGAAATACAAAAAGATACAATCCTGTAATCTCCACTTGCCCAGGGACAGATAACCTCCTGGTGGGGGCTATGTGGATTCCACTTGGTTAATCCAAATGCACCGGATATTCTTAGTCATTTGTAGGAGGGAGATAACCCAGACAGGAAGTACAGCAGGATATATGCTTGCCCCTGATTGGACCTGGTGGGAAGTATGTATCCTTATGGGTTCTGCCTTTACAAGCATCTGTTCCATATGACTGGGTAGCATTTTCTGGGGACTCTAGAGTGTGGCAGGACCACTCCATGGGAACCTCAGATTAGACTTGGCTAGAGTCCATCACCCCTGGCCAGTATTTAATTAGTTTTATTAAAGCTTGCTTAAATTTGGCTCAAAATGTGGTGATGGTATTATTCTCGACCTCTGGGGTTTACAATAGGATTACAGGCTTGTGCCATCATGCTCAGTTTTATGAGGTGCCAGGAATTAAATCCAGCACTTCATGCACACTGGACAAACACTCTACTGAGTACAACCCCCAGTACAGTACTTAAGATATACTAGAAAAAATGCATAGGTAACACCTCTGGATTCATAATTGCTTGGGACAAATCTAAGCCTAAAAATGATTTCAGGTTGATGTTCTTTTCTTTTTTAAGCTTGTTTTTAATTGTTTGTTTGTTTTGTTTTTATATTTTTGGAGACATCATCTTACTATGTTGCAGAGATTGGCCTTAGACTCTTAGTCTCAAGTGACCCTCCCAAGTCAGCCTCCTGAGTAGCCAGTATTACAGTCATGTGCCATGGTGACAAACCAAACTCTTGGTTTTCCCTGCCCCAAAGGCACTCCTTTTCTAGGACTCCTTACCCCATGCCTGGCACAGCTGATGCTCAAACAGAACCTTGGAGTCCTTGGCTCTTCTTCATCAGCCACAAACCTCACAGGTAATTCCATTCACTAGCGAATCACACCAGCTCTGCTCCGAAATACAGCCACACTCTGTTTATTTCCCACCCACCCTATCATTCTGGCCAAACCAATGTCCTCCCACACCAGCCAGATGTTCAGCAGGCCCCAGGCTTCCACTCTTACCACTCAAACCACTCAGAAGCTTCATATCCCTTGAAGACAGAGTCTGAAGGCCGTTATCAGCAGTCACCAAGCCAATAGGGCCTTCAGACCATGGCTATCATTTCCCTAAGGTATCCTAACCACACTGCCTCCTTGAGGACTCCTGAAAATGACAGGCTCTCACATATTCCCAACTCTATCTCAACACATGCTGAGATATTATCCCCATTACCCTGCTGAAAACAGCCCCTGCCCTCCTGTTTCTGGACCTTAGGGTGCATTAGATATTAAATTATACACAATCTGTATTTTGTTTGTCATCTGTCTCCTTCACTAGAATATAAGCTTCATGAGGGCAGTGTCCCTAGCGCCTGCACAGTGCCTGCCACAGGAGGAACGAGCAACACTTCAAAAGAACAGCTGACTCACAGTTCACTCACAGCAACAATGAAAGCAGAAGTTTATGTAGAGGGCACGAGGTCCTTGTGCTCACGGATAAGCAATAGGGAAACCAGGAATGTTAAGCATGTGGGTTCTCTTCAACAGAAGGGATTTATACTGTTTCTGCCCAGAAGGCTGGGAACAGATGTAGTTAATAGCCTGGTGATCTGTGCTGTCCATGGGGCCAGGCTACAGCTAAATCCCCCAGACTTTCCACCCTAGACCTTTGTATTGTTTCTTAGTCAGTAGAACCCATTCTTAAGAAGTTTGCAAAAGAGTTTACTATTATATTTATCTCAGACTACGCCTCCTCCCTAGACCTTTATCCTGAGCACGTTTCTGTCAGTAGAACTCATGGACTTTGCAAAGGAGTTTCAATGTAGACACTCTTTAAGCATTGTTGTGATTACTGTCACCAGGAAACTTTTCCCAAAGCTGCACTGTATTTAAATATGTCTAAAATAAACTGCTCAGTGTTAGACTCTAGAAGGTTGAACCAACACCAACTAATTAAGTCCAGATTTCCTTCTGGCCTCACTTGGACACTCAGCTGTTTTCACAGACCTGCACAGTTGAGTGTGACCAATCCATACTTGGAGAGTATTGTGGCAGTTCATCGAATAGTATCTCTCCTGGGAATCCTTCTGGATTGGAGAAACTAAGCTGCAAGTCCATATGGGACTCACTTTTTTTTCAGGCTGCAAGGGCTGGGTTCTTCTAGAACTTTCTTTAAAACCATTTTTCTTAGTTGGGTGTGGTGGTGCATGCTTTTAATCCCAACACCCCAGAAACAAGAGGCAAGCAGATCCTGAGTTCAAGTCCAGCTTGATCTATATAATAAATTGGAAGCCAGCCAGGGCTACATAATGAGACTTTGTCTCAAAACGAACAATTAAACACATTCAGTACTAGAGGATGGCTCAGTAGTTCAGAGCACTTTTTCTCTTCCAGAGGACCCAGGTTCAGTTCCCAGCATCCACGTGGGAATTGGGTGACTTAGAACAGTCTAACTTAAGTTCCAGAGAATCGGGTACCCTTTTCTGGTTCCCTCAGACAGCAGGCATGCACCTAAAACACTTACATGCAGGCAAAATATACACATGGAATTTTTAAAAAATATTAAAAACAACACACACACACACACACAGCCCTCAAATTCAAAATGCCCAAAAACCAAACCTCTCTTCTTCACAAGGTATCGCACTGTGCAGAGGGTAGGTAAAATCCGTTAGAATGTCTTTTTGCCAGACACTCTACTAACCTGCCCAGGATGCCCCTTTCAAGTTCCACATGAGCCCATTACTGGCCTATCCCACAACCCTCACTTCCTCTCAACACACAGACCTACAGTACTAGTTGTATCCGACCTGTGAAGCATTGTACAGACACCTCACACACACATTTAAACTTGTATTCCTCTTGGGTGACCCTCCCTTACTGTCCCTGCCAAAATAACTCCCTTTAAAGCCTCTGCGGTTCTCTGCTTCCTATCCAAGACTCTCGATAAAAGTCCACACTGATTATAGCCTTACCCACTAGCTATGTGTAAATGGTCCTTTCCCAAGCTGGCCTGAGAACACAGTGTGGATGGGCATCCTGCCTGTTCATTTCCCACCCACAAGGCCCAAGAGCCACAGACTAGCAGCTTTCAAGACCATCAGTGGAACACAGGTGCTGAAACTGCTCTCACCAGACTCAGGCCAGGGAACAAGCCCTGCATCCTGCCTGGTCTGGACATTGAGATACCGCTGAGTACGGATGTCCTGTCATCCTGAGGATGCAAGTATGGAAGCGGCTTTATGCAGTTATCTTTGCCTGCCCCTTCCCATTAGGTCTCAAACTCACAACTGCTGGCTGAGATACCTATTTAACATACTAAAGCCAACCTGGCCTTCAGGTTCACCCTAACCCAACACCTCAGTCCCTACCTCTTACAGGGACCTCCAGGCTTGCATTCTCCACCCCTTACTCTAAACCTTACAGCCCAGGGAGCTGAGCTGCCCTCTCATTATAATTCATCCATTTTGGTTACCCGTCCCCCCTTGGCCTCTTGGTCTCCAGGTTCCTCTCTTTCTCCTCTTTTCCCTCCCCCTTTTCCTCACTTGGCCTGGGAGCTCAGTCTGGTCATGTCCACCTGGACTCTCCCAGATGCCTCTGCCTCTATCTATGCTCACTCTCATATCTACTATGTTCTTCCTTTTATATACAATCAACTTTCCCCTCCACCATAAGTAGGAGCAGTCACGTCTTTTCCTTTTTTCATTGGCTTCCCTTGCATCAAGATACTATGTGTTAAAAGCTACCCCACCCGCACCCCCACCCCACCCCATCCACTCCCTGCCAAGTCCACCAGCAGACAGAGAATACAGACTAGTGCTGGGAAAGGCCTACCTTCTATTTAACTGGAGTTCTTTGGGCTCCATCACATCTAGGAGACAGAGAAGCTATTTGACCCAGGTGACCATTAGCAAGCCAACTCAGTATGCATCATTTACTATTTTTTCCCAGCCTCTCTTTCTCTCGAGGCCACAATCATATCAGTGTTCCCCAGATGCTTTCTACAATGGAGACATTTATACAAGGGCCTTGCCCTCTGGGGCCTCACAAAGCAGAAAGCCAGACTTTCCTGAGTCCAGAGTTTTTCAAAAGCTTGCACAGGCACAAAAACAAAAGTGAGGGTCATCCCTCTCCCTCCAAGCCTTCTTCTTCAGACCCTCAAAGGCAGGGGTGCCACTTCCCCTCATCCTAGCCAAGGCCTAGCTAGTTCCAGACCAATTTTCTCATTATGTTACAAACACCATCCAACCTAGCATGCGGAGTGGTCAGTGGTGGGGTCACAAGTCCACGACTCAAGGAATCCACATTATAGCTCAGGAGACACAAACATCCACAAGCAACTCCTACTGAGTACCACGATTGGAGAGAAGACCAAGGGATCAGCTCACTGTCAGTATTGACATACCCAAAAAATAATCTGTGCTGCTAACGTGAATGTGTATCAGTGCACCACTGTGAGAAAGATGCAGGGCAGGAAGACTGCATCAAACCGGTGGAAATTCAGACTTTACCGTGTAGAGATGTCTGAAGCCAAACCTCTCGCTCTCACCTTAGAGAACGGAGGCCAAAGGGAACCTGGTGAACTGGGAGGCAGAACCAAAATCCCAAGTCATCACTTCTTTGAGTAGCCTAAAGCTTATGTATTTCTGCAACCAGAGTGAGATTTTTATACTGCCTCTGCAGTTTACCAGCTAGCTGTACGACCTCAGTTTCCTCATCTGAAAAACAAGTAATCCTAGTACCTATCTATCTCCTGGTGCTGCTGCCAAGTTTCTGAAAGTGAGGCGGTCCACACAAAGCCGGAGACACAGCATGCCTTCCACAAGCGGGGCTATTTATTATCAGTAGTGTCCGCACTGAGGACTGCCGGCCCGGCGGCGCCACGTCCCCTTCCGGCTCAAGGACGCTCCCACTCCACAGGACCCCGGCGCCCTTGACCCCCAGAGGCCCGGCCCGCGGCGCGCACGCGCAGAGCAAGCGAGGCTCCAGGCAGCCGCGGGTCTCGCGCACGCTGCAAGAGCCCACTGGTCTCTGGGGCGAAGGAGCTACACTCTGCAACCTAAAGACAACAGCTCCTGCACTCGAGGGCACTCCCGAGCTCCCAACCCTCCCAGCCCAGAGAGCAGGTCGGTTTCCTCACACTCTGGAGCAGGCTCCTCCTCTGCGCCGCCATCTTGGAGGACCCCGCGGCGCGCCAGTCTCTTGGAGGAGTAGAGAAATGGGCGGCTAGAGCGGCTCCGACGGCCGCCCCGCCGCCCGCAGCTTTTGCACAGCGCCCCCTGCGGAAGGAGGAGTGTGCGCAGGCGCATGTTTTTACGAACGCCCCGCCTAGCGGAAAGAATGCGAAGCACCTTCACGGTCTACTTGCTTGTTCCTTGGTATGTTTTATGCCTGCGCTTTCTCCAGGACTATTTTCGATACGGATCCTGAGGTCCCATTTAAGGCACTTTATGGAGGAACGGGCAGGGGAGAGCAAACAATTCCGTCTAAAAGAGCCTTGGGTGACTGCCTGACCTTATAGTGGAGGCCACACTGAGCCAAGCTAGCTGACATTTGAATTGGGAGAAGACTGCAATTCCGAGTAGTTGTAAATAGACAGTAGCATGGTGTTAGTTGGCAACGTGGAATGCAGGCTACCTAGCAGGAACTGCTGGTGACCAAGGCAAGAGTATGTTTGTTCAAGAATGATGCAGAGGCTGAGCGTGGAGATTCACACCTGTAATCCCAGAGTTTGAGAGTCTGGGGAAGAAGGACCACAAGTTTGAGGTTAGCTTGGGCTGTGCTATGTAAGAGGTCAGCTCTGTAAGAGACTGACAAAAATAAGCCATGAAGAACGAAGTCTCAGGGCCCTGGAACAGGATATAAAGATAATGGTGGACTGACACTCAGGGCATAAAGATAGTGACAGTGATCGAATGCAGATGAGCCAGCACCGGAGGTCAACAACAGGAAGTAAAGAATGACAAGAGATAGTGGTGGACCTTAGCCAGATCAGATCAAAGCAACCTTAGATTTCCTCACCAGGAGAGCAGAGGGCTGTTGCCCTCTCCCTTAATGAACTTTTGAATTTTAAAGGTACCTTAAACCTTACACATATTCCTGCATCTCATATGTCTACTTAGACTGAATTCTGGGTAAAATGAGCTCCTTTCTTGGAATGCCCATCTTAAGGGAGAGGATAAGGGAAAAGAAGTATTTAAGCATCTTGCCTGCTAAGATGGGGGCAGCTGCCACTTGGCTTCACCTTGCTCTTTCCCTAAAGAGTATATTCTTCCTTGCTTGCTCTTATTAAACTCGATTACGATGTCCTGCCTGAATCTTCCTTCTCAAGAGCACAAGAACCAAGACTACTGGGATAGACAACAAAGAAACACTGGAGACCTCTCTGTAATAACTACATAGCAAGATCCTGTGTCAAAAAAGAGCTACAACAGAAGCACACAGGTCACAGAAGGCCTGAAGGTTGAAATAGAGATGGAGGAAGAATAAAGACAATGTGGCTTCAGGCCGGAATTTCGATGTTCCCTTGGAGGTTGAATGGAAAGTTAGTGGGCCACAGGGTATGGTGGTACATGCTTTTAATCCCAGCACATGGGAGGCAGAGGCAGAGGCAGACAGATCTCTGTTCGAAGTTAGTCTGGTATATAGGTCCAGGCAGCTAGGGCTATGTAGAGACCATGTCTCAAAAAGAAAAAAAAAGAAAAAGAAAGAAAACGAAAAGCAGAAATAAAAAAGAAAGGGAAGTGGTTGCTAAGCAAGCTCTTGACAAAGGCCTGTTAGTTCTGTGACCACTGGTAACCAATGATCGATGGTGAGTTGGCTGGTGGTAGAAGGTGGATTTTATCTAAGGTTTAAAAAAAATCACTGGTGCTTGGGTATTGGTTTGGGGGAGTCTGATTGTGTCCTCCAAAATTCAGCTCTTGGAAACTTAAACCTAAAACTCAGTTAGTAGTAGTTGGCCATGGTAATTGAAGTAGTGTCTTTGGGAGACAGATGAATTAGGATTAAGTGAGGTCAGGGCTCCATGATGACATTAGTGACTTCATAAGGAGAGGAGGAGACCAGATGACATGCTTGCTCCTTCTTCAGGTGCCAACCCATGATGAAGCGGGAAGGTGCAGGTGCTGTGCTCTTGGACTTCCCAGCCTCCAGGGCTTTGAGCCAAACAGAAGTTCTATTCTTTATATATTGCCCAGTCTCACCAGGCACGGTCAACACCTGCCTATAACCTTATCCCTTGAGAAGAGACAGGAGGGCCAGAAGTTCAGTACTAGCCTGGGCTACATGACACCTTATCTCAGTAGATAGATAGATAGATAATGGGGCTCCCCATCTCCCTTCAATACTCTTTTCACACCAGACTCTGATTTTCCAGGTGGATAAGACAACTGTGGGCTCAGCATGGCACTTGAGAGAATGAGCATTAAATCAGCACCTTCTGTTTGCCAGGCTGAGAGTCTAAGGAATGTCTGATTCATAGAAGGTGGTCTGCTGCTACTCTTTATGCCTAGAAGTCAGACTCTAAAATGGGTCCTTTTTTCCCCCAGGACGAACAGATGCGTCACAGTGGGGTTTTCGATCAGTTCCAGATATGCTTCTACAGCGATTGCTCATTGTGATATCCATTTAAACAGCCAGAGCTGGCTCAGGGTCTTATCATGGGTGTCCAGATGGGCAGGCTGCCTTTGGTGCACATTTTCTGGAACACCCGATAACTGCACCACAACCTCCCCACCCCTACAGCACACAAAACAGGCAGACTTGCAGCAAGTCTGGCCTCCTGGGATCAAAGGGGCAGTTTGCAAGGAGGCTGGTACCCCCTCAGGTCAGAGGCCTGCACTGGGGCCCTCTGTGCTCCTGTACCCCCACCCTACCTTCAGGTTTCAGTCAATCCCTACCCTGGTGTTCTGCTGCTGTACCTATTATACAGGCAGATGTGGGCTTGAACAGATGGTGTAGGGACCGTGAAGAACACTGAGAAGAAAAATAAGACTTGCCATCTCCAGCCCCATCCTCATCTTCCTCCTGGCTTTCAGCATTTTGTCTAAGACCCCAAGCAGGTGTTGTAGCTTTGTTACCCAACAAGAGGGCAAGTACTACTTACTGGACATGGCTCCTTTTTTCTCTGTACTTTTTCCTGTTGTAGGATTTTGCCATGTGGCTGAATGGGCTCAGTACTGACCATTTGTGTGTGTGTACGTGTTGTTTGTTTTTGGTTTTTTGTTGTTGTTTTTTTTGAGGCAAAGTTTCCCTGTTCTGACTCTGGCTGTCCTGGAACTCACTCTGAAGGTCAGTCTGGCCTTGAACTCACAGAGATCCACCTGCCTCTGCCTTCCGAGTGCTGGGATTAAAGGTGTGTACTACCACCGCCCACCTTCTGTACTGGCCATTTTAATAGATACATCTATTCCTTCTGTTATTGGAGATGGTCAGCTAGCAAACTTGCTTCCAATACTCTACCACACTCCCCACTATTGGGAGCTGTTATAATACTTTAACAAAGGAAAGGATCTGGAAGGGATGGAGCCAATGGGGTCAAGGCTTAATCCCTGAGGGACCAGGGCTGGGCTGAAGGTGGGACTTCATGTTGCAGGGCTCTTTCCTTATATGTATTTGAAAAACTGCAGAGCCAGATGTGGTGGTGCAGCCATGTCATGCCAGTACTTGAGAGGCTGAAGCAGTAGGATCACCATGAGTTTGAGGCCAGCCTGGGCTGGATAGTGAGGTTCTGACTGAAATATTTTTTTCCTGTTACAAATAGAAATAAAAACAGAGTCCTTTGCCCTTGTGGAGCCTACAGACGAGCAGGGAAATAAAGAACACTGCAGACCCTGTCAAGATGCCACGGCAAGAGACTGGGCTTGGGGAAGCTCCCCGTAGGAGGTGGCCTTTTACCTGAGGCCTTAGGGTACACAGAAGAGCATGGAAGGTGCAATAGTGACTTTTCTCAATGCCATGACAAAATACCTCACAAACGCAGCGTAAGGAGAGAAGGGTTTATTTGGCTCACAGTCCGAAGGTGCAGTCCATTGCAGCAGGACTACTACAGCAACAGGAGCACTAAGCTGCTGGCCATGTTGCATCCAGACTCAGGAAGCAGAGATGAGTGCTGGGACCCAGCTCACTCTTCCCTTCCTATCCAGTCAGGGACTCTCGCCCAGGGGATGGTGCCACCTGCATTCAAAGTCAGTCTTCCTTCCTCAGTAACTTTTCTAGAAATATCCTCATAGACACAGCCAGAGGAATGTTCCCATAGTGATTCTTTGTTGTTGTTGTTTGTTTGTTTGTTTTGACAGGTCTCTGAGTAGCCCTGGCTGTCCTGGAACTAACAGTACAGACCAGGCTGGCCTTGACATCACAGAGATTCGTTTGCCTCTGCCTGAAGCAGTGGGAGTCCACCACTTGGCTCCACCACACCAGCTTCCATGTGCTTCTCCTCTCCTCTCCTCTCCTTTTTCCTCCTCCTCCTCCTCCTCTTCTCTTTTTTTTTTTTTTTTTTTTTTTTTGAGCCAGTGTTTCTGTGTAGCCCTGGCTGTGTCACCATCCAGCCCATGGTGAGTCTTAATCTCATAATCTCATCAAGTTGACAATTAAGACTGACCATCACAGAAGGAATGAATTCCCAGAGAGAGACCAGAGAGAACAGAGAGCTAGTAGAGAGCAACTGGTGTGAGTGCTCGTAGGGTTGAGAGGGACCTGGCAGGGACAGGATCTAGGTCGCTCACAGTAAATGACACTGTGAACATTTTCACGTTCCCTTTCTTTATCTTTATAACAGTTTATGGGCCAGACGTGGTGACGTTAAGTCGGAAATCGCCACACAGAGACCCCCACTCATGTATGCAATTAGCAAGGGTGCGTTTATTTCACAAAAGAAAATTCCTTGCATGCAGTGGTCAGCCATTCAAGAATATGGCGATCCCGGACAAAAGCTTGTCGGCCTTTTTATAAGTTGAAAAGGGAAATTTCAGCAAGGGTGAGGTAATTGGGAACATGATTGGTGGACAGTGAGACAGTTACATAGGTCTGTTGGTGATTGGCTCGGGCCTGGATGGCCAACAGTTCACATACTTGCATTACAGATGTTTAACTTCAAGATAAGACACTCAATAACTCCTGGAATTTGGGGTACCAGGCAGATGTCTGGTCTTGAGAGAAGGCCCTTTTGCATTCCTGTGGCTACCTTGTGGTTGCCCTCATCTCTGGTTGCCCTTCCAGTGGGGGGCTTTTATGGCTTTCTCTTAGAATTTATGACTTTTCAGGGTCAGGCCCAGGGCAAGCTTGAGATGAAGCCCGGGCCCAAAATGGAGTCTGTTCTGCCCCTTCAGTGACACATGCCTTTATTTCCAGCATTCAAGAGGTGGAGGTGGGCAGATCTCTGAGTTGGGAGGCCAGCCTGGTCTACAGAGAGCGTTCTGGACAGCCAGGCTACACAAAGAAAACTTGTCTCAAAAAAACAAGTAAACAAAAAAATCTGTTTATAATTTGTATGTGTGTACCCACATGAGTTTATGTGTACCGTATGCAAGTGCGTCTAGTACCCCAGAGCCAGAAAAGATCATCAGATCCCCTGGGACTAGAGTTATAGATGGTTGTGAGCCAGCATGCCAGTGCTGAGAATCAAACCCTCTACAAAAGCAGTAAGTTGGAGGCTGGACAGATGGATTGGCAGGTAAGAGTACTGGCCACTTACAGAGAACTCACAACTCAGTAGTTCTCAACTGTTTAATACTGCAGTCCCCAAGGGCAGTGTGCCCAGTGCACAGACATGCTTTCAGGCAAAAAACCCTTTCGTATGATTGGTTTTCTTGTTTTTGTTTTGTTTTGAAACAATATTTCTCTGTGTAGCCCTGGCTGTCCTAGAACTTGCTCTGTAGACCAGGCTGGCCTTGAACTCAGAGATCCACTTGCTTCTCCCTCCAGAGAGCTGTGATTAAAGGCACATGCCACCATGCCCAATCTAAAATAATTTCCTTATTTTTTTTGTTTTTATTTTTGTTTTGTGGTTGTTTTTTTTAATGAGTGCTCTATCTGCATGTACATCTGCATGCCAGAAGAGGGCATCAGATCCCACTACAGGTGGTTGTGAGCCACCATGTGGTTGCTGGGAAGTGAACTTAGGACCTCTGGAACAGCCAGTGCTCTTAAACGCTGAGCCATCCTCTCCAGCCCCTAAAAATAATTTCTTAAAAAGCAGTAAGTGCTCTTACCTGCTGAGCCATTTTCCCAGCCCCATGTTTCCTTTCTGACACACTAACATTTACGTTTCTACATGGCCTGATAAGTGTTTTCCTTTACGGTCTCATCTTTCTGGGGTAGGCTGGGGGAAAAAAACCTTCCCTACTGTAAGTTCATATACATGTTCACGTAAGTGATAATCTTTGCTCTGCTTGCAATTTAAAACTTAAAAATATTGCAGGATAGTGATGGTGCACACCTTTAATCCCAGCACTCGGGAGGCAAAGTCAGGCAGATCTCTGATTTCAAGGCCAGCCTGGTCTACAGAGAGAGTTCCAAGACAGCCAGAGTTACAACAGAGAGACCCTGTCCCAAAAAAACAAAACAAACAAACGAACAAAAACTTTAAAAAGATTACACACACACATACACACACACGAGGGGGCGTATCTGCATGGAGAAGAGGGAATACTCTTGGGAATCAGTTGTCTCCTACCAAATAGGTTCTGGGGACTGAACTCGGGTCATCAGGCTTGGCAATATATCCCTTTACACACTGAGCCATCTTGCCAGCCCTGTTTGAAACTCTCTCTTTTTTTTTTAAATGTGCATTTGTATCTGTGTACCACATGTGTGCCTGGTGCCCACAGGGGTCAGAAGAGGGTGTTGGATCCCTTGGATTAGGCTTATGTACGGTTGTGAGCCACGATATGGGTACTGGACATTGAACCTGCACCCTCTGCAAGAGCAGCAAGTGCTTTAAACCTCTGAGCCAACTCTCCAGCCCCGACATGGAATTTTTTAGTAGATCCATTTTTATTGTTCCCTACAGAGAGCCAAGCTGTTAGGAAATGTATTTAGTGAGCAGTCTTTTCTTCATTACTTTAAAATGCTATCTTTATTGGTTTTGCAGATTTTGCACACTCGTATCTTTGTTTTAAAAGTTCCCACCTTTGCAAGAATGTTCTGATATAAAATGCAGAAGGCTCTGCCCTGCTGAGCTCAGAAAACCGGGTCTACTCTGAGCATCTGTCCTCTTTCCTTCCTGTGCCATCTGCTTCTGTCATTTCAGTGGCTCCTGTGTAACCCAACAGATTGACAAGTATGCCTGGGACTTGGGTGGCCACAGTGGAAGTGAAGAGGCCAGGACAGAAAGGTCTGGCAGGACGCTCCCAGAGATCAACCGTGAACAACGAAACGAAGGCTGGGTACAGCTTCAGGGATTCTATCTGAAGCACGCAGAAGATGAAGCTGCCATTTGCTGCAACTGGGGAGTCTTGCCAAGGGAAACATCAACAATTTGGTTTAGCTAGGCAGTGGTGGTACATGCGTTTAATCCCAGCACTCAGGAGGCAGTAGCAGGTGGATCTCTGTGAGTTTGAGGCCAGCCTGGTCTACAGACTGCGTTCCAGGACAGCCAGAATTACCACAGAAAAACCCTGTCTTGGGGGGTTTGGGGGGATTGGCCCTGGTACATTCACTGGCAGACATGAGACTCTGCCTCAGAATAGAAGCAGCTACAAGTCCATGTGCCTCTGGATAGAGGTAAATATGGAGAAGGGAATGGATCAGTACAAAGTGAGCCCAGAATCAAAATGGCTTCCTCTGGTCCTAACCCTATTTTCTTTGAGCTCTAACTGGATGGAGAAATACTGTGCTCACTCAGTGACGTCTAGCCTCGGGCTTCCTGAAGTAGCAACTGAGGCAGTTAAGGAACAAGTATAGACAACTACATCCTAGAACGAAAATAGCTGGTCCCTGTTTGACATTTCTACAACCACTGGACAAATGACTTCCTAAAATCTGAGGCTAGTCTTGCATGAATCCTTCCCTGTTTTCCCAGCTCTTACATTACCTCCAGCCGTGGACCAGTGAGATGGTTCACATGGTAAAGATACCTGCTTCTGAGCCTGAGGCTTGACTTCAGTCCTTGGGGCCCACAGGGTGGAAAGGAAGAATTCAGCCTTTAATAAGAGAGGACCCATACTTCCTTAGTGGCTTGGCTCTTCTTTGTAGAGAGGTACATTGTGTAATGCTTCTGCGATAGTAGTATGTCTTTGGTTCCTGTGACTCTGGTCATAGTTTCTACCTAGTAAGTGGTCAGTGTATATGAATACATTTTTAAAAAGAGAGAGAGGGTCTCTCTATGAGCTCTGGCTATCCTGGAACTCACATAGATCCACCTGCTTTTCCCTCCCAAGTTCCGGGATTAAAGGTGTGTGCCACCACACCTAGCCCTAGCTCTAGCCCTAGCGGTACACAAAACTTAAAAGGCATGAAACCAAAGCTGGCTATGTGACTCAGTTGGCAGCATTTGCCTGGCATGCACCAAGCCCTGGGTGCCATCTCCAGCCATGCATAATCTCAGCACTTGGGAGATGGTGGCAGAATCAGAAACTTCAGGTCATTCTCGGGTTCACAGGCAAGGCCAGCCTTGCTATACATAAGAGCCTGTATTGGGACAGGGAACCAAGGGACCAGATAGGTTGGTCAGAAAGTGTGTAAACATGAGAAGAGGCCTAGAACCTCACCTTGTTGACCTAGAGAGCACCACCCACACCCACGTCTGGACCAAAAAAAATAGGTGACTAATGAAACGCCTGAGGTCTCTGAATCATCTTGGGGGAAATGGCTTCCCATATGGAATCTCTCAAATGTTTTAAGTAGCATTATCTAGGGCACGCAAGTGGGACACAGCTTGGGGAGACACCAGAGCTGGGGAAGCAAAAGGAGCAGATGGTGAGCAAGGGAGAACTCTTCACCAATCCAGAAACACACAGACCTTGAAACTCTCCACCCTAGAGCAGGCTTTAAGGGGCTGGGATGTGGCTCACTGGTGTTTGTGAGGCCTTGGGTTCTGTCCCCAGCCTGCAATAAGCACATGAACAAAAACAAAAATAACTAACCAGGCTAAGGATATCCAAGGTATGAAACATAACAAAAAGAAGCCAAGTCTCCAGTAGGTTTCAAAGCAGGACAATGTAGGGGAAAGGTCAGCTTCTGCTCATGCGACCCCACCATGGCCCAGCTCCTCTGTGAAACAGGGCCTGTCACAGATGTTGAAAGACACCAAGTTGATTATGCTTTACAAAGTACTCAGCATAGCTCCAGCCCACAGTCTAGTGTAGCTAATTGACAAGGAAACTAAAGAAAGAAAATGAAAGCCCAAAATAGAATAAAAAGAGAAACAAGGGGCTGGAGTTAACATTCTGAGCAGGGGCAGACGTGTGGGCGTGCCCCCCATGCCATGCCATGGGGTCCTGCTCTCAGAATAAGCCTGGTACTTGATTCAGTGCTCTGCCTTAGCCATCATGAAATTCTAAATCATACCATGCGTGTGCTTGTGTGTGTGCGCATGTGTGCTCACACAAGCACGCATGTATGCACGTGCTCATCTGTATTAGTCTGCGGAGGCCAGAGATCTTCAGTGTTAGATGCCGTTCCTCAGAAGCTATCCGCCTTGTTTTTTGACACAGGCTCTTTCACTGAGAATACACGCCATTGGTGCCCACCATCACACCCGGCCTTTTTTGTGGATGTTTGGAGTCAAACTCACACTCAAGCACTTTACCAACTGAGCCAGCTCCCCCCAGCCTCTGATTCTACCTCTTGTATTTTGTAAGTAAATCCAGAATACAAGGCAGTATGCCCATGAGCAGAGGAGATATGCCAGGTGGCACTCAGCAGGCTCAGGCCAGCAAGCATGATGGGTGGTGCCTAGTAGTTGGCCCGCCCACCTGGCATGCATCCATATAGCTAAGCAACTTGTGACACTGCAGAGCTGCAAGGGAAAGGGGAGCCAGGATCTGTGCCCAGATGGACAGCAGCAAAAGAAATAGAAGAGGCAGGAGCCCACCAAGGCCACGGAGAGAGAAGGCATTTCACATACAAGAGCCTGCGCCGGTGAGGTGTACACAAGTACAGCTCTGGAATGGGCAGCTCGCCAGGAACTTCTTTGTTGTTTTGTTTTTTGAGACAGGGTTTCTCTGTGTAGCCCTGGCTGACCTGGAACTCACTGTGTAGACCGAGTTAGCCTCAAACTCACAGAGATCCGCCTGCCTCTGCCTCCTGAGTGCTGGGATTTCGGAGGTGTGCCACCACCACCCAGCCAGGCAGGGACTTTTGATAGTAAATTCTAAAATAAAAGATGTATAAAAGATGTACCTAAAGGTTGCAATAAAGCCCTGGGTTTGGTTCAAAGAAACAAAGGCTTCTCCAAAGAATTGATAACATCACAAAGCAAACATCAGACCCAGAGATGATCCTGTCTCAAAAAAATGAAACTCAAACAAGAAACAATCTACTTGGAGGTAATGAGCTGGATCAATGGATAAACGCAGTCACTGCCAAGCCTGACCACCTGTGTTTGATCTTTAGGATCCAAATGGTAGAAGAACCGGCTCCCAAAAGTTGTCCTCTGACCTCCACATGTGCCCTATGGCACACACCCCCTCCCCCCAGTAAATACATAAATGCTTAGAAGAATCTACTGGGGCTGGGAATGTAGCTCGGTCAGTACCGTGCTGGCCTGGCACGCAGAGGCCTGGCTTCTCTCTCCAGTACTGCGTAAATCAGGTATGCTAGCATATGCCGTAATCTAGCACTGAGGAGGGGGAGGCAGGATCGGAAAGGTAGACGGCTCAGTCGGCAAGGCGCTCATATCTGAGGACCTGAGCTTGGATTCCCAGCATCCCTACAAAAATCCTGGCCCTGGGGAGGTGTGGACAGGAGGATCCTTGTAGCTTTTCCAGCATTGATCAGCTCCTGTTCGCTGAATGGGTACACTTCAGATTCAGAGACCCTGTCTCAAAAAAAAAAAAAAGGTGGAGGACTGGTGAGATGGTACACACACACACACACACACACACACACACACACACACACGCACATGCACACGCACAAAGTGAGTTCAAGGTCATCTGCATCTATATAGCAAATGTGAGGCCGGCCTTGGATACATGCAGTTTTGTCTTGGAAAAAAACAAGTTAATCAAACAATAAATCAAACTTAGGTCAGGGGAGCAAAAGGGGATAAGCAAGATGAAACCACACTAGGGACCAACAAAGAAACACAGTGACACAGCCCCTGGTGAGTTGGAGTCTTCACTTTATTACTATGTCACCAGAAGTCACCACCTTCACTTGGGTCACCACATATGGATGGATGTCATAGAGGAGGATGCCACAGGGCCACTGGATCCACTCCAGAGAGGCTTAACCAGGTGGGGGAGGGTCTAGAGCAGGGCCCTGGGGGCTGCCCTTCACCGCACACACGCACGCACGCACACTCAGATATATTGTGGAGCCTTATATTATACATCTTATATATAGAAAATATATATATTTATACTATACACAGGCAGTAACGCTGCGGGAGGGGCCGGGGCACCCAGACAAGAGCTGTGGGCACCGGGGGGGATGGGAGTATCAGGTCAGGGGTAGCACTGGGAGATGGCTAGCCCAGTCCATCCTCCAAAAACTCTGGAGACTCCTGCTCACATTCTTCAGAGATCAAAGGGGTTGTGGATCAAGGTTAGGGGTACCCCAGGGGTAACAAGTAGGAGCTCTCGGTTACATGGGAAAAGCCTGGAACCCCAAGAGTCTTCGAAGACCAAGAATCATTAGGGATAGACAGAGCGGAGACTGGTGCCAGTGCCCAGGGAATCAGCCCCTTGGTTGCTACATCCCAGGTGGATTGGGGGCCATCTAGGCAAGATGCGCCTGTGACTGTGACTGTGCAGGACATGTCATCTCAGAAGGCAGAAGATGGGGCTCCCAATCTCTCACTCTGTGTTTGACCTTGGATATGATTCTCTCGAAGGATCCCTGCAGCTACAGACTCTTGTGGAACCCAAGTGTCCCAGACCTTCTTTTGTGCTTGACAGGGAAAGGGGAGCCCCAAATTCACGGGGCCCAGCTGTGGGGGACCCTCTCCGAGGAAAGTGTGGGAGTGGAGGAAAGCAGAGACAGTGGAGTGGGGAAGGAAATCCAGGATGCTGCTGGCCTTGGGTCCTCCCAGGGCTATGCTCTGTCTGTGGGGGTGTGGGGGAGAGACCTCTGCCAAAGCACTGAGTCAGAGGCCTGGGTCTCTCTCCAATCCTCAGGCCTCTCACCTGCTGTCTGATATCGCTACCATGATGATGGCATGCACTCTGCCATCTGCCTGACATTACCAGCTACCTGTTGCTGTCCAGGGAGAAGCAGATGGGCACTACTCAATCTCTAGTGCCCGCCGGCAGGGAAGGCTCTGAGTCAGGAGTAGCAAAGGCAAAGACTTCTTACAGCCTCTTGGTGGCACAGAAACACGTCTATAGCCAGTCTCCTCACTGGTCTGGTACTAGTTAAGTTACCCATCCCCAAGCTGTCCCTGCTTGAGCCACCTGGTGGGGGCATGGGGCTGTACACGGAGCCCCTTCCCAGATGTGGAAAATGGAAGTTAGCAACAGCCAGCTGTCACTCAGCCCCCGGGGTCCTCTCCCAACTCTGTGGCTCTCTAGGGAACGTGGAGACCCCAGTTTGGATCCAATCTCCAATAGTAGCTCTCTGTGCTCACAGAGCCTCAATTTTCCCTTCTGCTCAGAAGGCGCAGCTGTGCTCCTTCTATGCCTCTGAGCCTCTTATCCTCTCCCTGGTCATCTTCTGCAGGCCTGCACTCAAGCCTTGCTTCCCAGTGTAATGGGCCCTGTACTTCTATGTGGTTCACAGGCTTAGTGACCAGGCATCACAGACACCTTTGGTGACACCACACCAACACAAGAGCAAACCTGCCTGGCAGCGTCCTGTAAGGTGTGGGGTGAGGTGGTGGGGACATCCATTGTTGAAGCTGACTCAACAACCCCCTGACCCGCTTCCCACAGGACCAGCTGGTGTACTCTGGGCACACACAGGAAGATGGTACAGACACCCTACCTCAGTGTCTCAGTGAGGGAAGTACCCTGTGTGAGAATGCCCTCTTGCTGTCCCCGTAGGCCCCAGCAACATGCTATTCTCTTTCCTGTGGCCTGAGGTCTCCCTGAGCCACTCTGTGGTGTCTCACTTGTGTCATCTGAGGCAGTGTGACCTGCGACTGTAGCACTCAAACCCGTCCTGTAATTGAAGGTTTCTGTACTGGCCTCCCACTCCTCCAGCCTCGAACCCTGGCTGACCCAGACAAAGCAGAGAGAGGACAGTGTCCCAGGGGGCAACAAGGGTGGAGCCACCTGCTGGGTGGTTGGAGCCAATAAACTTGGGCAGCTCTACCGCTTACTGGAACCTCTGGGCAGTCTCCACTACCACCCGGCCTCCAGTCTACCCAGCCATGAGCAAAGGCTCAGTGAGCCCTTCAAGAGGTAGGGATGGCCACCACTCCTTTGGGAGGCTGCAAAGGGGGTTGCTGGCACCCCTCAAAGGAGTTCCCTATAGGACATGTTGAGCATGGAACAACACAAGAAGACAGGGCAGGTCTGGGGACCTAGGAGAAAACAAAGACTGGGGCGGAGACCTGCATGGAGGACAGCAACTGAGGCAGGAGAGGCCCTTAGTTTGCAGCAGATCATGGTGTCTCACTGGACTCGGGTCCTGAAGCATCTCCCCACCCCCGATTAGGGTAACACTGAGTGGCAGAGCCTAGGTGTAGGAACAAGAAATGAGAAGGATGGCAGGAATTCTCTATCTGGCCCACTTTGATGTGGCCTCATCATCAGCTGCTCAGATGACCTTGGACAAAGTACCTTGACCCCTCAGACCTCAGTCTCCTCAACCATAAAATGGAGATAGCCCTGGCAATCCCAGCAGGACTGTTACATATTAAGGATTCAGAGGATGGCGGCCCACATCCTGTGACTGACCACACTTACCATGTGGCTGAGCCCTTTGCAGCCAAACCTCCCAGTTATCTTTCTGTCCCACCTTTCCTGCATCTGGAGCAGGGCCTCCTCAGCCCCTTTCTCCTCTGTATCTCTCATTCTCCAGCTGAGAAAGGCCTGGCATACAGCAGCTGCTCAGCGAATGCTCAAGGACACAATGAATGACTGTAACCCCTGGGCTCCACCCTCTAGACCCCTGCTGGGCACACACTTGCACACACATGTGGACACACCCCACCTGGCTGCCCCACTCCCCACCCCAGCTGCACTGGGCCTCAGTGGAGTCACTTGGAGGCTGAGCAGGTGCTAGGCAGGGTTGCCTGGGAGGGAGCAGGGAGTTTGGAAGGGGAGCTAGGATGGAAGGGCAGGGGCAGGGTAGGCGGTCACTGTCACCACCATCATGGGGGCTCAGTAGCCCTGCGACTGGTAGCCCTGGGGCTCAGCATCGAAGGCGTTGGCTGGATGCTGGTAGGTGCCACCCATGCCGGCAGGGTCTGGCCCAGTGCTGGGCTCCACGTAGGGTGCATAAGGCATGCTGGAGTCCTGGCTGGGATCCATGTAGTCCTGGGAGAAGAGGGCCGAGTCGGCGCCAATCTGGTATCGCTGGAAGGCCAGTACAGCCTGGCCCGCCTGCGTTGGGGGCAGGCGGGGACGAGGACAGGTGGGAGGGATGGTTAGGAGAGAGACAGACAAGAGTATTGGGTTAGTAGAGGTTAGTTGACAGGATACAGAGGGTTACAAATGTTCAAAGCACCAAGCCTGACTGAGGAGAAGGACTTTTCACACAGCCACCTCTCCAGAGGCCCAGGACCACATCATCCAGCCATAAGGAACCTCAGAAGTCACCAGTCCCACGTATCCCAAGCCAAGACCACTTCACCGTGGAGGGTTAAGATGGCCCAAAGGCCCACAGCCAGCTCCCAAACTGTCATCAGGAGTGTTATGTGAAGTGAGAGAAAAGGCTGCCTATGACAGCGTACTCTTGGCATCTCATCTCCTAAGAGCCATCTTTCTGTTTCTCTGTAGCTAGGCATGGTCACGTGGTTAACCTCCAGCCAATGAGGTGCAGCCGTGTTCTTCATCCCACTCTCTGGTCTAATGCCTGGAAAGCGTGTGCTAGCTGGAGCTCTAGTTGCTAAAATGCACTAGGATGGAAGATGGATGGGAGATGGGGGTGGGACATGTCCAGATCACCGAAGGCGCCTAGAACCACCATGCAAGCCCTGAACAACCTCTCCAGACTTGGAATTTGTTTAAATCATTATTTGGAGTTCAAATCACTTGCCACTAAAGCTAATTCTAGATGAAACACTTGGCCAGACAAGTTTGGGAAGCGAAACTATGCAGTAAAACTCGTTTCAGAACCGCAGGACTCATCAGAACTCTGACTGTCCAGTGCATACTGGATCCTGTTTCTGTCAGGACTCAGTCTGGGGAAGGTCTGACTGAAACCACACGCAGAGAGAAGACAATGACCCTGACGACGGAGACCTAAGGAGCACATCAAATCAGCTCTGCAGTTCACAGAGAAAGCGTTCCCTAGACCTTTCCAGCCCTACATTCCTGGGTCACGGCTGGGCAGGTGAAGGCAGAGGAGGGGGACCCATGGCAGAGTGCTGAAACTCAGCCCCAAACATGGGAGCCCTGGCCTGTGTTGGACTGAGGAGCAGCCAGGGCTATCTCGGGCTGTGGTTAGAGGGCAGGAAGCAAACAGGATGACTCCCTGAGATGTACTCAGAGATGTACCCAGGCTCTCCCCTCACTCCCTGGCTTCAGGATGCCTGTACAGAGGCAGGAGGCTTGAGCAAAGACTTCCTTCAACCCTTCCAGGGAGAGGCCCAGCTAGAGGCACTGGAGACAGTCTGGCTAGTCCACTGCCTCTGAGGCAATGCCTGCTGTGGCCGGCCAGTACAAGAGGCCACATAGAGGAAAAAAGAAAGACCCGGAAGAGCCATAAAATGGAAGGCCGAAGGAGCCTGTTCAGCACTCTGGGATCTGCGGACTTGCATGCCTCCAGTGCTCCCTCTGCATTCAGCGACAGCCAGGCAGAGGTGGTGCTCTGGGGTCGGCTTGTTCACACAGCATCCTCGCCCCTGCTGAGAGCACAAGCACTGTGGGTACTGTCCAGGCTCCCAAAGGAGGCAGTGAGGATCTGGAGGCCAAAGTCTTTTGGCAGAACAAGTATTTACTATGAAACCCACTCCCCAAGGAGGGCTATGGAGATGCCCCTGACTGACTGACTGAATGAATGAATGAATGAATGGGTGAACAATGAACAACAGAACTGACATTTATTGAGCATCCCTGTGCCAAGCCCTGGGCTGACCCTTGTTCAGCCTACTCAGCTGCCTGAAGAAATTGATCCATTATCAGTCAGGCTAGGAAAACTGACCAAGATTCAGAGAGGTGCCAAACTTGCTCTTGGTCACACAGCAGAGGAGAACCGAGCCAGGCCAAAGGTCCTCCAACATCCCAGGCCAGCCCTCTGTCAGTAGCCAGCCCAGGGGCACAATAAGCTTGTCTTTCACACCATAATCACAGACAGGTTATCACACTGTCCACAGCTTAGCCCCTTCCATGGAGGTACTTCAACCTTCTAAGAGCTTGCTCCACTTTGAGGAAGTTTGGCTATCTTTCCCTCCCCAGCCTATTGGCTTCTGAGGTCAGGGACCCTCCTAATCCACACAGGCACAAACAGCTGCTCAATAAACATTTACTGAAGGAATGAACACAAAGAATAAACAAAAGAAGCAATACAGCACAAGCCAGTGGGGAGCCTTAGCTGATTCCTCGAGCTAGCCTCCTCCTGTCCTGTCCTAGTGGTGAGACATCTCCAGCACTGGGCCATTCCTGCAACTGAGCCCTGCTGGGGCGTGGGTTCCCTGCCCTTCCGGGGCTATGGCTGTGCTGAGGCAGGGAACAGTGTGTTGTATTCCTCCTGGAAGGTAAGGTCCTTGAATCTGCGTATGGCCAGGGCTGCAGTCAGGCTCTGCCGGAGAGAGCAGGGGTGAGGCAATTGAGGAGGCGGAAGGCAGAGCTGCCCTCTGGGAAGCTGCTACGAGAAGGCCAGCTGCGGTCAGCAGCACTGGTCCAAAAGTGTTCCCTTCAGTCCATGATCCTGTCAGCCCCACCCAGCTCCAAGGCAGGGGCGGGGATGTCCTACTCTTGGAGTACCTTCTGCCCTGTGAGATCCCCGGGGATCACCTTGATCCCCCTGCCTAGTCCTGAAGAGATATCAGGAGCTACAGTGACCATGGCTGGCATCTGGGGGTCTGAGCCACAAAACTCTAGCTCCCAAATCTGGGGAGCTCTGAGTGCCCCGAAGATGGGTGTTGGGATCCTCAAAGACAAAGAAGACACCCCAGGGAGAGGGGGGCCAGGGAAAGCTGGCTGTGCTTCAGTGGGAGAAGGGAAAGGCCTTGGGAAGGGGAGCTGTTGAAACCCCAATCTCTCTCAAAAGGAGGGAGATTAGCTAAGTTAAACCTATAAAAAGAGGGGCTAGCCTTGCTGCGGCATGTGGAGCTCTGGAGACCTTGGGCTAGCCCTGCCAGGAACAGGCTCCAGCATGCTGGATCCTAGATAGGCTTTCCTCCATATTCTCCGTATACATAATTTCTTTTTTTTGGGACAGGATCTCTCTATGTAATTCAGTCCTGGAACTCACTCTGTAGACCAGGCTGGCCTAGAACTCACAGGGATTCACCTGCCTCTGCCTCCAAAGAGCTGGTATTAAAGGCCTGTGTTACCACATCCAGTCTAAAAAAAGACTAAAAGATAAACATACGGCTAAGCAACTGAGCTTTGGTTTTCTTGTTTGAAAAGTCCAATAGGAACCTTTCTCCTGGAGTGGGGAGACCCCATGAGTGGAGATTCAGTACAAGCAGCAGAGGCATGGCGTGTGTCACAGAGACTAAGGTCTTGAGATCGAGACCAGTCTGGGCGGCACTGTGATGTTCAAGCCACAATCAGGAAAGCTGTTCCACATCAAGCAAGGGTCTGCCTGCTCAGGGAGCCTGCAGGTCGTGCCAGAGCAAGGCTCCCTCAGAAGCAGCTTGGGATTTGGCTAGGGCAAGTGGGGACTCTGTGGGTGCTGTACTCACCCAAGTGAAAATGGAGAAGAAAGAGAAGGCGATGGCGGCCCGAGCTGCGTCCGTCCCTTCATTCAGAGGGTTGTCCTTGGGCTTGGAGACTTGCCACTGGTTGGCCAGGAAGCAGAAACCCACGAACCAGAAGAAGGCCCAGAAGGCTGGGGTGCCCAGGGCCAGGCCAAATGTCACACATAGAGAAGGGGAGAAAACAGGGCACCAAGGAACGGGGAACAGGTCAAGAGCATGCTCCCATGCTACCCCACCCCCAAATGATGAGCCATAGAGCAGAGAGAAGGGGCCGGGAAAAGGCAGGCACAGAATCGGGATGACACAGTTGTCAGGGGAGACCACAGAGAGGGCAGGTCAAAGGCAAGAAGATGAGCAGGGTACGCCATGGAAGTGGGAGAGAGGAAGATGCGGGACAGGCAGCTGGGCTCGGGGAGTCTCTAATGCCTGCTACCTCCGTGGCTTTGTCTGGAAGGCCCGTAGCTAACGGAAGGAGGAGGATGCAAAGGCCCTGCTCAGACTTCTGGAAAACTGGGGGGAAGGGACAACTGGGACAAGGACCACAGTGGTTGCACAGCCTAAGGCCTGGACCTCCACTTCCAACATGTACGCAGCCTCCAGAAGCCCTTCAAGTGGAACCTCTCTGAAGCTGAGGTGTGTGGGCTGAGTAGAGGGGCAAGATTTTCTGTGGGTGCCCAGGGTACCCAGAGTTGTGCAGGGTAGAGTAGTCTCAGTTCTTTCTAGAAAGTCAAAGGGACCCCGGGCCTGGAAGCAAGGGCACTGTACTGACTCTGGGACTTCCAAGAGTGGCAGTCCTGCCCAGGGCCAGGGAAGGGATGCTCTAGGCTCCCCAGGTAGGGGTGTAGAAGGGCACTGAGACCAGCGCTGACTTGGGCCCCGCCCCTCATCAGCCATGGCCCACCCAAGCAGGTGGGGTACCACCCACCCAAGCAGGCTCACCCGAGACACCGATGTCGGACAGCACCGCCTTCTTGCGGTCCTTGACACTGCTGATCTGCGGGAAGTACACGTCCAATGCCAGGTAGAGCAGACAGGTGAGGAAGGCCAGCACCCCCACGGTCACACCATAGCTGCAGGCGTTGGGGTTGCGGTTGTAGATGCAGAACTCCTCCTCCTCCTCCGGGTTGTTAAGGTAACCCTCGTTCACGATGGAGCCGAAGACCACAATGGAGAAAACCTGCAGGGGAGGAACCAATGTGAGCACAGCCAGGCTCCCCCGACCCTGACAGCTGTAGCCTGACCCAGTGTGAACACAAGGCAGGTGGGTATTAAACAGGAGGCCCAGAGAGGGAGGACGACTTGCTTGTGGTCACACAGCACAGGCAGTGTCAACCTCGTCCTAACATCACGGCAAGGCTCTGAGGGCCTCTGACTGCACATGCGGCCCCTCCTGCCACCTGCCACCGAGGGTCCCAGGGCTGGCTCAGACCCCAGAGTGGGGAACTCGGGTCCTCCTCAGCCACAAACCTGTTAATCCCCCATCCTCCAGGTCAACTTCTCCAGATCCTGGCACTACCTAGCTGGCACTACTATTGTGTTCCTCTCTGAAATATCTAGGGCATTCTAGTTTGGTGACTCAGGCTGAGCTTGGCACTACCGCAGGTGGATAAAAGTGACTAATTAAAACTCATAGTGGTAAAAACCCTGTCAGATGCATCCCATGAGCCACCTTATTTCGGTCTTAGCAAACCCTGTTCCCTTCAGCTGGATGGACAGCTAGCTCAGATAGTGGGCCCTGCCTCCTGCTGGCCACACTCCACAGTGACTGGACCTAGTGACCTGCTTCTAATAGACAAAATGTGGTTAAAACGTGTCTGGGCATGAGGCCCCGCCTGCGGAACTGCAGGTGGCCAATGATTGCTGGGGGAAAGGCAGCCATCTTCCCCATGTAGTAGTAATTAAGTAATTACAGGGCTCATGCAAGCAACCTTAAAATGCAAAGACCCAGGGCTGGAGAGATGGGTCAGAGATTAAGAGAACTTGCTACTCTTCCAGAAAATCCGGGTTCCGTTTCCAGTACCTATAAGCACCTGTAATTCCAGCCCTAGGGGATCTGATGCCCTCTGCTGGCCTCTGTAGGCACTGCATTCATAGTATACCCACAAACACACACACACACACACACAGGTAAAATATGAAAAACCGAAGACATGAAGATAAGAGTGTGTTGGGAGAGGAGGTTTGGCAGGTTGGCGGGAGGGGGATGAAAAGAATAACTGGGTGAAATGTAATCAAAGTACATTATATAAATATGAAATTATGAAAGCAAGGTATTGCTTCTGGCTCCCACTTCATTTACTCTCTGGCCTCCATCCCACCTGCTCTACTGGAAGCCAACTGCTATGTTTTAAACTACACCACAGAAGTCTCTGGCTGACAGCCTGAAGGGAGCTGAAGATTCCATTAGCAGCCCTGGGAGATGGGCTGAAACCCACCAGTACCACTTGGTGCTGGTGGTGAACTTGGACCTGACCCATCCACAGTAGAAGCATCACATGAGACCACAGCACTGGCTGACACTGTGGCTCTAGCCTCTGAGAGACCTGGAGCCAACAGTACCGTCTAAACAGACTCCTAACCCACAGAAACAAGGTAACAGACGACTGCTGTTTTAGGCCATAAGTTTGGGGACAATTTATTATTATGTGGCAATAGCTAACTAACATGTCAGTACCATCAGCATTTTGAAGATGAGGCTATTGAAGGTGCCAGTATTAATGAATGCTCCTGAAATTGCACAACTGCTAAGTAGCAAGGATGAGCTCCAAACCCAGGGGACCTGCCTCTCCTGCTCATGCTTCCTCCTTCGGCTGCTCTTCTTCCAGGGAAACCATAAGAGGATGGGAAGCTCAGATCTCAGACACTGAAAAAAGTTTGCACCCAAGTGTGGCCTGAGGTGAGCTGGAGGCGGAGGCTGCTGCTGTCCATTCCTACCTGTCGTTTTGCCTCTATCTGTGTGTATATGCACACGTATGCACACATGTATGTGGAGGGTAGAAGTCAATGTCCGGGGTCTTCCTCTGCCTCTCTCCACCTTACTTTAGAGTCAAGATCTCTCACTAAGCCTGGAGCTCACTGGTTTCCCTGATTCAGCTAGCCCCAGAGATCCTCCTGTCTGTCTGCCCAGCACTGCTATCATAGGCTCATGCCACTGTGCACAGCTTTCAGACAAATCCTAGGGGTTGGACTCAAGCCCTCATGCCTGCACAGCAAGAACTTACCATTGGAGTCCTTGCCTCCGCTCCTACTTTTTTATTTAAATATGTTTATTTTATAATGTAGTTTATGGGGCTGGAGAGATGGCTCAGTAGTTAAGAGCACTGGCTGCTCTTCCAGAAGACCTGAGTTCAGTTCCCAGCACTCATGTGGCAGCTCATAGCTATCTGTAACCCCAGTTCCAGGAGACCCAACCCCCTCACACAGACATACATGCAGGCAAAGCACCAAATGTACATAAAATAAAATTTTAAAAAAATAAAGAAATCTAAAATAAAATATAGATGTATTGTATGTGCATGGACATCTGTGCACCACAGTGTGCATGGTGCTCACAGAGGCCAGAAGAGGGCATCACATCCCCCTGAGACTGCAGTCACACATGGTTGTGAGCCGTCATGTAGGTACTGAGAATCGAACCTTTGATCTCTGGAAGAGCAGCCGGTGCTCTTAACTGATGGGCCTTCTCCTCAGCCCGTACTTTTCATTTTTATATAAAGAACTATTACTTCAGTATCAGCCAGGCATGCTTTCTGCCTCAGTGGGCACCCAGGAGGGGTGGTAAGGCAGAGGTGATGTGGGGGAGGGTGGATCCAAGAACCATTCACACTGTTTTCTTGTCTTCTTGCATGTCTGCACCACCCTGACAGTGGTCCCATTCAGCTGCGGCCTCGTGACATCCTCAAGGCCTCAGTGCACTGTGGTGTTTCAATTTCTTAGCACAAATCTCCATGAAGTGACGTGTGCCTGCACTTCACGTGATACTAAAGGGTGCAGACTGCAGCAGCGTACAGAAGACAGCTAAAGACGCACTCAGAGGGCGTCAGCAGGTTGTTCCTGAGAAGAGAAAGAACAAGCTTCTGACCACCGGTTCAGGACACGGAAGCAAGACTCTGGCTTAAATGTGCACCAGTGGAGGAACGGAAAAACATACACAGCCCTTCACAGGGTGGATTCTGATTCAGCCGTAAAAAGGAACGAAGTACTGAGAGAAGCAATGAAGCCAGACACCAGGGCTGGGGTGGACTGCCGGGGCAGAGATGTACGGGGCGCACGTGAGGTCCTGGGTTTATCCCTGGTGCCAAAAAATAAAATCAATCTGGACACAAAAGGTCACGTTATGTGATTTCTTCTTCTCTCCCTCCCTCCATTCCTTCTGATAGTTCTTACTCACTATGTAGTCCTGGCTGGCCCAGAATTCACTATATAGACCAGGTTGGCCTTGAACTCAAAGAGACCTCTCTGACTCCACCTCTGCCTCCAGAGTGCTGGGATTAAAAGTATGCACAACCACAAGACTTTATGTGGTTTCTTTCTTTCACCAGAGGCAAAACAGCAACAGAGCAGAGCAGAATGGGGGAGAGAGGGAATAAGTGATCCTTTGATGGGCATTGGGTGGTGCCCCACAACATGAAAACACTAAAGGCCACTAGATTTTTGAAGGGCTTAAAAAAAGATTAATAGCCCCGAGAGGTTTCACACGCTTTAACACCAGCATTCTGGAGGCAGAGAAAGGCAGATCTTTTGTAAATGTGAGGCCAGTCTGGTCTAGACAGTGAGTTCCAAGACATCTGGGGCTACAAAGTAACGCCCTGTCTCAATTTTTAAAAAAAGAATGGAGGGGCTAGGTTTTGAGTCAGCCGCAGGACATCAGAGACCTGTCCAGGCAAGTGCCCTGGCTCCCTGACTCTGCATCCTTACCAGAGCCCATGACTCCCAGAGGGCTATTTAGACTGGCTCATTAACAGAAAAGGTAAACTGAGACTCAGAAGGCAAAGTGACACTGTGGTCATCAGCAGAGCCCCGTTCTCTGGACTCTAGTGCCCCAGGCTGACAGCAGCTCAGGAGGAGGACCTGAAGAAAGGGAGGACTGCCAAGGACCCAGGGGACCAGGTGGTAAGGTACAGAGAGGCCAGGAGACAGCTTTGGTGTAACCTCCAACATCAATGAGATGGCTAAGGCAGCAAAATTGAGTCCAGGCTGGTGCTCAGGAGAACAGGCAGGGAGTGGCCTAAGCTCCTGGGCTACTGACACACCCAGGCAGGCAAGGCAGGCTCTGAGGGACAGCTGCCTAGACCTACTGCCATTCAGTCCCTGTGCACCACCAACTGGGTCTGGCAGCTGCAACAATCCAAGGCTTCTTCCGGCAGCAAACAACCAAGTTCTGCACATCACCAGATGCCACCAAACCAGCAGAACGGAGAAGTCTCTTGATGAGAGAGATTCAAACACTCATCTGACAGGCCTGCTACATTCAAATCTGAGGCTTGCATGTGCAGCTCTGGACAATCTTCTGGTGAGATGGCCTAGTGGATAAAAGTGCTTGCAGCACAAGCTTGGTGACCTGAGTTCGATTCCCAGGACCCACAGAAAGGAGGAAGGAGAGAAACAAGCCCGCAAATTGTCCTTTGACTTCCACATGTGCACCGTGGGCACACTCATGTATACACACATATACACAGGGGATGTGGTTCATTGGTAGGTCTGGTGCTTACCATCTTGCCACTTAAAAAACAAAACAAAACACCAAACTCTCCTCTTGGGGAGGTTTGCACACCAGTACCCTGAGCAAGACATACCTCACAGGAATAAGAGGTCCTTCCAGGTTGCCTTCCTTCCCTGGAGACTCTGGGCAAGAAGGAACAACACCAGAGGCCTCTCTTGAGCAACACCGCCTAGAGACGCATGCTTCCTGTGGCTGGAAAATATGTCATTGCAGCAGGAGCTAAGAATACAAGTGGGCCCCACTTCTCAAAAGCAAGGAAAATGGGCTCCCCAAAGGCTAGAGGAGGAGCTGGGAGGGGAAGCAGGCAGGCGGAAATCTAGGCCTTGGGGAAAGCTGAAGAGGAACCATTAAGACTGGGTCTCTAGGGAGACCCAGTCAGGGAGCCCTTGTAGAGGCAAGGAAAAACACATGCTGGAGACAAGTGTCTCAGAGAGGGTGAGGAGTGAGATCAAAGCACCCTCACGAGGACAGGAGCGGGCAGCCTATGGCCCCACAGCAGCAGCAGCAGGCTGCAGCCTTGGTCCGGTACTCACAGCTGTAGGCTTCTTGGTGCCTGGAACCTTGCAGAAAGGGTACCCAGTACACTAGGACCTTCCTGTAGGAAGTGGCCCTGTGGGGCACAAGTCTGGTCAGAGAATCCCTGCCTGGTCTTGGACCTAGCTAGCAACTTCAGTTATGCAATTTCACCTCCCTGAACCCAAACTCAAGGAGAACAACAACAGCCCAGGGCTCCTGATGTACTTTGAGGAATGAAGGCCAAGCATGCCAGGCCCACGGAGGACGACCCGAGTGAGCATCAGGAGTATTGGACTGATTGATATACAAGGGAATGGATGCTTAGGGCGACAGCAGGTCCCAGAAAAGATCAAGAGGATGCATCAGTGGTCAGGGAAGGGCCTCGAAGCCAGGCCCTTTGAGATGGACGGAGGAGCCAGCCCTGCATTGATCTTGGAAGGAGTGGGAGGGAAGGTAACTGGAGCAGTGATCAGTGATCCGTGGGACACAGGTCTGAGGGAGTGTTGGATAGCCACAGTCTTTGGGCGCAGTAAGCACAGGATGCTGAAGGAGGTGAGTGACAAGGCCTGGCTCTGAACCACAGAACCTCCTCCCTGGTCCTGCTCCCTCTAACGTGTCTTCACCTTACAGTTGGAAGGTCGCTTTTGGAGTTCCTCTCTGCCATCTGGATACCTTCCGAGTACCCAGTTATGGAGGCCGAGTAGGCACCGGCCCCATTCATTTCCAGGGGCTCCACTCCACCTCAGCTACGTGCTTCCCTCCTTCCCATTTCCCAGTCCCCTTTCTAGGTCTTCTTCCTTGGAGACTGTTTCTAGCACAGGTCACACCGCAAACTCAATGGTTTCCATGACAGGTGCAGGGAGAGCATGCAAACTTCAGAGGTACCCTCCTCAGGGAGCTGCCCCTGTCACACACACACACACACACAGATCTGCACTGTATCGGGGTGGGGTCTGGGCGCCTCTTCCTAGAGATCAGTAGCTAATTCATTTAGCAGCAACTCCTGAACAACTCATATGTGCACCTATGCCAAAACTACAAGGCGGGCAAGGTCCCTGTTCACACTGAAGGAGACAGATATGTATGTAAGTTCTGAAAAGCATCATGAAGAAGCAACTAAGTAGTGTAAGAGGAGATAGACTGGGTAGCCAGGTGGACCTCTGATGAAGTGCCCACCAAGCCAGGCTGTAGCCTGTATCAAAAATGATAGCCCAGGGAGGAGTACAAAGGCCTTAGGGTGCAAATGAGCTCACTGTATTAAGAGGGAGATGAGAGCTGGGTGGTGGTGGTACATGCCTTTATCACTCAGAGGCAGAGGCAGGAGAATCTCTGAGTTCCAGGTCGGCATGGACAACAGAGCAAGTTCCAGGACAGCCATGGCTACACAGAGAAACCCTGTCTCGAAAAACAAAACAAAACAAAACCAAAAAAAAAAAAAAAAAGGGAGAGAAACTGATACAGAGCCAGAGGAAACTTCTGATAATTAATGTCACCGAAGTAAGCAAAGGCTGGACCCCTGGCCTATAGGGTCAGGGTGGGTCCAGGAGCCAATGCAGATTCAGAAGCAGTTGAACAACTGACCTGATCTGACCTGAGTTCACAGCTGGACAGCTCAGAGAGAGACTGCAGGGAGCTACTGCAGAGTCCAGGCTGGAAAGAGCAAGGGAACAAACTGGGGGAGATCGCACTGCAGTGAAGGTGCAGCCTGCAGAACCTGCCCAGATCCCATGCAGAGAAGGAGAAAAATACTGAACTAGAGAGTGGACTTAATGATAATGAGGAGAGAGGTGTGCACCTAAAAAGACCATACTTCCTGCAGGCCCAGGAGCCTACAGATGGACAAACCATTTTCAAGGACCTGTAACTAGTCCCTGGAGGTCCCCAGAGACCCCTACAGGACCCTTTCAGCCTCACATGCAGCAATGATCTAGCTTCTCACCTGAGTGGGAACCCTCCAGAGCCAGGGACAGGACAGGGCCTCAGATGTCTAGTGCTCAGCCTCTCACAGATGTGGAGAAAGGAAGGAAGGGTCTATCTACAGCGTGTACTGATGTGTGTTCTGATCCACCAGACTGACATACTCTTTCCTATCTTAAGACTGGGACTGACTAGGTCACCCAGGCTAGGGTGGAGCCAGCACTGGCATGCTAGGTTCTCTGAATCCAAAGTTGGTGGCCTGTGCCAGGCAGCTTCCCTGGGTAGCTCAAGGAGACACCAGAGAACCGGAAACTAAATCAGCAGGAAACTCTATATGGACCTAGTGGCGGCCAGGACACTGGGGAAAATACATTGCGGAAGCTGGCAGTGCTCTGGGGAAGAGGGAAAAGGCCCCTACAGGCAGAACCAGGAGCCAGAAACAGCATAGGACCTTGGGGAGTGGGGTGTCCTGACAGCAGCAGGCTCAGAAGGAACCCCCTTCTCCCACCAGCTGGAGAAAATGGTGAGGTAGTTCAGCAGGTAAAGGCGCTTGTTGCCAAAGCCTGGAGTCCTGAGTTCAAGCCCAGGATCCACATGGTGGAAGGAGACGACTGAAAGTTGTCCTCTGGCCTCCACATGAGCGCTGTGGCAGTCACCCCTGAATAAATACAATAAGAAAACAGAAAGGAAAAGCCCAGGTAAACAGCGCACCCCTGCCATGGTTTCCACCCGTTTCTGAAAGCATCTATCCTGTCTTTAGAAACAGATCCCAGATGGTGCTTGGTGTAGACCCACAGCCAACTCAGAAGCAAGCCAGAAGGAAGATCAGATCAGAGAATTTCAGGATCCTGGGCCGCTAAATTCAGAGGTGCAGAGAATCAGATGCCCCAGAAATCCTGAGTGTCTGTGACCCCTGGCCTCTGCACCCTGGTCAGCATCTGGAGGATAAGGATGGCACAGCTACAAGGTTCTGGAACATTCTGCACATGCAGTTCCCCCTCAGAACGCTGTTTCCTTCCTTTTAACTCTAACAGGAGCAAGGCAATCCCTTCTCACTTTTGGAGACCCTATTACGATGCAGTGACCCCAGCAACCTTCTGAACACTTCCTTGGTGGCTCTCCCACTCTGCTCCCATGGGTTAAAATGTTCACTGTCTGTCTCCCCATGAGACTCTGTGCCGGCCTGCAGCCCTGGTGGTCCAGAAGCCAATAGGAAGTACCTCACACACCTGGCCATTAATCTTCATAACAAGTAGCTGCTACCCGATAGAGAAGCTGAGGTTCGGCAGGAGGCAGGGGCAGGGTCTCTGCCCCAGCCCACACCCCTCCCACCCAGATCACTCCAATTGAAAGGCAGAGCCAGCACCTTGTTTACAGCTGCTTCCAAAGGGGAACAGATTCCAGACTCCAGTTCCAGGGCACCATGACAGCCCTGTGCAACATGTCCAGCTCCCAGGGGACGATATGGACAGAGCCAGGAAGCCTGGTCTGGGCCAACTGCAGGGCTCTAAGAACAGCTCCTCCCACCGCAACTCATCCTCCAGCCAGCATGGGACGTGCACGTTGCCTCAGCAACGCCAGAAGTCCTAGCTATTAAAAGTGGGGGTTTTTCCCCTTTTTTAAAAAAAACAAACTTTCTTTCCTGACGTTTAGAATTATTTTTTTTGTGTGTGTCAGTGTGCGTGTATGCCGTGTGTGTGCAGGGGCCCAAGGTGGCCAGAAGAAGACGTCAGATCCCCTGAAACTGGAGTTACAAGCAGTTGTGAGCCACCTAACATGAGTGTTGGGAACTGAACTTGGGTCCTCCATAAGAGTAGCGAGTACCCATAAGCACTGACATATTTCTCCAGCCCCTTCTTTTTTTCTTTTTGAGACAGGGTCTTAGTTAATCTGATACTTGTTTATGTAGCCTAGTCTGGCCTTGAACTCACAACAGTCCCCCTAACGCAACCTCCTGAATACTGGGACTATAGGCCTGTGCTATCACACTAGTCTGAGGTCTTTAGACAAATGCCAGGCTTACCCGATAAGCTGCAGACAGAACTGGTAGATAAATGCCAGGTTTACCCAGATAAGCTGCAGACAGACGGTAAGGCCACAGCCCTGCCCTCCAAACTCCCAATGACACCTTCTCTCTGGCCCTGAACAGATATTGATTCCTAAGCCAGGTGGCTGGAAGGAGCCTGGTCCCTACCCTTTGGGGCAGGCAGCCAGGCAGCCTGCTCACCACCCCAGGGCATGCTCTAAGGGAGTCCCCAGACAGCAGTGAGGCAGATATCACTAATCTCAAATACCCTGCCTACCCCCGCACAATTGAGGCAATCAAGAGTCTTACCTAGCCTCTCCCAAGAACCCCATCCACCACTTACCCACATATGGGTCCTATCTAGCTTCCAGACCCCAGAACTGGGCTGGACCTCAACCCCCAACCAACTGGCCATCTGGCCTGTTACTTCAGCTTCCCCACATAACTCTGTAGCTCTTCACGGTGCCACCCTGGATCCAGGCCGACTCCACAGATCTTCAGGCAGTGGCAGAAGTCACACCAGATATTCTCTTTAGACCTACGCCAGGGCATGTTAATGAGTCCCCTACTAAACTGACAATCACCTTGAAAATGAAATCATCCTTCCCATAGTAACCCTTACCCTCTGGCTCCTTACCAAACACCCTCCTGAGGCTATAAAACCTCCAGGCCTCTGCCCTTGGCTGTCCCTTGGCCCAGGACGCCTAACTTTCTTCGGAATGCATCTGATCCTCCACAGGAACCACACCGTCCCAGGAAGCCCTCCGGACAGGACTCTCAGATCCAGGGCAGCTTCCAATCAGTGTCCTTGGTAGCATAGTTACGTAAGTTGTTCCCTGTCGCTCAACTGTTGGGTTCAGTCTCCCCAGACCTAGAGGGAAGTCTGACAGGCACAGGCAGGGCTGAGCGCAAGGAAAGATATTTCTCAATATCCCTGGCCAGTACCGCTGCATCCACACCCCTCAGCACAAGGTGCTCACTCCCTAAACTTACTGTGAGCAGAGTCTGGCTTCCAGCCAGCATCTGAGCTACAGTCCCATCCCTAGCCCGTCCTGTCTCCTGGGCCCGGGACAGGCAACCATGTTGAGATGAGTCAGGCTGCCAAGGTCCCTACTACACAGACAAGTCCGCAGCCCATGAGATCATGTGAGGGAAGCAGAGAAGCCAGCGCAGGCACTCGTGACAGTGCCCAGCAGCAGCTCATCTCCCTGGAGAGCTTGGGCCTCTACTCTCCTTAGCCTTGGATGTGGCCGCTGGAGATTAGGTGGTAATCTTCCCATAGGCTGTTGTCACATGGTCTCAGTAGTGGGGTGGGCTGGCTGGGCAGAGTACAGGGAGCAGGTCTCCCTGGGTGCTGAGATGTTAGGAAACTGCCCCCCTCCTGACGCTATGAAAACACAGGCCCCCTGTACCCTTAGCAGGAATTAAGACACTGAGACCCAGAGGGCTTGCTTGACTGGCTAGGGCCCCTCAATCAGTGCCACTTCTGCCCCTTTTGGAAGGAAGAAGTGAGGTGCAGTTACCTGGAGAAGTGTCCATATCGTCTGATCCTGTCACAGATGGACCTAAGCACCCAGTTCACCCAGCGAGGCAGGCACTGGTGAACCCACATCAGAGATGGGACAACCAAGGCTCTGGAGTTCCTCAACTAGTAAAGACAGGTTCACCACTCAGCTGCTGGCTCATGCCTAGCCAGAGGATGCCAGTCCAAGCCTGACACTGCCATGGCTCCTAGCCCTGTCTCCCCTTTGGAGACACTTAAAGTGGAAGAGGTTGCAGCTCTGCCAGTTCTCAGCTATCTGTCCAGAGTACAAGCTAGGGAACCCAGGAAGGCTTCACAGGGCAGATGGTAGTTCCAATAAAACGAGGGGGAAGAATGGAACAAGTCTCACCTCACACACCCACAGTGTAGAATCCTCCCAAGAAACCAGCCGTCACCCCAGCACTAGGATCTGATAGATGCCCTGGCCCCAAGGCTTATGGCCCAACTCAGCTCTGCTAAACCTCTCGGCCTATGCCATCAGCTCCTTCTGGCTGGTTGGTTCTTATCCTGCCAACTCTAGCCACCTCCCTGTCTCTAAGCCAGGGTAAGCATCTCCTGTCCGCTTACCACCACATTTTAACCTGATTCTAGGCCATATTTCCCACATTAGTGTGGAAGCCTTCATTGCATGGAGCAGATGTCCAAAACAAACTCAGAATATAGGTTAAATGAGAAGACAGGATGTCCATGTCCTATGCACCTGGATCCAGAGGAAGGGCATGCAGAGGCCCTTGCTGCCAGCCGGACACCTCAGAGATCCATTTATAACAACCAGCCACGGGATTTGGCAACGTGAAGGTCATGGATGAGCCTGACCAGAGGAAGAGGCAGGAGCGAGCCTGCTGAGTGCTATGCTAGACTGAGCACCCTCAGCCCTATGAGGGACCAGGGGGAGGACTGGCTTCCTAAGCTGAAGAGAAAGGACTAAGAGCAGAGAGGGGGATCAGAGGGTGGAGAGGCGAGAGGAGTGAGTGGAAAAGCCTCAGATGCGGACACAGGAACCTGAGCAGGTGACAGGGACAATGGACTACCAAAGAGGTCGAAGAGATAGCCCAGAAGAGCTGGCCCAGAAGGGGCAGAGTAGGGGAGCAGGGCTGGATTTAACCCAGATGTGGCGGGGGTACGCAAACGCACAACAGTGCCAGAGTGGGGACACATAACTACTGAGGGTCCCAGGGGAAGACACAGTCTGGGGATGAGGTTCAGGAGCGAGGAGATCCAGGAGCGAGGACCATGGGAATCAGATGCGGGGACAGACGAGAGGGCTGAGATCAACTGGACATGAGATGAGGCCTCAGTTGTGGTTGGTGGCTGTGGCTGTCCTGTGTCAGATGAGGATGAGACTGGAGGGAGGCCAAGGTGTAAAAAAGAAACACAGAAACTAGGCAGTGGTGGCACACGCCTTTAATCCCAGCACTCGGGAGGCAGAGGTAGGTGGATCTCTGTGAATTCCAGGTCAGCCAGAGTAAGAGAGAGAAACCCTGTCACAAAAAAAAAAAAAGAAACAAACAAACAAAAGAAACATAGAAGTAGGCACAGTGACCAGAACTGACGAGCTGCAGACCAAGGGAGGGAGTGTGAGGCAGGGGAACCACTCTGAACTGGTCTGTCAGAAGGGAGGTCTCAGGGCCACTGTGTAATCCAAACTGGAGGGCTAGAAGTGGCTTCAGAGACAGAAGGACCCTGAGTCTGCCACCTTGGGCTGACAAAGCGGGAAGAAGAAACAGCCCCCTCTGAGTGGCTTCAGGGTACAAGGCTTAGGGACGGATCAGGTTACAGTGTGACTCACACAAGACTGCAGGTTAGGACTTCAGAAGGAGCGCAGACTGAAGACTCAGGGCGCAGGCCATGTCCACTTGCTCTGTGACTGTAGGTTACTTGAGAAGCTTGTTAAGGTTTCTTCATGGTCCCAGCCTGGGCTGACAGTTTAGAGTGGTACCAGCCAAAGAGCTACCACTTCTCCCAAGTCACTTCCCCTGCACCTGCCTCCTCAACAGAGGAGATGAGCCAAACTCCATGCTTGGAAAGAAGGTTCCTCCAGAAACAAGGAAGTATGCCAAGCTCCAGCGACCTTCTGCTCTGCTCACACATGTGTGCCAAGTAGTTTCCTTCTGCTACAGTGTTTGTGTGTGCGCATACATGTAGAGGCCAGAGGTCAACATAAGGCATCTTCTTCTATTGCTCTCCACCTTAGTTTTTGAGAAAGGTCTTTCAGTGAGCCTCACTGAGGCCTACAGGCTAGGCTGGCTGTGTTTGGCTAGGGACCTGCCTGTGTCTACCCACACCCAGTGCTGGGGTTACAGACACATGTGCTACATCTGGCTTTGCCAAGAGTGCTAGGGATCTAAACCCAGGCCCTCAGGTTTGCACAGCAAGCACCTTACCGACTGAGCCATCTCCCTAGCCTTTGGCATTGCTTCTTTAAGGATGGGCAAACCATGGGTCTGGAGAGATGACATGGTGGTTAAGAACACGGGTTGCTCTTGCAGAGGGCCCAGGCTCGGTTCCCAGCACCTCCACAGTGGCTCACAACTATCCGTAACTCCAGTTTCAGAGGTTCTGATGTCTTCCTCTGACCACCACAGACACCAGGCACACAAGTGATATACATACATACATGCAGGCGAAACACTCACACATATAAATTTTTTTTTAAAAAAAGTGGGCTTATCCATCAGAAGTCCCTACCCGGAGCCCACCAGGATCAACAGCGGGGTACTTTGGGGTGGAAGGGTGGGGAACCACCAGCCCGATAGCACTGTCCTTGTCCTAGCTAGAGGATGGAGAAACTGAGGCTTAGAGAAATTCTCGATCTGGTTACACAGCCAGTCAGGGCTGAGGGAAACGGCCAGAGGCTTGCCCTGCACCCTGCTCACCTCTCCCACTAGGAGAGCTGGTTTTTCAGGTCTGGCTTCCAAACCTGGCTTCTCCAACTACCTTGTTATCTGCTTCTTCCTTCCTCCCCTCCTGGCGTCTCCTCCTCTGTACCCTCCTAGCCTTTGGTCTTCTTCCCCCAGGCTCAGCTTCACTCCTCTGGGTCAAGGGGCTGAGGACTCACTCACCTATCTCAGCACTTCCAGATACTGGCTCTGGACTTTAGCAAGCCTATAATCAATGGGTCCTATGCATTAGTTACTCTCTTGATTGTTCCTCTTATAAATAGTTTTGCTGGTGTAGTGTTAAATTGTGTTGTAAAGGTAAAGCAATTTTTTTTAATACAGAAGAGGAAATATTGTAGAAGTTTATGTGTAGTTATGTTTAAAATAATTGTTTTTATGCACTGTTGGAAACAGGGATGCATAGGCCTTGACATCGTTTGGTAATGTCTGCAGGTGTTGGATTTCCATGAAGACTGGAAGCTGAAGGACATCCTGGGCTATGTATCAAGACCTGACTCAAAAGAAAAGCTTAAAAATTGGGGCTGTAAAGATGGCTCAGTGGTTAAGAGCACTCGCTGCTCTTCCAGGACCCGAGCGGAGTTCCCATCTTCCACATACAGTGACTCACAACCGCCTGTAACTCCAACTGCAGCGACCCGATGCCTTCTCCCGGCTTCTGTGAGCACCCACACTCACACAGCATGCACATGCAACCACAAACACACACATATACGCATAAATAAAGGTCAATCTTAAAAAAAAAAGTTAAAAATTAGCCAGGTGGTGGTGGCACATGCCTTTAATACCGGCACACAGGAGGCAAAGGCATCTCTTGAGTTTGAGGCCAGCCTGGTCTATAGAGCAAGTTCCAGGACAGACAACGCTACAACAGAAAAACCCTGTCTTGAAGAAGAAGAAGAAAAAAAAAAAATTTAAAACTGGCTGAAGGGGAGGCTGGAGAGACGGCTCAGTAGTTAAGAGCACTGGCTGCTCTTCCGGAGGTCCTGAGTTTAATTCCCAGCATCCACATGGTGGCTCACAACCATCTGTAGTAGGATCTGATTCCTTCTTCTGATATGCATGAAGACAAACCACTCATATACATATTTTTTTTTAAATTGGCTGGAGGTATAGTACAGTGTTAAAGAATTTGTCTAGCACGCATGAAGCTCAGGACTACAAACACATAATAATAACAGCAGTCATCTTAGTAATAAAGTGGGGGTCAGAGATCAAGCAAGGAAAAGCTCACCACTCCCACACACCTTCCAGGTTCTCCATGCCATGCCACAGGTGAGGATAAAGGCTAGGAAAGAGACTTGCTGCTGAGAATAAGACCCAGGCTATCAAGCTTCATCTGCCTACATAGCAAGGAAAGGCCCAAAATACACAAGAAACCCACGGACTCAATTTCCTGTGTACAGCTCACCACACCCTAGAGCTGAGACACAAAAAGAGCTCAAGAGTTGGCCCAGTCAGAGACTCCAGGATGGACAGTCATAAATGTCAAGCCTTCCTATCTAGGTGCCAGAGCCTGGCACTGGGAGAAAGCAGGCTGGACATGACAACATACTTCCAGCCAGGACACCTGCCCCCATAGGCAACTGCGAGCCAGGCTTCCACAAGGTATCTGCAATGAACACACTGAATGTGAAGCCTGGAGCGCAGATGTTCCTATATCAGGGGAGTCACCTGGCTGAGCTTGCTGCTGTAATCTGAAAAATGGGAAAAGCCTTGGTGGCACGTGCTTTTAATCCCAGCACTCGGGAGGCAGAGGCAGGTAGAGCTCAAGGCCAGCCTGGTCTACAAAGAGAGTTTCAGGACAGCCAGAGCTAAACAGAGAAACCCTCTCTTGAAAACAAAAACAAATACATGGAAGGGTACACCCACCATACTAACAAAACTCTCCCTGTATCCTCAAAAAAATCAGTCTACCAGGGTGTGGTGGCGCATACCTTTAGTCCAGGTGGATCTCTGAGTTCAAGGCTAGCCTGGTCTACAGAACAAGTTTCACGACAGCCAGGGCTACACAGAGAAACCCTGTCTCCAAAAATCAAACAACAACAAACAAACAAAAAGAAGGAGCTGGTGAGACTGCTCTACAGTTAAGGAACTTGCTGCTCTTCCAGAGGACCAGTCTTCCGTGTCCAGCACCCATGTCAGAGGCTCATAATGTCTCTAAGTTCAGCTCTAGGGTATCAGAGGATCTCTTTTGCCCTCCTCAGGCCCCTGCACGAATGTGCACACACATGAGAAGTTAAAATTAAAGAGAAAGCTTAAAGGGGCCCAAAGCTGTAGCTTAGCTGGCGGAGGGCTTGTCTGGCACGCATGAAGCCCCGAGTTCCATCGCCACACTAAATAAACAAGGTGTGGAGGCAGGAGAATCAGTTCAAGGTCATCCTCAGCAACATATCAAGTTTGAAGCCAGCCTGGGCTATATAAGGTCCTGACTTTTAAACACAGAACTGGGGAGAGAAGGTAAAAATCAGAGGGAAGCAACAGCGTGCAGTTGCCCGGACAATGTCCCAGCTCAGCCTCCCCATCCAGCACAGCCTGGCCGTGCCCAGCCTGGGGAAAGGAGTGACTGGGAAGAGCAGAGGCGGCTTCAGGCATGGATCCAGTTCTAGGAAGCCCTGTATCTGTCCCATTGGGGTCAAGGGGTCCCAGGGACCCAAGGTCCACGAGGTCCAGGTTGATTGAGGCCCCGAAGCTTGTACAGTAAGGGTTTGAAGGCCATCTTTTGGGAAAACAACAGAAAAAAACATCATCTTGATACAAGTTCTACTGACCCACAAGTCTATATACACATGTTGCTGGGTCCACATGGCGGTGGTCAAGTCCTGGGTACCAATGGTCCCAGTTTGTATGGAATTGAGGGGCCTGGGAATCTGGGACTGTCGATGCTAAAGCCAGGAAAGTTCTAGCAAACCTCAAGAAACTGGTCACCTTAGATGGAGAACCCAGGCTCCCCTAGCTCCATGGGGAAGTCTGGGGCTGCCAGACCCTGCAGTAGATGCAGGAGCATGACTGCTGAGAGGGCATTAAGGCCTACTCTAGAATGGGTTAAGATGTCTCCACATACCACAGACTATTCAAAAAGATCGGACGAAAACAACACGGCATCATTTTAAATTTACCATCTTTACCATTTCTTCTCCCCCTCATTCTTTCTTTTCCTTTTTTCCCCAAGGCTGAGGTTGGAGACCAGGGCCTTACACTGGCTAGGAATGTGGTCTACCACTGACCACACCCCCAGGCCCATCTTCACCCTTTCTAAATATTTATTTATTTATTTATTTTGACTCTTTTGAGACAGGGTTTCTCTGTTGTAACTCTGGCTGTCCTGGAACTCACTCTTAGACCAGGCTGGCCTCGAACTCAGAGATCAACCTGCCTCTGCCTCAAGTGCTGGGATCAAAGGTGTGCGCCACCACTCTAGGTATGTGTACTTCAGTGGCACTATGTATCCTATGTTGCTGTCCAATCACCATGAGTGATTTTTTGTGCTTTATCTTTATCTTCTTTTTAGACAGTCTCAGTAGCTCAGGCTGGCTCCAACTTGCTATGTAATTGAGGTTGGCCATGAACTCTTGATCCTCCCACCTCTAAGAACTGAGATTATAGGCATGTGATCCAGAAGTGTGAGCAGGGCTGGGGTCCAGGAGTGTGAGCAGGGCTGGGGTCCAGGAGTGTGAGCAGGGCTGGGGTCCAGGAGTGTGAGCAGGGCTGGGGACCAAGAGTGTGAGCAAGGCTGGGGTCCAGGAATGTGAGCAGGGCTGGGGCCAGGAGTGTGAGCAGGGCTGGGGGCCAGGAGTGTGAGCAGGGCTGGGGGCCAGGAGTGTGAGCAGGGCTGGGGCCAGGAGTGTGAGCAGGGCTGGGGCCAGGAGTGTGAGCAGGGCTGGGGTCCAGGAGTGTGAGCAGGGCTGGGGTCCAGGAGTGTGAGCAGGGCTGGGGTCCAGGAGTGTGAGCAGGGCTGGGGACCAAGAGTGTGAGCAAGGCTGGGGTCCAGGAGTGTGAGCAGGGCTGGGGCCAGGAGTGTGAGCAGGGCTGGGGGCCAGGAGTGTGAGCAGGGCTGGGGCCAGGAGTGTGAGCAGGGCTGGGAGGTCATAAGGGCTTTAGGCGAGGCTGGACTCAATCACCTTTACATCTTTTCCAATCTGGAAGTCACAGGATTTGTAATCTCCCCGCTGCAGAAGCCCTGTCCTTGTCAGGAAGACTTGGATTCAAATGCTTGCCTGCCATTCTCAAGATCTGTGAGTGGGTGCTAGATCTAGTTAATTTTTCCCCTCCTGCTTGGCATGTCCTCCTTTTACCCCAACACATACAAGTGTAAGCCCTCTGCATCCCACCAGACCCGATATGACATCACCTCCATGAAGCACCTCAATTCTACAGCAGGGAGACCCTGTCCTGACTCCTGACTCCAAGGTCCTGGCTCCCTCCCCAGTGGGACTATGGGCTCCCTGAGCATCAGAGCTGAGCCTGAGTCATGCTGCCTTCCCTCCGGGCCTGGAAGACTCAATAAAGCTTTGCTAAATGAAGCCATCACCGGTAGAAATGACCCTAGCACAAGAAACGCCCACACTCCTCACAAGGCTGGCGTTTCTACCTCCCAGCCTGGGGCCCCAGAGGGGTCAGAGGAAGCAGCAGTCAACCCACCTGACCAGGCAGGTACCTCCAGGGTCCCCACCTTACCTAGAGCCTACGGAGGCTTCTGCAAGCTAGGGAGTCTAAGAATGAATAAATTCAGTGTCACAACCCTCATGGACAAATCTGGGCTGTATGGCCATAAAGAGTAACAAAAACAAGCTCCCCATAAGGTAGACATTTAAACAGTCACTTTTCCTAAGACTAGAATAAATCTCAAGCTATCTCGACCATCAGATCTTGATTTGGCCCTGAAAACCAGGAAAGGAGGGCACCTAGACAAGCCTAGGTCACAGCTGATTTCAATCAAAGCCCCCTCAAGGGTCCCAGACAGGGTCCCTGTCCTGTGTCACCAAGGCTCTGGTCTTTGCCTACCAGGAATGGGCCTCAGACCTGCAGAGGTAAGACTCTTCTCCCTGAAGCTGGTCAACCCCAGAGGGCACCAGGCCTCCTCTTCCTGGTTGCAAAGCCCCCTGAGCCGTTCCCTTCAAGCTGTTTTCGCACCACCCCCCGAGGTTTGAGCTGAGTCCCATTCAGAACTGGGGGGTCCTACATCGACTAAATGAGCTGAAGGTTGGGAACAAACCTCCAGGCTCTGCACTGCTTGGAAGGGACCTTTCTCCAAACAACACCTAATAGCCACTCAGGTGTATGCTGGGGCTGGGGGTGGGAGTGTTGCGGATTCATAAAATGTCAGAGCCCAGGGGGGGCCCAAAGGAGGCTCCTCCCACCCCTATAAATCGAGAAACTGAGGCATGACAGAAGAGGTGACGCTCCCCACCCAGCTCGGAACCGAATCCCTCGTTTCCCTCATCTTTTCTTGGGTGGTTCCCTGCCCAAGGTCACGCGGCGAAGCATATGCGGGTCTTGGCGGAACCCAGGTATCCAGCTCCAGACCCAGGGCTCCGCAGCGCGCCCGGGTGAGCAACAAAACCAGGTTCCCGGTCCCTGCCCGGCGCGCGGCAGGTGCGGCGGTGCGCCCTAGCAAGAAGATCCACGCCCTGATCCGCGCCCCCCGAAAGGCGGCCTTGAACTCGGGCTCCGTCCCCACGGACGCGCGCGAGCCGAGCTGCTAGCTGAAGAGCAGCGACAAACTGGGAGTCACGGCTCCGGGGCTGAGGAACTCGGTGGCCGGGCCGGGGAAGCAGCGAGCGGCGGGAGCCGCTGCGCCGGCAGGGCTGCCCGGCCAGGTGAGGTCGCGCCGCTCTCGGCGCCCCGCGCCCCGCGCCCCAGCCTGCCTTGCTGCGTCCTTACCCAAGACACGACGCGCAGGATGGTGTGCGGCTGCCGCGCCAAGGTGTAGGGGTCGAAGGCGCCCCCGGCTTTGCCCGCTCCGTACGCACCCCCTTCCATCGTGGCTGCACGGCGCGGCGCCCCCCGCTCGGCGCGCGCCACCGACCCGTGCGCGTGCGCGGCGCCCCCGCCCCCTCCCCTGCGCGCGGCTCGTGTGGCCCGGGGCTCCCGCCAGGGGGCGCTCCTGCCCGGCAGGTGCAGCTCTCCGAGTCGCGCGCGCGCGCGCGCGCCGCGCGTGGGGAGCGCGTGCTGCTGGGACCCCACCCCCACCCCCACCCCCGATACGGGGCGCTCTCCACGCCAGCGGGATGACCTCGCGGAGTTGGGGTGTGGACAGAGGGTGCAGACGGGTACCCGCTTTCAGGAGCCCTCCGAGCTGTAGCTCTGCAGGGAGGCCTCTTCGTATTTATTCCTTCATGTATTTATGTGCCTTTTCCTGTCGCTGTCTGCCCCACATAGAGGGAAGGGGCTCCGTGCGACCGCACGTGGCTCATTGAGAGCGCCGCTGAGTCTCTGGCTGCAGGAATGACCCTCTCAGAGACCTGCAGAACCTCGGAACCCCAGAACCACCTCGCCTCCCAGCTCCACCGATGACGTTATGCATGCTCACCGCCACCTGGAGGGACCTGTAAGGGAGGCAAAGGCTAGGGGGAATACATAAACCTTGTGAGATTCCCTTCCCCCACCACAGCTCCCTGCCCCTCTCCTTAATCCAATAATTAATCATGTAATTATTTCTTCCGTTGTCTCCTCTGCTTGTCTGTGGCTCCTGCTGGCCCGGTTTTGTTTTGATCCCTGTATCCAAAGCCCTCACAAACAGTAGGTGGCTAATAAATGCACCCTAGTCTTCCCCTCCCCATCCCAACAGTTTAACCTTAGGGCTCCAGGATGTTTGTATTTTATTTTTTGAGACAGGGTCTCTTGTAGTCCAGGCTGGCCTCTGGAACTCACTATGTGGAGGAGCATGGTTTTGAACTTCTAATTCTCCTGCTTCTTCATCCTAGGTATGGAGTTTCAGGCCTGTGTGACCATACCCATCTGTAGTGAGAAATCTTTGAGGCAGCTATGATACTATGATCCTATAAAACTTCTAGAAGAAAACAAGAGAAAATCTTTATAACTCTGTGGATAGACAGAGGTGTTTTTGGTTTTTAGTGGGTTTTTTTTTCATTTTTTAAATCTTTATTTTGTGTTAGTGTTTGCCTGTATATTTGTATGTGAATCATATAAATGAGAGCATGGGAGGCCAGAAGGCATGGATCCCCTAGAACCGGAGCTCCAGACCTTTGTGAGTCACTGTGCCAGTGTGGTGCTGAGAACCAAACTCCAGTCCACAGCAAGAGCGGCAAGTAAGTGCTAGGAACTGCAGAGTCATGTCTCCAGCTCTTTTATGACAAGGTCTCACACTGTGGTCAGACTGTGACCTCGAACTCACTATGTAGCCCATGCTCACTTCAAACTTGGGGCCATCTCAAGTGCTGAGATCACAGACATGAGCCACCACATTTAGCAAAGCATTTTCTCAGAAGCACAAAGCTGTGTGTAGTCAATAGGTTTCCGGGCTGAGCAACCAACCTGTACTTACTAAACATCCTTGAGTGTTGGAGAAATAGTCTCCTTCGTGTCTGTATCTACATTGTCCCGAGTTCTGTGCCACAATATAGATCAACACGTGTCTTTCCACGATATCAGAATTTATCCAATTCACAAGGTGAATTCACATTCACAAGGTGGAGCAGGTTCAATAGCAACAGTTTGCCAGATGATCTTGCCTACGTTGGCAATCTAGCAGCATGAATGCAGGTTCTTTTATTCCAATCTTAATTACTAATATTAACTCTCTCATCACACAGTAAGTCAGTTAATCGATCTATCTGCATATACGTGGTTTACATAATGAGTGCACAGTTTAAAAGGCTACTGGGTAGTTGAAGAGGGTTCTCGTGTGGGCAGACAGAAATGCAAATAGAATCCCAGTTGATAAGATAAGAAGGACAGCATCAGGGAAGAGGGTATTGCTGTAGAGATCAGGCCACTGGCGAGTCAGAGCTGAGAGTGAAGACTGCAGGGATAAAAGGACAGGACTAGTTGGAACAGCTCCATATCCAAACCTCCAGGGGGATTGGCAGTCACAGGCATAAGCTATGGAAATAGCAAGGAACTGGGCTGAGCTTAAATCCCAGGAACAGCTAATCCATTTATTTTTTAAATTTTTTGAACATTTTATTTATTTTTATGCACACAGGTGTTCTGCTTGCACTTATGTCTGTGTACCCCATAGGTACAGTGCCCACGGAGGCTAGACAAGGGCAGAGGATTCACTGGGACTCAAATTACAGACCATTGTGAATCTACCTGGTCCTCTGCAAGAGCAGCCAGTGCTCTTAACCACTGAGCCGTCTCTCCAGCCCCTATTTTTATTTTGTTATTATTATATTTATCGTGTGTGTGGCAATTGGAAAGAACAACTTGTGAGAGCTGCTTCTTTTCTTCCACTATGTGAGTCCCAAAGATTGAACTCAGGTCATCGGGCTGGGCAAGTACCTTATATTTATTTGTACTTTTAAAAGTTGCATAAGTGATTGATATGAAACCTTCATTTTGTTTTGTTTCTTCTATGGAGATAGGACCTCACTATGTAACCCTGGCTGTCCTGGGTCGAGCTTGCTATGTAGACCAGGCTGGCCTGAAACTCACAGAGATTTACCTTCCTCTACCTCCCAGTGCTGGGAGTAGAAGTGTGCACCACTCTGTGAAGAATATAGCAGAATATAAGGAGCCATCTGAGAAGTACTTTCGAATCCACCTACTGCATTTCCATAGGCATTCAATGTGATGGACCCCCATCAATCATGGATGGATGTAATCATTTTATGTGTGAAATACATATGTGATTATATATATCCTGGTCTTGCTTCCTGGCACACAGTCCCTAAAGCTCTTGGGATCTCTGAACTGATATGTCTTTTTGTATGCTAATGACTGTACTAGAGCCGCAAGCCTGCACAGAGGCTCTGGTAACCTTATATCAAAGGGCTTCTGGGAGGACATCCGCTTAGCAACTCTATCCACCATCAGATTAACATCAGCTTTGTTATTAAGCACTGTGGTGAAAGATTATAGTTTCAAAATATCTTGTGTAACCTTCCTTGTATCCGGAACCAGGTTGGCTATACCTAGAACTTGGGAGGTAGAGGCTGGAGAATCAGTTCCAGGCTAGCTTCAGCACTTATGTCCCAGTGTCAGCCTGGGCTGCTTGAGAGTATCTCAAAGAAGAAAAAAAAAAAAAAAAAAAAAAAAAAGACAGGGAAGAGGGCCTAGTGAGTAAGAGCAAATGTTGCTGTTGCTGTAGGCCAAAGTTCAGATCCCAGCAGTCACAGTGCCTGACTCATAACCTGTAACTCCAGCCCCAGGGTGATCTGTTGCCTGTAGTCTCCACGAGCACCTGCATTCGAGTATACATGCCTACACGTAGACAGACACATAAAATAATTAAATAAATGCACAATTTGAAATAAAATAAATCCTCATTTTTTCCTTCAAAAGTTTCCCATGTGGCCAGGGAAATGGCTCAGTAGGTACAGTGTTTGCATTGCAAGCATGAAGATCTGAGTTCCAATCCCAAAGACTCATATTTTAAAAGTTGTATATAAGCTGGGTGGTGGTGGCACACGCATTTAATCGCAGCACATGGGAGACAAAGACAGGAGGATCTCTGTGAGTTCAATGCCAGCCTCGTCTACAGACTGAGTTCCAGGACAGCCAGAGTTACAACACAGAAACCCTGTCTCAAAAAACAAAAAAATTGTATATAGTATACAGTAGGATACACCTGTATCCCAAATGGCTTCTGTCTCCAAGTTCATTGAAAGAATCTGCATCAAATAAGGTGGAAGCAGCAGTATGGAGGCAGAGTCAGCGGATCCGTGTGAGTTTCAGAATAGCCTGGTCTATATACTGTTTCAGGCTATGTGGTGAGACCTTATCTCGAAAAATAAAAAGAAGGGGCTAGAGAGATGGCTCAGCAGTTAAGACGATTTGCTCTTGCCGAGGATCCTAGTTCAGCTCCCAGCACCTACACTCTGACTCACAGCTGTTGTATTCCAGTTCCAGAGGATCTGATCCCTGTATGTGTAGATTCAGGGTCCAGGGAGTTTATTCTTTGACTAATTCAATCCCCAGTCCTAGTCCTGGAGCCCTGGAGTATTTGAACCTCCGTACAATCTAAATGTTTAAGCTGCTCGTCTGGACCCGGAAGGCTTCAGCCTCAGCCTCCATACTATCTAATTAACCTCTGAGACTTACTGCTGACTAACTAGCTCCTTCTGAACTCCCAGAGCTGTGCTGAATTCTGACTCTTCTGGTTGGCTGATTCAACTCACTCGCTGTTTTGGCTCAAACTCTTCTCCAAGCTGCTGATTCAAACTGACCTTTCTCTGTTTTAACTCTAACTGTACTAAAATTCGCTATATAGACCAGGCTGGCCTTGAACTCACACAGAGATCCACTTGCGTCTTCCTTCAGAGTGCTGGGATTTAAAGGCATGTGCCGCCACCACCCAGCCCAGCTAACTATTTCTAACTGAACTCTCCTGATTCTGGCAGACTCTGGCTGACTCCAGCAACTTCTTTGACTGAACTGTTCTGCTCAGCTTCAGACTGACTCACTGTTCCCATCTGATACTGACTCCTTCTGCTGAACTGCCTCTGTGTCTCTGCCTCAGACTCCTCAGACTGCTTTAGACTGCCTCTGTCTCTCACCCTCTGTGTCTTATCCTCTGTGCCTGCCGTATTCTGCCTGCTTCAGACTGCTCCTGTATCTCTCCCCCAGCCTGCCTGCTTCTGTACCTGACTGCTTGACTCTGAGCTGAGAGCAAGCTTTTCTATAGTGAGAGTTGTACATGTCCTCATTGTGACTCACTCTGTCAACTCTTCCTCTGATTCATCACTTTGCCTGCTCTTCACTCTGACTCATCTTAGAAGTCACTTTGTGTCTGACATTGGCTCTTTCTGAGCTCTGCTTCCTGGGTCTGCTTCCACACTCTGTTTCTGTCTTGTGGACTACAGGTGTGTGCTATGACTACCTTCTGAATACTGGGGTTAAAGGTGTATATTACAATCTTTCTATATTCTATCCAGACCACACAGGCCTCTGAATGTAATCCCTTCCTAGCTATTACACAGGCCTTTCAATGTGATCCTTTCTCAGAGCAGCCATGTTGCTGGATTAAATGATTTAAATATTCCTCTACAGATCTCCTTTCTGATCTCCCCAGGCATCATGCAGGCAAAACACTCATACACATAGAATAAATAAATCTGAAATCAGGGGAGGGGCTGGAGAGATGGTTCAATAGTTAAGATCACTTAATACTATTCCAGAGGCCTGAGTTTGGTTCCTATTATGCAAGTCAAGAAGCTTACAGTGGTCTGTAAGTCCAGCTCTAGGGAATCTGATGCCCTCTTCTGGCCTCTGTCAGTACTTACATATAAGTGACATACACATACTTATAAATTTAAAAAATAAAGTGGAAAAATGATGGAGGAAAATATCCCAACATTAACCTCTCCACATGCCCACACAGGTAAGCGCACACAGAAACACACGTCATCATCGCCATCATCTCCTGTTTTTATGATGATTAGTGTGTTTGAAACCAAGGACTGGACTGTTGGGATCTGGATAGTAGACTCGGCTCTCTGGTCTGCCCATGTTCCCAGGCAGAGGTCAGTCACACAGCTATAGCCATCTGCAAGGGAGGCTGAGAAGGGAGTCTTTCTGGATTTTTCTTATTGTTTTTGAGATAATATCATGTAGCTCGGGCTGCCTTGAACTCACTATGTAGCTTGGAATGACCTTAAACTCCTTATCGTCCTTCTTCAACTCCCAAGTGCTAGGACCAGCCACCACCCAGCTTTCTCCTCGATTTGTAATCCATCTTCGCCTTCCTGTATAGCCCTGGACAGCGAAGAACTTTTCCAGTGTGTGACTGCATTCTCATTCTAGTCTCACTTTTTATTTTGTTTTTTGTTTATTTTTTGTTTTTTGAGACAGGCTTTTTTTGTTGTAACTCTGGCTGTCCTAGAGCTCACCCTGTAGACAAGGCTGGCCTCAAACTCTGCCTGCCCCTGTCTCCCAAGTGCTGAGATTAAAGGTGTGCACCACCACCACACGGCTCTGAGCTCACTTTTTTGTGTTTATTTTGTTTTTGTTTTTTGAGACAGAGTTTCTTTGTATAGCCCTGGCTGTCCTGGAGTTTGCTTTGTAGATCAGGCTGGCCTTGAATTCAGAGATCCTCTGTCCCCCCAAGTCCTGGGAGTTAAGGCCTGTGCCACCACACCAAGCCTAAAAATGTTTTTTTTTTTTTTAGATGCCTGAAGGGTGGGGAGACCTCCCAAATAATTACATTTTACATGTAAAAACTATATAAAAGCAGAATATTAGCATCCACTTGCAATCCCAAAACTTGGGAGGTGGGAGCAGGAGGATCAAATGTTCAAAGCTGTCCTCAGCTAGATGGTGAGTTCAAGGGCAGCCTGAACTACATGTGAAATTAACGGGCAGAAGACAGGTGGGGGAGCTCTGGAGAGATGGCTCAGGAACTGCTCTTGCAAAGTCACTGTCAGTATTTCTGTCAGGCTGTTCACAGCCTCCTGTAACCCCAGCTTCAGGGCATTGGACACCCTCCTCTAGATTCCCAAGGGCACCTCCACTCATAGGTGCAAATTCCATGACCCCAAACCCACACATATACACATGATTTAAAAATATATATATATATATTTTTTTTTTTAAAGAAAGATAAGGAGTAGCAAGATGACTAAGCTGGTAAAAGCAGTTGCTGCCAAGCCAGATGACCTGAGTTCAATCCCTAGGACCCACACAGCAGGAGAGAACTGATCCTTTGGCCACATGCAAGTGCACAGGCAGAAGCACAGACACACACACACACATACACACACACACTAAATAAATGTAGTTTTAAAAACAAAACAAATAAAAAAAATAGAAGCATTGCAGAACAGGGGTCATTTGGGGCAGCTGTGGAAGTGTGGTGGTTGGAATGAGAATGAGCTCATATATTTGAACGCTTGGTTCCCAGTTGATGGACTGTTTGGGAAGGATTAGGAGGTGTGGCCTTGGAGGAGGTGTGGCCTTATTGGAAGGGGTATGTCACTGGGGACAAGCTATAAGGTTTCAAAAGCCCATACCACACCACCATTCCAGGCTCTCTCTCTCTCTCTCTCTCTCTTTCTCTCTCTCTCTCTCTCTCAATTTCTGCTTCTTGGTTATTGTCTCAACATGTAAGTTCTCAGCTCCTGCTCCAGTGCCATGCCTGCCTGTTGCCAAGCTCCCACGCATGATGGTCATGGACTTACCCTCTGAAACTGTAAGACCCAATAATTCTATAATTGCCTTGGTCGTGGTGCCTTGTTATAGCAAGAAAAAAGTGGAAGGAAAATCTTTTTATTTTATTTATTTTATTTAAGTTGTTTTTGAGCAACGCCTTATGACTGCTATTAATTGTTCCTAAAGATCAGCACTAAACCTAGAGCCGCATTTTCTATACTCATCATGAAAATATGCCCATTGCTAATCAATTATGCAATTTCCAGAAATAAAAATAAATGTGGGGCCAGGCATGGTGGTGTATGCTTTTATTCCCAGCATTAAGGAGGCAAGGCAGTCAGATGTCTATGAGTTGGAAGCCAGCCTGGTCTAAATAGTGAGTCCCAGGATAGTCAGAGTTACATAATAAGACACTTTCTCAAAAAAACAAAACAAGCAAACCAGCAACAACAAGAACAAAGGGTTCTGGTCAGATGCTTCAACAGGTGAAGGTGCTGCCACTCAAGCCTGATGTCGTAAGATTGATCCCTGGAACTCATGTAAAGAGCCAGTGTGTGGAGATCTGCATCTGTAATCTCAGCACTCCTATCGGTAGAGATGGGAGGCAGAGACTGGAGAGACCATGCCTTAACAGGATAGATAAAGAGAATGGAGCCGGGCAGTGGTGGCCTACACCTAGAGGCAGGCCAGCCTGAGTTCCAGGGCAGCCAGGACTACACAGAGAAACCCTGTCTTGACCCCTCCCCTCCAAAGAAAAAAACAAAACCTAGTCTTGAGCTAGCTTGGTAGGCCAGGCAGAAGAAAAAGAGAGGAGGAGGAGGAGGAAGAGCAGAAAGAAGAGCTAAAGCCTGGACACACACACACATACACACCATATATACAAATATACACACACTAATAATAAATAACCATTTAGATGGGCAGAGGAGCAGCATTTAAAATTTAACTAAAGTAAGGGGCTTGAGAGACGGCTGCTCTTCCAGAGGACCCAGGTTCAATTCCCAGCACCCACATGGTGGCTCATAATATTCTGTAATTCTAGATGCCTTCTTCAGGGCTCGATGGGCTAGAGGAACACACAGACACACGTGCAAAAGAGAAACACTCATACACTAAAATAATAATAACAAATGTGAATTGGGCTAGAGATACAGCTCCATTGGCAGAGGGTTTGCATAGCTAGCATAAACCCCTGGGTTCAATCCCTAGCACTACCCCAAAAACAGGTGTTGGAGCACATGTGTGTGATCTGGCTCTCTTCAGTAGTGGCAACAGCATCAGGAGGAGTACCAGGTCATCCTCAGCTAAGTAGTGAGCTTGAAACCAGCCTGGGCTACATGAGATTCTGCCTCAAAAATAAACACACATGCACAAACATACACAATCATACATATATATAAACATACACACACCACACATGTATAAACTATACACACACATACACAACACGCAATACATACATGTTATAAAAGTTTCTTTTTATGTTTAAAATAATTGTTTTGTGCACTGTTAGGAGAAGAGCTGCCTAGGCCTTGGCCTTTTGTATTGTCTGCAGGTGTTGGGTTAAAGTGGGGGGTGTTTGCTTGCTCATGATCTGCATGTGCTATCAATAGAACACCTGAGTTCTGTATCAATAATAACACCTGAGCTAAGGTGCTCAGGGTTCCACTGTCCAGATGGCACTTGCCATGATAACAGTTCCCTCTGCTGAAGTCTGGCAGGGATTGCACCTATGAAAAATGCCTGTGAGTCTTCCTTGGTGAGCTGCCACAGCAGTGCACAAATACACACACACACACACACACACACACACATTTTACTTATTCACCACATATATACACACAAATGTACGCAGAGACACACAGAAAAACACAAACACAAACACCCTCCCCACCCCCAACACTCAACACAGAAACACAAGCACACACATATACACAAGTGTAGAGTGAAGCTTTGCCAGGGAAAAGCCCTCCCCTCTGTGGTTGTATGCCGCTTGGACTTCTGGGAACAGTTGGAGGGGATACAAGAGGACAGTGGAAGACAGTTAAAGTCAGTTACAGGAGTTAGAAGCTAAGAATTAGAGTTACAGAAGTTAGAAGCTAAGAACCAGAGCTAAGAGTTGCAGAAATAAAGCAGATGATAGCGAAGCAGGCAGAAATAAGGACAGATAAAATGAACTAGTTGGGTTTTTTTTTTTTTTTAAGTTACAATCTTTCAGTAACTGCCATGCTGGGAGAAGCTAAACCAGAATGGGAGTTAGTTCAGAGTTAGTTTAGTTCCCCAGACATAGACAGTTTAAGACAGCCAGAAAAGGGCTGTAAAGGTTTCTCTTTCCTTCTTATTTTTTCCTTTCCTCCCTAACCCTATGAGCTAACTGAAGTTTTAAAGGTTATAAGTTATAAATCTAGCAGCAGGGAACACAGGGGCAGAGTCAAGTAGCCAGTGAGAGAAAACCTGTTACATTTTAGATTCATTTTAAATACATTCTGAGCCCAGATCCAAACAGTAAAATAGCCAAACCCACACCCCTTGTGTTTTAAAAATACCCTTTACATTTTGAAAAGCATCTACAAAAACCATATCCAACAAAACCAAATATTTAATATTATATTATCATTTTATTTACACACAAGCACACAACAACAAACTTGAAACAAAACCCTCTTAGGCTCAGGAAACAAGGAAGAGGAAAGAAGGCAGACTGTAAGAGCTGAAGGCAGGGGCAGGGTAGCAGAATGCTGTCTTCCAGGAATGGCATGGCCATTGCAGTCTTGAATTCTCTGGGAATTACCTGCACAAGATTTGGCCTGTCACTGTTCAATTACTAGAAGAGTAGGAAACTCACAAATGCCCCTCCCTCCAAAAGGATTTAAAGGCTGTTAAATGGTTGCTGGGGGAGGGACACTTTCTTCAGTGGTGTAGACACTGGTAAGATGTCCATGTTTTTCCCATAAATGACTCATTCCTCTTCCATGACCCAGTACATAATTCTAATGAAACCCATCGAATCAACAATAACTAGAACAACAGAAAATACAGGAAAGGGGAAGAACTATTTGGGAAAAGAAAGGTGGTCAACAAGAGTGGGAGGGGGAACAAAACAGGGTCATAAGGGCTAAGTTCAACTGCAGCATATTATACACACACGGAGACATCACAGTGAAAACATTATTGTGTGTAATTAACACATGCTAACAACCGGCTTTTCAAAAGTGACCTGAAAAGAAAAACATTCATTTTCCCAAAGCTATCATCATCCACAGAGAGAGGTGATTTCTGGTTGTGGAATTTTTTTGGAAGTTAAATCAGCTGATACAGTTAGATGAAGTTTTATGGTTTTTTTGTTTGTTTGTTTGTTTTTGTTTTTTCTGTAGGTGCTGTTGATTCAGATTTATAAAGTATTTATTTGTGGCCATTTTCTAGAAACCCCAGGATGGTCCTGGCCAGAGTCTATCTTCCTGACCAGTATTTAACTAAAGCTTGCTTCAAATATGGCTCAAAAAGAAAGTATTTATTCATGTGTGCCACAGTGCTTGTGGAGGACAATTTCTGGGAGTTGGTTTCCTTCTCCCACTGTGTGAGTCCTTGGGATGGAACTCAGGTCTTCCAGCATGCCTGCAAACACCTTTACAGGCCGAGCCACCTTGAAGACATCTTGAAGAATGTTCTGATCATTTTAGCTAATGTTTTGTCACCGTGTGTTAAAAAATAGTAATTTCTGGCCCTTCATAGAAAGCCCAGAGCATTGGCTTGGCTAACAGCCTGGACTTTGCCAGAGTGCTTGGACTTGAGTCTGCTCTCAATTCTGCCTCTTTGTGGCTCAGTTTTCACACTGAAGGAGGATGTGAACCATACCAACCTCATAGAGTTCATAGTCATAAAGCACATGGTACAGCACCTACATGAAACATAGGAAAATAAAAGCCATAGGCAAAATGATGCACACCTTTAATCCTAGCACTAGGGAGACTGAGGTGGTGGATCTCTGTGAGTTCAAGGCCAGCCTGGTCTACAAAAGGAGTTCCAGCTCCAGGTCAGCCAGAGCTACACAGTGAGTTCCTTTTTGATAGATAGGGATAGATAGATAGATAGATAGATAGATAGATAGATAGATAGATAGATAGATAGATAGATGATTGATAGATAGATAGATAGATAGATAGATAGGTAGATAATCTATAGTATCTTGTGGTGAGATAAATTTTAAATTTTTCTGGGAGATGTAGCTCAGTGGTAGAGTGTTGTGGAAGTTTACTTTTAGCTGTGTATAAAATAATTGTTTTTGTGCACTGTTGGAAAAAAGGATGCATAGGTCTTGGCATTTTGTATTGTCTGCAAGTGTTGGATCTCTGTGGGGGATGTTTGATTGCTTATGATCTGCTCCTAAGGAGTTCTGTATCAATGAAACACCTGAGCTCAGATGTTCAGGGTTCCACTGTCGATTGAGTACTACCCTGGCCATGACATGACAGTGGTTCCCTCTGCTGAGGTCTGACAGGGCTTCCATGTATGAAAATGTCTCAGTGTCTCTCTTGCTGAGCCCACACAGTGGCTAACTACTACAGTATAGTGTTTAAGTAGCATGCATGAGGTTCTAAATTCAATCCCTAGTACCAAAAAAAAAAAATCTTTAATTTCGACATAATCAAATATAATAACTTCATTCTTTATGGTTTGTGTTTCTAAAGTTCTGGGTTTAAAGTCTTTTGTGGGGATGGAGAGATGGCTCAGTGGTTAAGAACACTGGCTGCTCTTGCAGAAGACATAGGTTTCCCAGCACATATGTGAAGGCTCACATTCATTTCTAACTCCAGTTCCAGGTGATCTGCAGACGATGCATGCATGTGTCTGAATGCACAAACACACACGTAGGCAAATACACATAAAAATAAAAACTTTCAAAGGTATTTTTCAATGTGTTACCATTATTATTTCTTGTCTCTATTTCTGTCTCTGTCTGTCCCTCTCTCTGCGTATGTGGGTGTATGTAATACGTGTTTGTATGAATGAATGAGTGCAGGCACCAGGGTGCCCCAGCACCTGTGTAGAGATTAGAGGATGCTTTCTGGAACTCTGTTCTCTTCTTCCACCTTGTTGAGGCAGGCCTCTCAGGTTGCCTCTGCCCTGGTGTGTACTCCAGGCTAGGTGGCCCATGAGCTTCTAGGCCGTTGGTCTATCTCAGCCTCCCGTCTCTCCATCGAAGTACTGGGATTATAGATGCACACTACTGCATCTGGCTTTTACACAGGTTCCAGAGATCAAAGTCAGGTCACCAGGATAGCATAGGTAGCACATGGCTTTTTACACAGGTTCCAGAGATCAAAGTCAGGTCACCAGGAGTGCACAGGCAGCACATGGCTTTTCACACAGGTTCCAGAGATCAAAGTCAGGTCACCAGGATAGCATAGGCAGCACATGGCTTTTTACACAGGTTCCAGAGATCAAAGTTAGGTCACCAGGAGTGCACAGGCAGCACATTTACCTGTTGAACCATCTGCTCCTGCCCCCTGGTGATTTGAGTGAGGCTCTCATATAGTCTAAGGGCTGACTTCAGATTCACTATTTATCTGAAGATGACCCTGAACTCCTGATCTTCCTGCCTCTGCCTCCCAAGTACAGGGATTATAGGCATGTGCTAGTGTAGGGGTCTCTGTGACCACCATGAGTAACATCCTCAGTTCAACTTGATTTAGTAGCAAGCATTGGTTCAAACCTAAGGAGTCTGACAGCCAAGTAGCGTATTTTAGACATATTTAAGCACATCACGATTTGGTGAAGACTATCCGGCTGATAGTTAATCTCATGTGTACAATAACACACAAAGTAAAATTAAATAAAGATCAAACTATATCCAACTCTATGTAAAAGTACCTAGGACACCTTCCATATAGATGAACTCAATAGACTGAGAAAAACAAGCTCCCGATCAGGATCTGGGGCAGAATCTGCTGTGGTCCTGGGTAGCAAAAGGTCATGAGGTTATTAAACACAATCTCTTCCAGCCTTCTGGGTAGATAACAATGTATGCATCCCTTTCTTTGAAGGGACAACCCTGTTGTTAACATTCTAGGTTCCCTTAGTGCGCCTATGAGTACAAGGACCTTTGTGTCTCCTACAGGCCAGCATACCCAACTTGTTTAAGAAGTCATTCAGCACCAGGAGGTGGTAGTCCACAACTTTAATCTCAGAGCTCAGGAGGCAGAGGCAGAGGCAGAGGCAGATGGATAGCAGTGAGTTCAATGCCAGCCTGGTCTACAGAGTGAGTTCCAGGACAGTCAGGATTACTCAGAGGAAAAAAAAAAGTCTTTCAGAATTCGAATGGGTCAAAGATTTTTCTCTCATATTTCTTTTCCTTAAAATCATTTATTTTTTTTATTTATTTGAGACAGGGTCTCTCTACATAGTCCTGGTCACCCTGGAGCTCACCATGTTGAACAAAGTTGTCCTCAAACTCACAGAGTTTGCCTCTGTCTCCTGAGTTGTGCGATTAAAGGTATGCACCACCACACCAGGCCAAAAATTTTGTTTTAAAGATAGGATCTCAGGTATCCCAGGCTAGCCTGAAACTTGCTATGTGTGAAGGGTGACCATGAGCTTCTGACCCTTCTGCCTCCATCTCTTCAACTCTGGAATTACAGGGTGCACCACCACGTGTGTGTAGAAGAGGACTGAATCCCAGGGCTGTATGGCCAGCAAGCACTGTACCAACTGAGCCTTATCCCTGTTTTTTTAGTGATAAGATATGGAAGGCAAAAGTGCTGTGCATACAGATAAACACCAGAAAAGCCAGGAAAGTTAAACTCACAGGCATCCTTCAAAGGAAAGAGATGTTTCACCTGTTCAGCAGTGGAAGGGTCCCTCCACAAAGAAATTGCTTTTCTGTGTGGCGCATGCCCGAGACGCAGCTGTGGTTCCCTGCACTCACAATTGTCTCTAACTCCAGTTCCAGGGGAATCTGACACCCTCTTCTAACTTCAGCAAAACCCAGGCACACACGTGGTGCATGCACGAAAGTACACACAGGCAAAACACACATACACATTAAAACATCTGAAAATTAAGAGCGAAATAGGAACGGGACATGGAATCTGGCTACTGGCATGGCAGAGACATATTTGAGGTGTGCCCAAAATCATGGTGTATTAAAGACAATTCGTTGTTACACCCAAATCACTGGTCGTTAGGTAGAGAGCGAAGGAGGATTTCATTCAGCCTTTCCAATTTAAGAGCTCGCAAGAGCAAGGCAGTCAGTTCCACCTCACTGAGCCGGCTTCACCGACACTGCTTTCGACATCGTGCGGGGCTGAAAGGGCCAGCACCGGGTTGCTCAATGCTAGAAGCGACAGTGTAGCACCGGACACAAACATTGAGACGCGTTTCTTCATTATCAAGTTTGGCTGCAGCAGCACGCCGTAGATTCGTTGCATTCTAATCAGCAGCTCCTACAGGGCTTCTCGCTAAGTTTGAACCAATCCGTTCGCCGTACGGACGTTACTATCAATCCCGAGTGGGAGGGGAAAGCGTGTGTAGGTTGTCGTTCGCTACGTGCCCTTCGACCCGACGTGCATTGCGGCAGCACGCTCGCACGCTAAGGGGCGGAGTCACTGAGTGGCTTTATATATCCTGCACCAGCGCCAGGTCGGCCTCTATCGACGGCGTGTGGCGGCAGGATGGTGAGTCTTGTAGTGTTGGCTCTCTCTTTTACTCTGTGCTGGCCTAATATCCACGACCCATCGGCGCCATCGCGGCCTCAGCGACTCTCAGAGCCTGCTCTAGGAACATGACGGGCATTACGCGGGCCGCGACCGGGCCTGGAGCGTGGGGTCTGTAGAGAACTGGGTGTGGGGACCGGCCTAGACCTGTGAGAGGCCTTGGGTGGAGCTCAAGCCTAAAGGCCACTTAATTTAAAGCGGGTTATCTGCAGCCTTTGACAAGTTTGTCATAACTTAGGTTAGGGCCTGTGGTTAAACCGGCAGGGAGGCCTTGCTTGGACTTTAGGATTGCATTAACTAAAATGGAGTCATTGGTTGAAGTTCGTCAAATTCCCATTTTGGGATGTGGTTCTGCAAAGGAAAGTGGATCTCTAGAATTCCAGGAAGCCAGAAATGATGAGCCTTCTGACGGGCGGACAGAAACTCTGTGCTGATTGTCATGTTCTGATTTGGTGTTGGGAATTCTAGAGGCCTACCTGTAACAGTACCAAGGAGCCATATAGGGGCAGAATTTTCAGTCTTAATTTCTGTTATTGTCTAGAAAGTAGAATGACCTGTAATTAATGGTTGCCAGGCAATATGGCCGGTAAAATTTAAGAAAGCTGGGTGCCTACTCTAATGCTAGTGATTTTTCTTCTCCCTCCCCTCAGTCTCACAGGAAGTTCTCTGCACCCAGGCATGGGTCCTTGGGCTTCCTGCCTCGGAAGCGCAGTAGCCGACATCGTGGGAAAGTGAAGAGCTTCCCCAAGGATGACCCTTCCAAGCCAGTTCACCTCACAGCCTTTCTAGGCTATAAGGCTGGCATGACCCACATTGTCCGGGAGGTTGACAGGCCAGGATCCAGTATGTAGAATGTTCCTTGTCTAACATGGGCTGGGTATAATTTTAGGACTGGTTACGTGGGTCTGTCCAGAGCCTTGGAATATGCTATGATTTAATTAGCCAGGGACCACAATGGATGATGTACCATCTTGGCATGGTTTGTAATATTGGGGCTGGAACTGAAGCTGGCTTAAGGTGTTCTTTCCCACTAAGCATTGACTAATCTGTGGCACAGAAAACTGGGGAGATAGGGCTGCCTTGAGCAAAATTGCCTATGTGTTTATCACTATGTGTGGCAGAGGATGGCATGGAACCCTAACTCTTAAGTTTGTCCCACCTACGTGGATGACTGGAAATTGAAACCCTAGCCTTAATTGCTGAGCCATCCTCTTAAAGGGTTATCTACAAATCCTTCCAGACACAGCTAACATTTCGTGTTAGGCTAAGCTAGTGAGAGCTTCTGCTTGTTTTGAGATAGTGTGGAACACATGGCCCCTACCTCCTGGGTGGTGGGATTATAGGTGATAGTTACCAGCTGCCTTAGCACATACTTCATGTTAACAACTATATCCAGGATGCCTTATGATATCTAGAACTTAAGTTCAACTGAGGGGAAAAAAGTCTGTTGGGGACCCTGGGCTCACATTCACCACCAGAGATGTGAAGAACAGTCCTGGAAGGCCAAAGCACCAGTAACCTGACGCAAAGGCAGCCTTCTGGCTAAATGGGCACCTGTATGCATCGGGCATTTGTCCACCCCACTGCCTGTTTGTCTTCACAGAGGTGAACAAGAAAGAGGTTGTGGAGGCTGTAACCATTGTGGAAACGCCTCCCATGGTGGTGGTAGGCATTGTGGGATACGTGGAAACACCACGAGGCCTCCGTACCTTCAAGACCGTCTTTGCTGAGCACATCAGTGATGAATGCAAAAGGCGTTTCTATAAGAACTGGTAAGGATAGTGAACCAGGCAGCGCCTGGGTTGGGCTAGAATTCAGCGTGGGCACGTTGGCTCAGTGCAAGTACCTTGATCAAAGGTACTGGTGACAGCTTGCACAGACCCTGGGGTCCTTTTTATTAAACTGAAAGCTGGCAAACATGGGTTTTGGCTGGCTGAACTGTTAGTATGTTGGTGTTGAGAAATGGCAAGTGAAGCCAGAAAACAGCCATTAGAAGGCCCATTGGGGCCTCAGTTTGAGTTTGTTTTTGGTCTGGAGATTGAGCTTTAAGCCTTGACTATTATAAATAAAGCCCAGTGTCTCTGACCTGTGTTTTTGGGTCTTGATTTCCATTACTGTGAGATGTTCCCCAGGTAGAGAAAGGGAGATTGTGTGATACCAGGAGCAATTATGTGTTATGTGCATATTTGTGGCTTGCATTAACTTGTGGACCTCTGCTCAGCTCCGCTCGGCTCTGCCCGATGAGCTCCATCCAGGCTCCGCTTGCCGGTGGAAAAGGCTCCTTAGAAGCCGGCAATGAGCCACATTCCCACATGGTGCCAGTGTTCCTTCCTCTCACCCCTTGCAAGGGTGATGAAGGCCTGCACCGGGCCAGCCCCCCAATTCTGCTCTGCTCCTGAAGGCACAAGTCCAAGAAGAAGGCCTTTACTAAATACTGCAAGAAATGGCAGGATGACATGGGCAAGAAGCAGCTGGAGAAGGACTTCAACAGCATGAAGAAGTACTGCCAAGTCATTCGCATTATTGCCCACACTCAGGTGAGCACCCCCAGTCACCTAGGTGGTGTGAGGCTTTTTCTATCAGTCAGGGTTTTATTATTTGGGGTTTGGGGGCATTAGGACTCCTGGCCAGTCATGGTGTCCCTAACCACCAGAGGGCACTGTAACTTCTGAATGAAGAGATAATACTCCACCTAGCATTTGTTTGATCAGCTCACTGGTGATTCATAGCAATAGTGAAATGCTTAATGTGGTCTACAGTGGTAAGATGCTGGCACTTGGGTGTGGTTAGGATGAACTGCCTAAACACTGTCAAAGGTACATACTAGTGTTAGATCTGATTGGAGTCTTGGGTTAGCACGGTGGTTGCTTTTTTTATTCATTCACTTTTAGTCATGCCCCAGTTATCTGCCCATGGAAGATTGCTGCAAACCTGATCTAAGCTTCATTTTCTTCTTCCTAGATGCGTCTGCTTCCTCTGCGACAGAAGAAGGCACACTTGATGGAGATCCAGGTGAACGGGGGCACTGTGGCTGAGAAGCTAGACTGGGCTCGGGAGAGGCTGGAGCAGCAGGTTCCTGTGAACCAGGTGTTTGGACAAGATGAGATGATTGATGTCATCGGGGTGACCAAAGGCAAAGGCTATAAAGGTGAGCTTTGTAGTGGTCCTGGAATGTAGTATATACCTCAGTAACACTGCAGAGGGGCATTCCCTGTTGCCTTCCTAATGAGAACAGCAGCCCGCTGGTCAGCATAACTGAGGTTCTAGGGAACAGGATGACAACCCAAGGTGTCATTTCTGGACACTGATCTAGCCCTCCTGAAAAATGAGTGATTCTCAAAGAACCAGCATTCCAGTCACCAGCACCCATGTTAATGCCAGCTGGCTATGGAGGTGGGGGTTTTCCAGAGGTAGCTTTATTACCTAGAGTAGCTGAATAGGTGAGCTTTGGTTACATGGAATTGCCTCAAATCAAACCTGGCCTCCACTTAGCACATAATTGCAAACACAAGAACTTAGAACGAGGAATATTTAGACAGGAATCAATCTGATAAAATTAGGACTAAGATGGGATGTCATTCAATGCTGGTCTTCAGTTAGGTGATTCAGAGAATAGTCAGTAAGTAGTCTGTGATCTGTCTGCTGGGAGGAGGGACAGGTGAGGCCCCCTTGTGTAAAAGAAATATGTTGCCTCTAGGGGTCACCAGTCGTTGGCATACAAAGAAACTGCCCCGCAAGACCCATCGAGGGCTGCGCAAGGTTGCCTGTATTGGAGCCTGGCACCCTGCCCGTGTGGCCTTCTCTGTGGCTCGAGCTGGGCAGAAAGGCTACCATCATCGTACAGAGATTAACAAGAAGGTAAGACTAGACAAGGCTAACTGGGATCCTGAACTTGAAGATTCTAGTCCTATGTATGGGACAGTTAGTGTTACAGACTGAGCTGTATGCCACTGCCTGGGAGATAGTGTCTGCATGTCCCAGGCTGGAGGTTTAACAATTCTGTCTCAACAAGATTGTTGGGTGTGAGCTGCTACTGTTTCTATTGTTTTTATTGTAGTCTGCTCATATATAGCCCAAGGTAGTTGATAACGCTAGCTGAAGAGGACATGAACCTGGGACTACAAAGCATGTCATGTCCAGCAATAGCAGAACTGTAAACCTCACACTTCCAGACTTGCTACTGAAGTTGCTGGGCCCCTCACCCTGTGGGTTGTTACTGACCTTCCACCTGCCTTTGGGTGTTTGGGACTGCCTTCTGAGTTTTGATGTCATGTTTGTTCAGATTTACAAGATTGGTCAAGGCTATCTCATCAAAGATGGTAAGCTGATCAAGAACAATGCTTCTACTGACTATGACCTGTCTGACAAGAGCATCAACCCACTGGTGAGTGCTGGCAGCTGACTTTTATAAAAGGTGCTTCTGAGGGTGGGACTTTGTGGTATGCATGCCCCTGCAGCCCTAACTGCTGGAGTCCACTAGGTGGGGTTGGAGTTGAAGCCCAGCTGTTCTGTGATGAGGCTCTGGAATATGCGCTGGGCACAGCGCCCGAATGAAACTGAGGAACCATTCCCTGTTGCCTTCCTTCTGAGAACAGCCCTACTATGTGATGCAGCTAACTGATCTCATTTACAATTTGCACTGACCAGTAACTTTGATTCCCTAGGGTGGCTTTGTCCATTATGGTGAAGTAACCAATGACTTCGTCATGCTGAAAGGCTGTGTGGTGGGAACCAAGAAACGAGTGCTCACCCTCCGCAAGGTGAGGAGAGGCAGCATATTGTGGGAAGGTAGAAAAACTGTCCTGTCTGGGGTTAATCCTAGCAAGGAGGAAATAAATCTGCCCCACATAGCTTAGTTCACATGAATGCTCTGCTGCTACTGCTTCATGTCAGTGTGATACTGTGTTCATGAGTTGGAATACTGGCTTTAGTATGGTCATTAACCATTTTTTGGCTCACAGTCCTTGCTGGTGCAGACTAAACGACGCGCTCTGGAGAAGATTGACCTGAAGTTCATTGACACCACCTCCAAGTTTGGCCACGGGCGTTTCCAGACAATGGAGGAAAAGAAAGCATTCATGGTAAGGCGCTACCTCTGACTTGGACACCTGACAAATAGTTTTGGGCTGTGTAAAGATAATGACTGTCATTCCACCAACGCTCTGTTTCTCCTCTTCCACAGGGACCACTCAAGAAAGACCGCATTGCCAAGGAGGAAGGTGCTTAATGTCAGAAGCACCTCGTACAGATGCTGGGTTCTCAATACAAATTTTTCCAATGACATTGGCTCCTCACTTCCTCAGGGGCAATGGCTATCAATTGGGGCAGGGAGTTCTGACATCAGTGGGTAGAAGCAGTGTCAAAGCAGAGTAACCCTTCTGCCCACTGGCCCCAGGTTGGCTAGGATTAGCAGAGCCTTACTGCCTGGTGATGTGGCCAAATGATTAGAAACATGGTACAGAGAAAAGCCTACCAGGGAGTGAAGAGTAGGGCCAAAAATTATAAGTGGAAGCAGTAAGTTTTTTGCCCTGCCATCACTGGGAGGTGTGTGTGTAGTTCCAGCAGTTCTGGAACTTCTCATGTAGATCAGGCTGCTCTAGTCTACTGTTCCCAAACTGGGACTAAGTCTTGGGCCACTTAGCCTCTCAAAACAACTGGGAAAGTTTATCTGTATGTCTGACAGAAGAGGGAGTATGGTACACTTGGAGTTAGATTAAGGATGAAATTAAACCAGGTTCTTCTCAAGCCTCCAATTTATGAAGACTGACTTCATAGCCCCCTGGTGACAGGCAGGTGTAAGGCCATATGTAGATAAGGGGGTCCCTAGTAGACAGATTATATACTTTTTGAATTCTTAAAAGCATGGGAAGACCGATACTCCAAACCATCTGACCCCAGGCTTGGCCTATGTATGTAAGCACCACTGCTACAGGCCCTGAAGCCTCTTAGGTTTTCTCTTGGAAAGGCAGATGGTACAAAGGCTGACTGCTGGCTGCCCAGTAACTCCTAAGGCTTGAGCATAAGTGTAAAGGATTCCTTGGAGAAGGGAGGGCAGAGGACTGAGAACCTCTTGAGTTCTGATCCCTGCTCCTGAGAGGAGATCATAAAAGCCATGCCTGCCTAGTTACCTACAGATTGACAAGGCCTCTCAAGGACAGCAACTGTACCTGAGTGGGAGTTGGCATTTCTGCAGGCTGCTGGGGTGGGGTGGCCTTGCCACCCTTCCCAGTGGGTGTCTTGAAGGGCTCATCTCCCAAGCCTGTGGTTTTTGTCATATTTCCTTCTCTCCAGAATCCCCAGACAGGCCTCACTGGAATCCTGTAGTGACAAAACAAGGAATCTCATTCCAATCCTGGAAAAAATACCTGCTGGGAATTTCTGAGCAAGTGTGAACAGGGAATTGGTGGCAGGAGGCACCATTGCCTTAAAAGGCACTACAGATCCAGTGTCTACCAGTTACTAGGGGATAGCCTGAGGGGCAGAGGGGTGGCCAGCTGGCTGCCACCTTCTGGGCTTACCTAAAGTGCTCCAGACTGGACTCTGTGACAGTCTTGCTGGGGTGGAGATGTGGCCCCAGGCTATCTCCCTTCCCCAGCATGCAGCAGCTTGTATGAGGCTTCTGTGGTTGCCCTACCCACCCTGCTCTCTATTCAAAGACCTGTCTTTCCTCTACATCAGGGCCTGATCCTTGGTCTAGCCCCTGGTCAGCTCCCAAAAGCCTGGTAGCTCCCTGTCTGGTCCTGAGATGGTCCAACCCTCAGAATCTTTAGGGTCACTCCTTGAGGTGGTTTTGTTACTACCCCATGGTACAGAAGCACAGCTGAGGCCTGGAGAGGACAAGTAGTATCATTGAGGCATGGTGACCACCTGTAGTGTGGCACTGCAGTGCCTGAGCTCAGGCAGCATGATGACCCAACTTTTCAATAAGCAGCTGCAAAGCCTAGTCTGGCTGCTGGGAGGAGTACCTACTGTGTGCAGCATGCCTCCTACTGGGCTCAGAGTCACTTTCTTCTGTCCCTACAACTGTTGTTACCATGATAGCACAGGTGGAGAAGTGGGGTCATAGCTGCTTCTGAACTTCAAGTCATGTAGCCCACTGCCACCAAGGCTCCTGGAGGGATGGAGAGGTGTGGTTCCCGGTGCAACTGAGAACCCTGAATCCTGTTCTTTCCCTTTTCTAAGATCACCCATGGGCTCTGCTTCCCTCACAAATGGGGGTGGCAGGGTGCTTACCCTTGACTGTAGGCGTGGAGTCAGATTCCACAGTGGGTCCCCCAGTGGCCATGGCGGCTCCAGGTCACTGACTGGCTTCATGTAACTATGGAGAAGTAGCTCTGCCTCCCTCTCCCCACCAGAGCTCTGCTCAGCCTGGCGGAGTCAAAGGCTGAGGGAAGGTGCTAAAAATAGCTGACATGGTCACTTCCCCACACCGTGGCCAGCCAATCACCAGTCAGCCCCTCCAGCAGGCGTCCATTATATCTGCTGCCTGGCCAGCGCCCAGCCTGAGGACTGACACGGTACCAGGAGACAGTGGCTGACCCGTGTTTCTGCAGAAGCCTTGTCCTGTCGTTTCACAGATGATGGCCCAAGCAGAGGGCAGCAGTCCCTATCACACACTGTAAGCATCTTGACACCACCTACTTTTCTCCACACCAGAATGACACCACTAAGGCTCCTTAGCCAACCAAGCCAGTCACCCATTCATCCTACGGTAAAGAACTTATCCCAGATCTGGGCCCTTGTCCCAGAGAGCTGTGCTCTGCCAGCTCAGCGCTGATGTCAACCTTTGGGTCTTGGATTGGGGACTCCCAGCGGTCCAAGCCAACTGGAAGTGGCAGAGCAGTTTGGTAGGTGCTCTTTCTAGAGGTCAAGGTTCAGGGCACAGAGAAAGGAGGTTGGGGGTCTCTTCCCTATAAGCATTTTGTTACCCATTTCCTCAAAGGCAGGTCCTCTGTGGTTCACATGTCAACATTTATGAAGCACCTACTATGTGTTAGCCTCATGGCATGCTCCTTGCCCCAATTCTGGGTCTCTAAATATTTGCTAGATGTCTGGACAGCCTTATAAACAACTCTGCTTGATTTGTACCCCAAAGATTTTTTATTTTTTGATGGAGTTACCCAGGTTGGCTTGGAACTCACTAGACTAACTAGACTAACTAACTAGACTATCCTTAATCCTGATTCTTCTGCCTCAGCCTCCCAAGAGCTAGGGAATTCTAGTCATGTACCACCATACCTAGATACAACTCAGACCTTTTTTTTTTTTTTTTTTTTAAGATTTATTTATTTTAAGCACAGCTGTGGCAGTACAGTCCTTTAGTCTCAGCACTCTGGAGGCAGAGGCAGGCAGATCTCTGAGTTGGAGGCCAATCTATTCTACAGAGTGAATTCCAGGACAGCCAGGGCTATAAAGAAAAATCTAAATAAAAAAAACAATTGAAAATAAAAAATCTATTTAATGTGCATTGATGTTTTGCCTGCATGAGGGTATCAAATCCACTGGAACTGGAACTATTGGCAGTTGCAAGATGCCATTTAAGTGCTGGGAATTGAACCCACGTCCTCTTGGAAAACAGCCAGTGCTCTTGACCACAGAGGCATCTCTCCAGCCTCCTGACACAAAGCTTTTGATATGACTCACAAATCCAGAGGCAGCACTCAGCCGTTCTAGGCAGGGCCAACCGAGGGCCTCCACACGGCAAAATAAAATTCGATGTAACTGGTGCTGTGCAGTCAGGAGCTCTGGCATAGAACTGCCTTCCTGTTTTCCCTGGACGCCGGCCTATGTGGTCACAGCATCCTGAAGCTATACTATTGCCCTCTGTTGCCTCCACCTGTAGGTGGGGTTGTCTCAGAGCAACCTGGGCACGGTCTGGCACATAGTAGGTACTCTGGAATGGAGGGCCAAATGAAGTGCTGTCTGTGTGTTTAAGTTAACCAGCCTGGATGAATTGGGGTTTGTTGTTGTTGTTGTTTGCTTTTTGTTTGCTTGAGAAGATCTCATTAGCCCAAGCTAGCCTTGAACTCCTTATGTAGCTGAAGTTGACCTAGAACTTCTGACCCTCCCCCACAACCAGAGGACCAACTACTGCAAGTGGTCCCCTGACTCCCATATGTGCATTGTGGCATGCTCACTTCTGTCTCAAACATATATGCATGCAAATAATAATAATAATAATAATAATACCCACCCAGATCCAGACTCTGTATCTCTGTCCACACAGGGTCCTCTTCTCAAACCTGGATGAGGTGGGTGGTGGGTGGGTGGTGGGTGGTGGGGAGACTCTCTCCCTGCTGGACCACACTTGGCTTATGTTCCCACACAAAGCCATTCCCTTGCATGGGTGTTTTCCCTTTTCCACACTGGGAGTGGGGCTCACCCTGCTGCCTCCTCACGTCCTCTCCTCCTGGAAGCCTGCTTGAATGCCCACTGCTCTAGAGTCCCCAATGCTGGACTTTTGCTCTCTGGGCTTCACCCTGTGCTTGTCTGTCCTTGTGTATCTGTTTTCTGTTGTTGGCTCTGGGTCCCAGCTGCACACCACCTCCGGGAGTCAGAGCCGTCTGTCCTGTTGTTCTTTACCCCCAAAATCACTGAAAAGTGAATGACACGGTATTGCTGCCCTAGCTATGGCAAGCTAACTGTGCCTTGGGCCTTTGTGCCTGTGCTCCCTACGCCTAGCTTCCTGGTCCCTTAGAAGTGCCAAGAAGTGACATGTCCACCCTATAGACTGCTCCCCACACCCTACCCTGCCCACCTCTTCTTTCCCATTGCTAGTACCTGCTTCCATCCTGCTGTCCTATAGAGCAGGACCTTGTGTTTTGGTCACCATGATCCAAACTTCTGGAGAAGTGGGGGGTGGGAAAGGAAGCAGTTGGGAGTGCGTGAGAGAAGCAGGGGGAGTGCCCAGCCTCAGTGACTTCCTCAAAGCAAAAATTAGGAAAAGATGAAGTGAAAATGGCTTGGGTAGCAGAGTGCTATCCATAACCCATGCCTGGGTGGGGTGGGGGCTGAGTCTCAGGGTGTGGGCCTGTGTCTCAGGGTGTCTGTGCAACTTGTCTGGGGGTGTGCTTGTGGAATAATGGGCTTCTGGGCCTTGGAGGTGAGGGTCGGATTAAGTCATCGCTGGCCCAGATGTCCTGAGATGCCCCAGGGCTGTGGGCTCTGCTCTTTCTGTCCTCCCTGCCCCTAAAAGGTCCCAGTCCCAGCTCTGGTACCTACTGTGTGACCTTGAGCAAGTGGCTGAACTCCAGGACCTTGGTCTCAAGCCCAGTCTAAGACTGAGCACCAGATGACCTCAGGGACTCAGTGACCTGGCAGAAGCAGGAAGTGCCACCAGCACCATGTATAGAGAGGCTCCAGGAGGGCCACTGAGAGAACTCTGGGGAGAGCTGGTTAGTGAGGAAGGAGAAGAACCACAGGGAGAGATAGCGAGGCTCTCCTAGTGGGACTGAGGTGTGAGCAGCCACAGGAGGGAGGGAGACATGGGAGGAGTGGCAAAGGTTTAAGGGTCAAGGGGCCCCAGGGGAGGGGGAGGGTCAGGGCTTCCTAGAGGAGGGGTCAGAAGTGAGTCTTCCTAGGGACAGCGAGAGAACAGAACAGTGGGCCGGTGTTATGGCACACTACTGTCAAACTGCCATGCTTGGAAGGTGGTAGAAGGAGATCAGGTCAATCTCAGCTACATAGGGAGTTCAAGTCCAACGTGGGCTACATGAGACCCTGCCTCAAAATAAGGTGAGAAGAAGCTAACAAAACAAACAAAAAACAACTCTTAATAAAAAACAAATTGTAAACAGTAGAAGCATAGTGGCATCTTTGGGCAAATTATTACCCTCTCCGATCTTAATTCCCACTGGCCCTGCCAAGCAGCACCTGACCTATTTTTGTTTTTTGTTTGTTTGCTTTTGATACTTTTTTCTCTTTTTTTTTTTTTTAAGATTTACTTTCTTCCTTCTTCCCTCCCTCCCTCTCTTCACTTTCTTCCCTCCCTCCCTCTCTTCACTTTCTTCCCTCCCTTCCGCCTCTCTCTCTCTCTCTCTCTCTCCCCCTCTCTCTTTTCCAAGATAGGAGTCCTCTATCCCTGGCTATCCTGGAACTCGTTCTGAAGACCAGTCTGGCCTCAAACTCAGAGATCCTCCTGCCTCTGCCTCCCAAGTGCTGGGATTAAAGATGTGTGCCACCAGGCTCACAATTTATTTTTATTTAATATTTATTTACTTTTATGGGTATGGCTGTTTTGCCTGCACGTATGTCTGTTTACCACGGATATGCCTGTTTCCTGAGGAAAGCAGAAGAAGAAACTGGATCCGGTCAGACTGGAGTTCACATGATTGTCGGCCTTCATGTGAGTGCTGAGAATTGAACCTGGATCTTATGGAAGCCGTGCTCTTAACCACTGAGCCATTTCTCCAGCCCGTCTCATAGTTTTAATATCGTATAGTCAGGGATAGAGATAACTGAAATCTTCCAGAGGGTGAGTCAGATTCTGATTCACCAGAGACCCTGCCTACCTGCCTGCCTCAGTTTCCCCTCCGCACCAAGCTAGGGTGAGGCAGGGAGGGTAATAATGGTGGATTGTCAGAAACCACCCAGCCTCAGGGGTCAGATGCCAGGGATTGTTTTCCACTCCTAGGCAGATGGGCCCTTCCTGCCAGGAGAAAATTCCAAGCTAGACGGCAGGGAGGGAAAAATCCCGCCACCCCCAGTGACCACACACCCTCCACCAGCCCCTTGGCATCTGCACGTTCCTCCCCACCGTGTCTCTGCTGGCTGTGTGAGAATCCTCTCCAGTGGGGAGGAGAGGCCTCCAGCACCCTGTTCTGCTCATAAGTCCCTGTCTCTTTCCTGTCCCATCCTGTTGGCAGCCCAGGCTCAAGGACTGGCCTGCCTGTCGTTTCCATCCGGCACTTGTCCTGTCTTGCTGTGGCCCACTAGTCTAGAAGGCTGGAAGTCCAGGGGCCTCCTGTCTGCAGCGCAGAGATTATTGCTGGGAGACTTTCATCTTCTAAGAACCTTGCTCCCCAAACCCCGGATTCCTTGTCTGCAAGTCTTGATCTTGGCCGAAAGGCCAAGTGACACCTAACTTCTGAGAGTGTTTGAGTCTCAAAGTTCTTGGGGATAGAATGAAAAATGGTCCAGCAGCCAATGGTCCTGGAATTTAGGATTGTCTGCAGAGGCGTTGTGGTTCCGGAGCCGCGCTGCGGGTGGGGAAGGGATGCTGGCGGCTGTGGTGTGGTGTGGTTGGTGTGATGTGGCGGACCAGGTGCACCAGTGTGGGCGGAGGTGGCCTGAGTGCTGACAGCTGGGCAGGTGCTGGTGTCTGAGCCTATCACATCTGGCCCTAAACCTGAAAGGGCAGTGACAAGGACAAGCGGGTGGCCCAGCGGCCAGAAGGGAAACTTTTGCTAGCTCAGCCGTATGTTCTCTCACTTGGGACTTTCCCCTTCTTCCTTCCTTCCTTCCTTCCTTCCTTCCTTCCTTCCTTCCTTCCTTCCTTCCTTCCTTCCTTCCCTCCCCTCCCTCCCTTCTTCCTTCCTTCCTTCTTTCTTTCTTGTTTGTTTTTGTCCAGACAGGGTTTCTCTGTTGGTAGCTCTGGCTGTCCTGGAACTCACTCTGTAGACCAGGCTGGCCTCCAACTCACAGAGATCCCCCTGCCTCTGCCTCCCGAGTCCTGGGATTAAAGGTGTGCGCCCCCATTTCCTGGACCCTTCTTGCCACTGAGTATACAATGGCCTAGCATGCTACAGCCTTCTTGGAGACACCTCTGCATATGTGGGGGGCCCAGGAACAGCCAGCAGTAGGTGTAGTCCTTTGAGGCAAAGGGCAACCAGGACTTTCTGGGAGCAGTCAAGAGTCTTCCCATGAGTCTCATATTAATCCACCTTTTGGGGGGGGTTGCCCTTTTATTGGTTGTTGGTGTTTGACTACCGAGTGGACCCCCCATCTTGGCTGCCTCCCACTGGGGCTGTCATGGCCTACCTCTGCACTCTGTACTTGCCTGACCTCTCTACGCACACCCCCCCAATCTCCCAAGTGCCCCCTGCTCTGGGGAAGCTCTCATACCCCTCCTGGCCCCATTTGGCCGGCTCCGCACAAGGCTGTGGGTGCTGGAATTTGGAGCAGCTCCTGGCATACGTGTACTGTTGCATCCTGCCAGCCTGCCGGGGCACCTCCTCTGACTCTGGGCCAGGAATTCCTCTTGATTCCTCCCCACAAAGCCTGGGGCCACAGGTCGGTATGAGAAGGGCTAGGGCAGAGGCTGGAAGTGGGGATGGAAGGAGGGAAGGGGAAGCTTTGCCTGGGAGATACTTGGCAGGAGGGTTGGAGGGGGACAGGCTCTGACTCTGCTTCCCACCTTCCATCCTAGCTCACCATTCCAGTCCTTGATGGGCACAAATGACCACAGCTTGAGTCTTCTGTACTCTTCCATGGAGTCCACATTTACCTGTTCTACACATTATTGAATGTCTACATTTTGGGCTTGCACTGGATGCTGGGATATAGCTCTGAGAGACAGAGAGAAACCCTGCCAACACAGGGTCACCACCCATGACGAGGACACCCTGTGTGGGTGTCCTTAATGGGACAAGCCAGTGGGTGCTGGAGTGGACAGCGGCCTGCTCATGAGGGAGATGAGACCAGAGGATCTTACCTAGGAAATAAATGATGAGGGTTGGGACGGAGACACAAGTGGGTGGACCAGTCCCAGAGAAAGCACAGAGAGACCCGAGGCTGGGAGGAAGGCAAAGAGCTGGGCAGGATTCAGCTTTAAGTTTAATATTTTTTTAATGTTCATTAGTGTGAGGGTACCATGTCTGGAGTTACAGACAGTTGTGAGCTCTCATGTGGGTGTTGGAAATTGAACCTGGGTCCTCTGGAAGAGCAACTAGCGCTCTTAATCACTGAGCCATGTCTCCAGCCCATAAGTTTCATTTTTTATTTTATGTGTATGGGTGTTTTGCCTGTGTGTAAGTCTGTGCATCGTGTGCATGCTGGTGGCAGCGGAGGCCAGAAGAGGGTGCTAGATCACCTAGAACTGGAGTTTCAGATGGTTGTAAGCTATCACCTGGATGCTAGAACTCAAACCTTGATCTTCTGGAAGAACAGCTAGTGTTCTTAACTATCAAGCCATCCCTCCTCCCTCCATCTCTCTCTTTTGTTTCTTTGTTTTTTTGTTTTTTCAAGACAGGGTTTCTCTGTTGTACCTCTGGTAGTCCTGGATCTCACTCTGTAGACCAGGCTGGCCTTGAACGAGTGCTGGGATTAAAGACCACCACCACCTGGTCTTCATTCCATCTTTTAAGTTTAGAAGGATTTGGGGGCTACTAGGTGGAGAATGGGCTGGGAAGTGAGAGAGGAACAAGGTACAAGCAACAAGGATAGAGGCTGAGTCCAGGAGGGACAGAGGTGGCCACTCCTGGCAGTCTCTGGAGAGAGAGACAGACAGACAGACAGAGAGAGACAGAGAGACAGAGAGACAGAGACAGAGACAGAGACACAGAGAGGGCTGAACTTAGCTTGAACGTGGGCTGTGCTAGCTAATGTCTGATCCCTGGTGGGAGGCACGGTCTTGGGTTTGTAGCATTTGTCATTTGCTGTGGAGTAAATGCAGCACCGTAGCCCAGTGTGGTTTCCCACACCTGAAATCCCAGCACACAGGAAGTGGAGGCAAGAGGATCAGGAGTTCAAGGCCAGTCCTGGGCTACAATGAGACCCAGTAGGCAAAAAATCTAAACTAAGCCAAGCATGGTGGCATATACCTTTAGGCCCAGCACTTGGGAGACAGAGCTGGAGGATTCCTTTGGAGGCTAGGCTGGTCTACATAGCAAACAGAGCCAGCCAAGGCTACAGAGTGAGACTTTGTCCTAAAAAAAAAAATTTAGCCAGGCAGGGGTGTGGCACACCAGGCAGATCTCTGTGAGTTCGAAGCCAGCCTGGACAGAGTGAGTTCCAGGACAACCAGAGTTACAACAGAGAAACCCTGTCTTGAGATATATATATAAATTTAACCTGGTGTAGAGGTGTGCACCTTTAGTACCAGTGCTCGGGAGGCAAAGAAAGGAAGATCTCTGTGAGCTGGAAGCCAGCCTGGTCTATATAGAAAGTTCCAGGACAGCCAGGGCTACATAGTGAGATCCTGTCTCAAAAACAAACAAACAACAACAAAAAAAACAGCAAAAAAACCCCACTAAAATAAATAAATAAACAAATAATAAAGTACTACAATCAACCTGAAATTTGAAAGGTGCATTGTGGTCACACACATCTGTGACAGAGAGTGTGGAGAGGCAATTAGGATGGGCTAAGTGGTGAGGGTCTAAAGTGATTTTATTTTATGAAAGACTTTTTTCTCTTGCATTTTATGTGTATGGGTGCTTTGTGTGCATGTCTGTGTACCACATGCATGCAGTGCCCAATAAGGCCAGAAGGGGGCGCCTGACCACCAGCTGGTTTTCAGCTGGTTGGTTGCTGCCACGGGAGTGATAGCATTCAAACCTGGGTCCTCTGGAAGAGCAGTCAGTGCTCTTAACGGCTGAGCCATCTCTCCAGCCCCTGAGACAGATGTTAGGGCTGGAGAGGCACTCTTGGGCTTCACCGGAGTTCCATGGGTGTGAGGAGAAGTAGACTTCTGAGGGCCAATGTCCCAGGGAACTGGTTTTGAAGGCAGAACACAGTGCCTGCCTCTCATTTGCTGTGTAACCTTGAGCACCTTCCCCACCCTGATGGCCTCTGGTCCTCAAGGAACGTGGGTCTCTTAGCCCCTGACTGGGGCTGGTGATGTGGTTTCCTTTATTCCTTTTCTTCTTTTACTACTGATGTGTTCGTAGACACCCACTTGGCCTTGCCTCAGCTTGCTCATCCGCCAGCTGTGCTAATGATGTCATCACTGGGGAGACAGTGACTTCAGGTGGGGGTTACCCTGCCCAGGCTCCTCTGGCTAGGTGCCAGGAACACTTCTTCCAGCATGCCCTCAGGAGTTATTCTCCTTTCTTGACCTCCCTGTAGGTTGTGTTGGGATGGGGATCACGGTCTGGGCCTTCCCAAGCAGACCTGGAGCACCTAGAGGGTAGGGTAGGGCACAGGTCTCCAGGGCAGACATGAACTCTGTCTGTCCTCACCCCTGGCTAGCTGTGTGGCCTTGGACAATCACTTTCACTCCCTGGTTCATCCAAATAGGCGGCTCTGGGCTCCTCCTGGTGAGAGGAGGCAGGACGCCTGGACCAGAGCACATAGCTCTGGAGCTCGAAGCAACAAGAAACGATTCCATCAACACCACGGATAACCCCAGGTTGACCAGACTTCGATGACTTTAAATGCCGCCCATGACCAGATGTTACACAGCTGTTATCTCTAACCCAGTCCTGGGCCCAGCTGCCTCCTGCCACCTCTCTGAAGCTGCTCCTGGGCCAAACAGGACTGTGGCATCCTGATGGCTGCCACTGCTCTCTGCTAGCTGCTTAAGTTAAACCACACTGGTACCCAGTGCACGGAACACGGAAGAGAACACACAGCCGTCTCACCCGTGCAGACAGCCAGTAGGGACAGAGCATCATGTATACTCTGGTAGCCTCTCACTTGGGCCCCAGTTCTCTGAAGGTCAACAGAAGCTGGGGCTTCTGGTGAGAGAACCGGGGTGCATGCCCATGGGACAGGGGTGACTGCACTCACCCTAACTAATGCCGCCTCTGGTGTAGAAGCGATGGGGACCAGTTTTTCAGGTAAGTGGAGTTAAAAAGCGAATCATCAGCCTTGATTCTTCTTGTCCCTCCCTATGTCACCCAGCAAAAGATTAAAAATCCCAGCTGCACACATTTCCTATTCGGGGGTGAGCAGACACCAGAGCATTAGCCTGTCTGCCATGCACAGCAGTGGACAGGGCTGAACTCAGGATGCACACAATGAGACGGGGGCGCTGGGTGCTGGGTGACACTGGGGTTGGAATGGGTGCTTAGTGCTAGAAGGAAGTGGGTGCTGGAGGGAAATGAGTGCTGGGTGCTAGGGACTACTGGGTGCTGCATACGGATTGGGTACTGGGCAGGCCCACTTGTGGGGAGGTTCTGGGGAGCTGCCAAGTACTGGTGGCTTCAGCGTTGCTATTTGACCAGATAGACTAGTCTGGAAGTGAGAGGAGATGAGGCTGTGTGCAGGAAGGGTATCCAGGGAGGGAAAGGTAAATTCAAGGACTCTGGGAACACAGGCAGACACACAGCTAGGTCAGGATGAACGCTAATCAGCCATGAAAGCAGAGTGAGACTAGAGGGGCAGGGGGCTTGATGGCAAAGGGGAATGGCCTTTGCCACCTGTGGACACTTAGCCTCTGACCCCATCTCCCCAGTCCCTAAGGGAAGGGCAATGCTGTCTCTTCTCAGGTGTCACAGATCCTCAGCGGAGCTGGGTCTGCACCCTGGCCAGGCTTGGCATCTGTGTGATGGGTGGATAGCTAAGCTTGCCTGTCCTGGCCGGCTTGGCAGACTTGCCCCGCCTTGGTGTATCAAGGGCTTCCAGCCAGGCTTGGTTGGATCCACTTTCCCCCCTGACTGGAAAGAGCGTGGGCTGGGGATCCACGCTGTTGACCTGGGTTAGATCTCAGCTGCTTCCTTTCTGGGTGGCCTTGGCAAGGGCTCCCTTCTTCCTGAGTCACACCCCTGGTCTGTAAAACAGAGGTATGCACACGTGGGCTGGGCTGTAGGGTCGCCAATGGCCAGTGAGGTAAAAGGCACAGGGGAGCCAGACCTGAGCTGGCAGATGCTCACACCCAGCTGGGTGGGAGGTGGGGGAAGGTGGCAGTCTGTGTTGCCTGCTGCAGACTGCTTTTCTTCTCTGACCTTTGCTCGGTTCCTAGATAAATGGCATTGCTGCCTTTTGGGGTCGGGAACCAAGAGATGGATGTTTGGACTTGTGGGGCTCCACCTGGGAATGGGAGGGTTAGGGGAGGCGTTGGAGGCCGGAGGCAGCGGCAGCTCAAAGTGTCTGAGGCAGACAATGGGCACTGTGTGCGGGACACGGGTGGGGCACTAGGGGGGCAGAGTGGCACCCAGGCAGGAATGTGCCAGGCCTGTCTGGGAATGCCAGCACATTACTCCCCTTGCTGGTTCCCCTGTGGCAGGCTCCCTCATCTGGCAACCCAGGCATTCAGAACACTGTGGGTCACGGATCAGAGCCTGGAACAACAGAAGGGAACCTCAGGCTGGGGAGGGTATGGCAGGCTTTCCGAGGTCCCCCCACACCTAAGCCATCTCTCTGGGCCTGGCAAGAATAATGGGAGAGGCATCAGATTTGGTGTGCCACTACCCAAATGGAGTACTTCAGTCAAGTTCTCACCACTCTCCAGGACTCAGTTTCCCCACCTGTGCAAATGTTCTCTGATCATTCTGTGGAGTCCTCCAGTAGTTGAACCACCTCCTTAACTGATCTCCTTCTTCTCCGTGGGGTGGTAACTTCACCAGGATTACCGCTTGTCCCACGGTTCACCCAAGGAGAACATGGTTCCTGAGGGCATTTTCCTCCTATTCAGGTGAGGCTTCCAGCTCCTTTCCTGCAGGCCCCACAGGGCCCTGGGAGGTGACTTCCCACTGGCAGATGGGTGGGCAGAGGGCCTTTCTGCTTGCCCCCTCTTTGTTCCCTCCCCTGCCACACCCTAGTTCTCCTCTCTGGTTGTCTTCCTCTCTTCTCTGGCCTTCAGACCCACAGGCCCTTCCTAAGCCTTCTACCCCAGAACTTTGCATGTCTTTCCCACCTAGAAGCGATTCCTGCGCTTGCTCACTCTTCCCCAACCACCAGGCTAGACCATTTTATAGAAGGGGAAACTGAGGTCCAGGGATGTGAGGGAAACCCAGGTCCTACAGCTGGAGGGGTTAGGATTTGAGCCTTTGTCCTTGGTATTCCTGTGCCTGGACCTTGGTCCTGATCCTCATGGTCAGAAAATTTTAGTTCAGGTGGACCCGCCCAGCAGGTGACACAAAGGACTGGCTCCTGCCAGGTCCCAGCCCTGTGTCAGAGTTTAAGGCATCTCCTTGCTCTTCTCTGCAGGACAGCTGGTATAAAGGGGCTGGGCAGTCTGAGCCTAAAGCCACATTTTGAGTTCAGGAGTTCAGCCCTGTTGTGGAGCCTCTGGGGCAGTTCCCATCCACATCAGTAGGGGTGTGCCTATCACTGTCAGGGGAGCAGACGCTACCCTTCCGGGATTCCCCAGCCAGTGAATCCAGAGATTGTCTCATGAGCCCCCAAGGTGACCCAGGCTGCTGGATGACTTCATGGGTCTTTCCCATACCTGAGTCACAGACTGACCCCCTGGCACCTTTGAAGAAATGGGAGTTGGCCAGCCTGTTGGGGAGTGGGGGTGGGAGGATGTGCTGGGCAGGTCTGGGCTCTGCTGAATAATGAACAGGGAGACAGAAGCAAGCTGGGGATGCCCCGGCTGGTGTAGCCCAGGGACTCCTGTCCCTCTCTGGGCCTCAGGTCATCTGTGGTTCCCCTAACACACACCCCTGCCTCCTAGACACTCCAACTAGGGCCTGTGGGCTGCACCAAAGCAAAGGAATGAGGACATCTCTGGCTGTCTCCTCTTGGCCCCACCCCTTTGCAAGTACAGATTGGCCTAGGTGGGGAAATTGACTCACTTTTCCTACCTGGGGAAAGGGTTTGGAAAGAGCTAGTCTTCTCTAGGGCTTGGAACTGAACTTGACGGCTAGTCTCAGACACTCAGAAGAGAGTGGGTTGCTGGATAGTGGGGGCCAGAGATTGTCACTGAGTACCTAAGTGTCAGGTTCCTGACATCCCCTCAGTTAGACATCATCTCCAATTCTTATCTCAAATTCTCAACGCCTCGGGGCCTGGAGAGAGGGCTCAGCAGTTCCTAGCACTGGCTGCTCTTCCGCAGGACCAGGGCTGGATTTCCAGCACCCACATGGAGGCTCACAACCATCTGTAACTTCTGTTCTGGGGGGATCTGGCTCCCTCTTTTGGCCTCCAAGGGTGCTGCACCCGCACAGTAAAGAGACATCCATGCTTAGATACATTCTCAAGGCTTCCCGTGTCGTCATTTTTTAGATTTGAGAACTGATGTTGAAAGGGCAGGTCACACAGTCCCTGTACAGTGAGTGAGGTTTGACCCAGGGCCAGAGTCCCTGTTCTCCATGGGACTTTCTATACTGTTTTAGACCTCTCAGTTCCCTTTGGAATCTACCTCCTTCCTTAGAAAGCAGTAGGGTCTTGGGACAGAGGCAGAGGTGGTAGGGAGGCAGAGCTGGTCTCTCTCAGTCCCCCCTCCTGTGCCATGGTGTCCAGGGGCAGGCAGCAGAGAAGTTCCCTACCCCCTGCATGTCCCCATCACATCGGTTAAGCCTTCTACCCACTGCTCTGCTTTTGTAAATCTTTAAACAGCCTGATGGCTAATTAATTGCCCAGAACCAGGGGGCCACTAGAGAGCACCTGGTGCCTGAGGCTTGGGCACCCTCTCCGCTGTGCCCCCAACCCCAAGTCCCCCTCCCCAGGGTGAGCAAGAGATACACAGACATGGCCCGCCAGATGCAGAGACATGGGCCTGGCTGTCACGGTCATGCAAGACTCTCTCTGTTCGGGTCCTGGGCCACAGCAGTCCAGCCCACTGTAACCATTCCATTTATCTTGGCTGGTAAAGGTGCTTGCCAGCAAGCCCGACAATCTGACCAATCCCTGGATCCACAAGGTAGAAGAGAGAACCAAGTTTTCTAAAGTTGTCCTCTGACCTCTGATCTCTGGGGGCCACTGAAGATCCCTCTTTTTCTCACATAACACACAAGTAGATAAATAAAAATTCAAGATGTATTTTTTAAAAATTCAAATGAGCCCAGCACGGTACTGTATGTGACTGTGACCTAGAATTTGGAAGGTGGAGAGAGAAGGGTGAGGAGTTCAAGGTCATCCTCAGCTGCTCAAGGAGATTGAGAGAGACCAGTTACAGGAGACCCAGTCCAAAACAAACAAACAAACAAACAAACAAACAAACAAACAAAAACAAGAAAAGCCAAGGCACTCTCAAAAAACACCAAACAAAAACCCACCACCAAGCTGGGCACGGTGGGCTACGTCTTTAATCAAAGTACTCAGGAGGCAGAGGCAGGCAGATTTCTTTCAGGTCCAGGCTAGCAAGGGCTACATAGTAAGACCTATGTCAAACAAAACAAAATGAAACAGAAACCTCAAACCCCAAACAAGCAACCCCCCAAAAAAAAATTAAAAGGAGAAGTTAATGGCTATAATCCTAGCACTTGGTAGGCTGAGGCAGGAGGATCACTGGAAATTCAAGGCCAATCTGGGCTACAGACTGAGACCCTGCCTCAAAACAAACAACTAAGCGAAAGGTGTGTGGGGCCACGGGTGTGCGCCCCAGCACAGCAAAAAGAAAGAAAGCCCCCGCATACTTTCACTCCATGAGCCGAGAAGAGGAGGAGGTCCGAGGACCTTTCTGGCCTGTGTGGTGGGTTGACTAGGGTCCCCCGGGTTCCTGCCTCTCCAGGGCCTCAGAATGTGACCTTATTAGGAGTCAGGTTGTTCGTGTAATTAGAGAAGGCTCTCAAAATGAGGTCATCCTGGATGGGAGGGGCTGAGATCCAGGTAGTGCATGGCGGGAGGAAGGCGTGGAATGTTTGAAAACCTGAGGAGGCAGCCACGTGGAGAGAGGCAAAGCTGAGCATCCAGAGCCACCAGGAGCAGGAAGAGGCCAGCTTTTCCTGAAGCCCTCCGCTGTAGCACCGTCTTGTTCACTGCTGGTTTTGGACTTCCAGCGTATGGAACTATGGCTGTAAATGTCTGTTGTTCAAGCTTCAGGTTTTGGTCTCACAGGAAACCAACACATACTCCATCACCCAGCCCTCTCCAGCCATGGTTCCTCTGCTTGCCTACACTCCATGGTGAACGCATGGAGGCTTGGTTTTGTCTTTTTGCGGGTTTTTTTTTTTTTTTTTTGGTGTATGTGTGAGCGTGCATGTGCATATGTGTGTCTATACATGCGGATGTCAGAAGTCAACCTCAGACACGTGCCGCAGCCTCCTAAGTGCTAGGGTTATAGACTTGTACCACCACATCTGGCCTCGCTCTGGTCTCTACCCACTTGGGGCGGGAACGGAAGCAGGATACAGAATAAGGGCCGTGGAACCCTGGGGTCTTTCCTGGGAGCTCTGACAAGGGCTGAGAGGGTACCCTGCCCTGAGTACCCTGCTCCCCCACTCCCCTAGGGCTGCTTTCTAGCTGGGGTACCAGGCCAGTGGGGCCTCTGTAGTCACACACAATGGCCCCTCTGTGCCGGGCACAAAAGCAAATGTGAATGGAAAGAGCAGGGGTGGGGGTGGAGGAAATAAAGCTGCCTGGACTGGTATAGGGTTTTGGCCTTAGCTAAGGTCTGGGGAAGAGGAGGGCGGTGAGACTCTGGGCATTAGGTGACTGCCTTGGGACCACTTCCACTCCCACTGTGGTGACTTCAGAACAATTGTTTATCAATCTTGATCCTGAGTTGAGGGTCACATGGTCTTCCTGGAGTCTGGGCTCTCTCTGTAGGTGGGTGCACAATCAGCATGGCACAGTGATAGTGCCTGCGTTTCTGGGCCCAAGAAACTGCAAGCTTTGGGGGCCAGAGAAGTACCTCAGCAGTTAGGAGAGCCTACTGCTCTTCCAGAGGACCTGAGTTCAGCTTCCATCACCCATACCAGATGCCTCCCAACCACCCATAACTCTAGCTCCAGGGTTTCTGACACCTTCTTCTGGCCTCTGTGGTACCCGAACTCACGTTCACACACACACACTCACACGCACACAATCACACTCACACACACATGCACACACATACACTCACACACACACACTCTCACACACACACACACTCTCACACACACACTCACACACACACACACACACACACCACACATGCTCTCACACACACATACACTCTCATACACACACACACACACTCTCACACACACACTCACACACACACACTCACACACACACACTCACACACGTACACACACGTACACACACTCACACACACACTCACACACACATACACTCACACACACACTCTCACACACACACACACACTCACACACACACACACACTCACACGCACACAATCACACTCACACACACATGCACACACATACACTCACACACACACACTCTCACACACACACACACTCTCACACACACACACTCACACACACACCACACATGCTCTCACACACACATACACTCTCATACACACACACACACACTCTCACACACACACTCACACACACACACACTCACACACACACACTCACACGCGTACACACACTCACACACACATACACTCACACACACACACTCTCACACACACACACCACACACTCACACACACACTCACACACACACACTCACACATGTACACACACGTACACACACTCACACACACACACACACCACACATGCTCTCACACACACATACACTCTCATACACACACACACACACACACACTCTCACACACACAATAAGTCTGTCATTTATCTATTCCTTATCTATCTATCTACCTATTTATCCATCTAACTATCATTTCCGAGACAGGGTTTCTCTGCTGTAGCTCTGGCTGTCCTGGAGCATGCTCTGTAGACCAGGCTGGCCTCGAACTCACAGAATTCTGCCTGTCTGTCTCACGAGTGATGGAACTAAAGGCATGTGCCACCACATTCAGCTTTTAAATAAAAATAATTCTTAAGATACGAAGTGAACTTCCGTCTCCCAGCTTTTGGGATTCCAGCCACCATGCTCTGAGGGAGTCCACAGCTCTAGGACAAGGCCATGTGGGGAAGCACCAGAGCCCCAGCCGTGAGTCCTGCAGAGATAATGGGTTATCCAGCCTGGAGGTGGCTGTGGGGCACCTAGCTGATGTCACCCGGAGGAGAGAAGGGTCTTCCCTGCTGAGCCTAGCTCAACTTGCAGATGTGGGAGCCAGACAAATGATTGCTTTAAAAACAAAAATTAAACAAACAAAAAACCCGTGTGTGTGTGTGTGTGTGTGTGTGTGTGTGTGTGTACGTGTGCATGTGTGCATGCACATGCATGCAAAATGCGTACACAGGGGCTCCTGTGAAGGTCAGAGGGCAACTTCAGATGTCATTCCTTACTGTCGTCCTTGTAGAGAAAGGATCTCTTTGTCTTTACAGCAGAGTACATCAGGCTACCTGGCTTAGAGCTTCTGGGAAATCTTTTGATGCCACCTCCTCTCTCCACAGGAGTACTGGAATAACAGCCACGCACCTCCGTGTCAGGCTTTTCCTGAGTCCTAGGATTCCACGCCCAAGGGCTCAACATGCATGACAAGCATGTTAGCCACTGGGCCATCTCCCCGGCTCCTGCTCTTGTTTCCAGCCTAATATTTTCAGCCAGGCCTGTTTGCTCCATAGCAACAGATTATCGCAAATCTTCCAACTGGGTGTAGGGGTGCATGCCTTTAATCCAAGCACCCAGGAGGCAGATCTCTGTGAGTTCGAGGCCAGGCTGATCTACTAGCAAGTTCTATATGGAGCCAGGACTACACATAGAGAGACTCTGTCTCAGAAACAAAAAAATAGCAAATCTTCCATGATCAATAACGTCACCATGGATGCCTGTAAGCTGGTGAGGGACATGGGCTTGGAGGGAACACTTGTCCGTGGGTGCCAGCCCCTCTCTTGGCCCCGGCTTTTGAGTCTGCAGGTGACAACTCTAATAATATTCTCCTCCTGAATGTTAAGGTGAGACTGACAGGCAAGGTACTTGGAGACAGGGAAGTGTTCCGTCAGTGGCCGCTGTTTATTATTCTTACTGTCTTTTCCTTTTTATATTATTATTATTGTCTTTTTTTTTTTTAGACTCTCTCAAGTGCTAGAATTGCAGCCATGCACCACCATACCCAGATTCATGTGGTGCTGGACGCTGAACGCAGGGCTATGTGCATGCTGGGAAGGCACCTGACAGTATCTCCATCACTGTCATCTTCATAAGCTGTAGATAATTCCTTTCCCCAGGGAGATCTTCGCTACTCATCTCTTCAGGGACCTCTTCTTCCAAGAAGCCTTCCTTGGCCACCCCAAGCTACATGGCACCTCCAGCCCCCTATGCCAGGCCCTGCAACAAGAGTCGCTCTGTGTGGCCATTGCTTGTCTACAGCCAACACGCTTTCACCTTCTTGAGGGGCATCCTTAGAGAAGTCAGCGAAGGGCTAAGGTCTCCAAGCTAGGACAGAGAACACGGACACACAGATGAGGGCTCTGAAGACTGGACTTTTCTATACAGCTGTTGGTGTGGCCCCAGCTGCCACACTGAGTGTGCAAGTTTCATCATATATCAGCGTGCCTGCTTGGGTTGTGTCAACACGAGCATTTGCACACATGGTTGCAGTTGCAACATCTGCAGGAAAGGATGTAGGTAGGCAAGGGTGCACACTACCATTAACTGCATTAACTACCATATGTCCATGCATATGCTTGTGGGCATGGCTGTGTCCCCACAACATGCCCTAACAGCTGGGGCATGCTTCCGTGTGCTCAGAGCCAGGCTGTGGCAGGGAAAGTGTAGCAGCTGCTACATCCGGGTTCTGCCATTCCTCATTTGGGAACTAAAAATAGCCAGTGTCCAGCCCTATCCCAGGGGGCAGGAACCAACAAGCGAGTCTCATAGGACACCCCAGACAGGCTGTTGCTTTTGTCTCCTCTTAGGCTACTGCACTCCTTGGCCTTCTCTGCCTTGGGCTCCCATGACCTCATGCAAGCCTTGCTCAACCAGTGTCACAGGAGGGGGAAGGGCCAAGGCCCTGCCCATGTCCAGGCGGCTGGACACAGCAAGGCCTGATAAGGTCAAGCAGGGATTGGGGTCCACCCCCGCCTCCGGCCAGGGCCAGGCAGGCGGACATGAGTCAGCACGGGGGCATCAGAAGCCCAGGCCTGGCCATAGGCTGGTGACGGGAGGGCCTGGAGGTGGACTGTCTTCCCAGGAGGGCCAGGGATGGGTGAGGAGGATCCACCTGAGCTCTGATCTCCCTTTCCAGCTCCTTACCTCCGCTTCTACCCCAGCAGCCCCTTGCGGAGTCCCCCCTCTCCTCCTGCTGGCTCCCTGCCAGCTCCGGCCGTCCCCTTGGCCTTGGAAGAGTTGATGCCCTCTTACAGAGGAGCTTCAGGCTTAGTTTGGGAAGTACCCATCCCTACCTTCCCGGCTCCCAGCAGCATCTCAGAGCCTCTCCCTCTGGGATGTCAAGTTCTGTTCGTGCAGCATCCAGACAGAAGTGTCTTTCAAAGCTCTATCCACACAGTGTTCCCGCCAGGGTCCAGGACGGGCCAGGAGGTGTCATTGTTGTCCTCCTTCTGAGGGACGAAACCACAGCCCCATAGGACAGACGCTGGCTGGAGACTCGCCAAGCTTGGCCTGATCGCATGCACACTCTGACATCGACTGGCTGCTCTCTCCTGCCAGGGTTCCCAACCTCAGAAGTCCTGACACCCAAGTCAAGGGCCCTGAACCTAGAAAGATGCACAGCTAGGATTAGGTCGGCCAGAGCTACACAGTGAGACCCTATCTTGAAACAGAAGTAAACATTTTTTTAAAAAGAGCGTGTAGTGCTCTCGCAGAGGACGAGTTCAGTTTTTAGCACACACGTAAACTGCCTGCAACGCAAGCTCCAGGCCCTCCGACACTCTCTGATGGCCTCCGGGGGCACCCGGACTCATGTGCACACACTCCCATACACACAGACACATAATTAAAAATAAAGTTGCTTTTGTTTTTGAGACAGGGTCTCACTCTGTAGCCCTGGCTGTTCAAGATCTTACTGTGTAGACCAGGCTGGCCTCGAACTCACAGAGAACCACCTGCCTCTGCCTCTGCAGTGCTGGGATTAAAGGCCTGTGCCACTACAGAGGGCTTTAAAATAAAATCCCGTTAAAAGACAAAAAATAAAGTAGCACTCTGCTAAGCGATGAAGCCTCAGTTTCCTAGTTTGGAAAGCAGGGCCGATAGGAACCTTTCTCCTGGAGTGGGAAGACCCCGTAAGTATAGAAGTAGCGTGTGAAAATTATCAAGCGAAGCAGCAACAGCATGGTGTGTGCTCTCAGCCACGCCCCGTGCGTCAGGGTTTTGGTCAATGTACTTAAAATTTTTAATTAATGAATTAGTCTTTTGGGTATTTATTTATTTATTATTTTTGGTTTTTCAAGATGGGGTTTCTCTGTTGTAACTCTATCTGTACTGGAACTCACTCTGTAGACCAGGCTGGCCTCGAACTCACAGAGATCCACCTGCCTCTACCTCCCGAGTTCTGGGATTAAAGGTGTGCACAACCACCGCCCAGCCTGGGTTTTATTTTATTTTATTTTTAAGACAAGAGTCTCATGAGCTGGGGAGATGGCTTTCAGTAAAACACTTGCTGCACAAGTGTGAGGACCAGAGTTCAAATCCCCAGAACCCACATAAATGCCCTGTGGTTGAGGCTGTCTGCCTGTAACTCCAGAGCTGGGAAGGCTGAGACAGAGATCCTCACTAGGGAGTTGACTAGGTAGACTAGCCAAATCAATGAGCTCTGGGTTTGATTGAGAGACACTGCCTCAATGAATAAAGGGAGAGAGCAATGGAAGAAGACTCCTGACCATGTTAGGCAGGTGTGGACATGTGTGGTCATGAGTGTGCCCACACACCCATCCACATGCATGCAGAGAGAGAGAGACAGAGAGAGAGTACTGTACATAGCTCAGGCTGCTTTGAACTTGCTGTGTTGACAACGATAAAATTTGAACTTCTGATCCTCTTGTCTCTACCCCCACGTTCTGGGATTACAAGATTATAGCTCTCTCTCTGTCTCTGTTTTTTTCTTCTTTCTTTCTATTCGTTTATTTTGAGACAGGGTCTCACTATGTAGCCCTCCTAGCTGCCGTGTAGACCAGACTTAAAATCACAGAGATCTGCTTGTCTCTGCTTTCCAAGCGCTGGGATTTAAGGTTCAAGGTGCTTGGAAACCTGGAAACCCAGATGAGCACAGCAGACGCTGCCCACTCCGGGGAGGCAGAGAGAGCCCTGTGGTGTGTGATCATCCAGAGGGGTGTCTTCTTTTTCCTTCACTGTGATAAACATCATGGGGGAAAGCAACTTGGGGAGGAAAGGGTTTATTTGGCTTAGATGTCACTGAGGGAAGTCAGGGCAGGAACTCAAGCAGGGCCAGAGGCAGGAGCCATCATGGAAGAAGGCTGCTCGGGCCTGCTCCCAGGCAGGCGTGACACTGGCCACAGTAACCTCTTTAGCTTTGTGTGAAGTTGACAAAAACTAGCCAGCACAATGTGACTGTTGGGGATAAGTCAAGTTGGGGTGGGGAGGAGGGGTAGAAAGCAAAGAGGCTGGGAGTGTTCCTTGAGAAACTATGAAGTTTTCTTATATTCTTGTATTTCTTATATTGTATTGTATTCTTATATTTCTTCTACAGTAAAATCTAAATCCTTGCAATTTATCTCCCTGTCTCTTTACTGTGTGACTTTAGGCAAATGGCTCAATTTGGTCTCCCTGGTCTTTTTATCAGAGGAGTCAGTTAGATGTTGATCTATCTCTTTTTGGGCCTGAGGGACACTGAACTCCCAGGATACCTCATCTATGGTCCCACTTATGTAGGATATACTGGGGGATTCCCCAGCTCTGAGATCCTTTGGGGGCTGCTCAGCCTCAAATTGGGCCAGAGACCCAGGGATGGTGAAGTCTGGTTGGATTGTAGCCAGTCCTTAGCCCTTGGCTGGGGTATTCCCGGAAGGAGACCAGCTGCTCCCGGACCAACTGGACTGCAGGAGCATGGGATACGGAGGGGCCGGAACTGCCCCCTGGCTTAGGGAAGGAATAAAAAAACATTTTGCGCCAGGAACCAGACTGCCACAAATCCCTGAGTGAATCCTTGGCTGAGAAAAGGGAGGCCCGGGGACTTGTCTTGTCCCTGAGCCAACTTCCTCAACATCCAGTTCCTGACTCAGTTTCCTCCTGTGTAAAAATGGGGTTGATCACTGCCTAGCTTCACAGAGCTGTATGGAGGGCCAGGTGAGCAGCACGGTATGGAAGGGCTCTTCTGGGACCCCCTCCCCCATCCTCTGCAGGGACCTGAAGGACACCTGCAGACCCCCTTTCATGTCCCAGACACAGAGACTTCAACAAGGAAGAAGAGGAAACAGTTAAACACAAATAAGCAAAACGGTCGTTTTCTTGAGGAAAAGCTGCTGAAGTCACACGGCCAACAGTTAAAATGCGTCACAAGGTTCCTGGGAAAGGGTTCCCCTCCCACTGTCCTAGTCCATTTCTGGTACATTCTTCCTGAGCCAGTGAGAGCAGATGCATGCCAAGATGTATTTACCCCTTCCTTGGAAGCACATGTTCCGGTCGGCCTTGCTGCTGCGCCACGGACAATGCTAGGATCAGGATCAACTCATGAAGCACTTCCTGGTTCCCCCGTGGCTGTGATGGCCACGCTATTGTTAACTAACCAGACTCTGGGCGGAAGATCTGTGTTCTGTTTTATAAGCCAGGGAATGGGGAGGCCTGGGTCTCCCCTCTGCTTTCCACCCTCTGTGTAGGGCCCTCCGCTTTCCACTCCGGGAACTGTGTACCTCTTTCTCCTTTTGCTTTCTTTTCCCTATCTGGAAGATGGTGGCTGCATCCATGGAGGAGGTCACGTGGTCCACTGGTGGCCAGCAGGCCATATCCTGTAAATACATGTGTTTTGCTCATATAGCTTTCCTTAGGGCACCCTGGGGAAGAGAACCCTGTTATAGTGCTTGCCTAACTTACTGAGACCCTGGGTTTGATCCCAGCATCACATAAACCAGAGGTAGTGGAATACCCTTGTGACTTCAGCAGTCAGGAGGTGGCAGCAGAAGGATCAGAAGTTCAAGGTCATCCTCAGCTACATGGTAAGTGTGAAGACAAACCATATAAAACTCTGTCTCAAAAAAAAAAAAAAATTCCCCAGATCTGGAGATTTTACATTGAACTCAGATTTCTGGATTCAAAAACAGAAACCCCAGTATCTAGCTCTAGCGGGTGAGAGACAAAACTGGACATCCTAAGGCCCTTGGCCTTAGGCCCCACCACTCCCTGTTGCTCAGTCACTTTCCTACCCGACCTCATAGGTCAGGAGGGTCTTTGCTGCTCTGAAGTTAGCTTTGTGCGAGTGTATGAGTGAGGCTTTGTTTCCCAGCACCCAGCTTCACCCATTTGCCAGGTACTTGGGAGGTTCTGGGAGTCAGGAGCCAGAATTTAGGGTGAGTCAAGCCTGTGGACCCAGACCCCGTGTGCTGGCTCCAGGTTGTCTCCCCAACCCAAAGGGAAGAGGAAATGCTGGCACCGGGGCTAGGAGGGATCTAGGCTCTGGGCTCTGAGCCAGATGCTGCATCCCTGGAGGCAGCTTCTCCCCTAGGCTGATCCGGAAGCTAGGCCACCAACACCTGGAGTTACCATCTCCTGTCCGCAGGATGAAGATTCCTGTGCACCCTGCCCCCACGCCTTCCTCTTCCCCACCTACATCCAGAAGCCACATCCTGCTTTAAGGGGTGGGCGGAGAAGCCCTGAAGAGGAGACTGAGATGTGGGTGGAGTCCCCGGGGACCTAGGACATCCTCTCTCCAGGGTGGCTGAAATCCCTTCTCTGCCCTAAGTTCCTTGGAACCGTTCTTTGTTTTGAGACAAGGTATCTTACCCATTTCTCAGGTTGGTCTCTAACTTGTTGTGTATGTGAGGATGACCTTGAACTTCTGATTCTCCCGATTCTACCTCCTGAGTACAGGGGTTACAGGCTTGCAGCAGTGTATCTGTTTCACAGCGTGCGGGGCACGGACCTGTCACTAGTACTCACAATAAGGAGAAGCTGAGTCTCTGGGGAGGGCTGTGGAGACACGAATGCAACTCCTGGCCAATCCAGCCACATTGGGGGAAGAGTCCTTAGCATTCCAGTCCTTGGGGGTGGGGTGGAGGAGAGGGTGGTGTAGGGGGGGGGCAACAAGGACAAGGGGTCTGAGCAGCCCCAGCACTGCAGGTCTGAGCCCTGAGACCTACTTCTCTGTACTTCATTGCACTCTGTGACCTCAAAGGAGGCCCTTCCTCTTATGGGCCTCAGTTTCTCCATCTAACGAATACCCTGTTCTGCAATAAAAAAAATTTGGTGCTAAAGAGGATAGGAGGAAGGCCAGTTTGGATCTTGATCCAGACCTAGGGGCCACCTGCTGTCCAGCCATGAGACTTACTGGACCCAGGGCCCTTGCTCAGTCCTGGGGAGGATGGAGCAGGAGGCAGCTCTGGACTGCTGGTCTAGGGGAGGAAGCACATTTGTCTCTTGGTCCTTGGTGTCCTAGCCACCCACTGCTTCCACTAGGGGTAGGGTGGGGGCAGACAGGCTGGGGAGGAAGCTGGGTTGAGCCCCTCTCTGACGAGAAACTGGTAGCCTGACCCGCTGGCTCATTCGTTAGTCCATCCACCCATTTACCATCTGTGGGTGGTCAGCCCACATGCAGGTGACCCTTACACAGCCTGTAGCCCTCAGGCCTCCTGCTTGTGGCCACCCCCTAGGAAATCTGCTGAAGGGGTCCACACTACAGGACTGGGACCCGGCAAGACACTCCAGCCCTGCCTTCACAGGTCTCAGAAAGAATAGGAGTGGCAGGCACCTCAGAGACTTCCTGCAGTGTGGTGTTTGCTGGGGCCAGGCGTGACTTGCCCCCTCAGACACAAAGCCACTTAGTTCAAGAGGCAACACTTACAGTGGAGCCTGAATTTGCCTCTGGGGAAGAACCTTGCAAACAGCTGGCGAGTCCTCGACGCTGAGCTGCACACCCAGCCTATTGTACGCCCCCCTTCTCACTTATTTGCATGTGCACCCATGGGCACGACCCGCAGAACACGTGTGGAAGACTCAGAGGAGTTGGTTCTCTCCTGGTAATCCAAGTCAGATCGCCAGGCTTGTTTTGTTCTTTAACACAGACCAATGCAGGGTATCACTGTGTAAGCACAGGCTAGCCTCAAACTTGTGCCAACCCTCAAGCCCCCTGAGTTTGCCTCCAGAGATCAGGGTAAAGTTTATAGCATGTGCTACCCTCCCTAGCAGGATTGGACACTTTTTAAGGTGGCTTGGCGTGTGGGGGGGTGCAGACGGATGAGGGTGAGGGCAGTTAGGGTGATACAAGCTGGGGGACGAGCCAACACAGCCTGAAGCCTTATCTGCTGTCTCTGCCGTTCTTCCGAGCTGCTCCTTGGGTTTCAGCCTGAAGTCTCGGAGAGCGGATGGGCAGTGGGAGACCTGGGGGCAGGTGGACGGCTGTGCTGCTAGTCAGGCCTGAGGACTGGGTACCGGCACCCCCAGTCCAGTTATCTTCTCCTGGGATGGTGGGAAAAGTGAGAAGCCCTTATCTCCCCCACTTCCCTCCATAGATACCGCCTCAAAGCTCTGTTGTTCGGCCCCTGCTGCCGCCTCTCTCCAGGCCCCAGGCAGGGAGAGGAGCTACCTGTAGCACCAAGATGCCCTCCCACCTAGAAGCCACAGGTAGGGGCAAGAAGTGGGCTGGACCCGGCTGGAGGAATTCGAGGAGGCCTCTTCCCTCCCTGCCAGCACCCTGACCATCTGTCTTGTACCCGAACACCACAGGAGACCTGAGTGGTCACCCCAGTGTGACTGAACTGGGGAGCATCAGATGACCTGGGGTTTCCCCTAGGGCTCACAACACCTGCTAGTTGCTGACTTGTGCTGGGACAGGACGGTGGGGAAAGGTTTGGGCAGCCATGGCGGTTGGAGCAAGGAGTGGAAGGGAGTTTCTGAGTGCTTCAGGTTGGTAGACAAGGATGACCTTGAACTTCTGATCCTCCTGCCTCCCACTCCTCAGTACTAGGGCAACAGATGTGAGCCACCATAGCCACTTAATATGGCCCTGGATGGAGTCATGCTAGGCAAACACCCTATCAAGTGACCCACACCCCAAGCCCCTGTCTCAGGGTTTTGACAACCTGTAGCGTTACAGTGAGATTCTGGGGACACAGACACCCGTGTGCAAATGTGCCCACGAATAAGTGAGGATCTTGTTTGTCCCTCTGGGTCTTGGCTTCCTGGTTGTAGGATGAGTCTGAGGGTGGCTCACAGTGTTTCAGCTGGGACACAGGACACACATCATCTCCTGTGAACTGCTCCGCGTGTCACCTGATATGAATGAGGGGAACCTGGTAACACTGCTGCTGTTTGAAAGTAGTCATGTCACATGCTCAGGCGAGAGAATTGCTGATGAGCACTGGTGTGGGAGGAAGGGGGTGTCCTCGTAAAATAGCAGCTCCCCCTCCCCCGCTGCCGCTGTCAACACCTACATTATAATCCTCAGAACCTATGGATCTATCATTGCTCAGGATTCTGTGGATGGGATGAGATATGAGTCTCAGGATGGAGTAGCTAGTCCAGATGTGATCACAGAGCTTCATGAAGGAGAGACAAACCAAACTTCGTGTCTTAAAAAGGTTTAAATGAGGGCTAGAGATGGCTCACCGGTTAAGAGCACTGGCTGCTCTGATAGAAGACTCAGGCTCAATCCCTGGCACCCATACGGTGGCTCACAACTCTCTGTAATGCCCGTTCCAGGGGATCTGACAAACACACAGATAAATAAATGTAATTTTGAAAAAGTTAAGATGATGTTGGTTAGGGCAGCACACACCTTTAGTCCCAGCGCTTGGGAGGTTGAGACAACTGGATCTCTGTGAGTTCAAGGCCAGCCTGGTCTACAGAGTGAGTTCCAGAACAGCCAGAGTTACAACAGAGAACCCCTGTCTTGGGGGGAAAAAAAAAAGCACCAGCTGCTCTTGCAGAGGACATGTGTTTGGGCAGCTCACAACTGCCTGTAACTCTAGTTCCAGGAGATCTGGCATCCTCTGCTGGCTTCTTCGGGTACTGCACACACAGTACTCTTACAGACAAGCAGGCACACACACAGGCAAACAAAAAAAAGAAAACAATACTGATGGGCCATCAAATGTGGAGGGGACCATGGAGGCTGGCATGAAGAAGCCGGCATGAAGTGGGGAGAGGGGAGAAGGAGGGAGAGGGGGAAGGGAGAGGAGGGGGAAGAGGAAGGAAAGGAGGAGGAGGAGGAGGAGGAGAAGAAGAAAGTATGCCCCCTTAATTTAATTTATCAAGAATCTTAGCCCATTTTCCATTGCTATAACAGAATAGCAGAGGTAGGGTGACTAATGAAGAAGAGGGCTTTATTTGGCTCTCAGCAGTTGAGGCATAAAGTCCAAGTGCATGGTGTGGGCATCTGCTTGGCTTCTAGAAATGCCTCTTGGCCTTGTGCTTATGGAAAAGTGGAAGGGCAGGCACGGGGAAAAGACAAACCCTAAGGAGCAGCCTCAGTTCAAAAGAACCTGCTTTTGGGAAAACTAATCCAGTTCTAAAAGAACAGAACTAATTCTCATGAGAACTAACCCAGCCTGTGAGAACTAACCCAGCCTGTGGGAACTAACCCAGCCTGTGAGAACTAACCCAGCCTGTGGGAACTAACCCAGCCTGTGAGAACTAACCCAGCCTGTGGGAACTAACCCAGCCTGTGGGAACTAACCCAGCCTGTGGGAACTAACCCAGCCTGTAGGAACTAACCCAGCCTGTGAGAACTAACCCAGCCTGTGGGAACTAACCCAGCCTGTGGGAACTAACCCAGCCTGAGCAAACTAACCCAGCCTGAGCGAACTAACTCAGCCTGAGTGAACTAACCCAGCCTGTGGGAACTAACCCAGCCTGTGGGAACTAACCCAGCCTGTGGGAACTAACCCAGCCTGAGCAAACTAACCCAGCCTGAGCGAACTAACCCAGCCTGAGTGAACTAACCCAGCCTGTGGGAACTAACCCAGCCTGTGGGAACTAACCCAGATCTACAAGAAAGATATCAATTCATCTTCTTGCCCTAGTCACCTGACACCTGTCACTATGGTTACCCTGAGGACCAAGCTTCAAGGTGACATTTGGTAAAGACCAACCATATTCAAAGTACACATCAACTCCATGGTGATTGTTCACAGCAATCCAGAGTTGAGGAGGCTGGACTGAGGATGCCAGTTGCTATAGGAACTCTGAGCGCCCATGAGAGCACTCCGCCTGTGTTGGCTCGGCTGGTCTTCACACATGTCTACAGAGAAACCGAAGCTATTTATTTATTTATTTATTTATTTATTGTGTGCGCGCTTGTACACGCCATGGCACAACCTGTGGGAGTCTGTTTTCTCCCTCCACCATGTGGGTCCCCAGACTTGATCTTAGGCCGTCAGGTTGTCAGGTCCCCGGACTCAGGCTGGTACCTTCACCTGATGTGCAGTCTTGTGCGATCTCACTAACCTCAGAGGGACCACAGCACAAAGTGGTGACTTGCCCGAGGCCAGATCTCTGCAAGTGGCACAGTGGGGTCTTCCCCACATAGGTGGTGTTTAGTCCCAGCATGCGACCACTGTCCATTTTACTTTGTGAACTCCGAAGGTACCTGCTGAGCACCAGGCCCTTGAGAAGAGGATTGGTTCGGTTTCCCAGCCACCCTGTGGAGTGGGTATTCTTGCCATTCTTTATTTTACAGGAAGAGAAACTGAGGCCTGGCCAGGTGAGTCTTGCTAAGGATGACAAGGACAGCAGATGCTCCCCAATGGTGAGGACTGGGACAGCCTCAGCGTGGCCCACAGAGGGCTTCCACTTGCAGCCTCCCGGGTTCCTGACCACTCTCCTGCCACACGGCCATGATCGCCATGCTCCTGAATGAATGGCAATGGCATCCTTGTCAGAGATCCTCATACCCCTGCACACCAGAAGCTGAGGGACATCCCAGCCCCATTGTTCGGGCCAGGAAACCACCCACCCTCCATGGCCAGAGAGGTAGCAAAGGCCCAAGAGCTGGCCATGTGCGCCTAGACCTGAACACGCACTGCTGTGTCAAGGCATGGGGCTGGGAGGGGCTCCCCCACCCCAAGGTCACTGGTCCCTCCCTGTGGGAGGGCTGGACCCAAGTCAAAGGACAAAGGATGACAACAGACAGGAGTGAGGACTCTTGTTAAGGGTGACCTGCTTCTACCCTGGGCTCAGGAGAGCAGAGTTGGGGGTCTCTAGGCCCCAGGGTCCCGTGTGAGTCCTCTCTGTTCATCCACAGCACCCCAGCCCCACATTCATCTGCTCCATTGGCTCTCATGGCAGCTGGAGGGATGTTTTCCATACAGCCTGCTTTGGGGTGTGGGGAACTGAGGCCCGTGCCATCAAGAAATGCCCAAGGTCATGTAGAATTAGGAAGGTGCCTTCCTTCCTTCCTTTCTTCCTTCCTTCTTCCCCGCCCCCATCTCTTTATTTCCTTCCTTTTTAAAAATTAATTAATTAATTAATTAATTAATGACAGATTCTCACTATGTATCCCTGAATGGCCTGGAATTCACAATGTAAACCAAGCTGATCTCAAATTCACAGAGCTCTTCCTGCCTCTGCCTCTGGGATTAAAGGTACATGCCACATGCCCAGCCTGAAGCTGGGAATTATGGCCAGGATTCCCAGGGCTTCCGGGTAGCCCTTCCTCTCCTCACTCCATAGAGCATGCTTAGTGAGGGCTAGCATGTGCCCGGGTCTTCTCTGGGATCTATGTCACTGTTGGTCTAGTCTCTTCTTCCAGCTATGCCCAACTTCTCCTCTTTCCTGGATCAGAGTTCAGGAGCCAGATGTACGGTATCCTCCCCCATTTTGGCCAGGGCTAGGAAGGGCTTCCTGGAGGAGGAAGCACCTCAGTTCAACATCAAGCTGGGAGAGAAAGGGCAAGAGGATTCTGAGCAGAGGGAACCCCAGGTCAAAGAAATAGGAAGTCTCTAACCTATCTGTGAGTTCCGGCTACCAGACCCCTTTGCCCATGGGAGACACTCTGAACTGCACTGGCTTTGGCAGGCTTTAGGGACACTGTGGGCATATGTACAGGCTTTGGGCAGTCTGTCCACCTGCTAGGCTTCTCACCTCTCAAAGATTTTCCCTAGGCTAGCAACAGGGTGGCTCCAGGGAGCTCAGCTGTAGGTTCAAATCTTTCCTCTGTCATTACTGCTCTAAAAGCCCAGGACTGAGCTACTTAATGTGCTTGGGAAAAATGGCGAAGAGTTGAGTGTGTTAGGAGGTCAAGTGGCCAGCAGGGGCTGAGGAGAAGCTGTGGTTGAGCTCCTGGGGACCCTCTGGGAACTGAGCCAGCATGGTCTACTTTTCAGGTAGAAACTAGAAGTCCAGGCTTTGAGGAAACCACCTGACTTATTAGCATTGTCAACCTGAAATAGGTTAGAAGCACCTGAAAAAGGAGTCTCAGCTGAGTAATTGTCTTTATGACACTGGTATGATGGCCTGTCTGTGATGGATTGTCTTGACTGTTAATTTATGTAAGAGGGTCCAGCCTAGGTGGATGTGGTGGCGCATGCCTTTAATCCCAACATTCAGGAGGCAGATGCAGGAGGATCTCTGTGAGTTCATGATCATCCTGGCCTAAAAGTGAGTTCCTGGATAGTCAGAACTATGTGAGAGACCCTGTCTCAAAAATAAAAAAGAGCCCACCATGGGCAGTACCATTCCCTGCACAGAGGTGGTCCTAGTCTAAGGAAGCTAACTGAGCATGAGTCTGCCTGCCAGGCAGTAGCCTTCCTCTGCGGTTTCTGCCTCCAGGCTCTGTACTGAATTCCTGCACTGCTTTCCCCCAGTGATGGATGATGACCTGGAATAGTAAACCAAATAAACCCTTTCCTCCCCTGGTTGCTTTTAGTCAGAGTGATTTTTGACAGCAACAACAAAGGAAATTAGAGCATCACCCAAGGTTCACTTTGTTTTGAAGGACAGGAAACTGAACCTGGGGCCTTGTGCACGATAGGCAAGTGTTCTAGCATTGAGTCCAACTCTCGTATTTTATGTGTATGTTGCTTCACCCGCATGAATGTCTGTGTACTACGTGGGTGCAGAAAAGGGTGATTGCCCTGGAACTCAAGTTACAGATGGTGTTGAACAGCCATGTGGGTGCTGGGAATTGAAATTAGGTCCTCCAGAAGAGCAGCAAGCACTCTTAACTGCTAAGCCACCTCTCCAGACCCTTATTTTAAGTTCTCAGCTGTCCTTGAGCTCATGCTGTGGCCCAAGCAAGCCTTGGGTTTTTGGCCCTTCTGCCTTTAGCTTCCCTGTAGCTGGAGTTATAAACTTGTGCTGTCATGCCTGGCACAACCCAAGTTTTTGTTTGTTTGTTCTTTTGAAACAGGGTCTCCCTATGCAGCCCTGGCTGGCCTACAATTTGAAATCTGCCTGCCTCTGCCTCCCAAGTGCTGAGATTAAAGGCGTGTGCCACCACAGGTGGCGTCCATCCAAGTTTTTTCTTTTTTTTTCCTTTGAGACAGGGTTTCCCTGTTGTCCTGGAACTCACTCTGTAGACCAGGCTGGCCTCGAACTCACAGAGATCCGCCTGCCTCTGGGTGCTGGGATTAAAGGTGTGCACCACCACTGACTGACATGTCCATCCAAATTTTAAAGAAAGTCAGTGTTATCTTCTATAATATCTTTATATTTAATATAATTTCTTAAATATAATATAATATAATACAATATACCTTATAATATCATCTATAATAGTGGATCTATCTATCCATATTCTGGGCAGGCATGCAAATGAGATGGTGAGCCACAGAACACCTTGATTTGCATATAACCAAATTTAAGATACTTTGCCTTCCTTCTGCTTGGCTCCTTCCCTCTTGTCCTGATGGCAGGGTTTCGTCTGCTCAGCTCCTTGCAGTACCCTGGAGTCTAGACCTATGCCTGGCCACATTGGTTTCCCCTGATGCATCAAGAAGAGCCAATGAGTAAGTGCCTGGAAGGACAATGATGAGAGGCACATGGGCTTCAGAGTGGCGTTGCTCACTGTCTGAGCACCAGCAGGCGCTCCTGCCACCTCTAGGCCCTCTGCACTCATGCGTTGTATGGGAGTGACCATGTCCTCTGGGAGGCTATTGGGCGAAGGGTTCCAGGGTACACATGAGTCATCAACCCAGTAATTCCACTCCAGCTAAGGAGTTACCCCTTGCTGTGGGAAACAGGGCACTGTCAGGACAAAGATACCAATCAAAGCCCATTTATAACTCCCCCAAACTGGAAATAACGGAGATGTCCAACAACAAGGGAATGGCTAAGTCAACCATGGAACTTTCACTTGATAAAATATTAGGCAGCCAATAAAAATGAGGTTCAGGGAGCAGAGAAAGGAAGCCGGGCTGGAGGTAAAGTAACCAAAAAAAAAAAAAAAAAAAAAAAATCCTGGGATGAAATGGCAGGCCAGAAAAGCAGGATACTACCGTTTGGGCTATTTTCCCCCTTTTAATATACAGTGTGATCTCAGCTATGCTTTTTAAAACAAAACACTATGGACGGAAATACATCAAGTCCTAACAATGACTGGGCCTGGGTGGTGGGGTTGTGGGTGGTGATCTTTCTTCCTTATTTTGACTTTTCTGCATTTTTCAGATTTTCCCAAGTAGGCATGCATCATGCCTTTTATAGTAAAGACATGAAAAATGTGAATTTGGACTTTGTGGGGTGAGCACCTAAGATCTGCCCAGGTTCTGGAGTGTCGGGGGTGGGGGGGAACTGGCCCGGAGCCAGTTCTGTGCTTGGAAGTAGTCCAAGGGTCAGAACCAGGACTGCCTTTGTGTTTCTAGACAAATGCTTTGTGCCTTAGTGGTGATTCCTGCCCAATGGGTTTGAACAAAGAGCAGGATGAGAAAGTGGCTTACATGGGGTCACTATTACAGGTCCTCCAGAAGAGCTACTCTGTTGTCAGACACTCAGAAAGTCGTCAGCCTCTGGCTGGGAGTCCCTGAGATTGTCTTCAATCTCAGGAGGTACAGATGTCCTTGAGGCATTTTGCAAATTAGAACTGGGATAGTTTCCAGAAACACATCATGGAGGTAGGGGCCGCACAGCCAGGAGTCAGAATCCTGGCTTCTGGGGCCAGCTTTTTCCTTGCAGCTGTGTGACTTTAGGTGAGTAACTCAACCTTTCTGTGCCTTAGTGTCCCTGTGCAATAGACTCTGCACTCAAGACCACTTGGGTCTATAAATACTCTACATCTCCCCAGGCCCTCAGAACAGGGACAGAGGGGTCTGGGAGGCTGCTCCTTTCTGGCTGAGGTAGCTGACACCTTGCCTGTCTATACTGTAACTGTTTCTAGTCATTGACCCTGGGGGAAGAGTATGTGGAGGTGAAGGGTGTTCCCAGAGCTCTGGAGGCTCAGGCCACGGGGAAGTCTATCCTCAGATCCCCTCAGTCTCTGTGGTACAGTCCTCTTGCAGAAGGTCTGTGTGAGGGTATGGTGGAAGCTGCCGTTGGGCAGCGGTGTGGATGCTCACAGAGACCGTGTGTCCGGACAGTCCACACATCCTGCACTGTGAGCACGCTCTCAGATAGGACCACCTGCTGCTGTGGCACTGCTGAAGTTTCTCCACTTCCCAGTCCCGGACACAGCAGATACCTCGGAACAGCAGCCTGGGACACTCCCAGCTTGCTGATCTGATGCAGTTTCTAGATGTGAGCACACAGGCATCTCATTCCTGGACACAGAGAGAGAGAGAGACAGAGAGACAGAGACAGACTGAGGCTCGTCACCACATACAGCCATCAAAACAGGCTCAGAGACACTAAAGTAAATCATCTGGGGGTCTGGGGTCACGCAGCTGACAATGACCAAGGTCAGGCTTTGACCCTGGGCTGTCTGGTCCCCATTCAACCTTGGGGCTTGTGCTTAGAGAACTAAGACTTCTCTAGCTGCTACTCTCATAAATGAGCAGCTCAGTGTAAGCACAAGGTTTCCCAAGGTCACAGTGGATTCATGTGGGGCTCAGAGTGGCTTTAGACACTTAGATTGGGGAAGGAGTTCTTTGCCCACAAATGTGAGTGGAGTCAACTACTAGAGGTACCCTGACTTCTTGTTCTGGCACAGTGCCTAATATTTAGGCCTGATTGGACTTGAGGCCATGTTCATCCACTCTGTCTGTCCATCCCTCCTTCCATCAAGATCCCTTCCAGGGACCAGCCCTGTGTGCCATTCCTTGGGGTACAGAGAAGAGTAAGACTCACTATCAAGCTGGCCGTTGGTACTGTGTATCTTTAATCCCAGCACTCAGGAGGCAGAGGCAGGCAGATCTCTGTGAGTTCCAGGCCAGCCTGGTCTACAGAGTGAGTTCCAGGACAGCCAAGGCTATACAGAGAAACTGTGTCTGGAGAAACAACAACAAGATCATTCTCTGCTCCAGGTTGCCTAGGTGATAGTTTAGGTCTAATTAGATGGAGAAGGGCAGAAAGGACATTATAGGCCAGGGTGAATTTGCTGCATAGTGAGTCCTATGGTCCTGAGAAGGATCTTCAGGGTCAGTGGTTGCTGGGGTCAGAGTGGGGATCAGTTGCAGGGTCCTCATGCCGATGCCACCTGCTCCCAGGGAGTGGCGAGAGGGGTGCCATCTAGGAAAGGGTGTGGTCATTGCCTTCCCAGCCACAATGGGAAAGGGAAGAGGAGGCTAGCGTTAGGGCTAGGTGGGGCCAGGTCAAAGTGCAGCAGAAGGTGGAAGCAGGCCGTACACTGGCGTCTCTCACACTTCTGCCACTGGCCTTCTCACTCACTTCCTCCTGGTTTTGCTGCTGTTTCTTTAATGAGCAAACCGGTTCTCATCATTGGGCCTCTGTCCTTGCCCCTCCTTCAACCTGGAATGGCTCTCTCTTCCTTAACCATTCTTGTGAAGGTTAACTTTTTGTTTGTTTGTTTATTCATTCATTTATATTTATTTGTTTATTTGTCTTCAAAACAGGATTTCTCTGTTGTAACTCTGGCTGTCCTGGCACTCACTCTGTAGACCAGGCTGGCCTCGAACTCACAGAGATCCCCCTGCCTCTGCCTCCCCAGTGCCGGGATTAAAGGCATGCGCCTGCACCACCCAGCAACTTTTTACTTTCGAGAGTCTGTGTACCATCGGTTGGTTTGGACTTCACTAGGGAAACCACGTTGACTTTGAGTTCGTGGCGACCCTCCTGGATCTGCTTTCTGAGTTCGAGGGTTAGAGCCTGTGCCCTCCACCCACCCAGCACAATGGCTGGTCCCTGTCAACTCAACTGTGCTTCGAATCGCCCAGGAGACAGGAGGCACACCTCTGGGTATGTCTATGAGTATGTTTTCAGAGAGAATCAACAGGGGAGAGACCTGCCTTGAAAGTGGGTGACACTGTCTGGTGGACTGGGGTTTGCCAAAAATAAAGAGGAGAAAGTTCTATGAGCTTCAGTGGTCCGCTTTCCTGCGTCCTGGGCATGTAAAGCGATCTTCTCTGATCCTCCTGTAACTGAACTCTCTTTAACCAGGAAAAAAAAATATAAACCTTTATGTCAGGGCTTTGTGTCTGGTCACAGAGACAGAAAAGCAGCTAACGCAATTCATCCCCTCAGCGTCATCTCCACAGAGTCTCCAGACCCCTCTAAGGAGCCTCTCTCCTGGGATCTCCTTTAAAGGAGCCAGTTTGATTCAGAGTTCAAGACAGGTACCCGGGAAAGAGTGCCAGAGCTCGTGACTGGTTACCTGCAACGTAAACCTCGTCATTCCAATGTTAGACATGAGGAAACTGAGGCACAGGGAGACAAGACACTTTCTCCTTGAGCTTGTCTGTAGTGGTTCTGGGATCTGACCTAGGGGTTCCTGGGTCAGACACGGAAGGGTAGGACACCCACGGCGTTTCCTCCCTCAGAGTTGTAGACTGTGTGGGTGAGTGGGGAGCTCCCTACAGATGACTGACCTGTTCCAGGCTTCTTTTCCTCACCTACCGTGTCCATGTCTCTTTTTCTTTTCCCCAGGTGCGGAGGGACCCAGGGCCTCAAACACGCTAGGCAAGCCCTGGACCGCGGAGCTACGTCCCTTGCTCTCTTCTCACTTAAATATTATTTTATTATTTACTGGTATTGTTTGTGGGTACACACGAGGCCCTGCGCATCTGTGGAGGTCAGAGGGCAGCTTTCAGGAGCCGGTTCTCCCCTTTCACTGTGGATTTCAGGGATCAAACTCAGATCTTCAGGTTTATACAGCAAGTCTGAGACAGGTTTTCACTAAGATACTCTAACTATCCTCACACTAGAGTCCAGACAGGCCTGGAGCTCTCGCTCTTCCTACTTTAGCCTCCTAAGCGGCTGGGGTTGCAGGCCTGGATTTAAATGTTAATTTTTAGTGGACACACGTTGATCATAAAAACACACGGGATGGAGGTTTACACACCATGTGCTAATCACATCAGGGCGATTAGCATAGTCATGGGTCTTCTAAACGATGGTTACTTCTTTGTGCCAGCACCACACAAAGGAAGGTTGTTTTGTTTTTTGCTTGTTTGTTTTGAGACAGGACCTCACTATACAGCCCTGGCTGTCCTGGAACGCTCTGTAGACCAGGCTGTCCTTGAACTCAGAGATCGCCTCCCAGCTCTGCAGAGTTCTGGGGTTAAAGGCGTTCACGACCACACCCAGCTTTCTCTGAGTGTTTTGAAGTAAACATTCGGAGGCTGCACTGTGGTTTATGGTAGAGCACTTGCCTGTCACACGAGGCTCTGGCTTCAAGCTCTAGAGATGAAAAAAAAAATGTTGTTAACCATAGTTACTTTATATAATGACTACTCTTTTAAGAATTATTACTGTTGTTGTTTATGTGTGTGTGATGTACATGGAGGGCAAAAAACAACTTTGTGGACTTGGTTTCTTCGATCTATATGTAGGTTCTGGGGACCAAACTTAGGTTGTCAGGCTTCCAAGGCAAACGCTCCCCATCCGGGACAGAGTCTCTGTCCTGAGCTCACTAGGTAGACCAGACTGGTCTGGAGCTCATAGAGATCCACCTGTCTCTGCCTTCTGGCTGCTGGGATTAAAGGTGTGTACCGTCACACCTGGCCTTAGTATTTAAATATTGTTGTTGTTTGAGTCAGGGTTTCACTATGTAGCCCTAACTGTCCTGGAACACACTAAGCAGACCAGGCTGGTCTTCAACTCAGAGATCTGCATGATTCGGCCTCTCAAGTGCTGGGATCAAAGGCATGAGTAAGCATACCTGGCCTTAGTTTTTAAAAAATATTTATTTAATTTTATGTGTGCATGTGTGTGCCTGAGAGTATGTCTGTGTTACACATGCATGCAGGAGCTCATAAAGCTCAGAACAGAAGTATCAGATCTCCTGGAACTGGTGTTATAGGCAGGTGTAAGCCACCGTGTAGGTGCTGGGAATCAAACCTGGGTCCCCTACAAGAGGAGCCAGTACTTTTAATGGCTAAGCCATCTCTTCAGCCACCCCTAGCCATAATTTTAAACATGTGCGTCTGTGTGTGGGTTTGTGCATGTGAGTGCATGCCTGTGGAGGCCAGAAGAGGGCACTGGATCTCCTGGAGCTGGAGTTTCAGGTCTTTGGTGAGCTATCTCTCCAACAGTCTTGGTTAATATTAATTACCAAGTTTATGGGATTTAAAATCACCATGGAAACAAGTCTCTGGACAAGTCTATGAGGGATTAGGTTAGCTGATATGGGAAGACCCACCCTAAATGTGGCCACATCATTCCACAGGCTGAAGTCTCAAACTGAACAAAAAGAGCAGGCAAGCTGAGCATCTAACTCTGCTTCCTTACCGAGGAGGCAGTGTAACCAGCTGCCTCCAGCTCTTTCCACCACGCCTCTGCACCGTGATAGACTGACTGTATCCGGGAACTGTGAGCCAGAATAAACCCTTCCTTCCTTAAACTACTAATGTTGGGTATTTGGTCACAGCCACAAGAAACTAATACACGCTACTGTATTGTCCAAAATTAGAGGGCATCCTTCCTGTCCAGCTGAACCCCAAACCTGTTAACAATCCTCCCTTTTCCCTGCTCCTCCCCTCCCCCACCCCACTCTGGTAGCTCCTCTATTTTCTACTCCCACAAGATCCACTTTTTCGACTTCCCCATGGAAATGAGAACATGTGGTTTTTGTCTCAGTCTAGCTCATTTCACATCATGTAATGACCTCCAGGCTCATCCACGCTGCTGAGAGTAACGAGGTTCCTCTTATTCCCCTTGACTAGTTCTCCATGGCACATAGGTACCAACCACATCTCTCTCCAGCTACCAGCCAATGGCACTGACGCCCTGGGATTGGTTCCTTGCTCTGAATAGAAGCTCAAGGGGTAGGGGGAGCACACAGGTCTTTCCAGCACACTAGTTCCCCACCCCCACCCCACTCCCTGGGGGCATGGGACCTAACAATGGGTTGGTTGCACCGCATAGTAGGATCTTTCTGGTTTCTGAGGAACTTCCACAGCAGTTTCACGATGCTGGCATGAACTGACAGTCCCATGGACGGTGTCTGTCTGTCTATTGGCTTTGCTCTGTATCCCTGCCCAGCACTCTTCACATTTTGTATTTACTGTTATTTTAGTAGGCCTGTGTCTGTGTGGCCAGGGGTAGGGGTGTGCATGTGCACATGTCCGTGGATATCAGAGGCTGACAGTAGGTGCCTTCCTCAATTGTTTCTACATTACTTTGTGATTCAGTCTCTCACTGAACCCGGAACGTGTTGATTTGACTAGACTAGCTAGCCAGAGAGTCCCAGGGATGTCCTGTCTCTGTCTCCCCAGCACTGGAATTACGGGCATGCAGGGCTTTTATGTGGATGCTTCTGAGCCAAGCTAAGGTACGCATGCATTTTATCAACTCAGCCACCTCTCCAATTAAAAAATGAATTAACCGATTCTGTGTGCTTGTTTGTGGTGCAGGTGCAGGTGTGCCCTGGTACGAATGGAGGTCAGACTTTTGCGAGTTGCTTCTCCTCTTCTGCCTTGTTGAGATGAGGTCCATCTTGCTTCTGTGTTGTATATTCTAGGATAGTTGGCCTGAGAGTTTCTGGGAGCTTCTCTCGTCTCTGTCTCCTGTCATGCTGTAGGGAGGTTGGGGTTCCTCCTTATTGGGAAAAGGTAACCCTCAATAGCACCAAGAGAAAAATAGATAGATGGGTAGGTAGATGGATGGATGGATGGATGGATGGATAGTCAAAAAGGCAAAGCTGGGCTGAGGAGATGAGGAGATGGCTCAGTGGTGCACTGGGCCTGTCATACAAGTGTGAAGACTTCAGTCCCTCAGCACTGGAACCAAGGTACAAAGCCAGATGTGGTGGCATGAACATCTGTCATCCCAGTGCTCCTGTGGTGAGAGAGGAGGTGGGGGCAGGACACAGCCAAAAAGTAACTACAGGAGGGGCTATTTGCAGCAAGGCCGAGGATACGAAGGGGAGCACAGAGGTGGGGAGACTGGAAGGCTCCTCTTATTGGCACGCTATCTGTGCCCTGCCCTCTCTCCTTCTCCCTTAGAGGCTAGGTCCCCCGGGGGTCGGTGGTGAGGTCATGCTCTAGAGAAAGATCTCTGTCTGTTCTTCTGTCTCTTAGGAGATACTAGTAGGGAGAACTCCCCTTGTTTGGCTCTCAGGGACAGTTACTTCTGGTCACCTTTAGGGACAGTAGTGCCCCCTGCTTCAGACTTGGGAGTTTTATTCTGGACTATTGAGCAAGGGAGTCATGAGGGGCAATAGAGGACATCACAGGTGCTGGGGGGCAGGCTCCTCAAGGCTGTCCATCTTCCCTCCCCAGGACGTTGTAAAGGATGGATAGGGTGCTGATCAATTCCTCCCAGGGCCCAGTGTCCACTGTGATACGTACCCAATGTGCCTCACTGTTTAATGAGAGAGGCCTCTGTATGCCAGCCCGGGGAACTGTGGCTGGCTCTAGAACCTGGACCTGGAAGGAAAGAAGGGCTAAGCTGAGTGGGAGGAGTGGACTAGGCTCTATGCCTTCCTTTGAGGGAGGGCAGAGTCCCCTGGGTACCAGTGCTGGCCTGGAAAGGGTGACTCCCCTCCTTTCCACTCTCTCTGTCCTCTGCAGAGGCTGTGCTCCACCAACCATTGTTTGAAGGTTTAAAAATAAAGGTGTCTTGGCTTGGGTCCTGCTGGGGATCAGAGGGACAGTGCCAGCCCAGGGCTGAAGGATCTAGCAGATCCTTACCCAGCTCAACCACCAGCATTGCTGGGAGCATGGGGGTCCCTCAGTTTCTTTTGGGCTGGGGGGGGCAGCACTCCTCACCGCACCTGTCGGGTGGGGCAGGAGCTGCCCTCCCCATCCTTCTAACAACCTCTGACCTCTCCCACTGGGGGAGACATGCCTCCCTCCTGCGCCCCCCTTTACCTATCAGCTAACAGTTTCACAGTAATAGCTACGGCCCACAAGCTCTGGTATGGGCATGGTCATTGTTACCACTACACACAAGAGGAAACCAAGGCCCAAAAAGGTTTAGTAACTTGCCAAGGTCACACAGCTGACAAGTGGGAGACGGGGCACACATTGAAGTTTTTTGGGCCTCTGAGCTGATGACTTCACTAGGCAATCTGCCACCTCCTGCAACCCTGATGTTCTGCCTTCCCTGGGCTCCCACTCCATGCCATCTCTCAGAAAGATTTCTGCCTCTCCTAAGTGGCCAGGGAGAGGGGACACCAAGTGGGGTGGTGGGCCAGAGCCAACAGGGCAGGGGCGCTGGAGGGTGCCAAGGCCAGGGCAAGGTCTGCATCCTGGTGTTCAGTGCTCACTCAGAGCCTTAGAGGAACAAGGTCAGGCAGGCAGTGCAGCTCAGCTAGGATCTGTGCCCAGAGCTTTCTTCTGTAGACAGTGTCTAGGTTAGCTGGAACCCTTCCCCTTTCCCGCCTGCATCAGGGTTCATGTGTGAACCAAGAGGCACAGAGGGAGTCCTGAGTCACCCCACAAGGTAAGCAGGAGGAGTCGGGTGAGAGTTCCAAAAGGGGCCATCTCTACCTGAGCTCCAGCAGGCAAGCAGGGCCCTGCCTTCCCAAGACGGCACGGCCGCCAGCTCCCCATTCCAGACAAGGTCTGGTGATTCCCCATCCGCCCCCGAGGGCTCTGGTGAGGCTGGCACGCTGGTGCTGGCACCAGAAACAACATTCCAGAGCCCCCCGCATTCCTGCCAACCCTAGATTGTTGGCAGCAGGGGAGAGCAAAGGCTTCAGGATGTTCATGGTGGTACTGTGTAGAGGTGGGGGCGGGGCAGGCCCCAGGCCCCTCCCACCCCCCCCAGAGATTGGGCCTCTGGGGCTGCCTCTTTGCCACCCTAATTGGAACCTGCAGACTCAGTAGGACTGGGCAGAGGACAGGTAGCCAGTGACTCCTATGCTTCCTACTGTCCAAAGCGTTTCAGGGAGAGTCTGACTCACTGTGTGACTCTGGGGTAAGACACATGCCCTCTCTGGTTAGTGATTCAGGAACAACTGAAGCAGGTACACGAGAAGGTGCCTTCCATCAGCCAGTTTATAAGGTCAGATGCTGTTGGTCCGGGCTGTGGGGACATAGACTTGTCTAGCCTGTCATCATAGCCCTGTGACTTGCTTGTCATTGTGGGGTGTCCCTCTCTCTCCTCGCCATCTCCTCCCTCCAGTCACGCTGGAGCTATTCCTCAACCAGGCGAGTGTCTCCCTTCCTGGTCTCTTCACTTACCCTCCTCTGGCCTTCAGGGAGTGGCCCAACCCAGGGTTTCAGCCTTCTGGTCATTCAAGCTCAGCTCAAATATCACCCTCACAGAAGCCTGCCCTGACCTCTTTCTTAAGCCAAGGCCTCCACCCACTCTGCGTCTGTTGATCAGATTTCTGATTTGTGTCCTCTGTGCCACCCTGACACTGCTGAGATAGCCCTGCTCACTCCTTGTTTATTTGCTGACTGTCCTTCTCTCGGGCTGTCACCTCCAGGGCAGGGACAAAGCCTGGCCAGTTGCTGGTTTTTTCACTCCCTCTCTCTCTCCCTGGTGCTGGCTGCTGCAGCATGGGTTATCCCTAAGTCACTTTGGAGGAGTTCCTGAGACTCAATGAGGTTGAACAGGAAGAAAAACTCAGGACCTCCGATCCCCATGGTCCATTTCTCAAGAGCAGGAGAGCACCCTGGGCCTGGAAACCCCCTGGGTCTGGCTGCCAAGGCATGAAGTTCCGGGGTGACCTCATCGCCTCGAAAGGAGGGCAACAGGGGCAGGAAGCAGAGGGTGCATCAGACAGACTAAATTTAGAGTGTTTGATTCAGCTCGGGTAGACAATATTCCTGGAGTCCCTATTGTTTGTGAGGGGTCAGAGGGCAGGCTGCATGCTAAATGGCGGGGCTTGATCCATGCCAAGTTGTCTGGGCACAAGGCAGGGCAAGAGCAGGATTGGGGGCCAAGATGGAGCTGGAGAAAAAGTTGGGTTGAGGTCAGGGTAGAGTCAGGTAGGCTCTGGGCTCTGGCCTTTGGACTAAGGTCAAAGATGGGAAAGAGGTACCCTGGGACAGAAAAGAGCTCTGGTCTTCATCACCAGCTCTTAGATTTGTTACCTCTCAGTTAGGAAGGTCATGATTTTCTACCCTGTTCTGTCATTGGCCAGGAGGGGGACCTCAGGCTCAGCTCCAGGGATACTGTACCCAAGGCCTCATGATACCCTAGTGTTCTGCCAGGCGTAGGATGACTATACCAACTGTGCCCCAACTGATGTTCCCCTCTGGGGGCACCCTCCTGCAGCACCTCCTGGTGCTGGCTGCCTCCCTGACCCCATGGTCCTGTTGGCCCCTCCAGGCCTGCCTGGCAGAAGGACAGAAGCTGGGCCTTTCTAGGCTCCAAAACCCATTGTCATGGCAATGAGAATTCAGACTTGTATGACTCTGGGGATGGGGAAGGCTGGAGCTGGGGTGCCTGTGACCTGGCCTGCCAAAGCTGAGGACTGGGCCATAGCCCAGCAGGCTGCCCAGGCTAATCCCACTGCTGGGCCACACATCCCTCAGGGTGTCCTGTTTCCTCACCCACACTGCGGCCAGCTTCAGAAGGAAGGTGGTCATAGGGCTGTTCTCATTCAGAGCTAACTTCGGGGTAAACCTCAGCAGGTCAAGTGTGGAGACCCTCCTGCTCCAGCCTGAGCCCCACTCCCACCCTACAAGCCCCACTGAGGACCAGAGAACTGCTTGGCCCAGCTGACCTGGAAATAGGGGAGGAGAGCTGAACTTTAACTGGACATGCTCTGTACCCTGGGGTGTGACGGGTGGGGGAGGGGACCTGGTGATGCTCCGAGCTTGGTCCTACCTCGCTTCAGCAACCTGGCTCAGACAGGGCCTTGAAAATGAAGCCACTTCCCTCAAAATCCTAATGAGGAATCATGAGGGTCTGATACCACATGCTGCTCAGATGCTTTGCCAGGCAGGGCCCTGGGTACCACACTGCCCTCCTGCAGCCTAGAGCCCTGCCCTGGGCGGCTCTGAGGCTGTTCGCTGCTCCTCTTGATTTCACATGGTGACTCACATTATCATGTTCGCAGGGCTGAGTAACCACCTGAGTTATTTATACCCAGGCTAAGCAGGCTTCCTTCCCTCCTCCCGGGAGCCTAGCTGGTCAGAGGATGGGTGGGGGTGGGGAGGAACCTGGAAGGGGGAAGGGGACTGGAAGGAGGCAGCTGAGGCACCCCCGCATCCCCTCCCCTGAGGCGCCACCCCCATAAAGCACCCAAAAATAGCCATGACTGCCCCAGCACAACAGGATGGGCCGGACCTATGGCATCAATGCATAGGGTGACAGGGGCCTGGGGAGGGGGGAATTCCTCTCCTGAGCGAGTCACCCGTCTGGAAAAATAAAGAAGGAAAAAGCTGAAAATTTTTTCCTTCCATCAAAACAGGAAGGAGCTGGGGGGGGGGGGGCGGGGATGAAGGGGAGATGAGTGTGGAGGCCGAGGTGTTATTCTCCACCCTGAGGTGGTCTTCCGGGATTGAAAGGCCCTTCTGTGCCTGCACATGGGGACCCATCAGCCAGCCCCTGGATGTTTCCCACGGGCCATCCTGGTGTTTTGGCCTTGCTTCTTCTCAACACGTACACTGACTGATGTACACAGACCCAAATCCCACCCAGAGCATGTCACACAGGCACACTTACCCTCCTCAGACCCCAGCCATATTCCACATGGAGAACATCTCACTCATCTAGAGAAGAAAGATGTCTTCCTGGCAGGGTGTGGTGGTGCAGGCCTGTAGTCCCAGCACTCAGGTGGCTGAGGCAGGAGGATCAAGAGGATAGCCTTGGTTACCCAGCTAGACTGTCGCTAGTCCAAACCCAACCCGCTTGTCTTTGACTTTTCTTTTTAGAGACAGGGCCACCCTGGCTGGCCTGTAACTTGCTGTAAGACCAGGAGGGCCTCAGACTCAGAGATCGCCTGCCTGTCTCCTGAGTGCTGGGATTAAGTGCAAATACCACCAAGTAATCCTAGCTGTCCTGAGACTCACAAAGTTGACCAAACCGGCCTTGAATTCACAGAATATCAGCTTCTGTCTCCTAAATGCTGGGATTAAAGGTGTGCGCTACCACACCCAGCAGCATTTATTATCTTTTAAAGATTTATTTCACTTTTAGTTATGTGTATGTGAACACGCACGTATTTGGGTACAGGTGCCCTTAGAGGTCATAAAGGATCCTCTGGAGCTGAGGTACAGGTAGCTGTGGGCCACTTACATGGGCCTGGGGACAGAACTCTGGTTCTATAGGAGAGCAGCAATGCTTTTCACCACTGAGGCATTTTCCAGCTCTGGAATCATTTTATTTCTAAGTGTGCATGCAGACACGAGGGCAGGTACCAGGAGAGGTCACAAGAGGGTGTCAGACCCCTTGGAGCTGGAGTTTCAGGTGCTGCAAGCTGGGGACTGAACTTTGGGTGCTGTTAACCACTGAGCCACCCATCTCTCCACACTATTATCCTTTCTTCCTTTGGTCTTGGGAGTCCTGGGAATTGAAATCTAGGTTCAATGCTAAGCATCAGAGAGTCTCCCAGAAGTCATATTCCCCCCTTCAGACTCAGTTTCCTTGTCCGTGTTTCCTGAGGCCTGTCAGTGAAACTCGTCATCCTTAGTGAGGGATGGTGACCACAGCTCCCTTCTGCCACACGCCTGCCTCCACTCATGGCATTAACCCCAACGCCATCACCTACTGTGGCTGGCTTCAGAACAGAACAATCTCAGTCACATGGCGGGAACTTGAGGGGTACCACTTATAATCATGTAGACTGAAGGAGGTCCCAGAGAGCCCCAGGGAAAAGAAGGGACAAGGGAGGGAGGGAGGGATGGGATAGGGAAGCCCATCTTCTTGGGATTTCAGGTCCCTCCTGGGACCACTGATAACTGATCAGCACGAGGCTTGGTGGCTTCGGCAGGGACGTGCTTGGTTTGTTTTCACCTAAGGGACACTGCACCCCTGACACTGCTGAGACCACTGGTCACCCCACTGGGCTGACCTCTACAGGGTAACTGCTACTCAAGACAATCACTTAGAGCTGTGGTTCTCACACTTCCTGATGCCGGGACCCTTCAATACAGTTCCTCATGCTGTGGTGACCCCCAACCATAAAATTATTTTCATTGCTACTTCATTACTGTAATTTTGCAACTGTTATGAATCATAAGGTAAATATCTGATATGCAGAAGGCCTTAGGTGACCCCTGTGAAAGGGTCATTCGATCCCAAAGGAGTTGTGACCCCCACCCAAGTTGAGAACCACTAACCTAGATCTTTTTGTCATCTTGGTCTGTAAACTATGCCGTCCCAGGACAAAGCAGATATTCTGAGAGGTGAGCTGGCAGGGCCATGCCCAGATCTTTATGAGAAAGCCCCATGGTACCACATTTCTGGCACTCACCATGTCGGCATCCCCATCCAACAGATGAGAACACTGAGGCCTTTGGCATTGCTCCTCCCAGTCAGGCCTCCATTTTTCCTGGCTCGTCAGTACGGATAATATACTTTCCTCACATGGTTGGGCAGTTGAGAGGGTTGATATATGAATGTAAACATACATAATTAGCTTATTTTTCCAGATGTGGTGGTTCATACCTGTACTTGGGAACCAGAGGCAGGTGGATTCCAAGTCTGAGGACACCCTGAGCCACATAGTTCCAGGCCAGTCTGGGCTATATAGCAAGACCATATACCCCTAACCTCCCCTCCCCAAATAAAAATGCCATGCATAGTGGCCCGTGCCTTTAATCCCAGTGTTGGGAGGTAACAGCAGAAGGATTGAGAGTTCCAAGGTCCTTTGGCTCCACAAAGCGTTAGAAGCCAGTCTGGGGTACATGAGACCCCATCTCAAACCAACCACCCTCCCTAAAAAACAAAATCAATTTCACTTCTTTAAAAAAAAAAAAAAAAAAAAAGACCAGGCAGGTATGGTGGTGAATATCTTTAATCCAGCACTATGGAGGCAGAGGCAGGAAGATCTCTGAGAGTTCAAGGCCAGCCTAGGCTACAATAGTAAGACCCTGTCTCAAAGAAGAGGAAAGGAAAGAAGACATTAGGGGCCTTTATTAAGAGTTAAGAGTGCCTACTGCCCTTGCAGAGGGGCTGAGCTCAGTTCCTAGCACCCATGTCAAGTGGCTTACAACTGCCTTAACAACTCTAGCTCCAGGGGATCTAATGCCTCTGGCCTTCAAGGGTGCGCGTACACGTACACACACACACACACACACACACACACACCACTTGGAAATAATAATCACAAATCTTTTTACAAGGCTCCATTTGCTTGTTTATTCACTGCAGATACGAAGGGAAGGACAGGAGAGCGGGTGAGAGGGTAGAGCCCAGGAGGACTGGGCCAGTGGTAGCGGTGTGTTTTCCTTCTTGCCCTCTGGTGGGTGAATAGGCAAGGGCCTGGGCCAGGGCCAAGGCATAGGCTGCACGCTGGCGAGCTGCCTGAGGCCTTGGTGTCCCCACCTGGGAGAACACCCTGCTCTCGCAGACACAGGTGCTGCGCAGCTTCAGTGAGCGACTGTGCAGAAGATTGGGGCAAGCTGCCTGCTGAGCCCTGGGCCAGAGCGTGTGCTTTTGATGGGAAATCTGTGACTTTTATGTCGTAGAAAAGAGCTTCCTGCTCTTTTCGCAGGCCTACCACATTCTCACAATTACAGTTGTCAGGCAAGCGAGTACCCCACCAATAGGGGTGGCCTGCTACCTGCCTGTGCCCCTCTTTCCTGCCCTTATCCCTTCCACAACGCTCAGAACATGGCTGAATGAAACTGACTTAGAGAGGGCTGGCTACCTCATCTCCAGAACACTCGCCCTTGGCCTGGGCAAGGTGGATCTTGCGGTACTCTGGATCCTTTGCCTGTCACCTCTGGCCCCGTCTGTGAAGCTTCACCCCACGACACACCAAAGCTGGGCTGCTCTGATCCCAGCAACATAGGAAGCACTAGGAACAGGGAGACAATGAAGGAACAGGCCTGGATCAGAAGCTGGCACTGCAGTATCCCTGCTGAGTGACGCTGGGCAAGCCTTTCTGAGCCTTAGTTTCCCCTTTCCTAGGAGTGAAGTCAACCAGAGCAGCAGCCTTCCCAGGGGCTCAGGGTGGATACAGCCATCTCCTTGTCCTTGCTCTTAAGGGGTGCGACTATCCTGTCACCGCTGTGCGCTCAGACAGGACACTTGCCTCTGCAACCAAGGCAGCCACGACAGAGACCCAGGAGTATTCCAGGTTGACATTAGCCTGGATTTTACTGATGCCCTGACCCTGGCAAGGGTGCGGCTGGGAGGGGTCTTCAGGGAGAGGGGACCTTCTTCGTTCATTCCCGTGAGAGGGTAGTGGGTGGGTCTCCTCCCAACCATCTGGCCCAGCTCTGGGACACTGCAGGGCTTGGCTCCTTATAGCCACTTCCAGATAGGTAGATCCCAGTTGCTGGTCCAAACATCCACATCCTCTTCCTTGTCTGGAGCCTGGAGGATCTAAAAATGTTTCGGCTCTGCCTGGAGGGGAAAACAAACACTGGCTTCCCTTGCCCTGGGTACCTGACAGGCCCAAGGCAGCAGGGTGGGCTCCTGCGGGTAGCCTAAGCCTACAGTTCTGTCTGTTTTCCTAAGACTCACAGCACAGGGGCCAGAGCCTCATGGAGGAGGGGATATCTCTCGGACAGGCGGGTCAAGGCCCTACATGAGGACAAGCCACTGCCAGGTCTGAAGGCCTGTGGCCCTTCCAAGCCTGGGCTGTTTTCCTAACCCTGGGTCCTGTGCACACATGTACCTTGCAGTGTTATAAAGGCCAACATGTATGCAATGCTCATGCTGCACTTTTAACAGTCGTATGGGTTAAGTCACTCAAACCAGTGAAAGGGCTACTCCTTTCTACGGGTACCCTCAGCTGCGATGAGCTGAGGCTCAGAAAGGTTAGGTAATTTCCCCAAGGTCACATAGCTAGTACGTGGACTTTAAACCAGGCGGTCTTTCATCAGGGGATGGCCTCTCTTGTCCGTAAAATGAGTATGTATGAAGGCATTCTCTCCCTGTCTGGCAGTGCTGAGGTGAAGCAGTATATGCTACTACAGGTCTCTTCCACGGGGAAGCAGGGAGTGACTGCTAAGCACAGGGGGGTAGGGCAGGGGCATGGTTGTTACATGGCCCAAGGCTTGAGGGCATGGTCATTTTTGCAGGGAGTGGAGACACAGGACGGACCCTGGGAAGGAGCCACCTCCTTCCTTGGCATCTCCTAGCTCCAGCTGGGCCTCGGGAACCACACCCAGGTGTCAATGGCGTGCTGGTTAGGTTTTCTGTCAGCTTGACACAAGCTGGGGTCATCTGACAAGAGGGACCTCAGCTGAGAAGATGCTTCCATCAGACCCGCCTGTGGAGCGCTTCTTGATTAACCACGACGGTGGGTGGACCCAGCCTACTGTGGACCCTGTCACTCCATAGCAGGTGGACCTGCGTTCCACAAGACAGGCAGCTGAGCAAGCCAGTGAGCAGCACCCCTTCATGGCCTCTGCTTCAGCTCCTGCCTTCAGTTCCTGCCCTGATTCCTGCAGTGATGGACTGTGATCGGGATGTGTAAGCCAACTAAACCTTTCCCTCCCATGCTGCTTTCGGAGATGGTGCTACCACAGCAACAGAAAGCAAACCAAGGCAAACGCTTTCCGTGGAGGTGAGACGGCTTTAAACAACCTACCCCAGCTCTGAGAGCCCAAGCACATCCACTTCTCCCACTCAGCTCATACGGGTCAGAGTGGGGTGGAGAGCTGTGTGGGCGAGGTTCCCACTCCAAGACCACGCCCCATTTCTAGCCTGACCTGATAGGAGAATTTGATTCCTTCCTGACCCTAATGCAGAATTCGAGGCTGGCCTTCCCAGGTCTGAGACCTCAAGATCCACCACCAATGGGAGGGAGGGCAGGATACACCTCCGAGTCCCCGTGAGTTTTGTATCATGCCACCTTGTTGGAGGGCTCAATGTCTCTGTACAAGCTGACAGGGGTTGAGAGGAAGAAACAGGTGAGATGTCTGCTCATGTATTTACTGTACCAGCAGATACTCACCGAGCAGTTACTGTATGCTGGGAACCAAAGCCTCCATTCTCAATTTGGTTTAGTGCTGATACAAGAGCAATGTCCACACAATTCTGCGGGCGTGGGGGGAGTACTTACAGAGAATCCAGAGCAAGTACCAAGCCTGATAGGCTTCCTAGAAGAGGAGCCCGCTGTGCCAACCCTGGTGGGAGGGACAAGGGGTACCATACAGAGGCTTCCCTACAAGAAGGTGCAAGACGGGGCTCTCCCAGCATGCACTAAGCTTCGGTGGCTGCAGCCCCTGCTGCTTTCTCTCCCCCCCCCTTTTCCCCCCATCCCATCGTTTTTTATTAGAGACAGGGTTTCCCTGTCATAACCCTGGCCGTCCTGGAACTCACTCTATAGACCAGACTGGCCACAAACTAAGATCTGCCTACCTCTGCCTCCCGAGTGCTGGGATTAAGGCGTGTGCCACCATCGTCCAGCCCGGCCGGTCATTTTTTTAAAAAATTATTTTTATTTTATTTATTACATTTATTTGGGTGGGGGGGGCAGTGTCCACCCAGATCAGTAGAGGATGTCAGCTCTCCCAGAGCCTGAGTGACACATCACTGCGAGTTGTCGGGGCGGTGGGTACTGAGAACGGAACTCAGTGAGGCACCCCCCCCCCAATCCTGTTACTTTTAAACTGCATACAGACATTTGGGTGGCACTGCTTTCTCAGCTAAGGTCGCTCACTCGGGTGCTGAGATGGGTCTCTTTCCTCATTCCATTTAAGTCCTTTACCCAGGGCCTGCACACAGTAGGTGGCACAGCTGCTGCTTTGAACAGCTCTGTCCCCAAGCCCTCACTTCTGTCCCGATGCTGTGACGTGGTACAGAAGGTGAACTCCCGAGGAGGGAACAGCAACTTTCAGGGGGCATAGCCCCTAGATATGTACTCATGCACAACACTTACAGAAGCACTGTGCCTTTGGGGGCTGGAAAGATAGATCATTGGCTAAGAGAAGTTGCTGCTCTCCCGGAGGACTGGGGTTCAATTCCCTGCATTCCCATGGTGGCTCTCAACCATCTGTAACTTCGGTCCCCGTGGATCTGACATCCTCTTCCGGCCTCTATGGGTACTGCATTCATGTGATGCACAGACATAAATGCAGACAAAACTCCTACACACATCAAGAAAAAAATGACAGTGTCATTGCTGTCATTATCCATGTCACCTGCAGAGAACAGTACAGTGTGGTGGGTTAAGTATGTGGGCTCTGTCGCTGGATCCCTGGAGCCCAAGTTGTGGCACCACCACTTACTGGAACTGTGTGACCTGTCCAACCTGCTCGGTCCCTCTGTGCTCCAGTTTCCACGCTGGCAAGATAAGCCTAACGTATATTACAGAAACACTGAGAGGGTGCATAGGGTTAGCTTAATGGTGGCTGTCATTGTGCTCACACATAAGAGCATAGGGCAAGGCCAAGCTCACCCAGCTGTCCGGTCAAAGTATTTTTAAATCTCGAAGTCTTTTGCCATGGGATCTAGTATGCTGGATTATCTCTCCACATCAGGATGTTATCTGGTCTCCCAACACATCTGTCTGTCCTGGACGGTGGTCCTAGGAAGGAGTATCTTTTGTGAGTTTCCCTCAACTCTGTGAGGCGGTCAAATCCCTTTCACTGTACTGAGGTACAACTAACTGCATGTATGTTAGAAACAAAGTTAGCGTGTATGTGTCAGAATGCACGTGTGTAGGTGAGTGTGGAGACTGAGAACTTCGGGTATCATCCGAATGCTGCCCACCTCTTTGAGACAAAGTCCCTCACTGGCCTGCAGCTCACCGATTAGGGTGATTCTAGTCTCCACCTCCCCAGCCCTGGGATTACAAGTGTGTGACACAATGCTTGGCTTTTTAGATGAATCTGGGGATTGGACTTTGGATCTCATGTAAGCACTTTACCAACTAACTTATTTCTCTAGACCCCCAACCTATCATCACAAAGATGGCGACCACTTCCAACCCCCTGTGATTTCCCCACACTCTTCTGAAATTCTTCTTTTCCTCCAATTGTATCTCCAGGTTACAGAAGTGGAGAGGTTAAATAATCCTCCCAGAGGTCATCTGCCCCAGGCTACCTCTCAGCCACTGGGCCATGCTGCTAGCTGGTCATCTGGAAAAGTGGGTGCCTGGAGCCACGTGCAAAGGGCCCAGCTGGTAAGTTCCCCCTCATCCATCACCACCCTGTCCAGGGTCAAGAGAGGCAGTGGCACCAGAGTGTATGCGTGCGCGCGTGGGTTTGCAGGGTGACATGGGGACCAAGGGCAGATGACAGGCAGCAGAAGCAGATGAGGCCAAGGTGCCCTAAAGGCAGGAGGCGTTGCAGGGACCTGCCAGTCTTGTGGTGGGTGCTGGGCCAGCAAGCATGCTGCGTGTGACTGTGTCACTGTGACAGTGTGACTGCTGAAGGCAGGGACACAGCAGCTCCCTGAGCTGGGGGTGGAAGGCGTTAACTGTGAGAGCGCTGGTGTGGGTGGGTAGCCTCTGGGCCTGGAACTGGGGGACACAGGGAGGTAGTACACACCCTGGTGACTGCAGCGTCTTGGTGGCAGCCTTGTGAGGATGCTGCAGGGCTGTGGGGGTTTGTGTGACTTTGCAGTTCAACAAATTCAAATTCAGCCCATGCTGGCATGGCAGCGCCCGCTGTGTGCCAGGCGACAAGCAAGAAGAGGCAGACCTGGCTTGTAGCTGAAGGGTCCCCACTGTGGGTTTGGAGCTTCAGCCTCGGGGCTGGCACTGGTTTCTGATCATTCTGACATTTGATGCACACAAGACCCCACCCCTCCCTTAAGAGAATGTATGGCGAATCACAGAAGGAAAGTGACTGGTCCAAGGTGACCCAGCTCCTCAATTAGACGAGAACTGGATCTAAGCGGCCAGGCTGCAGATGTCTGATTCTGGGGTTCAGGGGCTACACGTCTGGCCTTGGTCCTGGCCCTATGAACATGCCCCTACACACAGGTCACTGTGCCACAGGGTGGGGCCATGGTTCCCCTTCAGTTCTTGCCAAGGGGCCAGATTCAGGGCCAGAGGGGCTGCCTGGCTCTCGGAGACCACTTAAACTGCAGCCCTTGCCCCAGGCCCTCCCTTGGTTCCTGCCCCCCCTCCAGGCGCTGACTCCGGGCCAGAAGAGGAAAGGCTGTCTCCACCCACCTCTTGCCCTCTCCCTTCTCCTTTATAAAGGCCGGAACAGCTGAAGGGTGGCAACTTCTCCTGCAGCCGGGAGCAGCCTGCTTGCCTCCCCCGCTGCCTCCCTGAGGGCTCCCCTCCGGCCGCCAGCGCCCATCTTTTTCTCCAGAGAGATATTTTGCGCACACACACACACATACACACACGCGCAAAAGGGAAAGGAGGAAAGAAAAAAAAAAGCCCACCCTCCAGCCTCCTTGCAACGAGAAAGCAAGAGCAGCCGCAGCTCAAAACCCGCAGAGGACGACCAGAGCGGCGAACCGGTGGGCGGATCGACCGACTGACCCGCGCCGCGTCCACCTGTCGGCCCGGGTCGGCCCAGCGCGCAGTGGGCGCGCCGCGCGCTCGGAGCAGCCGTGCCCGCCGCTCGGGCCCCGCGCCAGGGCGCACACGCTCCCGCCCCGCCGCCCGGCCCGGGCGGGAGTTTGCACCTCTCCTTGCCCGGGTGCTCGGGCCGCCGCTGCAAAGCCAACTTTGAAAAAAGTTTTTTGGGGTAGACTTGGGCTTGGAGGTGCCCAGCCCTGCGCTTTCTGATCTGGGGAGCCTTTCCAGAAAATGTTGCAAAAAAGCTAAGCCAGCGGGCAGAGGAACACGCCTTTAGCGGGCGAGTGAAGACGAACCATCGACTGCCGTGTTCCTTTCCTCTCGGAGGTTGGAGTCCCCTGCGCGCCCCCACACGGCTAGACGCCTAGGCTGGTTCGCGACGCAGCCCCCCGGCCGTGGATGCTCGCGTGGGCTCGGGATCCGCCCAGGTAGCGGCCTCGGACCCTGGTTCCGTGTCCAGGTCCTCCCCAGCTCCCCAGCGACGGAGCCGGGACCGGGGGCGGCGGCGCCCGGGGGCCATGCGGGTGAGCCGCGGCGGCGGCTGCAGCGGCCTGAGCGCCTGATCGCCGCCGACCGGAGCGGAGCCCACCCTCCTCCCCAGCCCCCCACCCTGGCCGCGGGGGCGGCGCGCTCGGTCTACGCGTCCGGGGCCCCGCGGGGCCGGGCCCGGAGTCGGCATGAATCGCTGCTGGGCGCTCTTCCTGCCTCTCTGCTGCTACCTGCGTCTGGTCAGCGCCGAGGTGAGTTGCGACGGCGGCTGGGGCTGGATCCTTTCCTCGTCTCCCCAGCCCCCACGCCTGGCCGCCCCCTCCTCTCCCTGCAGTGAACTTTGGAGCCCTGCAGCGCGTGAGCCAGGCTCCGGGCACTGGGTGGCCCCCAGGGCTGGCAGGCCAGGTCCAGGTTGCTGGGCTCTCTGGGGGAGGAGACAGCAGTGGGTTTCTTTCCAGTGGACCAACCTAGATCCCTAAACCCTTTAGCGTTCTGAAACGTGTGTGTTGCCTTACCCCCTGCCTCAAGAGTCAGAGCTCTTAAGCCCCTTCCCGGCCAGGGGAGAAGGGGTGGTGTGGTATCTAGGGTGCCTTAAGGCATCGCGACCCGCTGACTCCACCTCGGAACCAGCTTGGGCTTTGGGTCTGCCTAGGACTCGGCCTGCCCTAGAGGTGTGCGCCCTCGAACTCAGGATATGCACGGAGACCTTTGGCGAGGGTTCTGGTCCCACCCTAGCTTCTGCTCTGGGTTGGGGTGCTGGACAGTCCAAAAACACCTTGTATGTTGGCGCAGGAAGCCCAGAGAGACAGAGAGACTAGAAAGACAGGCAGACAGACACACGGTAGGTTCAGACGTTTGGAGTAGAGACAGGACTGGAGGTGGGGGTGGGGGGCTCCCTAGGAATCCAGCCCCCAGGGCGGTGTGTGTCTGAGGCCCGGCCATACCTGCGCCCGCGCCCTGCGAGAGGTAGCACCTCTCTCCCCCGCATGCAGGGTGCGGAGCGCACGCCTGCAGAAGCCTATCTGCAAGGGAGGTGGGGTATGGAAACGTCTGCGGGAGCGATCAGGTCGGATCGGTGCCCCTACCCCTCCCAGCCTCACGTAGCAGTGAGTTGGCAAGTCTACCGGGAATCCAGGTGGGAAGGGGGCGGGGCGGGAGGAGGCGCGAGCCGGAGCGAGGCGAGGGCCGGGAGAGCGGCGTGCTCGGGTCCCGTCCCGCCTCCGCCCGTTGAGGTCCAGAGCCCGCACCTCATCGGCGGCAGGCACGGCCAAGTCTGGTCGCCCGCAGCCAAGCGCCGGGGAGAGCGGCGGCGGCGACAGGGAAGGGGTTAAGGCCTAGGGCTCCGAGGCCGCGGCCCGACCTTGGGCCGCCGCCAGCGCAGGTTGTTTTGACCACGGAGGAGCCGTCGCCGTCTCCTTTTGTTCTTGGGGCTCCTCGAGGGCCGCGGTCCGTCCGCCCTGGGGGCCCCGCCCTTCCGTGGCCGCCCCCCGAAAGAGAGCAAGATGGGCTTGGCCGGGCCACTGCAGGCCCCTCGCGACGCCCCTTCCCCGCCTCGCCTGCAGCCCCCCCGGGCCGCGGCCAGCTGCTGGGGAGGGGGACGCTGGGAGGCCCCAGCTGCCGCCTCCCCTCGCTGCGCCGCGGGGACCCGGGGTCTGGCCCGGTGCCAGGGCGTCCTGAGAACGGCGGCGCCCCGCGGCTGCTCTCTGCAGCCCACCCCGCCCGGCCCCCGACTCGCTCACTCACCCCACGCATGCACACTCCTGGCCGGAGGCGATGCTGCGCTCCCGCGGGCGGGCGCGCAGAGCGACGGGCACGCACTAACGCGGCCAGGTCGCGCGCCCGCCGCCACGCCCGTGCACACGCGGGACACGCGCGCGCGCGGCCCGAGTACACGTGCGCTCACACACCCACGCACGCACACAGGCACGCACAGCCCCTCTGAACACTCCGCGCCAGGTGCCCGCCCCCACGCAACAGGTGGGCCGGCCGTGGGCCCTGGTACCTCGCGGCCTCGGTAGCTACCCCATTTCCTTCCTGGGGGGGTTCTGAGAAGGGAAGAGCAACCCCGGATCCTGATCTGGGCTCCACAGCACCCATTTTTGGGGGCCTGGTTAGAGCAGCTTGGCACCCCTCAAACTTTACCCCTCTGTACAGGGTTTTCAACCACTCCCATTGGTCGTCGGTGATGGTGGAGTGACCCCGGAGTGCAGGGATAGCCAGGCAATTTTCCTTTCAAGTAAACGCCCATTTGACCCAAGACATAAGGGACGCTGCCTACCTGATGAGTGTGTCCCCTACACCCTCCCTTACTTGGCTAATCCTGACAGGGGTGTGGAGCCCTGAGTTCTGACGGGCGCTGCTGGACGCCGAACGTCTGCACGAGGTTTCCCAGGTCTTCTCTTACCAATCTAGCTTTCCCTAGCAGCGCTCCACCACGCCCATGAGAATGCGCATTTTGGGTGGAGGCTTAGGTTCAGAAATTCAGCCTTGCGCTGCGTTTCCTCATAAGCCTGGGAGTACTAGACTGAAATCCTGCGGACCCATCCCCATGGTGACCAGCCTGGGCAATCACCAGGCCAGGGCGAGGAAGAGAAGCCTGCTTCTGGAGGTGACCCTGAAGTCGACTGTGTTTAGATGGAAGCCCGGGGATTGGGTGCAGGCTAGTAGCGTTGAGGCAGGGCTGGAGGAGAGTCTGAAGAGTCTGCTTGAGGCTCCATCTCCATCAGCTGAGCTGGCTTCCCAGAAGGCGACTGTCATGTGACAATCCATCTGCCTCAGCACCCTTCTGCCGGGAAGGAGTGGAGGGGCCCCATAGCCACCAACCACCCAGCCTCCTTCTGGCTTGCTAATGGCTACGGGGGGGGGGGGGGAATCCACTTGCTGTGTGAAAGTCAAGGTCAGATAGATTCTGGAGGCCCTAGTACAAGAGCCAGGAAGTCCATGTGTGGAGGAATTAATTGAAGATGTTTGCTTGGGGTTCATGATGCCTCTCTCTCCCTCCCTCTCTCTCTTTTTGATGCCCTGAGATATATTTTCTTTCAAAAAAAGTCTTTTTGGTTTTGGTTTTTTTTTTTTTGAGACAGGTCTCAGGTAGCCCAGGCTGCCCTCCCAACTCACTGTGTATATGGGGATGGGCTTGAACCCTTGGTCTTCCTACCCCCACCTCTAGAGTTCCAGGTGTGCACGACCATGCCTGGCTATGACAGCTTGTCGGGTTTTCGTTTATTTAGCTGTCTGTTACCTGCTTTCTCCAATGAATTGCAAACTGCACCCGGAGAAATTTTTGTCTTGTTTACTGTGTCAGGGAGGTACTTGTAGCCTGGACAATCACCAGATGAGTGTGGAAGGAACCGTGAGTGGTGGGGTGAGCTCAGGCCAGGGATGCTTTATTAACAGGGCCTCAGTGAACCCTGGCCCCTGAGGGCAGCCACCCATGGCACAGTGCACTGTGGGCGCTGACTTGTAAGCCTGCCCCTCCTCCACGCTGAGAGATTAGAATACACTCCTCTCTGTCTTGGAACTGGGACTGTCAGCAGGGAGACAGGAAGCACAGAAGGAGAACCAGGCTAGGCCTCAGTTTCTCCTATCTAACTATGGAGCAGATTGGTCTCATTCAGTGTTACGAACAGTAGGTGAGTTGGCTTCTCATGAATTGAGGCGGGGACAGTGCTTGCAATGGGCCACCAGGGTGGCACATACTGGAGACAGGTCCTTTCCTTCTAGCTTTGATATTTTTTCTCCTGCCTTAGCAGAGGTGAGGGAGGACAGTGGGCCAGGCTGGGCTGCAGGAAGAGGGGGAGAGGCGGGGCAAGAGAGTAATCCCAGGAACCAGGAAGGGAACCACTGGGTAGAAAAGCTGGCTCCAAAAGGCCTCTGTGCCGTGCCCAGAGAGGGCTTCTTCAAAGTGCTTGTCTTTGCCATCTCATCTAAATAAGGCCCAGGACGCAAGCAGGCAAGCAGGCAAGCAGGCAGGCCCTAGGAGGCCTCGTCAGCCTCTGCCTCTGCCAGACGCAGACAACGCCCTGGGTGCTGGGCAGAGAGCCCGTCTCCCTCATCGCAGCAGGCTGTGGAGTGTGTATCTCAGCCTGTATGTGTATGTGTGTGTGTATGTGTGTGTGCCGTTCTGGGGCCCAGGTGGAGGGTGGGGTTCAAGCCCTTTTGATCTACCAGCCTGGCTGGGAGCAGGTAACTCACCTGGCCTCATGCTTGCTCGTGCCTCCTGCAGCTGGCTTTGGGGGCGGGGCCGGGAGGAGGCTGTTTCTCTTGGCTGCCAGGCTGGCTTGGCCCCAACTGCTTCCATGCCACACCCTTGCCCTACCAGCAGCCCCAGGCCTGAGATCTGGGACAGTTTCTTGAGGCTGTCAGGTTTTCTTTCCTCTGCGTGGGGGTCATCTGTGGGTGCCCACCTGGAGGCATCCAGAATCTATGGAGGAAAAATCAGGCTTCAGCAGCTCCGTATGGGGGACGATACACACAGACACACAGACTCTCACTGCAAACAGGTGCTCCTGAGAGTCTCCCCAGAGCAGCACATCCTAGAGTGGACCTCAGGCTAACCGTTCACACCCCCTAGTCCCGGAAGAGACCCACCAGCCCACAGGCACCTGGTGGTGTCCATGTGGGGCTAGGTGCCATTTCCTGTGGCTCAGTGTGGGGGGGGGGTAGTGCAAAGTACCACCCCGTCCCAGGAGGCGGTAGCTCCCCACCCACCTGTCACCATTCTTGAAGGAGTTCTGAGAACTGGCCCAGGACACAAGTGTCATTTGCTGCTCTCGTAGGAGTCCTAGGGAAGTACTGATGATGACAGCTGTTAAGTGCCTTTATCTGAGGCTGCTCTCCTGTGCAGTCACACTTACCAGGAACCCCAGGACCAGCTGTGGTTAACCCCGCTTAAAGGACGAAGAGGACACCATTTGTTTCTTCTTCGCTGGCACTGTGATTGGACCTAGGATCTCACCAGCGCTAGGCAGTAGTTCTGCCGTTGAGCTACATGCCCGCCAACTCCTTTCTTAGCTTTGTCTTTATTCTGTGACGAGGTATTGCTGTTTCCCAGGCTGGCCTTGAACTTACTCGTTAGCCCAGGGTGCCCTTGAATTTACAATCCTTCTGTCTCACCCTCCCAAGTAGTTGGGATTATAGCCCTGTACTATTTACTGTTACGTCTAGCTGAAAGTAAGGTTTTTGATTGTGAGATTTATGAGCACCCTGGTTCCCTTTACATGGGGAGCCTTGGCTTTCCTCTACTGTGGGCTTCTCCTCTGGCATTGGGGAGTATTTGGGGCCAGTGATGCTGTATCCTGTGTGATATCCTGCACACTGGATGGTGAATAGCATCCCTGCCTCCACCCACAGATTCTACCAGCCGGACCCTAGCCATGACCACAAAAAAATGTCTTCAGATGGTGTCAGTGTCCCCTGGGGTACCATCACTGTAACTGAGACCACTGTTAGCTGGGCAGTGGTAGTACACACCCTTAATCCCAGCCATTGTTGTAAGATGAGAGAGGCAAAGAACCAGCAGGAATCTCAAATGGTACTGGGACCAGTGGCATCAGAACAGAGAGGAGACATGCTGGAACTGTTTCTGGTGGACTAGGAGAGAGTTGCATGCTGTGGCCTGGGAGGGACCCACCTCAGCCACTGGCTAATCGTCTAGACCTGTGACTATAGATAAATTTCTCTAAGCCTCAGCTTTCCCATCTGGAAGATGGGACTATTTTAGTGTAACATTTTGTTCAGTCAGTGCCTGGCATGAAGGATCACACCGGAGAAGACCCCACAGAGAAAGGCACAGTCCTTCACATATTTTACCAATGTTTACTGAGCACCAGATGAATGCTTTTCCCTCCTCCTCAGTCTCCATCTGGGGTTTTTCCCACCCAGCCTCAGGGGTGAGTTTGTTTCCATAAGATTGTCTCCTTTGCTCTGTTCGGGTCTCTGCTTGCTCTGCCTCACCAGCAGCTCCTGCCGTCCCTTCAGTGGACAGGAGATCTTGGCAGAAGCCGCAGTGCCTCCCCGGGAGGGCCAATTGAATCAGGACTCCACAAACACTTCTCATTCCCTTGGGCAAGCAAGCTGCCTTCCACATCCCCGTTCTGGCTGTCCTCTACTCCTCTGCCAACCTCAGGAAGAATTAGAACGGAATCAAGTGTTTTTTAGTCTCCTTGATTCATACATAAGAACCAAGACCAGAGAGAGGCAGCGGCCAGCTAGAGGTCACACAGCAGATCGTAGCAATGTGAGACATGGATTCCAAACTTCTTGAGTGCCAGTTTTGAGTTTGACAAAATGCCTCTAGACTTGCTCCAGACCAGCTTCTAGCCACCTGTCCTGCCCATCTCTGTCCAACCGTGAAGCCGTAGACACAATAGGACACCAAGGCCCTGCTCCCGCCATCCTCTCCTTTGAACCTCTAACGCCCCTGGGACACCAGGCAGGTTTATAAACTCCGTGAATGGACAAAGTGACCCAGATGCTAAGTGGGGTTTCAGGAGCAAGATTTCAAGATATCATGCCACTCCTCAGTCCCCCAGCCTGTCTCTTCTAGTTCCTGTGTTGACATGGGGGATCTCGGCATGACTGAATCCCTGAGGAATTTTTCCTAAGCATCACCATCAGTTTCAAGAACCACACACTTTAAAAAAATTTTTTTTTTTTATTTTTTGAGACTGGTCTCTCTATGTTGCCAAGGCTAGCTTGGAACTCCTGGGCTCAAGAGAGCGTCCTGCCAGGCATGGTGGCTCACATCTTTAATCTCAGCACTCAGGAGGTAGAGGCAGGTGGATTGTTGAGTCCAAGTCCATCCTGGTCTATGTACTGAGTTCCAGGCCTGCCAGCCAGGGCAGCATAAGACCCTGTCTCATAAAAGCAAAACCACACTGTCTTAGATTTCCATGGAACATGGAGAGGAAAGGTTCTATTTCAGCTTACAGTTCCACACTGGGGTCCATCACTGAGGGAAGGCAGGCCAGGGACCTGGAAGCAGGCACTGAAGTGGAGGCCATGGACGAGTGCTGCTTGCTGGCTAGCTCCTTATGATCTCATCAGCCTGCTTCCTTACAGCACCCAGGTCCACCAGCCCGGGGATGGCACCACCCACAATCATCTAGGCCTCTCCCATTAACCAACCAATCAATCAAGAAAATACAGCCAAGTTTGTCCACAGGTCAATCCTCGAGGGGCATTTTCTCAGTTGAGGTTCTTTCTTCACAACTGACCCTAGCTTGAGTCAGGTTGACATTAAACCAGCCAGCACACAAATAAAGAGATTTTCCTGCCTCGGCCCCCAGAGTGGCCTGGGACTACAGGTGAGTCCCCGGGCACCACATGCATGGCTTTCAACAAATGTCTGTGATGCACAGCTTTTGAGGAGAGTCTCTCACACCAGCTGGCTGGGGGCAGGGGCTTCTTTTCCACTTCAGGCAGCGAAAGAGCAGCACTCCCCCCCCCCCCAACCTGTGCTCAGTTACTCGAAACTTTGGTTCCCTGAACACAGGGCAGGGCTTCTTCCCTTCTGAGTCCAGGGAAACTGAGGCACAGAGTGGCTTAGCCCTCTCAGAGCTTCTCTTATGCTGCATGGCCTTGTTACAAGCCTGCATGTGTATGCACCGCATGTGTGTATACTCCTTATGGTCCCAGCCTTCGGATATGCCATGGCATCTTGCACCTTTCCTTTGCCCCTTGTTGCTAGGACATTTCCCAGTCCCCTCTGCCTTCACCTTTCCATAGAGCCTTTGGCACCAGGCCCTCAGGACTCCTGGACTGTGGGGATGTGACCGTGGCTTTCCTCTCCAGCTGTATGCCAATGATTGTAGGACCTGCGGTTTCCCTGGAGGAAGCTGGCTCATAGTGAGGCCTGTTAAGGTCCTAACTAAGTTTCAAGTGTTTGGTGACAGGACCGAAGGGCTCTAAAAATAAAGTTTGCTTGGGCACAGGGCATGGGTAAAGCTTTCAGGTTTCCCAGCTGGGCCTGAGGATTCCCTCATTTCCTCTTTGGCAGAGACGAAGTTGGTAGCGCTGGGACACATGGCCTTCTGAGACCACACAAGTCAGCAAGCATTTACTAAGCACCTCCTGGGCTGGGTGGCAGGAGTGCACACTTTACGGTCATTGTCGGAGTGAAGCCTCTGCTCACACTGGGTTTGGGGGCCCTCTGCTCTCTTATCTGTGAAGTGGGAATAATTAGGTCACGGTACACATGTGTGCGAATGTGTGCATGTCTTAGCTACCAGGTGTGGAGGGAATAGCAGAGAGAAATGAGATCGTTGGAGTTTCTCCAGGACCTGTGATCTGATGGAGGAGACAGATGTGGACGAGCCGGTGGAGCTGGGCACAAGCCAGGGTACTGTGAAAGGCTGGGATGGGACGTCTCAGCTTGGTTTTAGCTATTCAAGCCTTTGGTCTCTGTGCTCCTGGTTCAGCCTTGGATCCCACTTACTCTGGGTGGGGGGCATCGTAAGATCTTCGTACAAGAGAAAGCGTGTGGCTGGCAAAAGAGCCATGCCTGGTGAGCCTTCACCCCAGTTTACTCAGTTCCTGGTGTCTGCCCCACAGGGGGACCCCATTCCAGAGGAACTCTATGAAATGCTGAGTGACCACTCCATCCGCTCCTTTGATGACCTTCAGCGCCTGCTGCATGGACACTCCGTAGGTAAATCGGATCCTCCTCCACAACCTCAGCTTCCCCTGGTGCTTGGGGACACAGGGAGGGGCAGGCAGGGACACCCCTCTTGACATAAGGGAACTAGATCCGTGGCACATCTCACTGAAGGCCTGGCCACACCTACCCAAGGCAGGGCAGAATAGGCAAGACCGGTTGGTACCTGGGACATGGGGTGTGGCAGAAGCAGCACCCTCGTGTGGCTCTGGCTTGGTGCAGAGGGTGGGGTTCTTGGAGCAGGGCGGGCAGGGAGAAAACACTCAGGGCATGGACTAAGTACCTATCCAGGTGTGGACCAGCTGAAGAGGGTAGGGCTACAGGAACCATCTCCCTGCCCCTCTGGCCCAGGGCCTGGTCTGCAAGGTCTCCTGGGGACACCTGGCCTGGACCAGCTGGCAGCCCTGCCCGTGCCCAAGAGTGCACTGGGCGAAGGGGCACGTGCTTGGTGGCACACACGTGGCAGGGCCGGCGGGCTGGGCTGGGAATGTATTTATAAATGCTGTCTTCAGAGCAAATTCCATTCTATTCTAACCTCTGGCCTGGTCCCTGGAGCCCTGTTCAGCCCCCCCACCTCCCGCACCCGCGGTCCCTCGTCCCTCTGGGGTCCTGTCTCTTTGTCACTTTGTAACCCTTGCCCAGACGCTATCTGCGGAGGAGCAGCTTTTCCTGCCTTTGTTTGCTTCTCCGTTGGGCCCCTGGCTCCTTCTCAAAAGCATTCCCGGGCCCTTTCAATACCGCCGAGCTGGGGGGTGGCAAGGCAGGCAGGAGGGGCCCCAGCTGGGCGCACCTATTGTTCACCAGGGCCCCCACCCGATGTCTCCCACCCGTGCCCGGCTGGCCAACCCTGGCCACACAATGGGGCAACTTCCAAATTTAGCCTTCTTGCTGTTTCTTTCCAAGGCGCTCTGCCGTCCGGCTCAGGCAGCCCCTCCACACCCCTGGTGGGGGTCGGGATCTTGGATGTGAGGTTTTCAATAGCAGGCTTGTTTCGAGGCAACCATGTGGCTATTTTTTCCTAATCAACTTAACCTTTCCACAAAGCACATCTCTCCTCATCCCCTCCCTACCAGGGACATTCCAGAGATGGCAGAGAGAAAGGAAGAGGGTAAGGGACAGACAGACAGGCTGACACATTTGGGCTGGACAAGAGCAGACCAGTCAGTGGCAGGATGGGTTTTCTCCAAACAGGGTCCCGGGGATCCTAGCTTGGGCGGCAGCTGGCTGAAGCCTTTGTCCTTGATGGGATCAGTGAGCTGGGGAAGATAGGTGAGCCCGAGGTGCTATATGAGGAGGTGGCAGAGGTTGTCTCCAGCATCCTTCAGTTCATTTGCTGTTCCTCACCACTGAGAGACAAAAGGGGCTATCCACCTTAAAGATCAAGTTCAAAGATGCCTCGCCGCTCTCAGGCGCTCAGCTCCTAGTAATAGTGTCATGGCAGCGAGGTGTCTGGTGGGAATGTCACCAAGGAGAGCCAGGAGCACCGAGAGGAAAGGACCTCTGTTTAGAGAAGGGAGCTATGGCCAGTGACAGGAAAAGGAGAAAAGCTTGGAGAAGGAGCAGAGAAGCCCAGAAGGATGAAGGATGAAGGCTGAGGCTGAGGAGAGAGCCGTCTTAGTGTAGCTGGCATAGGCCCTCCCACCCCCTTCCCTCTCCACCCTTTCTCTCCAGACCAGTAGGGCCATTGTCAAGGCTCCAGAAGGCTGTGCTGGGCCTGCTGGCCCCCCGGGGATTCTGGGAATTTCTCCATTCAGCACTTCCTATGGGAACGCTTTGGAGGGCACTGGGAACTGGCCTCCAGTGCTCTTGGTCCCTGCTCCACCCTGGAGGCTGAGGAGGGTTCGCTGACAGTAGCAGAGGGGAAGGGTTATTTTTAACTCCATTGACATGGGTTCTGGCCAAAAATGGGGCTAAAAACCCAGAGTGAGGTTGGAGGCTCCCAAAGATGCAGCGAGGCCCCGCCAGCCACACTGAGCCATGCGGCTGCTCAAGGCTTTGCCTGGTCGCCTCTTCAGACCCAGGGACCTCAGGTTTAGAGGACACTGAGGGTGGGGTCTCAGAGCGTGGAGGAGCCATCCTTGACCCAGCCTGTGGTAGCAGCCTGGGCCAGCGTGCCTGACTGTGCTTTCCCTTGCAGATGAAGATGGGACTGAGCTCGACCTGAACATGACTCGAGCACACTCTGGAGGCGAGCCAGAGAGCTCATCTCGAGGGAGGAGGAGCCTAGGTAAAACCAAGGGTCCATAGAGCAGTCCCTCAAAGGAAGGCATCCGGGAAAGAAAAACCAGGGCATATAGCCATTCTGGAGTGGGAGTCACCCCCACACTCTCTTCTCCACCCTTAGGACTGAATGAGGAGTATAACTGTCTTTGAAGTTGAGTTACCTACCATGCCCTACGGCCCCATGTTATGCTTTTAAAATATAGTGGTTTGGGTCGTTTTGTTTTTGAAACAGGGTTTTACTACACAGCCCTAGCTATCCTAGAACACACTATATAAATCAGACTGGCCTCTGATTCACACAGATCTGCCTACCTTTGTCTTTGTCTTTACACTCACTATTGTCTCCTCCAGCCCTGGATAGATGTAGTGAACTCCACTCCACAGGCCTGGAAACCAGGGAGGAGAAACTGGAATGGAAGGACTGAGATCATAGGGCTTGCTCATTGCACTTGAACCCAAGGTCTTCTGGGTGGGTCCTCTGTCCACTGTGGCCCAGGGCTGCACTGGGGCCTAATGCAGAGGCACCAGGCAGAACTCAGGACTGCTGGTTGCTCCTTGGCAGAGATCAAGCCAGTAGATCTGTAGGTCCTAGAGAAATGTTCTGAATTGAAGCAGGTAGCCACCCACAGTTTCCAAGTCACTGGATATGTGGTGGCAGAACCTACAGGTCTCCAAGCCCCACCTCTCTATGTGTGAATCTCGGGGATACAGGTCTCAGAGCATCAGTTTCTCTGTAAGTTTCTGAGCACTTGCTGTAGGCTTCACCCACCTCCTCCCTCCCTGCTCAGTTGAGAGGCGTAATACTGCTGTTACCCCATTTCACATATAAGGAGGATGAGGCTTTAAAGGAAAGAGCCTCATGAGAACAGTCCACTGCAGCCGAGTGTGGTGGTACACACCTTTGATCCCAGCACTTGGGAGGCAGAGGAAGGAAGAGTTCTCTGAGTTCGAGGCCAGCCTGGTCTACATTGTGAGATAGCCAGAGCTACATAGTGAGACCCTGTCTTGAAAACAATTAAACAAACAGCAACAAGACCAGTGCAAGCCAGCAGGGTAACAGTGTGTAAGGACTCAGGTGGGGTAACCACACAACTGTGTGAATCTTAACTGGGAGCCAGGACTATGAGACAGATGTGCCCTAAAAATTTACAAGGTCATGGGATGATCTCCCCAGATCCTGACCATGCTTCTTGGATGTAGATCTCGCTGTCCTCGTTTTCAGATGGGGTAAACTGAGGCTCAGGTGGCTCAGGGGTGTCTTTGGATGAGTGCAGTTCCAAAGAAGACAGTCCACTCCTGACAGGCCTCTTCTTTTCAGGTTCCCTGGCAGCCGCAGAGCCAGCTGTGATTGCCGAATGCAAGACGCGCACAGAAGTGTTCCAGATCTCGCGGAACCTCATCGATCGCACCAACGCCAACTTCCTGGTGTGGCCGCCCTGCGTGGAGGTGCAGCGCTGCTCTGGCTGCTGCAACAACCGCAACGTGCAGTGCCGGGCCTCGCAGGTGCAGATGCGGCCCGTGCAGGTGCGCAGACTCCGCCCCGCCCCGGGTCGCACTCCGCCCCTGCGGCCAGCCAACCGCTGAGGGTTGTAGAGCTTTGCTGGGTGTTCCTGGCTGAGCCTGTTCCTGAGAGGGAGGGCACCTGGGACACTCACTCTAAGGCATCTCAGGCCATAGTTACTGAAAGCCAGACAGAGCCCAGCAACGCTAAGGAATGGACCAATGTCATCTGCTCTACAGGGACACAGTCTCCTAGTGCCCCTGTCTTCAAACATCTGATACTTAAGAATAATGCTCCATCGTACTCAGGGATGCCTACATTTTGAGACTTCATCCATCTCTTTGGCAAGCTTTGTCTTTAGTGAAGGTGGCACAGTGTCCTCCAGGTGGCAAACACTGTGGGAACCAGGCCCTCCAGTGGCAAATGGCCTACCTCTTATTTTTTGGAATGAGTGGGGTACAGTGCTAGTCTGTAGGGGGGACCCAGAGGCAGCCTCTGAAGCTTCTGCTCTCATGTGAACAAGGCAGGGCACAGGGAGGTCCAGCTGCCTCCTAGCTCAGGCGGACAGGTCTCTGAACCCTGGGTCAGCCTCCATTTTTTAGGTCCCCCGAGGCACATGACACAACTTAACAATGGCCACGTGTAGTGCACTGGCTGCATGGCCGTGCTGTCTTCCTCTGCCCTCTGCCTGTGGCCTGTGCCCAGCCTCCTGCCCATCTTCCATTCCTGGCCTGTCCCTGTGTCCCAGATAGCAAACGACATGCTATGCTTCCACACCCACTGTCACAGTATCTCCTGTGCCCAGCTTTATGGATGGACACCTGACAGCTGCCTTCCCCCCTCCAGCCTCTCTTCCAGATAAGCTCTCTCACTTCCTCCCAGATAACCATCTCCCCGCTCTGCTGTCGCCCCTGGCCTTGGCTGGTGCTCTAGGAATGAGGAGCCACAGGACTCAGGCTCTACCGGAAATGCCTTTCTCCCACTCTGGGGGGTCAGGGTGGCGGGGTTGCTGCAGCAGAGCCGGAGGCCAGGTCAGCCAGGTCGAAGGGCTTGTTTTGATGGAAAAGCTTTGAGAGGGGCAGAGGCCAAGGCCTTGCCATTGTTTGGTCCAGAGCCCTCCCTCTGCAGACAAGCCTGGCTTTTGGCTTTCGAGGAAAGAACCTAGCGCAGGAGACCGCCAGGCATGAGACTGCTCCTGCACAGGTGGTTTCTACAGGGGAGTTTCGCCCCATCTGTCCTCTAGGTGAGAAAGATCGAGATTGTGCGGAAGAAGCCGGTCTTCAAGAAGGCGACAGTGACCCTGGAGGACCACCTGGCCTGCAAGTGTGAGACCGTTGTGACCCCTCGGCCCGTGACTCGAAGTCCTGGGATATCTCGGGAGCAGCGGGGTAAACCACCTTCCTAGCTGCTCTGTGGGGCTGGGCCCAGAGTCTCTTTCCCTTGCCATACCTGGGGAAAGGGTGGGCCTCTAAAGCGGGGTCAGGAGGCTGGGGAGATGGCTCAGTGGGTAGAATGCTTTTTGAGCAAGAGTGAGGACCTGAGTTTGAATCCCTGGCACCCATTTAAGAAGCCGTGCCTGTCATGCTAGCACTGGGAAGGTGGTCATGGACAGCCGGTCTGGCTGTTGGTGAGCTCCAGGTTCAGTGAGAGATCCTGTCTCAGAAGATACGCTGAAAAGCAAAAGAAGAAGACGCTTGACATCAACCTTTGGCCTCGTGTATACGCACACACGTATACACAACTGGGTCACAGACTCATCTGAACCACACAAGGCATAGACCACACACAAACAATGTACATGGAGAGCGGATACACCTCTGGTTACATTTATGTGAGACTTTTGATCTCACTGAAAACAACCTAGAGATTCTTCCCAGTCCTAGGTGAGGCTGCAGCCGCCGGCCTTGCTGCCAGCCAGTCCCTTCTCCTGTGCTGTCTGCTGGCGGTGCACACGTGGAGGCTGGCCGTTCATGTATCTGGACGTGACAAGTAGGTCTCACATTCAAGCATCCATCATATGAGTCCATGTCTTTGATTCTACAGGTTAGGTTTGAGTTGAAAAAGTCTCAGAGGCTCCCTCTCTTTCTGTAGTGGAGGTACCTGAGGTCCAAAGATGCTGAGGCCTCGCTCCAGGTCACAAATCCCATCCTAGGCCAATGGTGTCCTTAAGCTTCCTTCTTGATTCTTCCCTCACCCTGGCAGCTCTCTCTGGCTCTCACTCACCTGCCTTACTATCTATAAGAAGAATTCTTTTTTGGGGGGCGGGGGGGGCATGTTTCAAGACAGGGTTTCTCTGTTGTAACTCTGGCTGTCCTGGAACTTGCTCTATAAATCAAGCTGGCCTTGAACTCACAGAATTCTGCATGCCTCTATTTCCCAAGTGCTGGGATTAAAGGCGTGTGCTACCACTGCACCGCTGGAAGAATTCTTAAGTATTAGTACTGGAATGTTCAGACTACTGAGGGATTTGCTTCCAAGTTGATCTTTAGTTCAGCACAGGTCAGCGCTGGTGCTTTGGAATTCTTAGGCTTGAGTCTCTATTTGTGAATTGTATGAATTGGCTCAGGCTTGACCCAGCCTGGCCATCTGTGCATGGCCTGACCTTTGGGGCAGAAGCTCTCTGGGGGCTTATTCATGGTCCTCCTGGGTGTCATCCCTCCGGAGACTCTAAGCTCTCCCAGGTCTCTATACTGCAAAGAAACTTTGCATTTGTATCAGAGGGAGGCTGTCTCAGGGTTGCCGGTCTGAGCTTCACCAGCTAGAGGCCAGGGACTCTCCAATGGCTCCCAGGAAGCTGGCTCCCTGCCTGGCAGACCTGGCTTCCCAGAGCCCAGGAGGAAGAGAAGCTAAGAGTCAGCCTGGCCCAGGACTCCCAGGAACTGTCAGTTCAACCAAGGATTGGAAGTGTGAAGCACAGATAGATCCCAGGGCTTCCAACACAGCTCTCTGCCTCAGTTTCCCCAACACTGTAGGACAAATAATACCCACTGTGGAAAGAAAGAAGCTTATAGTGGCAGCAGGTGCACAGCAGGTTCTCGCTGGGGTTCTGGCTCTTTCTATGCACGAATTCAACCCTAGGAGGTCACAGCTGCTTTTAAAGGCACGGATACAGAGTGGTTAAGTGACCTGCCTGCCCCATGGCACGCAGTACCTAGAAGAGCCCAGGTTTGAATAGGGCTGACCCCCTGACTAAGCTGTGACCCCGCCCTCCATTCTGCTTCTGAGTGCCCAGGAATTTGAGTGACAGACTGAGCTCCAAGAACAGTCTGGTTCTGGCCTGAAACCCAGTGGCCTCCTCATCTTGTGGCTAGAGGAGTCAGAGGTTGGTGGCAGAGGTCTCAACAGGAGTGCTGGCCAGGGAGATGGGAAGCAAGAGGGTCCTAGTGGTGACTGGCCACCACTCAATGCTGTACTGTGGCTGACCCTGACCCTGCAGCTCTGGGCAGGAACTAGGCTCTTTGGGTAGTTTGCTTCATCTTTCTGCAGCCTGGCTGTGGCTAAGAGAACAGCTACTCATGTGCAAGAAAAGGACCCCAAACGAGAAGAGACCCCAAATCTCTCTAGCCAGAATTTTCATGTGGCAAGACAGTGTGTCCATGGGGGGAACACTGTTGCGCCAATCCTCTGAAGATTTGTGTGTAGTGGGTACACGGTGCCAGTAGGACCTCCTGTTGGGTAGAGGGACCCAGGGCCAGGCCACCTAAAAAAGTGGGAAAATACGCCTCACCATCTCTAGGTAGTGCCAAGGTCTTGGGGGCCACATTGGTACATAACCTCCTGGGTCAGGCCCTGCTTGGCCAGTATGCTGCTGTGTAGTCTACTCCCCATTCCCATGAGGAGGGTCACTCTCTGGCCTCACTCCCAGATAGAGAAACTGAGACACAGAAAGGCTCAGTCACTGTCCTCAAGGCACATATCTGGTGAGAGGTGGGGCTTGGCCTTGACCTCATGAAGTCTGACTTTGACTCTTCCCCTGTCCTCTTCCTAGCCAGCCCTAAGGCTCACAGCAGGTGTTAGGGGACAAGGAGACCACTCCTTGACCATCACATGCTGACAGACAGTTTTTCTTCTTGAGCAGCCAAGACGCCTCAAACTCGGGTGACGGTTCGGATGGTGCGAGTCCGCCGGCCCCCCAAAGGGAAGCACCGAAAGTTTAAGCACACGCATGATAAGAAGGCACTGAAGGAGACCCTCGGGGCCTAGGGCATCGGCAAGAGTGTGGGCAGGTGAGGATCTGGCAGGAAAGCCAAGGTTCAGATACTTTCTGGGTGAGGGCCACAGGGCATTTGCTCCCTTCAACCCAGGTATCCCTGAGTTTTTCTCCAGGGCAGGATGCTCCTGCCTATCTGAACCTCAGCCTCCCTGAGAGAGGGTGTCTGTCCACTCCCGATGCCCATGATTCCCCCCTCCCAGCCCTGGACCTAAGTCGGCATGGCGGCAGGAACCCAGCTCCTTGGCTTGGTATGGGGGCCTAGGAACCCTGGGAGCCCCTGAGGCATCTCTGACCTGGTGTCTCTCTGCTCTGCCCACAGGGTTATTTAATATGGTATTTGCTGTATCGCCCCCATGGGGTCCTTGGAGTGATAATGTTGTTCCCCTCGTCCGTCTGTCTCGATGCCTGATTCGGACGGCCAATGGTGCTTCCCTCGCCCTGCGTGCCCGGCCACCTCCACCAGCAGCTGTTCCTCAGCCTGCCCTGCGGCTCCAGAAGCAAACAAAGGATTCCAATCCATGCTGCTTCTTCCCTGGACCCCAAGAACCTGGGACATGTGTGCAGGAGCCTCACCGGGGACTGCGGACTGGCCCCAGGAGCCTGGCACTTGGCCTGAGGACCTCTGCATGTCCTGCCTGGTCCCTGGACCCCTGGCCAGCCAGCAGGGAACACGTTGCAGTCCCGTGGCCAGGACCACATGAGGAGCACAGACTGGAGGAATGCTGGTGGCACCGTCTCTCTCTGTCCCTGCAGCCACCGTGGCTTTTCATTTTATAAGTATGAAATCATGGAAGACACGAAGAACGCCTCTGGGCGGGTGGCCACACGCCTTCTCTGATGGATTAGAGGCGCAGCGTGCTTGTGACCTGGGCCACACCCCCTGCCTCTCGCCACCTCTGCTACATTCACTTCTGTTTCATTTCTCTACCTCCATTCTGTGTCTTCTTCCTCAGGTGTCCTTCAGTCTGCTCCACCGCGGGGTGCTTGGACTCCAATGGCGGCTCTGAATGGCCCTGCCCATTATATTCCACTCCAGCCAAGACTGCGAGTGAGGTTGTGTGGGATGTGCATTGCATACGGGCACTGCATGTAGAGGGTTCTGTTCACATCCTAAATATGGCCAATTTGACTATTTATTATGAATTTCTGGCAGATGTAGGTCAAGCCTCTGAGGAAAGGGAGCCTTGTTTTAATTCATACCAAGGCTCTGTGTGCACTGGCTGTGTGTGCCCTGACCCAGCCTGTGGTGCTGGGGAAGCACCACTGTTTATTGCCCATTGCCTCCACTTCCGGGCCTCTGCTCCAGCTGTTCCCTACCTGGCAGGTGTGGGACACTAGGGGTCTCCAAAGGAGGGGTGGTGCTGGCTGCCCTCTCCCCTGCTTGCACACTGCCCTCAGATCTTCTATGGTTCTACCTGATGGCTCCCTCCAGGAAGCTAGCTGGTAGACTGGAAGTTGGGGAGAGAGGGGACCCTAGAGCCTTCAGGAGGACTGGGATTGATGCACCCGCCTTCCTCCCCACCTCCGCCTGCACTTCTCCCTCCCCTTCCCAGGTCCGCTTCCTTCAGTTTGTAAAGTTGGTGATTATATTTTTGGGGGCTTTCTTTTTATTTTTTAAATGTAAAGTTTATTTATATTCCGTATTTAAAGTTGTAAAAAAAAAAAAAAGCCACAAAACAAAACCAAGTGAATTCTCCAGAAGTCTGTCTGTTGGCATCGAGTGTGACAATTAACCTTTCCATGTTGGCAGGATGCGCCAACAGCTTGCTACGTGTTCCTCTCACTTGGGGAGGCTAGGCACCATTGGACATCCCCGTATGTGTGTGCGTGCATGCGCACACCCAACACAGACACACACACACACACACACACACACGCTCACGTGCTTGTGCATATTTGGTCCTGGCCCCAGGGGCAAGCCTCTGCCCCAGGGAGAGGGAGAGTTGGTCCTCGCCCACAGGAGCCTGTGGAGAGATGGAGTTCTGTGGAACAAGTGTCTCCAGGGGATGTGAAGCCCAAGCGTTGTACGTGGCATGTATGGGGAGCTAGAGGAGGCCCCAGGGGGGCTGTGGAGCTGGGCTCAGCCCTACATCTGCCATGTGGCCTTAGGCCAGTCCCAGCTCACTCTGGCCATAGATGGGAAGGAAAGGGACTGGTGGCAGCCAAGGTTTGGTCCTGGGGTCCTGGTCTTTTCTTCATCCTGTCCCTTTGGTGCTGGAGAGGAACCCAGCATGCACTAGGCAAACAGACTCCCATTGAGTAACCTGCCAGCCTAACTGTCTCCTCTGCTCATAGAGCCTTGGATGCCAGCTTATAAAAAGACACACTCTAGGTCCCGCTTACAGGGTGGAGTTGGCAGGGAGCCCAGGAGAGGGGAGTTTGCCCATGGAAGGGATGATTGGAACCTAAAGCCATGTCGCCCTGAAGTCCTGGGCTCACTGTCCTGGGATGTGTGCTAGGGCAGCAAGGGGCCACCTTGGCCGAAGCCGAGGCTTCTGTCTGACTCAGTTTGTTCACCCACCCCTCGAGCCCTACAAGTGTCTGTCCCTGCCAGAGCTTCCATAACCACATGACTTAAGTCTGTGAGTCCCAGCCTGTGCTAAAGTAGAGCAGTCTAGCCCATGGGGGAGAATGGAGCTCAGGGAAATGCCTGGAATTTCCTATCTGGCCTGACACTCTGATATAGAGCCTGCCTTTCCCTGGACCCCCCCCCCCCAATACCCAGTTTCCCAGACACCAGAGCCAGTGCTGGCATATAGGGGTGTGTGGAGCAGACTCACCAGGATATAGAAACTGACACAGCTGCAGGGCCCAAGGCATGGGGCATCCTAACAGCTGCCAGCAGCTGGGCTACTTCATGGATGAAGGCAGGAACTTTGCAGAAGAGCTGCCTGGATCTGTCCTCTTACCTGTGATCCTTGCCGGGTAACCACACCGAGAGTCTGTGGACCTTCAGGGGCCAGGTGGGCCTTCAAATCATCAGGCTAAAATGGCATTCTTCCAAAAGCTCTTCTGCTGGGGAAAGCAGTCTTTCTTTTTCGGGGAGAAGGGCAGGGTTAGCCTGGTTCTCACTGTATAACTCTGGCTGGCCTGGAACTGAACTATATAGACCAGGCTGGCCTTGAACTTGCAGAGATCTGCTTGCCTCTGCCTCCTGAGTGCTGGCTTACCATTTTCTTCATACTCCCTTGTCTCCTTGGTAACCCTCAAAGGAAAAGTCACATGATTTATTCACTGCTCCTCAGGACCTCACAGGTACCTGATGTGTATGTTGCAGTCACTCAGGAAAGACTGCTGTGAACATCATAATCTGTTATTGAAGGGTTGGAATGTGTCTTCCCCAGAGCACAGTTCTGCTGGCCACTGTGGTACGGCTGGAAAACTGTAGACGCAGAGTGTCACTGTGGACAAGAGGTTCCAGTGTTCCATTAGCTCCTTGCTTGGTCCAGCATCTTCCTTGCTGGGGAGATCTTTGGAGGCTGAGATCATGTCCACTACCTTCTATGTGTGCCCAGTGCCATCTCTAAGTCTGAACTCCTTCCATATCTCAGGTCCCCTTCAGCCCATCTGCCCACCTGCCACCCATCCATCATTTATATATACGTACATCTACCCACTTGCCCGTCCACTCATCTATACATCCGTCCATTCACACATTCCCTCATCAACACATCCATCTACCCATCCATTCATTCATCCACCTTTCGTCCATCTATCATTCATACATATATCCATCTGCCCACCTGTGTGTCTACCCTTTCATCCAACTTCTCATCCCATTTGTCTGTCTAGTCATCGACACACCCACAAATTCATGCATCCACTCATTCATAACCCGTTCATCTTCCTACACATCCATCCACCAGTCTACTAGTCACTTCTGTCTGCTGTTCATCCACCCCATCATCACTCGTCTATCCCGTCCACCCACCCGTCTGTTCACCCACACACCCACACATCCACGAATCCATCCATCTGTCCTCCCTGATCCACCTGCCCCACCTCTTCCTCTGCTGTGTGTCACCCATACCATGTCCTACTCTCTGTCCTTGCCATCTCATTCTATTAATCTCTGAAGAGCTTGAGACCCCCAGTGGAGAGGTCACAGCTTAGCAATGAACACCAGGTCCCTGTTGCAGCCTCCTTCCCCACTCTGCAGTCTCACAGAGCTGCTCCACAGGTTAGAGACACAAAGGCAGAGGCCTCCCCAGCGACTGGTAAGTGTTAGATTTGTTCTCTCCTCTCAGCATCCAGCCGATGGCTAACAGTGGTGCGGGGAGGTGAAGATAGAACCTGATAGAGCAGAGGGGTTCAAGTTCACTGCTCCAATAACTGTGTCTGCTCCTGATGTTGCCCCATTGTTCTGTTCAATTCACCTGGTGCATGGCCCAACCCAGGCCTCCATGAATTCTAACCTTCACTGCAGTTCCATGGGGTACTGGCCATCCCCGCAAATGGCAACAGTCCCCTCGAGGGACATTCATGGGTCAGACCACTTTCTCCCCATAAGAAGTCCTGAGTTTGAGAACCAACTTGGATGTGGAGCTGGGGAAGGCTACGTGTCCCTGGCCAGGTGGAGCCTAGTCAGACTTCTGGACAACAAACGTAAATCCTTCTAGAAGATAGGAGTCCTTGTGGACCACTGGGTACCATTTTACCACAACCCACACGGCGGGTAGGTACCTTGTTACTGAAGCTCACACACCTTGGGACCTGAAATCCCGCTGAGGGACACACAGACAAACATGTGAAGCTGGGATCAGGTATGGTTCTCTAATGCTATAGCCACCTCTGGACTCTTAGAACTTCAGCGTGTTTAAGGAACAGCTCAAGAGCAGGATTTAGCTGTTCCGGGTAGGAGGTCTTGTGGGTGAGCAGTCTCAGACTGGAAACATCCTGGAGGAGGAAGCTGCAGTTGCTCGTCTTTGCACACCAGTCATCAACACTCATGCTGGAGAGAAGCTTTGTCATTCCTCTTCAGCCTGGCCCACATGGGTAACGGCTTTGCCAGTTGGTCTTGGAGTCCTCGATAGGCTGTGTCCATGTCGGGATACACAATCACTCAGGACTTCCTCTGTTCCCTACACCTCATGATGCATTTGTTCACCAAATGTGCTCGTCAGACTATTGGCCTGCATCAGGACAGCTGTCTAGAGTCATTTCCCCTTTTCTCTCACTCAGACCCTAGCATTTCTGCTGTGTCAACCCTGGTCAGAGGAACCATACTTCTGCTCAGCTGCTCTCCAGCTAGTCAGCAGGGAGCCGTCAGAGCCGCCCTAGGCGGTGGGGACAGCATCCTGAATGAGTACAGTTGCACTCGTCAATCCAGCCGGATCCTGAAGCAGTCCGTGCATCCTTGGTGTGTGCACACTCCCAGCCCACTCTTGAGCCTCTGGGGCTTTGCTGGTATGAAAAAGCAAAGTCCTCACAGTGTTCAGCTTTAGACAGACTTGACCACAGTCTAAAGACCTCATAGGTTCTGTTCTCAAGGGTCCTGGTAATGGCAGGTCCACCTTCAGCAACGGTGCATTCACTATCCACCCACCTACCCAGTCATCCATCTATGTATTCAGTTATCATCTACTCGCCCATCCATCCGTCCATCATCCTTCCATACACCCATCATCGATGCATTCATCCATCCTGCATCAATCCACCATCAAACATTTATCTACCCATCCATTCTTCATCCATCATCTGCATAACCACTCATCTAGCATTCATCATCTACGTCATCCACTCATCCATCCATCCAACATCCAACATCCACCTACCCACTCATCTATCCATCCAATATCCATCTATCACCACCACCGCCATCCATCCCTCCATCCCTCCATCCCTCCATCCCTTTCTTCACCAGCAATGGGGGATCTCTGTGGAGACCTGGGTTTAGGGAATCCCAAAATGCCCCTGAGGGGTTGTGATCCTTGTTAATGATGTAATTCACCATTCTGAAGGTCAGGCCTGCAGTCCAGTTTTGGCTTTTAGTCCTGAGGCTACAAGAATTCAGTTGCACTTTCAGGGAAGCCATAGAAGAAGCCCTCAGGGTTTGCTCTCAGGGTTTGTTCTGTTTTGCATTTGTGTTGCTGAGGATGACCTAGAGCCTTGCCGTGCCAGGTAAGTCGTGGAGTCCCACTCCAGGCCAAGGTCTCGATTCTTTTTATTATTATTATCTTTTGTTTTGTTTTTGTTTTTTCGAGACAGGGCTTCTGGTTTCTCTGTTGTAACTCTGGCTGTCCTTGAACTCACTCTGTAGACCAGGCTGGTCTCAAACTCACAGAGATCCACCTGCCTCTGCTTCTTAAGTGCTGGCATGAAAGGCCTGCGCCCCCACCGCCAGCTAAGGCCTCAGTTCTTGATCTGGGTCCCAGACAAGAAGTCAGGAGTTTAGGATATTGTTCCCTGATTCTCCTACTGCCACAGTGGAATGACACCTTCCTTTCCTTCTAAGGACCGGAGTCTCTGACTTCATCTTCAATGGGATCTTCAGTCCAGGTGACTCCAAATGGCAAAGCTGGCGTTCTGTCTCTGGCTTTCCACCACAGGCCTCTACATCTGCCATGTGCCTGTTCTCACTAACTCAACCCAAGCACCCCCCCAAAGCAGTCCCAGCCCCACCACGTCTCCTCCCATAGCCGCTGCCTATAGCCAGCCCGGGCTCCGGTTTCTGTGTAAGGTGATGTTCTGCAGCAGCAGCAGCAAGAGAAAGCACTAGTTAACTTGAGGAGAAAGGGATGTTTAAAGAATGGCTATGCAAAGAATGTTGGGTACTTTAGAAGTGGTTAGCAGGCTGGAGAGCTGCACTCTGGATGTCTGCTTGTCCTGTGATTTGCACCTCCCACTCCCAGCACCCAGTTCTGCTGCCTCAGGACCCAGCCTCAAAGGTTCTGTAGCCCTGGCTTTGCTTTCAAGCCCGACTTGGTGCACCTGATCAGGGAGTATCCAAGTACCATCTCTCTGGTTTACTGGCCATAAACTCGAGGGTGGGGGGAGTGAAATTCTCGTTGGAGCCCTGATTCTGGTGCAGTTGCAGGCACATGTGAGCACACAGTAGGTGCTGCTGAATCAGAGAATCAGTCATCCTGAGGGCCCAGGTCAAGGGTGAGGTAACCATAACACTGGGCTTGGGTGTGAAGACAGAAGGCAGCAGAGCCCTCTGCCATCCGGACGACTCAGTTCATGCAGGATTTTAGAAAATCAAAACGAACAAGCCTTGAACCCCTGCAGCAGAGGCAGGCAGACATCTTGGAGGCTAGCCTGATCTAGGACAGCCAGGGCTATGTAAAGAGAACCTGTCTTAAAAAAAAAGGAAGAGGGCTGGAGAGACAGCTCAGTGGTAAAGAGCACTGGCTGCTCTTCCAGGGGACTTGAGTTCAATTCCCACATGGCAGTTTACAATCGTCTGTAACTCCAGTTCCAGGGTATCTGACACCCTCATACAGATATATATATGCACGCAAAGCCCCAATGTACATAAAATAAAAGTAAATAAATTATTTTAAAAAAGAAAGAAATCAACACTTATGCAACCCTGGGCATGGTGAGACATATATATATATATATATATATATATATATATATATATATATATATCTGTAATCCAACATTTGGGAGATAGACACAGGAGGACAATGAACTGAAGGACAATCTGTGCTAAGTAGCAAGACTGTATTACAAAAATATAAAGTCTGGGAAGCCCAGGAGGCTCTTCAGGGGCCTTGGTTTCTCCTCTGTGCACCACAGGAGAGGTCCATGGGGAAGATGCTTTGTTGGCTTTGTCCGAGGACACAGCTGTGGACTTGACAAGAGTGGAAGGACCCGGATGCTACTCAGGACACTTTGTAGGGAGGCAGTGATGGAGGGTGACAACAGCCTGGTGTTCTTGGCACACGAGCAAATTTGAGTTGATCTTCGCTTTGGGGCATGTACCAGGGCCATGGAGGGTAGCTGGAGACTCACAGCCATCTACAGAGTGACTTCCCCACCTGAGACCAAGATGCTTTCAGCAAGTCACAACACCAACAGCAATGTGTCAAACGAAGATGAAGGTTAGGGTGGGTCCTGAGTCTGGGTCTGGAGGAAACTGCTTGCCAAGATCCCTTGGTCACCTGAGGTGGAGTGCAGAGCAGAGGACGTAGATAGAGATCTTTTGTGGGTCAAAGGGCACACATTCCTCTGTCATCCAGGACCCCTGTGACTTGCTGGACAGGAAGCCCTTCATGAAGGACATGAAGTTCCTTCATCTCTCATGAGTACCTGTTCCTTGACCAAGCTCAACCCTGCGGGCATCCTTCTCAGCCAAGACTCTGTCTTCTTGGTTCCCAGCAGTGTCCAGACGTCGTGTGTACTCTGCAGTGCAGGGCTCCATTCCCATCAGCGTGGCCACTGGACCCTGTCACATGGACAGCTGTCACCCAGAGCACTCATCCTCCCCCACCCCCTTCCTCTCTGGGGTCTCACTATGTCACCATTGCTGGCCTAGAACTTGTTAGGTCAACAAACTGGCCTCAAGCTCACAGAGCCCTGCCTGCCTCTACTGCCGCCTTTCCACATTCCCTGAAAAGTGTGTCACCCACTCTGGCTGCCCCGTGCCTGAGTGGTGACTCCCCCTCACCTGCACTGTGTTCAAAGCCCCACCCTCGTATCATAGATCCACCACTGTGCTTCCTACACACAATCTGATGCCCTTGTAGGACAACATTTTCTTTATCCTCCTTCAAAAATTGCTCTTAATGCAAATAAATTCAGGATGACCCAAGTATCTGAATTCCAGTTAAAGCCCAGCCTACTATCAGGTGACCCTTTAGGCTCCTAGAGGCTGAGAAGTGCTCGCTCTCGGACTCTACACCTGCCTTGTCTGTCGCCCACACTGTGCTCTGTCAGCACCTACTCCAAGTGTCCAGATGTTCTGCATCAGGCTACACCAGCCTGTCTGTGCTTCAAAATCAACTTCAAAGCTACTGACCAGGGAGGAATGTAAAATGGAAGAGCCATTGTGGGAAAATAGTGATCTATCTATCTATCTATAGTGATATATATATATATATATATATATATATATATATATATATATATATATATCTCAATAGTAACAGCACAGGCCTTTAATCCCAGCACTCAGGAGGCAGAGGTAAGCAGATCCCTGTGATTTTGAGGCCACCTAGGTCTACATAGTAAGTTTCAGGCTAACCAGGGCTACAATAAAGAAAGATACTATCAAAAAAGAATTTATAGAATTATGCTTTGATCTGGTAATTCTGTGGTTTATACCAATGAGAACCAGGAGCAGGCTCTCAAAGAGAGATTTGAACAGTGTTGGTCCTAGCAGGATGGATCATGATAGCCCAGAGGTCCATTAGGGGTTGTGGATGTGGTCCATCTGCACAACAGAATACTATTTAGCCCGAAGAGGAAAGGCCTTCTGACATACAACAGAACAGGCCTCTAGGACAAGTGAAATAAGCTAGGCACAAAAATCCAAATACTATCTTACCCCTCTTCCCTGAAGTCCCTGGAACAGTCAGATTCGTGAAGATACACAGCAAGAAGCATGCTGGTAGGGAAGAAGACCGGAGAGAGAACAGACAAGTACAGTTGAATGGGGATAGAATTTCTCTCTTGCTAGATGAAGATTTCTAGGTGGGTGGTGGTGCTAGTTTTAAATGATACCCCCTGTGCCCCTGAACTGTAAGCTCAGAAAAACAATATTGGTAAGTTCCATGTTAAGTGTATGTTACCATAAAATAAATAAATGGGTCAGAAGATTTTCCTGCGGCCCTCCTACCAATGTAGGCTTTTCTTCTCAGTCTGTCAAGATGTTCTGACCTTCAACTAGGAAGGAAGTCTGTCTGAGGCCAGGATCTGTACCCAAGGCTCTGCCCTGTTGACCTCGTTGCCCTTCAAGACAGGGAGGCAGCTGTTACACAGATGAGAGTGGGTGGGGCCTGAGTTGTGGAGGCTCAGCCCAGCCTCCCACCCCCAGCTCCCATCCACAGTGGCTGCATTGGGCTCTCAAGCCACACCCCTTCCCCCAAACTGGGGTTGTGTCCCCAGAGTGAACTCTGAGGCCCTAGCCTTTCGTGCTCAGAGCGGAGGGAAGCAGAAATGGGGTGTGTTGATGGGAGTAGGGCCTGATGGAGGCCCTGGGCCTAGGGCTCTGTTTTCTTGCCATTGACGCTTCAGAGTTGTCAGGATACAGGCTTGTGTTGTGTCACTTATCGACACTGTGGTGGTGGTGGGGGTAGCGTGTGTGTGTGTGTGTGTGCGCGCGCGCGCGCGCGCGAGTGTGTGCATGTGTGTGCGTGTGCGTGTGCGTGTGTGCCTGTGCGTGTGTGCGTGTGTGGGTGTGTGGGTTTGTGTCTGTGTGCGCGAGTGTGTGTGTGTGCGTGTGCGTGTGTGCGTGTGCATGTGCGTTTGTGTGCGTTTGTGTGCGTTTGTGTGTGTGTGTGTGTGTGCGCGCGCACGCGCGCGCGCGCGCATCTATGCAGGTGCAGACCAGAGGTCAATGCCAGGTACCATTCCTCAGGAACCATACAACTTGGTTCCCTGAGGCAGGATGTCTCATGTCCTTAGGGCACGGAGCTCACAGGTCCAGCGAGGCTGGCTGACCCTGAGCTGTAGGTATCTGTTCCCACCTTCCAGCACTGGGATTACAAGCGCTCCATTCGGCCCTCTTTTTATGCAGTGGGGACCTAGCTCAGGTCCTCATGCTTGTGTGGCAAGCACCTTACTGACTGAGCCATCTCCCCAGCCCTGGTCCTGGCTCCATATCTAATAGATACGTGTCTGAGTGGGTCTGGATGCTTGGGTATTGCTAAGCAGGCTCTCTGAGTGGAGAATCCTTGTCTGAGTGCCGAGTCAGCAGAAACGCTGTGATCCCAGCCCCAGAGATGAATCCTGACTGATCTAACCAGTGGTGAACGTCTGATTCCCCTGGAACCGTGGTTGGTCTAAGTGTGGTCACATGACTTCATTCCACCTAATGAAATGTAAGAGGAGGTCTGTGCTGCTCAGGGATGGCGAATGTGGGGACCCTTCCCCAGCAAGAAGGCCAAAGTCCTCGTCCGTCGGTCTCTCCTCTTCTCGATGAGACTGCTGATATGAGATGTAAAGGATCAGCAGCCATTTTGTAGAAATGAGGCAAAAAGGGTGCTGAAAAAGGTTAAGGGGGAGGCATAGTCCTTGCCTGTAATCCCAGTATGGAGTAAACTGAGGCAGGAGTTTACCATTGTGGCCTCTTAATTTCTTCAAAGACCTCCAGCGTTTTCCCCCCACACTGCTGCAAGTGGGGTTTTTTTTTTCCCTTTCATTTGCCTGTGACTAGTCGCTGTTAAATTATCATGTATAGCCTGGCAAGTGTTAGCTTTTATCTGGCTTCTTGCAGACTTCTGAGCTTCCTGCTCCTTGCAAGCAGGTGAAGCGGCCTGAGCCTGAGCGTGCTGTGAAGCTGAGAAGGGCCTGGCGTGGGCTTGGAGATTACTCTGTGGACTCAGGCTTCCGTTGAGAAGGAGGGTTGTTGTAGGCCTGTCTCCTAGAAACCTGGATGCCCTGGGGGAGTTAGCTGCAGGGAGAGAAGCCAGAAAGCAGCCCCAGAGCAGAGTCTAGCCCCAGCCCCAGGTATGGGGTCCCCTAAATGTCCCTCTGTTCCTAGGGAGGAGATTTGAGGCTAAGGGCTTGGGCTGGCCAAGCGTTCTGGCTCCGGAGCCCATCTGTTTCTGCTCCTTCATTTGTATTTGTTTATTTCTTTGTTTTTGAGACAGGGCCTCACATAGTATAGCACAGGTTAGCCTTGAATTCCCTAAGGATAGCCAAGGATGGCCTTGAATTTTCTGATCCTCCTGCTTCATTCTCTCCAGTGCCGGGATTGCAGGCTTGTTTTGCCACCCTGCATTAAGTGGTTGGGAACACTGGGCTTTGTCCATGCTCAGCAAGCACCCCAACAATTGGGCCATACCTCCAGACCATTTTCCTTCTTTTCTTTCCTCTTTTTTCCCCATCTCTTTTTTTTAATTTTTTATTTTTTGGGTGTGTGTATGTATGTCTTTGTATACACATGTTCATGTAGGTGTATGCACCCATGCAGAGTTGATACGGCGTCTTCCCCACCCCTGCACCCCTCATCCCTATCACCCCTGTTCCCTTCCACCTTATGTTTGTGCTCAGGGTCTCTTACTGAACCTGGAGCTCACCAATTCTGAGAGGCTGATGGCTGGTGAGCTCCAGAGACCCCTTGTTTATCTCTTTCTAACATGGGGATCTCGGGCTGGCACTGCTCTTTATGGACCCTGGGGTCCGAATTTAGGTCCTCTGGCTTGTGCTGTAAGTGCCTTACCAACAGAGCCACGCCTCCCTCCAGCTTCTGTCTTGAGACAGGGTCTCACATAGCTCAGGCTCCCCGCCACCCCTCTATGCTGCCGAGGATGACTTCGAACTTCTGCTGCTCTGGTTTCTACCCCCCAAACGCTGAGGCATGCACACTGTGCCCAGCCATATTTTTTCTCCTTACATTTTTTTTTTTTTAAACAATGTCTTGCTGAGAAGCTCAGGGTGGTGTTAAACTCATGATCCTCCTGGCCCAGCCACCTGAGTGCTGAAATTGCTGACATGTGCCAATATACCCAGATTCTGCCTCTGCTCTTTCTTCAGCTTCCTGTAGTCTGGCTGAGGCTGCCCAGTCATTTACTCTATGCATTAACCATTCATGTTTTCCTACTATGTGTCAGGACCCAAGCTAGGCACAGGGGACACTCTTACGAGGGGACCAAGACCCTGTGCTGGGGCTTCCATATCCTAGTGGGGGAACAGGAGGAAGAAGGGCTTCAGAGAAATGTACACAGCATGCAAGAGAATCAAAGATGACCTACTGTGCGCCAGGTACTAGCCCTCACGGTTCTGCCCCCAGTGAGCCCCACCTGTGGGGGTGCTATGAAAGTGTGCGTTGGCACCCCTTCGCTGTGGAACTGTGTTGAGGGGTGTGTGTGTATGCACAGCTGTCTGTGGGTGTGGTAGAAGCCTCTGTACTTGTGTGTATATTTGTATGCTGGCAGCCGTGTGTGTGTGTGTGTGTGTGTGTGTGTGTGTGTGTGTGTGTGTGTGTGTGAAGAGGAAGGCAGGGCAAGGAGAGCCTGAGTCAGACCTCCCTGGTGGCCTCGGTGGCAGCTGAGGTCTGGGGTTCTCTGACCTGGCCCCTGGTTCTGGGTGGGGTAGGGCTGAAGCTGAAGCTCTGTAGGAAGTAGGGCTGGGCCCAGCTGGAGCCATTTGCCTTTCCTGGGTGACTGATGGCAAGAAGCCACTGCCTTCCCATGACGGATGCTGGAATGTTTCGCCGATGGAGGCAGAAAGCTCCTTAGTGGGTCCTCCCCCAGCTCTGCTCCCAACCACCTGTCAGGTCTGGGAAACTTCCAGACCCATCCTGACCCCACTCCCAACTACTGCCTCCCAGGGTATCAGGCTGACTAGAATACCAGAGGACATAGAGTGGAAAGAAGGACACTGGGCAGCTTTCCCTCAGGTGGAACTGGGTTGGGAACTGAGTGGTCGTTCATGATGCCTACTCAGGTCACGGTGCTTCTAAGAGGTCATCTGGGATCTGTGGATGGCGGATGGCCCAGGGCATGGCTCCTTGGGGTTGTTGTTTGAAGAGCTATCACCCTCCCCTCTACACCCTGGTGGCTTCTTCCACAAGATAGGGCCTATGTAGGAGCTTTGGTGCGGTGTTCAGGAGGCAGAACTCAGATGGGGAAGAAATGTATCTTGTCCTCTCTCCTATGAAGGAAATGATCTGGTGGAGTCTGGACCCTGACAGAGAGGCTGCTTGGTCCCATGTAATGGCAAGGTATCTCAGTGATCTGATGTGCAAAGCCTGGAGGAATTTAAGCAGGTTTCCTGGTTGACCAGGGGTGCTGACCTCACAGGTGGGACTCTGGGGACTCCTAGGATGGTGTCTTGGGAATGGCGAATTCAGTCCTTAAGGGTGGCCCCAGAGCTCAGACTCTAGAATCTACTTCACAAGTACCATGGGCTGGTTAATTGGTTAATTAAGCAAATGTAGTTGGGCTAGGGAGGGGTCCCAGGAGTCTCTTTTCAAAGATCTAGCTGTAATGAGTTACTCTGATGGTTTGAATGAGATAGTCTTCATATTCTCAGGCATGTGAATACTTGGTGTAGGGCGAAAAGTCCAGGCTCACTGAAAAGTTCCAGCTCCTGCTTGCCAGGATGGCCTTGTTTGAAAAGGCATAGGAGGTATGTCACTGGGGATAGGCTTTGAAATTCCAAGAGACTCATGCCATTCCAAGTTTTCTCTCTCTGCTTCCTGTTTGTGGTTCAAGATGTGAGCCCTCGGCTTCTGTCCCAGGTGCCATGTCTGCTGCCTGCCGCCATACTTCCCCACTGTAGTGGACTCTTATCCTTTTAGAACGGTAAGCCAAATAAACCCTTCCTCTATAAGTTTTCTTAGTCATGGTGTTTAACGACAGCACTAGAAACTCTAAGACAGTCGTGTTGCAATTCACACTGTGATTCACTGGGTCTAGGGTCTGAGAACTCATGCCCACCAGCACCTTGCCAGGAAAGGAGAGAAGAGTGTTCAAAGAAGACCCCAGCAGTAATTCTTGGTCCTCGATCGCACCTGCAGAAGGGGGCCTGCCCAGTCAGCCATGTGATCCAGGAGACCTGGCCCAGAGGCTGTGGGGATGGCTGCAATGGTCGGAGAAAACCAGCCTGTTTTAAGCTGGGTCCTGATAGCCAGCCAGTGGATCAGTGACTTGGAAGCACTGTCTCCGGAAGACCTACTATGCACATGTGAGGGGCTGGTGGAGCTCACAGACTTGTCCTGAGAGAGTGGAAGTCAGTTAGGGGAGGCCGTGAGGGGTGGTGGTGGGGAAGGGACCCTGACACTCAAGGCGCCACTTTGCTCTTATTTGAGAACGAGGGCACAAAGAAGAGGGCTGGCCTTAAAGTTTGCCACTGATGAACAGGGCTGCATTAAATCCTCTGCAGGTGGGATCCTCCATCTTCCTTCACAGAAGACAGCGACTGGAGGGCAGGGCACCTGGCAGGCGAGGCCTATGAGGTCGGGGCACTTGGGGGCAGATGAGGGCAGATCCAGTGGCCTAGGGTTCCATCACATCCAGAGCCCAACAGCTTGCTGTTTAAGTGCAAGCGTGCGCGCACGTGTGTGTGTGTGTGTGTGTGTGTGTTGGCACGTGTATGCACACCCGTGTAGAGGCTAGAGAGCAGCTTCAAGTCTAGTCCTTGGGAGCTGTGTACTTACTTTGGTTTGTTTCATGTTTAAAATCTCACTTGTTCTTTGTGCGTATGTGTGCTGTGTATGTGAAGGGACGTGTAAGGAGAGCTCAGAGGACAGCTTGTGGGGGTTGGTACTCTCCTTCTCATGTGGGCTCCTGGGATCAAACTCAGGTTGTCAGATTTGGGGCAAGTGCCTTTACCTACTAAGTTATCTTGGCAGCTTTTGTTTTTTGAGGAAGGTTCTGTCACTGAGATGGAGGGCTTAAGGTTAGGCTGGCCAGCGAACCCCAAGGATCCACCTGTCTCTGCCTCGACAACACTGGGATTACAAGAGCATGTATCATTCCCAGCTTCTTTTATTTTTTACCCCTATGGGGTCTGGGGGTTCGAACTCAGATCCTTAGGCTTGCATGACAAACGCATTACTCCCTGAACTATTTCCTCACCTTATTTTGTTTTTGAGACAGGGATGGTTAGGTCACCCAGACTGACCTTTAACTTGCGATCTGCCCGCCTTTGCTGAGATTACAGGCATGTGCCATCACACCCTGCTAAGATGTTGTTTTCTTGAGTCTGTTTGTTCTGTTGAAAGCATGAAGAAACACTCAAATAGTGTGAGCAAAGACATCCTATGTTTTAGTAGGTCACATTGACCCACACCCTGACACAAAGCAGTGTGCAGATACACAAGACCATAGGCAGACCCCTTTTAGAATCACACGGAGAGCCAGGATGTAGCCCAGTTGCTAGAGCGCCTGCCTAGCGCGCACAAGCCCTATAGGTCCCATCTACTAGAGTGTGAAACTGGGTGTGCTGT